>OX382259.1:9745951-11020773 GCA_947507595.1 Pyralis farinalis
GGTACAATGTGGTCATGATCCTGCGTCTGCAATGGTTTGGTGAGGGGTTTCTTATCAAGGAGTCATTAAGCTTAATTATTGTGAAAAAGGAGTGAAGACTTCAGTCAAAGTGTAACCAAGGTTCCGGACTTTATAAGAGCTGAAGGCTGGCTTTATAAGAGCGGAGGGCATGCCCTGCTCACCGGCATTGTGTCTCTTAAGAAATCTCTGGAGCAAGCAATGGCTAAATTTCCCATGGAAACAGTGCGTAAATCCATAGATTCGTAGCCAGACAGATTAAAGGCCTGAATCAAAGCCAAAGGTGGCCATTTTGAATACATATATTTTTTTATTTTTTGCTGAGATTGCCATATATATGTAGATATAGGTTTTAGTAAGATTTACTTCATTTACTTCATAAAACAAATGCATATTCATCATATATTTCTACTTACATTTTCAAATAAATTCTGCTCTTTAGAAATTAGAAACACCATACCTGAAACAAAGTAAGTTCTTATTTAAGTATTGACGTATGATTTATAATTTAAGAAGTAAGCCACGATATACATTCAGTACGCATGCCCTTGCATAAGACAGCCTTAGACGTGACGTTGCCGCGTTGTAACAGCGATTCGCGCATTTATTTCAATATCAGTTTTAAACCGTATCTCTTTCAAATAGAACTCAATTTATTTAACAATCGCAAGTGTAAATTAATTCGATGCGACACTTGTTGTTGGACTGTGTAATCATGACATGAACTTTAATTATGCTACCCAGCTTATCAGACCTTCATATCAGCTAAATGAAATCCATTATTGCATCAATACTCCCACTTTGTAAGAAGTTATTAGACTGGTACGTTTACAAGGTATCGAGCTTGTATAGGCGAAAGTATTTCAAAAAGTTTATGTATAATTATCTGACGCAAATCCTTGTTATTGCATGGCAGTTCTGTTATAAATGAATATGCATTTATTTTTTATGAAGTAATGTAATCTTAATAAAACTTATATGTACAACTAAGTGTACGTCAAGCTTTACACTTTAACCTTTGTACCGTTCTTATGCCGTACGTAATAAGATTTACTATCGAACTTCGAGTGTTAAGCGTGATCTGATCTTAGCTGTACATACGAGTATTTATGGAAGTCTCAGCAAAAAATCAAAATAAATATTTCTATTCGAAATGGTCACCTTTGGCTTTGATACAGGCCTTTAATCTGGCTCGCCACGAATCTATGGATTTACGCACTGTTTCCATGTGAAATTTAGCCTCTGCTTGCTCCAGAGATTTCTTAAGAGACAGAATGTCGGCGTGTCGTTTCAAGCAGACCATGTCCTCTAAAACTGACCATAATTCGTAGTCTAAGGGGTCTTGAGAAGAAGAAGATTTAGGGCATGTTCTGTTTATCGACGATAAGCGTCGAGCTTCAATTCTTGTTTTATTATACCCGGCAGGGTCCTAGCGGGAATCTTAATTTTTCGCGATAAGATTTCTTGTTTCATAATAAACCCCATTAGGAAACAAGAAATCTTGGTGAATTTTAGCTTTAACAGTATTAGCAGCCTTTGTAATTCTAACAGCACGCGGTCGCTCCCATCTTTTATGGTTTTCAACAGAGGAAATGTTGGTATATCTGTCGATAGTACGATATGCAAACACACGGCTGATACCAAGCTTTTGAAGTGTCTTGACCGATGGCTCCATATCCTTTTTGTGCAAGGCAATCATTGTGATTCTATTTTATTTAACATCCCGTTACATATTGTAATTTGATAATAAACACGAAAATAATATGTAAACGGTGGGAAATCGAAAGAAGTTTTTAACCTAATAAACGCGTTCCAAATTCAAAATAGTTAAAGAATTGAAAAAAAGAAAAGTTTCTATGTGACAGTATTTATGGCCAGCCTAGTTACTTATATTACATATAATTTTCTTGTCCACATACTCGTACACCTACACCAAAGTAATGTTAAATTGTTAATTTCATAGAACAGCAACAACGGGTAGAATCTCAACCGCTTAGACCTCAGCATTTTTTTTCTGACTAAGCCCATTCAATATTAATAAGTGCAACAGTGTTCGTCTTATTTTCTTGAAATAGAGTAAAGTGTCATCGTGATTTTATTGCACAGAGATCGTTTTATATGTATAATTATGTCTATCATCAAGCCAGATCCCTTGCGGAATAGACGGTGGGAACTGAACGCCATACTAGGACGTGGTCGTTATACACGTCGCTCGCTTCTTTGACACATATTGTTAGGCCCGAAATATAAAATAGGCTACACTAAATTCAAACACAAACAAGTGAACAAGAATATTAAAGGCAACAATGCTAAATAATAATTTAAAGTAAGTTAACCGAAAAGAGCGTTAAATTTGTTGTATAAAAAAATGAAAGTTGAGCAATTCAAAATTTATATTTTTCATTTTCATTCAGCAAGTCAAAACTTCTATATAATAAGAGCAGGCGGTGTTACTTTGTATAACGTAAGCTACTAAACGAAGTTTGCATAATATGGTCTGATTTATAAAGATCCACTTTTAGAACCGGTCGATTGCCGACCTTGCGACGTCTTGTAGGCGGTCGCAATCTGTCATCCGCATTGAAGTGATAGAAGCGAGAAGTGTTGTAACAAAATAAATATAAACAAAGACGACACTGCAAGGTCACTGCATGTGCTCGCTACCGCCGGAACTAGTCTTGATACTTTTAAAATTGCCGATGTTATATGGTCATTTGGCCTCGTATTGTGATTTTCAATGCGTTCTCATAGGAAGACGGTAATAAAACGTTACCGTTTAATATTACTAAATCTCTCAAATTGGCTCATTGTTTCAATTTAATTAACCTTAGAGCGGCATGTTATTTGTTCCAAGTGATTATTGTCTTGTTTAAGTCGTATATTAGAAGTAGCATTTATATCAAGTAATAAATTATAAACATGTAGCCTGAATAATTACCACGTAGCAGTCAATATAATTAAAGTCGCCACTCGTAAATCTGTCTAGGTATACCGGTAATATTTGAATAATTTCAAGTGCAATTATGATATAAGGTGTTTTCAACTTTTCTATTTCCAGTAGCATAGAGGTCATGCAAATTTATATCGTCTAATGTTCGTATTTTATAATTATGAACATTACCCACAGCTTAAGTTTGTATGTTCATAATCTGAGATATTATTTTATAGCTCGTGTGTTTTTAACGACAAGAGTATGTGAAGGTACGCTGAAAGTTTGATTTTTGTATTTGTACAGTATTAGTTTTTAGGAGACTCTGAGTAAATTGTGTTTGTATAATGTGTCTGAGTAATCAATCAAATGGCGTAAATCGAGATTATTGCTAGTGTAAACGGTATATATTCGTTCTTTTTAGTATATATTTTATTAACAAAATATTTGTATAAATTTTTGTAAATAAGCATTGGTTTCTTTCAAAAATTGTGTGACTTTTGAGTTTTAGGAGATTTATATTATATTCTCCAAAGTATTCTTAGCGTTAACTCATTTCCTAATCCATTAAGATTTGAGGGTCCACTATCTAAGCCTAAAGATTTGGCGAGAATACTGATTTTTACATGAAGCGACTTACAGACCTCCATAACCCGGAGGGACAACCAGACTTTCGTGATGGTTTCCTCACGTTGGTTTTCTTCACCTTCAATAAATGATAATTACATATATGTACATAAATTTAGTGGTACCACTAAATTTGTATTTTCAGATTTAGTACATGCCAGGATACCCCACTAAATTCGTATTTTCCGCAATATTAACGAGAGAGTGGGGATTGAGATGAATTTCACATTTTATTGTAGGTATTCAGCTATACCTACTGGTAATTACGGAAACGTAAGGATAATAAAGGAAGAGAGAAATGAAGTTCCTGAACGTGTTACAAATTTTAAACTATTAATATGTATATTGTTTAAGCATAATTAAATCGTAAGCACACACATAAACTATATCAACTAATAAGGTACAGGCACAGAATAGGTAAGTATGTTTTTGCTGGTGACAAGATTTCAAACCGAAACTAATACCTACTTTGCGACCATCGATCAATTGCTGGACTTGTCATTCGACAATGGTAGACAGATCCGGATTGTTTTTATACCACTAGCACTTATTTGTTCTAAGCCTTCTCTGTATAGCTAATCGCTTACGTAAGAATACATTTCTAAAAATAAAGTCTTCAATGTCGTTACTTTGTACTATTCGTATTCCTAAGTATCAAGAGAGTCTTGTAGGGTATATTTCATAGATCAATGTGCTTTCATTGCTACGTTACGTTAAATCCTACGGTATGTGCTCAATATCATGTTTGGTGTACTTGTCTTTTTTCTATAATATGTATTAAGTACAGGGATTTCATTGTCGATTTTTTTTTATACAACCTCGGGAGAACCTTGGTTGACATGACATACAAGCATACGGTCCACCTGATGTAAAGCAGTTAGGTACTATAGCCTATTAACGCTTGTAACATATATCACTTGCGTGATGCCTCCTCTGCTGCTTACACAGCAACTCCTTATGAGCTTACTGGTGATCTCACTCACACACAGGAACACAACAACCCTCTAGGGAGTTGTTATTTGACTGCGGTTTTCTGGGAGGTGGAGGTACTTCCCCAGGCGGGCTGCTTTGATGCGCCCTACCTCTCTTATACTAATTATTGCATTGCATAAATAATTGCAATGCGACCTACACACATACCTATATACTAGATATTTCTAGACACACATGCACCTGGTGTAAAATGTTTACCATAACCTATGGACGATCGCTATACAGGAGGTATTATTGCTCGCGCGTCATAGCTGCTGCTTACACAGCAATTATTAGGAGCTTACTGATAATCATACTAACTCGCAGTAACACAGCAACCCGACAAAGAGTTATTATGTGGCTGCTACTTCCTCCCTTGGTCTGCTTCGATGGGCCCTACCTACCTCTCTTGAAACACCCGGACCAAGATAAATAGACATGTTCATGCACATAACTGTTTCTCCCATGTGGGAATTGAACCATCATTCGACCACCGGGTTCCGGACCACTTTGTGACCCTGTGCCGTTCTTTAAACTATCCTACTGCGTATTAATGAAATTATGTTTATTAATGGCATTATGCTATACAATCTATCAGCAATCCTATGCTAAGCTAAACAGCAGCTGATAGAAACACTACAACAGCAGCCATTGCAGCGGCGATGATTGCCTTCAATTTCAATTAGTAGGTAAACACAGGCCGACACTAGTTCAAATAAACAAAGTACTTAAATACTGAGACCTGCTAATAAAAAAGCAATATTCAATAGCAGTTCATAGTTGACAATGATATTTTAATAGCCAACACCCACAGAAGCAGGACAGCGACAGCGATCCCGGGCGGGATTTTCTTGTAACATTCAGTTATGTGCTTTTTGTGTGACAGGTTGCATACAAACACCGGGATGGGTTAAAAAACCCGTCCCGGATTACAGCCCCTTTCCCGCCTCTTTGACTTGACCGCTTTTATGTTTTGACTTTAAAAAAGGTTATTATAAACTGTCTCTATATGGCATTAAATACAATAGACATTCTAAACTATAATCTATTTCAACACTTATTTGAAATAACCACCGGAACGACATATCACAATCAACCACCGTGTCAAGATCCAACCACGGAAGAGTGGTATCGAGATACATACAGTGAAAATGCATTCCTCTTCGAGAGGCGAGATGGCGGAAAGCGGTTGAACAATTAAGCGGTAATATATCATAGAAAATAATATTACTAGATGTGAAAGAGAGGTTGGTCACACCGTTATTTTAGGAGCACCGTAACTAGGTAAGTTCCTCTTATAGACGATGGAGGCCAAATGATAATTCTCTGTAGAGTGAAGTTAGAGCTGTCGACATGCTAACCATATTCATTGTGTATATCTTCACACAAAGTCCCTTGCGGAGTAGGTAGAGAGAACGGGCGCCACATGACTTGGTTCCAATAAAACTAACTCGCTTCTTTAACATACAAAATCTTAGTTTAAAAGTTAAATTTCATTCTTCTTTTTTTTATATTCATATCTTTTTATTTGTATTACATTTTTCTTTTAAACCGCTGCGTTTTCAACTAACTGACAGAGATATTACTATTACTTGACGTACTACTTTAAATTTAGAGAGAATATTTCTGGTATAACCTTAGGATACACTAATAAGAAATATTTTTTCTAAATTCTACTCCTTGTTACGGAAACCCAAACGATGTCAGGGAAGTCTCCTCAGTTTGCCCTGTTTCTTACAATAAGCTTGCGTTTATATGGATTTTTTGATAACTGCCAAAGAAAAAAGTGTAATATATTCTGAGTATTAATATACATAGGAGAGATAGTACCCCGCAAGAGACCTGATGTGAAGATATACGTATATACACACATAGACATCGTTGCCGTGTTTCAAAATTTCACAATTATTTCTCATTTACTTAGATATCAAGTTAATAAAACTTTTATTATCCACTTCCAGTATTCCATATCGGTTTACGGCCATTATTAAACAGTATATCAGATGCAAGCATGCGTGGTACTGATGCGGAAGAGTAACGGAATGAAATAGAAAATTGAGTGAAACGATGTCTTGCGTGTGGCAGGTATGGTAGTGACAGTATATAAGTTATGAAAATCACATCGGATGAACTTCTGCTTAGGCCTGAAATTTATTTGAATATTGTGTATGTATGTATGTATATGTATATCTTTACGCCAGGTCCCTTGCGAGGTAAGCAGAGAGAACCAAACGCCATAATACCTTCTAGGCAGCCGAAATCTCGGTTCTCTCTGCCTACCCCGCAAGGGATTTAGCGTGAAGTTATAGACCTATATGTCTGAAAATATGTTATTCTGTTAGATTTTGACAAACAGGCCATTTTGATGTCAAAGATCGTTTGGTTAGGCGGGAGACCCTATTGGCAACGAAGAATTGAAGGTGATCGTAGAAGCAGCTCCATCGCAAACTACGTCAAAGGTAGCGGCAGGCTTCGGTGTGAGTGACAAAACAGTTTTAATTCACTTCGGGTACCGCATGTATGTGAAGCACACCAACAAACCGTCACAATTACGAGGGAATTTTGAATCGTATTGTTACTTGTGATGAAAAATGGATCCATTTTTCATCACAAGTACTGTACCACCATGGGAAACGCTCATCACAGTGATTAAACACAGGAGAATCGGCTAAATCCTGACCCAAGCGAAAGTTGACTCAGAAAAAGGTACTGGTGAGGTGAAGTGAGTGAAGGTGAGTATTTGGTGGACCAGTGCTGGTGCCATACATTACAGCTTCTTAAAATCTGGCCAGACGATTACGGCAGATCTGTATTATCGATAATTACAAACCATGATGGAAAAGCTCGCTATTCAACGACCAAGATAGTCAATTGCTTACTGCTGCATCAGGACAACGCTAGACCTCACACTTCACGACAGACGGTCGCTATATTAGAGGAGCTGCGATTGGAATAACTCTAACATCCACCATACTCCCCAGACCTTGCTCCAGCAGATTACCACTTTTTTCACAATTTGGACAACTACTTGCAAGGAAAAAAAACACTTCCGATGGGGTAGTCCAAATTACAATCAAAGATTCTATTGATTCTCACTCGCACAATTTTATCAGCAATGGAATCAATGAATTATCTATAAAATAGTGAAATTACATAGATAATAATGGTACATACTTCGATTGACTAAATACTCGTATATAATTTGACATATTTTTTTTCGATTTACTTTTTTCATATAAAACGCCAATTTCATATGTAAAGACCTAATATTATTTTAGTTAGGTACTTATTATTAACAAGCTTCAAGAGTTAGGAATATTTAATGAGTTGTCAAATACAAATTTTATTTTTATTTTGTAATTTGTTAGGACGTAAGAACATTTACTGTTGAACCTATTCCTCGTCCTTCCTCCGCTATAATGTTCGGTTTTGCTCTCTTTGCATACATCGTTCGCCTGCGAGTTTTAACATACTGACCCTAAGCTTCTCGGTCTATGAAGGCCATTTCATCATCATAAGATAATATTTCTTTACATATATGCTTTGACGAGCTCGGTGGCGCAGTGGTGAAACGCGTTGTTTCACTACTTTGACACCAACGCTCGTGGGTTCGATTCCCACACAGTACAAACATTTGTGTGCATGAACATGTCTGTTTGTATTGGTCTGGGTATTTTCTATGTATAATAAGTATGTATTTACAAAAAAAAAATGTATTTACGTATGTTTATCAGTTGTTTAGTACCCATAACACAAGCTTCGCTTACTTTGGGGCTAGATGGCGCTGTGTAATTTGTCCGACAATATTTATTTATTTATGCTATCATTGCATTTCAGTTAGATGGGTTTCCTTGTGGCTCGCAAAGGAAAGTCGGAGCCGTCATCATAACTAAAACGTATTTGATAACCAAAACTAAAAATTTCTAACGTTTTATTGCTTTCTCCAAACGCGTTAACAAATTATTATCAATAAGGTTAACTCCTTATTCTCTTAGAAAAATATTTTTTAACAAGCAGATACACGGTTTTTATTATTTTTATAGTATAGTATTTAAGCTATATTTTGAATAAATTGACGACAAAAATTTCTTCACATAAACTTTAATTCGTAAAGTTTGAATATTTAAAATTTTCCTGCATATCATTTACCTAAATTATAAAAGGAGCATACTGTATAATTTTTTGTATTATGTATGTTGAATAGTCTGTCACCTGTGCCCGCTTATTAAATTGCAGTATCGATAAAAAGATAAAAAATCTTTATTTGCCATTGGGCCCCCGCAGCCACTTAGACACGTGTTACATTTTTTGAAATATAATCTTATTGTATCTTATTTAATTCTTTTATTTTATTTTTTTCCTTTTTTTTAATCTACTAGCATTTCGGAAATGACCATTCGCGAAGAAGTATGTATAAATGCCGAAAAAAACCTGCAAATATAGGTCTCTTTAAAAATTGTCAATTAGATATTACAAAAAAAAAATACATAAGCATATTGATACAATAATGATATCAAATGGTAAAATTAAAGATTATTAAGGACAGTTAGTCAGTGCTGAATTATTTGCCCTTCTACTTATTATAGACTTGATGACTATGTAACTGACAAAGATGTCTGGATAAGGTAGTAACTATCCAATTAGGGGGTTATTATTAACATTAACTGGTATTTTTTTCCAAATTAACAATCTTAACCACAACAGCCAACACTTGTCACAGTCTACAAGTCAAGCGTAGTATCTAACAGTAACGTCACACTGTTAATCTCACACCACTGCACAGGAAATTTCAACACCTATGGATTAGTTGAAAACTGGTCGGGGAAGTATCATTTGCACCTGTAATTGGTTACGAAAATGCTACGCTCATGTGAGCTTAGAGTCATGAATTTAATAATTCTGATAAGATACAAGGTAATTTGTAACCGATTCAAAAAGGTTACATCTTATTACATTACTCTGTTAGGCGGTATGACTACGTATAATTATACTCGTATTTACAGATCTGCTCATTTTAATTGAGTAATATGCCGCAGTGTGGTAATCTCGCTATAGTTATCCTGTGACTAGATGAGATATTACCTTCCCAGAAGTTCCATTAAAGAGTTACTGAGATTGAATTTCCCACAAATACTGTGTAATGCACGGACGCATAACGTGTGCGTCTGCGAGAAATATCTAATAAATCAGAATGGTTTTCCTCAGCTTCTTCATTCCTCCCCTTTGCGTAATATATCTCTTACGCAAAGGGGAGGAACTTCTTCTACTTCTACTTCTCATCTAACGATATCCTTTTTCTTACATTATCATTGCGAACGTACAAGGGGTATGCCACAGGTATTGCACGCTCGCATTTTAACCGCGTTTATTCTATTTACCAGCTCTCTCTTTAATAAGTTAGCGTTAGGATCACCACCACCTTGTAATTGTGCTTTCTGGCAAGTTCAAGTTCAAGGTAATAATTTTCAAGGTACAGAAGAACAGCCGAGATAATATTACGGAACTCTGCTTGACATCAATTATGAAATTAAACCATGGCGACAAGCTGACGTCTATCCGCACATACGCTAAACTATCCTCATACGTGGACTGTACCGGCAGGATATCAGCAATCATGTATCGACAATACGTCCCAGAGATCCATTTGTAAAACCATGTAAAATGCTTCCACAAGATTCGCAAAGCGGTATGAGAAAAATCGATCAGTACATACTCTTTAATTTCGGATTTATTAATTTTTAAAACCTTGGTTACACAATTAAATATATGATTGTCGAATTTAAACTTTTATAGGTATAATTACTAACATCACACGACAAACACAGGAAAAAAAGTTAATATTTATGTCTACAGAAACTTTTAACTTCACTAAAATTGTTTGCTTCATAACTGCGAAGTCAACATTCTGGTATCATATTGTCTTTTAATACCTTTACCCCCATCTTCATTATTATCCACAGTATTAAATACTTATTAAAAAATGTACTTATATATACTTATTGTCAAATGTCACTACTACTTTTTATTTTCTTTTTTACCCTGAACTGCAACCGATACATAATATATAAAGCGCAGACAAATATATTTGCCTAAAAACACATTAGCAATTTAAAAGCTATTATATCATGAGTTATTGCCTAATTTAAACATTAATTTCGTTAATATTTGCATTGCCTCCCGCTGTGGAGCAAGAAACTCATTGTTTGTGACTTTTTGCATACTACTCCTTCGTTGTTTACGATTGTGGTACTATTATCAATATCATTAAGGGCACTGACCTGTGATCCCACCGCGAGTATAAAAAAGTAATTTGAAAAAGTGATCACTTCTGATGTAATATTTTATCGAAACCACTTAATGGCCTAATCGAGGTTAGTTTTTAGCTCGTGTTAAATAATCTTTGTTTAGAGGAGATTATTTACACTTCTAATATTATCTAAATACGAGTATATATGTATTCATAAAAGATTTTAGTTATCTGTGACTGTATTGTTCGGATCTGAAATTAAAAAAATGGATCGAATCAGGTTAACCTAGATTGTCTGTTAATTCATCTTTTTATGTCGAATATAATGCATTAAATCTGGTATAAAATAAAATTAGTCACAAGTTCACAACATAAACAAGTTACGCTACTCGTATTTAGGGACGTTTCAGAGACGTAAAGATATTAATACAAAACCTCATAATAAATTAGAATAAAGATTTTTCTATGGGGTATCAATTGAAAGTAATTAACTAAAAAATGTTTGGTATCGTAATATTGTATTTGCGTCAAAATTATATATAGTGTCCCAATTTTTTACCTACATTAGGGGCAAAGACCTGAATTTTATACATCGCTGGTCTAATTGTAAGCTGTTGTTACACTTGGGGGAGTATGACAGGGAAATAGCGAAAAATATACATCAAGCGCTATTTATAGAAGATAGCGAAAAAGAGAATTCTGGCAGTAGAGTAAGGAGACGTAGAAGGTAAATGTGAGGTAGAAAGGAGGTGAGCGTATGGAGATCAAGAAGCTTATGAGCTAATGAATTTTAGTGGTACTGTGACAGGAAAACCTTAGAGAAGTAATTAAAACTTTTGGAAATCTTGTGTTGTTTTGTAGTTCGCACGGAGTAAATGACTTGCCGTGTCACTCCTGATGCTAATTCAGCAACTTCTCAGAAGCTTCCACATCTTTTCCCACCAGCTAACATAATAGAGAAAACCACACCAATTTAATACTTTATCGTTGTATTGCCGACTCCTGAAAATCCTTACCTTTAAAAAAATTGTGGTCGGTTGATTATTGTAATATTTATGTATTGTCACATTATTGTAAGCCACTTTACGTATTGTTTACTTATTCCTTATGTGACATTGTACTTGATAGAGTCTAGTCTACAAGGAGCCTTGACATTATCCTATATTGTATTAATAACATGAGACTCGCAAACCATTTATAATGTGTAGTTTCGTGGTCCTTGTCAGTAATTAGGGCTTGTATATTATTGGATCCAAATGAAAATATGCTGTTTCTATCAGGGAGGTTATTCAAATAAATACTGCGACGCATTTGGAAAAGTCCAGAATAAGTTCATACATTTAAATATAAGAATTATATAATTGAAGGAAACTATGAGTAGGTATATCCTCCCTTAAGCTAATAATGCATACGGAGCTAGATAGCTAAACTATTGGATTATTACCATACTTTCTAAAAGAACTCCAAAAATAAATTAAAAACTCAAATCTTGCAAAATCAAGCTAATAATGTTCGATGTTAATTAGTATATTTAAGCGACTCCCCACTACATTGGGTAAACCCTGCAAGGTTCTTGTGAGTGGGCATATATGTACGAGTACGTGATGAAATGCGTTAGTCAATGATTAAATACAAATTCTTATGATATCTTATTATCTTAAACGAACAATTTTTGTCTTCTTAGCGTCAGCCCGTTTCTCAATCCATTAGGATTAGCGGGATCCGCAACCGACTAAGTCTAAAGATTTGGCGATGGTACTGATTTTTGATATGGAGCAAACAACAGCCGTCGGACCAACGAAACCCATTCTTTCTTTCTTTCTTATTATCCTTAGATAAGGTCACAATTCTATCGAAATATAATTTCTTATACATGCCGGTTTTCTTACGATGTTTCATTTTTTTTCATAATTTTGTATTTACACACATCAAAAGTGTCTAGGGATCAACATATATTTTTGCAATAACTTTTCTCCTGATTGATATTAATTAAAATTTTCTTTAAGGATTCATCAAATAAAGTGTTTTCGTTTGTCTACAGTAACGATAAACCAAGTCACCTTTGCATTAATAAAGAAATTTGCCATTTTCATAATAAAGGGATTTTTGACATTTAAACCACTAACATTAAAGTTCGAAAAAAAGACTGAAATAACAGTTTTCTTTAAAATTTTATTGGGTAACTTAAACAATTAATAATCCGTGTTTCTACCGCGAACACTAACAACACAAGAACATCGATTTGGCATACTCAAAATGAGTTCATCCAAATCACGCTGTGGAATGGCCGCCCATGTTCGTTGCAACAACAAAAAAAGGTCTTCTTGCGACTGGATACCCTCGCCCACCAATCCAAAAAAAGCGCCTATGTGCCCTTTATTTGGTATTCATAACTACCATTCTAAGTCCATAGATATATTTTCACACATAAAAGGTTAGTTAATGATTAGATAGAAGATTTAAATATATGGGGCTAAACCTACCCAAATTACTTATGCAACTACTTTTTTTTTAATTTCTTTATTGATTGCTCATTTTATCTGAATGGTAATGAACTCTCTTCTAGACATATTCTTATTTTAACTTAATGATGATACAACTACTAGTTTGTAAAGTCAGCAACGAATCCTACAAACTTCAAGTTTCTTAAAGTAATTCCATTTAATGTAAAGGAAATTCATTCACAAATATGGTGTGTACATTCTATAAATTATAAATACACACAAGTTTCATAGAAACTTTAAGTATTCAGTTCCTCAATATTTGATTAAAGGTTAAATAGAAATAATATAATGAAACGGGACAAACAAAATTTGGTATTCAAAACTGCGAATTACTACCTATCCTTATAGTAACTTAAACAAATTAACGCAAACAGAATTTTACATTAATTATGAAACCAATTCTACCTACTTACTTGTAAAAAATAATTCCCTTGTTATAAGTATATCGCTGTGCTAGCTTGTAGCAAAGACTTGTGTTATACAAGTTTCGATTCACACCGCACATGTAGTTCTACACTCATCTTTCGGAGTGTAGAACTCCATGTGCGGTCTGAATCACATCCAGGTCCATCATGTCGTATCCAGGTCTTGTATTTAGACTTGTATAATACAAGTCTTTGCTCCAAGCTAGCACCTGGATACGTAGAGCCTTGTGATTCGATTCAGAGACGAGTTGTCAAAATTGTCAACGATCCTAAGCTGATACCACGTCGGGGTCGCCACTATAGGGGAGTTGGTACTATTTATTCTTCCATAATACTCGTAACATATTACAATTATTTAATAAAATGAAAACCCCTAAACAGGACGGGTCACGCGGAGCGACTAGTTGGACTAGTTGGATTATCAAAAATGCTATGTTTGCATAATCCAGACATGTTGTCATGTCACACACGGTATTGAACCCTCAAATTTAAGAAGAGATTTGCCTCCCTCTTTATTTTCCACTGATTGTACAATAGATTGTGTTCTGAGGAGTTGTTCGGCACTATGGCAACTACTTTCTTCTTTAACCGCAACACTCGCTATCGGCGGGCAATGTATTCTCACATACTGGAACCGCAATGGTGGCGAACTGTGCTGTTCCAGAGAATTTTTCTTCATGGAAGATTTAGGAGTTTTGCAAATCATTTTTAGACACTTGTTTATAACCCATTTATTCATCATCATGTATTGGTTGGTAAGAATGATGCTTGCCTGATTTAATAGATCTTCCACCGAAAGTATTGCAAATATGTACTTAAACTCTTTGTTATATTTGTGGAGGAAAAGAAGCCTGTGGATCAGCTGATGGTAACAGGTATGGGGTCAGAGACATCGGAGGGCAAAAGATCCATCGCGAGCCTTATAAGGAAAATTCTCTTTTCTAAAAGGTCCCATTACATAATTATCGGTTGTCCCATTACATTATATTCGGAATATCTTTCTGGATTCCATAGCTTATCTTACGTGGAAAAGACTTACGACTACTTGGTGTAAAGTAATTATCATACCCTAGGAACGCTTGCAGTATAGGAAGTATCGCTGAGTTATTGTCAGTAAATGTCTTTCTATTGTAATTCATTCTGCCTTTTCACGCATAGCTTAGAATCATTTTTTACATAGTTGAAATGTGTCATAGTAACATGTGGAAGACGATGTTGGTGTCAAATGTATATATATTAATTTAGTTCATACATTTAACCTATTGTGTAATTTGTCCCTGTTTGTTTTCCTTAATAAATAATAAAAATAAAAAAATCGCTTGAGAGTTGGCGCCCCTGCTGCTAATTCAGCAACTCTGTAGGATCTCACCGGAAAGCCCACTTACTCGCAGGAATATAACAACCTTCCAATGAGTAGCTGTAGTTTTCTGTGAGTCGGGTTGCTTTGATACTACCGACCGCTCTTACAAACAGCCAGATCAAAACAAACAGAAAACTTCATGCACAAAAATGTCTGTCCAGTGTGGAAATCGAATCACGAGCCTTGGTATCAAAGTAGCATTGGTAACCACTCAATCACTGAGCTCGTCATTCTGTGGTAAAATGCGATATAAATTGAATTTTAGGTTATGGCGAGTATTACGGTATTAAACGAAAACGGACGCAATTCTTCTACCTAACTAGTGTATTAACAATTCAGTCCTTTCACTTATGTACACATGCCAAAAGCCAATTAGTGTAACATAACAAGTAGGTCCATAATAATGGACACTTCCTACTTCTGAGAACAAAACCGAATTGTCCCAGTTTTAGACAAGCTTATTCAAAGTGGACACCGATATCACAATAAATAAACAACAATAATAAAGCCAGTAGCTGAATTATATACAAATGGAGTTGAAATTCAGACTAATGGACATATATGTGAAATTTATTTACTGAATGGTAAAAAGGGTAAAAAAGGCATGCGCAGTGGTAGTGATCGGTAGTAGTAGTGGTGCTTTGAATTTTATCGTGGTCATGTACAACTAATTTCAATTTTCGGATTTTATATTCGTACTTATTATATTCAGGGCGGTGAAATCTACACGCCCAAGAAATTATATTTAGAAAGACTTGTGACCTAATCTAAGAAAGGCTTGAGTTTTCCTTTAGGTTGGGGGGTCTGATGACAGTGCCCCCCAAAAAATGTCGAAATCAATATCTTCGCCAAATGCTTAGATGTAGGTTAGATAACGTTAAGAAGAAATATGACAAAAAAGGTAAAATGGCAAGATCAACTTATTACTGATTATTGTCACAGCATAGGTTATGCGAAGGCTATTTTGAAATAATCATTTTAATGTTACATATAACCTCAATTGTCCATAAACGAAACGCAATTTGATATTAAACGAAGTTGTTATAATATGACAATGATTAAAAAGAAAAACTATAAACGAGCATTAATTGTTATTAATCGTTTAGTTCCATGTAGTCGAATGTTTGTTGAGATTAACTTACTGTTAACATATTTAGCATGCCAATACCCGTTCCAAAGCTACACTAGTCCTTTCTCGAGGGTAGCAAGTTATTTTCAGTGTAGCAACTGATCTAGTTACGTTATTACGTAAACAACCATATCCGATAACGCTTGCTTAACATGCTATATCGGCGTATTGGAGTCTGGCTCAAATTTTTGCAATAGCCATAGTTACTTAGCCATGTACAACCGACCCGGCAAAGAAATGCCGCTTCGGAAATTAATTAAGATTTACTCTAGCTTTTCTGTTTCAAATTTGCAGAAGTTATCAATGGATGTTTTGAATGTCGAGACAAGACAGCGGACTACAGACACCATCTAGAACCGAAGACAGTCATATCACTTTTGTAGATCATAAGCCGCGAATGCGTGTCCTACGAAAGTTTAATGGGCAACTTTTAGATTTCTATAACAAGTGACTTAAGTTGTTAGTATTCTTTCAAGAAATTGATATTTAATATGGTTTTTTGATATAAGCGATCATGCCTTATATATTATGGCAATTAAGCATCGTGACGCAGATACTCTAAACCATTCTTTGAAAGGAGAGCCGTATTCTAGAAATAGGGTGTACTCGTATATGGGTAGGTGTGGAGGCGGATAAGGAGTGATGTGGTTTGAATTCCTCTCTATCTAACATCCTTGAATTGCTAAGTAAACAAATTATAATAAGATTATAACATCGAATTAGTGAACAAATTGATTCGCCATTCCTATCGCCGCTGACGCTATTGACTTGCGCCAAGAATGTAGCGAAAGGGGACATTATATTTAAACCTGACGGTCCAGGAAGGGCCGCCAGTGTTTCGAAACGCTCTGATTATAGCACTTTTGATATAAATATCCTCATTGCTGTATTGACTATGGAATCGTGATGTAATGCAAATTCTAACAACCTGCGTTTGATAATATTTTTGCTACGGAAAAGCCAATGTGGAGTTGCATGATGTCGTGGCGCGTTTTAGTCTAATTTATATAAGTAGGGATACATAAATCAAGTAATGTTTGATAGCCCAATGAATAAAGCACTGACCTATTTCAACGGATCCGACCGACGGATCCCTGTTTCGAATCCTGGTGTGTTTTACCCCTAAATTATTGTCTTCGGACTTATGCACTTAGCCTTTTCAGCAAGAACATCGTAAGCGACAATCCAATCTTTATCGAAGAGGAGTTTTATTTGCTGTTCAGAATCTTCGTTATTATTCAGAATTACACATTAAGCATTACAGAACAATGCTAGGTACACAAAGCAGAACAAAAACAGACTTATTCCATACGGGGATATTTTTACTTAATTAATGATACTTTTTGATTTTTGGCGGTTACGATCTTGATGAAAAGACTCGATATATTTATAAATATCACTTGCTCGACGATGAAGGAAAACATCATGAACAAACCAGCACGTCCCAGAAATTACAATTCGTAAGGCAAGTGACCTAACCTAAGAAAGGTCTGGTTTTCCGTCTGGGTTGTGGAGGTCTGACAGCAGTCGCTGTATTAAAAATCTGTATATTCGTCAAATCCTTAGGTTTAGGTAGCGAACTCCGCCAATTCTAATGGATTAGGAAACGGGATAACGCCAGAAAGAAGACACAAATCAAGTAACGTAGACCATAGAATGTGGTTGGATGTTTTTTTTGCTTAAGAACACTCAAAGCAGCTTCGATTGAAAGGTGAATAAAGGTTCATTTGGCTGTGTTCTTCTGTGAGGTTGATTTCTTTAAAATAGAGAATCTTTTTTTCAAGAGGGATAGCGCATCAATGCATCCTGATTGTGAAAGTAAACCGCAATCAAATAACAACTTCCTGTTACCTCCTGGGGTTACCAGTAAGCTACTAAGGAGTTTCTGGCAGGGGTAGCAACCAGCGAGTATTGCAAAACTACGGTAGCCACTTTATATCAGGTGGACTGTATGCTTGAATTAGTATATTAATGCGTAGTGATATCTGCTCAGTCGATATTGGACCGATTCGTCCAGTTAATCACAGGTGTGCAATTTGCTGTAATCTGCTTTGTGTGCTTCGCCCAGAATTAGATAATGCCATGGCAGACATAGAAGCGACGGCATTTACTAAGTAACGGTTGTGGGTGGGTCTGCCTGCGCCAGTTCACGTGAACTAATTGGTGGCAAGTGCACAAAGCATGTTAGATCAGATTGCATAGCTGCAAATTAACTGGATGAATCGTTCCAATATCTAAGTAAAGGCCATTGGGACCTTTATGCCCCGCTTATCGAAAAGTAGCGTACACAAATGAAATCTGTTTAAATTGTTACATATTATTACATGCTTTATCACTGTGCAATGTTTTTTTCTATACCTTAATTTTATTAATACATATAATTAAGAAAATTTTCACTTTTTGTTTTACAAAAATATTAATAATATCAGATAACATAAAAGGCGTGCCCTGAAAGACTTTTGCAACATACTGACACGATGACATTAAACTAAAACAATGCCATTGTTATATAAAACAATGTCAACCCATACTCATCATATCTAAATTTAAATAATCAGGGAGACTTTGTAGAAAAGTGTCTGCATGGGTGCCTCTATCTCACCTGCTTCTACAGCCAAGCAGCTATTTTTATATAGCTGTGTTCCGGCTTGAAGGGTGAGATATGACAGAGAAAGTACTGGGTACTGTGACAAAACATCTTTAGGTCACAAGATTGGCAGCGCGTGAGTATCATCCCCGTGGTGTTGCAAGCGTCAATAGGCTGCGATGACCGCTTACCATCTGATGCGGGCCGCATGCTTGTTTGCCAATCTAGTTGTATAAAAAAACTACATTAATGAATAATAACACACAGATGGAATCATGGCTACATTATATGTATACATATATAAACAATTCATATATGCCAACAAGAGTATTGTTATTACTACCTGTCAGGTAAGTTCTCCCTACCCCGCAAGGGACTTGGCGTGAAGATATACATACACACATGTAAAGCAAAACGATATAAAAGTAAAAAATTCGCTTAGATTCATTATATCTCGATATTCCCGTGCACCACAATAACGCCCGTTATGTCAACATAACTAGAGCTCTGAAGTTTTAAAATGGGGTATGTGTCAGATTTGTACGCCGTCGGTATTTTCCTTAGTAAAGGTCCCAATGTCATTTGACTTTCGCAATATAACGTTGTACAAAAGCTGTAAATAATCACAACTGTATTCTTCCTTCATTTCGCCTTAATCTCATTTACTAAACGATAGGGTTGTAGCATATGCAGATGAAGACTATATTAGGTCTTCATATTATGATGAGACATTTACATTGTAAACTTACACTATTTAGAATCTTTCACTATCATAATACAACTATTTCTCTAAAGTAGAAAATTTGCCACACCACACAACACATTCCACTACAGGGATACAGGTCTTCAGCTGAAGTGGTTTAGAGCATACTCCACCACGCCGCTCAATTGCGGATTGCGGATTGGCAGAGGTAGGTAAGTGTTTACAAGCCGTAAGCCATTGGCTTAGCCTTAAAGACCATCATCTATTGACAATAGGCGGGATCGACTTCTTAAGAACCCTCCGAGCACGAAGAAGAAGAGATAGTTAAACCCATCTATAGACAGGCAGCGGGCGACATTGCGCGTACGCCATCGAGCTCCTCAAAATACATATTTGTCGGCAAATACAAGATCATAACATTTATTTCAACCTACACTGGTATCTTAATCACTTTGAAACCGGTTCAAACTGCTGACATCAAATTACGTTTATCTACGTAGGCACGGTCCAGTCACTTTCTTTTCATAACACCGTAGTTGTAGGCAGTTCATTTCGCAAACACTCGAGTAATGTCAACGATACAGTTCAACTGGGACAAGTGCAATTATGTAACAGCGCGGTGCCAGCACAGTGACCTGTTGTTGTCAGTACCAGTTTGCCTGAAAATGTGTCTCAAGGTTGTGCACTCATTTGTTCTTTACAACCTTTCTAGCCAGCCTGCGGCTTTGCCCGCGTGATTGCCGTTATCGCTGTAATAAATAGCCTATACTCCCCCAATCACAGCTGCGAACAGTTCATTAGCGTTATCATAAAAAGTTAATAAACAGATGTATGGAGTTAATTTCGTCTTTTATGTCAACATGTTCTGTTTGTTCGAAATTGTAAAAGAATACGAGATGATAGATTAAGTAAATATATAAAGTGACAGCGAATATAAAAATGAATGAAGGAAACAAAAGCCCAGATTTACCTACGATGACCAGATTAAACTTGTACTTTCAGAAGGCGATATCAAAAACCTAAAATCAGCGAGTGTGCAGAGCTATATATGTTAAAGAAGTGAGTGAGTTGTATACATACTGAATAAAATTCAATAAGAATTTATTAAATAAACTGTAAGGTGTTTCTAAGTCCCGGTAGGTACATGTTTACGAAAACAATATTTCTTATATTGAGTATTTATAAAATTTTCGCTGAATATATTTCATTTTCTTAAATTTGACAAAAAGAACAAAAGAGAAACGCAGGCGGTACAGGAGCTACAAATTATATAGCCTTCAGGCTTTTGACCCTGACCTCTAAATAGCCTTTTATATTTCCAATCCTAACGATCTTCATACAGAATGCACTTTATTACATACTACGTTTTATTTATTCTATACTAGCTTTTACCCGGGGCTTCGCTCGCATTTTTTTTAATAAAACGTATCCTATGTTACTACTGATACCTCCAAGAATATGTGTACAAAGATTCATGATGATCGGTTGAGTAGTTTTTGCGTGAAAACGTAACAAACAAACGGACATTCACATTTATAATATTAATAGGATTCTTCTTTTCTTTCAATTTAATTTCTATTTGTATTTTTTTGTTGATGAAATTTTATTTTGAATCTAAATGTATCGCAAATAAATTCAGTGCATAAATTTAACGACTTTTTTACGACAGCACCTTTGCTTACTGTCAATTACCAAATAGATATCACTTGATAACGTAAGCGGTTTGATATGTGTACACATTAGACCATTTATTCATGTGATTAATAATTTTAGCCTAGTTATGGTGTAACCAATTTAATTAATATGTTGTCGCATTTTAAACTGATATATTATTACTTATCTCTGCTTACGATTTACATTGATTGATGGTTTCTATCCCTCCAGTATGAACTGGAAAAGACAGATTGCTATTTATATTACAAATGATTCGTACGTTTGAAATTATAAGGAGGAGATTAAAAATATTCCAAAATGTATGTATGTAAGTATAGAGGTTTCTCACTCCGCGTTATCATGGAGCAGCATCTGTAAATCGGAATGTTTTCTGCGGTTTTGTGCATCGTGAAAAAGTATTTGACATGTTTTGCGAAGTGACTTCTGGAACATATTGCCAAGATACAGGATGGACGGCTCTGTGCAATCCACCTGCGAAGAGTGTGCAACATGTAGACTGCAGCTTATTGCTTTGATTTAAGGTGTATGTTGGTGTCAGGCAAGGTTGCGTCACCTAGGCTGGCCCGTCTATATCTTGATACTCGTCTATCAAGATACAGAATGACCAGTGGTGAAATGTCTTGTTTATGCAAACAATGTCCTGTTATTTGCAGGAACACTATCAGGATTTTAAACACCAGTTACAGGAATGAATAATAATTATATCGAGAAGGAAAGGCTTATGTTGGAACAAGTAACTGAGATTGTATATTTTGGATGTGCTTGTAACAGGGTTGGAATGGATGAGAAGAGACGAGCGAGTAAAGGGAACACTATGAATGAACTGTTGGGAAATTTTATCACCAAATTCTACCCAACACCCAACTTTAACGCAGAAGAAGTGAGAACTGGGTGTGACCGAAAGAGCGTAAAAATAGAATAAACACGGTCGAGATGCGAGTGTTGCGCAAAATATGTGACGTAAAGCCGGCAAACCACATTCACAATGATGATGTTAGAAAATTAGGTCTGAAAGATTGTCGGTGCTAAGGAGAAATATGCTTTGTTGGTTCGGACATGTAGTAATAATGCGGGATAAAAGAATGACGAGACATATACAGATATACAGTGCGAAAGTGGAAGGAAGTAGGAACTGAAGAAAGTCATAAAATGTTATTTATTTGTAACAAGAGATCTGTATTAAAAGAAAGCTAGCTTATTGCGGTGGACAAAGTGTAATTCAGAGTACGGCAACATGTAAAGATAAATACAATAGATGGAAATTTTCAGAGATAAGTATAGGATTTTTCGTGGTCATTTTCGTACATTTATTAAGTCGTATTTACTACTGATCATAGACTTCCGACTTTATTATATATATCTTACATGTGATACGATTATATAAAATGGTTATATTTTGCTGTATTCGCTCTCGTAGTTCGAGTTTATAGTTGCCTGAATGTTTACCTGTAACAAACAAAACAAAATATTCGTTATGATAAGATTTCGAGTCATTATCCGTATTAGGGTTAGTCAGACCCTACTACGTCGGGCTTCGGGATCGTGCATGCTCCAAAAGCTGTGTTAAGTCGTCGATTGCGACTAATGTGCTTAATTGTTAACCAAGCTCGTAAAAAAGTTGTCATGTAAAAGAACCAAATAAATATGGTTTCCTGTATATTAATAAGTAAATTTTGATATAAATTACGAAACATGATTGTCGTAGGACAGAGAGTTGGTCTGAAAGAGAGTGTCAGAGTTGGTCAGAAAGAGAGAGTGGCATGCGTTTCCGAGCATGGTTCGGACATGTAGAAAGAAGAAGACTAAAAAGATTGGAACGAGCACAGATATCAAGCAGAAAATCTTTTCCGTCTCGTCTAAGTGTTAAGTATAAATTGACAATTTTTTCAAATAACTGCTGCTTGTTATGTACCGGTAGGGAAGTCTAACCGTGGTGGACTCTCGGGTTGTGACATGAAAACGTTGTCAAAATTTCCAAAGCTACATAAGTTTTTTCAAGAAGAGAGGAGAGGTTTCAAAGCGGAAACGGTGATCCGATGGTTGCAGTCGTTCACGAGCTGTACTAGCACCAGTGTTGGCAACACGCGAGCGATACTTTGTATATTGCAAGCATTCATTGGCTAAGGTAAACACTTTATACGTGGGCATATGCTTGCATGCCTCCTGACGTTGTATATAGGTAATAAATCAACAAGTAGGTGTTCAATAATTTTATTTTGTTTATGGCTATTTTAACACTATTTATACGTATATCCCTCAATATTATATCTGCGGTCATTCTCATATCATACTCAGCCAAGAACACTGTGATAATAACTTTCAGTATACTGTAATTTAGAGGTACTAAAGTGATCAATCTGTGAAAGGAGTTGGGTGTTTTAACTTGAAATAGCATGGGTAAATTACAGATAAATACTTCCCATAAATACATAGACCAAATCGAGAAATTGCCACAGGCTACAATGGCCCCTACGTAGGGGCGAAAGTGGTAACAATTGACAGGCAATCTGGAACTGTCTATCTTTGTCTATGTATACATTACAATTTTAATTCATTTTGAATATGAATGAAGAATGTTAATAAAACGAGAATGGTGCGTAAGGTACCGCCCCTTGTAGAGCTCAGCACTCTCTGGCTACTTCACAAGGGACCTGGTGTGAACATGTAGATAGTAAACCTTAAATTAAATTACTTTTTAAAATTGATTTTCCTTTTCTTATCAGTAACAGCAGTTTTTGCAATTTCGATAACCTAAAAATATCTAACTAGAACTCACATAGAAATGAATTTCCAATTGAATGTTATTTCGGTGAGTATAAGAATTTTATTGTTTTTCTTATCACAGAAAGCTTTGCTCTTCTGCGGGATTTAATCATAAACTAGTTTCGGTTGTCTTTCTTCGTGTCAAGGGTTTTTTCATCAACACTTATGTAATACTTTAAATGTCCATGCAATTATATGGAGATGCTGCCATTCTTGTGCAAGTTTCATATGAAGTGTGTATGCGCCATATGGCTAAAGGTTGGGTGACTGAACGAAAAATACAAAATTCCAATTACAAAATTTACGACCGTGTTTTATAATGACCATACAATCTATATATTTTTTTTAAACAAACAAACAAAATATAGCTAGCAGCTACTTGAAATTTTACGTCCCACTGAAGTGGCGACGTAAGTGCGATCTGCATTATGGTAAGCGTTCACCGATAGCTGCAACGACATCACTCAGCAGTGATTTCAATTCATAATTTGGGAGTGGTGGCGAAAATGAAATGTCATTATGGAATGTCTATATCTAATGATGAATTTTGTTCATATACTCTTATAGGAGCATATTAAAATTAAATTTATGTTTTTCTCATGATATTTAAGTGCAAATATCTAAGCTATACACAGTACTCCTTTATTCGTAGGTTCCAAAACTCAACGAACTCCGTACTTCCTTGTTACGAGTGTAAATTGGATCAAACAGGCTCAAGTTTACGAGTAGGCTGTAGTAAGTAAGCCTACTCGGAAAAATATCATGGATCCAAATCAAATACTCTTCCCAAGGACTGTATTTATATAAGTACTTAAGAATTATATATTTATATTCTATACATGTGACATAATTAAAAACATTGTTAATGAATGACATTGCCAATTTTTTCTGAACAAACGCAATTCATCGCACAAGAACAAACCACTAACACATTCTGACCTAATTCACGCTCGGAATCGATTATACTTCAATACGATGTAACTATCGATTCGTTCCCCTCGATCTGTGCATCGATTGTAACAATCGACTCCCACGAACTTCAATTACATAACGAGTGGTCACCGAACTACTTTTCGACATTAAGCTGGAGGACTCGAGTGATAATTCGGCCTCAATTTCGCAAATCGATTAATTTCTTTTAGACGAATTACGATAGAACTAATTAGTCGGTTTAAGAATTTGAATTGCGATAGTTTTTTGCTTAGGCTGTCCATTATTAAATGTGGTTACTGGTGCCTGTAATAAACCTGCTGCAATTGTACATTGCCAAACTGGATATACTTATATCTGATGTCATTCACCAAACCAAAACACAGATATATAATGTTGCAGCGGATAATTTTGTACAAAACGTAGTGTCGCTTGTAAAGTTATTTACTTTAGGTATAATATGACCCAATTTTTCATTAATATTCCCATCCAAATTAGTTTCCTATACACCCAGTATAAAGATGTGATTATAAGCATTATATAATATATTTTTAAGATTAAATACATCACATAATAGTAAATACAGAAAAGATGTAGCATTTAGTAAATCATTAATAAAATACCTGTTTTTTAGTTATATTTCATTGCGTCTCGAAGCTATGGAAGCGTAAACCAGCAGTCCGCAGGATCAGTCATGAAACTATAACATATAGTATTCTTACTTGCATTTGATTGGCCATAATATTATTATTAACCGCTGGGTATAAGAACTTCAAATTATGAATATGAATTGGGATAAGTCCGCCTTTGTAACTCTAGCTTTATTTTTATTGTAATTTATTTTGAATATAACGTGCAATAAAGACATTACAACAACAACAACAACTATTTGCCTTGATATAACACATTTTTTTTATCTCTTTCATGTAAGGTTGATTATTTGAGAAAGAGAAGAGATAATCTGGCATTTGCGAGGATAAATTCTGACTTTGAAAAATCAAAAACAATATAGAGTTACAATAAAAGAAGGCAAAATTGTTATTAAACACCTAGTTAATGGGTATCTCCAAAGTCAATTAATTGCATCATATTATAAATATTATGTTGTCGATAGTAGTTCATAACATGGGCGTGAAGGAATGGTGTTGAATAATGGTATCTATGTTGGACTATAATCAATCACATAACATCATACATCATTATATTCAATTATTTTATAACTGACACGGAAGGCGAATTCACGCCGTTTAATATTATTGCCGTGATTCAAAATATAACATATCCATCTATGGATAAATCAAATCGATTTACTATATTTTTTTACATAGTATAAAGTATAAGTCTTTTATACCGAAATAAGTAATTCTTTAAATATGATACTTTCAGGCCCTTTATTAACAATGTCGGTAAAGGCATGATAATGAAGTTGCACAATTCCTATAGGCAGGCTTCGTGAAAACTGATCTTATATGTGTTCAAATGTTCCTGCTCCCAAATCTCTTATCTCCTATTTAGTTGCAACAAGAGAGCATTTGAACCAACTAACTGGAGTGAAAATACAGGCTATGCGCTTCATGTTAGGTTTTAGGAAATTTAACTATGTATCCCGATATTATTTTCATTTTAATATAACTCTCTACTTCAATTAACAGGTACATAAATTAGATATTCTTTATAAATTTTACTTATATCGGTAAAATTTCAAAACAGAACTTCAGTAAACTCCATGTAAAATTCACTTTTTCCGCAAATAATACCTGAACTTTGGCCTTTTATAAGCGTAACATATGTGACAAATTCACAACGACTATATTTTGTTCATGACATTGTCATACTTTTTAAGTACCATGTATTTCCTTATGTTATGGAAATTTTATTGAATTTTTCAATGCCAACAAGCTATTTGACAAATTTTGGTGCCGCACAGTTAATTAATTCGCCAGTTCGCAGTGCATACGATTGTGCAACATAAGCGCGCACGGGTCAATGTCGATATATGGGTATGGGTATACCAGTTTCGTACTCTGATTTATATGTTACATATGTCGCAAATCGGTCCATTGATTGACAAAGCATACAAATATATATCACTATAAAATATATTTATTATTACTCGAAATCAATTAAGATTACAGTTGTCATAAAAATTGCGTACAAGGCCTTTCAAAAAGGCCAGAGCATAGGTCTCAGTCAGTTCTGTATTATGTTTCTTTTTTTGTCCGGCATTACAGAAAAGCTACTGTGTATAATTTACTCACTGTGAATTGATAACGCACGCGCGTGAACACTTCAGAGATTTGGTATTTTTTGAACGGGATAAGATAGAACTTATGCGTCGTTCAGTAAAAGTATACGAAACGTGGATCCATCACCATAAATCAGAAAGCAAAAAACAACGAAGCAGTGAATTACTTCATTCGAATTCGAATTTTAAAACAGTCACCGCCAATAATCATATGCACATACATACGTGCGATCACATAGATATTTTAAATAATTGAATAATGATATTAACTGATGAAACTTGATCTCTTTCTTAACAAAACTAGCTGTAGGTTTCCTAAGAAACTAACTAAATACCCACAATATGATTAATTTTATCATTGAAGTCCAAGATTTTATCTATTAACTGATTGCAAAGATAAATGTCAGCCGCGCGGTATAATTATGCGATACCATTATTCTTCTTCCCTAACAAATTTATACTACGCATAGTTAACACAAAATATAACCCGTATAAGCATATATATATATATATATATATATATCTTCGCCAAATTCTTTGCGGGATACGCAAGAGAAACCGAGCGCCACGTGGCTCGGTTCTTACACACCTCATAAACTATACATACCATACGCAGCAGTATTCTACAATTTCCTCATTCTTAGTACCAAGAAAAGTTACAGCATAGAACTAATACTAAACATATCTTCCGTAGAACACCGAGAAAAATAAATAGTCGTACATTTGCTTTTGCTTGACTATTTAACAACCACATTGTCGAATATAGAAAGTACGGAATCGTAGGGCTCCTTTTACTCGATTGGTCTAATTTACACCTGTCGCACTGCTGATCGAAACGTGACCCACGGTCGGATAACGGACTAATGATAGGACTTCACCATAAATACACCCAGTAAACACTTTGTGATAAATGACCGATTCTACAGACCTATGTAAGTACGAGTATTTACCGCTCTTTTCAAACTTTCCACGGTTACAACATTATGGTTTTCTACTACTTCATCCTTATAACTATCTTCTATCCGTGGTTTAGCGTAATGTAGGTTCATAAATAGTTCCAGTAAACACTTAAAATTTAACTTATCCCAAACCATAAAATACGTTTTACCAAGTTTCATCTAAATTAGTTGAAAATAAAGCAAAATATATATTTTAAGAAAGACTTTTTACAGTCTTAACTATAAAACTAATTTGCGACGTAGCCTTTCTTATTCTTCTATATTGAGCATTTGTGACAGACATCACCATCACCAAATTCGTTGCCATCTTAGGAATGGATAGGAAAACCAAACAGGAAGACTTCCATGTGGTATATGTAAGAGAATGGTAGCTTAATAACTACGGCACATATACTTGTTTTCCACCAGGTGTAATTTATAAACAGTACGATCACAGTATATGCTAATGGAGACTGGGTAATATTGTAAATAGCATATTCAACGATCTTGTCGCGTCACTGTTGAAAATCATAACCTCTCGTAATTGTAAACACGTTTATCGGTAAAATTGTTACGTAAGATATTATGATGGCAAGTGAAAATGTATATTTGAATTATCAATATAGTGACTAATTAAAATTAATTAACACGCGGGTATAGTTTCTATAGCAATTTATAGTAGTTATATGTTTGACAATAGATATGACGCTTGTTTTTGGCATCCATGTTTCAGCATCATTATTCCACTGTTTAATGGCGTAAAATCTATTCATAATAATTTAAGTTATATCTATATAAAAAATTGGTTTGAATCAATAAATCATAATATGAATAACAATAACAATTTTATTAATTTGTTAGATTGTATATCCTACATAACCATCAGAGTAAACATGCTTACAACGAAAGAAATCAATCAATGACCTGTCAGTCTTATGGAATCTTCAGGTCAAGAGACATATACGGTAACCTGTCTTCGAATGGGTTTATTTATCTTGAATTCCAACACCGTTTGAAAACCCAAACAAATATATTAACTTGTTATTCTAATATCGATTAAAGAAGTGACACTGTTATGAATGCCTATTTTTTTTTAATTGTGGTACACATGGGAACGCTTTGCAAGAATTGCAGTAGATGGGAGATATAAGGATAGACGGGGAGGGGCCAGGTTCTTTTCCAATATCGCGGTTGACTAAGATAACTGTCATAACTGTAGCACAATTTTTTTTTTTTTTTATTGAGGACACAGCCTGTGACAGCCAGGGCCTACTTGATGGGCTGCAGGACACAGGTGTCCAGGAATAGAAGCCACGAAATACCATGCACTTCATGTCATCTCGTGGCGTCTACTATGCCGGCCTTGAAGGTGCCTCTTTGAATTCCTCTTGAAGAACCCAATGTCGAACACGTGTGGAGCCGGAAACATACCGCCGGGAAGTTTACTCCACCGGTCAGCAGTTCGGCACAAAAAGGATTGACTAAACCTTTTTGTGCGAGGCAATGGGATAATATTCTCGACTGCGTGAGAATGTGCACGCTGAGATGGACGGTAGTTCCGGTACTTGAGTTTACTCAAAACTCAACAAGTGTTGTCATTACCCATGATATTATAATGTCATTCTAACAAAAAAAGTTCGTTAAATAACAGGTTTTCACACAAATTTACAGGTCGTTTGTTTGTCAAAGTAATGGTTTGCTTTCTGCAATATTTTTGTAGAAGAAAGGCAGTTTTTGAGTAGGTATGAAACGTTTTGCTCCTTTTGTTAACAATACATGGAATCGTAACAAGTATCTTGCACTCCAATGTGAAGCGATTATTATAGCCTATTTATTTATTTATTTTGTCACAATAGAATTACAGAATTATCCAATGCATCTACGCGTTGTAATAAACATTGCATAATTATACTGAAAATTATTCAATATTATTTCTAATAATAATAAATAATAATACTTCTAAGTAAAATTATTAACATTGCACCATATATATATTAAATTAATCGGAGCATCCTATAGATGCGTAAAACACTAAGAAAATTGTTCGCACCTCGCTTATACCTACAACCAAATTGTTTTTATATAGAACGTCTAGAGACATACAAGCATACGGCCTACCTGATTTTGAGTGATTACTGTAGTTTATGAACGCTTGTGATACAAAAATGTACGCTTGCGCTTAGCCACTCTCACTACTAACACAGTAAATCTTAGAAGCTCACTCGTAACATCATTCACTCGTAGGAACACAACAACTCTCCAGGGAATTGTTTCTTTGCAGCAGCTTTGAAGCGATCTACCTTTCTTTAAAGAACACCGAATAAATACATACAGACATTTTAATGCACACAATTGCTTACCCTGTGTAGGAATTGAACTCATAATATGAATACGAATCCCAGGACTCGATACCAGCCAGGTATATATCTAAAAGCTCCTAGAAATCGTAGAGCGGCAATGTCATACGAATCGATTAACAGTGGCATTGGCGTAGACGTTTCCAAATCGAAGCATCTCCGATCAACTTTCAACGGTATCGTTAACATGTTTAGAACTATATTAGAGTGATATTTATCGAATCATTAATTAAATAATCTGTACATAATGATTAATATTGACTTGGGGTCACGGCTGACATTATAATGACACGAGATTTTAATTTACCATACTTGCGTGTGACATGATATACCAATACGTTCTAGAGGCCAAGACGCATTTGTTTTGCAAATAGGTTCATAATATATTATAAAGTAATATATTTTAAGAAGAGTCAAAACTTGATTGGAGAAGTTAGATTCTTGGAGGGTTGTAGTCTACCTGCGAGAGTATGAGGTTGCATGTAAGCTCTTTAGCAGCCCCTGTGTCTGCCAGTGGGGGTAGAAAGACGCAAGCGATACTTCCCATATTGCAAGCATTTGTATACTTCGGTAACCAGTTGACATCATTTGAGAAGTACGCATGTTATATAAAAAAATATTGGTACGTGTCAACAAAAATAGATTATTTTTGTTATACAATAAATGTTCAAAATAATCTGTAATTACGTTTAATTAACGGTTCCCTACCAATTTTAAGACATTATAACATGGCATACTTTTCTTTATCCTAATCATATTTACGCATAACATTCTAAAGCATAATATTATTTACGCATAATGATATAAAATCATAATTTTTATGGGCATACGCATAAGAATGAACTTTTAAAATGTTAGACACTAATACAATTAATAACAATTATTTTAGAACCAATCTTGATATACTTAATGTAATTATTGTTATTAAATTATATAATTAATTTATGTTTGCAAGACAGCCGGCACCAAACTTTTATTAGATAAGCATAACAATAATAGGTCACACGATACAAGCTTGCATGGCTAGTGTGTGGATAATTAGTTAAGAGACTATTATTACTATGTTAACTTAGAGACTCTATATGTATGTTTAATGTAAATTAAATATTTTTCCATTTTTCAATTATAAATGTAGCTCTCGACTTATTACCAAACTAACAAAGACCAACAACATGAAATATTATTGTGCATAATCACAATCATGAACCAAATGCACTTAGAGAAAGGATAAGTTTTGTAAATTTCTTATATGTATGTAGAACATATTGGCGGCTTAGAGGTGGCCCAAGGGCCACCACCGCCCCACCTTCTACTGTATACATAATATTGGTTATAGTTGCTTATTTTATATTTTTCAGAACTCAAATTTGTTTCCGTCATTTCTATTGATTTGTATGCCTAAATACTAGTAGGTCAATAGTCATTATACCTAGTAACATTACGCTACTTAAAATTACATGCCAAAACAAATTAGCTTTAAAGATAATTATGTCAACATAAAACATATGCAAAAAACCATTATGGCACTACTAACAACTGATATAAATTCTCGTCATGAAATATGAAGATTTGTTATTTTTTTCATTTCAACTATCATGTTATTAAATCTTAAATTCTTACTGAACTGATTGGGCTTAATCCGCAGTGACGCAGAGTCGAAGCGTCATTTTAAATTTTTACATAGCGTTATGACCTGTCTCTACAATATAATGTTTAAAATTATATTGAGATAAAAAATAGACGCGTGCATTCACGCACGTGCATCTTTTTTAGAATCGATACAAAGTTGTGCATTATCAAACAGATATAGAGGTCAATATGCTATGTATCATTTCTTCGCATCTCCTCCACTCTGCGTCAGTGAGAATCGAGCCAAAACAACATTCAAGTATCGTTATATTGACAACTTTAATTTACAAGGCACGACTGGCCGTGAAAGTGAACGTAGTAATAAAATTTCATTCAGTCCTGATGCGATAACTACTACAAACCCACAATATGTTCACCTCTACACACCTTTTCATGAAATAGACTAAGTAACATGCAATAAATCAAGATATTATAAAATCTCATCACGCAACGCCTGTAAGTATATAATGATTTTCACAAGATACTTTGCGCAACTAATTTGAGACAGTTTGTAAATATAACACACGACGAAATTCCGCTAAATCCACAATGTCACTTTGACGTGAGAAGAAATTAATTCCAAGTGTTTGACACTACAAAAGTCAGCCGCCCAACATTTGACTAAAAATCCTCTTACAGATCATAATCGCTTGCGTAACTGTTTTCACTGCGTACAAATCGCCAAGAACTGCTCAAAATGACTCTCATTGTGACAGTGCTGGTCGGTAAGAATTGTTTCATTGCCTGTATTGTTACTGTATTGTATATCTGTTGTTTAAGGCAATTAATCAGCTCTTAAGGTTACATGAGCGGATGTGAAGGCGCGCTGATGCTTTCTCGACAATGCACAATGATACATTTTATATCGCATCGATACTTCTGTGCCGTAATAGTCGATTAGTTTCCGTGCACCCTTTATTATACTTTTTACAACTAGCTGTCATAGGAAAGTTGTACTTTGTTTGTTCTAGAAACAATATTATGATACAGCTAAGAACGTAAAGCTTGACTCTTATCCTTTTTATGCTACTCGTAAATACTATAGGCGGACTACGTGTGTCAATAGTGATTCAGTATTATATGAAGCATTCTTTATCCACTCCGTCCCTTAATCATGCCACTGCTGTGATATGGGTTTCCCTTCAGTCAAAGGAGTTTAAAGCGTATCCCACGGCGTTTCTCCACTGCAAGTAGTATTTACAAGTTGATCTAAAGGCCTACTGACTCTAAAGACGATAGCTCCAACAAAATGCTTATTTATCCAGTTTGTTGAAACAAAACAAAAGTTATTCTTACCCCTAATACTAAACCAGTGTAGTTCATGGTTCCGTCTGATAAAGATCAGGTCAGCGGATATATAATTTATCAGCACTTTTCCTTGTTTGATATAATATCTCAACTGTAAAAAGGAAATTGTTTCCCTCTTTCACTTTTTTTTTTTTTTTTTATACCACTAAGGTGGCAAACAAGCGTACGGCCTGCCTGATGGTAAGCAGTTACCGTAGCCTATGGGCATTTGCAACACCAGGGGTGTCACTCTTGCGTTGCCGACCCTGTAAGAACCTCTTCACGCCTTTCTTGAAGAACCCCATACTGTAGTCCCTTGGGAAAATTTCGGCAGGGAGCTCATTCCACAACATAATAGTTCACTTATCAGATCGACTTCAAACTAGTGGCGACCTTGGCTTTATGCTGCTATCATGCTGCATGTAGTAGGTGCTTGCTGTTTAACAACTTAGAGCAGATGCGTTTCGTTCGTGTTTATGAGTTGAGGATTTATTTAAATGTTATTTTATATAGATAATAGCATATTTTACCTAGTATTTACATACATATTTTCTGTCCTATTATCGGTCATACTAACCATTAGGCCTTATTAACGTCAATAGACGTCACAATATCACAAGCGTAACCCCTAAAGGGTTATATAATAGAGATGCCTGATCAAATTAATATTTATTAAATAGAATGTTGATCTAATATTATCTTCAATCTCCAATAGAATCTTCTCGATAATCTCACTAGATAACGTCCCCGTCGGAAGTCGCCCACACATGTCATCACGTAATCGTTGAACAATGCCTGATGACGCTGATCTTTGTGTCAATCTTCTTTATCAAGATTAACATTGGTGACAACTGACCCTGTTTTCAATTATATGCAATGAAAATTAAATGTTATTCTTCGTACATTATTAAAAAATGAAACTACAACTGGTGTATGTATGTACAGGTATACCTATATACCTACATATATATATTAAAGTTTCATTGCTTAACAATGTATCTACGTATATACATATTTTTATGTTGTCACGTATTAACTAGGTCCAGATAAAACTAGAGTCACTTATGTCGTTGAAAAATAGTAAAAAAGTAGCTTTTACTTGTTTTGAAGGTTTTACTTTTTAATTACCATTTGTGAGAAACTAACAAGCCATTCTGTAATAGCCCATTTACAATAATCGCTCCAGGATCTCATTACAGTAGCTCAATATTTTCCTCCACAATAGTGCTAATACCTGCTAAGACCTGCTCCTCGGTATATTGTTTCATTGATATCTCCTGAAGCGGGTCACGGTGAGTGTACCACATATAATATATTCGTCTAAAAGGCGCGTTTTCGCGTTGGATCCATATCCCCGCGCACGCCTATCAATCGACAGAGATACCCGTGATTGAAGATACTTGTTAATAATACCCGTAATTTTAGAGAGACATAATAACGAAAACACAAGTGAAGTATAATATAACAAGCGTGTGTGTATACATGTCTACACAAAAACATTACCGTATTCAAGTTAAACATTACGAAGGTTGCACATCAACTTAACATAATAACAAATTAAGAAGCAATTCAGCCTTGTATACATCCTGCGTTTCACTCACATTAATGATATAATCGGATTTCCACTAATCATTGTGTGTATCTTCCATTCTTCATATTCAGAAATAATTTATTAAGTAATGGAACATACTGCAGAAATTCATTTCCTTCTTTAGAAAATTAATTGCAACTAAAGTCGGTATTCAAATTTGACTTCAATAGGTGACATTGAAGTAAAACTTGAATATCTATATTCAAAGATTCAAAAGTCGATATTCAAATTTTGCTTCAATGTCACCTATTGAAGTAAAATTTGAATACCGAATTTAGTTGCAATTAATTTCCAGTTTATGTTTCAATATCTGAGTTTTAGATTTGAGATGTTAGTTTCAGTATTGTTCTAATAGACATATTTGATCATAGGAAGCAGTTATAGCCTAACAGATAAATATCCAGCTTAGCAAACGACTGATTCGTGACTCTAATCCTGATGTGGGCATGTACCACTAAATTAGTGAATTTGGAATTCGCAATTCTAAGATACAGTATTTCAGAATTGAGATCAATAGTGTGGTGGCGTGTTTTAATTATTTGAATTGGAATATAGGAGCATATCTATGTATGGATCTAAAAATACTGATATCCGAGAGGATAAAGAACCGCATTATTAACCGACTAGTTCACGGTTGAATTAGAATGACGAAGCAGATATACTATGCAAAAGTGGAAGGAAGTAGGAGCCGAGGAAGGCTAAGACTTACCTACCATGATTAAATTGATTGTGTTCGATCTGAAGATGATGTCTGGAGCCCTAGAAACCGGCGAGCGTGTATGAGATGAGCAATGAATGTTAAAGAAGCGAGTAAGGTATATTAAGAGTCGAGTCACGTGGCGCTCGGTTCTCTTTGCCTACCCCGCAAGGGATTTGGAGTAAAATTATAGATAGATAGTTCACGGTTCGAATTCTTTTGTAGGCATGTACCACTTGGTTTTCGGATTGATGTATTTGCAATTATTCCTTACCCACACCTCCAAGAAATTATATTTCAAATGACGTGTGATCTAACCTAAGATCTGGTTTTCCCTCTGAGTTGTGTAGGATAAGCAATCTGAAGTAGAACCGCCAATCTCTGGATAAAAAGGATCTTGGCCCCGTTTTGTTGGTGCACTCAGTGTGGGACACCGACTAGATAGTGCCCTCAAGAAAGTTGTAGGGTGTCGACGGACGCAGGTGACTCAGGATCGAGGTGAGTGGCTCTCTAGAGAGGAGACATATATTCAGCAGTGGACTAATACTGGTTGAAAAGATGATGTCGAAGTCTGACGTCAGTCGCTCCATGTCAAAATTAGTGTCTTCGCCAAGTCCTTAGGTGTTGATAGCAGACCCCGCCAATATATAACTGGATTAGGAAACGGAAGAACGCGAGTAAGAAGAAGAATAAATCGTTTATCACCTCAACATGAACAGTACAGAGCTGTTGTTTTTTTGGCAAAACGTAGCTTTTATTTTTTACATTTATCGGACATTTTTAATTGAATTTAGGCCTTAGGGCTGTATAAATAGAATGTCTTTGTAACTTGCTAATAGCTGAAATGTCACTTCGCCTACGCCTATCGTGTGTATTACGTTTGAGTGAAGTGACGCGTATTTAAACTGGGAATTATTAGTACAAAATTATTTTTTATTTTTAAAACTAAAAATATTTCTTAGGTACTTCAAAAATATACATATAAAACCTAGAAGTTTTACTTACAGGAAGTATGTCTTTATTTAAATAATAAATAAAACCACTATCAGTATATTTACAAAAATGCTTATCTTAAGTGACCAAAACTAAGTGACACTATGATACTCGTATTTTATAGAAACTAAGCATAAATTTCTATAAAATAGCATTTATTAGTCGTTTTATTAAAAAATAAAACGATTATGCGATGATTGCGATGATTATGAAGGAAAATAATACTCCATCGGTAGACAAATAAATCAGAGGTTTCTAAATATATGGTTTCATACGCAGATTAATGTTTGTTCACTGCGCTCTGACCAGATTTCGCCGGCGGTTTTATAATGAAATACCATGACAGATACTAGGTACAGACCACTCGTACACACTGTGATAAACTTTTAATTGGCACCTGTATTTATAGGCACGATAAAGATATAGGAGGGCTGGAAAACGAATTTAATTATCAAAGGCCTATTCTAAAACTTTCGGATATTAGGGAAAGAATACAATGATCCTTGAATCTGCTAACCTTTACCACTTCCAAAAGAGATAATCTCTACCACGCATCTACTGCTGGATACCTGCACTCATATGGCACATTCGACACTAGGAATGTGCCATATGAGTGCAGGTATCCAATGACGACAAGCCTGTGAAACGTACGTATATACGTACGTATGCTTGTGCTTATGTAAAACATTTGCCAACTGCATTATTACTACTAATTAAACCATTATGCACGCATTGCAGGAATTACAAATTGCAATTTGTAATTGTGTAATTGTAGTTTAGGAGTACGGATGCACGCATGTAATATTGTATTTCTATCACGCATAGCATTGCTGTATTTCATAATAATATGCAATAATAATTAAATGAGGTAACTATTATACAACGTATGTAAGTTCTGGGCTACATATACGTATATACGTATGAAAGGGTGGGATACTAGATGATTTCAGCAAGACATAATAGCACAAAGAAATAAAAGGTTGTTTAGCAAAAATAAACAGTAGCTGAGAAAAATGTCTGTCGAAAGAAATGAAGCAGTGTGTTAGAGCGTAGGTACTCTAAAACCCTTCGGTTGAAGATAATCCCACGATGTCGGGAAAAGATGAGTATGGGTTGATGTGGAAATCGTAAAAGCAAGATGAGGGGTAAAAAACTACTCATTGCCATTATATTTAAAGGCAATAATATATTTAAAGAATAATTTTATTCCAACCATCCTAACCTAAGTAGTAAATTTTGCACATTATTACAAACAATAATAAATATCGAATTAGAGCCATAAAAAATTTCACAATAAAAGCTTTAACTAAATCCTTTAAAACGAGATTTAAAAGTTATTGCGAATGGCAATGTTAATTTATTTCTCTTAATTTGAATTATTCATGACACAAAGTGCAAATGAGTGCTAAACGTATGCCTCCGCGTGTGAAGTCTGTGGGCGGATTTGTTGTAAATTATTATCTTGTTACCCAAGAATGTACTTCAGTGATAAAATAGGAACGTAACAAATATATATTTTTGTACTTGTCTAATGGAATAAACCGAAACAGGTGTACGGATCAAGTTTTCTCGCTCCGCAATATCGTGAAAAAGCATGTGGCGCTTGACCAGGAGGTTTTATAGATCTTTAGTAAGTACTTAACAGGGTTGTGCGGATAATAATTCATTTTTAGAAAGTATTTAAGAAGATATAGGTGCCGAGGGAGGCCAAGATTCACGTACCACGACCATGAAATAGACGACCATAGGAAACGTCGAGTGTAATGAAATAAAAATACAAAATGAAAAGAGGTATGAATAGGTATTATATATAAAAGAAGTGAGCGAGGACCTAGTCTTGCGGCACTCGGTCATCTTTACCTACCCCGAAAGGGACTTCGTGTGAAGTTATAGATAGATAGATATGTCTAATAATTGTGATTGCGGGTTCAAGTCAATTGTCACAAATCTATCCCCCTTTACCCATAATGATAAATATTAAAACAGTCTGAAATAGATAAATTATTAAGTTATTTTAAATTTTATTTATTTTGTTGAACCTGACGTTTCGAACGCTTTGCAGCGTCCGTGGTCGCAGGAAGACTAAAACAAAAACAACAAGACAAAATAAATAAAATACGCGATACTTCCGTTAAAAATTGTTTAATTCAATGTGTAACAATCGCGAAAACCTAAGACAATACTATTTTTAATTTATTTCAATCTCTCTACCGATATTTCCTTTTTCATAAAAATGTAAAGACCGTTGTGACTCTCAACATTTCCTCTAAATTTTAAGCTCTACGTACAACGGATTAGATTGTGCGTTATCTGCTTGTTCAATCAATTCAATCAGACTCAGCATCTACAGAAGAAAATAATGAAAATCTTGGACTGTCAATCACTTCAGTAATATATAGATTAATTGTAACAGCCTTTGAATAACTGAATTCAGGTTCAAGCTTCGCGTGTAGATAGATAGAAAGATAAACTCATTTGGACAAACAAAACAGTCCTATATCACTTTCTTAAGAAACTATTTAGTTGGATAAGGTTTATTTAGATTCTATTAGACTTTATATTGAATATGGTGATGTGAATATCATCATCTTTTGACTCTATTTTCATCTACTAATGTGAACAAAAAAAATATTTTTATTATGACTTAACTGTACCTATTGACATATAGCCTCGCGCAATTTATTGTGGGTTTTAATGAATGCCATGGACATGTAGTACAATCTTTTATGTAACATCAATCCAAATAATGTTTTTATATGCAAATTTTTGATACCTTGGGTTACATTATTGCAATTATCGTAGGGTACTCTAATTGTTTGAAAATAAAATACTGCCCACGTTACTTGAAGATAATGTAACTTTCTATAGGTGAAATCATTTTTAAAATCGGTTAGGTATTTATTGAGTTTATCCACTACAAACAAACATACAAAAAATCAAATCTTTTCGCTTTATAATATTACTTTAGATATACCTAATCTTATCCGACATATCTAAACAATCTACGTAATTCTCAAACTTAAATCAACAGTTGTAAGTAACGGGCCACTATTTATAAGGATGAGTTCAACAACATTATCGTTTTATACCTACAACCTTTTTGCTATCATCAATTCGTTTGTCGTTATTATTGACGTGAAACAACTCAACTTTGACATTTATTAGTCAAACATACATATTTATATTATGTACTTGTAAGATTCCATGTTACTGCTAATCATTATTTATATCATAAAACTTTTGGAATGAAGACACGCCATCAGAAACATTGTTCAATTTCCTGTCCTATGCACTCCTGGCAATATTATTTTTTATACAACGTCGGGAGGCATAAAAGCATACGACCCACCTGATGTAAAGCGGTTACCGTAGCCTATAAACGCTTGCAATTCATTAAGTATTTACTCGCGCGATGCCACCTCTGCTAACACAGTAACTCCTAAGGAGCTTACTAGAGACCTCACTCACACGCAGGAACACAACTACACTCTAGGGAGTTGTCATTTGGCTGCGGTTTTCTGTGAAGTGGAGCTACTTTCCCAGATGGGCTGCTTTGATGCGCCCTACCTCTCTTAAACACAGAAATGTAACGTAAACATGACCAAAGGCAAAATGGCATGAAAAATCTCTACTTTTTTCTTTTCGAACTGGATCCCAGTTTATCAAGCCCTATTAATCAACTTAAAAAGATGTGACATTATACAAACCTATTGGTTCTAAAGTCATTCAATTCGTTATTTAAATATTATATTATGGTTCGGTAAACATGACCAAAGGCAAAATGGTATGAAAAATGTCTACTTTCTTCTTTTCGAACTGGATCCCAGTTTATCAAGCCCTATTAATCAACTTAAAAAGATGTGACATTATACAAACCTATTGGTTCTAAAGTCATTCAATTCGTTATTTAAATATTATATTATGGTTCGGTTTACATGCAGAGTACGTGAGATCTAGCATATTAATGTGAGCTAATACAACATGCTGTTTAGTCTGAATTTGTTAGGTGATTTTTTAATAGAACTGCTTGTTAAAACAAACTGCCTGAAGGTTATATATTACGGTCTGATATAAATAGACAGATTGCAAAAATAAATGCACAACCATTTACAACATTTTCAATGGTCATTTATCAGATTAAGGACTATCGTGCATATAAATCGACGAGCTCGGTAACAGGGTGGTTAATATACTTTAAAAGCAATGCTCGCGGGTTCGATTCCCACACGGGATAAACATTTGTGTGCATGGACCTCTTTGTCTTGATCTGGGTGTTTTTAGAGAGTTAGGGCACATCATAGCAGCCCGTCTGGGGAAGTACCTCCACCTCACAAAAAACCGTAGTCAAATAACAACTCCTCGGTGGGTTGTTGCGTTTCTGCGAGTGAGTGAGGTTATCAGTAAGCTTCTAAGGAGTTGCTGTACTAGCAGCAGAGGCGCCACGCTAGCGATACATAATATATTGTAAGCATTCATAGGATACGGTAACCACTTGGTAACCACCAAGTAGGCTGTATGTTGATGTTGCATAGTATAAGAGAGTTCTTTATACAAAGTCCGAAGGCAAACATTCGACCGTGCTAATCTGAAGCGGTTATTTACCATCCATGTTGTAAGGTAAGAAACTAGAAACCGGCGAGCGTGCATGAAAAGAGCAATGAATGTGAAAGAAGCGAGTGAGGTATGTAAGGATCGAGTCGCGTGGCGCTCGGTTCTCTCTGCTTACCCCGTATGGGATTTGGCGTGAAGTTATAGATAGATAGATGCTGTAAGGTACATGCATACAATATGCTTATAAATGGTATGTACTAGAAGAATCGTTGGCATGTTGATATCGCCCGTGCGCTGGTGCATACACTGAAAAAAATGTTTAGTTTGATTTCCCAGATTCCTAATAGAATTCACCAAAGTCGACGGTTGAACTGGGTCCTACCTTTGACTTAAGTTGATTTTACCAATTAAAAAAGGTTAATGAAGTACCAGTAAAAATAGTAAAATGTATTATTTAGTATGATAAACTGTACCATATTATATGTACAATCCATTTATTTGCGGTAAATTATACATTTAAAATAGTGATAGCTACAAAATACTTTTGTATGAAGACCAACCGTAATATATTTGTAAATTTAACTACAAATTTTTGCATTAATTAACAAAGTTTACTAGTAAAATAGCCTACCTTTGCTTCTTTGGTCAATTCGACAAATTTTTTTTTTCAGTGTACACTGGTATAGGCACCAGCTTATACACCTTATAGTGGTACACTCAAGCGTAACAATACAACAATCAGTGATCCTCCGGTGAGTTGTTATTTTACTGGTCTTCTGTTAGGTGGCGGTACTTCCCCTGTCAGGCTTATCAAGTATCGCTGCGTTGTGACTTAGTTCGCACAGTACACCACGTAATATGAGGTTAACCTTGGCTCTAAAGACACTTACATCCCAGAAATTCATTCATGACCACACATAAGCACCTTGCCGATCAGCAATCGAGTCTCTGCGAAAGAGAAGTCAGGGCGGCCAAACGACGTAGTATAAATGCATTTTTTTTATACAACGTCGCAAGGCACACGTGCATAGGACCCTGGTGTAAAACGGTTACCGTGGCCTATGGAGGCTGCAATCCATTAACCCTTCGAAACCCGGGTGGTCGTATACGACCGCGAAATGTATGGGAAAACGTATATAACGGGTTCTGACTGCTCAAGGATCGCTCGGGCAATGCCATCTTGCTGCTAACACAACACTTCCTTAGATGCTTTCTGGTAACCCCACTCACTCACAGGAACACCATAAACGTTCAGGTAATTGTTATTTGGCTGCGATTTTCTGTGAGGGTTCTTTCTTCACACGGGTACTTTAATGCTCTCTACCTCTCTTAAAAATATTCACAAATTAAATAAAAATAGCCTGTACATATGATTCATCTCTACAGGTATTCAAATGAGCCTGAAGGTTGTTTACCCTGTCCCTTCACCGGTTTTTACCCGAGATTAGGTTTCAATAGTACCTAAAAACAGCCTTTACGGAATATGGTCACAAATTGGTTTGCGGTTACGACTCTAAATTCTTAATGACGGGGAAAAACTCAAGCCAGTATTTAAACAAAATACTTGAAACGTAGCTAGGTTAACTATTAGACAGTTTAATATAGAAGTTATAGATCTTTTATGTTCACAATGTCTCAAGTATTAAAATGTCCGTATTATCAAAATGCCTAGTTACTAAAAAATACCAGTTTAAATCAGTAAATCAGTCCATAAATGAAAATTACATAGCATGAGAACGTATTAAAATAAATGTAAAAGACAGTAATAAAAAATAAATATAAATTACCGTAGTATCAAATTGATACATTAGACCTAATGTATAACTGGACATTTTGGTAATATGGACATTGTAACACTTTAGATCTTATGGGACCAAAGGGTTTAGATTAACCTAATCGTGCAAGATTAGATTAAAAATATGAATAACAATAAATTATGTAGCAAAAACCAAATAATTATTTTCCATCAGTTAATTTGATGAGGGATAAAATATCTTTTTTTAAGTGACTGTCTTAAATGAGAAGGTTACATGTTTGTCGCATTTTTTTTTTATGTGAAACTTAACTGATATTGGATTTAGCTCAGTTTATGAATTATAATTATGAAGTCCCATAGCGACTCTACGCGAACGTACTCCGCACTTATTACTAATACAAATGATTAAAAAACAGTTTTTGCTTATTTGCGGTAGTAAATCACCATTTGAATTAATTTATTATATGAAATTGCAAAAAATATTTGACTTTATTGTAATAAGTTTAATTCAAAAAACAAACTTATTTTAATGGTACTTCGTAATCGTAATGGAGCGTTGTTTGGTCTCTCCTAACTCTGATGGAGTTTTGATGGTAAACTGAAAAGTTGAGAAATACCTAAAAACTTAATGAAAGAAGCCGTCTTCATTAAATTCGAAATATAAATTTTAAATCAACTATATGAATAGTAGTGGCCTTCATTGAAACCGGTTAACTTTTTTAATTTTAATTCTGACATCAACTTTTTTAATTTTAATTCTTCAACTTGCGATGATCATGACTTTCGAGCATAAAATCTCTCCAACAGCAGGGCATTATTTTGATATTAGTCTGTTTATTTAATGGGGGAAAACCGCCGAGCCCCACCGCAGAGCAGGCAGACTCGTGCCTTTTTTTATACTACGTCTGAAGGCATACAAGCATACGGCCTACCTGATGTAAAGCAGGTAACGTAGCCTATAAACGCTTGCGATATATTAAGTATCGCTCGCGCGATGCCTCCTCTGCTGTTTACACAGCAACTCATTGGGAGCTTACTGGTGACCTCACTCACACGCAGAAACACAACAATCCTCTAAAGAGTTGTTATTTGACTGCGGTTTTCTGTGAGGTGGAGGTACTTCTCCAGGCGGGCTGCTTTGATGCGCCCTACCTCTCTTAAAATATCCAGACCAAGACAAACAGACATGTTCATGCACACAAATGTTTGCCTTGTGTGAGAATCGAACCCACGAGCGTTGGTGTTAAAGTCGCGTCACGACTGAGCCATCGAGCTCACCTTTTTGAAACCGTATCCAATATTGTGAATTCATTAATTCCCAAAAGTCATATGGAGTCATTGCACCCAGACTACCTGAACCTTAAATTGAGTATACCTATTATATTTAGAGAGCCATAAAACGCGGTCCTTACACACTTCACTCGCTTCTTTAACATTCATAACTCTTTTCATGACAGTAGGTCACTAATATAAAATAACGTATGTCAGTTCTTAGGAAAGAACTTCAAAAATGCTTATGGTAGATGGTCTAGCAAACTTATGGAGTGGGATAGATGTACAAAAAATATTTTTGTGTTCTCCTACCTTATATTAAGAAACTTTTGTGCCAAACATCATCCTGGTAGACCTACTTGTTGACACTATGCGTTAAGCAGTCCATCGGTGTCAGTGTTTTATTAGAATTAAGTTAAAAAGAGGCGCAATCGAATTCCTATAGTATTGGGTAACGATAAGTCGACATTAAATGTAAACAAGAAAAACAGTTTTTTACTTTCACATAATGTTTTTCTTCAATCACGATTGTATTCCCGGTTATTTAATTAACGTGCACGTGGATATGAATTCCACACGTAGCCATTCAGAGAAGATGAATGTTTAATGCAATATACCTGCCGTTATATTACACATATAATAGCAAGTATACGAGTATAGACTGATTCCAACTTCGGATATATCAGAATACTCCATCTTATTTGACTTTGGTTTCTGAGCATAGTGACTAATTAGTTACTGTATATTAGTAATTTGAGAATAATATATTGCTGGTGGTACATCTATATAACACATTCATACATCTAAGCAATATCATACTCGTATATACAGATTGTAACACTTTTATGTCGCCGACTCTGCTATTATTAAATATTCTGCACAAATAAATATGTAATAAAACAAACACGAAAATAACAGGCAGGGAACTATTATTTAACTAATTACTACTAAAAAAATACTTAGACTTACCTACCATGACCAAATTGGTCGAGTTCTAATATAAGGTGATGTCAGGTGCATGAGAAGAGCAATGAATGTTAAAGAAGCGAGTGAGGAGTGTACGGATGTATGGATCGAGTCACGTGGCGGTCGGTTCTCTCTGCCTAACCCGCAAGGGATTTGGCATGAAGTTATAGATAGATACTACTAAAAAAAGACAATAATACAAATAGTTTGAGTTTGTTGTCATAGATCACAAATTAGTTGTTTTACGTCAAGTATATTAATTATAGACCTAATACAACAGACAATTTTAGTCCAGAATTATCAATTGGACTTGGAACTCAGACAAAACCTATGTGCTGAGGCCTTAGTCAAGGCTTCCAAGTAGTTATTATACAACATTAACGGTGACCTATTCCATGGTTGACATTTCAAACAATTTTCACTGAATTCTTGTGAACGGCAATAGTACGGTATTTGGTCCGATTACAACCAACATTAACTGGAGCGTTGAATAGCTGGTAATTTTACATGGTAAACGATTACGCAGTAAAATATTTAATTTTTATACATATTTCCTTTGAGGAAGAGTTGTGTAGCGTACTGTTTTCTCATTCTCTTTGAGATCTTTTATTGTAAGTTTTAACGGTGGCAGAATCTTTCGTCTACTTCCTGATGGCTTTCAAGATTTATTTTAAAAAATATCAATCAATGCAGCCATAATCCCGTGCTCATGATGGTTGCAATGTCGACGAAATGTAGGACACCAAATAAATCAAGGTAAGCCCAAATAGCCTAGGTAGTAATGCTAGAAGTGATAAAATAATAATGATGATAATATGATTTATAACTTCATTACAGTAACTACAATTATCATTCTATTAACAGATAAGTATTTAAAAGTTTAATATTGAAATGACGACTTTAAATGATGAGTCATCTATTATGGTCAATAGACAACATAAATAGGTTTAGAATAGTTATCTAGAAAAATATAAGGCGATATCCTCAATGATTCATGTTCAGCGCCAAATATGCGGAATAATAATCTTCGTGTGGGACCGTGAATTTTAACATTTCAATTTCCCATCATAAAATATATTTTATGTAAAATTTCACGGTTATACTCGTATTTTACTGCGGGTCAAAAAAGTACGCGATTTTATTACGAGTCTCATGTATGTACCTACATAATAAAAGAATACATGATTACAATAACATGATTGCTTTCGCTCCTTTACTAATCTGGACTGCAGCTGTGGCATCGTATCGAGATGCCACTAATGTACCTAGGTATGGAAATCGATGAAACCTAAACTTCAAGAGAATAAAAACCTGTGTAAAGAACATCAATTGTTCGACAAGAGAGCTTTTAAGTAGGAATCACACTCGGAATATGTAACAAATCAGTCATTTTACTCTCGCGATGGATATAAGTTTTCTTCTTCAAGTGCGAATAAACACGTCATAAGAAAAATAACTAAATTACAATGAAATTAGAAATGATAATTGGTAGTGTTGTGAATTCAAAACATTAAATCGGTATAATTGACATAAAGCCACTGTTTAGGCGTAAGCCAACTCCTCGTTTTTAAGCTAACGGAGTAAAAATATACTTATGGTTATGTACCATAAAGAAAAAAATCTTGTACCTTTTTAAACCCCTCTCATCACACGTCTGTCCATCCGTCACAACCATTTGTCTTAGATAATGTTTAACATACGAATGTAAAATTTGGAATAGTTACATAACAAACTACCTATTCCAATATTTCCCAAAAATAAATGTGTTGCATATTATAGGAATATATTTTCTGGTAACTGCATAATTAAGTAAGTCTTATTCACTGACACAATTGTGCGTCAGTTAGACTGGCACTTATTGCATTTATTCCCCGGTCTAAAATTTCAACTCACAAATTTAAATAGAGTTAATAATGCAATCTTCTTTTATTGACAAATTCAAATCCATTATGTTATTAATTGTTCTTTGTCTGTTGTAAGACACTAAAGAAAACCGTTCGATTCTCTATCATCTTTCCTAAAAGGAGATAATCATGGTAATAAAGTGGGCAGTAACCTTCCTCAGTATGTATTTTAATAAGAAAATAAAAATCTCGTATTAGGTGTTATTACGCTATCGATTCCAACGATTTACGTCTCTTTTATACATCTTAGGATATTAAAATTTATTCATGTAAATTTTAACATAATTTTCTTAAATTAAAATAATAAACATATTTTTTTTTCAAAGAGAGTAATTCTGTCAGACATGTTTAATTATAATCTGGAAAATATATAGTTTACGTTTATTCATACTAAATAGGAAACTATACTAATTAAACTCATTTTAATTAAACTCGCGGATATCGAATAAAATATACATTTTCTTCCTATTTTTTATATCATAAAAAATTATAAATAAAATAACGCTTCAGGACCAATCTGTGTACGAGTATAAAACATTTTCAAAGTGTACCAACCACGGCCCGTGCCACACTTAAAGTTACCACACTTACACACAAACTTGCCCGCGTGTGCTTTCAACATAGCCATGTTTGAAAGCAAGCCTGGCTAATGTTAGCTAATTAAATAAACTACCTGTTCATCATTGTACGCTGGTATAGTTGTAAGGATATATTCTTTAAACATACTGTTTGTTGGTACTGGTTATTAGTATCTCGTAATCGATGGTGGTATTATAGTCGAATAAATACAAATGATGACTTCGAAAGGCATACAAGCATACTTGCTGTAAAACCGTTACCGTAGCCTATGAACGCTGGCAACACATAAAGTATCACTCACACAAATGTTTGTCTTATGTGGGAATCGAACCACGTGCGTTGGTGACGAAATAGCGTTACTACACCACCGAGCTCGTCAAATCAACAATAAAAAATCAGTAACATAATCAATAAAATAAGTAAGTTGCCCAGGTTAGATGCTGTTTTTATGTAATTGAATATCAATAAACAGGGAAATAAGGAAACAGGAAACAATAACAAGTTTTCAATTTGACAAAAAGCTGTAGACATATTAAATAAAATTATATTATTTGTCTATCTAACTAGCGTGTAAGTGTGAATGTGAGTTATTTAGTTTTACGTGCCTCACACTAATATTACATACTTTAATATATTGTATAATATATTATCTTAATTTTACATACACAATAACATATAATATTAAATGTTATTGTGTATGTAAAATTAAAGTATAATTAAGATATAGGAGGTTAAGAATATTTTTGTGAATATGTAAATAATGATTTTCAAATGCTGTTTCTTTATTCATTCATACAATGTATTTTGAGTCACTCGTAATATATTCTCCTACTAAATATTTACTAATTGAATCAATGATATATGTAAATATTTATTTTGTTTTACTCAACATCAACTCTATTTCATCATAATTTTTAGATTTTAACCTCTCGGATAGTCCAATTATACAATTTCGAAATGGCGGAGTGTATATACTAATGCTTTTTTATCAATAATAATATTAATAAGAAAAAAGATCAAAGAAGAGCCCAAAAGATGTTTTGAACGCTTTTAAATCAATAAATATGAAAAACACTAAAGATCTGTGGGGTCTATCTGTCAAAACCATATCTTCTATTATTATTTCAATCGCTCCACATTTAGCTACAATTTTCAATTGTTGTGTGGCATCTGGTGTATTTCCTGACTTGATGAAACATAGTAAAATCATTCCATTATTTAAATCTGGTGATAGTTCGGACCCTTCGAATTTTCGACCTGTTTCCATACTGCCCATTCTCAGTAAAATTTTTGAAAAACTAATGCTTAGCCAGTTGCTCAGACATTTTAATACACATAATTTGCTTCATAGGAGACAGTTCGGATTTACGAGAGGTTGTTCAACTATAGACGCAGGGATTCATTTGCTTAAAAGTATATTCGCGGCATGGGAAGGTTCGCAAGATGCCTTGGGAATTTTCTGTGATCTGTCTAAAGCGTTTGACTGCGTGCACCATGACACTCTTGTCAGAAAATTACACCACTACGGTATCAGGAACAAGGCTCTCGAACTTCTGTCTTCTTATCTGGGCAATAGGATACAGAAGGTCGATGTTAATGGTAAAAGATCTTCGGGGTCCCCTGTAGTCATGGGAGTCCCACAGGGGTCAATTCTAGGTCCATTCTTATTTTTAGTATATATAAATGACTTACCTTATTATGTAAAGGATAAACATGAGATTGTATTGTTTGCGGATGATACCTCTTTGACATTCAAAATTAATAGACAGTTAGGTAATTATGACGAAGTTAACGATGCTCTCTCTAAAGTTATGCATTGGTTTAATGTTAATAATCTGCTTTTAAATGATAAAAAGACTAAAGTAATTAAGTTCTCAACACCTAATGTAAGACAGGTGACTACCAATGTACATGTTAATGGAACTAATTTAGCCCCAGTGGAGACAACTGTGTTCTTGGGTATAACAATTGACTCCAAACTACAATGGGGCCCACAAATTGAAAAATTATCAGGAAAACTAAGTTCTGCAGCCTATGCAGTGAAAACTATCAGACGGCTCACTGATGTTGATACGGCTAGAATAGTTTATTTCAGCTACTTTCATAGTATTATGTCATACGGAATTCTTCTTTGGGGTAACTCCGCGGACATTAACACCATCTTTTTATTGCAAAAGAGAGCCATAAGAGCTATCTACAAACTTGGTCCCCGTGAGAGCCTTAGAGAAGAATTCAAAGAAATAAATATTCTAACAGTCGCATCGCAATATATTTATGAAAATCTTTTGTATGTCCATAAAAACATAGACTCATTTTGTAAAAAGAGTGATACTCATAACATAAATACTAGATATAAGCATAATCTTGTGTTACATGCAAGCCGTCTCCACAAAATAAGTAATTCTTTTATGGGGCAATGTATACGGTTCTATAACAAACTTCCCAGCAATATAAGAGAATTGTCAATAAACAAGTTTAAAACTACTATTAAAGCCAAATTGTGTAGCAGGGCATATTATAAAGTATCTGACTATATTAATGATAAAAATGCCTGGGATTGAGTCGATCCAATTATAATGTAATTAATAAATTATGTAAATTTGTTTGGATACCAAAAGAGGGATGCCTGAATTTTTTGGCAGTATTTTTATCAGTGCTCACCTAGTCATGAACTGCACGGTAGGGAAAAAAATTGTGACGATTCCAAACAAATGTAGCCATTTTTACGGAATAAAAAGATTTTGACTTTGACTTTGACTTTGACTTTGAATAGCGGTTAAAGTATGAAATTGGCGTTTTCTAGTAATAGATATTTTGAATTGACATTAAACCTTCATGGTGTAAGATTTTCGATTGAAACTTTTTTCACATGATACCTATGAGGTTTTTCTTTAAATGTGCAACATTTGATTTTCGAATTTCAAATGTTTTATTTTTATTCGGCTTAAACAGGAAACAATCTAAGAATTTGGCATAATAAGGCACAAATAAAGGAAACTTAAACATATATTTAAGCGATTTATTAAATTAAATTATTTACTAAATGTATCGCCCCCGAAATTAAACTATTTTTAACGGAAGTATCGCGTGTTTTATTTATTTTGTTGAAACCTGACGTTTCGAACGCTTTGCAGCGTCCGTGGTCGCAGGAAAGACTAAGGTGGTATTTGTCTTACATTAGTCATTCAATTATTACATCTACCGACATGGATGGATTAATTATATATATGTTCCGATTCACACAAAAATCGCTCACAGTGTCCGAACATTTTTTAGTAGATCATTGGATTTGTGATTTGATTATTTTTAGGACTGGATCCCAAGCAGGTGGTACTTGCCAACCATCTTCCCTATTGAAATTGGGGTGTTTCACATACTGCAGAGTTTTTTTCAGTTCAGAAAACTCTGCAGTATGTGAACATACACTGGACCAACCAAACCATTACATCCGGTTCGATAAACCACAAATCCTCGCCAAGGAGAATCGCTACATGCCGAGAATGTTGCGCGAGACTATTGTAATAAGAAAACACCCCAATTTCAATACAGAAGATGGTTGGCAAGTACCACCTGCTTGGGATCCAGTCCTAAAAATAATCAAATCACAAATCCAAAGATCTACTAAAAAATGTTCGGACACTGTGAGCGATTTTTGTGTGAATCGGAACATATATAATTAATCCATCCATGTCGGTAGATGTAATAATTGAATAACTAATGTAAGGACTTCTTCCCGCGCTTTTGACGAGTGACATTGTTCTTATACTTGTAATTTTTACAATTCAGTATAAAATTAGTTTTATGTGACAATTTCGATAGTGTTTTGTAACATAAGTGCTAGTGCAATTATACAATAATGAAAAAACTCAAATATAACACGTTTATGCACTTTTTGGAAGACGTGAATAAGTTCATCAAGAAAACCTTGTAAAATTCCTATCGTTTTACGGGTGGTATTTAAACTGGGTTGATTGGGTCGAAGTACCCTTCCCAAGTATTTTTTAAACACAGTTCCTGAAGCTGGAACATAGAATTAAGATTTTCAAATGGTTCTACACTGATGACTTGGCTGTATGGGCTAGATCCCTTTGCCTTTCCCCCCGGGGATAAAAAGAACCAAAAAAAAAAAAAAAAACTAATGTAAGACAAATACCACCTTAGTCTTTCCTGCCACCACGGACGCTGCAAAGCGTTCGAAACGTCAGGTTTCAACAAAATAAATAAAACACGCGATACTTCCGTTAAAAATAGTTTAATTTCAATGTGTAACAATCGCGAAAACCTAAGACAATACTATCGCCCCCGAGTTTTACATGTATTTGTAAGGGATATTTCAGTTATAATAGAAAGTAAATGTAATCAAGATAAAAACTAAATTATCAGCATCATCATCTTTTGAACCAAAACGAAACTATAATATGAATTCAGTTGTCGACGGACTACTGAATTCATATTGTTTTTTTGAACTGAATCGAGACAAAAAGTATACGGCGCGGCGCCACTTATCTCAACTCGTACTACTTTTCTCAAAAACTTATTCTCGTTTACACAATATTTTATTACTGGTATACATCATACAAGCTTTAATGCACCACCGCCAGACGTTTAAGAAAGAGGAATCACTTTTCATGTGAACCGACATCAAAGGCGCGAGTTGTCAGCCGATGGCGTAATAACTTCATTCAGGTTTTACCATTGAAATCAACAGTTTGTTGCATGCAAATGCGTTGCGTGAGACCAATGTACTAATACTTTGCTATGCAATGTACGGTACGGTTACTACTTTACATGAAGCGGACCGTACGATTTGTAGCCGGACATTGTATACAATAGTAATTGTCGCTAAGAAAACCTTTCGATTTTTTTGTGCGCTACGAATACCGAGAATCTAAACCCGCAAAATTTTCGAGAAAGTTCTCGCCTGTTAATATCATTAGGAAAAACCAGTAAGAAAATTTTACAGCACTTTACTGTTACCTACTTACAGGAGCATATTACACTTTTTTTTTGTACTACGTCGGGAGCCGTACAAGCATACGGCCCACCTGATGTAAGCGGGTACCATAGCCTATTAACGCATGAGATATATTAAGTATCACTCGCGCAATGCCTCCTCGGCTGATTACACAGCAGCTCCTTGGGAGCTTACTGGTGTCCTCACTCACACGCAGGAACACGACAACCCTCTAGCTAGTTACATAACGAAACCAGATTGCGTAGCAAATCTTTTACGTCCATCCCTACCCAAAACAATTTCAGTTCTAATACAAGCTATTCTAGTTGTCTATTGATTTATGAGGTAGCCAATTAATGTTTTCCAATTATACACTTCAAGGTGCCAACTAAGTGCTAAGTGTAATCATGCTACATAAGTTATTATTCTAAGAAAAAGCAAATTGTAGTTTGTCATAACCATGATGCTGTAAACGTTTTGTCATAACTATGAAGCCGTGTTAACCTATTTATTTAAAAGTTTTTAATCGTTTTTCATAGTTTCGAGACTACGCGGTAGCATTATTCGGAGTTTTGAGGCGAATTTGAGACCAATTACTACTTTAATACTACAAAACTACCAAAGTGATAAACAAATGTACGACTTGCATGATGCTGCAGCTACTGAAGCTCATAAACCCTTGCAAAAATTGAGTAATCATTCGTGCATTGCTGAGCGTGTAAAAACCTCAACACGTTCTAAAATACCCACAGTAGTATAAGATACAGAGTTATATAAATATTCCCGCCAAGACCCTTGCGGGATATACAGACAGCACTGACCGCCATATGCTTTATTTAAACAAAAGCGACCTCACTACAAGGACTTATGTAGACATAATATTGCAACGTTTCCACAGAGACGAGAAAATTGTGCGTTGTCAATCACTCACGAGGACGCGGTGCCATAACTGGTGCTCTAGTTATATATTTATTAATTAATATACCTTAGGCATTAATTTAGAAAATGGCTTTATGTCTTTGACACTTCTTCTTATTCTTAGCGTTATCTCGTTTTTAATCCTTTAGGATTAGCGGGGTTCGCTATCTAAGCCTAGAGATTTGGCGAAGATACTGATTTTTACCACAGACCTCCACAACCCAGAGGGGAAAACCTTCCTTAAGTTAGGTCACGCGTCTTTCGAAATATAATTTCTTGGATGTGCGGGATTCCTCACGATGTTTCTCTCCACCGCCGAGCAAGTGATAACCCCGTCCATCAAGCCCCGAGTGACTGATATCAGTCATGCGCGTTACGGCAGAAATTATATAACGGGATCTGACAGGTCACTCCCATAAATTCGAAAACATGAATTTAGTGGTAAATGCCAGGATTCGTACTGGGGACGGGTTGGGCAACAGCCCATTTCTTTACCCACTGGACTATCACTACTACATTATATCTTTGACACCAGCTTGTATAATACTATGTATGTATCGATAATGTAAATAAGAATTGACACATACCTGACTAATAATCGCTCTAGAGAAGCGAATGAGGCGTGTAAGGTCTGAGTCATGTGGCGTACGGTACTCTCCACCTACCCCTAAGGGGTAAGGGGTTTGTATTACAGTAAGTTTTTACAGTTATTAGACGGCGTAAAGAGGTTTTACAAGTTCGGCAACGGATTAATGATGCCTCTAGTTTTGCAATGTCCATAGCCAAAAGTAAAAAAACCGTATATTTATATACCACTTTCATAGTTGCAAAGGTACTTGATCTTATAGCAAATAAATACGCAAAGAGACTGATACTTATGCTGTCCAACAATCTTGAAATACTGAAAATCGATTAGAAACTTTTAAAGAAAAAACTGAACATAGCTTCACTGAAGTTTATTTAACTTGCTTATTCTTGAAATAATGACTTATGTAGCATTTCACTTAGTAGAAGTTGGCACTTGGAAATGTAGAAATGGAAAACATTAATAGGTGGCCTCATAAATCAAGAGACAACTAAAATACTATTCATATCCATTTTTCATGTGTTCGATTTGTCATGAATTCCATTAGTCTTTTTTATTTTCTACAATATCAAAATAGTGAAAAATTTATACTGCAAAGCCAATATGAAAAACAACCTATCTTAAGGGTGGGCCTTATCATCCAAGTTATAAATGGACAAAAGCCTATTGTCCTACACTATTTCGAAGCGGACGAACGGGCGTACCTTGTACCGTTAGAGTGTGAATTAAGTCGCGAAATATCTATAAAACTTACTAAAGGAGACCGTGTTTTTGAAAAAATCTATGGAACTTATGAAAAAAATTTGGTTTTCACATTTGCGATTTATGAGTAAATATATTATGAAAGTTCAAGTATAATTGGTGGTCAAATTTAAAAGGCTTTTTCTGAGTTTATATCGCCATATTTTAAAATTAGCTTGTACAAAAGTCTAGACCTAACGCACAAGAAAACGATACAATATTATAAGCGCGGGTGTATAGTAACGTACATGAGGAAGATGATTTAAATACCTAGTAACAAATGAGTATCTCGCTATAGTGCCAGTCTTCGCTATATCAATTGAAGGAAATTAATAAAGTTAAGGAAATATTCGCCGGCATGCGACTTGCGAGCTATTTGCTATACGTTAAGCGATAATTCTTCACCGATGTGCGTGCGACGATCTCGTCATTAATATGCATGTTCCCTCGTTAACGGCACGCTTGGAAGTGTTGTGATACATTTACGGATGTATTTTGTGGCTAAAGACATTATAACATATCATTATTGTGGCTACGTTTAGGTACAAATTGATATATATGATAGTAGCTAATATAATATAATAATAATCGTAGATTACGAGATACATATTTTGTAATCTTACAATGAAAGTACTGCCGAACTGTATAATATTACTTTTATTTGCTTACATAGACTCTACTACACTTGCCGACAGCTAGTTTCTATAACCGCACCTCTCGCCGACGGCGGGAAGTTCACCCTCATACGCTGGAACCACACCGGTCACGTACTGTGCGGTTCCAGAGAAGTTTTATTCCGAGAACTCTCAAGTTGTGGAATGAGCTCGAAGCCGATATTTTTTCAAGAGTTCTTCAAGAAAGGCGTGAAGAGGTTTTCAGAGGGTCGGCAACGCATGAGTGCCACTCCTGGTGTTGCAAATGTCCATAGGCTACGGTGGCTGTTTACCATCAGGCAGGCCATATGTTTGTTTGTCACCATAGTGGTATAATAGAAATACATAATACGCTGACAGCCAATCATCTCAATCAAATACGAGGGCGCGGTGCCGTAAGTGAGGCTCTAGTTATGCTTTCATTAATTAATATACCTGAGTCTTAAATTTAGAAAAATGCTTTATATCTTTGCCACTTCGTTTTAGCGTTCTCACGTTTCCTAACCCATTAGGATTGGCAAACTCCGCTACCTATACCTATTGATTTGGCAAAGTTACTGATTTTTACAAGTAGCAACTACAGTCAGACCTCCAAACCCCAGAGGGAAAACCAGGTCATTCTTAGGTAAGGTCACGCGTCTTTCGAAATATAATTTCTTGGACGTGCGGTCTTCCTCACGTTGCCAGGATTCAAACCGGAGACAACAGGTCACTAAGCCGGTTCTTTATATACTTGCCTATCACTGCTTCGTATAATACCTACATTACATCTTATTCTTAGGACACAGAATAAATACTCATAAAACTTAACACGTGGACCCTGTGAGACATTGATCATATTATAATGTTAATGTTGTATCTTAATTTCATTTGTTTCATGGTATAAGGGTTTCATATTGTTCAGTGCCGTTATCAATCAAGAAATTATTAATTTTTTTCTCATAACTTTCGTCATATAATCACAATTATGAGAACGTTGAAAGTACTGTCATTGTTATTCTTTATCATTACATTTACTACCTTAAAATATACTAACTAACATGGTGCTTTATTTTATCTCTTTGAAGTAACGTTATTTAAGGAGCGATGTTTTAGTACTGTGCTAAGTATACAAAACCCTGAACGTACGTCTCTAACAGCAAATTTTACTATCTATTTACACTATCAAAATTACGTAAAATTTTAAGTTTTTTACCGACTATATCAAGAATATACAATTAAAAAAATACATGAATAACTTACTTCTTTTTTTGTAGCGATGGATGCCCTGATTATTACATATTAACAGATTTTATTACTTCGTCTGTTACTGACCTATTTCTTTTCTTCTCCCCTACCTTAGTACTTCTCCCCTCCCTACCTTATTTCTTTACTTCTCCTCTACCCTAAGGTTGTGTGGAAGAGATCGCATCGCGATAAGACCTCCGTTGTACTGATACTTGTTATTGTTCTTTTCTTATGTATTTTTCTTTTGGTGCTATAAAGGGTATTGTATTGTATTGTATTGACTTAAAATAGAAGTAATTATTTCTGAACTAAAATAGAACAAAATAAAAAATATTTTTCATATTGCGAGTATGACATTCTTTTCACATTTCACAAATACAATGTAATCCAAAGGTTATTAAATAATTTATTATATTAAAACTATCAATAATGTCCATTTCGATTGCTCGCGAAAGAGACGAGGTTACAAATTACTAATAACCGCTATATGTATAACAAGGTATTATTACGATTGCGTATTTTGAAATTACTGTCACTGTAATAACTCTAAACATCGAAACAATTTCTAAAATATTGCGTAAGACACCATGGCGAATTGTGTTAAACTACTGGATTAAATGAGTCGTGATGAATCAACACTTGGCCTAATATAGAAACGGGAAGCGATACCAGTTCATAATTTTAGTAACATATTGTTCCATATTCTACTTTGTTAATTTTTTATTTCAATATTTATACTTTATTTACCACGAATTAAAAGCGCAACGGCGGACTAAATGCTAATAAGCATTCAATGGGTCATTCTAAAAAATTACTTAAAAGTGACTGCTATTTGTGTATGTGCCTATTAAATATTTTTCTCTTTTGTCAAATGTAATGATTGAGTATGTTATACCTACATTCTGTGTACTAAGTATCGGGAATTTGTCAATAAAACAAAAAATACAAATTATTCATCTAAATTTATTTTATCGCCTTCAAAGTAGGCCCCATCGCTTGCAATACAACATCTCCACCGCTTCACCCAGTCTTCCATACATTTTTCATAGGCTATTTGCGGTATGGCCTTTAGCTCATTCAGCGAATTTTCTTTTATGGCTTCTATCGACTCAAAACGTTTTCCTCGAAGTGGTAATTTTAACTTGGGAAATAAAAAAAAGTCAGACGGAGCCATATCAGGTGAATACGGTGCTTGGTCGAGAACTTTTGTTGAATTTTTCGCTAAAAACTCTTTCACTATAATGGCTGTGTGTGATGGTGCATTATCATGGTGCAGCATCCATGAGTTGTGTTGCCACAAATCTGGACGTTTTCGGCGGATACTCTCACGCAAACGCTTCATGACGCCTAAATAATATTCTTTATTCACTGTTTCTCCCTCTGGAAGGAATTCGGAGTGAACCACACCACGGTAGTCAAAAAAAACTGTCAGCATCACCTTGATTTTGGAGCGACTTTGCCGCGGTTTTTTGGGTTTCGGCTCGTTTTCGAGACGCCATTCTGAAGACTGTTGGCTTGTTTGCATGTCGTACTCATAAACCCATGTCTCGTCGCCAGTTATTATACGTTTCATAAAGGTCGGATCCGTAGAAGCTCGGGAAACCATGTCTTCAGCGACATGCTTTCGCTGCGCTTTTTGAACAAAATTGAGCTCTTTTGGAACTAGTCGAGCGGCGACGCGTTTCATGCCTAAAATGTCAATGAGAATGTTGTGGACGGACTTAAAAGATATGTTCACCTCACTAGCCAACTCTCTCAGACTCATACGTCGATTTTCGAGCACTAGCTTCTTGATTCTGTCGATGTTTTCTCTGGTCGTAGCGGTTGAAGGTCTACCAGAACGAGGCAAGTCTACTACTACTTCTCGGCCTTCTTTAAAAGCCTTATACCATTCATAAGCCCTTGTTTTCGATATACACGATTCGCCGTAGGTATTTCGCAACATTTTTAGTGATTCACCACATGAAATATCATTTGAAACACAAAATTTAAGGCACACTCTTTGTTCAACAATATTTTCCATTGTAAAAATCGCCGAGGACTCAAAACTATGACCAACAAAAAGTGTAGTTTAAAACAAATTAAATGACAGATCCCGCTCAAATTTTGCGCGCTAAATCAGTACAGTGCTACCAACATGCAGTAAAAAAATTAGAACGACCTCTTTTACGCGGGTCTTTTTATTGACATATTCCCGATACTTTTTACACAGAGTAGTACATTAACTAGAAAAGGTTATAACAAATTATATATACCTAATTTAAATAAATAGGAAAATAGTACTCAGTTATTATAAATCTATAGTAATGGATCGTCACATAACATTAAGTTACCGATGTCTAACGAAGAACCTTCTGTTCCATCTACACACAAGGTTACATCGTCTAAAACAGTTACAATAAAACAAAACTCTTCTTTTGAAAGTATTTACGTAAAAAAATCTATAATAAAACGATACGTCCGGTTAGATCCATCCAGTAGAGTATTTTAACTGTGTATGTATGTATATCTTCATGCCAGGTCGCGGGATAGGCAGAGATTTCTTTAACATTCATAGCTCTTTTCATTGTCGGACAATATTGTCGGACAAATTACACAGCGCCACCTAGCCCTAAAGTAAGCGAAGCTTGTGTTATGGGTACTAGACAACTGATAAACATACGTAAATACACTTTTTTTTTTTGTAAATACATACTTATTATACACAGAAAATACCCAGACCAATACAAACAGACATGTTCATGCACACAAATGTTTGTACTGTGTGGGAAACGAACCCACGAGCGTTGGTGTCAAAGTAGCGTAACAACGCGTTTCACCACTGAGCCACCGAGCTCGTAAATTCATGTATGCTCGCCAGTTCCTAGAGTACTGTAATATTTTCAACTGTGGTTTAAATTCCTACATTTTATTTTTTATATAATAATGGTGAGGTATTTAATAACGGCGAGGTATAAAAGTCACCATTGCTTTACAAATAACTAACACCGCTAAAACTTTATAACTTTTACCACAATCCAAATGATAGTATGAGAGAAAAATATCTCAACGCATGTCTTGTATAACTGTCATAGAGTATGATCGTGGTTTGATCACAGTATACGGTTTGATGGAAGACAATGCAGCATTACAGCTAACATATTTCTTACATGACTGGTTTACTAACATATCCAATTAACGCACAAAGTATGTAACTTAGGCCAAACAATCGACACAAGTGAAGGAAGCCAGAATTATCTCGACGTATGTTTTGTTACCACTACTGGCATAACGAATGGGCGCAGTCGGAAGGAAGACAATGCACAATTTAACTGTGAGACACATGCATTCAAATGTTGTTACGTGTTTTGATGCATAATGAATGAAAAAAGTTACGGAAATTGATGTAAAATATCGTGTGAGATGGAAAAGTCAGTACTTAGTATCGAAGCATGATTGTGGTTTAGGCTCAATTTGTGCCTTAATTGGATTGGATAATGTTTATCTTCCTTGCAAAAATATTTCCTCCATCTTGAGTTATAAATCGTTTAAACTAAGATTTCTTTAACATTTAAGCACATTTTATTATCAGGACTTTTTTATACAAGCATACAGCCCACCTGATATAAAGTAAAGGTTACTGTAACCTATGAACGCTTGTAATACACTAAGTATCACTCGCGCGATGCCTCCTCTACTGTTAACACAGTAGCAGGAGTTGCTGTGTAAGCAGCAGAGGAGGCATCGCGCGAGTGATACTTAATATATTGCAAGCGTTAATAGCGTTAATAGGCTACGGTAACTGCTTTATATCAGGTGCTTTAAATCAGGCCGTATGCTTGTAAGCCTCACGACGTTGGATTAAAAAAATCTCCTTAGGAGCTTACTGGTGAGCTCATTACACGCATCAACACATCAACCCTCTAAAGAGTTGTTATTTGGCTGCGGTTTTTCTATGAGGTGGGTACCTCCCCAGACGAACTTCTTTGATGCACACTACCTCTCTTAAAAATATGCAGGCAAAACAAACAGACATGTTCATGCTCACATATATTTGTCCTGTGTGGGAATCGAACCCACGTCGCATCAAAGTCGCGTCCTTCACGATTGCGCCACCGAGATCGTTGACTCTCGTCTCTCCACCGTCCTCAAACCAAAGCCTAAAGGGAAATTTAGACTTAAAGTAATATAGAGCAAGAACTAGAACAAATAGTTCTTTTCTAATCTTGTATTGTATACTATAGACCGCTTACGCCATTTACCCAAGTAATTCCAATGAAAGAGAACGACGAGAACAAAAAATCTTGTTTTAGAGATAAGAATTTAGTCTAAATGATCGATTATTGAAAAGAAAAACGGAACAGACTCTTTCATTACTCCAATCCGTAATTACGAAGTCAAAAATACAAAGAACACTTTGGAAGAGCGTGCGCAGGGGGAGGAGCAAGCCGTGCTCGAGGAGCGAGCGCGTCCGAATGCGAAAGAATTCTATAGGTAAGTGCTCGCGGCGGTTATAAGAAACGAGCGAGTATTCATAGAGAATTCTGCAAGTAACATTGCGAACACACATACGACAACGAAAGAATGTTCGACATTTGTTTAGATCAAAAAACTGTGCTATAATGAGCATTCGTTGAATCTAAACCTACCTTTATTTACATTTTACTTTGGACAGCAAAACTTAAAAAGAGACAGGCGACACCAGCAAATAATATTTTTATACACATCTGGTGGAAACAAGCATATGAAACGGTTACCAAAGAAAATGTTTAAAGACAAATTATGTGACAAAAATTGTAAAGGCTATGGCTGAGATGGTTTGGTCATTTAGAAAGAATGAATGACAAAAGAGTTATGAAAAAAGTGTATCAGGCAAGAATGAATGAAGACATCGCTAGGGTCCGCCCGATCAAATTGGTGATGTATTGAAAAGGAGCCAAATTAAAACCGTAGAGCAGGCATGAAGAGATTGATGAGTGTGGAAGAAGCGAGAAAGGTATGTTTGGATCGGTGCACCTGGCGTTCCGTAGTCTCTGCCTACCCCAATTGGAGGCTGGCGTGATGATATGTATTTATGTAAGATCCGTGATACTGTTCCTGCAAGTAACTATTATAAGAGGTATTGCGCTAGTAGAGAGAGTAGCAAGAATTTAAAAGCAAAATTAATGCCCATTTCAATCATAAATGCTAATGTGTTAGGCAGTAGAGTCCACATTTGATGTGAATAATAACATCAACATCTGCATAGGTGTTTTTATTATATAATTTACACAACAAAATATAAAATTTTACGCTACATGATGTAAACAGTTACTACAGAAAACAATCACACCGTGTCAGTCAAGGTGAAGTTGGCCACATTCTAAAAAGTATACAAACAACGCAAGTGGCAATAAATAGCATTCACAGGCCATCATCGACATCAATTGTCACTTTGAATGCTTATTACATTTCGCAAACGCTAACTAGGCTCTAATCAAGTTAAAGGTTGCTTGTCTCAGAGCATCGGAATTTGTGTTAAAAAAAATATTTGTCATACAATGGGACTCTTCTGTTTATACTTCTTTTTGACATAGCATGGAACTGACATAATAATTTCTTATTATTTTTTTATATTTTTCTATGTAGCCCTAGAAACAGGCTGTATGAGAAGAGCTATGAATGTTAAAGAAGTGAGTTAGGTGTGTAAAGATCTAGTCACGTGGATGTGGCGCTCTGCTCGCCCTGCCTACGCCGTAAGGGACTTAATATGAAGACATAGATTTTTTAATGTGTAATAAATTTTTAGGAATCTAATTTGTACATGTTTTTTCTTTAATATTAATACAGCTCTAATATCGAAGAATTAAGGATCAAGTGATTGTGTTCCGTAGTTTCTAGCGCTAATATGGACTACTTCACAATAAGACGTATTATTACTGTAAATAGTCAGTCTAAATATTGGTAACTTGCTGGTAATCATAGCTGGATAGAAATATTTTATCTGTAATCTATGTACAAATAATAAAGTTGAAGTGTCTGTATGTAATATAACAGACAAAATAACAGATTTTTACCTAATGCATATGAATGTATACACCGTTACAAAAATCTTTTTATTTTATTTTGACTGTTTGTCTGTTTATTCCTGCTAATCTGTTAGTTTGTCTCTCTGTCTGCCTGCTTGAAACGGTTGAACAGATTTTGACGGGACTTTCACTGGTAAAACGTAAATTAACGTACCACGAAAAATGTAAAACCAATGAATCAAATTCCTATTCCACCCAGGCGAAGTAGAGGTTACTAGTATATAATACATATGTTGTTTATTTATAATCGCAGAATGTTTCAAAATGTACACTAATAATATTAATGAAATTGGTTTGGCAGGTTATCTTCTACACGTTACTGAGCCAGTTAAGTATTATTAAGTATATTACGTGTACCAAATCAGTAACATTACTTAAATAAACTGATTATTGAGTCTATTTCAGAAAAAGAATATTAATTCAACATATTCTTATAACATGAACAAGGAAACTAATACGCCGCAAGTAATAAATATTTATTCCTTGGCAGGACCAGCTCGGAATATATGTAAATTTTAATCCATTACGGTGCCGCCAAGCGGTGGTCAAACGCTAAATTACGAAATTTTATGTACAGTGGTGCAAGTTACGAACGTGTAACAAATACGAACGTACTATCTATGGAACATTTGTCTTTTATACATGTATTTTATAGTTATAACTAGTTACTCGCAGCAACAGAACAATTCTCACTAAATGACCTACTGACATTTAGTGAGAATTGTCCTAATGACAAATCACTATCTGTATTAAATCTTTAATCGAATTCTATATATTTTCTTTTACATTCACCCAAATTTCTATTCGTACTGTAACAGATAATGGTTTGCCTATATTATTTTGTTTCCATAGACTCAGTGTCTAATAATTATAAAAATATTAGATGCTATGTTAGAAGATTCCTAAATCAATAACGGTTCCAAAATATAGGAACAGCGAGATAATGATAGAAAAGACTTGGTATTTTCTATTTGGTAGTATTATTTAATATGTATAAAGACGAATTAATAGTACCTGACCGCATACTGTAATACGCCTTTGCTATGCATCCCTTAGGTATAAGTACTAAAATGTTGTCTAAATCTTTATTAAATTCAAAATATACTCGTATATACTGCCATCGTAGTAATATAAGATGAGCAAACATTCTTAAATGAAATATTTTAATTTGTTTTTATGATTCCATCCAACGTGACGCTATTATCTCCGTCTTTTCGTTCTTCTCTCACAGAGGTATATATTTTAACTCCTATGAATAGTAAAAATTAAAAGAGCACCCATACAAGATACGTGGTTTTGGTGGTACGGAACACTTCATGTTCTATTCAGTCTAACACATAGCCGGTTGTCTATCCTGATATTTATATGCTAGGCTAAAGATTGAATTTGTATTTCAGAATATCACGTTCATCCTTTGCACTAAGTGTTTACCGCAAGCCACAGTTTTAGCTCTCTACTACGTTATTAAGGAAGTATTATTATTAGACGTTTCTACGAGTAGGTTTATTATAAATGACGCTAGCTTAAAAGCTACGTAATAGCTTTATTGAAACAGCTATGAATATATGATTTTACCAAGTCTAGTTTATACTTATTCGTTACTTATATATTACGTTCATTCTATTACTTTATATTTTATTTCTACTGTATCTTCTTCATTTCTTATGTACATATGTACTTTTTAAAAAACCGCGATATAACTTAAAATTTTATCAATATATGTATCACAAATACAAACTAAAATGAAGAAGATCTTCATTCTTCGTCATTTATTTTTAAAACATAGTTAACGATTGATAAAATTTTGTACTTAGATTAGGTTTTACTTTTTAAGTATTTTCGGACTTTAGTTTTTTTTTTCAAAAAAGTCACCTATGTAATGTTATCTATAAGCCCTATTATAAGTCGCCGACAAATTTACTTGTACATGGCTTACTTTTGATCTTTAGTACCCAAGTCAATGTAACCTGCAAGTGTTATATACTATATATACTATATATCACTACCAGTTATCAAACGAGACTCTGGCGTAAGAGAGGTTGTGGATAGCGACATTTAACAATCCGAACAACAACTAGGAAAGAATATACAGAAATCGCAACCAAACAACAACTTCTGGAATTATTGCTGTTCAACGACTAATTAGAGTAACCTGCAAGCTATCGATATAATGGATGGCTTAAATATAGATTACCATACACAACATTAGGTAAGATAAGTTTTTAAATTTTCCCGTTCTTTAATTACATAAATTTATATAATGCGAGACTTAACGCGTAATTTAGGAACGCAAGTACATTAGGTAGGTACTACGTAGAATCTCAGTCTCGAAGAATAATCTATAAGCAGGTAAATAGATCAATCTTTAGTATAAAGTACATACCTAATGACCATTGCAATGTACAAAATCCACTTAATTTATTTTTTTCTGATACGCTATACTTTTACTAAAATGAAATATACTATAAGAACTATGACAACTATCCATAATATATATTAAAAAATAAAAGAATCATTACCACTCCAAATATATGAACTATTAAGTAGTGAGCCAAGCGTTATATTGAAGCGAAGCAAACTCGTTTTACCCTCCGTAGTTAGAAGTATGTTTGTTTGTTACTTGACATAGTATAAAAATAAGTTACCATATATTCAAAGTAAGAAAATACTAGGATATGGATATACTAATGACAAAACATATAGGCTTTCAGACTAGCATATTCGACTGTATTGCAAAATAATTGACTCAAACTGTCAATACTTACTATTAATTTAACAATGATAACAAAGGTCGTATCAATTTATCTTATAAATAACATTGACCTTGTTTGCATAAATAATTCGTTACTAATTCATTGTACTCACATTATGTATGTTTGCGAGTGTTATTCACAAATAATGTAATGTTTATGAGCAAACATTTTATAATGTGCTGAAAAGAATTGTGTGCACATGTCAAGGGTGTGCAAATTCTTCGTTATATAACTTGCATTAACTTTTTATTGTATTGCCATATCATTTAATTATTCCATTGGATTTTGTTTCAAGTTCTAGCTCTATACCCATTAATACAGATGTTCGGGTTCACTGGAAACCTAATATTTATCCAGCACAAAGTATTAAGAAGTATGTTCTCTATATCTGATATATCGAACTCTATATTCATCAATTTATCAATACACATAAATAGACAAAGACAAAACAGTTTTAACTTTTTGTTCCACGTTTGTGAACCGATAGATTTTCTATGTGTTTGAGAAGAGTAATGAAAGTCAGGAATAGACATTTTTAACATTGTTTTTGTTATTGTTAGACCATTGGGGCAAACACTAGTTATTGCAAATACGAAAATAGATATCTAATTTGTTTCCTCGTTGGCGGAATATATATACTTATACGCTTTGATAGTGAAGCTGAAACAATATTCATCGTTATTGATAATAAATAAAAAAATCCAACATGTGCTCTTGCAACTAAATGTGTGTGTTAACCTACTTATTAAAATAGTATCACTGCGTCGCGCAATGCAATTTACTTTAACTAATCTCAAAAGTGAGCTTCAGTAATTGAGGTTGGCTAACAGTAGCACTTTAGTAACACTCTATCATGGAACATATAGCGTACTCAAATTATAATTTAAAGATTAACATATTAACCTTTAGCTTGGGAAAATATGGGTATACAAGGACACGTAACACACTGTAAAGTTAAAAACGTCGCTTATTATTTCGTTGACATTGTGAAAATGCTAAGCAAAGTACACTCTCATACTATTTGTTACACTGCAGAGCAGTTTTTTAAGAAGACGTCTAAGACGGGGCTTATCTTGAGCTTGCCTTGGTTTAAGGCTTTATATTATCGAAAAGTCAGTAGTTAGAAGGAAATTTATTGTTTTTGGGAAATAATTATATCATTATCATATTTAGAGTTGTTGCACAGTTTCACCTGCGCGTGATGGATCCTACTATTTAACAAACGAGACCCTGGCGAAAGCGAAGTAGGGCGCAAAAAAAACCGAAGTTGAGAAGTACCTCCACCTCACAAATGAACGCAGCCAAATAATGACTATAGTTGCTATGTTAGCAGTGGAGGTGGCAACGTGCACGCTTTACTCATTAAACTGCAAACATTCATAAGCTACGGAAACCTCTTCACATCAGGCGCCCATATGGTCAAGAAATATTGCGATGTTACTCATGCCAGTTTATACAATATTCTTTCTTATTTTTCATTAAATATTCAGATCGGTTTTCTGAATTCGGAAGATAATAAGCGTCTAGGACCTGACTGTTGTATTATGAACTTTAAGAAAGCCGATATGTAAAACAATTCTTACCAAATTGAAGTATCGCCGCTGTTCGAAAAGTATATTTACTTATAAGCAAATTATTACCTGAAACAGATAAAAAAATGTTAAGTTAGACGTAATTTTGAAGGCATCGTAAAACATGACTGAATTGCCTAATAAATACAAAGATTGGCCGGATCTCTGTATTCATAAAATTCCGAGTTATATTGTTTGCAATATTAATATAACCTTGATATGCATTGTGAAATATAGTCGGAAAGATCACTTTGCTATGTAAACGTACAAACGCCTCTAATATATACGAAATACCCGAAAAAAATATGTATATAAGCTTCGTACTGAATTTCGATTAAGTATAATCTTATAGTGACCTTGTTTATTCTGTTGAGTTGGTATTTGATAAAGTAAATTTATTTGATTATACATTTTTTTTTTTTAAGATTCTGTTTTAAAATAAATAGTCAACTGAATTTCATATTAATGAAATTTAAATTATATCCTAATACTTTAAACAAGCAAGTCCAGCACATATATTATAATATATTTCGAATAAATCGGAATCACGTTTTATATTTAGATAAGGTTTTTCTTACTAAATATTTCTGTTTTATCAGTAGGTGATGTCAGGAGCCTTAGGAACCGGCGAGCGTGCATGCGAGTGAAGTGTGTAAGTATCGAGGATCGCGTCTTATGGCGCTCGGTTCTCTCTGCCTATCCCGCAAGGGACCTTGCGTGGAGATATACATACAATATTTTTATGAAATCGTTTTTTTTTTAAGAAAAGAACCTGTCTTCTCTGATATAAACGTGACTTTACCAAAAAAAAAACGCCGAGCTAAGCTCGAAGTACTGTATAGAGTAAGAGAATTTTGTAATAACTTGTATTGAAACTTACACAAAACATTTTAAAAATTGGCTATTTTCAAACTGACTACTATTATATTGCAAATCATTAACCCCTAAAAACTTCTTTCTTTGTATCTCTGTTTACCCCGCAAAGAACTTGACGTGAAGATATATACATATATCTTCACGCTATATATAAAATGACGATACCGGAGAGTTCACGAAATCGCGGCATATATCGAATACTCTTCATTTACGTCTTCTTACTAAATATGACTAGTGATATGACAAAATACTAATACACTTTCAGCAATACTTCGTCGTTTCACTAAACAGAATTAAGTAAAACGAGATGTAAAACAGAAAATAGTATTTTGTTTCGACCACCATAGTAATCTTCCGTGGAAATAATTTCAACAGTTGAGTCTGATTCTGACAGTCAGAAACAAAACTTTTAGTAAGAAATAGAAAAGATTATTCGACATCTGCCGTGATAGATCTCCTAAAAACTTTTTTGTGAATATACCCAGCTCTAACCACTTATACTCATGTTTACGTCCACATAACTCTCTAGAACAAAATATACGTTATATAATATAAGAAGTCTAGATTTTCAATTTCAATTCCACGCAAATAGCCCATGGCTAAATGATAGTGCAATTTGCAGCCGCGACCACATTTCTTATGGGAAACGCTCCACTACGCCTGGCATTCCACTTGTATTGAGGCAGGTGTGCACTGCGCGTGGAATTTACGGTACATGCCACGGCCTTTAAGGTGGTTATAACACCTAACCATCATTAGAAAAAGACACGATTCTTGAACTTAGTTAACAATTACTATAAACGTCTTGTATGGAATTATGTATTTTTATGTAAACAATACGTTACGTATGTTGTAGATAGCGAAGGTGCTAAGTCACCTGCTAAGTCAGCGCATTTGGATATGTATATATACTGACGAACTCGCCGATCAAGAAGCAATATATACTATATAATACTACCTTAACTCCAAAAGTTACGGGTTAAATTCCCTCATATGACAAACACTTGTATGAACATCTCTACTTGCATCCTTGTTTTATTTAAATATATATATATACGTATCTGTAACAGTTATCAAGTACCTACAACTACAAATACTATATCTACATGTATATCTTCTCGTATACGGCTATACTGATTTTGATGACATTTTTGTGGCTGATTGATAATTGGACCCGGCAGGTGACACTGCAATCGGTTTGTCGTTTTTTTTTAATCTTGGGTTGTACAACGTCGGTTGGATCCACTAGTATGCCATAAAAATATTGTAAGTAGTATAGATCAAATGACATAAAATATACTATTGTATTTTTGTGAATTAATGCCATCGATGATTAAAGCTCATTATAATAGTAAATTTCGGTTTATAATTAGTAATTCTTCAAGGTAGCACTAGTCCGGTAGTTTACAGGTCTGGAACTGCAATGGTCGCGTACTGTGCGGTTCAAGAGAAGTTTTCTTCCGACAACTCTCAAGCTGTGGAATGAGCTCCCAACCGAGCTTCTTCCTAGGGACTACAGCATGGGGTTTTTCAAGAAATGCGTGAAGAGGGTTTTTAGAGGGCAACGCATGAATGACATCCTGGTGTTGCAAATGTCCATAGGCTGCGGTGGCTGTTTACCATCAGGCAGATCGTATGATTGATTGCCACCTTAGTGGTATAAAAAATACCTCACAAATTTCAAATAAGCATTCAGAGGGGAAATCTTTGAAATATTTAATTTGCAACATTATTTATTTATTGTAGAGAAATAAAAAAAAAACTGGAGGTCATAATGAAAATATAAAATTAGATATTATTTATTTCGTCATTAGAATTTAAATATTTAAATGAACGAATTACTATGAAGTAAAATTAATAACCGACATATAAATAAGAGGAGTAATAAAACGAATTACTTCCCCTTTTTGCAAGTCAGTTAATAAATATTTAGATAATTTTGGAACATATTACGAGATAATACTGCGATATATCTGCTCATTATTTAGCAGGCGTCGTTAAATAAGCAAAGAAATACATCAAAACAAAAGATGAAGAAGCATTCAAAGTCATATGTACCTAAGTAATTATTATGAGTTTGACAGACAAGTGAACACCGGCTTAAGTCGTAAGTGGTGATTACCGTCACTTTCTTGTGAAGCCAACCGCTGAAGATGCGCAACAGCTGTGGGAGCTCAAAACAAAAGCAGTTGCTCATTCACCGGCAACCCGCAACCATCTAATTGATGATTCACTTATGTATGCGCAACCCAGTTTACGAAATAGACTATGATATTTATTGTAGTATATACTGTGAGAACAGTGCAGTTAGCAGATGTTTTTTTTTCTCAGTAATCCATATTGCATTTAATTTGTATGCAATCTATTTTAATTACACTTACAAATACGTGAAATTTTAAATAGCTTCTACTAACTTCTGCCTCCGACTTTGCGCGTGACGATGAATATGTGACCATAACTTGAGACGTAAGCGCACTACACATAAATTAATATTTTTCACATTACTATGAGAAATTATGAATATTATTGTAGTATTTACTTCATATTGTAGCCAGCCATATTTTTCATCTGTGTGAACGAAAACCAGTCAGATTATTAATATCTTAGGATTATCTTTGTCTATGGTACTAAATAACAATTTTAAAGCAGGTATAGGATTCTGAACGTTTCAATTTCTATTCAAAGATGAACGCCAATAGCAATGCTCACATGCATTGCTATTTTCTAGGACAGAATACTGCTAAACTAGATCCACTAATTAAACTAGTCAACGGCAATGGTCGAAATAATCAGGCTTATATTTTTAAAACTGTCGCAATGGTTAACGCCTACGCAGCTTAGTCTTCTCATTGCGTGAAATATTCCTATTCATGACATAAATTCCCTTTAATTAAGTTGCACTGTCAGTACTACATATCTTCTAGATTAGATATATTTATATTTCTCTGTTTATTTAGTTATAGTTTTATCAAATATTTAATAATATTAGTGAATTATTTTCCTAATCAAAAAATAATTGTAGCTTATATTCGATTTTATTTCATAACCTTATATTATTTTTCAAATTATATATAAACTATAACGTTATATATACATTTTTATAATAAATATTGTTAATTAACATATTCTGTTAATTTATAATTCCTGTGAATATTCATAAGGGCATTACGTTTCGTACAAAAACCGGTCAAGTCTGAGTAGGGCACGTTAGTCTCAAAAAGAAACTTTATATTTAATAAATATAAAGCAATCCTCAATATTTTTACTTTCTTAACTACATATAGCCTTTTTTCTCAAAATAGATGATTTTTTCCTTCACAATTTAGTTGGCATTTTAAACATCGAAAATACCAAATTTTAGTTTTCTAACTCAGATTAAATGGGAGTAAGATGGTTGTGGCATACAGACGGACGAAGAGGTATGAAACTGCAACAGTTCCTTGTTTCCCTAAAAAATATGATAACTATTTAATTTTGTTAAATATTATATTATTACTGATTATTTAGCCTACATACAACTAAAGCTCTACTCACAAAATATTTTACACCTATATCATTAAAAATAACCAATTTGGAACTAAGTCAATATTACGAGTAGTATAAAATAAAAAAAAGAGAGAGTCATCTACTTGTCTATTTTTTTTTTATTTATGCTGACAGGGTCGCGCGAAAGAAGCTATGGAACATATTTATTACCGAGATATGGGATTGACGATGCACTGCCCCGTGTTGTCCAGTCCACATACAAAAATGGGGATAGATGGCATTATGTCACCCTGGTTTGACGTTATTTATTTACAACCCCAAATTGGTTATCCTAATATCTGAAGAATCAATTTTAATTCAACGCCATTTACTTTATATATCTCAATCACCTAATTCTATAGAAACACTATATAACAAGAAGTAAAATAATAATGTACACATCAAAGAAACTTTGCACGTATCAAAGTCACTGAAATCGAAAGTTTCTTTTATTTAAGTGAAACCGAATCTTATTCGTATAGCAGTAAAAGTCACGAGTGTTACACTTATGCGGTTTGAAAAGAAAGTAAAGATTCCGCAAAATATCCATTGATATATTAATATCGTACGTACGACCCGACCCATCCACAAACCGGATCTCTAACAGTATAATTGTAGAATTTCAAATTTCATTACTTAACTAAATTAGTAAGCTCGTTATAACGTGAAGGAATATCACATAATATAAACTACATATAGATGAATATAATATTTAAAAATGGACTATTAAGACTGACGGATATTCATATAAAATTATAGAACCTTACCGAGCTTGTTTGTTAGAGACTAGAAACTATTGTCGAATTTTAATAAATTTCTGATCTTTCTCAAAGGACATGTATAGACTAAGGATAAGAAAATCTCAAAGGATATGTCTACACTAAGCTAACCTGTCCATAATTCTATACTAATACTTTTCTAAGTTAACGAGCACTAACAAGCGTAAAGCTAAGTGCTAAGTGCTAAGTAAAGCTAAGCTAAGCTAATACTACCCGTTAGAGTAAGTGATGTGAAGTAGGTACACTCTATGGATTTGCTACAACTACGCAAATAAATGTCATATTAAAAAAAATCTAGTGAATGATCTGGAATTTTCATTATAGATATTATATTATATTATCATTATATACTTCTTAAAATATGTATAATATTTTATTTGCTATTATTGCCTGAGTTTGGGAAGTACACAGGTCACATTTGTTGGGTCTTAATTTTTTCTCGACGTCGGGTGGCATACAATAATACCCACCTTATGCCGTAGCTTATGAACGCTTGCAACACATTAAATATCATGCAATGCCTCCTCTACTGCTAACACAGTAACTGCTTAGGAGCTTAAATGAGTAGCCTGCGATCTTACATTATATATGTGCGAGGGCAAACGAATTAAAACCCTAACGATATTGGCTAAGATTTTAAGATAATGTAATGAAGATTTGATAGTAAACTAAAAAGTTGTGATATTTTTTTAAATAAACAGCGCAATCAATCTCCTTGAAAATATGAAGTAGACGTAGTTTCTTTTTAGAATTCAATTGTGTTTTTATGTTCATAAATTTATATTTGAGTTCAGGAATAACTGGGTGCGGTGTACTATTGCCGACATTGGATTACACTACAGAATAAAGGAAAATTCTAATTAGAAACAGCTGTTACGCAACTTCAGTGACTCAGTCTCTCCTAGAACAACAGATGTTTTTCGACACAGAGCGAAAATAAGACCATTATTATTAAGACACGTTTAGTGTATGCGTATGCTAATTAAGTAAATCGCTTACCAAACATTTACAGAGCCAAAGACGGCCTCATCTGCGCGTGGTGCGTCCTGCTTTTCTATACACAAGGTATTGGCTAAAGAAAAAGTGTTGGGTTTAGTGATAATAAGTCAGACTAGGAAATAGGGACTAACTTAATCTAACCTACACCGTACAGAACAATAAAGAGTAAGGAATGAGGTACTCGGTTTCCTGTTGGTAGAAAAGAGGGTGGCAACAACGATAGCGTGGCACGAGTGGCACTCTACGTTGAGAGCATTCATACACTATGGTAGCCGTTTCATATCAGGCTAGATGAGTGCTTCTCTTCATAATCTTTCGAGCTAAATATGTCGAGATAAGCCGATTAGCAATTAAAATAATTGCTAAACAGAGATAGGGCACAACTATATTTATTAATTAATTTGAAGCAGTCGGACCGAGGGAGCTTCTCACCATAATGAAGTATTTAGTAGAAAATAATTCCTTGGAAATACTTGTACTGTTGCACATTAGTAACCAGAATACTGCAAGGTGTGCGGGCAGAGTGGGAAGAGGACATGACCAACCAATTTCGATTAGCTCTATGCTAACAATGATAAAAGTAACTTAACCTAACCTAAACCAAACCTCCCTAGTGCTAGTGTTGCAAGGTTCCGTATAAATAAATAGTTATATTCGCAAAAAAAAAACTTTTTTTTTGTGATGTAACTACAAACTTACGGTTTTGGAGTTTTTTGCTTTATTTATTTTGATTCCCTTGCGAGTATCAAACTATGCGCATAAACGAGGCATAAACAGTCGTGTCTTTCGATTGAGTTGACTTAGTAGTTTGATTTTTTCACTGCTCGGTGGGACTGCAGACCAGAGTACGTGATATTATTCAGCTCGATAGCTCCACCCGTCGCTGAGAAAAAGAGTCTTGACAGACAGACAGACGGAAAACAAAGTGATCCTATAAGGGTTCCGTTTTGACTTTTGAGGCATGGAACCCTAAAACGTTCAAAATTAATATCAGTGCGAAACTTATATAGCACTAAAACAATATGTGCCATAATTATATATAACCCTAAAAAGTTGCGTGCGGCAAACTAAAACTACTTAGGTGCAATACCGTCACTAGCGTGTTCAAGAACCCTTACGATCCGTGTCGGTGAACATACCGTCACAACAAGTTTGCAAGCAAGTCAAGGCGGCGGCGCGCGGCGGGTGAAAACAAGGTGGTGGCGACGTCGGCGCACCACGCACACACAAGAAACACATCAATACGATAATATATCAGATAGTATCTAAACTCTAAACAAACACACGATAAGACGTGTACAAAGATATAAATACAAAAAAGAGAAGACATCCGTAATCAAATCGCTAGTAATGATGTTTCTTACCGCAATGTCTCGAACGTTGCGGTCAGAAACGCAGGATGTGTTAAAAAAGAGTTTTTTTTTAATCGGTTTCCATTGCAACACAATCTAAAGTCTGTGTCATATATAATATTTTATACCAGTAAAACGGTAATCAAGGTTACAAATCGATAAGTCGTTATCATAGCCAGAAGATGTTTATAAACGAAAGTAACCCTCGATTGTTGCTATCACCGGTGCTAGCTCGACATCCCCACAGGAGCTTCCTAGTGATATCTCGGTTACTCGGTTATTTCTAAAGTGTTTTGCACGAAGATATTTCTCTTAACGATACTCCTGATTCAACATCATTATACTCTACTTCTTTCTAAGCAGACTTTCGTTTGCTAATTAGCTAAGTACTCATATACACGTTTTTGACTCGGTCATATATAGTCGGTAGTATATATTCGTATTTTGTTTAGAAGTTTAGATTCTAGATAAAAGAAAAATGTTTAGAAGATAGATAAAAAGCTGTAATTGCATATATAAAAATTACAAAGGAACTATATTTGTATGTATTGTAGCTCTTATTTCTTATTGTTACATTTTTATTTGCAAAATTTATCTATTTTATTTGTCATATTGTATAAATTGATAGTATTATTATAATAGTTTCAAAAGGTCAATCAAAAGGTCGCATTGTTGGCATTTTTGATCCTTGTAAAAAAGCGTTTTTGACTATATTTGTGAATTAGTGTTATGTCAATGTAGTTTACATTAAAATGATGTTCTGCAGTCATTTATAGCATAAGTTGTAAAAACGTCAACATCCACATTAAACTGCCTATGTCATGTGGCAATTTTTAGTGGTATTAAGTTTTTGATAACCTGCTTGTAAGTAAACAAATTAAATGTCTTGCATAATTCGTTTTGAAAATAACTTATTACTTTGCAAACAGCGCGTTCATATGTATTTCTCTGTAATCTCTCATTTCAACGATAAAAAATATTTTAGATAATCCCTTAAATAATGTAAGTACTTCATATGTCTTTCTTCGGTTGTACTTTAGATATCCATGTATGTCTGTACGTACGTCTGTATTTCTGATTGCACTTTCCAGTCAGGTCAAAAAAAAAAAAGGAACCCTACTCTGTGCGTGGCCCGACATGAACTTGGTCGGTTTCATTTACTTTTCTGACTGATTCAAATTTTTGTTTGTTGTGAACAATTCTCTCAATTATGCGACCTATTTTTACAGTTCTATTAGGTGTACCATTTCTAATTGGCTTTAAATCACGAAATTTGTAAATTAAATTTAGGAAATCCAAAGTTGGATCTATGCGAATTGTAGTATCATCGTGCAAATTAGTAATTGTATCCATTATCATGTCTGATCGATGGCTATAATCATCATATAGTTATAATCATCGACTTGACGAATTTAGGAGGTCAGAGAAGCATGTAGGAACTCTTCAATGGTTATCCATCGATCTGATTTAAGCTCGTTAGTGAGTTGTTTACCAATAAGGTACGTTCATTATTATTATTATTAATAATTGTTTATTCCCTATGTATCTATTATCAGCATATCAACTCGAACAGGAAGTGCATGGTGTGCGCTTTTCGTTTCAATAGTAATTATGATATTCTTTTCAATTGACGTGACGTAATTTTGCACCTGATTACGAGACTTCATTTAAAATTCACATTAGTAATACCTTCCTGCGACGAAGGAAACTTTCCTTCCTTTATTATAATTAACCTACTGTAAAACAAGGCGACTGCATTCGAGCAGTAATGTAATCGTTTAAAATTGGAATGCAACCAATTATTATTAAATTTCATAGTATTTTCTCAAACCAGTTCCGTTAATATTCTTGATAATTTGCCATACTTATTGGAGACTGCGAGAGTCCCATGGTAAATGGAGGATTTTAAATTCAGATCAAGAGATTGAAAGTAAATGGAATGAAAAGTGCAATAGTTTTTATTAATTAAACATTATAGAAACCTGAATTCACGTTTTGGTTTTAATAACTGTAATATATATATATATTCGTATATATAATGAAATATTGTTTTCATATTTATTATATTATCCCTTTCAAATCATCAAATTGATCTTAACTTAATTAGGTACAGAGGTAGTTTGTTAAGAAAGAACATAGTCATAATATAGTGATAACGTTATCCTCACTCGCACAAAGCTGCTGACAGAAGCCAGTTAAGAAGTAGTTAGGTAGTGTTTTTTCCAAAAAGTGCTCATTTTGAAATAGTAAATAAATGTGTCATGTCAAAATTTAATAAATATATTCCTGTTAGATACTTATACCTCTCCTTGTAGAAAACCTGAGAGGTGGCCATTAATATGTATGGACCCGTCTGGTGTCTAAGGCGTGTCTTGATCTATACATACCTGCATAAATCCTACACAGACAACCAATTAACAGTAAGGCGTTTTGCTAACGATCTTTCTGTGTAAGATATACTTATTAAAAACATAATTATCGATCGATATATTAGCCGCGTATGAAATAAAAATATATGTATTATTTGCCATAGAACGGCAAACGAGTGTATCCTGTTTTATTAATCTTTTTATCTCTATCTAGCCCATCTATGTGCCTTGTAATTCTACCTTACCCTTAAAGGTTGGTGCGACCATTGCGTGTAACGCCCGCTTTGAGAAAGGGTATCTTGACAGGTGATCCGTCGATCTCAGGAGAAGAAACTGTTACTTTTGTTTGAATAGAACTCGCATGAAATGTGTGACATTATTTTTATAGGTAAACGATTAAACATCTTGTATGCTACTTGGTACTAGACACTACGTATATAGTCCCAATAATGTTTCTTTATACTATTTCGGGTTGCAAGTTTCCACGTGATCATAGGCTATCGCTACCAATTTACTAGTTGGTCGCATACTTGCATACCTCTCGACGTTGTATAAAAGTTTAGCCAGGAACTCTACCACCCAACAATTTGCCAAGCTCCAGACGAACGGACGGAGGGATGCCGGATGCAATGCAGTGAGTATTTTATTTTCCAATAAGCTGTTTTTGGTGTGGATCTAGTTTCGGCTAATGAAGCGGAAGAGTTTGTTTGTTTAAAGGCGCTAATCTCTGGAGCTACCGGTCGGATTTAAAAATTACTTTTGCATTTGATAGTCTAATTCTGGAGGAAGATTATATGATGCCTAAAAGCCGAGCAAAACGAAAGAAAAAAATAGCACAAAGTCGCGGAGTCCAGCTAGAATTACATAAATTGTTTAAAAAAGTTTTTACAATTATTTTAAAAATTCTTAACAGTCCGATGCGTGGGACACGCGGAACTGTCAATAGTTTAAAAAAACTGTAAATCTAACAATTGTTTGGGGCATTTCCCTAGTCATGTCAGGCATTGTAGATAAAATATATGATGAGATGACGTGAAGGAATGCAAGCGGCTCACTCTCTTCCTTATAGCAAAATCCAACCTCAGCTGCGCGTCGTGAATCCTCAATGTAATTTCAAAAATATTTCTAGAGCTTCAATTATTCAGAAGGAATATTATCTCTAAATCAAGTGGTTTAGAATGCGCATTCTCTGTCAGTCAGTAAGTCAGTTATGGTGTTTTTTAACTAGCTATAGATTATACATACATATAATACCTATATATCCTATGTACTCCATTCGTACTCGATGTTTTGTATGATGACGGCTCGGTCAACTTTATGTATGTGCTGGCGCGTACCGAAATGTTATATTTATGATATATAAATTTTATGCGGTCCGCATTAGATGGTAAGCGGTCACCGCTGCCTATTGACGCTCGCAACACCACGGGGATTTACTCGCGCGCTGCCAATCTTGTGACCTAGTGCTGTTTCGTCAGAGTACCCAGTAATTTCTCTGCCATATCTCACCCTTCAAACCGGAACACAACTATATAAATATAGCTGCTTGGCGGTAGAAATAGGTGAGACAGAGTGACCCATGCAGACGACTTTTGTCCAAAGTCTCCCTCAGGTCCCTCTCATTCTTCACTTTTTACAAGAGAGTAGGTACTTAGGAAAATTTCGTCTTCAAGCATAAGCTTACATATATTTTTTTTAATTTCAAAAAAACCAATGCAAAAATCATTACACCACTAACTTCAACAATCACAAACTTTAGAAATACGAATGCCTACTTTCATCTCTTCATCATCATCATTTCAGCCCGTATTCGTCCACTGCTGAACATAGGCCTCTCGTCTCTTAAAGGATGAATCTTAATAATGATGATATGACTCTGGTGAATAACTTTTCCATGATGTGTCGTAGTGTTAATACGAATGACTGAGATCACCACAAAATTGTTTGAGTACCGGACGTAGCCTATACCCACGACATAAAAAAATATCGCATGCCAGCTGCTGCATACGTTATATCAGGCGGTCCGTATGCTGGTTTGCCACCCGATGTAATATAATTAAAACGAAAATTAAACTTACCTTTCCTCTTCATATCAACCTACTTGATACGAGACGAAAGGTAAGTTTAATTTTTGTAAAGGTTTTTATGTCTATCTATATATAGCTATATATATATATAAACCTTTACATTACACAAATTACATTGTTACACGGTGGAGACGGAAATCCCCTTTAAGGATAAGTTGCCTGTACCACGAGACTCCACTGTTCCATAACTTTAGCAAATAATTATCAAATATATATAGAGCTTACATATTATCGTACAATAAAATTACTTTACTAATTGAAATATCATGTTTTTTCACGTGTTCATAAAAAATAGTGTTAAACAAGTGTCACTAGAGTAATCGCATAATATTGACGTAATTAGATGAGCGAAGTGTTACGCAACTTAGCTTATGTTTGTGAAATGCGAAAGTTGCCGGCATTTCTCCGAGTTACACTAAACGCTACGACCGACAGATTTCTCGCTGACTTTGCAAGTATGTGAAGTTACGCCAGACTGTTAGACTGGTTGTGACTGCGATGCTCAAACTGTTACGTTTTTTTTTTCGTATATTAAGCAAGCATACAACACGTTTGAAGAACAAGGAAAAGTGGAATATATGGACGCTTGTAACACAAGGTACATTACTCCGTTGACATCCGCGCTGCTAACACAGCAATTCTACGACAGCTTCCTATTAACCGTACTCACTCGTAGGTATTCATCGACTCTCTGGAAATCTGTTAATTGTGTATTTCCCTAGTTACCTGTGGCCTGCGCTGTAGCCCCTTTTACTGATCGGCATGGTGCACCATATACAGAATAGATTCGTTGTAGCTCTGTGAGTGATGATCAACGTACCAACCTGCTAAAATACGCCTTAAGTTTTCTTTATAATTGTTACTATGGACCAATAATCCTTTCAACAACTATATGATTAGTTTTAATATAGATTCATAAATACTGAAGATTCATTAAATAAAGTATTAATTATTAGGTTACTTTAGCATTTATGAAATCCATATTCGTAAATACAAAATACCACTACCTGACAGAAAAACACGAACTCTCAGAAACTACTAAAGCTTAGATCATGAAATTTGTCAGGTGTTTTCTTTTGCACGACTTTATCATACAAGCATACGGCCCACCTGGTGTAAAGTTGTTACCGTAGTCTATAAACGCTTGCAGTTCAGAAAGTAACGCTAGCGCGTTGTCATCCCTGCTACAATTTAGGAGCTTACTGGTAACCTCTCTAGACTGGTGAAGTACCTCCACCTCACAGAAAACCGCAGTCAAATAACACCCCCCAGAGGGTTATTGTATTCCTGTGTGTGAGTGAGGTCACCAGTAAGCTCCTAAGGAGTTGCTGTGTAAACAGCAGAGGTGGCATCGCGCGAGTAACACTTAATATATTACAAGTGTTAATAGGCTACAGTAACTGCTTTACATCAGGTGGGCCGTAGGCTTGAATGCCTCCCGACGTTGTGTAAAAAAAGCTATTAAAATCACCATAATGAGCTGCATTCAGCCCCTTAATGACTGTTTGTATTAGTCACCAGTGCATTTATATACGTGTGACCTCTAATAAGACATACGTTTGTGATGTTCTGCTAGAGAATGTATTAATTTTGCAAGCTTTTGCTTAATTACACCTCGTCAATATATTTGTAAGCACATTATGTTAACATGTGTGTGTCGGATCTTGTAAGTCAGTTTAACTTGTAGACATTCAGTCCAAGTGAAATTTGGCTAATTCGCATAACTTTCCTGACAATCATGAAGGCAATCTGATAAAGGTGAGAAGTAGTCACTCAACATCTAGGGGAATATGAAGAAGTACTGGAGGACATCGATATTTTTCCATTATATATATAATACTACTACAAATCAGTGTCACTCGCTTTATATGTGATAATGAATTAATCACTGATTAAGTAATGAAGTTCATGATCATTGTAGACTAATGAGCAATGATAGCCCAGTGGATTAAGAACCAGCCTATTGACCAACCGGTTCCCGGTTGGAATACTGGCATGTGCCACTAAATTCTTGTTTTCGGATTTATACACATACTAGCTGCTGCCCGCGGCTCCGCCCACGTGGAGTCAAATAACCTAGCCTATGTATTAATCCAGATCATAATCTATCTACGTGCCAATTTTCATTCAAATCCGTTCAGCCGTTAAAGCGTGAAAGAGCAACAAACATTCATACATACAAACTTTCGCATTTATAATATTAGTAGGATAGGATTTGTAATTCACTTGCTCGTCGGTGAAGAAAAACATCATGACGAAACCCGCACGTTCAAGAAATTATATTTCGAAATACGCGTGACCTAACCTAAGAAACGTCTGGATTTTCATCTAGGTTGTGGAGGTCTGACGGCAGTCGCTCCATGGCGAAAATCAGTATCTTCGACAAATCCTTAGGTTATGTAGTACACCCCGCCAATCGTAATAGATTAGGAAACGGGGATAATGGTAATAAGATCATTGTAAACTAATATTGACGCTATTAAGTATATACTAACATTCATTGACGAGCTCGGTGGCTCAGTCGTGAATGATGCGACTTTGACACCAACGCTCATGGGTTCGATTCCCACACAAGGCAAACATTTGTGTGCATGAACATGTCTGTTTGTCTCGGTCTGGATGTTTTAAGATAGGTAGGGCGCATCAAAGCAGGCCGTCTGGGGTAGTAGCTCCACCTCACAGAAAACCGCAGCCAAATAACAACTCCCTAGAGGGTTGTTGTGTTCCTGCGTGTGAGTGAGGTCACCAGTAAGCTCCCAAGGAGTTGCTGTGTAAGCAGCAGAGGAGGCACCGCGCGAGTGATAATTATATACCGCAATCGTTAATAGGCTGCGGTACCTGCTTTACAAAAGGTGGGCCGTATGCTTGTATACCTCCCGACGTACTATAAAATTGAGTACACAAACAACTATCAGTAAGCCCATACCGAAAAATTCTAAGGACCGATTTTTCTTTGTATTTTTAAAATACATTTATTTGACAGACATCAGTTATGACCGTGGATAGGAACGATAATACCCAGAAGTGGAAATTATATTCTACAACACTAATTAAAGCCCGCAACTATTTACGCTCATTTATTTCACATTTTAAAAAATCTCAATTTAGCGATTTCTCAATGTCAAGTTCTGTAATGCAACCATTTCCATTCATGCAGTGCGAATTACATTTTTTACGTTTCATTATTTTTAAGTTATTATTATTATATTGTCAAGTGTGAAAAATTCTGGCGATATTAAAAATAGGTTAACGATGTAATAAATAAAAATTAAACATTTTTTACATACCTATTAATTCTGCTTTATTATTCGTAGTTATTAATTTACCGCTTGGATTGCGTCAGGGCGGAGCCTCCTTTTCATAATATGGGAAACATTTTTTTAGAAAATAAAACATCCAGCAATAATAGCTGCGGTTAAACGTTGAGTTGGAGTTCAAAACATATAGCTTTGAAAAAAAATAACAATCAAAAATCGGAATTTCAGCAATATGTCAATGGAATTTTCGGTCCAATGAAAATATAGAAATTTAAAAAAATACTCAACGTTTTCGGTGTATTAAAATTCGTACAAAACCTCTTCGCCCACCCAGAAAAACGTAGCTCTAATTAAGCTGAAAATCTAATCAGAGCTGAGTTATGTGAATACATCGACTAAGAAATTGTACGCAAGATTTTGTTTATGTACCCACAGACACATGTACATTCACGCGATCATCTTCTCGAGAAAAGTATAGGTGTTCAGCGGTATTTAAAAAAACACACGATCCAAATTTGAATTATGAATTTTCAGACATACATTTTAACCTAAAATAGGAAGTTAAAAGTGATCATCGCCCATCAGCACTAGATTGTGACTGCGAATCTTTTAAAACCGGTTTAAGTAGACTCTTTTCTTGAAGGCACGTCGTACATGTTCGGGAACACCGATGAGGAAAGTTGATTCCATAACGTCATCGTGCGCGGAAGGACAGCGCACTGCACCACATTAGATGAAAAATATATTATTTTTGTAATAAAATTATTTACTAAAATAAATTATTCCAATAAATTAGATCTCAAATCTCAAACAACAATCTGACTAATCCTTCGCTCCGTTGGTGCGCGATCATTTTTTGCACTTTGTTCCAAAATTGAAAGTGCGAAATAGCAAAACGTTACCATTATGTCATCGGCGTGATTAGCCAAATAATTACAAGCCGTGATATTGCATAATTTCGGCTAACTAATGAGCAGCATCCACCTGCCTTCATACTCGAACAATGCGCAAAGAAAGCCCACGCATCTGACCGTGAAAGTATACAAAACAATGAGATTCCATGATTTTACGTCCGACGGCGTAACCGTTGCGTAATTTTTATACATATAGTTGCATGCTACAGATCGCGAGTACAAACTGTAATTCTTAGTTTAATTGATATATACGTCTGCATTTTACAAGATCGACATATATCAATTAATATTCCATTATACAATCAAATCAACATCTTGAGTACAAATTCAGGTAAAAAATATCGATATTTTAAGAACGTGGTCTAGTAACCAGTCCTTATACTAAACACAGTAACCTCATAACAGTGTATAGTACTAAGGACTTTAATTTCAGATTATTTACTTTCGCCAAGGTTTTTCATTATCATATAATATCATACTATTGATTTAGATTGACCCGTCTATTAAATTGACGAATATTAGGCCGAGAAATCACACATTTCACTTGCAAAATCATTACCAATATACAAATAATAATAACTATTGATTCTACGATTTGCTACATTGCTGCTAGTCATAATTACAAAACAACCCACCAAAATAGAATAAAATTACAAATTGAGACAAAATAAACTTATAATTAAAACAAAATAAAATAATAATTAAAACAAAGCGGAACGTCCAAAATATCGAATCAAAAATTTAAAACGTGTTCACCTTGTTTTAGCATACCATATATCATACTGCGAGCTTGATGCTAATGGTCAAAATTGAGCAAACTTTAACCTATTATATAAGGTCGAACGTGTGCAATGACCTGAAGTATTTCACTGCCAATATTGTTCATCGCGCCGGTAATTTGGAGATTTATGCATTTTATATCTTAGTAACTATTGTGCTTTTACTTGTACTGCCTCATTTAGACTTTGTAAGACAGGGGCTAAACAACAACGAATTATTAAAAAGCTGCTGCGTAAAAGAAATGGATAACAGGAAACGAAAGGCGACCTTTTTACGAGTAGAAATCCGTTCAGGATACCAGAGAAAGGAGGAGGGCAGGAGAAAGGGCAGCTCTATGAAACAGGAATCTTTCTGGGCTGGCCAAGGTGGCAGATAGATCTACTCAAAGCGGTCGGTAAAGCCAAGCGGCAGGCAGGTAGACACCAAGCGGTGACGCACAACTCCAGCGGCTAACAACGGTCAACTATGCGTCCATGTATATAAAAGCAAGCAAAACCAATCTACACCTACGGTAGCATGTCGAAATAGCTTAAGGCACGTCGGATTCATATGGATATCCCACTTTTAAAAAATTAAATCTGTTATGGTTTGTACTTCTACTACGAGTAATTTTCTTCTGAGACAAGTGTTATAAGTTTTCAAATGCGGAAATTTTTCAGCTACTCTCAGGACTTCATTGAACTTCAGTATTCATTATCATACTTGTAGTTGTTGTTATTCATATATATATATTGCGACAGGCATGTCCCTTAGGAGTGCTTGATGTATTATTTTATTTGCCTAATGTCTAAAAAGAATATGCATGTCTGAAAGAAACAGTTACTCAAATTTCAGTAGTATCTAATGAATAAATAGGACTATACATCGATTCTACAAAAAATGTAATCTTGTATTCGCATAATACAGTGATGTCAAAACTCAAATGGTAGATATTTCTAAATAAGGCATCGTCGGCAATTTACAAGTTGCACCCATCGATGGTTTAAAGCAATTATAGCATAATTATGTAATACTGGGGTGTCGGTATATTACTTTGAAGCTACTTGTTGTTAACAAATATTTAAAATATCTTTTGATTAACTATGAATACATAACAGATTTTACTTTAAACCCCGTTAAATGTACAATTTCGGACCGAATTACGAGTTTTATCGCTGCAGGTACTGTTGATGAATGATGACAGACCAAGAAACAGAAAGAGAAATCATTTGGCAATACACAAATATAACGCATAATAATCATAATAATAATGTTTCAGTAATTAAGTAAGAAATGTCGAAATTAAATTAACTCCAGTCAATTAAACCACAAATTAAAGTAAAAGCTAATCATCGAACCAGTTTAGAACTGTATTGCCTAAGCTAATTACAGAGTAATGTGGTAGCAACTTGGTGCAATAAAATAATGTATCTTTTAATCTGTCATCTATGAGCATTTTCATGCTGCTGATTAAAATTTGCAATGTACTCTACCAGAGATCAGACGAGGTCTTTATTATTTCATTTCTGATTTCTTTGTTTAGGATAAATTAACAATAGTCTTGACTTTTGACAAAAAATGTTGAATATCATAGTTGAGCTATTATTGTACCAATATAAGAAATAATATATGATACATTTTTTATACAACTTCAAATATACGACCCACCTGATAGAAAGCGGTTACCGTAGCCTATGATAACTTATAATACATTAAGTATCACTCGCGCGATGCCTCCTCGGCGGCTAACACAGCAACTCGCAGTTGTTATTTGTCTACGTTTCTTCATGAGGTAGAGGTACTTCCCCAGACGGGCTGCTTTGATGCACCCTACCTCTCTTAAAACATCTAGACCAACACAAACAGACATATTCATGCACTCAAATGTTTGTCATGTGTGGGAATAGAACCCTCGAGCGTTGGTGTCAAAGTCGCGTCGTTCAAGACTGCCCCACCGAACTCGTGAAAATGTAACTGTATACTGCAAATAAATATTCATATGATAGATTTTATTTTTTCTCTGACGTTTTATGTAATACTTGACAATTTCATCTAGTTGGAATGACCAATACTATTAGATTAGACAAGTACATCCGCTTGTACAACATTTCCAAATCGATGTCACTGACTGAATGCATTCCACAGTTTCAACATTAAAAATGAGATAGTGGGCATCTTTTGTTTCTTGTGTAAGGAGACAACGAACGGACAAGAGCAGAATCACTAATGTTAGTATTTGTGAAATTGCGCCTGAGACGAACCTTGGCCGAGATTCAGCTTAGTTCGATGATGTGCATTTGTCTAGGCCACAGCTGCATTAATTTGCTTATGTTATGATAATGCGTAGGACGTCGATGAGCCAACAATAACATGCTGATACATTTTATAGTATTTGTTTAACTTTTGTATAGATAAAAAAAAATTACTTTGTGAAAAAAAAAAACATTTTCAATACTTAAGCTCTTTGGGTGTAAAATAGGGGATGAGTGTGATTCTGCAAGGACTTAATTATAAAAAAAATGTATTTAGACCATTAAATTTTATTTTTTAAGTTATAATGAAGAAAGGTTGGCTAGTAACTCGAATTAATTAATAAGTAATTCAAGTTACCAGCCAAACTTTCGTTAATAAAAATATTCGCAAATATGTTCTGACAGCCTGTGCTACTCGAAAATATTATTTTTAAGTAATACGAGTATGCTATGATTATACTGTGATAAAAGTTAATATTCACTAAAAAATCACACTAGATAAGTAGGAAAGCTGTACGCAATATAGAAATATGGTTTTAAAATACAAATACTATGCAAGGTGTTGCGATCTGTCTTACTTTAAAATGACACAAACAATTTACATATGAAATTGACACAACTTCCACATAATTTCCAAGCGAGCAGAGCCACTGCTAATACACAGTATGAATGAAAGAATGTATATCTCTGGTTCATAATAAATAGAGACAACTATCGCAGTAAAGTAGTAAGTCGACGATCTTAGCCACATAGTGCATTCTATGGCACAGATAACTGTAGCGTGTGAATGTAACTATATGTCAACTGCATCTTACGAATGATGAGAACATCATCTCATTCCACCCATTTGGTGACATAGAAAGTTTGTGCTAAAGTATTTCATGTGTAATTTAAACTGTGTCAGTGAAATAAGTATTATGTATGTACCGAGTATTAATATCGCCAGGAAATAGAAGTATTACCGTCTGTTGATACTTTATATTATATAAATGGACGATAACAACACCAACGCAAGAAAGGTAATGAATTTGTGGTTCTATTTACAAACTATGGTACTGCTTTACCGCCCAATAACCTGTATATGTGTACATTTACTCTAGCTGCTGTCAATCCGTGGTAGGCCGTATACTAATGTTACTAAAAACTTTGTATGTGACGTATATGTAACTTTTTCGTTTATCACACCGATTTGATAGAGAAACCACTACTCATCAAAACTTCTATGAGTAGAATATTATTGAGCTTAAAAATAAACAGAGTTGAAAAATATCAACCTAATGTGCATTCAAATAATTTTAAACCAAATTGTACAATATATGAAGTGCATTATCAGCAAGAAGTAGCTTACAGAAAATTTACGCAAACATTTTTAATACGGCTGTATTTTTCTAGTAACTGTAATCTTATTGAAAATACAATGTCATAATTAAAAATACATTTTAATACTGGCCAACAGTATCGTATGAGTCAATAACAGAAGAAAGTTGTAATGCAATGCAATCCGTTGACCAAGCATCGAAAGTTGACACTCACGATCCCGACACACATATAAACTAGAAAAATGTACGACAATGGCACAAGTAATAGGCGAATACTATGAAGCAATTGCTTTGTGCTGTTTTGTGAAAACGTATCGCAATATAAATATGTCACTTGCACGTTGATGGATTGACTCGGGGGTTAAAATGCGCGGAACTAATGTAGAGGTTTTTCGAAATAGCGCGCGTATTGTCCGTACGATGTGATACGATGCGTAGCGAATACATACGATTGTCATAGCGAATATGTCAAGATCGTTGCTGTAATGTAACAGTTGTAACATATCGAAAACTTATTATAAATGCACAATATAAGATTAAAATGTAAGGCTTCGCCCGGATTTACGCTGTTTCCTTGTTTTTTAACTAGTTTTTAAAAGGATGTGGTTTTATTGTCGACGCGCATGTTACTCTTTAACGTTGCGTGTTCATAAATATTTCGGAAACGGATAACTCAAACTGCCTTCAATTAAAGCAAGTTCGAGTTTAGTATTGAAGTCGACGTTGGTAAAGATAAAGAAACAATATAAATAGCCGTCAATCCAATTAAGTCGATTTCACTTTATTTACAAGTTTTATACGTGATAGGTTGAACGCTTTGACAATTTTGACGTTCTCCTGTTTGTATTTGTACATCCGTGCTTTTTTACATCAGTATTTTTTATCGGTCTTACTAAATGCAACAAAAGCATGGAGACACAGTAATATAAAACTAGTAGTATTTATTACGCAACATTTATTAAATCTGGGCGAACGAAATCTGAGGCATTGTATATTGGTGGCGACATGAAGGTTCAAATAATGAAAAATACAAAGTTACGAAGTCCTTAAAATGTGGCGTATGTTTTAATAAAATTTTATATTTTCTTCTGTCTATAACTTCACGCCAAATCCCTTAGGATCCCGTAGGCAGAGCAAACGAGCGCTTTTACTCGGTCCTTACACTACTAATATATTTAAACAAAAGGTTATGTCATTGACCATTTTTATAAATTAGAAACTTTGTTACAAACTCAAAGTAACTGCCGCTTACAAACTGGAGCAAGGCTGGGTACATAACATACATAAGTATTATGCGTGTTACTCACAGTTGTATAGCTCGAATGTGTTGTGCATCTAAATTAGACGAATGATAAGACGAGCGCAGGGAAATCTACGTGCAAGCTTAAAAGAGCTTAATTGTATGTAATATCCAAAATTTTGTTTACGTATAGATGTTGTGACTGACGTCATTATAATGGCATGCATAGGTTATTTACATACTAGACCCTAATTGATTTAGCTAATAACTAGCCGTATAATAACAAAAACAACAAACTTAACAAACATAGAAACCATCTCACATTGGTGAACCTGACGTTTATCGTCTTTTATTTAAGTCAAATTTTAAATATTTTCATTTAAACAATTTTGAGTGGTATGAATTACTAGAAAATTCCCCGACTTCATCGTCATGAACCTTAAATCCGAATTTCAACCCCTGTGCTGTGTAACGTTTGGGGAGCACAGGGACAAGCTCACAATTTAACGGTCAACGCATGTAAATGCGTATGTGTATTATGCTACCTGCATATATACGATGACCTTTAAATCACGGAAAATATTTGTAAAATTATTTTTAATTATTACATAGCATAGTTACATCGCAAATTATATCTCAACGAGCCCAATAAATATATTTTATATCCCCTGTTGTAATTGATTCTTTTAATTATGTACTAATATCTTTTGTTGTTGACATATAAAAGTTTATTTTTCTATAATTTACTGGTAGCATAATTTTTTACAGCACATTAAGGATCAGATATAGAGAGAGCAATGTACGTTACTGGTAAAGATTACAGTCTGTTTCTTGGTATTATCTCATACGAAGCCTTTCCATCTAGCGTAAATAATTTTCCTTGTACGATTAGGCAGTCTATATTCCATTGTACCTCTTTGTATGCATAGAGAAGATTAATAATAGATAATAAAAATGAGTCTCTATCTTTTGTGATTTACAATGAAAAAAACTTATCGACGAAATGTGTGCATATCAAATGAACCTTAATTTATTACTAAAGGCAGATTCAAAATATGTTTTATGTACCGATAAAGTAAAAACCCCGTAAATATAATTACACCAATAATCCATAATGAAAAAGAATCGCTTTAGCAAATTTCTACTCTGTAATTGCAGATTAGCAAGTATTTTTATTTGACACGTCCATAGTTTCGTTACATTTGCGTATTATACCGAAGCCAAGTAGGAAAACATGTGAATTTTCACTCATTACGTTACGGGCGAACAGCCGCGCGTCGTTCATACAAAGCGAAGATTGCACAAAAAACGTACTCTAATTGTAGATACTGGTGCAATAAGCCTTCACAACCTAACTAGATCTCGCTCTAGCGATTCATTAATTTTGAACGTAAATGCTCAACTCAAATTATTGATATAAATCGGCTAATTGTATAAAGTGTATGTTGTACACTCTACCTGGCATACAGTTTAAGTGTATTTAGTTCTATGGTTGCGTAAATAAAGCATGTTTTGATAGACTCAACGTATTGCTCAAGAAAACGGCCTCGGAACGCGACTACGCTTTTTGCTAACATTTCCCATACTGTCAATGAAAACATGCAGTGCGTTGAAAATGAAAGTGGTCGCTAAATATGTTTTAATTAATCCAAGCTATTAATAATAATTTATGATCGAAAGTATTGTGATGGTAGGAGTGCTATATTCTTCCCGTATCAAGGTTAATGTTTGGCAATTTGTATTATTAAATTGATTATAATTGATTTTTGCAAAATCGAATACCGACGTTTCTGTACTTTTAACAGTTTAAAGAACCGAAATGTATTGAATACAAATCGGTTTGTAACTAGTATAAGAAAGGAAAAGACTCACTCACAATTTAAATAACAAATGAGCCGCATACGCTGTTACGCTATAGTATTAGGGGAAAGTTCCGTTTTTTTTTCTACACTTAATCACAAATATTCTATTTTAAATAACTACCTTGTAATTTTCGTACTTTTTGGTGATGGTAATCCTGTGGGGATGTAATGTGTGATAATGAAACAGCAGAACAAATTGGCATAAATTTAGGAATACATATAAATGCAGCAAAGTAATTTTAATTTTTTTACGAATCACCTTATAAACGTGCTTAGTAATCACATGTCAATCAAATTACGTAAAGGAAAGTCTGTACATTTAGCACTAGACGTCTAATTAGCTTGCATTATAGACATTGCGTTGTTGTAACTAGTGATCGAATTCCTAATTATTTTTGTAGATTAAAAACACTTTCTATTATATTAAACATATGATATCGGTTATAATGTAAGTTCTATTAAAATATTGAGCCAAGTTTCCATTATCTGCGGAAAAATTACCTGTAACGATAGCTAGGATAAGCAGCGACACGGCGCCGAAAGACCTCATCATTGCGATTGTGCACTCACGGTCTTTTGATAACACTCACAACACTTCACCACCGAAGCATGTCACTGACGAAGCGCGCGGTAGCTCGACGCGCGTGCGCGGGAGTGAGCGTGGAGGCTTGCCGTGCCACCCGCTGTCGTTCGCGCTGTGGTGGGGCGAAGGCCCACGGCTTAAGGGTTACGGAAGTGAACGAAATGTCAGGGATTCAGAGTAAGGCGGATACAGGAGAACATTCTTTACAAGGATACCGGCTGAAGGTATTTCTAGACGGGCAATAATGTAAAAGTTGATATCCAATTATTATGTATAATTATAGCTGGTATTAAATAGGGGATATTTATTTTTATTACAAAGTGTTAGTATTAAGTTTTATTGAGGAAATATCAGTATTTACAGAAGCGTTAACCATATCTCCAACGGTTAAACTTCAAAGCTTGCTAATGGATCAGTCACAAAATTTTAGGCGCGTTTATGTCTTTTGATTGTACGAGCTTTCCGTAGCGTTTCTAGATAACCCGGTTTCTACGCATCAGACAATTAAGAGTATCAAAGCGATTTTGTTATTTGTCAAAGGTGATTTTTATGCCACTAAGGGGACAATCAAGAGTACGCCCTGCCTGGTGGTACACCTTAGCCTATGAACACTTGCAACACTGAAGGCGTCACTCATGTATTGCCTAACCTATGAGCTTTTAGTAATTATGTACATAAAATATAGCTATGGTAATATTCCCTAACCATAACACTATTGTATATTTAAACCGCATTTTTTAATAATAATAATAATAATAATATATTTATTTTTCTCTCTTCACAATCTTACTTATTTGGTAGGTATACAATGAAAATATAAATATGTAATACTAATTAAGATTGAGAGAGACTGGCGCCTGAACTAGGCCTGAGCCTGTGACTCTGGTCACCAGTACTCTCCCCACTTGACATGGACGGAAGGCGCATTTCAAAACACAAGAACATTTTTTTATTTTTTGAAAATGAAGGGGAATACTAGTGTTTGTGTGGAGTATATTGATGGATGGAAATTTTTGCTTGCAACATGCTTGCAACTTGCAAGTTTTGCTCGCTATTTGCTACCAGAGCAGCACATTTAAAACCTTTTTGGTGATATTTACTCGCAAAATTATTTGGATGCACTTTTGTATGTGGTTGAGGGATTTGCTCAGTCGGACGTTAACTAAATATAGCAAATTAATATTCCTCTTACGTCAGAGTCTAATTTGCTAAACGGCAGATGCACCAGTTGCTGGTAGGTGTAGCATTAGCTCTTATGGTAAGTTTATTCCAAAAAATAAGTCAAAATTGTACTAATACGTAATGTATGATCTACAATAAGCTCGATAAGGGAGTGGTTAGCAATGCTATTTTAACACTAAGACTTGTGGGTTCAATTTCCACAAAGAACAAACATTTGCATACATAAACATATCTATTTGTCTTGGACGCATCAAAACCAATCTGGGGAAGTACATTGCAAGTAACATTGCAGCCAAATAACAACTCTCTGAAGCGTTGTTTTATTTCCACGAGTGAGTGAGGTTCTAAGGACGTCATTTACTACATCAGGTGGACCGTGTGCTTGTATGGCTCGGTATAAAAAAAAAATACTAAATATAAATTATTCGACCCAAAATGACGTCAGAGTAACATTATGACGTCATTAGACTATTTGGGCAAATATTCATCTACAACAATTAAAAGTAAATTCTTGAAGTAAAAGTATGTGATTGTTAATGTTAATGAGACCCGGTTTACTGCATTTACACGACTCTATTTTTCTAGTCCAAGGCGAATTTGATATGACAGATAGATTCTTTATTTGTATCTTTTTTTTATACAACGATAGGAGCCATACAAGCATACGACCCACCTGATCTAAAGCAGTATACACATACATTAAGTTTTACTCGCGCGATGCCTCCTCTGCTGCTAACACAGCAACTTCTTAGGAGCTTACTGGTAACCTCACTCACACGCAGGCACACAACAACCCTCTAGGTAGTTGTTATTTGGCTGCGGTTTTCTGTGAGGTGGAGGTACTTCCCCACACGGGTTTCTTTGATGCGCCCTACCTCTCTTAAAACATCCAGGCCAAGACAAACAATCGTGTTCATGCGCACAAATGTTTGTCATGTATGGGAATAGAAGCCACGAGCGTTGGTGTCAAAGTCGCGTCATTCACGACTGAGCCACCGAGCTCGTCGAATCTCCAGCACACACATAAAAAATTGTTACAATTATCCTTATACATGTAAGCAATATAAATAAACATATTCACTGTAGGGAGAAAAAAAATAGGTGTCGCTATTTTTTCGCTTTTACTTTAGACTATAGATATTTACATACACCTATTTTATATTTTTATCGACCGGCGGCAAAGAGGCGTGTGGCTTGCCTAATATAAAATAGTTACTGTAAGCTTTTTTTAGCAGTAATGGAAGGTACACCGCTGATGTGGAGAGACGAGTGAGTGCCGGGAATAGAGTGAATGGAGCGTTGGGGAAACTTCTAGGCAGCCGAAATCTAAGCCAGAAGGCACAGCTTGCTGTACACAACGCGGTGCTAATTCCAACGCTAACTTATGGAAGTGAGAGCTGGGTATGGCAGAGAGAGCATGAAAGTAGAATAAATGCGGTCGAGATGCGAGCATTGCGCAAAATTTATGGCATAACGCTTGCTGACCGCGTTCGTAATGAAGACGTGAGAGAAAGAGTTGGTCTAAAAGAGAGTGTCGGTGTTAAGATAAGAAAGGGCATGCTCCGTTGGTTCGGACATGTAGAAAGAATGCGGGACGAAAGAATGACGAAACAGATATACAATGCAAAAGTGGAAGGATGCAGGAGCCGAGGAAGGCCGAGACTAACCTACCATGACCAAATAGGTCGTGTTTTATCAGAAGGTGATGTCAGAAGCCCCAGGAACCGGCGAGCGTGCATGAAAAGAGCTATGAATGTCATGGAAGCGAGTGAAGTATGCAAGGACCGCGTCTTATGGCGCTCGGTTCTCTCTGCCTACCCCGTAAGGGACTTGGCGTGAAGATATACATACATACATACTGTAGGCTATGAACTCTTGCATGCAAAGAATATTACAATACCCGCTGCTAACACAGCAATTCATCAAAAGCTTACTGGTAGCCTTACTCGCCTAAACAAACCCAAAAAACTTCCTGGGAGTAATTATTTGGCTAACGTTATCTGTGAGATTGAGATACTCACCCAGTCAGACTGTTTTAATATTACCTCCAGCTTCGTTTGTTAATTCACAGCATGCACCACGTGCATGTGAGGTTCAATTTGACCCTAAAAATAATAGTGACCTACTTACACCCCAAAAATTACATTTGCGAAGACAAAAGAGGACTATATAGTCTCCAGAGCAAACACCGTTTTTGAGAGAAGAGAAAAGAGAAGACCAGAGATCTTCTTCCTAGCGTTATCCCGTTTCCTAAAGTTTGGCGAGATCTGCTACCTAACCCATAGGATTCATGGGTTAGGTAGCGGATCTCACCGATAGGATAAGTGTCTTTGTTTAAACACTGATTTTGAGCGACGGCAGCTAGTCCTCCACAGCCCAGAGGGAAAACCAGGCCTTTCCTAGGTTAAGTAACACGCCTTTCGATATTTTAGACTCACGATGTTTTTCTTCACCGCCGAGCAAGTATGTACATAAAGCCGTAAACATTTTAGTGTACATGCCCATACCAGGAGTGAAACGAAATTTGAAATGATTATTTGATATATTTATTATTATCGTAAAATATTCGAAAACTGTTTTCTGCCGCTGTGTCCAGTAAACACTAAAAAGCAATTTTTACAGAGAAACTTGATAGAGATGTACGTTTTTTTGCAATGTTTTTATATGCTCTTATAACACAAAAAATATCGGGTATGCGGGCACCGTCAGTTCGGCAGCGTGCGAAAATGAAAGTGGTCCGTGGCCTACTTACGTTTTGGGCAATTACGTAACCAATGCATCTGCGCGAATTCTTACTAGATAATTACCCTACGCATTATTTAACAATGGGATAAAAATAGTAGAGAGTTATAGACTTCAGATTTAACACTTTTCAATAGAAGAAAATAACTTTAGACGAACTCAGCGGCGCAGTAGTTAGTAACGCTACTTTGACCATTTGTCATCGTGGTTTCGATTACCACACAGGGCAAATGTTTGTACATGAACATGTGTGTTTGTGTTAATCTGGGTAGGTATTTTAAGGAGAGCTACTGCGCAAAGCAGTAGTCTGGGAAAATACATCCACCTCACAAAAAAAGATTTTCTAAAGCCCTGGAGGGCTGTGGCCCTCGTGACTACGTGCGAGTGAGGTCGGCATAAGCTCTTAAGGAGTTGCAGTGTTAGTAGCATAAGTGGCATCGCACGAGTATTGCTTTATGTATTACAAGCATTGATACATCAGGTGGGCCGCATGCTTGAATGCCTCCTGACGTTGTATATATAAAAGAAATCTTCAAAATAATTACACAATAATCCACAAATAGGTATGCCACTTGTGTCATAGGTGTGGTACCAACAAAGAAATAACTAACAATAGCCGAACTAAACCGCCGCTATTTTGCATAATAAAGTATCTACTAAGTAGGTACAATTGATTATTTCCAGATTGTAGAGTCGATGGACACACAGTAAATGTCGGGTTGTCGATCAACAGATTTGTAATAGACTAGATTTATGTCAGCTTTGAATATTTATTATCATTAATAATTTTTAAACTTTCGCTTTACATGATGTAAAAGGTATTTAAAACGAGATCTAATGCAATCATATTTATTTATACGTTTGTAAGCAATAAAGTACGTATATATAAAAATCTGAAGTGAAGTAGTTAGCATAAAATATTAACGGTTGGGATAAAAATAAAAACGATCGCCTTGTTCATAAGGTGTTGCTAGTTCCGTAGATTACTAGTAACCTCACTCTCTTAATCTTAGTATAGACAATTTCCCAGTCCCACTACTCCATTGTACCCTATCTCCCTTTCTCCAGAGCCTCGTTTACTAATTAGCAGGGTAGTACGCATAACTGTAACTGTTTACTAGATCCTAGTGAGCCACGTGCAACATCAAAATTGTAATATACGTTCATAGTTCTGAGTGTGAGTGAGGTCACCAGTAAACTCCTAAGTGGCATCGCGCGAGTGATACTTCACGTATACAACAACATCCATTTAAATCAGGTCGTATGCTTGTATGTTCAATGTTGTATAATAAAAAAAATTCAATTGATGGATAAATCTTTATTTTAAACGAGCAATTCTTGTATTTTATTTCCTATATTTCGGAACCGGCTCCAAGTATTTAGATCTAATTTTGCATTTAAATAAGGTTTTGCTCTCTAAGTTTATCTATGTACGTTTATTTTTGTTCTCTATTTTATCGAAAAAATAAAAATCACCGACCGAAACTCTGTCACCCAAATATATGTCACATTTACTAGTTCTAGAATGATGTATTTAGATTATTAAATCGCCTATCCCCAAAAGAACGTCCTTGTGGTCCAATTTTATGGAAAACAATAACGTTGTTAAAAAGAGAATCAGTAACAGTGTAGATAAAGTTGATTATCTACACTGTTACTGATTCTCTTTTTGAGAATCAGAAACAGTGTAGTGTGTGTTTGAATAATGAATAAACGGTCATCATTTATGCTGTTGATTTCAGAATGACAGCCAAACTAACCTTGACGTTGCTAATGTACGAGTCCAGCCCGGCTTTCCGACCAACGCGAATGCAGCCGGATCTGGCTGGCTTGAAAATGGTGTCGGATTTCATTCCCTAATCACTATGTCGGTTAACAGTGTAAATTATTGTTTTAATTACGACAGGTAACATCAAATCATACTTCCACTGTTAGGCTATCGTTCTCGCCACGATGCTGGAATAAAGTGTACTTCGCCACGATGATTTTACTGCGCGTTGGCGGGAGTCAATATTTCCTAAGCACCTAATGGCTTAACTTAACGACTGTTATTTAATAACAACAGCTGTGATTGAAAGTTTAAGGGGCCCTCCGATGTACGACTCCGATTTAGAATGGCATTCCATTAGATCAATAATTCAGTTAAATATGCAAAACAAAATTATATTTAAGTGATTTTTACAATCGCTTAAATATCATAGCTTTCAAATAAAATTAGCTTGAAAAAAAAATTTACAACGGGGTATTTTATCTAATGGCAACTTAGAAATTATTCTTTTTTTAAGGTGTGAAATAATTTCATGTATTTTAAAGCTTCTAAAAAAACTTCTCTTCCTCTTCTTATTGATTTAATTAAACTGAAAATTAGTAGAAATTGCACACCAATTTTTGTTTATTTACCCAGGGATCCATACACACAGCTACTATGACCTGGGAACATAATCCTATCAATAAAAATTGAATCTCAACTTTTTTCGAATAATAAGATTACTCCTATTTCTGTGCCATGAGTTTCTCCTACATGTCAACTATTGAGACTTTAGGACAATTTGCAGGGCATTACTTTCGATCGTTTGATAGACCACGGATTTTTATTAAATTGTAATACAGACTTGACTTTTTCACATGGCTCTAAACTCGTAGCCTACTGGAACTTGATAAACATATCAATTTGATATTTCTTCCGTAGAATTATAAATCCGTAATCTGTAGCCATTCGCAACAGTTACTTACAAAAAGAAAGCCTTTCCCCTTCCCTTTTTATATTTTAAGTTTAAAAAACATTAAGAATATTAAAATATCCCCAATTACAAAGTCTATACTGAAATATCACTTTATTGCATATAAAGTTATTTCTAATTTGTAAAAACTACCTTTTATTGATGCTTTTACTAGGCCTACATCAATTATATTTGTCATAGTTATTGCCGAATAAAAATTCCGCTTTTTTATTATATTATATACGTAAAGTCCAAAAAAATCAAACATAAATAATGTTTTTTGTGCAGTGTCGAGTTCCAAACAATCAAACCTGATGTGTACCGGTTACTGATGAATCTATGTATGCTAGTAATACAAAATTACTCTTGCGATCCCAGTAGACTTCTCCTCAGGAGCTTTGTTTTAACATCAGTGTTCATGCGCGTAATTATCAACTCGTCTGGAAATTGTTATTTACCTGTAGTTTTTTATAAAGCTCTAAATACGGTAAATCTTATATTTACCAGTAAATGTTAAGATTTACCGAGATAAATGTTAGAATTAATAAAATGAGGAACATTTTTTCGGACTTATACCATTATTTTCAGTCTTATACAACAAATGTAATACTTTCTCCATTCTCTTCTTTCATCGGCGCAATAAGCTTTTCTTCGCCGCCTGTAGTTAAAATATCAGAGCGCTTTATACGCCTATAATGACAGCTTCTGTCTTTTTCACGTTCTTTGTAGTTTTTACTTTATCTAAACACTTTGAGTATTCATCCTTATCGAGTTAAAAGTTATTATCTGTCTTACTTGCTACGAGCTCGTCCATTATTTCATAAAATCTATGTTTTATACTGATATCGATTTGTAAGTTACTTCCAGACAGTAAAATCCCACCAAAAACATTCTGTAAAAAACTAGCCAAGTCTCGACGGAGCTGCTTGTTTATCTCTAAAAAGTAATGAAATCTAGACAAAGTCGTACCAAGTCTAAGGTTCCTTACTGCGATTTCTTTATTATTATAGTTAATGTTGTGTGACTTGGCCGTTGAAAATTCTTTATACGTTAGTGGGTACAAGTCAATTTTGTTTACACGTAATGTTATATCTGTTGTAACTACCTATGTTTATTAAGCGAGATAATAGCCCATACTGGTATTGGTAATTGGACGCTAGTGTCTCATTTTAGGCTGTTGTTGATTGTGCAACACATGCATTCATTGACAATGCTGACTTCTGCTCTCTTCTTTTTGGAGCGTCAAATATAACCGATCCAACATAAAATAGATATCAATGATTAGAAGTCCGTCTGTACTGGAAATATTTTTTTATATTGTTTGTTTCAGGCTCGCCTATACGTAAGTATTATTGAAATCCGCAGCTTTATCAAGCCTACAATTGACTGGTTATTGAATCAACGTTTTCCAAGTGGCAATTTTCCATCGTCAATGGGTAGCGGTTCTGGCGACAGATTGATGCAATTGTGTCATGGAGCACTTTTTTTTTTTTTTTGTGACGCGGGGAAAAATGCGTTACGCACACCACCGGTGCCTGGGTGGCCTCCGGTGGTAGTGTGGGACTCCCCGTCGGCTGTCCGACGGTATACCCACTAAACAACCCCGCGAAATGCCATCGGCCGCGTTGGTGTGGTGCCCCGGATCTGTCAGCAACAGGGCACCACTACGACTGGCCAGCCCCTCAATAGGGGCCGGACTTCTTCTCTCTAGGGGCCATCCCGGCAAATTGGGACAGCCCCTCCGGCGGCGGGACCATTATGGGGCCAGGTTCCCAGCCTGAACCCTAGTCCCACAGGTTAGAGAGGCGGCAGTAGGTGCGCGTAGCGCCTACGCCGCACTCCCGTCCGCCGTCTCCGGAGCGGGACAGCCAACGGATCATCCTCCCTGTCCCGCTCCGCGGCCTCCTTCTGGGACATGACCGTCTCACAGAAGGAGGCCATCGCCTGCCAGGCACTCTCGCTCCCAAGCATGTAGCGGACCACGCTCGGGAGCGAGAGGTCCGCGCTTACCAGCGCGGACACCAGATCATGGCGCTGCCGAGACCACCTGGGACACTGCTCCAGGGTGTGCTGAGCAGTGTCCTCGGCCGCGCCACAATCGTGGCAGCCTGGCCGCTCCTCCCGCCTCGCGACCCGGTGCAGGTACTCACCGAAGCATCCATGTCCGGTGAGCACCTGCACCATGTGGAAGGTGAGGGGTTTGCGCCTACGACGTATCCACGCCTCCGCAACGCGGACTCCGTACCGCGGCTGCGCCAGGTCCTCCCCCCACCTCCGCATCATTTCCGTATGCCCTCGCTGGCGATACCGCCCCACCTCCACCGACGTGAGGCGCTCGCCGAGACTCCTCCTTTCCGAGACAAACCCGTATACCTCGGCGAGCACCTCCGCCTCCAACTCCCAGGGCGGGTCGCCAGCAAGGGCAGTCGCGGCCGTCCACGCCACCGTCCGGTACCCCCTTATCGCCCTCTGCGCTATGACCCGCTGCGCTCTGCGCAGCTGAGCCCTATTCCGAGCGCAGAGGGCTTCCGCCCATATGGGGGCACCGTACGTGACCATACTCCGGCAGATGCCGGAGTACAGCCGCCTGCAGTGTCATGGAGCACCTGGTTTTGTACCCTTGTGTACCCTTCAACGGCCAAGTCACACAACATTAACTATAATAATAAAGAAATCGCAGTAAGGAACCTTGGACTTGGCACGACTTTGTCTAGATTTCATTACTTTTTAGAGATAAACAAGCAGCTCCGTCGAGACTTGGCTAGTTTTTTACAGAATGTTTTTGGTGGGATTTCACTTCTTTTTGTAGAAACGTGGACATATTGATTTATTTTATTATTAGATTTTCTTATTTGACACAGTTTTTTTCTCATAGTAGAAGGGGGCATTACCATATCTCTAATACAGCTGAGACCAGCTGAGGGTTCTTCATCAGATACTTCAGACCTTCGATTTTTGACATCAAATGAAGCGGCCCACTAAGTTGAACATTTTTTGTAAAGGCGGTATGTCGATCTCTAATAGTTTGGTTGGGCTCTTGTGTTTTCTAATCAGGGTCACCAGGTACTCCAGATCTTCGATTATCCTAGTCTTTATAGTTTTCCCTTTATGTGGCCATTAAACCCTAACTCTGTACCAAATTTCAGCTCTCGGAGTTTATGGGAAGTACTAGTTCTATTTTGATGATCATGAGTGAGTGAGTGTCATAAATGCGAAACTTTGCTTTCGCTTAATTTCGGAACTAAATAACCTACAGACTTGAAATTTTGGATTTTAAGTACGTGATTATAGCTTACTGGATGACGAAAATTTCTGCGTTCTGGTCTTATCCAGAGGTTCTCAAATAGGGGCCTGAAAATGCGGCGAAATGGTTCCAGTAAAGGATGGTACGGCAGTGTTTGCTTCGCGCTCGACTTGGCGGGGGCACTGCCGTGCCCCCTGATATAATCAAGTATTGAACTAAACTCACTTTCAAACTATAAATTAGTTTAAAATATCAAAAAATCACAAACAGAAAACGAATTACCTCGCGTGTTCAAACGTGTTAAACGATCGACTGAGGCTAGGTGGTAAAGGGGTACGGATGGTACGGAAAGCGGGGGATTGCAAACTACCCTCGAGTTCGAGACGATGTGGCGAACACGTTCTGACAAATCTGTTTATCGACATTTACGCTGTATGTGAAGTAAATCTTAAGATTTACCAAGTAAATGGTGGTAAATGCTCGAAATAAACGATGTTCACAAAACCTTTCGGACTTTTACCATAACTAGTTGGTAAATCTTAGGATTAACCGTAGTTCGGTGTTTTACAGTAATATATATATAATAAAGTATAATCCTTATATGTAATTAAGTGGGTATGTTATATGTAACTCTGTTTCTTGCTGCTCTAATTGAATATTGATGTGCCTTGCCTTTGCTGTCGGACTGAGTTTGCCTATCGGAACTGTGCAATACCAACAGGTGACTTTGATTTTAACTCCAGTGATTATGGTAAAGTACTTGCTACTTCTGAAAACCTAATCCATAAGTAAGTAAGTAAGTTTTTCTTGTTTTCGGGTACTAACAAATAAACTTTTCATGTTGTTATTTGCGTGATCTACAAAAGTGTTCATAGCCTAATAAAAATTATATTTAAAGTATATTTGCCAATAATAAGGGTACAAAGACAGTCTTAATACTAATAGCATTCTCTACCAGATAATCTTTAAAAATAGTAAATTCCTTTACTTTTAACTACAGATCACAATAAACATAATACAGATCTTATACAACAAATTACAGATGCGTACATAAATGTAAACATGCGTAAACATAATAAATATGACGATGATTGATGATATTGATATCACGTCGAAAATACGTTTAAAAAAGTATGTTAGCAATGCATAATATACGTAATCATGTGTACTTCCACTTTATAAACACACCTAATTAATGGCGGATTGAAACTGTAGTTATCATTATTCTATGAGGAATCAAGCCACTTCGTTTTATGTGAAAGGAAAGTGTTTCGCGGCCCACTTGCGTTTTAGGCGATTACGTAAGAACCAATGCACCTCTGCACTGTCTGCCATCTTCACGCTTTTGCCACAAGTGGGTGGTCACCAGATTAAATTTTATGGCGGTCATGTAATACGTGCTCTGAATACTCTATAGGCAAAATATATTTACTATGGAATATCGTATGTGTAAATCACATGTATGATAAAATTTAAAATTTCCGAAATGCATGTTCAATTTTATTTTCATGACTGTTTCATATCGTTTGGTAAGTACTTCATTAACATAACTACATGAGAATGACTAGATAAATGCTTTATGACATAATGCTATAATTTCACTGATTCGAATGTGTGAAATGACTGAGTTGCAATTTAAAAAATCCTATTACAATTAAATATAAAACCTGTCAAGTGATATTTGAATGTCATAATCGGTCAAATTATAGTAATTTTAGGCCGTATATAATCATTGAAATATTTATTGCGTGGTTGCCCGACTTTCGGAAACAATATTAAGGTTATACAGAGTCGGCCTTCGGTCGCAGACTGCATTCATTACTTTGTTATCTAAGCGCCCAAAATGCGGCTGACCAAGTAGGTTTTTACTCGCAAAAATGTGTTTTTCACCTTGTTATACAAGGTGAGATTTTAGTGTTGGATACAATATAATGAAATGAGCAGTTGAGAAGAAATATATATATTTTTTTTTATACTACTTCCGTAGTATACAAGTATACGGCCCACCTGATGTAAAGCGAGTACCGTAGCCTATTAACGCTTGCGATATATTAGGTATCACTCGCGCGATGCCTCCTTTGCTGCTTACACAGAAACTCCTTGGGAGCTTACTGGTGACTTCACTCACACGCAGGAACACAACAACCCTCTAGGGAGTTGCTATTTGGCTGCGGTTTTCTGTGAGGTGGAGGTCCTTCCCCATAGAAGCAGCTTTGATGTGCCCTACCTCTCTTAAAACATCCAGACCAAGACTAACAGACCTGTTCATGCACACAAATGTTTGCCTTGTGTGGAAATCGAACCCACAAGCGTTGGTGTCAAAATCGCGTCATTCACTACTGAGCCACCAAGCTCATCAGATCTGAGTTTATTTAATTTAAATTAATATAGAGTAATTAGCATCTTTTTCCGACAATAATTGTTAGTCTAATTCTGAAGCTCTCACCACAATCGCATTACTTAAAACGAGTTTTTATATATATACATATATATCATATATTTCGGTAACGACACTAACGATTACCAGGATCAAATTTTGTTTTGTATTTTTAAAATTTGACAATTGTATTTTTTCGAAGTGTTTTTGTTTTTTGTCCAAATGTTATGTACAAAAAAAGTCAAGAAAGTGGATTGCTCCGGTACTGATACTTTTACATAAATTACCAGGGTGAAACGTAACGAAAATTACGCACTCTCGAATACTCAACGTTATACTTATAACTCGAGGAGGAAGCGAAAGAAATTTTGAAAAACGAAGTTTAATAGGTTTTTCTTTTTGTATTTTAATGAATTTTTATTAAAAAAATTATATTACTATTTATTCTCTTTAAAGAAAATGAATTATTACTACGCAGAGAGAAAAGCAATTTCATGGTAGTTAATCATTATGGTAATTAAACGTCTCTGTTTCTATCTTCCTAGGAACATGTGATCGCTTTACAAATCTGCACAATTTGTTATACGTCAGTAGCGCAATGAGGCTGTGTTGGTGACAACAATAATAATGCAACCAACTGTACAAATCACAGGGCAATTTTTTAAACACTTAAAATACAATAATTACCATTTAAGCAACATCAGGCAATTTCAAGACAAGGCGAAACTAAATCGCTTATTAATATAAACATGCACTTTAGTGTTATATAATTAAATGTTACAAAATAATACAGCTTTTATGTTTTTCATAATTTTGTCGGTAATTTTACCTATGTATATACAAACATATGTCGAAAGTTAGTATTGCAAATTCTCGAAAATAGCTTGTTCAATCTGAATATTTCTTTGATATGTTCAATAAATCACCGGGAAGGTTCAAAAAGCAAAAAAACACGGACACAGTCACAGCTGGTTAATAAAAAAATTTAAAAAAACTTTGCAACATTTTTTTGGCCAAATTTTAATTTACCTGTACGTATGCCGTCGGCAAACGTAGTGATAGAGAGTATCGAGAACCTGGTTTACAAAGGACTTCCCTTTGTGTCGGGATATATTTATAGTACATAAGTAATATAAAAAAATATATATTTGTATTTTTTAATATTACTTATGTTATTATATGATATGAAGAAAGGCTTACTATTGAATGCGAAGAAAACAAAGATAATGGTATTTTAAAGAGAAGAAACCAGAACCAATGTAAGGATTACGGTTGATGATGAAGCGTTGGAACAAGTGGATGAGATTGTATATCTTGGATGCGCTTTCAGCAGGGATAGAATGTACACCGCTGATGTAGAAAGACGAGTGAGTGCTGGGAATAGTGTGAATGGATCGTTGGGAACCTTCTTGGCAGTAAAAACTTGAGCCAGAAGGCACAGCTCGCTATGCACAATGTGGTGCTGGTCCCAACGCTTACTTATGGAAGCGCAAGCTGGGCAAATTTTGCGCAAAATTTGTGGCGTAACATTTGTAGACCATATTGTCAATGATGATGTTAGAAACAAAGTTGATCTGAAAGAGAGCGTCGGTGTTAAAATATACAACGCAAAAGTGGAAGAATGTAGGAGCTGAGGAAGGCCAAGACTTACCTACCATGACCAAATTGGTCGTGTTCTAAAAGAAGGTGATGTCTGGAGCCTTAGAAACCGACGAGCGTGCATGAGAAGAGCAATGAATGTTAAAGAAACGAGTAAGTTGTGCAAGGATCGAGTAATGTGGAGCTCGGTTCTCTCTGCCTACCTCGCAAGGGATTTGTCGTGAAGTTATATAGATATATTTGTAATTTAGGGTCGGCAGCGTGCGATTGCTCCTGACTTTGTACGTACCTACATGTTACGGTAACTGCTTCCTATCAGGCAAACCATACCCTTATTGCTATATAAAAAAGTAAAAACGTAAAATGCATTATATTTTTATGGAATTAAAAGTCACCGTGCTAAAACTGCAAAGTTCTGTGACCTTCCGACTTAATTCTGGACAAATAGGAAAAAAAATCTCGTTTTCCTAAAAACACTTAATACGGACACAAACATTTCTCATTTACAGTTCTAGTTTGTGTTGAATCATATTGAAATTCTAATCAACTTATAATTAGACTGGCAACACAAAATTATTCTTCTCGCTAACATAATAAAACTCAAAATGGGATCTGTTAATAAACACAAAACGATTGTGCGGTTAGATATCAAGATTGTTATAGCGTGTTAGGAGTAAATGAATGTCTGAACAAGAATGTCTGGTGATAGTTGAAAAGGTTCAATAGTTGACATAAAGGCCGTTCGCAAGGCCGCAGCGTGGCCGCTGGCCATATGCCATTATGCACGAATAATGTTTTAGAATTATGCCGAGAACTAGTTATTAAGACTTAATGAGTCGTTAACTGTTGTATTTAATTATATTTTCATTATTTCATGTGCTTTGCATATACGTCAGTGACTATGATTTAGAACCGGATCATGATCACTGCTATCATTACGTATATAACGACTTTTTCTAGATAAAGTAAAAAAGCTGATGTAGGTGGATCACCTTCATCATAGGAAGCAAATCCACTTAGATACGTTTGCAATAGAGAAAAATTAGCAATTTTCAAAATTAGTGTAAAACTATTTTAAATAATAACGAATTACCATCACTGAACAAAACTGTGTAAAATCCTTCCTGGCCAGGAAGGATTTTTATTCTGTGTAAGCGAATAATGTCGTCACTCACAGAGAAGTTGATGTGCTAACATTAAAGTGTCGCGGCGCGAGTGAAACTTTTTGTTTTGCGAGCGTTCATAGATTACATAAGTCCATAGACTATACTCGGTCATACTAGTATTTAAAACAAAGCGGTCATGTACGAGAATTTGATGTTTAAACCTCCCAGTCAACCCATTTAAGAAAAAAAAAATTTCATTGTTAATGATACAGGAATATTGCTTATTGTACCTCACAATAAGCAATATTTCTGTAGCATATATCCTTCAATTGAAATGATATAACAACCCTCCTATACTCACTCGTATCTTAGAAATTTATTACCAGCTAAATTGTAGTTGATAGTCGTTTAGTAAGTTCGTCCCCGTACAAAATTCCAGTAGGCTATCGTACTAAAATAGCAAAAACACGAACCTTTATATTGTGACTTTGTCCATCTGTCACATTAGTATATTTAAGTAACTACGAGTACTAATGCTGTCGATTTGAAATTGCGAATAGGTTTAAATATTGTTTATCCAACCTTATAGTTTTGTTTTCGTGCCAAACATAATATTTGAACTATTAGTACATTTAACTCAACCAATTAATTGTACTCTGGCAATGATTTTCGACAATTGAATGACATAACTAAACATAAAAGTGGCAATTGCTTTCACACTCCAGAGTTCCGTAGCACCTTACGATGCAAACAATTTTTGGTAGGTGAATGAATAGTAGATACCAGAGCAATATTACTTACAAAGATTTTATTGAGATGGTTAATTTGATTTGTCTGTGATAGGGGCGGGGCTGGAAATACCAATACTGACAAATTCTTAAAATTAATTTGGTATTAGTTCAAGGGATACCCTTGAACTAATACCAAATTATATAAAATTGTATCGGTATTTTAATTGTATGTTTAATTTTCGGCACAGTGAGTAGTTTTTAGAGAATTATTGTTAGAGTTCTGTTGCAGTAATGAACCCTAAATTGGATTACTACTAGTGGACAATGAATGTGACAATGTCGAATGTGCATGTAGCTTCAGTTTTAGTTAGGAGCTCGGTTCTCAAAGTTGTTGACGAGTATGTCTACCTAGGACAAACATTCTGCTTAGTATATTCAACTTCGGGAAAGAGGTCTCCCGTCGAATGCAACTCGGATGGGCAGGGCAGCGTTTGAGAAATTGCCAAAGATTTTCTCGTTCAAAGTACCTCAATGTCTGAAGACGAAAATCTTCGACCAGTGTGTTATCAGTGATGACTTACAGCACAGAAACGTGGTCCATTACCATGAGCCTCATACGGCCCCAAGATTGCACAACATGCGATGGAGACAGCCATGCTCGGAGTTTCTCGGCAAGATAGATTTTTGAAATGAGTACATCCGACGTAGCTCTAAGGATCAGCAAGCTGAAGTAGCAGTGGGCGGGCCACATAACTCGGAGAACCGATGGCTGTTGGGATAATGGCAACCACGTACCGAAAAACGCAGCGTAGAACGGCCACGATTAACACGATGGACCGATGATCTTGTGAAGATCGTAGGGAGCCTATGGATGCAAGTGGTACAGTACAGACAGCTTTAGAAGTGTAAGAGGGATGCCTATGTTCAGCAAATGTCCTTCTGCTGAAATGAAGATGATGATGAAGTTCATTACTAAGATAGTAAAAAGGAGCCTGTATGGTGCGTCATTACCCTTCTGTTGTAAAAGGGACTTTCCTAGAGCGACTACTAGTTCTACTGGGGTATCATATGAAAAAGCTCCGCTTGCATATTCAAATTTAAATTTAAGAAGTTTATTATATAAATTTAATCGCTTAAAATATGTGATAAAAAAGTTATGTACATGCTTTGTCATGCGCTGGTGGATGCTGTGATCAGCTATGGTTTGAGTACGTATGGCCGTACATTTCTAGACAAAATATGTGCCATACAAACACGGTTTCTCAAACTTTTGGTTGATAAACGGATAAAGGATGCATGTAGTGGCAACTATAATAGTTTGTACAAAAAGTTTGACATATTGCCGGTGCATGTTAAAGTATCGTATTTAATTGCTGTGGAAAAGGTTTTTTCTTTGTGTATGTATACGAGTCCAAGATCATATAGTAGTAATGTGAACCTAAGAGCGACTACCACGAAAACCTTTACTGAGCCAAGCGCAAACAACTTTTATCGGGAAAGGACCACCGGGTACATACTACCTAGAATCCATAATAATAAAATGTTAAAAACAGAACATTATAAATCTGTGAATACTTTAAAAAAAAATTAAAGATAATTTTACTCGATGTATTTTCGGAATAGCTGGATTTGTAAACGAGGTTAGTTCACAGTTTGCAAGTCCCGTTGTTTAAACTATCTGTAAATCTGTAAGTTACGAGTACATTACATTAGTAAGTACCATTGAACGTTTTGATAATGTATATTCGTAGGTAACATTCATTTTATATCAACATTTTATTAGTAATTATACAGAGTTTAAGCGAAAAAAACCTATTATATAATTCATATTATTTTTGCTATTTTAAACTTAATATGTCTTCTATATTAACTTTTAATATGTATTTTATTTTATTATTAATGAAGTTTTACATTACCTACGGGATTGAGCAGCCGAAATTATGAAAAAATCAATGTTTATAGATTGAAATTTAAGTCTCTATACTAAACTTCAATTGAAAAAAATACAATAACTAAGTACAGAGTATCTAAGTATATTGACATTTTTGTATCAAAAAAAATAATTTATTCCAACGACTGATCAGAATAGCAATTACGACATACAAATGTTAAGCTTTCTTCATCTTCAAGTCATTGCAAATACGCCCAATCCCTACACACTCTGCATTGAATCCATTTTTCACGGCGCAGATTTGGAATAAGAGTTACACTGCTGTCATTATTCTCTTCAACTTTCCTTCTTTCGGTATTTTTTCCTTCTTCTTTTTTATTTAGAACATCCATTACCACCTTATAGCCCATTGTAGAAGGCCGTGGGCAGTAATTCCTTCTCTGTGATTTTCAGTTGTTTGTTCTCATTCAATGAATCAAAACAAGAAATATTATTATATATTAATGAGGATTGATTATAATTAGCCCCGAATGGATGACACTTCTTACCCCGTTTTCATGCACACAAAATTTTGTCCTGTGTGGGAATGGAACCCACGAACGTCGGAGTCAAAGCAGCGTTACTAACTACTCCGCCACCGGGCCCGTCGAATATGTTAATATATTATGGCAGACACACTTTGCACATGGAACCCTGAAATTACTCTGAAATAGTGATTGGTTTAATGTAACTTGATATGCACAGAACCCAATATCACGCCGTAATTACTATTTCAACTGTGCAAATTCCGATAGCAGCGCCCCGCTGGGCGGAACGCGGAAATTCGGTCCAAATTCGCGGGCACGCGAACACGTTCGTGACATTAGATCCGTATCACGCTCCGGGCGTTAATACTCGTCTGCTGTTTTGTGAAGCGAGAGACGTTATCATTTCAATACTAGAAGTTTTTTAATTCTCATATTTAGCGACATCCTTCTTACTTTGAACCCCTAAATAGGTTTTCATTACACATGAACCAAGTTCATGAGTAGTTGTCAGTAGTAGTTGCAAAATGCGATCAGGTGTGTCGCCGCAAGTATTCAAACGTCCTTTGGCTACAGTATCGAGTACGGATTTCCAAATTGAAAGCATTTTACTATTACGTAGCCTATTGACGTTTGCAAATTCAGGGGCATTACTCATTGATAAAAAATAGTTCTTTGATTACATAATGTCATATAATTAGTTCGAACAACGGCTGTAATTATCACTAGCTCGGAGGTGATGGAAAAAGCAAGTCTAAGAAATATTTCAAAAGATCTATATCTTCACGCCAAATCCCTTGCAGGGTAGGCAGAGAGAACCGAGCGCCACGTGACTCGATCCTTACATATCTCACTCGCTTCTTTAACATTCATTGCTCTTCTCATGCACGCACGCTGGTTTCTAGGGCTCCTGACATCACCTTCTGATAGAACGTGACCAATTTGGTCATGGTAGGTAAGTCTTGGCCTTCCCCGGCTCCTACATCCTTCCACTTTTGCATTGTATATCTGCTTCGTCATTCTTTCATCTTGCATTCTTTCTACATGCCCGAACCATCGGAGCATGCCTCTTCTTATTTTAACACCGACGCTCTCTTTCAGACCAACTCTATTTCTAACATCATCATTACGAATACGGTCTACAAGCCTTACGCCACAAATTTTGCGCAGCGCTCGCATTTCAACCGCGTTTATTCTACTTTCATGCTCTTTCTGCCATACCCAGTTCTCGCTTCCATAAGTTAGCGTTGGGACCAACACTGCATTGTGTATAGCGAGTTGTGCCTTCTGGCTCAGGATTTTACTACCAAGAAGTTTTCCCAACGCTCCATTCACACTATTCCCAGCACTCACTCGTCTTTCCACATCTGCGGTGTACCTTCCATCCGTGCTGAAAGCGCATCCAAGATATACAAACTCATCCACTTGTTCCAACACTTCATCATCGATCGTAATCCTTACATTAGTTCTGAATTCTTCTCTTTCAAATACCATTATCTTTGTTTTCTTCGCATTCAAAAGATGTGTGACCTAACTTAACGAAGGTCTGGTTTTGCCCCAGGCTTGTGGAGATCTGACGGCAGTCGCTCCATGTCAGTATCTTCGCCACATCCTTGAGGCTTAGATAGCGGACCCCGCCAATCCTAAGGGATTATAAAACGGGATAACGCTAAGAAGAGATTAGTTCGAACGGCGGCGGCTGATGCAAATCGACCGCGTTATCTGTTAACACTATTTTATTTAGTTCGTATGTGGTCAATTCTGAATTTTGATATTTCATTTCATTCTGAGAGCCACGGCTAGGAATTCTCTTCATCTCAGTTAATTAAATAAATTCAAAAAAAATAAATGATTTAATCTAATGATCCTGAAAACCAACTTCAATAGAGTGATAATTTAAAAATCGAAGTGGAATTGGAAATCTCCTCAATTTCAAAATCAGTAATAAATAAATATGTTTTACAGATACGTTAACTAGATTGATTGCTGAATCGTTTCAAATACTCCTTTTTACACGTGCGTGAGATATACTGTATCTAAGATTTACATATTACTAAATTCCTATGTGTTCGGTATTACTCAGCGGCGTTCCGGTATCAGATTCCGTGTTCTATTTCCTTGACAATATCTACATACGGATCAACATACTATGGTCTTGAATAAATTGTAAATTACTTTTCACACGGATTTAGAGAGCTTTTGAAGTATCCTTAGCACAGCTTTTTTATTTATACTAACCGGCCGGAAAACAATCATACATCCCGCTTGATGTGAAGTGAATACCGTGACCTAGAAAGTAATAGAAGTATCACTCGCCGTTATTTCTCCCGCAGGATCTTCATGAGCCTTCTTATAATGCCGATTACTTGCAAAAACGCAACAACCCTCCAGGGATTGTTATTTGGTTGGATTCGCTGTAAGGTGCAGGTACGTTCCCAGTCAGATTACTTAATAAATATTACTGCGTATTACCTCAATTTCGCCACAAAATCTTTTGCCAGTCGACGGAGTGTACCACATGTAGATAAAGGTGGCTTTCGTTCTTAAGAGATGGAGAGCCACTTACCCCTAATCTCGCAACAGAACATTGATATAGACATAATGGACCAATTCTTTTATTAGATGGAAATTACATATACGAGTATATCATATCTTTGTAACTATTTTACAATTTTTTGCAGTCAGGACCATATCTATAGGATATCAATTGAATAGGTAAGTGGCTTACTGATCTGTCAGTGTCAGTGTCAGTGTCAGTGATCTGTCGGAGCCAAAACTAAACTCACCTGTTTGTGGTGTACCCAGTCTCATAGCAAGGACTCTGGCTACAGTAAAGTCACAAAAATCCCGACAACTCGCTAAGGGGGCGACTCGCTAAATCATTTTTACTTTTTCTTTATAAACTATAAGGACCTTATTTTTGTTACTCTTAAAGTTTATTTAATACAGAGTTCATTTAAAATTGAAACTTTTAAAGTAACATCGATTGTATCAAAGAGGCTTCCAGACCCCCGGGGTTTGCGAACCACACTTTGAAAAACTGATATAGTCCTTAAATATACACTATGTGACAAAAGTCGTAGTAGTAACCTTAAGTATTATTACCAAACTAGTGCAATTGGTAGGCAATGCTAAAAGTTAACAAACGCATGGATTACGGTTGATAAAGTAGTCCAAAACTATAAGATTATAATATTGTATATCTTAGATGCGCTTTCAGTAGAGATGGAAGGTATGCCGCGAATGTGGAAAGAGGAGTAAGTACTAGGAATAGTGGGAATTGAGAAAGCTTCTAGGCAGTAAAAGCTCAAGCCAGACATAGTTCGCTGTACACAACGCGGACCTCGTCCTAACGCTAACTTATGGAGAACTGAGTATGGTCAATAGACCATGAAGTAGAATAAACGCTGTCGTATATAGAGAGATTCACTATGTAATTTTGAGTATTAAAAATTTAGGTTGGTTAAACATATTTTACTGAAGTTGTGATGATCATCATTTAATAACTGAATTATTTTCAGACATATTATACAGTGCCATCTAGTCCCAAAGTTAACCAAACTTATAAATTTGTGACTGGTAACCTTGTTTTAGCCAACTGTTAAACAAATATAAATGTTTCTTTTGCAAATTCATACATGCAATATGCGATACATAGAATAAACTGAACAAGGCAAACAGACATGTTCATGCACATAAATACTTGCCTCCTGCGCAAGTCTACCCACTACGTATTGATGCTAAGGTATATTGTTAGCCGCCACTCGAACACTGATCTAATTTCTGTGAGTTTTTGTGGATGTTGATGGTTTCGATACGCATTGCAGTCTAACTGAACACGAAAGTTGAGTAGATGACAGTCGGCTATCATAAGAGAGGTAAGGCTAAAGTAGCGGGATTGCGGAAGTACATCTGCCTCACGAAAGCCATAGCCAAATAACGTCTCCCTAGAGGGTTGCTGCGTATCTGCGAGCAAGCACGGTTGCCAGTAAGTTCCTGAGAAATGTTTAGCGGCAAGGCTGGTAACGAGCCAGCGATACTTTCTGTATTGCAAGAGTTCATAAGCTACGGTAACCTGTAGTAATATCTAAAACAGTCATCTCTCACATATTCAGTGGCGGTGCCAGGTGTGAACGTTAGAATACAAGATCGCACTCTCAATCCACGCTCCATTTCTAAACCCGAATTGATGTCCATTATATTTTTGTTACACTGCGTATTAATTATACTACCACACAGTTTTGCAATATCAGTAACCAGCAATGCGGGCCTATAGTCTATATAGCCTTGTGGACTATTTTCTAGAAAGCTTAATTTTCGTAAGGTATTGCGTAGGCATAAAAGACAATTACAATATCATGTTGGCAACACGAATGTGTCCAAATGATTTATTAAACACCTGAAAATATTAGACGCATACCGATGTACATGATTCTTTGACAAACATAACTTGGACTCTGCTTCATTCGTAATTTGGTAAATGATAAGGCTCGGTATACACTTGCTATATATACCAATTTGCAATAAAATTGTTCAACTAATTGGTATAAAGTAACAGTGAGGTATATTAATATTCGCAGGGCAAATTGAAAATTTGCTCTCCGAAGGTGTAAGATGGTGTAAGAAGAGCGTTGTTCTTAAAAAGAACATCAGTGCTAACTTAAGGCTTACTTAGTTAGAACATGTTGAAAAGAGGAAGGAATGTCCAAGAATATAGGAGATGACGAAGACCAAAACTCACCGAACACAACCAAATCGGTAGTGTTTTATTAAAAAGTGATATGAGAAGCCCCAGGATCCGGAAATCAGGTATAAGTATTAAGATACAACTGAAGAGTACAATGATTGAGTCGTGTGGAGCCCTTTCTCTTTGCCTATTCTGCAAGGCACTTGGTGTAATGATATACATAATTGAACATTTTAAAATTTTCGGACTTTTTCTTACCCTATATTTTGATCACGCGTGAATTACAACTTAATGGAATTACATACGCTTTTTTATTTTCCTTTACAGTTTAATATACCAAAATACTATTTACAACTATTAAGTGATAGACATGAAATTAAAAAAATTGTATGACGATATGTCACAACAATTTATTTTTTAATTTTACTTTCTAAGCTTTCACTTACTAAGTACTTGAGACTTTTTTTGTATAATAAAACAAATAGAAATAAATATTTCCGCATAAATTTTATACTTTATTGACCACCATATAGTTGGTTCAAAATGCGGACTTAATGCTAATTGCATTCTCTACCCATGATAGTAACAACAAGTAGTTGGCACTAATGGCGGCGGTCCCCAGGGAGCCGTCTTGTAGTTTTATATCGGTTTTCGATCCCTACATATTCCGACTGAATATATTAAAATAAATCGAATGATGAGGGATGAGGCAATCGAATAAATTCAATGCTTAACCACTACCTAACAAGAATATCATATGCCCGAATTTGCATACTATTTCTATTCACTTTTAATACTTGTGTACTAAACCTATAGAGATCTAGCTAATTGGTGCAATAGTTTGGCACGAGATGGGGCCGGGTGATAACAAATTGCTTAATTATTATTTCAACAATAGCCGCCTAATGTGTTACACTCTGTGTTAGGCACCGTTTCGTCATACCTTTATTGTTTTTAGACTGCTGGATTCTTTATATCATCAGTTTGCAAACAATAAAATGGCCGTCCTGATGTGAAGGGGGCACTGTAGCCTATATACTCGAGCAGTACAATCATTATAACGCACGAGTCACCACCATAACTGCTAATGCATTGACTCTTGATGAGCTCCGTGGTAACCTCTCTCACTCGCCGGAGTGAAAGAGGTCACCACGAAGCTCCCAGCGAGTTGTAATTTGGTATTCTCAGTGCTTATTAAACATCCTCCCAACTTCTCTTTTTGTCACTTCTTTTTTTGCTTCGTTTGTAAATCCTTCCTTCAGCCAGTTCTTTGGACCAACTGAAGGAGAATATATTTTTTTTTACAACGTCAGGAGGCCTGCTTACCGTAGCCTATTAATGCTTGTAATATATTAAGTATTACTCGCACGATGCCGCCTCTGCTGCTTACACGACAACCCCTTAGGTGCTTACTGGTGTCACCCACACACAGGAACACAACAACCCTCTAGGGAGTTGTTATTTGGCGGCAGTTTTCTGTGAGGAGGCACTTCCCCAGATGGGCTGCTTTGATGCGCCCTACTTCACTTAAAACATTCAGACCACAACAAACAGACACGTTCAAGCACTCAAATGTTTGTCTTGTGTGAGAATCGCACCCACGAGCGTTGGTGTCAAAGTCGCGTCATTCACGACTGAGTCACGGAGCTCGTCAAAATATTGCTGTAAATTTAATTGAAATCGTTTTATTTTCAGACAACAGGTTTTTAAAACTCAAACAACAAGTACGTATATGAATCACTTATAAATCATATAATATTAATTGTAAAGAATATAATATGAATATGATAGATTATAATTATAATCTATTACACTAATTTCAGGTAGAGTCGGCAACGTGATTCATGATATTAGGCAACCGTCCTCCAAAATTTCGATATACAAATCCCTCCGGCCAGAATTCATCCTTCATGAAGGAAGAAATTGAAGAATTCTTCTTCACATACTCCACAATCTCCTTGACCTTTTAATTAGTAATAAGAAGAGTCATGCTCCATTGGTTGAGGCATGTATTAAGAATATAGATGGAAAGAATCGCGATAGGCGTTGTAACGCGACAGTGGAAGGATTTAGGATTACAGGAAGGACCTACGGGTCGGTGTAAGCCGACCAAACTGGTCATGTTTTATGTGATAAGGTGATGTTAGGAACCCTAAAAACGGCAATCGTGAAAGCACGCATGAAAAGACCTATAAGATATGTAAGAACCTAATCATGTGCCGCTCGGATCTCTCTGCCTATCCCACAAGGGACGTGTTGTAATGCTATAAATAAAATAGCGGAAATAATAAATAATTTGCACATGAAGCTATAGAAAGTAAAGAAGTAATAGAAACAATGGGCATTCGCACAGTCTTTCTGTTGCTCCACCAAAGATGTATTGTACTATAAATGGGAAAGAAATGTCAAACAAACGGTGCTTCACCTACAATACTATATATACTGAATACATACTGTATTTTGTCGTTATGAACAGTACCAAAACGGCAACATTCACACAGAAGGATTCAAAGGAGCAAAATTCGTCCCATTACTCACTGCCTGCAAATGGTATGTTACTGTCGGCACCATTTTGGGTCCAAATTACCATTTGACAAAGGAACTGAGTCTCTAAAACAGAGCTCACCACAACACCATCTATGGAAGTCTTGAAAATTGCAAGCGTTTATCTTGATACAATTTGCTGTGAACATTTGTGGAAGACAGCGGATTTAGATAATTATGTAAATGAAATTCGAGGTGAAGTAATTTATTTAATTTACTACTATCAACACATGTTTACCTACAGTTGGGAAGATATGCTCCCGTCTCTTTAATCTTATTACTAGATTTTAGTAGACCCCATGTGCAAGAAGGAACCACGTTTATCCCGCTAAAATCAACAGAGTGTAATATAAATTTGCGTATAATTCAGCATAATTAAGACCATTAGAAATACGAAAATGTCATTTACACTGATATAACTTCAAGCAAACACATCTATACGATGCTGTGAATCTAAGATTTACAATTTTAAATTCATATTTTTGATTGTATTCATAGCATTCAAAATGTACACTTAATTTATGATACTATGCGAATTTTAAAGTTCAATGATATGCTATTAATGTTAATGCGTGTAATATATATTGCAAAATGGAATTTATATCAATCCACAGTTAAAATGAATTATAAATCCACGTATATCGAGATACTAAAAGTACAACTATATCTTTCTGAAAGGGACTTGGCGTGAAGACATAGATAAAATCGCTTCATCTGTATCATTTTCATGGATTGAATGAATGGACTTCCACCATTTTTGAAGTGAAAACATCTTTAGCGGCGTTGTGCACTTTTTGGGATGAGTAAAAAATGTTAAACTCGCGTCAGGTCGTCAGGACACGTGACCCTGACCGTAAGATTTTTTTTCATTTATTGACAGAACCACAAACAGGTTTACAATACAGCTTACATCTTATGGCATAACCTAAAATTATTTTTTTTATTATAAACCCAACATAATGGTTAATTTTGGTGAGCATTAGAACTTAAGATCACTGCAGGGCTAAAACATTAGTTCCCTCTAATTAAACAATGAAAACATGAAGCGCTAGATCGTTCATAGGGCATTATTTTCTCTCGACCAAAACGGTGTAAGCGCCATGAAATTGTTGGCGTTTACGCGTTTCGTTCAACGTAGTTTATCAACATCGCTGTTTGGTTTGCGCGAGTGTACGTGTGTGTTTGAGTTTTAGAGATTGGCGATAATGATGCTGGTAATGATGATGGTGAGTCGTTGAAATTATGGATGAAAGTTGATTTTTCTAAGAGATAAACTTTTTAATGTAAAATATTTGTAATAGTTCGGAAGTGTTAAATTTTTATTGTAATATAAATTATCATGTCTGTGTACGATAGGTCAATAAATGAATATTGTATTTTACCACATACATGATATTACTTTTATACTGATAAATAAAGCAATTCGTGCGAAATTATTCCCTAACCATTCCAAAATATCCAAAAATGCACAACGTTAATGTTCAAGTTTTCACTTCTGCCGGCACTCCCGGAGTGCAACCCATTTTTTTTATTGCAGCGTCAACAGAGACAGTTTGAACTCCGGTATCACGAGAAACGGCGGGCAGCTTCATCTGTATAAATAAAAAAAGCAATTAAGGGAGTGACTGTAAAACTTTATAAAATTTTATAACCTGTACCTGTAGAAAACAAAGATTTCTGTCTTCAGATTTTTCACCATATTTCTGCCAATCGGTTAGACAAGATATAATGGACTTTCACAAACTTCAACTTTGATTCTCTTATAATCAAATTTTTTATTCGGGTTTCATATTAAGCACCTTTTTTATACACCGCCAGGAAGAATACGGCCCACCTCCTGCAAAGTAATTACTGTAGACTATTAATGCTGGCAATACTGTGGGATGATGAGGAGGTTTTCAATTCGACTCGTGTGTTTATTTTTGTGTATGTTACACGATAAGTCCACCAATTGTTAACCTATTTATTTTTACAATTACCAAGGAATTTCTAGAATCCGATTAGACCACCACATGATCACATGAATTTGGTGAACATAGCAGCAGCTGCGCAGAAGACCAAACCGTAACTAACAGTTAATTACGGTCTTGTCCTTGGTCCATTTATGTACTTTTTTATAATTATCACTTGCTCGGCGGAATACATCGTGAGGAAATTCGCACGTTTTAGAAATTATATTTCGAATCACATGTCACTTATCCTAAGAAAGGTCTGATTTTCTCTCTGTGTTTGATGAAATACTAATTTAATTTTCAGGTACACCGTTCCTATATGAAATCTATATGTTTGTCTGTGCGTTTGTCTGTGTGTTTGTCTGTCCCATTTATTCGAATATTCGAATTTTGACTTCAGATTCGGATTCAGCATAAAAAAGTAGAATATGAATGTTCAGGAAAACCGTTCCTATCTCTTAAGGAGCATGGTCAAAATGGCCGACAAATTTAAGAATAATAATTTTGAATTGTTTTATAATTGACGAGCCAGGTGTTCCTCTGACAATGCGAGCTTGCGCATTCTCAACTGGTTTATTATTAATTAGGAAACAGGATAACATTAGGAAGAAGACTACATAACTTATTTGTTGAACTTGAACGAAATAAACTGTATTCGACAGACTAAAGTGCAATCTGTGTTTGCATTTTATCAAAACATATTTTTATTTGATAATAAATACTATTGATATAGTATTTTAGATTTGTTAGATTTTAGTATAACAATATAAACAAATATTAACATCAAAATACCTACTAGGAAATTAAATCACTGAATTCATGAATCAAAACTAGCGGTACGTCGTGTCGTCTGACAACCAATTTCGATTTTTTTGTTGCAAGTTTTGACAATTCCACTCGGCAGTTTTACACTGACTACACCATGTCATACCAAAAGTAACAGTCATACCAAGGTAACCCGAATTACCTACCTGAAGCGAATAGGTTTGTAAGTGCTGAAAATCTCCCCACATTATAAACCGCCTGTAAATAAATCCATGCAATTATGGGTTGTATACCCTTTTTCGTCTTCTGACTGAACTTTGTCGGGATTTTTCATTGTAGACTATAAACGTAACAGCAAAAATACGTAGGCACATCGTATTCTTGACATGGTTGGTATAACGTACGATGTTTCATTTTCTATTTGACTGATATTTGTAGGGTGAACCCATGTATTGCAAGAGACAATGTGAACCAAATGGCCAATTATTGAACCGAATCTCTCATATAATCTCTCATAATATATATTTGACGCAAAATTTGCATAGCTAACATTAATACTACTGTTAGCTACATTTTCATACGTTAGTTTACATTACTTTGATCATATAAGGCCGTATGTAATATTATTATCTGAAATAGATCAGCAATCAATTATTCAAAGCCATGTTGCTATTGTTTTAATCTGAAAGCCTTAATGTCAATGGTCAAGGCGCGTGCTCTATATGGAATTACAAAACAGCTTGTAGCTTGTTGTGTTTGTTTTTAGGATTTTGTCTATACAAATTAAAATGGAACCTCGTATAAGATCACTCGTATGCCTGTCTGTACCTATTGCGTGTGCCTATTATCTCTGAAGCTACAGGACCCATTGAAATTTGATATACGTCAATTTTAAGTGAGTATGTATGTACGTATATCTGCGCCACTTCCCTTGCAGGGTAAGCAGAAAGACCCGAGCGCCATAAGCGTGGTATTTACACACTTCGCTCGCTTCTTAAACATTCACAAGTCTTTTCATTCGCCTTCGGATAAAAGGCGGAAAATAGACCTTAATGTGAGTAAATAGATCAAAATAATAATTTCCACGCAGAAACACTATTGTATTTCCGAGATAATAGGTAGCCCAATTATTGCCTCTAGCTAGCTATAAAGCTATTAAATGAATCATAATATTTCATGATTCATTCAATAACTTTTCCGCTATATGCGTGCACGACAGGTAAATAAATTGGCAATATACGTATATATTACTTTTTAGGCATCTGTATCGATTTTAGAATTCAACTGTGTCACTATTTTTCATTATAGTGTAGAAAATTTCGGATCGTCAACAGCTCTGAATGGAACCTACTAACCTGGTATCCAGGTGCTCCAGATAAAAGGTAATTACAAAACTCCATGTGTGCTCTGACTCACACTTGTATTACTCATACATAACTCTTTGCCCTGAGCTGAAGGAGTGCATTGCTCTGTTGAGCACACCAAGTTTCTTCTAGGACGCCGGTATGACCTTCTCCTCCGGATGACGTCCGAACTAAACTTCGCTGAATATCTTGACACCGAGAATCTTAAAGCTCTTTGCGATCATAAATGACATGTTCTGGAATTAAGTAACTATGCAAATTAGGTTTTCTTAACGGTGAATGCGCAGGCTTGTAAACAATAAATTTGATTTGTAAAATTTGATTTCATCGGTAGAGTCGGCGAGCGGCTTGCAAGCCTCCCGTCTGGGAGCCGTGATTTCTGGTCGTTCGCTGAAGCTGCTGAGGGAAACTTTTGTCAGTCGTCCATGCCACCATTGCAAAAACCGAATGGCAGTCTGGCCTATAGCGCTAAAGAGAAAGCCGATTTACTGGGTAATCTCTTTGCTTCTAACTTGACTTTGAATGACGGGGGAGCTGTGCCATCTACCATCCCGAGGTGCAGTAGCTCAATGCTGGAAATCTCAATTATCCAGCGAGATGTCTGTCTGTCGAGAGAATACGGCTTTCGCCACGGTAGCTTGAGTGGTGATCTTTTAGTGTATCTGGCATTGGCTGTCAGCCAAGAGATGGCAAAGGCGTTCGATCGCGTCTGGCATCGGAGTCTTCTATCGGAGTTACCTTCGTACGGGCTGCCCGAGGGTTTGTGCGAATGGGTTGCCAGTTTCTTCTCCAGCAGATGCATAAAAGCCGTGGTAGACGGTGTTGCTCCGATAGCATGGATTTCAATCCTGGCGTCCCATAGGGCTCTGTATTGTCCCCGACGCTGTTTCTTCTGCACATCAATGACATGTTGTCAATCGACAGCATTCGTTGTTATGCAGATGATAGCACTGGGGACACTTATTATATGGGCCGTGATAGCATCCCTCGTTCCCATGTGGAGGAAACCCGCGTTAAACGTGTGTCTGAAATGGAGGGTACTTTGTGTAAAGTATCTAACTGGGGGCTATTGAACTTGGTTCAGTTCAACCCTACCAAGACACTGGATTACCGTTCCGCCCGTTCACCGCTAAGAAAAGTCCATTTGCTGTGGTTCCTCAATTTCAGAACGCGTCACTTACTACTGGTAAAAGAATTGGTATTCTCGGTGTCGAGATCTCCAGCGATGTTCAGTGATCCAAGAAATTTGGTGTGCTCAACAGAGCCAAACAGTACTTCAGCTCGGGGCAAAGACTTATGTTATATAAGTCCCAAGTCAGACCGCATATGGAGTACTGTAGCATTTGAGCGGGAACACCTGGATACCAGCTAGGACCTTGTAACTCGGTGCAGAGACGAGCTGTGAGGATCATGGATGACTCACACAAGGTATTGAGCCCTTGAGTTTGAGAAGAGATTTTGCCTCCCTTTGCGTGTTCTACCGGTTGTATAACAGGTTGTATTCTGAAGAGTTGTTCGACATTATGCCAACAGCCTCATTTTACAATCGCACAGCTCACCGACGGCTGTGAGTCCATCCTCATACACTGGAATCGCAATGGTCACGTACAATGCGGTTCTAGAGAAGTTTTCTACCAAGAACTATTAAGTTGTGAAATGAGCCCCCTGCCGAGGTTTTTCCAAGGGACTACAGCATGGGGTTTTTCAAGAAAGGCGTGACAAGTTTCTTACAGGATCGGCAACGAAAGAGCGACACCACTGTTATTGCAAATGTCCGTAGGCTCCTCAACTGCTTACTATCAGGCAGGCCGTACGCTTGTTTGGTGTAGTGGTATAACAAAAAACTTAATAACGACATCGAGGGCAAAGCCATAATATTTTTACAGCATAGTCTTATCTCAGTGGACAGATGTCGCATGGACGTATCACTTAAAAACTACACGAGGGATTTTTATGAAAAGTTTGAGGATAAGGAATATACATTGCCAATATACGGAGTATTTTTTATTCCGAAAAATAGATGGATTCCTATGAGAAAATAAATGAACTGTATTCCAGGAATACTACGTTACCCTGCCCTTTTCCTGTGGAATTAAATGCCGCAGAATCTTTCTCACAGAATTTCTTTTACAGTATTAGGGTAGCCTGATTTTCTTTTCAATTTCCGACTTTTCAATTTATGGTTTAAATTTTTTTTTTGTCGGTTTTAAGTTCCGTTGGGTCCGGATTGGATCTAGTTTAAGTCGGGCAGTATCGTATTAAACTCAAATCAATATCAGGTTTTGGTCTGATTTCAGTAGGGTTCAGGTTTAATTTCATTATGATTTGACTACGGCTTAGACCGGGTTATGGCTAGTTTTAGGTTCAGTTCATTTCCGCTTTATGTCTAGTTTAAGCCTAACGTAAGTTAATTTTACATCGGGATTAAGACTGGTTTAACTTAAGTTTCGTAATGCCATTTCATCGCTATTTTGGCTACCAATCGCAGTAATTAGTAATACTACATGCACCGTTTTGATATACTTATAATAAACGAATAAATAAAAATTTTTGACTATGGGACTAATTTTAGCTTCCAAAGCATAATCGGTTTATCCGTTCTGGGTCTACGATATCACGTAATATGGATGTACTTTTCCAGTTACTCTACCTGGACGAAATAATTGCTGCCTAGAGTGGTGTCGTATTATTATTAGTATATTCTCATCGTATATTAGCGGAAGTGACAACGAGTAAGTAATACTTCTTGTAAGTTCATAAGTTACTATAACCACTGTACATTAGGTACGAGTACCTTAGGCTTGAATGACTCTCGAAATAAAAGAAAAAATAATGATATAATTGCGAAAGTGTGTTTGTTTGTCATTATTCTGCATTACAAGGAAGCAACAGATCGAGACAATATTTTTTGCAAAGAAATGGTTGAACACCAGAAGAGAACAATAGTATGATTTTCCCTGGGAAATATTTCACATTCGTTTCCAAATTTCGTTATTTCTCTCTCTATATAAACAAGCGGAGCCACGGGTAAATGTTAGTATAATATTTAACAGTTAAATCATTGTGAGTAGATAATAAACGCCTATATACCTATGTATTTATTATAATCCACATTTTTGTTATGTGTAACCATGACATTTGTAAAGTTCACTTTTGTGCCTCTACGCATTATTGCTGATTTAAAGATAATTGCATTGCATATTAATATCCTATGACTATGAATAGGCAACAATCCCATAAAGTATTGATCTATTAAATATTTCCTATATTTATCTCTCTCCCACAATAGGAATGACCAACATCAATTATTTTAAAGGCCACACACATAATAGTAAACAAAAAATATAGGACAACCAAGTTGTCGTAACGTGTATAAAAACTTATACGAAACATAGACCAGCTTAATATAGACTGCGTATACATACGGGAACAAGAAAAAGTATAATAACAAATTATCACTCTATTGGTGTTATAATGTCTCTCCAATTGCTCTAACATCATAATGTGTTTGAATTATTATAACTTTGTAATTCGTGGAGATCGTGAAGTCGCCGCGATAATTATCCGAATCGCCGGGATCGTATTAGATATAGGTTATATCTAATACGATCCCGGCGATCGAGTGATTAGTAATGGAAATTTTAACACCATGAGTTGTAGATTCGATTCCCGCACGAAACAAACATTTATGTGCATGAACATGACTATTTGTCAGTAATAATAACTATAGGTATAACAATTATTCAGTACCCATAATAAATTAAATGCATATCAAGCTTGATACTTTGAACTATATGCCATTCTATGTCGTAGATAATATGAGTTACAATCGAATTTTGACGGAAAAATATGATTTTGATATTCAGTCTTAGCGTTTATAGGAATAGATAGCACTGTGTAATTCGGATAAAAATATTCATATTCGTCCTTTTTCCGGTTCCAGACTACCTCAGTACCAATTTTATTTTAAATCCGTTTCAGCAGTTTAGTCGCAAAAACGTACGAATCATACAAATAGACAGAGGTAATTTTACATTTATAATAATAGCATAAATAGTGGGGACAAACGGTGTGAATTGAATATCAAAATAGTGTATTCAATGCTTTAATTGGGCATGGTTTCTTTCCCAATATAGTTATCGCACTAGCATTTAGATCAGTCCAAAGAATAGTTAGTCAATGTTAAAATTCAATTAAATATAGAAAAAATGTTCTCTACATTTTATACCAGTTAAATTTTGACATAGCGTCTAGATAATTACCATCAATAATTCAAATTTTATGTCCTATTTTGCAATCCTATTACAATTTTATTCACCACAACACATTTTTGTTGTCTAGTATTGCGGAAAACAAAATATCCGGTTGTAAGGATTTAAGATTTTGAAACATTTAAAGTCTTTCTGACTCCTTGTGATCTAAGTTGTAATTACACCAAGCCCATCAACAACATTTTATATTCTGCCCACTAAGTTATACGTCATTTTGTCGTATTTAGCAAACGTAACTTAATGTAATTGGACACCTACATGATAGCAATTTATTGTAATTTACTTTGCTGTGCCATTTGCATATCCAATTATTTTAATAAATTAAAATTATTTATGCAATACAAACAATTTGGCAGTACCTTTATATGCATAGCGGGTACCTCGATGCTGAAGCTGTGGTATCACCGTTTGATAATAAAATTTCACATAACCCGCACTAAACATATTTTCTTACGCAAGGAGTCACCCTTGGGCTTACCTGTACACCAGCTAAGGCATTGGGATTCAGTTAAGAGACGAACTGTGAGAATTATTGTTAAGTTATGATACATTATAGCGCCCATATGATGGAAATCTCCCTTTGTGTTTCTATTCCGCCATTGTACAATAGACTCTGTTTTGTCATCGATGGCGAATTTAGCCAAACACTGAAACTGCAAGGGTCGTATACCGTGGGTTAAACAGAAGTTTTCTGAAGCATTAAATTTTTCATCAGTGGGTATCAAGCGAGATTCTATGGACTATGGTAACTGCTAATTAGGTTAGGTTTTCTTACTGCGTAGAGTCTCGGATCATACGAGTAGAAAAGAAGTTTCATCATGAGAGATATGCCTATAACGGTGGTGAAGATTATAACTATAGACTCGTGGGCGATGATTGTATTACTCGGAGAGATGGATGATGTTTTGTTGGATTAAAATTAAAAAAGTCATTCACACTGAGCCATGATGTTTAATGGGATGTAATACAGACAGATGTCAAATACAAATACTATAGACATCGTGACAGATTTCAGTACTTATTATACACTTTATTTTGGCAATACCATGAGACATTTAACATCTAAGTAGTAATCTAAGTAGTAGGCAATTGGTTAAAACGTTACAAATTATTAAGACAGAGCGCTGAAGTGCTGAATTGGTCCAGCTCGTTATTAATTGGTAGCTGTCATAGTGTAATATCTTTCTGAAATCAATGAAATATTAAACTTTAGAAAAAACATAAATGTGACAAATATACAAAGTTCGGTATATACGATATCAGAGGTTGATGATGTCAGTAACATAGAGTTGATATCGGAACCGGTACAACATTACATAGCACTTTCCTAAATGATAGTTATTAAAAGGACAACGTTCTTAAATTTATTTCAAGGAAAACTTCTCACTTTCATTGGTATCGAATTTATAACCTGGTAAGTTTCCTAACCAATTAAATGTTTTTGGTATAAAATTACGATTATTTAAGATTATTTTCTGTCCTATAAAAACAGCTCTAGAAGTATAAAACATCTCAAGATTCATGCTTCTAGGACATTTTACTTAAGCTATAACTTCACGCTAAATCCCTTGCGGTGTAGGCAGAGAGAACCGGGCGCCATATGACATGATCCTTACAAACCTTACTCGCTTATTTAACATTCGTTGGTCTTCTTATGCACGCCCGCCGATTTCTAAGGCTCCTGACATCACTTTCTGATAAAACACGATCAATTTGGTGATGGTAGGTAAATCTTGACTTTGGTCTTCCAGCTATAAAACTACATTTTATAGCTATATATATAGAAAGACCGTTTCACATTTCACAGTGACAGTCAAGGTCGACAGTTACGTCAATCCCTTCTTCTCCGTCTCAGAACACCACTACACTCCTCTCAATTCTACGCGAAATCTTTTTCAGTTCAAGCAGTGCGTCTCTGGAATGTTCTGCCATTTAATATTCGAAATGCTCAAACTCTTTCCTCCTTCAAATCTCTAGTCAAAACGTACTACCTTTCTCTAACCTCTGTTTCTTTCTTTTTATTTTTTTTATTTTTTTTTATTTTTTTTTCTTTTCTATTTCTTTTTTTTTTATTCTCTTTTTCTATCATTACTGCTTATGCATACAGCTACAGTGTCTATATTATGTAAATGCAATATATATATATATATATATATATATTATTTAATATTTATGTTATAACATTTACTCAGCGCCACCTACCTGTTTTTATCAAATTTGTATTGTTCTTCTTCAGCTATAGGTTGTCTGGAAGAGATCGTTTAGTTCTTTAGTTCATAAGTTTAATATACATTGTAATTTTATCACTTGCGCGATGACTCCTCTGCTGCTTACACAGCAACTCCTTGGCTGAAACGATGACAAACATTCATTTTTATATATATAGATAATATTTTACAATCACTTACTGAACATGAAATACATAGATAAGAATGACAAAATCATAAGCGTTTTAGTAAATATATCGCGCGTCTATTTACTGTTTATTACTTATATTATTTATACTAACTCTGGAGCGGGTAGTTTACCAAAATCCATGAAGGAGGTAAACTATAGAGGACCGATGAGAGCGACATTACATAGTAACTCAGTTCACCTCTACGCGTCGGGGAATAAAGTAGGACGCGCAATCTTGTTCAGTCAACGTCGCGGCACTTATCGACTTATTGATTGGCTCTCATTGTTAAATAGGCTCAAATCGTTGAGATATTTAGGCGCTAAAACAGAAGCTTTTTGCGAGCGCGGTATGCCTTCATGCGCAGTTAAGTGGCTTATTGGTGCGTGCCAATGTCACTGCTAGAAACGCACGCGCATCACATTTATTCAATGCGCATAGTCATCGGTTATAAGGAGTGAACACACAAATCAAGTTACATGCTGGTGCCTTCAAGAAAAGAGCCTATGTTTACTAACAAGGTTGACAAGGAATCAGTGACACTTTGGTGTTGCTGATGTCTATGAGCGGTGGTGACCATTTACCATCAGGTGACACACATGCTCGTATAAAAAAAATATCAGTTTGTATTTGGTCCATCATAAGATCTTTATGTGACAAGTTCGTTTATATTATATATCTTATACATTTATTATTTGATGATAACAATAACGTTAATTTACAACTATACCGTGTACACCAGTGTGTTCTGTCACATCACAGTCATATTGAAAATTATTTGCGTAAATATATATATATCAGGTAGATCGCGGTGTTGCGACAATTCTTTTCGCAACATTTCGTATCGATTTGCCAACTCGATTTCCATAGAACCTATAGAAATCGGTATTATTCAGAGCACATTGTTTATGCACTTTCAAAATGGCTATTATCATAATGATTAGTTGTTAACAATAATCTTTCGTGATTGGTGACCGCCCGCCGAACTGATCGATTGCCAACGAACTTTAAAGTGCAAGTCAGATACAAGTCCGGTGCTGCTGTAAAATGCTTTAAGAATCTTTCTTTTTTTTTAGATAACGTCAACGGCCATACAAGCATACGGCCCACCTGATGTAAAGTATTATTTACGCTATGCCACCGCTGCTTAACACAGATGATTAACACAGCTACTTCTTAGGAAAAAACTGGTGACCTTACTCATTAGCAGAAGCATAACAATCTTCCAAAGAACTCCTCCAGAAAGCAGAAGCAGTGACCGACCGAACCGAGCTGGTTCTCTACAATGAGCTTCCGCTGCTGATCGTTTTCACATTAATCCTTTAGCAATTAAATACAATACCGTAATTTTCAATTAATTTTGATCAGCTCGTAGGCGTCATCGCGCATGTCAGTTTAACTGATCCCGCAAGTTAAGCAACATCCACCGCCCGGGTTCAGTTGTCTCGAGTTCCTGTATACATGTTAAGCCAACGCCCCCGATTCTTTACGATGGATGACAGCTGTTAAACAAACAGCCCATAGCCCGACTAGGAACTGCCACTACAATAACAACTGCCTAATAGGTTGTTGTGTTCATGTGAGTGAGGTAACCAGTTAGCTCCTGAGAAGTCGTTATATTAGCTGACGTGGAAAAAAACGCGACGAAGAAAGTACATAAAATATTGGGTGTCTCGAAAATGAAATATTACCAAACATAGTATGTGCTTTAAATATATAAAATTGTATATTATGCTACATAATATATGTAATATACATATATCGTCGACTAGTAATAAAATGTAAATTTCACAAACTTCTATATTATAAAGCATGTAATTATCTTGATGAATTTATGGTGGATGATGATTAATACAATCATGTGGATGGTTATGAATAATATATATGTATTCATATATAGCAAAACAGTTGTGTAATATGAATTTACTTAATAATTGTTACATTACATGATACTAAAAAAGATCCAACCACAATGTGTGATATGTGTTTATACTGCCTTTTCGCCAAATAGCGGGTTTGGCAGACAGAAACGGTCGCCACATGACTCGATCCTTACACACCTCACTCGCTTCTTTACCATACATAGCTCTTTTCATACACGCTCGCTCGTTTCTAAGGCTTCTGTCATAACCTCAGATTGAACACGATAAATTTGGTGCTGATAGGTAAGCGAAATAAATTTTATAACTACATACATGTCGTTTGACACATAGGCATACGACTTAACTGACGTAAAGTGATTACATCAATACTAGAAACACGACTTCCTCGTTGTCATGTTACCCACGCCACTCACGTACCACCGCACTTACTCGTACGAATACAACAAAAGTCCAAGGAATTGCAATTTGTTCTGCGGTTTTCTATAAGGTCGAATTACCTTTCAACAAGGCGGCTCCTTATTATGCAAATCGCTTCATCCTATCACTATTTCTCCCATAATTCGAATAACTAAGTACGATAATGCCTATCAAATTGAGATGGTCAGATATCTATGTGACTTGTGCTTTATATATTGGCAAGCCTTTTGAAACAACTTTGTTAATTTATACTATACGCTAATTAGCAACCGTTGAACTGTCATGACTCATGAATGTTAGAATTAACTAACTATTCGAATCAGTAATGCGCTAAAAAGAACGCGAGTGTTTGCTACCTATGACCTTTGCCATAACTCACGTCTCTTTTTATGTGTAATTTCTAAATTTCAAGGTAACGCTAGTGTGCCGCAAACTACGCAGTAATAATCATCGAATAAATGTTGTGGCATGATGCTTGTAGATCGTGTTCGCAATGATGATGTTAGAAACCAACTAACAAACCAACCCTAGTCTGAAAGTAAGCGTCGGTGTTTAAATAAGAAGAGGCATGCTCCGTTGATTCGGACATGCATAAAGAATGCAGGAAGATAGAATTACGAAACAGATATCCAACGCAAATGTAGTAGTGTAGGATGTAGCCTACCATGAACAAATCGATCGTTTTTTATCAGAAGGTGATATTCCTACATCAAACCATAAATTTCTTATAAACTTCGCACTCAGCTCAAGTGGCTCCCTATCAGGTTACGTCGTAACTGGCACATTGTCTCTCTTCTTTATTCTATTCTCTTCAATCCTACTTCTCCCAGCTACTTGAAGGAACGTTTTGTTTTTCTCAGTGAGGTACGGGAACGTTGTGATCGCAGTACACGCAGTATTCTTTCCCTTCGCCTAATAACGCCATCTCACTCTTCACAACAGTACTCTAAGTCCTTCTCGGTACGAGCTGTGCAACTTTGGAATGCCTTGCCAATTTATATACGCAGTGCACAATCCTTAGCCTCCTTTAAAGATCTGGTAAAATCTTACTATCTCTCTATGTAACTATAGTACTACATAATTATATATATATATATATATATATATATATATATATATATATATATATAGATATTTGTCATTACTTCTATCTAAATTTATTATTGTATGTTCTAATCTTCTGTCATTGTTTACTACTTTTTTTTTTTTTCTCTTTTTTCTTTTATTCGTTAGAATGTGTAATTTGTTGTAAATAAGCATTTAATATATAAAAATGAAAATTGTACTGTCATAAATGCGCCACCTACCTACTTTTTACATATGATTGTTTTTTCGTGTCGTATGGTTGTCTGGAAGAGATCGCTTTAGCGATAAGACCGCCTATTGTACATTTATTTTCTTTTTACGTGTGTTCTGTATGCATTTGTTATTGGTGCAATAAAGAGTATTCTATTCTATTCTATTCTTACCCTAGAAGCCGGCCAGCATGCATGAGAAGAGCTATGATTGTTAAAGTAGGGGTTAAAGTGTGTCCGATTCAGGCGTCACTCGGTTCTCTCTGCCTACCCCACAAGGGATTTGACATGAAGTTATGTATACCCAAAAGAAAGAAAGTTAAGAAAATGAAGCTATGTAGGCAGAGACTATGGAACTCCAGTTCTCTCCAACTTCTCGCTTCTTCCACACCCATCTACCCCTTCACATATGCTCTTCGGTTTTGGGTGCCTTTGATTTGGCCCTTTTTCAACATATCACCATTTTGATCTATATGCGTTAGCCCCTCCCGAAATCTCCATTCACTCTTACCTGATACACTTCTTTCGTAACTTTTTGTCATTCATTCTTTCTAAATGACCAAACCATCAAGCCTGATAAAAAATATCGAGGCATTCTATAGAATGTCTAAAACGTTCAGGTAATGTACGAGTATGTAATATCACTTATTTATAAGTCTAGGCATTGTGTACAATACTGAATGCGCGTCAGGCAATGCTTATAATCTACAATAGCATGGAAGGGGGCAATCGAGCAGGGCGGGGCGGTAAAGGTTTTGGAACTTGTAGGCTCGTTCTCATTGCATTCTAAGTTACTTGTAGGATTACTCTTGACGTTAATTCCAATATTTTAATTTCATAGTTTTGGTTAATGATTCGTAATCTCGACTATGATTTCTCCAGCATGGAATCTGATTAATTGTGTCAATATAGACAATCGGTGAACAAGACAAAAGGTATCTGTTACTTCTATGATGATTAAGGAGTTTAATTCCAGTTTCATTTTTGTGATTTTTATAAAGCTTGATTTTGATCAAATAAAGGTATTTGATTAATATAATTTATAGATATAATTTTGATAATTGTTGATTTTGAACAAGAATAGGTATTTGATTTCTATCTACTTACTGTACCTTCTCACTATACCGTTTTTAGGGTTCCGTACCCAAAGGGTAAAACGGAACCCTATTACGGAGGCTCCGCTGTCCGTCCGTCCGTCCGTCTGTCACCAGGCTGTATCTCATGAACCGTGATAGTTAGAGAGTTGAAATTTTCACAGATGATGTATTTCTTTTGCCGCTATAACAATAAATACTAAAAAATAGAATAAAATAAATATTTAAGGGGGCTCTCATACAACAAACGTGATTTTTTTTGCCGTTTTTGTAGATAATGGTACGGAACCCTTCGTGCGCGAGTCCGACTCGCACTTGGCCGATTTTTAATACTTGCGGTAGCGAGCTAGCAGTTTTGTTTTAGATAAGTAAGTAGTAAAGTATCTGAGATATCTGAGATTGTTGCATTTCACCCTACTGCATACATTATCGGTGTTTCAATACGTATTCTATATAATCCCTAGACATTGTACACAATGAACTATGGAAAAGATAAAGATATTTTTAGTATTTAATATTATATTGTCTAGGAATTATTTAGAATATCTAATAATTATACACATTGCTACACAACCCCATGATAAATACTTTAATGAATGTCTAATTAAACAATCGATTTTGGGTTAACATTTTTCACAAAATGTATAAGTTCTGTAATTTATTTCATTTACGAATTGGGGACTCATGATATCCAGACAGACATAAGAGTGACATATTGTAAATATTTATTGTATATTTTGGTAAGTAACCACCTGATAACCACACATACTGTAGATCGATTTGCCTTCAATACTTTCTTGTACCACTGAGGCGGCAAAGAAGCGTAGAACCTGTCTGATGGTAAGCAGTTACAGAAGTCTACGGACATTTGCAATACCTGGGGTGTCACTCATGCGTTGCCGACCTAAAAATTTATTTCAAAGTCATACATATTCTATTTTCTTATATTATTACACAGCCTAAAGGTTATTAATAGTAATTTAGACATAGTTTTCCGCACCTAATGGTATTTCACTAGTAATTCTTTTCGTTCAAATTGGAGTAACATTTAAACAGAAAGAACTGCTGTACGGATTATGATCTACTTCTCTAAATATATTTAGAAGTACAAAGAAGTTCGCAAGGACACTAACAGACACTATTTCCCATTCACATTTACATACTTGAATTCCAAGCTAATATCGGCTTAATCAGACATCTATGCCTATTGAAAATTATCGACCTTTATAGTCAAACTAATTTCAATCGAGACTGTGGGAACAGTCTACTAAATACGGCCAGTTAATATTGTGTCCTAAGACACATTTAATGCTCTGGCTACCGCTATATCAAGACCTCCCTTTCCTCTCTTATCGTCTAAGTCAATATGCTTTAAAGGGGCCACGTACAGTGTTTCAAGGATCAAATTATGTCAGGTGTTGAAATAGTATAGCACATTTTAATGGAATGACTGAAATACCTTGACATTTGCTCGCTCCAAGTGTAGCAGGACTAGATGATTGATAAATGCGGTACTGATAACGAACGTGGCATTATTCGAAATGAGCTTAATCGCTAATTATACAATGTCCTGGTGATGGACTTCTTAGTAACATTTTAACCAACTTCAAAAAACGTTCTATGTTCGTCGCGTATATTTGATATATTATCCATAATTCTGATTTTATATACTTTAAATTGTTATTTTATTCTAATAGATACATCCGAACATGTTACCATATAGTTTTGGTGAATACTTGATGATTAAGATTTGACAAATCTTTTATTATAGACTTCACGTCTTATTTGTTTAAGATCTTGATTGTTATTCCATAGCTTTGGTAAAGATCTGACGATTAATTAAAAAGGTATAATTTAAAAACTTTAAACATACAATATTTAAATTGACTCCAAAGACTTCTATATACTCATAGAAGCCTTTGGTCTTTTTACATAAAGATTTCTTTAATTGACTCCAATAAAGATTAAAACAACGACTTCGACTTCAAAGTATTAACCTAAATTATTATTATAATATTGGTGAGTGACGATTGTTGTTATTCCGTTTTTCCTAGTCCTTTGTCAAGAAATATATAAAACTGTACCACGTTCTACTATTCTATAAATTATTCTATAAATATCAATGATAATATTTTTTTTTTATTAAAATTGAAAATATTTTTTAATTCATTGTATTGTTGTTTAAGTCATCATCATTGCATTCATAAGCCAGGGTAACTTCTTATCAGTACGTTACCACTAAGATAGCTAACTAGTATAAGCCTATTTGTCATCTTAGTAAAAACATAACTTATTATATTACCATATTCAAAATATATCCACTCCAAATTCTTATGCTCCCCATCCAATCAGAAATAACATGACATGTTAACAATTGAATTTCACCGTCTAACATAGTCCGGCTGCGCTCGACCAAGGTTGCCAGTCACCCACAAAGTCTGGCTGCATATTCACAAAACGCTCACCTTCCAGCTGTTGTAAGATTTCAATAAATCTACATGAATTTACTTTATTTATAAATTAATTACTAATTCAGATAATGATTTGGAGAAGCGCTCTAAGCCAGTTTATTGAATGCTTAATTAATGAAAGTAAAACATTAAGCCGTTGGTAATAAAAATATTTTGTTTTTAACGCAGACGCAAAATATAATATTCCAATTATGTCACGTTCGCAGATTCTTCCGATACGTTGGAATTTCAACATAATCGGACATTACTGTATCCTTTCGGGTGGCAAAGAATGGCAAGAATACACTCCGTTAGATTTAAAGAAGTTACCGTAACCTGTCGACACTTGCAACACAAGGAGAATGACTCCTCGGAAGCTTCCAGGTGTAAGGTCTGATATACACGAAAACTCTGTATAGTACTTAATCCTTATTTAGCTCTTTGAACCAAATATATCGTAACAACTCCCTAGAGGATTATTATTGTATTCTAGCACCGGCAAGTATGTGCAACAGCGCAACGGGAAACAACGCGTGAGCGATACTTAATACGAGTATAATACAAACACTCTACCTTTCTTACAGTTTCTTCTTAGGTACTTTCAACACCTTCTTTTAGTTTGATGATGAAATAATTTCTATCTCTATCTCTCTTCGTAATACAAAATCAATATTTAGTCAATATATCGTAAAGCTGCTTTTGCACTTTTGATTAAAGATTCCTCTAACATTATTACACACGAAACGAATATGAAAAGGCCGCTCGCGGAATAACACACTACTAATGTTATTTAGCATCACGAAAAATAATAAAGTGTTGACAAGGATACTAGTACGCAAAATTAAATGTAGACGACGTCGCTTTATATAAACAAAATATATTTATAAATCTATTTTTCTCACAGTAAAATTGCTCATTAATTAAATAGCATAAATAAACGGACGACTTCTATTTTAAATGAGAAAGCCGACTACTTCCGATCAAATGCGAAAGCCTGCATCATACCATCGCATACTGTATAACACGTATTAGTTACATATCATACCCAATGTTTTTTTGTTCCGGTTAGTATAAAAAAAAATTGCTTGCTTGGAAACCCCCTTACATACAGAACTCCTCATAAATTTATACTATAATCATGTCTCTATATTTGTGCGTGTAATCTGATACACATTTTTTTATTTACCATAACAGAAAAATACCGTACCATATTTTATGATGTCAATCAGTTGGTTCAATAGTACGAATGAAATCTTTCAACATATGCAAAATTTTATATTTTCATAAAATTTTGAATTTCATTTCACAGTTTGTAATGTAACTTTTGTATGGCATCTGAAAATACATGAAAAATTGAATTAAACAATTTTTAACGGAAGTATCGCGTGTTTTATTTATTTTGTTGAACCTGACGTTTCGAATGCTTTGCAGCATCCGTGGTCGCAGGAAGACTAAGGTGCCATTCGTAAGATAACACATGAAAAATTTGTTGTTTTAGTAATCGTAAAATTTCTCATCTTACCGATTTTATTTTAAATTTTCTCGGTCTCTTTAATATTCAGCTTTCAAATTCTGGAAACTCCTTTCTAGTTATTGACAAAGTGTGTGCCAAATTTCATCAAACTTCCTTTATTTCTTCAGCTCGTAGGTGTCGTTGACTATAGACATACATACACAGACGAACATTTTTGTAATTGAGTCATTTGGACTTTATTAACGCTTCTGAATATATTTTTATCAAATCACGAATGTCGTAAAATCACAATTGCGATATCTTTATCATGATTTTCACTAACTTGATAGTAAAAATATATTCTTCTTACAGAAACTGCAATCCCGAAACCCGTGGTCGCTCTTGAATGTTTTTCTTATTTATTTTGAGGGTATTTAGGTATATTTCACGTATATATTTCTAAGTGTTACTTAGAATTAACCAAATCTTTGAACTCCTAATTTGGGGCTTAGATCGGATTATAAATTCGAAAATTTAACTTCGATTACGGTAGTACGAATAGCTTTGAGCTTAGACGATTAGACGGTAGAAATCAAGGCAGCTTAATCGCTTAAATAGATAACAATGGCTGCTAAGCTACGAGTATTATCGAGTAACTTTTAGAGTTCAAAAAAGTAAATGTTTAGGTCCTTAAAATTCAAAAAAATGTATAACGTCATCAGATTTGTAATGACACATACATTTCCAAACTGGTAATAATCACCCCTTTGTATTTACTGTGTTACAAAATTTGTATAAAAATTCTATTATTGAGCCTCACGAACGTTCTTTCACACGTTGAATTGCAAACACAATTCAACACCCATTTTCTAGTGAAAATTACCACACTGTAAATACATGTAAACGTAAACATGTCGTTTGGTGGCATAATTCCGTGAGGAATATCACTATCCTCATATTTAGCGATACGATACCAAACCGTCCGAACGATGTTTAGAGAATACGCATCATATAGTACTTGTAAACAAAACGGTCTGAACGGACATATGTACCCGGAGCAGCAATATAGGTGCAGATTATATTAAAACATTCGGAATTATGTTCAACAACCAATTTGCGATTTAGATGATAATAAATAGGTTCCTATATAATTTAATGATGTTCGCTTATCTGCAACACATTTCTATGCCTTTAAGGCTGATCACAGCTTGTTCTAATGTATTTTATTGTAACATATGTATCCTATTTCTACCTGTGTATCACAAATAAATGATTTGATTTGAGATGGTATCTGTCACGTCTGTTCTTTCATTAAACAATCAGGTTGGCAATTTGTATATGAGTAAGTATCTAACGATCTAAATAAACGACTTTCCCTGCGTCAATTCGTAGGACATCTCTAGAGTACTGTCGCGATTTCATACCATTCAATCACAAAGGTCTTTCCAAAGATATGTTACTAAATTCTAATTTTCTATTACATTTTATATAGTTTCCTCTACCTACCCCAAGGGAATAGACGTATAGTATATATATAAAGTGTTTAAATTTTATTTGACTATGATAACTACAGCGATTGTTTTACACGGGTGGAGAACAAGGATACGGTCAACCTGATGTAAAATGATTATAATACAATGACCTATGTTTAACACCTTCCACAGAACCTACACAATTCTATAAGGATATCCTGCATTGCGTAATACACAAACAATGAATACACAAATCATTTAAAGGGCTAATAATACTAATTTGTTAAGAAGATTAATATAATTTCGATATGGAATTGACAATGGAAGGCCGTCGCCTTTCTGCTTACCAATAGCGCCCCGAAACTGTATGCAAATTATCGACAACAGGCTTTTTCGCATGAATCATGATATCTATGTACCTCTTGCGTATTACGTGCCCTACTGATCTTGTATTCATGTGACAATTACTCACCGCGTTGGCTCATCTTCGCTTTGGCAAGAGAGCTTTTTGAAAACGTCTTCAGTCCTACGCGATTTCTTGCCTAATGACGAAATACATATTTAATTATAAAGTGAGAATTCGAGTAAATACAATAAAATACGTTAATTAATACTTTCACAAATGCAACAAAGTATTAGTTCCTTACCTTATATTAGTTTATTGTCTGTGGTATTGTCTGTCTTGTTTTGAATGTTATTTAACATCTTTTGTCAATCAATCAGTCAAATTATGATAATAATTGATTGGCTTTGAAGTAAGTTATAGCCTGAGAGCCAGCGATCCGCAGAATTAAGGTACAACAAACTGCATATTGATACTATAGTATTAGACCTGCCGTAGGTGAATTGGGGATTCATTATCCCCGGCGATGGTTGCTTTGGACGTGTCCAGAAGTCCAAGAACGTCAAAATTGACTTTTATAACGTCTGCCGTAAAGTTGTCTGCCGTTTTAATATTTTGAAGGAAAGTATTTTTTTTATTAAAAAAAATCAATGGCAGACATTTATTGCGGTACCAAGTGTGTTTTACAAAATTTCAAAAGTTCAAAAAATTTGATAAATATTTGCGTTATTTCAACAAAGTTAAAAGTTATATATGTGATTTATAATATTATTATACGTTTATACCTAATTGAAGAAATAGACACGTAGGTCAGTTCCAACATGCCGGCAGACGATATAATGCTCTCTGTCGAACTAATAACAGTGTGCGATATTGACTCGCTCGCTCTTACAGGGAATAAGAGTGAATCAGTACTCATAGATTGTAATAATTAATAATTTAAATAAATGTTACGATGGTAAATTTATGAAATAGTTAATTATAAAGTTTAGGTTTACAACCTAGTATATATAATTAAATTTACCAGTTTATGTACGTAAATCTAATACAGTCTATATATAATAAGTGGTATTATTTTTATCATTCTAATTTTGAATAATATATAATTAATTATTAAAAAAGAAACAAACAAATTATTTTTAATTTCAATAATCATATACATTTTGTTATATACTCGTATTTTATTTTAACAAAAACTACGAATCAAACTATTCTTCCTCGGAACTGCAGACTTCTGTTGATTCGCTACAGTAATCGAAATTTTCTAAGTTTAGTGAATTTTCATCATCTGAGATACAATTTTTTTTTTTATTTAGTTTATTAATAATATAACATCCTTTATTGTACAATTGAATAAAAAGTCACAATGTTTGATAAACATAGTGCAGAGGTGAGCTTATCTCTAAAAGAAATCTCTTCCAACCAACCCTCAGCAGTGGGATATCGCGGACAGCGGTATGTACCTAAATAAATTTTAAGTAAATACATAAATACCGAATATACACATATATACCATAAATATATATTTACATGAATACATATATAACATAAATACGCTTATATGACTATACATACATATATATACTTTATTATGTTGATACTGTTGATTGTAGGCACTTGGTGGAATTTTGAAGACATCGCGTTAATGTTAATACTTGCACTTGTACAGATTCCACTTCACAATTTTATTTAATAATTATTTTTACCGACCGGTTTCGCCTTTACGGCATTATGCCGTATAATGCCGTTAGACCTGGTTTTCCCTCAGGGTTGTGGAGGTCTGACGGCAGTCGCATGTAAAAATTGGAGTCTGCCAAATACATAGGCTTAGGTAGCGGACTTTTCTAATCAACATTGAAATTTATTCAAAAAACAAAAAACCTAATTTAATATTGTTTCAATCGTAAATAACTTCGCCTTGTACACCAAGAAAATGTCTCAAGCTACTAACATATCCAATTTAAGCGGCTCTGACAACCGCCCGAGGTGCACAACTGTTCTTAAGAACATACCCAAGATGGCAACAATATTTGTAACATACTGTTAGCTTTTGTATTCTGATTCGCAGCCTGTCATTGTAGTCACGTATTGCATATTCTATTAGAATTGTAACGCACGACGTATGATGTGACTGACAGGGCATTTTGCCGATTTGAGCATGCTGCGTATTGTAATTTGAGTGCAATGTCCTTGTGTATACATAAGTCCTGCTAGAAGGTTCTCAAATTATTGTTAAATAAGCAATAGCAAGTAGTTTCTGAATGATGAGCTCGCGGTTGATATATTTTTACATCATTTTAACAAGGAAATTAATATGGACAAAAGTGGACTTGTTTACGAAACTTCCAAATGCTACCTGAAAACTTGTATATCATTATGCCCCTTTATCTGAAACACAGAAAATTAGTAGAATTCGAAGGGGCAACCTCAAACGTATCAATTCATTTAGGGTCGTCAAAAGTTGTAACGTAAGTTGTAGACGTATGGAGAAAAAAGAAGACTTGAATATCAATCAAAGGACGCAGCTGAATGTAAGCACGTCATTAGGCAATAAGTATACATCCCATATTTTGTTACTCGACTTTGTAGTCTTTATGCTCATTTTGATGAAATTATTGCCGTATCATATGACCACTTCCAAAACAAGGAACCTGTCACGTGTAGGCGCCTATAAAGTTAAGTAAAACTGCAACTATCCAGATTCCTGGTGATCTCACTCAATGAAACAATCTAAGGAATTGTTATTTCAGTGCGGTTTTCTGTTTCTTATAAAATATCTCTCTGTTATCTACGTTTTTGGCGATCTTACTTACCTACTTGTAATTACAGTACACGTTGCCATCGCCGTATTCACATCCCTTTATTACTTTTCGTATATGTATACATTTGCAGGAACACATTAAATCACTAGTGTAATATTTTTAGCTACGGTCTTCTGAAAAATCGACGATAAAACCGTCGTGAGTCGATTTAGATTGAAATTAAATTATATTTCGATTTAAATCCACCCTGTGTATAGGATTGGGACAAGTTGCAGGCAATATAGGAGGGAGATATTTTTAGGATGCGGACTTTCTAGGTTTAGGACAGCATAGAATGAGGTCATTATAGGTACATTGTCGGCCGGAAGGCAAATTACTTCGAAAAACCTGCATATCACCCTTTCGCCAGTACTTCTACTGTTAATCGAGAAGTGCTAGTTGGGCAGGCCTTAGGAATCACGATCAAAACCAGCATTCAAAATCGTATCTGTCCTGTAGGTGCTCGCTAAGCTACGCGGTACTTATGCCAACAATAATGCAGGCGAGCGATAGCTGGGTATGGCATGAAAGTAGAATAAACGCGGTTGTAATGCGAATGTCGCGCAAAATCGATGGCATAGCGCTTGCTAAACGCGTTCGCAACAATGTAAGATAGAGAGTTAAGTAGATCGATTCTCGCACCAGACAAAAATTTGTGTGCGTGATCAAGTTTGTCTCGATATGAGTGTCTTATTATTAGTACGCATTTACAACAAAAGTATTTACTGTTTATCAGTTATCTAGTACATAGTCCATAGCTTCGCTTAGTTTGGATTTGGACTAGATGGCGCTGTGTAATATGTCGAGGAAAGTAAAGGCTTTTTTTTATCCAACGTCCGGAAGCATACAAGCATACGTAGCCTATAAACGCTTGTAATACATTAAGTATTACCCGCGCGATGCCACCTCTGTTGTTAACACAGCAACTGCTGTGTGTACGTTGCTGTATTTTGCTTAAATGAGGGCTTCCGTAAATGCAAAAATTAAAACAAAATATTTGTCAAAAATGGTAAAAGAGAAAACTCTATAACGCTCTAAATAAACTAATAAATTAGTAATATTTTAGTAAAATAAAATTCTCATTATATCGGACATGTTTTTTGTCATTATGAGCTACATTGCAAATATTATTTTTTTCGGAAGGCACGCATGCATACGGCTTACCATGTACTGACGTACTGTAAAGCGGTAAAGTTGGGCAGCTTCTATGCGCTCTACCAACTGGAAAACATCCAGACCAAGATAAAGAGACATGTTCATGCACACAAGTGTTTGTCCTGTGTGAATGTATGTTAGGAGCGTAGGTGTTCAAGTGTCATAAATAACTACTCCGCCACCTAACTCGTCATTCATTATTATTTTCCAGCGTTTCCTTAAATTCTAGATACCTTAGTGAAAATAGATCTATACTATTGACCGTATTAATTGCCACTTCCAATTAGCTAACCAGTTGCTGATTGGCATGGCGATAATAATTAAATGTCTGAAATAACCCAAAATCTCAAATAAAAAAATACATATTTAATCATTAAAAACAACCTTAGACTCGAGTAAAAGAGAAGAAGATCACACCAAGATTTTATAAGCAACCCACTGGGGAAGTATTTGCCTCTACTGGTAGAGCTGCCAAAGAACAACTTGCTGGTTTATTATGTTCTTGTTTGATGGAGACAATCAGTAATCCTGTGGTGTCATGTTGACAGCGCGGTAGCCAACTGTTTGTCTTTCAAACGTTCATCGGCCACGGCAATCGCTTCACATCAGGTATGCCGTGTATATAAAAAAAAAATGATTTTCAAGTTACGTAATAGGTGCAGACCTAAACATGAAAAATAAGTAAACATTTACAAATTGATTTTTATTTGTTAAGTAAGTAATGCTCAGTGTCGGAAAGGTAAGTAACGCTAATTTAGATTCCTATATTTGTGTGCATAAACATATCTGTTTGTCTTGTTCTGGGTGTTTACAAGAAAGGTAGGGCGTATACATATGTACATCGCATTCAAATTTAACAAACCTGGTGGCAGATTGATTAACAACGCTATTTTAACACCAAGGCGCGTAGGTTCGTCTGTTTGTCTTGGCTCCAGGGAGTTGTTATTTGGTTGCGGTTTCCTGAGAGGTAATTCCCCAAACGGACAGTTTGGATACGCTCTACCTCTCTTAAAACTTACGTTATGTATATGCAGTATACCATTCCTTACCACATTTAGTCTAATTAAAAAATATATATTGCTTAGGCGAGTTCTAACAAGAGCTATTACATATACCTATATAACGATGTTGATATCAAAACAAACCATGCAAACTGTGAGGATGTTACATTCAAGAAAATTAGGAAGTACGATCATTTAGGACTACCGGCCCGCAAATTTTTCACGCCAATTATTTGCCCGCCCCTGGATTTACCATCCGTAATTATTCTGATTTCCGCTATTAATGGACAAAGAGCCGACACCGTCTGCCTTTAGTTACGGCATGCATTGTCATTTTTTGTAAAACCACTTGCGTAACAGGCGAGCATCAATAAAATCAAGCATCGAGCAAAGTGATTATTTCGCGGAATCGCATCGATTCGTGAACTAGTTACGTAAGCAATTGTTGCCTCCGCCATCATTGTTTTTTCTTTATTATCAAAAAACATGATTTACTCGATTTTATAGTTAAGTAACTGTTTCTAACAAAATAATTGACAAAAGTTAGATATTTCGATATTTGCGATTGTAATGAAATTATGCTGTTTGCAATACTAAACATTAAAAAAACTGAACGAAGTATGTTTTATTTTTTCATTTATCTGTAGTATTTATCAAATTTACAATACTTTGTCTAGTATTGAATGTTATGGATTTTTTTTGATAATACTTTTTAACTGGAACAGGTGCAGTATTTCACCTATCTATTTAGCTACACCTATCCGTTCTCGTCTCTATTACGATTTCATAAAGACAGACAGACAGATGTCTATTTATCTATTCACGCCAAGTCCCTTGTAGAGTATGCAGAGAGAACCGAGCACCAGGTCACTTGCACATCACATACCTCACTCGCTTCTTTATGTAGACATTCATGGCTCTTTTTATACATAAACGCCGTTTTCTAGTTTCCCGACCACATTCTGATTACTTACGACCAATTCAGTCACGGTAGACGAACTTTAGCCTACCTCTGCTTCTATATCCTTCTACTATCGCATTGTATATCTGTTGCGACATATTCGAAACAACAGAGCATTCCTCTTCTTATCTTAACACCGATACTCTCTTTCAGACCAACTCTGTTTCTTACATGTTCATTGCAATCTGAGTCGAAGAAACGCCATCGATATGCAAGCGTTAAAATCGTTAAAATCTGCGTAACGCTCGCATCTCGAAGCCATTTATTCTACTTTCATGCTCTCTCTGCCAAACCCAACTCTTGCTTCCCATACGTTACTCCCATATGTTAGCGTCGGGATCAGCACCGCGTTGTTGTACAGCGAGCTATGAAAATTTACAATCTCATTTACTTGTTCCAACATTACATCTCTAACGATAAGTTTTAATTGATAGGATTTCCTATTTTTCGAATACCATTATTTTTCTTCGCATTTAATTATGCGCCATTATCTTTACAATCATTATTTAACAATGTGAGTAGTGTATACAGTCCAGATGATGTGTCTGCAAAAAGTAGACAATTCACTATTAGGCCACCCATGCACAATCCTACATTCATACATTTCATACATCTTATTTTCCGTAGACAATTAACAAGATACAGAATTGAACGAATGACTATATATGTATATATAGCATTATTTGCAGCTGCGGCAGCTTGTACTATATTGTTACTAACCTCATCTTGCAGGTTTATGTACAAGTTGTTCAATTCACTTTAGACTGGACGTCATCATCTTCCCCATGTTACACTTGAAGGTTGATCACCGATACGGTAACCGCAGTAACCGAATCTAATATTGATACCATGTGTAAATTGAGACTGAAAAAAATACTTGCCTACAAATTCGCCCTGTATTAACATTGAAATGAGTTAACTGCAAAAGATTGTACATGTGCATCTGAAGACAATGATGCTTTGCACTCAATGGAATCTCCATGATCTAACGGAATACTAGAAACAACTACGTGTAGAGTGGTGTTGTACAATGATAGCAAAGTTAAGCAAAAAAATCAAAGGCTGTCTATAACTTATTACATGTGATATTACATGTGATGAAACTTGGATTTTGGATAACTGAACAGGATAGGAACGGCCTATAGGCAAAACGAGTTGTATTTTTGGAAGATTCGCCAATACCAATAAGTTATGAAAAGTCTAAGCAATGGGAAGAAATTGTTTGCTCTTTTTTTACCCAATCATGATATTACACAAACGGTGTCGCTTGAAGACGAAAGAACAGTGACTGCAGATTTGTACGCCAACACTTGCTTGCTCCAAATCTTAATAAAACTTCACGAAAGGCGTCCTCGAAGCAATGTCGTCCTTCATATCGATAACGATTTTGCCTATTCGTAACGGATGTATATTAAAAGACTTTAAATCTAAAACTGATCATACATCCGCCATACATCGCAATCCACGCGCGCAATTGCGACTTTTCTTTTGTTTCCTAAAATTAAAGGCAAACTTTGAGAAGCTATTGAGATGGTCAAAGACTTTTTACAATGATTTCACCCAATGCGAAAATGTAGGAATTATCATATACTTTGAAAAAGAACAAATGTATCATAATCATAAGTCCAGTATTTGGTCTTATTTATCAGAATCCTAGAATATTTCGTCCTAATATCAGAGAGAGATTATACTATTCGCTATTGTAAGTGCTTAGGACAATGGCATTCAACATTACAAATAACACTGTGAAGAAAAATAATACGCAAGTAAATACAAAAGATGATTTCTAGTACGAAGTACGAATAATAATTCCAGTAATAAACAATGATTTCATTATTTTTAGTAAGTCATTACAGACAGCGACGCCAGATAGTCTGACAAAATACGACTAATTACTTCACAATCTGACTGTGTTTCATGTGCTATTTCGTCACTCAATCGACTATTACAAACATTTGATAATACCCCATTCTTTTAGTTACCTCACCCACTGTACAAATTGCACACGAATATGGGAAACCGCCGGCTGTATAATACAAAAAAAAACATATATATTGACACAATAACAATAGAAATCCACCACTGCTCACTTTGGCAATGTATGCGAAGAGCATTTCCATTGTATATATTGAAACAAGGCAAAGACAACAACTTTATAGGCGTCAATCTATCATACCGTATCAAAGATTCAATAATTGCAACGTTAATCTCGATCGCGATCGTAGCAAAATAAAAATGCATTGATAGTTTTAATTGAAATGGTAAAAAAAGGTCTACTAAATTATCGTGAGAAATTAACTTATACAATGTCGCGACCCATACAAGCATACGGGTCACAGGCCAGGGTGTTATTTGGCTGCGATTTTCTATGAGGTGGATGTACTTTCCCTGACGGGCAGCGTTGATGCGCTTAACCTCTCTTAAATACACCCAGATCAAGACAAACAGACGTGTTCATACACACAAATATTTGTCCAGTGTGGGAATCGAACCCACAAGCGTTGGTGGCACTAAGAAATGTCTAAATATTAAAAAACAAAACGACCATGCGTGAGTTGGGATCGAAGTATAGGCCGACTCAAATTTACCGTGTGACGTCTGACACTGGAACTAATCAAAATAATGTCTAATTACGCCTGTACCATCTCACGCTGCATGGGCTATTGTCTCGTCCGAATTAAGTGGTTGGCCATTGTAAATGATATAGCAAAAAAATGGTTCATTAAACCGCTTTATTTTGCTTTATAATCAGTTGAACTGAACCACCAAATTAGACTTAAACTGAAAACAGAAATTTCGAAACACTCAATTTGACAAAATTTGTAAAGTGCCATAAAAGGAATTAACTTGAGTAATTTTTGAACCTTGAAATAAAACAGCAATTACAAGTCTACATTTTGTAAATCTTATTCGGAAATTACGGCTATTTGTACAGTGTATTTCAAAATCTTACTTGATTCCGAAGCAAACACGCGATTTTTGGGCGTGTTTGTGAATAATATTTTAAGATAATAAAGCGATAATGAGATAGTATATATATATATACTAATGTAATACGACAGAAATATTCGATGGCTAGTATTTCGCATAAAGGGGATTTCGTATAAATACTAATATTACTCTGGTGTCTGTCCATCTGTATATCACGGTACGGGTTTCTAGCTCGTAAACGATGAACCTAAAATTGAATTTCTTAATAATTAAGTAGATGTAATGAAATGGACGAAAGCAAAGGAGCCAAAATACACGTTTTCTATGAGAACCCTGAATTTTTTGTATGGAATAATAAGTATCCCCAGTAATCCTATTATAGAATCTACGAGCCCCCGGGATCCGACCCGTTTCTTTTTACACCGTTTTTAATACCTTTAATTGGTACGTGTATAAATAGATGCAATTTCTTTGCCCTTTCGTCATTTATAGTCACCTTTTATAATGTATTCCGTACCCTATAGTATATACTGCGATGCCGAAGCGTTATAAATCAGTTGCTACGACAATACAACCGAAGACAAAAACAATCGAAACAAAGGCATGACATTGTCAGAAGAGGTCAATTATCGAACATGCGAAAACTACATTACAAGATAGACGTAACAGCAAGTAATATACGCTAACGAAATTATCCAACGAAAACATTTCACAACCCTCATTGAGCAGAAGGCTGATTGATTTCATCACCCCATTCACACCCTTCCGATCTTATTATATCTAATTTTGTCACCAGACGTCTAATTTTCATAACAGAATTCACTCATGACCTTTCCGAATTGACAATGAGCGTGTCAGTTTCGAAATATCGATCCGAAAGCCACACAAGTTCAATGGTAGATATTTGTATCGAGTGAGTTTGCAATTAAGGTCATCAAAGTTCTGCAAAGCGTTCTATATCGATTTCAATTCAAATTCATAATGCTAGCGTCAAAGATTGTCTATATTTAAAAACTTACCTGATACGCTTACGTTTTTTGTAATGTTCTTGTATTTAAATTATAATAAATCCGGGGCACATGAACAAAGACAGTACAAGTCAATGTCGTTTTCGTCACGACCATATTCAACATATTTGCTGCAATCGATTATCGACACAATATCAGTGGAGTCGATGACTAGGGCACGCTTTTCTTACGTCAAGGCTAATTCTGCTTTTCGGTCGCGTTACAGTTATGTGTCAGATATAGATAAAATGTATATAAGTAGCAAACTGTCACGGTTTACATTATACCCACGTGGTTTTTAAAAAGTCAGGTGATTTCGAAATAGTCAGTGTAAGTAAGAAGATGGGGCATCTGTTGTTGTTTTGTCTCAGGATCAAATTGAAAATAGATTACTCTTGTTTATTAGCAGCTATCTGATAGTTGTCCACAATGATATGATTCCTCATGTAATTAATAACTGCCATCGGTCGAAGCTTTGAAAAGTACATACTTGTTTTCATACCAAATTTGTTCAAAATGACAAATGAAAACATAAGACGTTCATTCAGTTCACGTTCAAGTATGAGGCTATGGAAGTACAAGAGTTCAAAAGCACAGCTTAATTATTAAGTACTTACTCTGGGACATGGTTTTCTGCTCTTTGATGCCTGTATGCAGACGTTTCTAACATCTAACATTTAGTAGGTATTCTTCTATCGCACTTCGTCGGTCAAACACAGCAAAAAAAACTGTATAATTTTAATGTCTAAATCTATAAAGTCAATGACGCATTATATTTTCCGTAGGACTGTATCGTAGTCGAAAGAAATTCAAGCAATAAATTACGTTGCAAATAAATTAAAAATAGTACTGGCCGGTAATATTTCACTCTAAAAATGTCAAAGAGAACATACATTCTACATTATAGACCACTTTTTACTCTTTATCACCAGTACGTGAAACGAAAAAAGGCGTGGGGTGCAAAGACATGAAAATAAATTAAATGTTGTATAAAATAAAACAAAATATTCTAGTGTTTTATATAGCAATGCCAAGTTGGGCCAGCTCCGACTCGTGGGCAACATTCTGCAATAACATTTTACTATCAAATAAATAGGCACGCGCTTCGCAATCCTTTGATTTTAGTATCTACATAATACCTGAGAACAATTCAAATAAAAGAAAATGACTTTGTCTAATAATACCAAGTAACCGTATACCTGTACTTATACGAACACCTGTACCTACTAGTTCGAATACGTTTGTGAATTTATAGACATGGGTAATTTTGCACTTGAAATTCCAAGTGCAGAATTATTCATGTCTATAAACATGTTAAGGACATTAAAATAAACGAAACATTCGATGTACCTAATACAATAGTAGTTTGTCACTTTGACTTTTAGAATTTGTGTTGACGATACTGCTTATTAAAATATAGGGGCACCTTTTTATTTATTAAGGAGGTAGAGCGCATCAAAGCAGCGCCTCTGGGGAAGTAACTCCCCTCACAGAAAACCGTAGCCAAATAATACTCCCTTGTTGTGTTCCTGCGTGTGAGTGAGGTCACTAGTAAGCTCTCAAGGATTTGCTGTGTAAGTAGCAGAGGAGGCATCGCGCGAGTGATACTTAATTTATCGCAAGCGTTAATAGGCTACGGTATTAATATAAAGAAATGTCTGGTGAATTCTAATTCGAAATGTACATGAAATAACCATGAACTGCAATGATACTCGTATTAATAAGTTGGACAGTTAATAACATGGTATTCAATAGTTCTATATCCTCAGCATTTATATCTACTAATCTAATTATCACAAAAATACAATGAACGTCATAATCAATTGTCAATTGCCTCTTTCATTATTCAAAGCTTGTCAAATCTAATTGTTCTTGCATTGTTATCATATTAATGGTCCATTACTCGACCACATTTAGCATGCGAGGTCAAAAGTTCGACCTTTCTGCTAAGGCTGGGATTTTGTTAATTAATTAAAGTGGCAACATCGTGTGATACAGATTATGCACGCGATATCAATCAATCAATGTGAACGAATGCCGTGGCGCGTGCTTTGTACATCGTACAATGTAATGATATTGTACTAGCCAATGTAAATGCGTGGGTAGCCTATATCTAACTAAAGCTTTTGCATGAAATCTCCATCCATTTTATAGTTGTACAGTCAGCATCAAAAGTAAGCATAGATCTAAAACCAGTCGGGTACATTTTGTGGGAGTAGTAACGGATTTAATTTTATACATTTCCTGTTGTATGTTGTACATTTGACTACGTGTGCAAGAAATACAATTTCTATAAATAATAACGCATTGCCTGGGCTTTTTGAAATAACAAAAAACGTATGTAAGATTAAATTTGACATGACTCTAATTAATAATTTACAATACATATTCACATTGCTTTTTTTTTTTAATTATTTATATTCATGTATAATTATTTAGAAAAGAAGGGCCATTGATTATGGTGTGTGTAGCATGTACTTACGGAATGCTCTTTACTAGATTTAATTTTATTTCGTTATGCTGTAACTGCGCAACCTTACGAATCAACACGTTACACGTACGCAACGGCAACGTTGCCTCAAAATATTTGGATTGTAATCTTTATCGTTGTTTCTGCCACAATATGTTAGAAGTGAAGTTCCTAAAGCTTCACACTATTGCCCTCAACAGCACCATGTACCCCAGGTAACTTATGTCATTAGCGCAAATACTATCAAGTTGTAGTTGCAGAGACTCACGATGTGCTGGTTGATGTAAATATTTTTAACAAATTTATTATCATAAAATACGAAACTACGTATAATGACTTAGGTATGTCACCTTTGTATTTTAACGGATTTTTGTAAACTTTAAATGAAGACGTAAATGCTTCTTCAGTTAAATCGTTTCTACATTTTTTTGTGAAATATTAATATAGGATTATATACCCTACCACAATATTATTATACCATGGCAAAATAGTAAATAAAATAATAGTGTCCATCAAATGTCTGTCACAAATACTATTCCTCTCCTTTCATCTGACTACAAAAAAAAGTTATGTCCACATGTATAACGGAAAAGATGAAAAGAATTTTCCTATGGTATGGGCATATGATGAAAAGACACAAAAGCAAAAATGAATGGTCTGACGGATAATGTATATGGAAAAGGAGCGAATATTCAATGACATAAACGAGGTATATGAATCAAAAATACATTTAAACACTTCGTAATTTACAGTAATAGCTATACCGCCTATATTAGACTACACTTAGCGTATATGCTATCCAGACTACTTACTGTTCCGACTTTGTGAAAACATAGATTATTTGCCAATAAAGACTATTTGTAATTTAGCCGTTATGCAAGGACAATGTTCTGCTACATGGACATTTCACAATCTAAATAATTTGCCAACTAAGCTATTTTGCAATCTATTAATTAATATATATAAAACATAACTTTTAAACATTTGGCCGTTACATTTGGTTTCCCAACTTAAAAAAAAGCAAATAAAATCAAATGAAGTTGTCAAATGTGAATATGGTACTGCGCATTTAATGATCTAAGGGGCAACGCAAACAGAAGGCGATAAGGTGAAGGTACGGTACAGATACGGCACGGATACGGCGCAGGCGCGATATCTGCGCAAACAGAGCCGGCGACGGTACGGCACAGAGTATTATTATACAAGGTGCTATTTATTGGAAATAACACTTATTGCACATCCTTTCGGATTTTTTTCGAATTAACATTTTCCTCCTTTTGTATCATATAATTCCAATCAATTTCTAAAAGTGGCAGATGGACCATTAGTTTGTGATGCTGTCGCTCTAGCTACTTACTCCTTTTTGTAGAATATGATCGTGAGTACATGTGTGACGATGATGAGTGAATGTTTAATACTGGAATTGGTCCGTAGAGTAAGTGAGACGGAAGCAGGATGGGCAGGGTTCTCGCTTGTTCGCTCTCTCGTTCTTTCGCTGGCAAGATCACTATTTACATATGCAACATGCATAGGTACCTATGTTTGCGTTATGATTAGGGATGTAAGTGGTTAATCAACATCTTTGAATCAAAGTCAACTGCTGACTGACAAACGAAGCTATGGCGAAAAGAGAGGTAGGGAGCGTAATTGTAAGCTGCCCAACAGGGGAAGCACCTCTACCTCACAGAATACCGCAGCCAAATAACAATTCCCTTGAGGGTTCGTGTGTTCCTGCGAGTGAGTGAGGTCACTAGAAAGGAAGGAGATGCTGCGTTGGCAGCGGGGGCGGCGGCATTTTAAGGGCGATATTTTAAGTTGCGAGCGTTAATATGGCTAGGGTAGTCGCTTCACATCAGGTGGGCCGTATGCTTGTCTCCCACCCGATGTAGAGTAAAAAAAAAATATGTAACCACAATGTTTGCCTTTAAGTGCTTTAAAATATTAAAAACAAAAGAAATTCAATTACATCGGATTTTCATTAAAACCATGGATAAACCATATGGACGAAAATTTTAAGTTTAAAATATATCGCTTCGTATCTTTGTTCATACTGTATACAACGTGAGACGCCGCTTGCGCCTTCCCGGTGTCGCATCTGCTGGCGACGTGGCGGGGGGCGAGGGACGGCGTACCTGCGCCGTCCGCGTGCCGCCTTCAGTCACGATTATCACGAACAGATAAGTTGAGCAAAATGCACGTCGATTCGTATACAGGATGCGTGACGACATTGAGTTTAATATTATGTTTTGCGAATTAATTGAGCAATACCCAAATATCTACGACTACACTACGACAGGGTACAGTTTATAAATTGACATTTTATAAATTGTGCGAAAACGATCAGGATATTTATATAAAGTTTCCATTATCGTATGAAACCTGTGTTCTTCTGATTCTCTCCACACTGGATGTATCCAATACCTTCTTGGTCTTTGCTGTAAATTAATAATCTGTAGCAAAGCCACTGCATCTTCATCTTCGTCGGAAGAGGAATACATGTTACCTCGTCAATATCACGCTTTATAATGACATAACTTGCCGTACCGTCGCCGCGTCTATGTGCGCAGATGTCGCGCCTGCACCGTATCCGTGCCGTATCTGTACCGTACCTTCACCTTATCGCCTTCTGTTTGCGTTGCCCCTAAGTGGTAAAATATATTCGTTTATTTTTTTTACATCCTTAATTTTATGAAATGTCCTCTATGAAAAACTCACCAACACTACTTCTCATCTTCCAACACTACTTCTATCCCCAATTTCTATAAAATCCGTTTAGTGGTTTAGAATAGACAGGCAGAGAAAATTACTTTCACATTCTTATTCTTAGTGTGAATTAGTATGATAGTTAGGATTAAGTAATCTTGGAATCCATAAGCGAATATGAGCCCGCAAAGTCGGTGCTGATGAATCTACTCACAATTTTAATTAAAATCCGTCTCAAAGTAACCCGTTTATACAACGTACAGAGCATACCAGGATACGGCCCGCGTGATGTAAAGTGATTATTTTCTAGTTTCCGTACACAAAGAGTGCCATTCGGACCTTATTACGAAGCATCTGTTATTTTTTTTTACTGAACTAGTTTCAGGAAATATACAAGTATTATACGGTAGTACTTTTCCTACGTGTGTGAGTCCGATTCGCACTTGGCCATTATTTACCACATATCGAATGGGAAACAAGCACGTGACTTACCTTTGCCTTTTTTTTTTGACCCGACTATGTATGTTGGCCCCTGTGGGCCATTACTACGTCACCGGATGAGGTACCATAGCGTATACACGCTTTCAATATAATATATATTGCTCGCGTTGTAAGTTAACCGGGTTCTTTAAAAATACATTTATTAGCAAAAAAAAAACATTTTTTTACTTCTGGAAGCATTGATTGCATCTGTTATTAAATCCTTTACTCTATATACATACTTAGAACTCTTTATATTTGTTTTCTTATGATGGAAAAAATACATAATTATGTTCTATTTTGATAGCATTACTCGCTCGCATTATAATCTTCAAGTGAATAATCGAAAGTTATAATTAAATTAATCATGTCTATCTATCTATAACTTCACGCCAAATCTCTTACGGGGTAGGCAGAGAGAACCTGCAACATATTAAATACTACAGCTGAAGTAAGGCCTCTTTTGTTAATCGGTAGAAGACACCACATGCAAGACTGTCTTTAACTTCGCAAGTCCGCAAGTAATGGTGAGTTACTTACATTAGTAGTGACATTGGTGTTTTATAACGAGCAACTATTCAAGTTGTTTGATAGTAAAACTGGCTTAACCTCGAAACTGCACCTGCCAGTGCACCGCTGCAGCCTGAAATTGCACAACATAGTGAAAGGGGGCATAGCTATTGTGCAATACTTATCAATTTGTACACCAGACTATTTTTACCGAATGTCGCCGTAATGCGGGTCGAAATGGCGCAAATCGGTCAGTTTTATATTGATCCAGTTAATATTATTTTATACTCATGTAGAGTGGAGTAAGATAGCCATGATTTAGCGTAAAGATATAAATATCTATCTATATCTTCACGCTAAATCATGGCTATCTTACTGCAAGCATTACGGCGACGCTGAATCCTTTGCGAAGTAGGCAGAGAGGACTAAAATCTATATGACTTGTTCTTTACACACCTCACTCGCTTCTTTATAACATTCATAGATCTTTTCATGCAGGCTTGCCGGTTCATAGGACTCCAGTATGTTATAATTCATTACTTGAGACAATAAACGCTTCATTCATTGTGTCACAGTGGAACGATTATCAATAGTTTATAGTACTCCCTTTTTAGGGTTCCGTACCCAAAGGGTAAAACGGAACCCTATTACTGAGGCTGCGCTGTCCGTCCGTCCGTCTGTCACCAGGCTGTATCTCTTGAACCATGATAGTTAGATAGTTGAAATTTTCACAGATGATGTATTTCTATTGCCGCTATAACAACAAATACTAAAGAATAGAATACAGTAAATATTTAAGGGGGCTCCCATACAACAAACGTGAATTTTTTGCTCATTTTTGCTTGATATTGATAACGGCAACAGGTAGACGCTTGAAATATTCACAGAATATTTAGTTATATATTCACTTTAATAATAATTAATTAAATTAAAATAAAATAATTATTTAAGGGGGGCTCCCATACAACAAACGTGATTTTTCTACCGTTTTTTATAGATAATGGTACGGAACCCTACGTGCGCGAGTCCGACTCGCACTTGGCTGGTTTTTACTTTACAGGATCTCTTTGTTATCCATCTGTTTATCTGTCCGTTTATTGGGACCCTTTTTTTCAGGGACGGGTAGAGCTATCAAGCTGAAATTAATATCACATACTCCGGTCTGCAGTTCTTTCGAGCAGTGAAAAAATTAAACTTCTAAGTCTACGCAATCAAAAGATACGGCTGTTTATGCCTCGTTTATGCGCATATTTTGACACTCGCAAGGGAATCAAATTCTATAGGGTACTTCCCGTTGAACTGGAATCTTGAAATTTGGTAAGAAGCAAAGTTATGTAGGTAACACAAATAAAGGAAAAAGCTGAAACCCGTAAATTTGTAGTTACATCACAAAAAAAAATCTTTTCGCGTAAATAATTGGTTAAAATATTTTTTACGGAACCCTTGGAGAGCGAGTCGGACTCGCACTCCAAGGGTTCCTCGTCAGGAGGTATACAAGCATACGGCCCACTTGATGTTAAGTGGTTACCGTAACCTGTGAACACTCTCAATTCATTAAGCATCGCTCGTGCAATGCCACCTCTGCTGCTAGCACAACAACTCCTTAGGAGCTTATTCACTCAGTCGCATAAACCCAACAACTCTCCAAAGAGTTTTTATTTGGCTGCGGTTTTCTGTGAGGAGGAGGTACTTGCCCAGACGGGCTGCTTTGATGCAATCTACATCACTTAGGCTAGTGTCTCGTTAGATAATTAGTAGGGTTCACTCGGAGCAGGTGTTGAGTTTGCCTCTAAAGATCACAGATGAGCCACTTATATCCTAATATAATCTCTCTCGATGGATAAGTAGTTAGAAACGTCCTATATTTGTTTTTTGCTAACTCAACCAAGCATACGGCCTGCCTGATGGTAAACAGTCACGGTAGCCTACGGACAAACATCTCCATCGTACAGAAGACCGCAGCCAAATAAAAGCTATCTATAGTTTTTTGCATTCCTGGGGTAAATAAGTAGGATAGCCAGTAAGAACTTGAGAAGCGGGGGTGACAACGTGCAAGCAATATTTCTTCTATATTGTACGGTAACCACTTTATATTGAGAGAACCGTCTGTTTGTCTGCCTCACGACGTCACATAAAAATCGAGATGAAAGGTGACTGCACCCGGTACTAGCGAATAATTAAATCTTTCATGGTCCAATTATTCTGAAATCGCCATACAATCATCTGGTTAGTTTGGTTTAATAGATACTGGCCAGGTTAGGGTTCCGTACTTCCGTATTTAAAAAATCTTTATCAATTGGGTTTCCGTCTGTATATCACGATATACCTATAGCTTACTTACAGATAATCTAGGATCAGATTTGCCAACAATCAAAGTTTTGTTCTTTACCGCCGCCTGCCGCCGCCATTTTATAATCATATCTGTATATCTTATTCCTAGCTTCTTCTTAGCGTTATCCCGTTTCCCAATCCATTAGGTTTGGCGGAGTACGCTACCTAAACCTAAGGATTTTTTTTTTTCGTCCAAGAAAATTGAAGACCCACAAAAGAAGGACCAACGCACACCCGGGTGTGCATTGGTCATTCTTCCGTGAGGGGCACCCTCCGAAAAAAGGGAGGGAGGAGGTGAAATCTTTTAAAGATACCATTTCGTGCGAACGAACTGATTATGTCGGATTTCAACCGACTAAAACACCCCCTGGGACTGCCTTTAGCCGGGAAGGCTATAAAGGCTTCATCTGAAGCGATCACCCCAGGGGAACGGGGTATCAAAGCAGCCCGTCTGGAGAAGTACCTCCACCTCACAGAAAACCGCAGCCAAATAATAACTCTCTAGAGAGTCGTTGTATTCCTGCGTGTGAGTTAAATCACCAGTAAGCTCCTAAGGAGTTGCTGTATTAGAAGCAGAGGAAGCATTGCGCGAGTGATACTTAATGTATTCCAAGCGTTCATAGGCTACGGTAACCGCTTTACATCAGGTGGATATACTTGTATGCCTTCCGACAAAACACCCCCCGTTAGTAACAATTACAAATATGTAAATAAATTTAGTTTGTAGAACTAAATTTATTTACATATTTGCGTCCACTCCAGAGTACGAATCAGGGACAATTCTTACAGTATGCAATCAGCATACTGAACTTTATCCACTAGGCTATCACTACAGTCATATAATATCTGTCTGTTTTTTATGGAATCACAATTGGGTATCCTGTCTGTACCAACAAAAAAAATGTCCAGAAATTTTATAGTTGTCTTCGTGTTGTCAAGAAATCTCTTAAAATTATATTATTTAAACAGAAAAAAATGTTTATTGCAGCATATAGTAAAAAATCCCAACTCGCCATTTAATTACATTTGCTTACAGGTATGATAAAAAATTACAAATATAAACCTAAAGGTGCTTAAGTAAGGTACTTAAACTTAACCTAGGATGATGTAATTTGCAAATAAACATATAATTTTATATACTTTTTATTATAAGCCTGACCGAAAACCAGAACTTAAGTTATGTCACTGTTATTAAGCTAGGCCACACGTCTTTCGAAGCATAATTTCTTCTACGTGTGGGTTTCCTCGCTACATTTTCCTTCACTACGAAGGAGGATAACTAAGTACTAATATTTACATATAATAAAAAACGCGGACTAAATTGTACCAGGATTTGAGCTAGGGACTATTGTTGTTCCAATTTTGTTGTTACATTTGTCTGTTTTTCAAGCAAACCTATTCGTTGCTTATAGTTAAAGAATCAGATAATTTGATAAAGGTGATCTCGGAGCACAAGTGCAGGGAAAATTTAAGGTCAACGAGCATTTTTATCGCACATGTACCCGATTCGGATTACTGATAATGATGATATTTAAGGGTAGGTAGTTAAGGCATTTTAATTTCAAATAGTGGTACGGAACCTTCAGTCCGCGAGTTTAACTTGCACTTGGCCTGTTTTTTATCCATTAAACAGCTAATTATTTTAGCGGCTTTAGAGTCGATCCCACCAAGTAAAAGTTATCGTGCATAAATAGTAACATTCACCTCCTTTCATCTTGGTAGATTCTAAACCGACTGACAAATTGAAATTTAACTCGTGCAATGAGAGTAGGTACTTATAGTAGATATAGACATCGTTCGTTACTTAACCGCATAACTATTGTTTAGGAATGAGCGCTAGTTAGAAATAATTTACTCAATTCTTCGTTGTTAAGCTAAATCTAACCTTAATCTGACCCAAAACAGACGTAAACCTTATCCGGAGATCAAGAGCGAGCCAAGCTGTTCCATTTAACTGGTAGGTTCACGCATATGCACTGAATGCGGGATTAAAGAATAACGAAACAGATATACAATACCTACCACGACTAATTGGTCGTATTAATGTGATGTCAGAAGCCCTAAGAAGCGGCAAGCGTGCATGATAAGAACTATGAATGTTAATGAAACGAGCGAGGTGTGTAGGTAAGTTGTGTCAATATGTGTTGCTGTCAATAATGTGCTGGCGTGAAGATATACAAAGACAGCTCAACGATAAATGTAGTCGCATTGTAAGTAACTTCTCATAAAAAAAAGAGAGAAGATATTTTGTTCTATGAATTAATAATACCATTTTCTATCTATCTATAACTTCACGCCAAATCCCTTACGGGGTAGGCAGAGACAACCGAGCGCCACGTGACTCGATCGTTACATACCTCACTCGCTTCTTTAACGTTCATTGCTCTTTTCATGCACGCTCGCCGGTTTCTAGGGCTCCTGATATCACCTTCTGATAGAACACGACCAATTTGATCATGGTAGGTAAGTCTTGGCCTTCCTCATATACCATTTTCGAATTATTAAAAATATTAAATGAGGCATAAATTTACCTATAACAAAGAAAGTATTGTCTTGTCCATATTACAACCCATCATCATCATCAGCCGAGTGTTAATCCTGGTTGCGTCCTAAGTTTTCGCTTCGGAGGCCAGGGTCCGCTTTCCAGCTTTCACTTCTCGTCTTCAGCATTTCTTATAGTGTCAAAGTCACGTCATTCACGACTGAGCCACCGAGCTCGTCAATCCTTGTATTGTGCGAGTCAGTTTTTCTTGGAGAACATTAGCAGACGTGCTCGGTGGCGCAGTGGTGATTTTTGACTTTGACTACACCTACGCTCGTGGGTTCGATTCGCACACAGGACAAACATTTGGGTGCATGAGCATATCTGTTTGTCTTGATCTGGATGCTTTTAAGAGAAGTATGGCGCATCAAAGCAGCCCGTCTGAGGAAGTACCTCCACGTCACAGAAAACCGCAGCCAAATAACAACTCCCTAGAGGGTTGTTGTGTTCCTGGGTGTGATTGAGGTCATTAGTATGCTCCTAAGAAGTTGCTGTGTTAGCAGCAGAGGAGACATCGCGCGCAATACTTAATATATTACAAGCGTTCATAGGCTACGGTAACCGCTTTACATCAGGTGGGCCATATGCTTGAATGTCTTCCGACGTTGTATAAAAAAATTGCATACCTATCATCCGCTTGCATTCGGCGTGATGCCTAAACACTACACTTTCATTTATTGTCACCATAGATTGTCACACATCCCACAAATTTCAGATGCGTTTGAATGTATAATATTTTGACAAAATCCTTATAGCACGGTATCTTCGAGTATAAGTCATCTATAAGAACCGAAACAAGTTTAAATTGACTCAATTTCAGTATGTATTTAATCTGGAGTAGATAATATGCAAGAAGTAAGATAAGTAGTGAAATAATATAATAAATAATAACGGAGAAACTGAAAAGCAATACTACAATAATGTACCAATAATTACGTAAAGGTACTTGTTAAAAGGAACACCAAAAAATACATTGAGTTCATATACAAGTCAAAGGTTGCGAACACATATGTATCTTTGTGATTTAATTCATAGGTTACTCTTTTACAAGTAGGCATAATCTATATTTCTAAATCGTGATGGTTAGCTATTTCATTCACTCATTGACATATATTGTTCTGCAAATTGTTACTAAGCCTGCAAATAAGTATCTCAACCACTGAAGAACGAAAAAACGGAAAGCTTGCAACACCGACCATTGCGGTTATTGCGTTTTATTATTTGACCCCATAATCTGAAAGGTGTACGCAATTCAAAATCAAACAACACGAAATATGCATAAAATTAGTTTTCAATCTGAATATTTGACCTGAGACCACCCCAAATAAACGGTCGTTAAGATTTCAACGCATAGATTCGTCTCACAGTTATCGTTACACTTAGTACATAATGGATTTTCTGAAAACTGCTAAGAATATTATATAATTACAAGTTAACTATTACCTGATAAATAAGACTAGTATTACAGTTATTCGTAAAACTGACACAGGCGGCTTCTTTAAACCTCGTAAGAGTTATTGGAGAAGAATGTTAAAATAAGAGAAGGCATACTCCGTTGGTTCCGACGTGTAGAAAGAATGACGAAGCAAATATACAACCGGCTCCTATATCCTTCCAGGAGCTTTTGGGTTGTATATTTGCTTAGTCGAGGAAAGTCAAGTCGTACCTACTATAACCAAATTGATCGTGTTCTATCAGAAGGTGATGTCAGGAGCCTTAGAAACCGGCGAGCGTGAGTGTGTAAGGATCGGGTCACGTGGGGCTTGGTAATCTCTGCGTACCCCGCAAGGGATTTGGCGTGAATTTATATATAGGTAGAGAGTTATTGGAATTGGCCGGAAAGTCGAAATTGAAATTTTGTTACTACCATTTACTTATTCAGACTTCCTAAGTACTTACTAAGACTTCCGTACCATTTTTGAGAACGACTATGTGTGTGTTTGCATGTGTATGTACGTGGATACGTAAATAAAAGTAAGTACTAAGTCTTCTCTTGTGTCGCTGGCGCTTCCACGAATGCAAACACAATTGAGCTGTTTTTTATAACGCGTGTCTCTTGAAGTAGCTTAGTTCTGATTAGTTTAAAAAAATATCAATTTTATGGAATTTTTATTTTTTAAATGGACCTTTAAATGGAAAGTCTTAGTTATTTATCAATAGGTAAAATGGCCTCTCGAATTATAGGTTAAAACATCGGAGATTTATGAAGAACTATAGCGTTGACAATGTTGCATTAGTTTTAGAAGTAATTAATATGCAGCGCATTTATTGGAATTGATTGTAGATTTGTGACGCTTGATGGTGTATGACTACAATGGAACTGGGCATGTCGGCCAAGATATCATGAGAAATGTGAAGAAATTTAGAATTACCACGTACGTACCTACATCGAAATTATTTTCACAAATATTGCAAGTTACCAGAGTGAGTCAATTTGCGTGATAAAGTCTTGACCTCAAACATAATTATTACAACACTATAAAATAAACTATAAAAAATATAATTTAAACTATTAAATAAAAAAGTATACCTGACTTCATAATAGTCTATTGATCACTGGCATTGACGACAGAAAATATTATAACAAGGTTTTAATATTTTCTGTCGGTTTTAATGAAGTCAGATTCGACTCTTTTTTGTTTGTTTTTCGTATCTTCGCCAAAATTATATAAGATAATCGTTATAGTAAAAACTCTTGAAAAAATAATCATAATCGGTTACATGCCGATTTTAATAACTCTCCTTTAGTATACGTACAATTTTACTTAAAAGCACGAAATAATTCGGGTACTGAAATTAAAATTTATTTTTATAACTTTTAACTAATCATCATATTGTCATCTCCTCATCACAAATGCATATAGGTAGACATAAATTTATGCCCCTAAGGCTATAAGCTACTAGTTTGAGATATACTATTAGAATATAAATTCTGTGCCTATTTAGTCAGTAAACGGGTTCTCGGAAATAATGATGATATAAAAAACGTACGCGATGGAACATAGATCCCCCCCCCCCTTTTCTGATCGCGGTGAAAAGGGTAAAATCCACTTTAATCCCTGTAATTTGTTCAGAGACTCCTTCTTCTTCTTAGCGTTATCCCGTTTCCTAATCCATTAGGATAGGCGGGATCCGCTACCTAAGCCTAAAGATTTAGCGATGATACTGATTTTTACATGGAGCAACTGCCGTCTAATCTCCACAACCCTGAGGGAATCATATCATTCTTATCTAAGATCACACGCCTTTCGAAATATAATTTCTTAGACATGCAGGTTTCCTCACAATGTTTTCCTTCCCGCCAAGCAAGTGATAATTATATACATGTACATAAATCTGAAAAGACGATTTTAATGGTACATGCCAGGATTCGAACCAGAGACCAATTGGTCGCTAGGCTATTTTGTTCAGAGACTATTTCACAATATAGTAACGAACCGTGGTACAAATACAAGATATAAAAAGCAGTTGATTTCCTCTACAAAAAAGTGTAGATTCTTTCCTATGTGAAAAGTGCAGTACTCTCTCTCTCTCTCGGAAAATCTCCAATACTTTTTATATGGGACGAAATTCGCATGTATCCTAACAGTAATAGTAACAGTTTCAAGTATTCAAATCCATTTAGAATTTTAGATATTGCCGGTAGACAATGCATACAAAAAAGAAGCTTTTCCTTTTTTGAAGTCAGTTAAAATCTATATTTATGACAAAAAATGAGAACTGAACTATTGGTATGGAAACGAAGTGCGAATCAAGTACACAGCGTTTATTTACAAAGTCGCTCGAATAATTGTTACGTAAAAGTTCAAGGTGTGGTAAATACTTAAAAGTAATTTCGCTTTATGTAAAGGAAACCAGGCTAATTGTAAGTGATAAAGCCTGTATCACTCTCTTGGTCAGTAATAAGCTAACGACATCAATAGTTAAGTATATTAACTGTCTATTGCCGTATTGCAGTAAAAATGCATCTCCCACACCGGTTCGACCAAATCAAGGGCGCATTTTTTTATACCTTCAAATGCTTATCAAACTCTCCAATTATTTCATTAATATAAACGTGGTTGACCTCAGAGTAACCAAATGTTTATCAGTTTTTATTGACATAAAAAAAGCTTTTGACACAGCCTTTGTCCCAATTCTTGTACAAAAATTAGAAAAAATCGGCATCAGGAATACTCAACTTGCGATTTTCAGGGATTATTTAATAAGCAGGCAGCAGAAAATAAAGTCGATTAATGTAGTCGTGATAACGTGAACGTCTCCTACGGCATCCCCCATGGAAGCGTTTTGGGCCCGACCCGTTCCTCGTCTACATAAATGATTTATGTAATATAACTGTCAAAAATGCAAAACTCTACTCATATGCGGATGACACATCGATCGTTTATTCTGGTACAACATGGGAAAATGCTAAAATCAATGCGGGGCAGGGGTATGACACGAGTCGCGTCCTGGCTGAAACATAATCTTCTTACGTTGAACACATCCAAGACAAACTATATCTGCTATAGTAGGTATATATGATAGATAGTTCACAACCAAAACTAGACTTAAATATAAAACCAGTTGAGAATGCGCAAGCTTGCAAGAGGACCACCTGGCTCGTCAATTATATAAAAATTCAATTATTTTTTTAATTTGTTGACCATTTTGACCGTGTTCCTTAAGAGATAGGAACGGTGTTCCTGAACTATTCTACTTTTTTATGCTGAATCCGAATCTGAAGTCAAAATTCGAATATTCGAAAAAAGCGACGACAAACGTACAGACAAACATATAGAATTAATATAGGAACGGTGTTCCTGAATACACATTTGAATGAATCGAATGTATCAGCCTGAAAATCACTAAGATCAATGTTAAGTATTTGGGTGTGATGGTGGATTAGAGACTATCTTGGTATTTCGAAATTGAACAAATAACCGCAAGAATATTAAAAAAACTTCATTTACACGGAAATTAAACGTTTATGACTCTATTTGTATGGTAATTATTTTCTATTCCTATATATCTATCGGCTATCTGGAGAGATACCACAAGCCGAGGTGAGTAATTCCTCTCATTAATATGAACATGTATAATCAAATCCCCTAATCTTTTTTGTCGACAGTTTTTTTGTGATTTTAACGTCGCTAAAAAAAGCTTTTCGTATTATAAAATAGAATTGTGTCATTCGTCTTAATGTAATCTTTCTAATACCCCATGTCGACATTTTTTTAATTCAATGTATTAGCAACAGCGGTGGCATCGCGCGATTGATATTTAATATATAGCAAGCGTTCATATGCTACGGTTAGTGCTTTACATCAGGTTAGCCGTATGTTTTTATGTCTCGCGATATTGTATAAAATAAATACAATTAAACCATATTGCATGCGCATTGCCACCTCACTGCTAATACAGCAACTAGGAGTTCCCGGTGACCTCAGTCGCGTACAGAAACACAACTACCTTCCAAGGAGTTGATATTTGACTGTAGTCTTGTGTGAGGTGGAGGTACTTCGATGCACCCTTTCTCTCTTTTGACAGAGCATTGTATTATGATTAGCAAGGTGCTGGTATAGTTACCACCACCACTAGATGTAACAATTCGACTTAGAACAAAAATTATAGTCGCGTATGAATTTATTCATTGTTCTGACAATTAAATTAATATCTGTTACATTTCCTGGATTTTATTGGATTTGAGCGAGCATTGTGGTTAGATTTAAAAGGTCAAAGCAATTCATGAGCATAATTTATCATTGTACAACTTATGTTTTATTAAGATAAAGGCCAAATAGGTAATATATATACCTATAGTACTAAAGTGCGCTACCTCGGTAACTTTTGTTTCCTTTTTATGCCATAACAAACTTATTATACCATCAAGCAGACCGATATTGTAGCCTGTGAAAACTTGCAACACTTGAGGCGTCACTCATTCATACTCTGTATCATTTTAGATTTAAAGGATTCTTTTAAAGGAGTACTCTTTTAGGGATACGTCAAATTAGAACTCTAATAACACTCCGTCACTTTATCAAGCCCTTCTTCATAGCGTTATATTAATCCCATTTCTTAATCTATTAATTAGCAAAGATAATATAATACTACAGTACTATTAGTGCTGATATTTCTTAATCCATCAGTATTGATTAGCCTGCTACGATTTTGATATGAAGTGATTGCCATCAGCCCAGAGGGAAACCAAACCTTTCTTAATCTTTTAATAGGTATTTCCAATGATATTGTATTTAAAGATGACGTATATTCATACTGCGCGTCGTTTTGTTATTGTTCCACTACGACATTATAGTACTTACTTACTTAAGAAGGGGATAGATAATACGGAACGCATGATATAGAGAGAGATAGCTATCTGTCAAGAGTTGCGCTTGAAATACGTCAGCGCATCATAGAATAGCGCATATTAGACCAATTGGGTTAATTTCATTGCCTCAGTTTTTGCGTGCTACTACGACATCTATGTACCTCTTTTTAATACAATATCATTGGGTATTTCGAAATATAATTCCTTGGACCTACTGGTTTCCTTACAATGTTTTCCTGCATCGTCGAACTAGTGATAATTACAATATGTAAATAAATCAGAAAACACGATTTTTTGCTCATATTTATAATTTTCACTTGGTATATGGTTTTACCCGGATACGAACTAGAAACCAATCGCTTATTAGGATGGTTCTTTATCGACTATTTTAGGCTATCATTTCTCTTAGCTTGTTTTCGTCAGTCTGTCTAGGGGCATTTACGTCATAAAGTTATGGACATAATTACGTGGAATTTAGCATAGTATCGCCCCTTCAAATTCTAACAGAGAATTGCGTGAGAGGAGAATCACCGTGTGCGGGTGATCCTCTGCGAATCAAATCAGTCGCGGCTAGTCTTTCCTTACGACCGCTCACTGGTCCTCAATCTTACCCCTAACGCTAAATGATGCAAGCAAATGATCTATACAAGAGTTTGTGATAATGTCCAAAAAAAGCTCAAGTGCGATAACCTACTATTGTATGTCTCTACTCTATATGTGTTTATTATACCGTTCGATGTATTGTGCTATAGGTACTCACAGTTACATAACTGCCCGGATTCGCCTACACTACATGGTATAATGTAAAAACAAAACAAACATCTCGAGCACTCTGATGAGTTCTATTCATGATTAATCATCACTGTTAATACATCAATCGACCCACGTGTTACTCGCTTTCTCGATACCTTCACAATCAGTCTCGGTGTCTCTTTAAATCTTAATCCGCATGTGGTAGTTCCGATTTGTAAGTAAAGCCTTGTTCACACAACGTAGTATTGCATTAAGTCACGTTGTATTTTATAGTTAATAGATTCAGGCGTTACTTTGCGAAAGTCAAATCTATATGCAATTTGATCTAACCTGCTTTGCGTGCTTCCACCACCAATTAGTTCATGCGGCCTAGCGCCGGCCGGCACCCACCCACTACTGTTAGTACTTGGTACATGCCGACGCTGCCATGGCTGCTCCGGTAGTCTCTGCCTCGGCTGCTGCGGTCGTCCGTCATCTGGAACAGAATCCGCATGCCCCCACCACCACCGTCGCTGCCACGACTGGCCTGGTCGTCGCTGCGACACGTGTTTCGCCTCTCCACGAGGCATCATCAGGCGTTGTAGACGTTAATCGTAAGAATAACATGCTACAAGTGACAAATCCATCGCAGTGCCGTCCCTTATATTGAATTGAGGGTGGGGGTGGATGGTGTGAGCGAAAAGATATTTAATAGTGGGGAATGGTTTACGTCAGTCTGTTTGTTCATGAGAGTAATTTTAGAATTTTTATGTTTATTAATTTCCAATTGTTCCCTAATATTTAGTTTTAAACCTTTGTCTATGGTGTGTAAAATTTGATATGTATTAGTGTGGGATAAGTTATGTCCTTTGTCTATAAGATGCTCGGCGAAGTGTGACCTTTCTGGGTGATTGTTTTTATACGCCGATACGTGTTCGTGAAATCGTGTTATAAAGTTACGACCAGTTTGCCCGTCTGTCAGGCAGAGAATTTTAACCGATAATATTGTTTTATCTAAAGCGGATAAAAGAAATACGTTAGTCATCATGGACCGTAATGAGTATAACTCCAAAGTCAGTGACGTTTTACAGACAGACAGCTTTTTGACGGTAAGTCAAGATCCCACCAACAAATATTTGGCCCAATTAAAGTTAACTGTTAACGGCTCGAAATATATCTTTCCGGATAATTCATATTCAAAATTCAAAATTATTCCCATGAATCCCCATTCTCCTATGCTTTATGGTTTACCAAAATTACATAAAATCAATATTCCAATAAGGCCAGTTGTGTCGTACATTGGAGCTCCCACCTATAAGGTGGCAAAATTTCTTAATATACATATCCGTGAAAGGATATCTTTTGAGCCAAAACACAGTCTTAAAAATAGTTTACATTTAATTGATAGTATAAAAAACTTAACACTACCCCCTTCTTCCAAATTAATTTCACTCGATGTTGAAAGTTTATTTACTAACGTACCTTACGAGGATTGTCTAAAAATCCTCAAGTCCTCTTTAGAAAGTAAATTCATTCATCCTGGCGAGACAGATGACATATTACGACTGACAAGACTTTGCATGTCTCAAAATTATTTTCAGTTTGATAATAAATACTATTTTCAAAAAGAAGGGTTAGCAATGGGGTCCCCTCTTAGTCCATTGATGGCTGACTTATTTATGGATAATTACGAACGCGAACACATAATCGGTAAACCACACATATTCTATTACTATAGATATGTCGACGATATTCTCATATGCTGGACAGGTACCAATCGTCAATTGGATCTCTTTGTTTCCAAATTAAATAAAATCCACCCTAAAATTAAATTCACTTTAGAAATAGAACAAAATAGTTCACTTCACTTTTTAGATTTAACCATAACTAAAAATCAATCCCTCCATCAATTTTCGATATACCGTAAACCAACTCATACCGATACCACGATTCCCGCGTCATCCAGCCATCCTTGGCAACACAAGCTCGCAGCGTATAAAACTATGATACACCGTTTGATGAGCGTTCCATTAAGTAAGGATAATTACAACAAAGAACTTGATGTAATATATCAGATCGCGAAGTCAAACGGTTATTCCAAATCTACCATCGATAAATTATTGCGTAAAAAGACGAGTAGTATCGTTAACAGACTATTGTACGCGGTTCCATATATTTCGACAAATAAATACACTGCGAGTTTGTCATACCTGGGTAAAATCACTGACAAAATAGTTCACATATTTAGAAAAAATAACATACATGTTGCTCTCAAATCCCATAATTCACTCAGGTCACTTTGTAACACTAAAGATAAAATCCCGCCCAATAAAAAATCCGGCGTCTATAAGCTGTTCTGCGATGAATGTGAACACGTTTATATCGGGCAAACTGGTCGTAACTTTATAACACGATTTCACGAACACGTATCGGCGTATAAAAACAATCACCCAGAAAGGTCACACTTCGCCGAGCATCTTATAGACAAAGGACATAATTTATCCCCCACTAATACATATCAAATTTTACACACCATAGACAAAGGTTTCAAACTAAATATTAGGGAACAATTAGAAATTAATAAACATAAAAATTCTAAAATTACTCTCATGAACAAACAGACTGACGTAAACCATTCCCCACTATTAAATATCTTTTCGCTCACACCATCCACCCCCACCCTCAATTCAATATAAGGGACGGCAGTGCGATGGATTTGTCACTTGTAGCATGTTATTCTTACGATTAACGTCTACAACGCCTGATGATGCCTCGTGGAGAGGCGAAACACGTGTCGCAGCGATGATCAGGCCAGTCGTGGCAGCGACGGTGGTGGTGGGGGCATGCGGATTCTGTTCCAGATGACGGACGACCGCAGCAGCCGAGGTAGAGACTACCGGAGCAGCCATGGCAGCGTCGGCATGTACCAAGTACTAACAGTAGTGGGTGGGTGCCGGCCGGCGCTAGGCCGCATGAACTAATTGGTGGCGGAAGCATGCAAAGCAGGTTAGATCAAATTGCACGTTGTATTTTGTCGTACATTTTTTTTATACAACGTCGGGAGGCATTCAAGCACCTAATGTAAAGCAGTTACCGTAGCTTATTAACACTTGTAACATATTAAGTATCACTCGCGTGATCCCTCCTCTGCTGCTTATACAAGAACTCCTTAGGAGCTTACTGATGACCTCACTCAAACGCAGGAACACAACAACCCTCTAGGAAGTTGTTATTTGGCTGCGGTTTTCTGTGAGGTGGAGGTACTTCTCCAGACGGGCTGCTTTGATGCGCCCTACCTCTCTTTAAACATCCAGACCATGACAAAAAGATATGTTCATGCACACAAATGTTTGTCTTGTGTGGGAATCGAACCCACGAGCGTTGGTGTCAAAGTCGCGTCATTCACGACTGAGCCACCGAGCTCGTCAATACGTTCTTCTTTTTAGGATTATCCCGTTTCTTAATCCATTAGGATTGGAGCGGTCCGCTGCCTAAGCCTAAAGATTTTGCGAAGATACTGATTTATACATGGAGCGACTGCCGTTACACCTCCACAACTCAGGGAGACCAGACCTTTCTTAAGTTAGGTTACACGCCTTTTGAAATACAATTTCTTGGTTTCCTCACCTTGTTATCCTTCACCGACGAGCGATAGCAAGCAAGTGATAATTACAAATAAATAATAAATATTGCCGGACAAATTACACAGCGCCACCTAGCCCCAAAGTAAGCGAAGCTTGTGTTATGGGTAACTAGACAACTGATAAACATACGTAAATACATTTTTTTTTTGTAAATACATACTTATTATACATAGAAAATACCCAGACCAATACAAACAGACATGTTCATGCACACAAATGTTTGTACTGTGTGGGAATCGAACCCACGAGCGTTGGTGTCAAAGTAGTGTAACAACGCGTTTGACCACTGAGCCACCGAGCTCGTCATAGTCATAGTCAAATAAGTACATAAATCCGAAAACACGAATTTAGTGGTACATGCCAGGATCAAACCGGAGCCCAGTTGGTCAATAGGCCGGTTCTTAATCCACTAGGTCATCACTCTGGTATTAAGTCGTACATTGAAATTAAAAAAAAATCCATTTTCAATTTTGCTTTCCAATCGTAAGTACCTTGGCGATCGAGCTCCAATGTTCGAATTTTTAAAACCGCACATATACCTTTGAAGCACATAACCAACTTCTGCCAATTTTAAAGGCAGAAAGGCACTATATGAATGTATCTTTACACTTTGTGTAAGTAATGTAACATATTAGACTGTTATGAGTGTTTTGACATAATGAGAGCGAATTATATGTGAATGAAGTATGAGCTATGGTAAAATGTAGGACAATAAAAACTGAACAAACAAAACTAATTTATGACCACATTCGCTAAATAAATGACTGTGTCTTTTACTTGCGAGGAAGTTTAATGTCTAGGATTATTTATTTGTAATACTTTATAAAATATATAAATATAGAAAATAATAGTACATCTATAATTTTTTTTTGTCTGTATATGATCCTTACCCAAATAATTCAATGATAATCCGAGGCCAAATGATGTTACCCGACCAAAACAACAGGCGTATATACCTACACAGTAGATCAATACCGCGTATAAAATTAGAATCTCTTCTAATATTCTGTTAACCGAATCAGAAGGTGCTAGTTGGTACTGACTCCCGATCAAATGTTAGTACAGTACTCCGTGTGCGGTCTAATTTGAGACTTGTTCTATATACTCGTATCTCTTTGAGCTGAAGAACTGTTGCAGATTTGTATCTCTATCTCTCTCTATTGGGTAAACTTTATTTTTTTTCAAGTAATGTGAATACTACAACTACTATATCTTCACGCGAACGTCCCTAGCGGTGTAGATAGGGAGAACAGCTACATAACTTTTACTCGCTTCTTTGACATTCACAGCTGTTTTCGTGCACGCACGCCGGTTCCTAGACACCACCTTCTGAGTACACACTACCAATGTAATCGTAGTAGATGTTATGTCTTTCCTTTGCTACAACATCCTTCTACTTTCGTGTTGTATATCTGTTTAGTCATTCTTTCCTGTTGGACGTGAACAATGTATTTTGCATATACTCGTAACATAGTTAACACAGTAGGTACAAAAGTTCACAACCATTATAAAGCATACACAAAATTTAGATCAGAATGGACACTCCATGGCCCACGGGCGAGTGGAATGAAACTAGTAACCTTTTGGCTTGCCCTGGCATTACGTTCACTAACATTTTATCGAGCACCATTATTTTATTGAAACCTATTTTAGTCTGCAGACCTACAGAATATTTGTTTATTGACATGCGAATTCTCTCGACTTCGGTCACTTGACTAATTGTCAACGGTCACCATGAACTCCATTTTATATGGCAGCCTTAACTAATAGGTATATAACGTGAAAGAGTTTGTTTATTTGTTTCTTTGAACCAGCTTAATCTCAATTGAATTGGTCTATCAAATGCAGAAATATTTTGACCAATTCTTGAAGAAGGAATACCTAGAAAAGCGGTTCCCACGGGATACCGGTATACATGCGAACAAAGTAGCAGCTGCAACTAGTAACAGATTATAATTCAGCCTATGTTTGGTAGAAGTTGAACTTGGTTGAGGAGCTCGTTGCGCGTGTCACTCTAATCAAACACGTACCTACGTAATCATGGCATATTTGTCCGTGCTCGGCCCTAATTTTTAAGAGAGAGCTAAATTAGTGGTCTACGGGCGACTTGAAAATACTGGTCTACACCAAACAGCTTTTGATCAGCGCAGTGGAGTATACTCTAAACCCTGCTTCGATTTAATGGAGATCCGTATCCTAGCAGTTGGTTGAGTATGTGTTAGTAGGGATGTTTGGTAGTATATCAGAGTATTTATCTGTAATATAGGAAGTAGTATACGATACTTTTTTATCTATCTTATCTATACTATCTTATATATCTAAGTATAGTTAATATACCTAGTCTTGCCATAAATACTGAAACAAAGAAAAAAAAATTCTATTGCAAATAACATTTATTACTTTTACAGTGTGTTAGTTTAATACATAAATATAAAACAATTTAAAATATAAAAAGCTTATTCGAAGTGGTCTCCATTGACTCCTATACAGTCCATTAAACGTTGAGGCCAGTTATCAATAGAAGCACGCACTCTTTCCATGGGAAAATTCTTCACTGCCAATCGTACGGATTGTTTTAGGGACTCCAAATTATCATAGCGTTTAGAGCAAGCCGTACTCTCAAAAACTGAACATAAATCATAACCCAGCGGATTAAGATTAAGACTAGACGACGGCCAGTCTTCAGCTCTGACGAAGTCCGAAACGTTCGTTTCCAACCAAGACTGCGTAGACCGAGCTTTATGACCCGGCGCCGAGTCTTGATGGAAGGACCATTCTTGGTTATTGAACATGGGGTTGTTAAGGGGCTTCACTACCTTCTCAAGAATGGTATCTTGATACACTTGTGCCGATGTTTTGATACCTTTTTCACAAAAGTATGGCTCAGTCACTCCATCATAGCTAATACCCCACCAAACCATCACTGAAGTCGGATAATGCCCACGTTGCACTCTGTCGACTAATTGGGAAGCTTTCTTAGAGCTTTGAGCATAAATACGGTCATTATGTTTGTTAAAAATGTTGCTCAATTGTAAAAATTTTCTCATCCGTAAACAAAACTTTTCTGTGACCTCCCTTTTCGCACCGCTTCAGTAGTTGTTTCGATTTGACCACCCTATTCTTTTTTTAATTATCAGTTAAGAAATTACCAGTACGTCTCTTATAGGCTGCAAGTCCTAAGTCATCTTTTAAAATACGCGATATGGAATTCAACAATTTTTAACGGAAGTATCGCGTGTTTTATTTATTTTGTTGAACCTGACGTTTCGAACGCTTTGCAGCGTCCGTGGTCGCAGGAAGACGTACTCTCTAAAACTGGTGACAGACGGAAGGACGGACCGCTGTCCGTCGTTCGTCTGTCACCAGGCTGTATCTCATGAACCGTGATTCTCAGTAATAGGATTCCGTTTTACCCTTTAGGTACGGAACCCTAAAAATGACAGATTCCAAATTCAAATATAATATTTTGTTTATTTTTAATTGTAACAGTATTTATAGCCAGACTAAGTATTTTTTTTATGTTTAGTAGTATAGCTGCTAGCTATACTTGATGTAGCTATACTTCATAGGAGATCAAAAATACAAATGAACAAACATTAGATTTTAAGCTTGGCAGTCGTTTCCTAAATACAAACTTTGGGTTCTTTTTATCCCCGAGGGGAAAGGCAAAGGGATCTAGCCCATACAGCCAAGACTTCAGTTTAGAACCATTTGAAAATCTTAATTCTATGTTCCAGCTTCAGGAACTGTGCTGAAAAAATACTTGGGAAGGGTATCTAGACCCAATCAACCCAATTTAAATACCACTCGTAAAATGATAGTGATTTTTACAAGGTTTTCTTGATGAACTTATTCACGTCTTTCACAAAGTGCATAAACGTGTTATATTTGAGTTTTTTCATTACTGTATAATTTCACTAGCACTTATGTTACAAAATACTATCGAAATTGTCACACAAAACTAATTTTATACGGAATTGTAAAAATTTCAAGTAAAACACCAATGTCATTCGTCAAAAGCGCGGGAAAAAGTCCTCCCTAAATACAAATTTAATCCAAAGTTGCCACACTTGCAAATGTTAATTTTCACTACGCAGAAGACGCACGTTGTGCGGACATGTGGTGATCTTGTTACTACACTCACGATTTTTTAAATAGGTACAATGTACGACACAGGCGTACATATTGCTTCATCAGCGAATTGCCGCGCTAACAATATTTAGTTTATACATTTATTTTATAATTTCATACATCAGTTCACGATTTGTATTTCATCACGCCAGACGTGTAACTCACCATATTATCAATAACAATCGTTTATATCAATATTTAAATAAACATCTTTAAAATCAAAGCAGAACTCTAATCAATTTAACATCTAAAGTTGTACGAGTGAGCAGCCCGTACATAATATTAGTTCAATGTACAATCAAGAGTAGTTATAGCCCAGTGCATAAAGAACTTACATGTTAATTCTGGCTTGGGCGTATACCATTAAATGTATGTACATACTTATAATCTTTGCTTGCTCTGTGGCGAACATCGTGAGAGAATTATTACCATCCGTACCAATGGAACAGCACAAATTTTGCGAAGCGCTCGCATTTCCAACGCATTCCACTTTATTCCACTTAATTAAACCAACAAGAAAATAGAAACTATGTATTAATACTAACACTAGTTTTTTAAGATACTTTGTTACTAATATTTTATGGGCGTAATGTCTGAAATAAAGGATATTATTATTATTATCCTACTTTCATGTGCCATACGCAGTTCTCGCTCCCATAAGATAGCGTTGGGACCAGCACTGCGTTGTGTATAGCGAGCTGTGCTTTCTGGCACGTTAGTAAGTGCGAGTATATACATGGTTTCATTAAACGTCGGTCAGACACTAGGTAGTCTCGTAGACTAGGTATAATTGTCCTACCTACCAGCCTCTAGCTGGTTACATTTTATTATTTGATATAGATACACAATAATATTTTACGCTATTCATATCTGTTTTAGATAAAGATATGAGAAGTTATTTTAATATTTATCTTTTAAACCGCTATAAACGGATAGTAAAGTTTAATATAGAGATACTCGGGATCCAGGAGAAGGACATCGGCTACTTTTTGCAGTGATATTGGGATCTTACTCAAGCGATGTAGAGAGCAAGTACTATAATTTATAAAACTATAAAACTAATCTTATATTAAAACTAAGTACATCGTGATTATTTAACAAAAGAGACTAGACCTGTGCGGTTATTGCACAATTCCAATCTTTGTTTATTGTCGAATCATAGTTCAGGCGCTGTCCGCTCCGCCGATCGTGACATAACACCTGATATGCAAAACAAAGAAGAAACGTTTCAATTTCGTAAATACACAACACAACGTACTTTCGAACGCAGCCTCATTCATGAATAAGGGTATTAAATAAAAGTTACGTCAAAGACTATCTCGTGTGTATTATAGTACTCGTACTAAGAGTAAGCTGGGCGCACGTATAGTTGATTGGTGCTATATTCGTTATGACTGTGTGGTGGTTTTTTTATCTATTATGTACCTAGAATCACCAAACAATCACAAAGAATATGAAAATTAAAGAAATGCCTATCTATCTATATATTCTCTTGCGGGATAGGCAGAGAAAACTGAGCGGCATAAGACGCGGTCCTTACATACGTCGCTCGCTTATTTAATAGATTTTTTTCAAGCACGTTAGCCGATTTCTAGGGCTCCTGACATCTGCTTCTGATAAAATATGGCCAATTTGGTCGTAGTAGGTAAGTCTTGACCTTCCTCGCCTCCTACATCCTTCCACTTTCGTAATGTCTAGGTACCTATATGTTTCGTTCGTTTAAAAAAATACATATTTAGAAATCGATTATATTCCAATCGGATTACAATTTATAATTGAGTTTAGAAACTAGAAGCGAAAATAATTGATAAGCCTCTAATTTGATGCGGAACTGACACAGTAATTCAGTATAGATATATGAACAATAGATTATCTAGCATACTATATACAACCAACAAACTTTTTTGGCCGGTGAGTTGCCATTCATTTGTTATTGTGTACATTTAAGTGAGGTAGGGCGCATCAAAGTAGCCCATCTGGAGAAGTACCTCCACCTCACAGAAAACCGCAGCCAAATAACAACTCCCTAGAGGGTTGTTGTGCCCCTGTGTGTGAGTGAGGTCACCAGTAAACATTTGTGTTTCATTCATTTGTATTTCAACATAATGTGCTACATAATCTACTGGTTTCGTCGTAGTGACTTTTTGGCACAATTACCAACACTCGAATTATACCTACGCCAGGGTCTCTACGTTTCAAGACTGGTAACAGTACACTGCGCGGTAGACAGGGCGTAAAACTTGACCAATCACTTCGAAAGACTAATTGAGAAGGAAGGTATAAACGAAGGACTGAGGAGTTCGCTTAGAACCGAGAAGAGAAAGAAGTCCCGACCTCAAATGAAATTAGGGATGGAGAAACACAATTTAAATTTTTGCTATAGTAGGAAAAGTGGTCGATTTTTGTATTTATGAATTCCTTACTTCGTTATTAACCTTTGAAATCAATATCAAAAACCAAATCAAATCTATATCTACTACCAAGATTTATTTTTAAGCTCCGTATTAACTAACCTATCCTTAACATTATCCTTGAATGAAGTAAATTATATAATAATAACCAACGAACTCGGTAACGCAGCGGTTAATAAAGCGATTTTGACACTAACGCTCGTGGGTTCGATTGCCACACAGGACAAACATTTATGTGGATTAACATGTCTGTTTGTCTTTATCTGGGTGTTTTTAAGAGAGGTAGGGTGCACCAAAGCAGTCCGTCTAGGGAAGTGGTATTGTGTTCCTGCGTGTCAATGAGGTCACCAGTAAGCTCCTAAAGAGTAGCAGTGTTAGCAGCAGAGCTGGCATCGCGGGAGTAATACTCAATATATTACAAGCGTCCATAGGCTACGGTAACCGCTATACATTAGATGGGTTGTATGCATGTACTGCTATATCGATACCAACTCGTATGTTTTTTCATCCCTGATCACAAAATGTATCCGGGACAGGTCTTCTCAATTTTCTGAGTCAGGTTGTTCCCGTATTAGTCTACCGTTCTGGCAAATGAGATTGTATGAGGTTTCTCTCTATATTAGTCCTCCAGGTAAATAGCGGACTTCCTGTCATCCGATTCGACAAACTGCCTCAATAACGTTCCACTTTTTACCGATTTGAAATAAGGAGATCTTCTATATTCGTCGCGTATGATCTTTTATATATGTGTTCACCTATTCGTAAAACGCCTCAACCAAGACAGTTTTCAAATTCAGATAGTTCAAATTAACATAATCAATAACAGTGTCCGTTAAGGTCTCAGAGGAAGTATATACTTCCTCTGAGGTTAAGGTAGATCCGAAGTTGCCCTCTTAAAAATTAGATGAGAATTTAATGATTGACAATAAATTAAAAAGTTATGAAATAAAATCTTTAACGAAAAAGAAGCAAACCTATTTCATTGTCACCTTCTTCATACATCATGTTTTCAAAATTATTAGGCACAGCGTTTAGTGCAAATATCTAAAACTTCACGCCAAATCCCTTGTGGGGTAGGCAGAGAGAAATATATTACAGATTAACCATGAAGACGGTTCACTTCAGTGAAGACTTCAAAGTTAAATATCAATATCAGCATGCCTTACCTATTAAAATAGTATTATGTTCGCCTTTGTCCCCTAAATATGCGCTAAACGAAGTTAGAATGAAATAAAGAAATTCAATCCTTTCTACGAATGATATATTAAAGGCAATTTGATTTAAACTACTTTGTATGGTTCCAAATTTACACATCAAAATTCCTGTATATTTTGCAAAATAATACCTGAATGTATTAACTGCCGTATTAAACGTACGGGGGCGTTTAACGATAACATTTTCGATATTTAAAATTTTATCTTTAAGAAGGTCATTGATGTCAATCTTCTTCTTAGGTAACGTTGATTCAGTAACTATTTAATGGTTTTTATTATATTTTTAATTGAATTCAACAGTATAATCCCCTGGACACACTTAACGTTTATATAGCCTGTATATGTAGATGTCGTTGCCTTCAAATGACTTTCAAAACCCATATCCGTAAGCCGGTGGCCGTTCAACTATAACTCGACTACAATAAATTAATTGCAACAATTTATACACCAACAATAACGTTTAAGCGCACCTTATTCCAGTTTTAATAACTTGTATCCTATGGTCCTTATTGTATGACTTTATGGTACATTTTTCAATACTTCATGTCAGACCCAGCTGGGTGGAGCATGTGATTGAATAGACCTTGGATTTCGAAAGTGCAGACAGTAACCGGAACGTTGTTGCCTTCTAGGAAAAATCTAGATTACCACAAAAACATTGGAAGGAACAATCCTAACGTAAATGAAGTATCTGTAGAATTTAGATATTGCCATTTATATATTTTGTGCCATATTCTCCAATGCTATGCTGGAGTAATTTTATCAATTTGATATTGCGATACCACAAAATTGCGATACCATAAAATAAATGATTCATATGCTTAGTCATTTACAAAAATGCGGAATAATATGCATCAATGCTTCGACCTCAATATATGATAATATCTTCGAATCCGAAAAGATTTGAAATCAAAATAATTTACCGTTCCCTACCACATTTTATCTTCAAATGTAAATGAAATAAAAATGAAAATCTTGTAAATGAAATTCTGAAATAGGTAATTAATTGCAGTTAAAGATTTATGTTTTTATTAATAGGAAAAATAGTATAATATTTCTGACTGGAGTAGTTTTTAGAACTAAAATCCCGGCCCGGAAAACCCGAACTCAGAAATAATTACGATTACTTTTATTTTAAATACGAGTATTATTACCCAATTTAAGTTATATAGAGCGGATCAAAGTTGTGGTCCTGCGAGTTAGTGAAGTTAGCAGAAGAATTGCTGTGTTAGCAGCGGCAGTGGCTAAGCGTAGTACCATAATCTGAACGCTTGCAATACAAGAAGCGAAAAAAGCGAATACACAGTTTTTAAATCTAAAATATGATCCTATAACTGAGTCTGATTATGGAGGATTTTCCTTTACAGAAAAACTTAGAATGCGGTTAAAGAAAAGTCCGACTTGCAGTTGACCACACCGGGTTTGAGACTGGTTTAACTATGGGTCAGATTCGGCTCAGATTTAGGTCAGGATTACGTAAATGTGAGAAACATTTAATGAAACATTAAACTTTTCTCGCCTTTTATATAACCAGTATCTACCTATAGATTCACACAATCTTATTTATAGGATGCAATTTGCAAGTAACATACACTTGCCATGTTTTTAATTTCATAATGATAAATATCAGTTTTTGAATATCGCGAGACCTGCAAGCGTACAGCCCGCCTGAAGCAAAGTGAACGCCTGTTATAGCAAGCATGATATATATTCAATAAGTGTCGCTCGGAGTTTGTCACCTCTTTTATTGCTGCAACAACAATTCCCTAGGAGCTTACCTACTTGTAACCGCACTCACTTGCAGGAACACAACAAATCTGGAAGAAGTTGTTATTTGACTGCGGTTTTCTGTGAGGTGAAGGTTTATCGCCAAATGGGTTGCTTCGGTGCAAATTCGGAGAAAGCGCAGTAAATCTCTGGCACACCACTCACCAATCATCCGTCCTTCTTCTGTAACAGCCTAGTAGGTACCAATAATTCGTCGATCTCTTATCAATATTTCATTAATTTCATGGTAACTACGTTACATTAATTTTGTTGTGTTGGATCCAAATATCCTTACGCAAGCCTGTCAAATAAACGGATATAGATATCCGTAATTAAAAAAAATGATAGATAATACTTATAAACTGAATAAGTAAGTATTATTATAGTAGCTTTTGAAAGAAAACTGATTCATAGGTAACCAAGCTCTATACTTATGCTTAAAAAAATATTTTGATGCATTATACATGAAATCAGATTTAAGTAACTAAAATTCTTTTGAGAATATTTTAGCTTGTATACCTAAAAATCATAAATATGCACATGTTACGTTGGTTAGGAGTAAAAGAAACTCTTTCTATTTTTAAATTTAAGTTACATTTAATTCATATAAAAGCAAAACCAGCAATATTCACTTTTTTTTTTCAAAAGTGAAAATTTAATTGCGCCGTTTATTCTGTCAGGTTGGCAACAAAGTGCCAGTACACCATTGCTTCAAAAACAGCAATTTCCCATAGAAAATTAATCCCAAATATTCATAGCTAAAGTAGCAACATCCATGTTTGCGAAGTGCAAAAGTAGCAACATCTGAATCAGCCAATCAGAACGCGCTGCCCAACATAAAGTTGTTGTCAAAATCACTTGTTATGATTATGACCCTACGTGCGGTCTCGTATTTTTAAACATTTTTGGAACAATGTTTTGAAGTAAATAAACTTAAAAATTTGTGCAATGGATTGTTCCCCATGTCCAGTAGATAGCAGTTCAGCTCGGAAACGTGTTGCTCATCCCGAAAATTGGAAGAGAAATGTGGCATAAATTCACAAGTTTGTACTCACTATGTATAGTCTAACCATGCAATGTTGACACTTTTCAAAATAGGTTACACAGTTCCTAATGAATATCTTGCACATACGTAGTACGTACCTACATTGATTCATTTTCATTAATGGTTGTAACATAATCAAAATTTATATTAGCATTAGGTATGTACGGTCAATAGCGCATCACGGTAAACACTTGCATTTCGATAATAGCGCTTATACCCCCGACACAAGGGTGGTACACAGTCCAAAGTGCGTAACCTGATAATATTATGTACAGATAAAACTTTTAATAACCATAGTTCGATATCGATTTTTATATCTTTTACACCTGAACGAAACATTCATGCATTTTTTTATACGTCATACACCAGGCATACAAGCATACGACCCACCTGATGTAAAGCAGTTGCCGTAGCATATTATTGCTTGTAATATATTAAGTATCACTCGCGCGATGCCTACTCTACAGCTTACACAGTAACTCCTTACTTACTTGTAGTTCAAGATGACCATAAGCATCAAAATAGTTTGATCCTTATAAAACCAACATTTAAAATGGCGTCTTTTGCAACAAACACAGCAACATCCTCACTCAGATTAAGGACTCCTTAATCTGAGGTAACATCCCTTATCATAAAGTTCAAATGCAGAATGCAGCATTATCCACAAGTCGAGATCATAAACAGCAATATCCAAACTAATATTTCACATTATTCGCTCTTTATTAATTTATATATATTGCTACAATGTGTTGATTAACACTTCCTATTTTAGGCGTAATCTATGTGCAATTTGTTCCTAAGAGTTTTATTTATTTGCCACGATTTGACAAAAGTGGATATTGCTAGATTTGCTTTTAATATGATCACTTTTTAACATCGATGGTTTTTTTTAATAATAATAATTAAAAAACTACCTACGGTAGGTAATATAAGTCTATCACATATATAGTGATATTGACGGTTCATTCCAATTTACGGATAAATTTGTCGTTTATGACAAAAGAGATGGGTCTGATTGTATTGGTCAGGCTGTTACTGAGCACACACTCCCGGCCGCTATCCCACTACTGCCCGATACGGGGACTTTTGGCTGCTGGGTTTCCCCTCTGGCCCGGTTCGCCCCTCCTTAGTTAACCTGCACCCCTCAGACTCCTCCGAGGGGTCCATATTAATACCGGGCTTAGTGTGGACGTCCAGTCAACATGGGCCACTCAGCACCAGGACTCCCGACCTCAAACCATCCTCCAACTCCGACCTCCGAGTAGCCGGATTACAGGAGACGCCACGCTCCCAGTCGAGAGTATTGATGAAATAGTCAACCACACAGTTAACATTAAAATTTTAATTTATTATAAATAGATATATAAGACACTTTTTTCAACTATTCAGTATTTTTAAAAAACTAAATAAATAACGAAATAAAAATTTATGGTCGTGAAAATAATTAATAAACAAAAAAGTAATTGACATTTTTATTTAGCGCCATCTATTGTCTGTGGTTGACAACCATGTACAACTCTGTGGGTTTTTTTTTAAGTATCTTATTAGTTCAAGTTATATTCGCTAGATAGCAGTCAAGTCAGCGTAGATATAGATATCAAGTTTAGAAAAATATTCAAATGATAAAAAAATCGAATACATATGTAAATGTAAATTTGCAAATTTGTCAAAAAAAATCCCGACTTTTACACGACAAAAAAGGAAATGGCCAATTTTCGCACTAGATACCCCAACAAATTACTCGGGCCCTCTCATGGGACTACCTGTTTTTCAAGAAATAGCTTTAATATGTCTATAAAGTTGTATAACTTAATACCAGACAGTATAACGACACTACCTTTCAATACTTTTAAAAAGATGCTATACAGCATTTTATCACAGGAATGTGTATATAGTATTGAAGAATTTATAAAAATCAAATATTAAATAATGTTATTTTGTTGGATAGAGTCGATGATTTAAGATTTCTGTGTGTTGTTTCATTTTATTATTCATTGACTTCTATGTTAGACTTATTTTATTGACATATGATTAATGATAAAATGTAATTATTTTTTGTAATTTTGTATTATTGACATTTCAAAATGATATATCTATGGTGACTTTATAATTTCATTCTAATAACTATTAAATCTATATTTTTTCTATTAATTGTATAATATATTAATTATTAAACGAAAAATGTAATATTTGCATGCTATTCTATAGCAGATAAAGCGAAAAAAAGTACTGTAAGATCCTTGTGTACCTTTATCTAAGCAAATAAATGATTATGATTATAAATTGTGAAATATCTCGTACCTATAAATAAAGTTATTAGGATTGAATGCTTAAGGTTTGAGTGTGTACTATAAGTAATCCTACATCTAAAGTGAAGAAATGACAGGGATAATTTAAAATGTACAGAGTACAGACTGATGATGATCCACATTCCTCTGTAATTCGTGATATCAATAATCAATCGTCACCGGGGATGGCAAAATTTATCCATATCCATGTCAGTGTGTGTCAAACTCAAAACGATTATAACAAGGAGTTTTATTTGTAATAGTTTTGACAGCTGACAGCTGTAGAAGACATTTGTTCGAATTTATTCCTATTATTCATTCATCCTTTGTTTGAACAACTTTATAACGACACTACTGCTACTTGAAATATAAAATTGATTTATTAGACAATAGTAATTACTTTAAACTCATAAAAAGACATGGAATCCACAGATTTTATGAAATATAACAGGTAAAGTTTCCAAACTGTTATAATTTCCCGCCCTCATTGTTCGAACTTGCGCGCTGTAATGTATTGATTTTTCTTCCAAAAATAAGTTTGAAGGATGTGCGGAGGTAAATAAATCATTAAGGGGATGTGTAGGAACCTTTTCGCGCTATGTATTTATATGAAAGCTACTGAAAAGGCAGTGCAACGGAAATGGATACAATGAAAATATTTTTTTTGTTCATCTAGCCAAGACATCGCAGACACATCTGGGTTTACTTCAGTTAAGCCCAAATTACGTAGATTCGTCGATGTTTACTCTCCAGAGCACCTAAATTTGACATCAAAACCTGTAAGTGCATTTATTTATTTAAGCATATCTATTTATGGACAAGAGAGTGCTTACAGCTCCATAGCATTTCACCAGTCATAAATTAAATTCTCGTTACCGTAATGTTTACTACAGCGACCAAGTTTCAGTTGACAATTTTTATGTTTATTGGCGTAGAATTGAGTTTTTCATTAAATACACTAAACTTAGAAATCAAAATCTTATCTAAATACATAATTTTATTCAAATCATTAGACTTCTTTCTGAGATACACAAAATTAATATACGTACAAGAATTACTTATTTAAAGTAATAGGATAATATAGTAATTACTCAATCTTTATTGAGGACTAAATGTTTATATTTCAGGTTCCAAATTTAAAATTCAATGACTTGAGGAATGAAAGCTCTGACTTGCTTACCCCAGAAAAAAACTATGAAATTGATTACAAATGTAGGTAAGTGTTATCGCAAATAGTAGGTAACATTGTTGATTTTATTTAAATATTTCAGGTATTTGCTCCTATTGAGTTTAGCCATAGGATCACACCTAGTTTGTGATGATCTTTAGGTTGTCTACTATTTACAAACAACCAGTGCTGTTATATATTTTAATGCATTAATATTATATGTACACATATACATCACATGGATAATACACATAATTAAAAATGTCCAACGTTAGTGGACACTCCCTGGCACATGAATTTGATCACAGTGCTTTTATATGTAAGAATTATGTAGTTTTGATTTTTCACACATTTAAATGTGTGCAGTCGTGTGGCTCTGCAACATCAGGAGCCATACAAGCATACCCACCTGATGTATACTGGTTACCATACCCTATGAATGTTTGCAATACACGAAGCATCACATACATTTTAAAATATTTTGTACTTATATCTATTTTTTCTGCAGAGTGTGGTGAGGTAGTATTCAAAATTTATTATTAAGTATGTTCATTCCATTCGAAAATCTATGTCCATGGTTTATTTTTTCCATAATTCTACATCAGGGATTTATTATTTTAAATCTTCACTAATAGTGATCCTGGTAATAGTGTCTTCATTACTACAGTGGCATGAGTTACATAAACAATGTAACAATTTTCTCTTTACAGCAATACAAACCATGAGCCTGATAGGATTTCACACACATATACACAATTTTGTCCCTCATTTAACCACTTCTAAGGATTGATTTTTAAAAATTCTTAATGCAGTAATTATGTTTTTGTAACATACCAGCATATGTACATAAGTAGATCTTATTCACATTATCCTCTTTCCTAATCCATTAGGATTGGCGACACTGATTATTACATTGAGCAACTGCTGTCAAACTCCACAACCAGATATTTCTTGGGTCACACGTCTTTCAAAATGTAATTTCTTGGATGTGTGGGTTTCCTCACATTGTTTTCCTTCACCGCCGAGCAAGTATAAAATATGTACATAAATCCAAAAACTTTAATTTAGTGGTACATGTTCCCGCCTGAATTTGAACTTGGGACCAGTAGGTCAATAGGCCAGTTCCTTATCCACTGGGCTATCACCATGATATCTCCGAGCACATGCTCTGCAAGTGACTATTTCCTATGAACACATGTTATCAGGATACACTTTTATCTATAAATGCAGAGCGCCTTAGCAGTTATTGAAAGTTACATGAAATTTATATTTCTAGAACGGTCAAGCCACAACAACGCATTCACAATGTACTTAGCAACTGTTCGTTTGAGGGCAATCAAAGCTTCCCACGTTTGAACCGGAGAGGCCGTCCCATCAAAATGGAGCTGGAGACACCACCCAAAGTTAAACCTACAGTAGATCTAGTTAGGGGTGAGTTTAGCTGAAGGATATCATTTTTTTTAATCAAAGTTAGTCATATTTATGAATAATATGAATATTTATGTAATGTTTACAGAATTATTTTGAATAAAAGGACATCTGTCGGCGAGTTATTTCGTTTTTAAAAAATAACACCATTTTTGATGATTTAAGGACACAAAAATGTGAAATTTGTTTGATATATGACAGGCACGAAGCTAAGTTTGCTCTAAACCCCTTCAGTTGAAGGGAGACCCGTATCCCGGCAGTGTGATGAGTTATGATTGTTGTAGAAGATGTTTTAAGAAAATATAATAATAAAATAAAAACAAGATTACCTACCTACCATGACCAAATTGGTTGTGTTCTATCTAAGGTGATGTCAGGAGCCCTAGAAACGGGCGAGCGTGTATGAGACGAGCAATGAATGTTAAAGAAGCGAGTGAGGTATGTAAGGATCAAATCATATGCGGCTCGGTTCTCTCTACCTACCCCGCAATTGATTTGGCATGAAGTTATAGATAGATAGATAGAAGTAAAAATTAAATTATTAAAATAATGTGGACTTTGACATACATACTAAAATATGCAATTTGACTACCTTTTATTATCACCAGGTTGACAGTGGCAAAATTCAAATAAATGTAGCTAAGATGACTATGACTTTTAAGTTTTCACTTCTGTCAGCAGTTGCCGTGACACTGCACATTTTGTAAATTCCTGATTAGTGCTAAATTACATCATGAAATAGGCACAAATGTTCTCGAATTCACGCATTCAATATTCAGTTGAGCACTCAAGCTGCTTCAAAAATTCAGCGATTGTGAAAATGTTAGTCTAGCAAAATTATGAATTTAAGAACTTAGGAACCTTAATAGCCTCAAATTGCTCAAAGGATGCTCATATGTTATACATATGTTTCACTCATAATCTACCTTTCTGCATATTTTATATCAGTTATACTCACTAGGATAAAACATATTATGCTAATGATATGGCGATTTTGATGTTCTCCCAATGACACTGCTTATAACATCTAAACATAGCACATTCAGTGAATGGCTATGCTTAGTAAGTGAGCCTTGAGTTTTTTTTTAAACAATGTCGGATGCCATGCAACCATACGGCCCACCACCACCATTATGATGTAAAGCTGTTACCGTAGCCTATGAATGCTTGTAATACATTATTACTCGCGTGATTCCTTCTCTGCTGCTAACACAGCTACTCCTTAGGTTAGCAAACTGGTGACCTCACTCACACGTAGGAATACAACAACCCTCTAGGAAGTTGTTATTTGGCTGCGGTTTTCTGTGAGGTGGAGGTACTTCCCTTGACGGGCTGCTCGCTTGCGCCCTACCTCTCTTAAATATCCAGACCAAGACAAACAGACATGTGCCTGAATGTTTGCCCTGTGTGGGAATCGGACCCACGAGCGTTGTTGTCAAAGTCGCTCATTCATGACTGCGCCACCGAGCTCGTAAAATGAGTGTACACTAGTTAAATTTTATAGTTAAATATAAGGCCAATGTTGATCTGTTATTCTTGATCTACCTAACAGGAACAACAAACACGACATATAGTATAAAGGGTTAGTTGGTTATAGTATATAATGTTCATCTAGCAAAGTCTGTTTTTCGAGAATAGTTCAAGTTCAATATTTTGGACACTTTTAAATGAGAAAGAAAGACTTAAATAAAGTATTTAAAGCATGAAAGATGACGTTTCCTGTGTCAACGTGTATCTTTTGTCATAAAGTTGACTCTGAAGTTGTTCCAGAATATGAATGTGTAGGATTACTCTTAAGACTAAATCAAATGAAGTACAATTTTGTTACCCAGTCCAACTAACAATTTTTTTTTTTAAATGATCCAAAACTAAGCCTAAAGATATTTTATTTAAAAATGCCGCGTGAATAACGGGCCGATCTACGAGTAGAAAAAGTGTGATGTTATTAATTTGTAAACAAACTAGCAGGTGGAAAAGCTATTCTTGCAATTGATTGAATAAAAACAATTAAAATAAGTTACAAACAAGGTAGTTAAATATTGTAGTATTTAACTAACTTGTTTGTAACTTATTTTAATTACTTAGGTGGGCAGTACGCTTGTGTGCCCCCCAACGAGGTTAAAAAAACGTGTGCAAATATTAGGGTATGACTTATGGAGCCAGTTTGTTTCTTTAGTGGCAGGGATTGCATGAATGCGCGACGAGAATTGATGTAATTATCTTTGTAAAATTAAATTGTATTATTTAAGAATGCATTGACTTGCACATATTATTGCGAGTATGCACAAACAGAATGAACAAGTCACATTTTGTACATCCTTACCCAAGCCTTTATTCTACTGCAGTCCGTGAGGAGGACATTGCAATTTTGCTAGATAAGACTAATACTGTATATTAGTCTTCTCTGTGTTATCTCGCCTTGCTATTGGAAAAGCACCTATACTCTTTTCGAAAGCATTGCCTTTTTCTTAATGTTTTTAATTGTTAGATATTTGTTTCTTGAGAATTAAAGTAGATCTCTTATTTAAGTTACTAGGCCTATCGAATTTTAATATTATCCACTTGCTCATATTTACAGTTGATGGGCCTAATGGCTTGCGGTTCAACACATCACTGACCACTTGCGATGTCAGTGGTTCCCCAGCTCAATCGCAAACTGACAGATTACAACAGAGCATCAACCCAAGCAAAGCCGTCTTCACTATAGAACCTAATAGTTCCAAAGTAAGTAGTTGTTGATTATGCTTTTAATAAGACTTGATTGTAAAAAGCGACTGATGCATATATTAAAAGACAAAAGTTGAATTAATTCTAAGTGATGTATAAATCAATAGGTACATACACACAAATTGTTTTAGATTCTCATAGTGAACAACAAAGCATGCTCGCTGCTTGGGTATTCTTCGGGGGAGCTATGCGGTCTACGTTTCTCGGATTTGCTCCGCGACAGGAGCTGTCGGACCTTCAACTTGCACGAACCTCAAGATGGAGATGTATCTGAAGACGGAACCATTATACTACTTAGTGGAAAGGTAATATCCATTTATATTTTTTACGAGTGAAATGTCGCATCTTCGCTGCGGTATTTAATGATAAGTTCACATAGAACCGTTGGGAATAGGCTAAACAACAGATTCCGGATATGTTAAATTTTAACTGTAAGAGTCCCAAATAAATAATTAAACAACATTTTAAATATTGGTAACACAAAAAAAAATTCAGTGATACTAAGTTATGAAATAGAACGATTGAAATATTACTGTACATAATATTATTGTGCTTATGCTATTCTTATTTATTTTATTTTTATTCCTAACTCCTCCTAACTATTACGAGTATAAATATATAGTGATGTGCGATTGTATTTATACATTTTTTATTTTTTAAATATGTATAACAATAATAAATGCAGTTGTTTTGCATTGAAGAAGGTTCAACATGTTTGGCCAATAAATGGCATACAATTATATACATTCTAAGAATTACAAAAATACATCGACTTAAAACATAATATTAAAATCCTAATATTTATGACATGACATTACATTGTAATGAATTTACGATGTAATGTCATGTAAATATTAGGATTAAAATTTAAATCTGAAATTATAAAATTAAAATTTGTTGTGTTTAAAATTTATTTAACTGAATTCAACGGTTTTATTATGATATTTTATTACACTTATTTCACATCTATACTCTGTTTTTTTTTATATATAATCAGGTGTTAGATTTCCACGCAATTTAGCTAAAGCACACAATATAGTATAGATCAAAGTACCTGGCGATGTATTGTTTATTGCTCTAATTAATAATGTGTCGCGACATTTAAACTTACGTAATGTGTTGCAACGTTACTAACGCCCTTAAGAATGAACTTTAAATGTCAAAGAAAGCTAGTTAGAGCTGCTATTTAATTATTTATTCTATTAAGTAAAATATGTCTTAAGGGTCGGCAATTTATTCGAAGCATATTAATCCACATGTACACACTAATACATAAGCCCCATACCCAAAGGGAGAAGTTTCATCTTCTTTTCCTAATAAATTTGATGCTAGTTTCAAGATGGACATTATTCTAGGGCCTAGATTATGTAAAAGTGTAATTTTAGTATCATATTATACAGTATAACGTTATATTATATATATTAATGTAAGAATAACTTCCCCCTAACAGGTTGTTATTTGATATTAATTACACCATACCTTATTAGGGGTTTAACATATGAAATTGCCGATTTGTACTGAAAAATTGAAACTCATTTTTTTCCAACATGTAACATATTTATTTAATCAAAATATTTACCCTCATTATCTATACATTACTGCCATCTAATCAGAAGTTTATTTATGCCTTTGCGATAGAACTCTGCGGATCTAGATTCAACAAACTGTGTGAAAGCAATCTGTACTGTGTCCTGCGAAGAAAATTTTTTACCACATAGAAAATTGTCCACATCACAAAACAAATGGTAGTCAGTTGGAGCAAGGTCTGGCGAATACGGAGGATGACGTATGGTTTCTAACTGTAGCACCTGTAGAGATACAACGGTTGCACGTGCAGTATGGGGTCTTGCGTTATCATGGAGCAATAATGGTGAATATCGATTCACGAGTCGGGTGTGTTTCGCTGCCAGTTTCGCCATCGCTGTTCGAAGTTCGGCACAGTAAACATCTGCTGTTATTGCTTGATCAGACCTGAGAAAGCTATTGTGAATAACGCCATGAAGAGACCACCAAACAGTTACCATTACCTTTTTATTAATAAGCTTTACGTCAAGCATCGCATTTTTCGCTTACGGTTATCATAAAGAATCCACGTTTCGTCACAATTCGATTCAATATTTCTTCATTTCTGTACGGATTTAACAAGGCAGCACAAGTTTCAACACGCGTTTCTTTCTGCAGATCAGTCAAATCATTCAATTTTTCATATTTTTTTATTTTATTGATTTGATGCAATATTGTAGGTAAGGTAACGTTAAACCATGCCGCTAATTTCTGGGTAGTTTGACTCGGATCGGCTTCCACCATCTTCAATTCAGCGTTATTCACCTGTTTGGACGGTCTTCCACGTGGTTCGTTCTTCAAGTCGAAAAACCAACAACGCACGGTGCGTTTATTAGCAGTCTCCTCTCCAAACGCAGCATTGATATTGCGAGCCGTTTCTACCGCGTTAGTTCCGCGTCCGAACTCGTATTCAGACATTACTCGGATTTTCGAAGTGTCCATCTTTCCCGTCTTAGCTGAATAAAAAAAAACAATTGAAATTCTAAAATCAAACGTTGCACATTTTTTAAAAGAAAAACCTCATATGTATCATGTGAAAAAAAAATTCAACACAACTCGAAAATCTCACACAATGAAAGTTTAATGTCAATTCTAAGTATCTATTACTATAAAACGACAATTTCGTACTTTAACCCCTATTATTATTGTTAAACAGGGTAGTATTGTAAACTAATATGGAACCCTTGATCTTCGAATATGACTTTAATTTGGCTAGTATTATGTATATACATTATATGTATATGTTTGAGCAGCTCGATGAAGTCGATGTGTTTGACAGTCTAATAGAACACGCAAGTTATGCAGCGTTGACCGCAGCCTGTCTATGGACGTGTTTATTATTTTCCGAGTTTCTCCGTTCCTTGGAGTGCACGTTAAGTTGTGAGCTCGAGTTTTACACAAATGACAGTGATTGAGCGAGTGGTTGAAGAGAGATATCATCAGAGTCAATGCCAACCTCACCTACACTTGATGCACCCTAATAATCACCAACCGAACATTTGGCAAAATAGAGGTAGGTCGTCACCTAACAGAAAACCGCAGCCAAATAACAACTCCCTGTAGGGTTGTTGTTTTACTGCGAGTAAATGAGGTTACCGGTAACGGTACTGTGTTAATTGTTCAAACGCGCAAACGATACGTCCGAAGGTTACGGAACATCAGGTGGGCGGTATGCTAGTATGCCTCTCCACATTATTTAAAAAAAAATTCACACTGATCAGAATCGCATATTGTGGAAAGCATTAGCATTAGAAATAGCTACTCCATCCAAATGATTATAGATACGTGCTGATGATGATAATGACATATTTTTTCAGGTCGTGGAACTTTTATCTAAAGACGGAGGAGCTGTACAAGTCTCCTTATGGATAAGGCAATTGGACAGTGATGGCCCTTGCTTAGTTGTCGCAGAACCTGTTAATTGTAAGAACGTTGTGGTATGTACCTATATTCTTTTTGACTTCTTACATGGAAGTCTAGTAGTGGGCGTTAAAATGATTGAATATCATACGAGTATGTATTACAAAGATGTGAATTTTCGGATGCATACAATTTATATGAAACTACCATACCATTTTTTTCCCAAGGGACTACTACAGCATGGAGTTCTTCAAGAAATGCGTGAAGAGGTTTTTAGAAGGTCGGCAACGCATGAGTGACACCCCTGGTGTTGCAAATGTCCATAGGCTACGGTGACTGTTTACCACCAGGCAGGCCGTATGCTTATTTGTCACCTTAGTGGCATAAAAAAAAACATTATTTTTGTAATGTTATCTTTCAAATTTGTCACATAGTGTGGTGACGCTAGCTAATGACAAATCGCCGTAATTGTTAAAATGATTTCAGATAACTGTAGAATCGGATACAGGGTTGATTGTGTCAGTGTGCGGGGAAGACGCGGCCTTACTGTTCCAAGCAGAGTGCAGCGAGAAGTTGGTAGGGCTGCCAATAGCGTCCCTTATACCCTCCATACATCTGCCATCATTGGATGCGCCTATAACGAAAAGTGTCTCAAAGCAGAAAGCTACAGGTTGTTACATTAATGTATGTTTGTTTATATCTTGGCTACTTTATAACAGATTTGTATAGACGGTATTGAGGTAGCGGATCTACCTCAATAGAATACAGTCTGGTTGTTTTATATAGAACTCACGTTAATGTTAATACTTGCACTTGTACAGATTCCACTCTACCCGCGGCTCCGCCCGCGTGGAGTCAAATAACGTAGCCAATGTGTTAATCCAGATCATAATCTATCTACGTGCCAAATTTCATTCACATCCGTTCAGCCGTTTAAGCGTGAAAGAGCAACAAACATCCATCCATACATACAAACTTTCGCATTTATAATATTAGTGGGATGATTAGTTCAAAAGTATTTTCAACAAATGATGTGAGCTGTGATAGCCCCATGGATAAAGAAGCGACCTATTGATCAACTGGTCCCCGGTTTGAATCCTGGCGTGTACTAATAAATTTGTGTTTTCGGCTTTATGTACATACTAGCTGTTACCCGCGGCTTCGCCGGCGTGTTAAAAGAGTAACAAAGCGTGTTTTCCTGTGGGAGTAGGATATTTTGTCGCGGTAAAAAGTTGCCTATGTCACTGTCGGACCCTCCACACAAAATAAATATCCATACAGAAAAACACATCAATCCGTCGCTCCGTTTTGATTTGGAAATAGGACTAACCGACAAATAAATACACTTTTACATTCATCATAGTACGAAACGGACCCGTCTAAGACATTTGGACTTTATGCCAATGATTCTCTACGCTTTAGATCTATTCCACAGGAGCCGTTCATTTGCCAGGAATAAAAGTGAAACATGTTGTAACTTATCAATTAATATGTCACACAAACGATATTTATACGAAAATAACTATCATAAAGAAGTTATAAATGTTTCCCAAACAATAAATTGTGCATGAAAAGACGAATGTTAAAGAAGCGGGTGTGGTGTCTAAGGACCGTATCATGTAGCGCTCGAATCTCTCTTCCTACCGCAATAGTATATAGATAAGTGTGAAGTGTCTCGTGAAATAGATAGCTGAATTCTATATAAAACTAGCTACTCGACCCAGCTTCACACGGGTGATCCAATCGTTACCAAACGTCACGGGATCACCTGTTGGGCTAACCTGAAGATTCACTGAAACTTTCATCAAAATCTGCCCAGCCGTTTTTGAGTCCATAGAGGACATCAGACAAACATTAATTTTTATATATATAGAAGGTAACATCTAATCTGATGATTAACCATTTTGTTTTATATTCCCTTATTTAGGAAGAACATTGGACGGTGGGTGTTTTCCTCTGTGCCTGTGGATATCGCGATCAGACTACACTGAAAGTTCTCCATGGTCATCTATAAAGACGCACAAGGACAGGCAACTACTGGACATTAACGTTAGGGTAAGTACAGTACAAACATTTTATTAATAGCTTGCAGTAGTCTTGTGGCATATTCAATACGTGGCCCGCATTAGATGGTAAGCGGTCACCGCAGCCTATTGACGCTCGCAACACCACGGGGATGTTACTCGCACGCTGCCAATCTTGTGACCTAAGGATGCTTCGTCACAGTACCCAGTAATTTCTCTACCATATCTCACCCTTCAAACCGCGGCACAGCTATATAAATATAGCTGCTTGCCGGTAGAAATAGGTGAGACAGAGGTACCCACGCAGAGGACTTTTGTACAAATTCTCCCTCTGTATCATCACATCAACCCTTACTCATACCACTGCAGGAATACGGGTTTCCTTTCAACCGAAAGAGTTTTTTTTTTATAAACGTACCCCTGCCATGGGCAAGGCTTTTTCTGATACATATTTAAATATTGTATAACTTTTTTTTTAATTTATTTTCTAAGATTATAGTTTTGCCCATTTGTTGAACGCCGGTGAATAAGTATAGTCTGGCCAAACTTCCCTCCCCATACTTCGTCAGTCCAGCCACGGGCGACAGCGAGCTTCGCAGCTCCACCTAGCCACCACGACCCCATTGGCTATACACAGTATAGCTGAGGAGTACTGCATTGGTCCTAGGTGAAGCTGCTCTGCTTATTACGGTCAATGACAACCAGGCCAGACAGATGCAGTATTTTAAAAAATTTGCTCAATTTTTCCCACCACTAATTCGGAGACTGTTTTTTCGGCGACCCGCATTCCCAACTCCTTCCAACCGAAGCAGTTTAGAGCATACTCCACCACGCTGCTCAATTGCAGATTGGCGAAGACCAGTGTTTTCAAGCCGCCCGAGGACCGCTGACTTAGCTTAACGACTGTCATCTATCGACGGCTTAACGTGCCCTCCGAAGCACGGAGAAACTCGAGATAGATAAACCCATCCATAAACAGGTTGCGACTGACGTTGCTTAGCCTGTGTGTTCGGTTAGAATGACACGCGCAACGACGACATCGAGCTCTCAAAAATTCCTGTTCATGAGAAAAGCTTCTGGCGTTTTAACTGCTATCTAAAGAACGCAACAACCACTTTAATGCATATTCAAAGATATACTATTTTGAATTGTTTTAGTAATATGTTTCTAAATGTCTTCAGGTAACATATAACGTAAGCGGGCTCCTAGTAGTAGACGAGAGCGGCATTATTACCGCTTGTAATCACCATTTTGCGATGCTGACTTTTGGAAAACCACACTCTGAGGTTGTCGGCCACCACATCGACCACGTGATACACAACTTCTGTAGGGAGGCCGACATGGTGAAGGTGCCCGATAGGAACAGGAACATGACATTATCGCCAGTCAACAACGATAATAACGGATCAGGTAAATAGGTTTTATAATTTTTATTACAGTTTTTCATAAACAGCTTCATAATATGTACAAAAATATACTACATACATTTTGGCAATGGCTCCAACGATTCGGAGAAAAGAGAAGACTATATTTTATATTTAGATAAAGTTTACCTATACTGATGTATTTTCTGAAAAACGCGATTTTACAACCCAAAAAGTCGAAGGAAGCTCGGTACCTTTTGTCTTTATGTATGATTTGCCTCATTGTGCCGGTTGTCCCTGAATGAACGGTGTGTGCCCACGGCCACGCGCCCAGGGCACAGCCCTCCCGCGACATCAGGCTTCTAAAGAAACAGATGATGTGAAACTTTACACCCCAAATGTCATGTGATATTGTTAGTATTCTTAAATTGTTGTTATTATATAGCTTCAGATACAGACGAGAAAGAGACATCACATATTTTGTAGTCCGGAGATTACGGCTGAGCATATTTATTAATTGCACGCAAGTACATAAAATATAGGAGGTAGTCATAAGTAACAAAGTAATTAGTATTTACACAGCAACTTTTCAAATAGTAACTTTAATATGCTGACTTTTGGAAAACCACACTCTGAGGTTGTCGGCCACCACATCGACCACGTGATACACAACTTCTGTAGGGAGGCCGACATGGTGAAGGTGCCCGATAGGAACAGGAACATGACATTATCGCCAGTCAACAACGATAATAACGGATCAGGTAAATAGGTTTTATAATTTTTATTACAGTTTTTCATAAACAGCTTCATAATATGTACAAAAATATACTACATACATTTTGGCAATGGCTCCAACGATTCGGAGAAAAGAGAAGACTATATTTTATATTTAGATAAAGTTTACCTATACTGATGTATTTTCTGAAAAACGCGATTTTACAACCCAAAAAGTCGAAGGAAGCTCGGTACCTTTTGTCTTTATGTATGATTTGCCTCATTGTGCCGGTTGTCCCTGAATGAACGGTGTGTGCCCACGGCCACGCGCCCAGGGCACAGCCCTCCCGCGACATCAGGCTTCTAAAGAAACAGATGATGTGAAACTTTACACCCCAAATGTCATGTGATATTGTTAGTATTCTTAAATTGTTGTTATTATATAGCTTCAGATACAGACGAGGATTCATGCGGAGCGTTCAACGGTAGTCAGAAGTCAGCGTGTATGTCGCTCAACGTACAAGCATCCATACTGTCGACAACGAGAGAAAAATCCTCAAGCGCCCTCTGTTTAGACAAGTCCTGCAGTCTAGTCACCCATACACCTACTCCAACACAAGACATGGTGTCGAGCATAAGTACAACAGAACAAAGAAACGACATATCTGCTCTCCCAGACGTTACATCAGGAATGTCGGGCATATCTATAGACGATGAAAATTATTGTCACAGTAGTATCTCAAAATCTCGCTCAGAGAACATACTCCGATCTGAACAAAGCAATCCGGTGATAAAACAAATTAGTAAACCTTCAGAAAAATCAGATTCTATATACTATACGTCACAACATTCACAAGAAGTGACACCTACTGGAAATACTCCCAGAGTAAGAATGAATGATCCTTCATTAAGATTGTCTTTCGATTCAAGTAAGTATAGATGTATGAAAAGTAACTTGCCTGGTCAAGCGAGAGATGATAAGAGCAGTTTGTCGTTAGATTTCTGTGATTCTAATGAGACTAGTGCTGATTTCCTGACGCCTATTAACGAAATGCCGCCGCCCGGTTGTGAGATTGAAGACTTGCCGAAACAAAATGGCAATTGTAGTATAATTAGTACTGATAACGAGTTGGATACACAGACTGAATCTGCACAACGAAAAACTTATGAAGGTTAGTGCAACTGTGAGACCTATTTTTTAAACAAGATTACTAAACTGTGCATAGTCGTGCGTGGATTGCAAGTCGCCCCGCGATTTCTCAAATAAACTTAGTTATTCCGCTGTATTATTAACTAATGACATTTCATTTGTTAAATTTAAAATACATATATTGTATTTGAGAGACATTTATTGATCTATAATAAAGTAAAAGATAGGTAAAATGTTTTTTTTAAGATCATTAAATTTTGTGAGCATAAACAAAATACATTTCAGTACTTTTTGTTTACAGACGACCCCCCAGAGACACCGTGTGTAGCGAAACGTATACTGCGAACACACGTAACAACCTCGACGCCGCAACAATCTCGGGCCGGTAGCGGAGTGGGAAACACGAGGACGGATGGCTGCGACTGCACCGATGCCCACACCGACGGGACTTACCGCGGGGTCGTGCTGCATAGAGACGGAACAGAGCTCAGTATGTACACCTTCACATCAGATCAAATATTATTTATTGATCATAGTGTTATGTCATATGAGCTCTATGTCCTACCAGAGCTTCGATAATATTCATTAAATTAATATTATATTTAAATTATTGTATTTAGTACTCTGAAACTACGAACACATATATCCAATCCGAACAGTCACGGGCCAGCAGCGTTAGCAAGGATAGTTGCAACCGTACTGATGGGTACAGTGGTCGGCTTTCTGCAATATCGTACTGCATAGGGATGTAACCAAATATCCATATATATACCTGACCTATGTCGAACGCATTTCGCAATCACTTTGGGTTGACAACCACGTCTGGTTACACCGGTAGCCATAAGAAAGAGACATCACATATTTTGTAGTCCGGAGATTACGGCTGAGCATATTTATTAATTGCACGCAAGTACATAAAATATAGGAGGTAGTCATAAGTAACAAAGTAATTAGTATTTACACAGCAACTTTTCAAATAGTAACTTTAATACTTTAGAGGGTCATGTGCTAGAAGTGTGCTCGTTCGCGACCCCCACCAATCAACTAGATTGCAATTCTGGCGCGAAAGCGCACCGATGTGCGGATTAGGAACGCACACCGATCAGCCTCCGTCGGTGCGAATATAGCTGCATGCGGCGGTGGTGGGCGCCATCCACCACGTAGCGCTAATTTCGGCGGGTCAAAGAGAGCCCAGTTAAACAAGTGAGTGAGGTGTGTAAAGATCAAGTCACATGGCGCTCGGTTCTCTCTGCCTACCCCGCAAGGGATTTGGCGTGAAGTTATAGATAGAAATTTAATACACAGTTTACTGGAAACCTCACTCAAAAGAACATAAGTATCCTCCATGGATTTGGCTGCGGTTTTTTTATTTATGGTTTGAGCGTGTGAATCGACCTCGTATAATCCAACACTGAGACGGATAGCTGCCTACATGCCAATGGCCACATTATAATACTAATCGCAGTGTATTGCCTCCCCAGATGTATTATACACAGTGTCCAGCATGCAGCTACCGACTGGATCCCGCGTGCGGTGCGTGTGGCTCGGGGTGCAACTGGAAGACGCGCCGCGACACACCACGCTCGCCTCCAGCATCGCCTCCACTGCAGACAACTCGCTTGTACTGGTCAATGATTATTATGTTCCCCTCCCATGGCCGTGTCGAAACGTGTGTCGACCATGTAGCTTGCCCCTGACTCTTCCATGTAGATGCCCGCACAGTTGGAAGTTGTGCTGGGTCACAACACTGTAAGGCTCCACAACACTCTCGTATAGCCTATAAACTTGAAAGTCTTGCTGGTGTGTACACGCGCTGCTAACACAACAACACTGGAGCTTACTGAAAACACCACATACTGACAGGAACACAGCAACACTTTTGGGAGTTGTTATTTTGATATGATAAATTTAGTGTCAACGATACGTTCCTACTGATGATTTGGTCCTCGAGCGAACAATAACACTCACTTACTATATTGGCAAGAAACTTTCATGGCAATTTTAAGATGGACTAGGTTTAGGTTGGCCAACTGTTAAGATCAACTTGTCAAGAAAACTCTTTTCAACTAATAACTCTAATCCTATCTTTATTTCAATCTTTTATCTTTTCAACTATTAACCTTTCGGTCTCAAATCGTTCAAGTTGTAAAATAAGATACGGTACTAAAAAATCATATCTCATGAGGTCCAAGTCTCGAAACCTTGTAGTTACAATATCTCAAAAAAGTTTAGGTTTTGGAATATCAAACATCTATGTCTTATAACATTCAATATTCATAATATTTTTTTGTATCCACCGACAGGGCAACAAGTCTGCCGGTAGCAGGCCGCAGTCGATGTCACTTATGAGCCAGTGTGGCGAAGAGCAGACCGCGGGGGAATACGGGAAACATTACGTCAACATTAAACAAATTGGTAAGAAAAACGACAGCAGTGATCATAAAGTAATAATTGAAATTATTGTTTGCGTCTGTTGTATTGTATTTGTATCTTTTGCTGTGCGATGTGGAGGTCTGAGGACAGTCGCTTATGCCATATCCTTAGATTTAGGTAACGAACCCATCCTTATGATCAGGATCATTCTTAGGATCAGCTCTGTAGATTCACTAGAGATCAGTACTCTCGATTTGATTGCAAGACGACGTCGCAACGCACAGTTGCGCGGCCGATGGGCTCAACTAGGATAACACGTCAGGAAAGAAGATGATTATGACTAGGATTTACAGCTATTTTCATGACACTGAATGACACTTATACAGGTAAAGGTGCTTACGGTTACGTCAAAATGGCATATCGTCGTTCAGATCGGTTGCTAACTGTGGCCAAGTTTATTCTGAAGGAGAAGGTGGGAACACAGTTCTGGGTGGACGCGCCCGACGGCCGCCGGCTGCCGCTCGAACTCAGTCTGCTGCTTACACTCAACCACCCAAACATCGTAAGTATATATAACCTATATTAATAAAAATGGCGCTCCTGACTAAGTCACTGACTCATCAACGCCCAGGCCACACTCTTGAACCTAGAAAGCTCAAATTTTGCACAGAGGTTACGTTTGAAATGCTCACAAGAGATAAGAAAGGATTTTTTGAAATTAAATCCCTATGGAGGTGATAAGGGGATTGTCAGTTAGTATGCAGCAGAAATATTTTTCAAGTTAGTGACTTTCAGTTAGGAGCAGTTAGGAGAATCAGGCAATTGACGGATGTGGCTACTGCGCGCTTAGTCTACTGCAGCTACTTTCACAGCATTATGTCGTATGGTATACTGTTGTGGGGAACGGCGGCTGACATTGAGACAATTTTTATTTTACAAAAAAGAGCCATTCGCTCTATTTAAACATGGGCTCCAGAGAATCCCTCAGGGAACTGTTCAAAGAAATAAATATCCTGACTGTTACTTCTCAATATATTTATGAAAACATAATGTATGCCCGTAAAAAATTAAAGTTGTTGTCAAACTTCAGTGAAAAACTTAGAATCAGAAATAAGTTGTGTATGCGTACATCGGCTTGCTAGGACTGGTAGATCTTTTCTTGTAAATTGTATTCGATTTTATAATAAGTTGCCTGAAACAGTTCTGTCCTTTCCTGACAATGTATTCAAAAAGCACATTAAAAATACTCTCTGTAGAAGGGCTTATTATAGAATTGATGAATATATAACTAACAAAGATATCTGGAAATAATTCAGCACAGACAATAATCTTTAATTTTACCATTCGATATCATTATTGTACCAATATGCTTATGTATTTTTTGTTTTTGTAATATCTCATTGACAATTTTAAAAGATACCTATATTGGCAAGTTTCTTTCGGCATTTCTTTTTAGCCAATGGTCCGAAATGCTAGTAGATAAAAAAAAAAGTAAAAAGAGAATTAAATAAGATACAATAAGATTATATTTCAAAAACTGTAAGACGCGTCTAAGTGCCCGCGAGGGCCCAATGGCAAATAAAGAATTTTTATCTTTATCTTTTATACTCTCTATTAGAATCCAAAACAAGTGATTTCAGCGTTTTCAATAATTCCACCCCTTAAAGAATGTAATGGGGGGTCAAAAGTATTTCTTGAATTAAAAGTTAAACTGTTAAGAAATTGTTTTTTTTAAAGTGAGCTACGTTAGACTTTGTAAATATACTCTCAATCAAGACATCAAAAAAGTGATTTCAGAGTTTTTCAAACTTCCGCCCTTAGAGGGCTGAAAAGGGGGTCGATAGTTTGTATGGAGTAGAAATATTTTTTGAAGTTTTTGAAGTTAGTGACTTAAAACTTTGTACATGTACTCTCTATTAGAATACAAACAGAATGGTTTCAGCGTTTTAAAAAACTACACCCTTAGAGGGGTGAAAAGAGGTTTGAAAGTTTGTATGGACGCTAATCTATATTAATAAAAATTTAATTCCTGACTAATTCACTGACTCATCAAGATGTTCCTTTTGTAATGCCTATGAGAGATGAAAGGATTTTTTGATAATAAGTAAAACTGCCGAAATTCTAAAATCCACGCGTGTAAAGCCGCTGGCAAAAGCTAGTGTGCTATATTTTTATTATCAGGTCAAAATGTTGATGCAGTAAATAGTACCTGAGCTGAGCTTCACTCCGGGTTTTGTTTGTGTAAAATCCCTAACGCTGATATCCTTGTGCAAATATAATGTTTGCATGCTGTCCAACAGTAACATATACATATATGCATAAATTGCACCTCTGACAGTGACATGGTTATGTTTTGTGACAGGTCAGTGTGGTGGATGTGTTCGAGAATGACAAATATTTCCAAATGGTGATGGAGAAGCACGGCGCCGGCATGGACTTGTTCGAATTCATCGACCGACGTCCTCTGCTTGACGAACCGCTACTTAGCTATATTTTCCGACAGGTAAATCTATTTAAATGAAATATGACTTTCTGTATTACCATTAGATTGGTTAAAAGGAACCATGATTCCTGGCGTTATCCCGTTTCCTAATTCATTAGGATTGGGTCCGCCACCTAGGCCTGAGGATTTGACGAAGATATTGATTTTCAATGGAGCGACTGCCGTCAGACCTCTGAAACTCAGAGGCAACACCAGACCTTTCTTAGGTTAGGTCACACGTCTTTCGAAATACAATTTCTTGAACGCGCGACTGTCCGCACGATGTTTTCCTTCACCGGCGAGCAAGTTATATACACATATGTCCATAAATCCTAAACCACAAATTTAGTGGTACATGCTCACGCCAGTATTCGAACCGGAGACCAGTTGGTTAATAGGACAGATTCTTTATCCACTGGACTATCACTACTATAAAAAATAAAGGGACTGATAGTGTTCTCACTTGAGAGAATTGAGAAACCACAATTGGCTTACATTTGTATTGACATTTTATTTTACTTTGTTTATCCTACTAATATTATAAATGTGAATGTCCGTTTGTTTGTGCTTTCACGGGAAAACTACTGAACTGATCATCATGAAACTTTGTACACATATTCTTGAAGATATCATAAGTAAAATAGGATACTTTTTATTAAAAAAAAATATTTTTTATCAATGCGAGCGAAGCCGCGGGTAAACGCTAGTGGTCTATAAATGTGTATATTTATTTATAGTTATTTCACATAATGTTTTTCATGACAAGAAATAATCTATATTGCAGATTGGACAAGCTGTAGAGTATTTACACTCGTTAAACATACTACATCGTGATATAAAGGACGAGAACGTGATCATAGACAATCGTTTCCACGTGAAGCTCATAGATTTCGGTTCGGCAACTTTTATGAGCAAAGGCACACTCTTCTCCACGTTCTACGGTACCACCGAATACTGCAGTCCGGAAGTCCTCGCTGGCAACAAGTAAGTTATTGAACGGTAGATCATAGACAAACATTTTTATATTTATTCGCTGAATGAAATGGGCGACTTGATTTTTCTATCTGACATTATTTCCGCCTTACCATTTGTGAACTAAATTAATATTTGTTATAGAGATGATTACATTTGAAAAACAAATATAATACACTCTACCATCTATAGTCTAAAAGAAATGTCTGTAACAAAGAGTACGATAGCCGATAGTTCGTTTTGATTTTTATAGTGTCTTCTTCTATCTTCAAAATCTGTGCAAATGATATGAAGTTAGCACTAACAAACGCTAATCAAAATTGCTATTCAAAAAGGTTTATCTGAAATATCGTTAAAAAGTAATAAAATGTGTTCAGCTCTATAAATGTTACATAACTGTTTACTAGATATGCCGGTCCCGAACTAGAGATGTGGTCTATGGGAATAACGTTGTACGTGCTTACCTTCTTCGATAACCCATTCTCTGATATTGCGGCCACAATTCAGGGACCGCTCTCGCTGCCATCAAAGCTCGTCTCTGAAGGTATGTACAATCGTAATTTTATTAATTGACTTTTTTATGTCGTGTAAGTAAATCACAATCACCATTGGAGCAAGTCTCACCTGTACAAGTTTCTGTTAAAAGACGGGATATTCACTTGAGGTCGGATAGGCCTTTATGCTTTTAGTATAGTGATTAAAAACCTGGAAATTTGCGAGTAGGACCCCCACACAAAGGGTTCTATACCACCAAGTAAAAAAACACCGAAATGACACGTTTCTTGCATGGCGCTTACATCCGTAATTTTTTTATTTTTTTATTTGTTATATCCCTTACGGGGTAGGCAGAGAGAACCGAGCGCCACGCGACTCGATCCTTACATACCTCACTCGCTTCTTTAACATTCATAGTTATACCTACTCTGCGAAATATTCAAGTCTCTACCTATTACGGTTCAAAGGATACTTCCCTGTCACAGACGGTGCGGAGAGATAACGAAGCCTTACCAATAGGATTTCCATTGGTATCCTTTGAATACGGAACGATAAAGAAGGAAGTAGGACGACAGAAGATGTATTTAATTATGAACTTCTCGTCAGGTTAATACAGAGACAAACAGCTCTATCTTTATGAACAGATCTCTATGTCTCGAATATGTGAATATTGGTCTCATATATGTAAATATTGGTCCAGTACTAGAATTGATCCTGCTACTCTTGGTGTTAGCAAATAAACATTTTATTGTATTGTCATGCATTTGATATAGATCTCGAAGAGCTGCTCCGCTGGATGCTGTGCAAGGAGCCAGCCAACCGCTGCACTGTGCCACAGCTCATGGCACACGCATGGATCAGACAACCTGTAGCTATCACCAACTATGTTTTCCATGAGGTTGTGGACTGTGGTCAGTATGAATATTACTATGTTTTTCATTACCTACACACATATAAGTTTTTTTCGATTTGAAACAACGTCAGGAGGCATTCACGCATACGTCCCACCTGATGCCAGATGGTAACCGTAGCCTATGGACGCTTGCAATACACTAAGTATTACCCGCGACGCCACCTCTGCTTCTCACTGACTCAATTTCAAACACAACAACCCTCCAGGGCGTTGTTAGACCAAAGCATCGAACCTAATGTACGAGTATATAATAAAATTTGTCTGACCATAAATACTGTTACATAGAAAGTTTCAACTCTTTATTTATTTTGAATTTGGAACGCGTTTATTATGTTAAAAACTTCTTTAGATTTCACGCCGTTTTACATAATTTTTTCGTGTTTATTATCAAATTACAATATGGAATGGGGTGTTAAGGAAAATAGGATTGCCTTTTGAGGCCGTGGATCATATTCAAGACACTTCAAAAGCTTAGTATCAGCCTCAGCATCTTATCGCGAGAAATGAATATTCCCACTAGGACTCTGTCGCGTATAATAAAACAAGACCTGAAGCTCGGCACTTATCGTCTATATACAGGACATGCCCTAAATCAATCCCTCCCGTTGAAGAAAGTGAATCGATCAAAACGCCTTCTGTCCCGACACGCAGGTGAAATGCACAATCCTCTTTACTAATGAAAAAAAATTCACGATTGAAGAAATCAAAACCTATCGGATGGTTACAGTCGACTTAGAATCATGAAATTTGACAAGAAGCCTCGTCTCATATAATTACTATTTTCACCTGACTACTAAATTAGCAATAAGGCTAATGAATATGTTTCCCTCAATATTATAAGATATAAGCACAATGCACACTGCCGGGAATGAGAAGGCTGCCTATGTACAATCAGACAGACAGTCATGCCCCTCCCCTGAAGTAACGCAATTTATTCTTCCAGAACGACACGAGATCAACCCCGAAATGTACTACAGTGGTAGCTTGGGCTCTCCCCGAAGTGGCTCGCCGGTGTCGCTCGCCGATCCACTTGTCAAAGGTACCAGTCTTGTAATTAATGTGCGCAACTTGTAGTACGTCTGTTTTTCATCGTTGATTCATAATATGTATATAAAATTACCAGGCGTTTTTTCTTACGTCAGAAATTTTAAACTATGCATTACGGTTTTGCAATGGTGAGCTTATTCCTCTAAGAAATCTCTTCCAGCCAACCTGTGATGTACGCCGTGTTGTTAAATAACGTGTAGAAACAGTTTTATGTTCTTGAAAGATAGTAATAGACACGTACATCAGCATCCATTTAAAGGAATTGATGCCTTTTATGTCATTGTTGTCTCGTACAGTGCTGCCAATTAACTACCTTAAATAATAAAACTTCTTACTCCTATATCTCCTACGTTGTGGAACATATTGCAAATTATTTTAACGCAATTGATCCACTTCGAGTCTCATTGTATTACTCATAGCCTAAAGGTAAAATTTGATAATATGACAATTTGTACCTTTGTATTTATGTATATAATATCTTCAATTATACAATAATGTCGATTTTAATTCCACACGATGTATCGATAATTCATTGTACATTTAACAGAGCGTTCGAACCCGTCGGAAGCGGTGGTCACTTCGGGACGGCGCCGTTCTCGCGACGAGCCCAAACGCAGCTCGCTGGCTTTACACGCGCACGCGCTCTCAGCTGCCGACCGCGACGCGCACTCCGACAACTACAGCCTTCGCTCCTCTGCAGATGTAAGTCACATACTATTGTTATGATGACAACGAATGAGGAGACTGATTCAGCTTGTCTAAATCCACTTTTTCACTAGGAATAATCTATAACGTCGATACTAGGACTGTTACGTATTATATAGTAATCTGTAAAGATAATTGAATAAATCACCTTCCCTGCCTTGGTTGTGTACGAACGCACAACCTCAATATTGCCGTCGAGTGGCTACAACCCACTAAGTTATGTACTACTTAGTGGGTATAGCAGCCCATAGTTACTGATGGTATTTGGCTCCGTTATGGTGACACCGAAATACATTTAGAATTTTTGGGCTAGTGTACCATAAACAATTATAAAATCATATATATAAAAGTTATCAAAACTATGATTTGATGATTAGCGAAGTTAATAAGAGTACATCACGATTACAGATACGACGGATAAGATTAACCTCTTACACTACGGCAGATCACAAACAAGCATACGGGCCGCCTGAACTGAAGCAGGTAGCGTAGTGTAAACGGTTGCAATGCAAGAATATCACTCGCGCATTACTACTATGCACTATTGCCGCTACCGTTACTCCACAAGAGTTAACTTTACGGTACATTAAGTTTACAACAGAACAGTCCTGTATGGACTTGCTATTTAGCTGCGGCGTTCTGTAAGGTGAAGGTACATCCCCAGTGGTTGTCTCTTTTCGACAGTACCTCGTTGATTGTTTGAAAGGATGCACTACGTGCAATTGAGGTTGGCTGTGACTCTAAAGATGATTACGGGACAGCTAAATCCGTATTATGCACGTAAAATTAACATATAAGGTTGTTACTATTAAAGAAACTTTGTTGTACAGTACAGGCTAAAGTATAACAATATTGCAGTACATTAATATTATCATACTTTAGTCGGGAGAACGAAACATACAGAACTAGTTTATTTTCATGTAATAAACACTACAATACATTTTCAGATACTAGATATATCATCCAAGCCCGTATCTGACGCAGCGTTGACCGACATAAGCTCCGACGCGACCGGCCACGCCGCCTGCGATATCGATTATGACTGCGACCACTACGAGTGCGACAGCTGGGACGAGTGCGAGCAGGACAGCTTCTCGTAAATGACAAAGACGAAGCGTATATATACCGCATGATAATCGAATCTTATAAGTTCGTCTTATCACGGAGCAAATAACTAATGGAGTAATAATGCATAATTTTATATGTTTCGCATGTCCATTTTGATGTTTCACACACACACCTAGTGTATTAGTAGTGTGCCCAGTGGCCGCTTAAAATGTGAACATCTTCTGTTAGCCTATAGACGCAACACTAGAAGCGTTATCTGCGCCGTGTCTGTCTCGCTTTCAGAGCTTCGATAGTGGTATTACGTTGGTAGGGGAGCGGGAGCAGCAACGTCCACACAGCACCTCCTTGGGTTGCTAACATATGTAATAAAGGGTCCGTAGCCTTAGCAACCGAAAGAGGCTACCGTTAGCCGCTTTTCGTAATTCTTATTTGCTACGAGTGCGAGTATGATTAAAATAATGTTTTAAATAATATATTTTTTTACACATAATCACTAAGCAAACCAATATGGATAAGACAAAACTGGTCGTCAACTCTATACTCTTCAACTCTAAATAATGAAGTTATATCCATAATTGCTATGTCATAAGAGTTATTACATAGAGCAAACATGTATATGATATGCCGAAATTACAATATTTCAATCCTAATATTTCGCTGAACTGACTACCACTTAAGCATTTAATATCTCGTAGGGTTTTTAAAAATCATAATAAAAGCATGAGCTATTTAGTTAGAAACTAAGTATTTAGAACTTCTTTCTTCTCATATTACCGACAAAATGACCAAACGTCGTACTCTCTGTTGTAATTAATTAACTCTACTGAGTATTGCATGTTTAAACTTCACATGGTTTTTTCAAAAGTCTTTGACATTTTATTTCCTAGAATATATTTTTTTAAGATTGTAGACGAAAACTGTTAAAATATAAACTTACTCGTACAATAAATGTTTCGATGTTTAGAGTGCTTTTGAGTCTGGCCTCGTCATATCTTAGACACCCATTGTAGTTTTGGGGTCAAGTTGAAATTTTTAGGGTTCATAAACATACTAACAAATTTAGAATTTACAAATTTATTTATTTATTAATATTAATTTTAATTTAATTATTTAAAGAAATAGAATGTACGTAATATGGCATTTCTTTATAACAATTATAAAATATTCGTGACAGGAGTATCGCAGGGGCATTGGGTTCAGTTCTATGCATATGTATAGCACAGACGTCACTAGTCGTATACACAATTGTTATTATCAAATCTACGTGCATGATTTATTAACTCTTTAACCCAATGAAATAGTTGCGACGGTCTGCAAGATCTGGAGCGAACATATATATATTATTTAATATATTATGATCACATACATTCTGAGGTGTGGTGATGTTGGTGATGGTGATGTTTGGGATGTGATGTGATGCGACTAGTAGCAGATAGATTTCGTAGCAATTACATACATTCAAAAAGGTTGAACTTGTATACACTCAAATTGCAGTTTAAATCCCGCAATGAGAATACGACATATTTGCATGACATACAAATATCTGTTTCCAATGACTTACATAATCGTAAATCCGAACTATTAGAGTATAATTTTCATTCTTACAGGTTATCTACAGATACTTAAATAATCGAAGTATTCAGAACTAATCGAATGAAATAAAAAGCCGCGTAAAATGTACATATGAATGTTTTAATCTAAACCATTGATTATTGCCCTCTGTAGCGATAATTTTGCATAGTTTTTAGGCATTTGACGTAGAAGCAAAATCTAGTTCGGATTTAGAATTATAACTTATTTTTGTAGGTCTAGTAGGTAGTCTATTATGTCCTTTATAACATTTTACTGCTAGTTACTGTTAAATAATAAAGCACTATAATAAAAGGATTTTTTGACTCGAGAGTTTTCTCTTCTGATAATTAATACTATTAAATTTTATTCGCTTATTTTAAAATATATGAATACTGGCTCAAAATGCCTCTCAAGAAGCCATTCTACTTAATTTCTATTCATGAAAAAATATTTTATACGAATATAGTTTATATCGGTCTAGATCCTATCAAAAACATCGATTTTCATTACACGATCACTAAAAACTTGTATTATTCCATTCCATATTTATTCCATTGTTGAATCGCTGACGAAAAATGCTACTCGCCAAAGAAGGTCACGACAATTCAATTACTATTATTGTTAACGAATTAAGCAACTATGTTTATCACTAAAGAAAGATCATTTGCATTTTATTATACTTTTACAAGGTAATAAACATTTTTCGAAAGTACACGTGCTTTTTACGACGCGATGCCGCTTAGTTTTAAGATTTTTAACAGCTTGTAAATTGTAAAGGTAAATACCAAGATATGTTCATATTCAACAGATCGTGGACTCCACCAATCTTATATTTCTCCTATAACTAAACAAAAACTTAAAATGTAATACATGATAGAAATAAAAAAAATCTCTCAAATACTCAGTCAGTAATTAATGTCTCTTGTGATCAAACAATAATCGATGAATAGAAAACGAATTCTGCATAATTTAACCAAATAAAATTATAGTGTGTGCTAGAAATAATTAGGGTAGCCGCCAATAAAGACCCATTTCTGTTGTAATATGAACACTCACAATAAACGAACTGTCAGTATTAACGTTTCTTATGGAATTCTGATCTTGCTTTACATAGGAATAGAAGAAAAATTGACCAAACGTAGTTTATAGTCTGTAAAGTAAGGATATACCAAATTTTCTTTAGAATATTACCTAGTTTAAGATGCTGTGTCACGTATGAATGTGTAAGAAAATGTAATTTATTTGATTAGTACGAGTATGTTGATCTCTATTATGATAAAATGTAATACGTAATTCCAATTATTTTCCAACATTTTCATTTGTAATGTAATACGAATGTGAGATAATACATTTCAGGGAATGAAAATGAGTTTCGCTGTTGTCAGTCGCAGTATGAGGAATTGTTAAAATGTTTTTAAGAATTACTCCTCTTGCAACTTAACTGTTTTTAGGAATAAGGCTTACTTTACACGGCGCCCGACAAATCACATTTCGTGCGGCTCATGCACTATCATTATCTATCATTAAAGATAAAAATCTTTATTTGCCTTTAAACCCTCACGGGCACTTCTTACATTCTTAATATTGTATCTTATTAATTTTTCATAGTTTTAAGTTCTCTTTTTTAATCTACTAACATTTAAAATGTCCATTGGCGAAGAAGAAATGCCAAAAGAAACTTGCCAATATAGGTCTCTTTTCAAATCGTCAATTTATGTTACAATAAATTTATGACAATGTATAATGGTGACAAGTTTTACAGTTAAAGCTATATTAATTCATGTGCTGAATCATATCCAGCATCTCTGTCAGCCAGATATTTATCGATCCTGTAATAACCCTTCTTACATAGAGTACTATTGATGTGCCTTTTGAACATATTTGTCAGACAAATACAGAACTGTTTCAGGTCATTTACTATAGAACACGCAATTTATTCCTGCTTCCAAGATTTTCACTACATTTTGAAAACGACTTTATTATATTTACGAGCATACATTATGTTCTCATAAATGTACTGAGAGGTAACCGTGAGGATATTTATTTCTTTGAATAGTTCTCTAAGTGATTCCCTGGAGCCCATGTTATAAATAGAGAGGATGGCTCTCTAATATAAAAATAGTTCCAATATCAGCCGCTCTTCCCCACAACAGTATACCATATGACAATGCTGTGAAAGTAGCTGAAATAGACTAAGCGAGCAGTACCCATATGCGTCAATTGCCGTATTTCATCTAACTGCATATGCGACAGAGCTGAGCTTACTGGCCAGTTTATTTATGTGGAGGCCCCACTGCAATTTTGAGTCTATTGTAATTCCAAGAAATACAGTATCATTAATAAATTCTACTATATTATTGTGAATGAAAACTTCTGTATTGACAGAAGCCACATCTGGAAGACTAAATTTTATACATTTTGTTAAATTTAGTTTTAGATGAATTTAATAAAATATTATTGCATGTGAATCAATTTTGAATAGCAGATAGAACACTATTTACCTTGTCAATATTTCGCACCGGCGAGCAACATTAAAAATTAAAGCTCACGGTCCGGCGTTGTGTAAAGGAATCTTACTCCTTATTATTCTTCCATTCCAAATTATTATTATGATTAATAACCATGTGTTGTAGGCACTAATAAAACTGGAATATAATATTTTGAAGACATATATGTTATATATAACTTTTCTATCATCGTGATACAATTTACTAAAGCTTTTATAGTTTACATTTCAAGAAGTCGGGTATTCTTTTATCCGCTTGTTTGTAATATTGAAATTATATAAAATATTTTGCGAATAAAACATTCTGCGACTAAATAACGGTATAATACACGGCAAAAAGCTTCAGACACATAGACTATCTGTATTTGTACTGACTGTATCGGACTGACCAATCAATCTTACTTATTATTGTCTAAATTTTTTTATTATTTTAATTTACTATAATGAGCCGTTTTCTAAGATTTATCGATGACATGTTTAGTACGCATAAATTTGATTGGTTCATCAATATAAAATTAATGCATCAACTTAAAGCATTGTTGATCAATTTGATCATATAAAAAGCATAGGGAAGGCTACTTTCTTGTTTCTCATATTTGATGGCGATTTAGTCATTTAATTACATGTAAATAAGATAATAATATTTTATGCGCAAATACGTACCATTTTTCTTAATTATGGTAAAGCTTTTCCCACACCACAAAAAATTAAAATATTTTTCGTAACCACTTTTCTTATGTGTAATTCTATAGGATTTTCAATCAATATACTTGTTCTTATTATAAACACAGATACAGTTCATAGTCTTTTCAACTTACCTGACTTTTGTACGTTGTATTTTCTGTCGTAGTAGATTATGTTTCTTTTTTTTTTTTGTACATTTTTGTGTATTAAACCCGTGAAGCCAATAATTGAGTTATTTTAGTATCTCACTGTCGCTCAGAAAATGGCTCACAACTCATACATATGATATTGTAACCTATAATAAGCAAGGATTAATTAGTGAGTTCAATTTAAGTTCTTTCTTTTTCTACAAGATCTCAAAAATATGCGAATATGCTGTTAATATTACGTAAAATACCTACTGAAAATTCTTTAATTTTAATTCATTTATACTGACGCAAGAGGCCAATTCTAACATATACATAATTTATTTATATCCTATTGTTATTATAGTTCTGTAGAATACACATAATCAATACACTTGTTTTAACTTTAAGCACGGGGGATTTGAACTTTATTCTAAAGGTATAAATAACAAAATTGTGTGGTTTTACTGAGGTGATGAAACTGTTAAGTGTGAAACATGTTAATAATTAAATTTTGCGTCACATTCTTTGAAATTCAACTTGAAAGTTTTACTTTATTTGTTCAAAACTCCTGGGTGAATTTTATTTCATATGGGAGCTACGTACATCTCATAAATTCACATAATGAAAAGGTTATTACGAAGCGGTTAACAAATGAAAATTTCGTTCGCTATTTTTTTTATCATAAAGCTGACATCTCTGAATTAATTGAACTATTTCAATACAACCCTGTCCTATTCAATATAAATATAAAGGAACATCAACAAACTTGTCTCATACAGTTTCCTTATTGTTCTCAACATTAGGGTTTTCTTCTAGTGCTCAAATATTAATCATCCACAATATTGTCTAAAATCTAAGTACGTACAGCTAAATGTACTTCAAGTTGGATAATTTGGTCTATGTTCTTATGGCGTAATTAACAAGAGCTACAGTCAAACTTCGAGTGTTAATCGCAAGCGACAACATTTTCCACTGTCCTATCAAAATAGTTAAGTGCATGTGCGAAAATTGTACGGGGTTACTCATTTCCATCTTAAAGAAGGTTTTGTATTAAGTATATATATTATCTTTCTTCGCTATATTAATGACTCAATAGAAACTAATGTTCATTCCTGAGGGAAACTACACGTTTATTATATTAATCTTCCATTTCAAACTTGTTATTGTGATAAAATAGACTTATATATTAGGCATTTATAAAACTCGAATGGAATCATTGATCCTATATCATGAGTGGACTGTGAACTCCTTGGCTGCTTAGTTATGTTACTTTGAACTGTAATGTATGGAGGTCCTTTGGTTTCATTAGGAAACGTCCAGCCATCTCCACACATATGCACAAGGTTTAATAAATATTTTCAGTTAAATTCCAAAATAGTTTCAATTTCCTTTGCAAACCTCTGCACATTTGTCGATTCATATGGAGTGAGCTCTAGCGACAAATAATACACATTAGAAATTTTGTAAATAGGATAAGACACTTCTTTTGATAAGACTTCACGAAGTGGGAATGTGGGAACTTGTACAAAAGATACAAAGGTTATCAATTAGTTAGAACATAAAATTTTCGGTTGTACAGGAAATTTTGTAACAACGCTAAAATTTTGAAGGGTAAATCGTTCCTAAAAGTTTCCATATTGATGTATGACACTAATCGCGCTTTACTGCAATTTGAAGGAGTGATTTTGTGTGCGAGTGACAGGAGTGTTTTTTTTATACCTACAACTACATTGGCAAACAAGCATGCGGCCCGCATTAGATGGAAGCGAGCGCCGCAACATTCTACATAGTTTGTGACCGCAACCTATTGACGCTCGCAACACTACGGGAATGTTACTCGCGCGCTGCCAATCTTGTGACCTAAGGCAAACAGCCTTCACGCCACAATTCCCAGTAATTCCTCATCCTTCAAACTGAAACACAGCTATATATAGCAGCTTGGCGGTAGAAATAGATGAGACAGAGGTACCCACGCACACGACTTTTGTACAGTCTCCCTCTGGTTTATAATTTTGGTGTTATTGGTTGTTGTTATTTGGTGTATTTTGGTTGGTTTATAATAATGGTGTAAGGAAGGAAAAGGAAGCCGGTGAAGCGCGCGCTATTTGAGTTAGCCATCAGATGGTACCAACCCTTATTCCGAGAAGATAGTACTGTTGATATTATAATTGACACAATACAAAGGTAATAAAAAGCCCCATTTACGTAACTTATTATATTACAGAGCCAATTCAGTTGTTATCATAATTTCACTAATTGAATAACAAAAGTGTCAAAATTCATTATTAAAAGATTTATATATGTATATATATATATATATATAATTACAATACAAGGAATATGATGCTTGAATCATCATAGCAAACAATTTTCATCTTTGTCCGGCAGTTTATATAAAAAATCCGTTAAGTGCGAGTCCGACTCGCGCATCGAGGATTCATTCCGTGAAAAATATTTCGTAATCACTCGAAAACAGACATTGCCACAGACAACAAACTAATATCAATGATGAAGAACTAACACTTTGTTGCATTAGCAAAAGTAGTAATAATCAAGTAAATACGTACATATTTCATTGCATTTACTTGAATTCTCAATTGAAAAGTAAATATGTAATTAGTTACGCTATGTACTGCCATAAACAAACAATATATTTTTTACTGCACATCTTTTTTTTGATACGTTATTTCCATCCGAAAAAGATCTGAATTAGTCGTCATAATTTATTTCGTCTAAAGAATTTTAACTTCAAAATCAAATTAATAATTACACGAGTAATTTCTCTGATATTAATAATTTCCTAAATATTTATAATTCTTATTTAATTCCAGATTACTTAATACTTATATTATTTAAAATGTTTGATTCATGCCATCTACTAACCTTTTGCTATAGTTATTTTAAAACCCCCTATATGATCTTCATGTATCGCAAAAAAAAGCAAATCGATAACTATCTGGTTTATATTGTTTGATCTATATAACCTAGCTACGCTTCTAAAAAAAGGCTTCTTTCACCTTCTTTTAGAACGATATACTGCAGTCCTACATTTTACACACATTAAAATTAATACATAATAAGAGTAAATAAAATAACTTTCATGGTCGTATATATTTAAATACCTATACTAGAACTGTTAACTTTATGAAACACGAAATGTGCAAAGACTAGGTAGGATAACTAAATTTTTTATATTAAATTTCGAAATTTCTGAATGAGTACTTAATGTCTATGGTTTGACTACGATAGTAACAATCCATTAGAAACCGGAGACATGATTACAAAGTATGTAATGCACGTGCATGACCCGCAAATATGACCTAAATCTCTACGATAATACGAACGAAACCAATACTTTAATCTACATATAAGATATGGCAATAATTCGCTTATAGTAGTTTTAATTGTAGTCAATTTTGCAGCTGCAACACCCTCCTTAAAATGTCAATTTGCATGGCGCTTCGTCGCTTTTATGCTAATCATTGCCGTATTTCTGCAAATTCAGTGATATTTACAATTAAACAATCCAAATTGACGTATAATCAGAACTGTATAAGAAAATTTCCAGTATTCAGAAAAGAATTGGTAAGTTTACGTCATACCCATATAATATTTTTTGAATCAGTTGTTGGCTGCGGTCCTGACTGTTGGAGAATTTAAATTGATCCAATTAGGTTTTTATGTGGCGGCGGGATTCTCAATTTATATATTACGTTGTCTTCCTGTTTATATCCATAGCGATTTAGTAAAACGGAAAACCTAAACTGCTCGTGTACCTAACTGCTTTGACAGACATCTACCCGCGACATCTAATTAATATGATAATTTGATAAAAATGTTACTCTAATCATAAGTTAAGTACAATGTTTAATAAAAGTTCGATTTTATTAATTTTATTCATTATTTTATTGCGTCTAACTCTCCCCTGGTCAAATATGTGTCTACCCTGATCTTGATGTCTACCCTGCATTTACCCTGACTTTTTAAAAAGTAACCAAATATGTAAAAATGCCCTTATGTGAAAAGGTACACAAACATGTCAAAAATCGTAATATAAGTGTTTCATGAAAAAACTCTCAACTTTTCTCCCTGGCCGTATCCTCTACGAACTTAAAACTTCTTATCATAGAATTACCCATACAAAACTCTTTACACCATGAGATCCATAAGCCTTTGTGTCTCCCGATGTTGTAAAAGGCATACAAGCACATGGCAAACCTAATGAAAAGTGGACACCGTTAGCATGTGAACGCTTGCAATACCTGAAGTAACTCTCGTATGTAGCTAACTCTGCTGCTAACACTACAGACCCATAGAAGCTTACTGGTAACCTCACTCACATCATTTATACAATATAATATATCATTGCAAGGCAAATGTAACTAATTTTTTGTAATCATTACTTAATTGCATTGATAATGGACATTTTCAATTTATTGTTAAATGCCATTTATCATGTATTGGGATTAATTTTAAGCTATTGATTACTCCTGTATTACAAGCATTCTTAGGTTGTGATAACCCTATATGCTTGTATGCCTCGTAAATTATTTAAGTAGAAAATTGAATCCTGTGTTAAATAATGTTAATAAAAAATATTTTGTTGTAAAAAACAAAATAAATGCATATTCTGTATAAGTAATTATGAGCAGTGATAGATTAGAACCACCTATTGACCACTTGATCCCCCACCACATGTACCACTAAATTTGTCTTTTTGAATTTATGTACATATTTATCCTTGTTGAAGGATAACATTGTAAGGAAACCCAGAAGACCTAGAAATTATATTTCAAAAGATGTAGGACCTAACCTAAAAAAGATCTGGTTTTCCCTCTAGGTTGTGGAGGTCTGACAGCAGTCAATCCATATAAAAATTGGTGTCTTCGCCAAATCCTTAGGCGTAGGTAGCGGTCCCACCAATCCTATTAGATTAAGAAATGGGATAATGTGAAGAAGAATGATGACATTTTAAAAAAAAAATATGCAAGAAGCAAGTTACACTGCACATGTTTATTATTGATTCATGTGGATTAATTATAAATGTAAATAAAGTTAAGCCTTTCTATGCCAACTATTTGTAGTGCAGCCACAGTATCTTTGTGCCGCCTACAATTATTTTCGGGGATTTTGTTTAGCCATCTATACTAAAACTTATATTTCTTGACACTACAGATACGGTTGATATTTGAAAGCTTGCCATTAGCAAAGAAAACACATATTAGAATCAAATATCTGGCTTCACTGGAGTACAACATATGATATTTTAAATTGAACCATTCTTCTGATTAGGCTGATTAGATTAACAGGTAATTTAGCTAGGTAGGCTATAAAACAATTAACAACCAGGAGTTTTTGAGCATAATGGGCAGTAGTATCCTGTTACCTTTCGAGTTTTATTTTTTGTGCACTACTACTGTATAATATCTGTACCTTCTATTCTACTGTGCCAGCTACAAATTATCTCGTAGTTAATCAAATGTATGCCATGCCGGCTTCTGAGAAAAAATATATATAAAGTATGTCAAAGTAATAAAAGCACAACAACAATTGACAATATCTGAGTAAAACGAAATACAGTAGAAACTCTATTATCCAGCCCTCAGGTATACAGATTAGTGATTATCCGGATTACCAACCGTGACCAATTTATATGTACATACATACCTACAAGTCAAATTTATGCAAGCATGAACGTGTCAGAACTGACATATCCCGCCCCCGCCCCGTGGGATCGCTGCCCCACGCGTTTCGTTATTGTTAGTTTGTAATTGTGACTCCGCTCTGACTACATGTCATGTCTGCATATTATTAAACTTATTACTTATTTCATAATTACCAAATATATACTGTAAACAAATTATTTGTACATACCAGTGGCAAAGAGTCCATATAACCCGATTCCCATCGGCTTCCCTTACGAAAAATCTAATATATGGGCCAACGACATTTTTAGTTTGTTATATTCACACACTCACTTTGAATAATTTTAATTTACTAAACGCCTTAAAAAATTTAAATAGCAATTGTCAAATTGCAAGCCGAAAAATACCGGGTTACTTCTTCATAATACAATATCTCATACAGAGCATCTTATACCCTTTCGTTTCTATGAGCTGGCTCCTATTACTGCTACTCGTTCCGTCTCGTTTTAGCACGCGAAAACAATACACGAAATAACTCGGAGAATAGCGGCTTGTGACAGATTAAGGTAATTAGCAACGTGCAAGTGTAAGCGAGAAAGATCATATGAAGTAATAGTACTTATAAAGATTCTAAATTATGAATGAATGTAGCTACTGGCGAGTAATGTATTTTATTTGGCAGGATTTATTGTAATGATTCTAAATTAAGAATGATTTTAGCGGCATAAAATCGTGACTGGCGCGTAAATCGCGTAATACATTTTATTTGCTTGGATTTTATACATGACCATGGCTAATAGTGCGTAGGTATGTACTGCGTATGAGTGTGTAGCGGGAAACTTAAGTTTTGTTGAATTTGTTTTTTGTCAATTTCTTGTCGAATTTTATTTGTTTTTAGTGCGGAAGTGTGGTGAGTGAGTTGTTTTAATTTGTGTTGTGCCGACCGTGCGTCGTATAGTCGTTCGTTGGTTCGTTATGGCATTAATTCATGAAACTGTTGTCTAACAGATTATTTCCTGTCGAAGGAAACTTCATTTTCAAAACTATTTTTACAACAGTGTTTTATCTGATTTTGTTAAAAAGAACAGACAAATTGCTTTAGAATATAAATAAATCCTATGTCGTCGTAGTGGTCGTAGATGGTCGTTTTTTTTATAGTCATCGTTACTTTTGTTAACTTTTCAATTTGATTTTTTACTAGCAGGGTTCGAAATATTTTTCATAGTAATCAAGCATTTATTAAGACTAAAGAACGCATGCCACACATACTGCTTTAACTAAAAAGGCTTTTTTTTCAAAACCACCATTATCATACTTCAAAGACACAGTTACTCGTATATAAACAGCTTCCATATATGATGAAGGTGGGGCCTATATTTTTGCATCATGGAGCGGGCAGCATTTGGTGAGTGGACTTTTTATACTCCGGCTTCCCTTCTGAAAATATCCACCCTTCGCCACTGGTACATACGTACCTAATTATTTTATTTTATGATTAATGTTGCAGTATTTTAGTATTATGTATGTAATCTAAGATTCTTAATAAACATTGATTTTCGTTGATATGTATTTGTTGTTTTTAATAAACACAACATTATGTACTACAATGCACAAAACCGCTTTTCTTCATACATTCGATTATCCTGATTTTCGATTATCCGATTGCCTATCGACAACAATTAGTCCGGTTAATCGAGTTTCTATTGTAAGTTTATTTACTTTGATTCTTTTTATCCCAGAGGATATATAAAAGACAGATTTATAGCAGAGAATTTTATGAATAATTCATGCAAACTATATGTTTCAAGAAATCCCAAAAAATTTTAAATGAATTTACAATTAGGTTGAAGTGACTTGCAAGTGCTCACAAGAACATGTTTGTGTGTGTAGATAATTTGATGTCAGTAATATTTAACTTAATATGAGTTAAATAGTAGCTGAAACTGTTTGGTATTGGTTTATTTAAATAAATAAAGCTTAAGACCATACATAATAGATGGAGAGGGTATGATTATCCTCAGATAGATTATTCTTAGACACGTCAGGCACTTTGTAGACGTCAGTCTTAGTTTTGGGTCAGTAGTACTAATAACGTTTATAACAAAAGGTAATGTCAAAACCCCAATACATCTCATTGTCTATTGTCCTGTAAACAATGTGACATAAATCTATGTAACCATTCTAAGTAGCTATTATTGGACAGTTTCTGGCAGACAATAGACTGTTTGGAATCTTATGAACCAAAGGAAAACATTTAATTTGAAATATTAAGGTACCAGCCAAACAAAAATCAGAGCAATAAGTGTTAGTTTTTTTCTTATCGGGCAGAATGGAATATAGGACTTTCATAAAACCAATGCATATCTGCCATAAAAAGTTAAGGTTTAAAGAAGAACTATGTCTGATTGTCCGACTTTCACCTCAAACGATTGTCGGGCAAAATTGAAACATTTGACTGTCTTGGATAAACACATTATCACCAGCAATCTTTTCTGAGCACTCAATAGGGAAGTATCTGTAGGCGCTGCATCTTGGACATTGATATTTTAATAAGCATAGTCTAAAAAGTGTGGTGGTATATGAGTAACTAAGTAGTTATTGTTACTGAAGATCGAGTTGTCAGAAGATCCCAGAGTAGTTAAATATTTAGTCTGATTTTGTATAGTTACAAAAAATATTAGAAATAAATATAAAAATTAAGCACAAATTTATTGGTAAAGAAAGCATTTTAATTGAAGATACAGCATTTATTCTATTCTTGTGTCTTCAATTAACATGTTTTAAAATATCATTATTACTACCCATAAAGTCTCTAATAATCTATCAATACGTAAATATTGGCTAAAATGGTAATGTTATAATAATAGAGTGGTTTATCTAATGTTAGTTAGATCAACATAGAACTTAAAAGAACACCTGAGTTGGATGTGTTAAATCAGAATCAAGAATAAAAAATCTTGCCTTTAATAATCTCTGCGATATTATGTATCAACCCAATACTCTCTTTTTAGGGTTAAACCCTTATAGTTTCGCCATGTCCGTCTGTCTGTCGGTGGCAGAAACGCTTGATACTAGAAAGCTGTTGGCATGTACCAGGCCACTCAGAAAGTATTACGAAAAAAAAAATTTCTCTATAAGAGACTGGCCAGTTGTAATCTATTTTGAAATTATGATTATTTATAAGCAAAAATAGGTATGTTCCAATTTCAAAATTACGCTCCAAATATTTATGAGCTAATTTAAATTATCTGCCTCATTGAATAATAGATCTTCGCCGGGAACCTTTTCGCGCTGAATTTTTAATGATTTCAAGTGTCGCCTGAAAGCGGACGAGTCGTACGATAGACTTCCAATGGCATTCATGGATGAAGGCCCTTCCAACGTAACCCTGTATCGTTGGTATAACGAATTCACGCGTGGTCGGCTAACTTTGGCGGATGAAGAAAGAAGTGGTCGCCCTTTGACGGCTGTTACGGAAAAAAACGTGCTAGCAGTGATAGAAAATTTTAACCCAAGACAATAGGCGAGTTACATGTCAGGAGATTCAAGCACATACTGCAGATTGGATCGAGGAGAAACCTTCACGAGATTCTACACTTGCATCTTCGCGTGAGGAGGATAGTTTCACGCTGGGTGCCGCACAACCTCACCGTTACTCAGAAGCAGGCTCGGGTGGAACGGTGCCGTGATATGATAAACAAATTTGAAGCAGGCTCGTCTTGGCGTGTTTACTTTATCATTACAGGTAATGAGTCCTGGATTTATCGATACGATCCAAAAACGAAGCTAGTCAACGGTCTGGGTGTTTCAAAATGAATCAACGCCTATCAAAGTGGAGCGATCTAGAAGCGGAGGGAAAATTTTGATCGCAAGCTTTTTCAATTTGACTGGCTACCTGGTGTCAGTTCCTTTACAGAACCAAAGAAACATCAACGTCGAATGGTATACTACCAAATGCTTGGCAGAAGTTTTCTCTGTTGTGAGCAACAAGCGACCAAACACTGGGCTCCGCGGGCTACTGCTCCATCACGACAACGCGGCCGCGCACACCGCGCTTAAAACGAAGGACTTCCTGGACAGCACGCCGGTCAAACTCCTGGGTCACCCTCCTTACAGCCCTGACCTAGCATCTTATTTTTATTGACTATTATATTGACTTCTTTTTATTCCCGAAAATAATTAATCAGCTCAAATGGATACAATTTTCGTCGCCGGAAGATGCGCTGTAAGACGCATGAAACTTTGTATAGAGGCTGGTGGAGAGTACTTTGAAAAGATTTAATAAAAAAATATTTACCTATAGAGCACTTTTTTTATTTTCGCAAAACTTTGAGTGGCCCACGTATATGCACGTTTTTATAGATAATGGTACGGAACCCTTCGTGCACGAGTCCGACTCGCCAGTTTCGCGCCCACCCCCTGGTGTGGGGAGTTATTTGATAGTTTTTTTTAGAAACAATGATGGTTTGTGAAGGTCATTTTCGATATACACACATCAAAAGTGTCTAGGGATCAACATATATTTTTGCAATAACTTTTCTCCTGATTGATATTAATTAAAATTTTCTTTAAGGATTCATCAAATAAAGTGTTTTCGTTTGTCTACAGTAACGATAAACCAAGTCACCTTTGCATTAATAAAGAAATTTGCCATTTTCATAATAAAAGGATTTTTGACATTTGAACCACTAACATTAAAGTTCGAAAAAAAGATTGAAATAACAGTTTTCTTTAAAATTTTATTGGGTAACTTAAACAATTAATAATCCGTGTTTCTACCGCGAACACTAACAACACAAGAACATCGGTTTGGCATACTCAAAATGAGTTCATCCAAATCACGCTGTGGAATAGCCGCCCATGTTCGTTGCAACAACAAAAAAAGGTCTTCTTGCGACTGGATACCCTCCATATTCGGCAGAGCTCTTCTCTGTAGCATATCCCATGCATGCTCAATCGGGTTCAAGTCTGGCGACTGAGCAGGCCAGGGCATGACATTGATGTTAGCTGCGGCGAGAGTCTGTCTCTGTCAACTCTTGCGGTGTGCGGTCGTGCATTATCATGCATTAACTGAAATAAGGGACCGATTTGCACTTGTAGAGGAACGATGACGTCTGATACAATCGTCTCAGCATAAATTTGAGCGTTGAGGTTGCCTCTGATCCAAATCAACTCAGTTCTTCCGCCGATCCAAATACCCGCCCATACCATGATGGTTCCACCACTATAAGGATGGACTTCCTGGCAGGATTTTAATCGCTGTTGGCGTCCAGGGGCGGCCATTCCACAGCGTGATTTGGATGAACTCATTTTGAGTATGCCAAACCGATGTTCTTGTGTCGTTAGTGTTCGCGGTAGAAACACGGATTATTAATTGTTTAAGTTACCCAATAAAATTTTAAAGAAAACTGTTATTTCAGTCTTTTTTTCGAACTTTAATGTTAGTGGTTCAAATGTCAAAAATCCCTTTATTATGAAAATGGCAAATTTCTTTATTAATGCAAAGGTGACTTGGTTTATCGTTACTGTAGACAAACGAAAACACTTTATTTGATGAATCCTTAAAGAAAATTTTAATTAATATCAATCAGGAGAAAAGTTTTTGCAAAAATATATGTTGATCCCTAGACACTTTTGATGTGTGTAGTTATACGTTTACGAAATATTTTTATTATTTAAGTGTATATTTTTGTTAGACTCAAGATATCCCCCCCCCCCCCCCCCCATGCCAGTAAAACTGTTGTATTTGCAAATGTAAAAAAATCATGGTAATAGTCCATATAGTGAATTTAAAAGAAAAACTCACGCCTAAGCAGGCTTTGCAGGTTAACGAGTAATAGTCGACGAACTTATAAAATGTATTTTCTTTTATGAAGGTGTACAAATGTCTTGGAATATTGCACTTATCTGCACTAAGCGCTTTGAGTCTTAGTTTCTAATTTGAACGGCCAAGTTGTAGAATGTATCGCAGGTCCTCCCTGGCATAGGCATTTCATAGTCCATTTGAATTTTATTTCCGATATTTTACACCAGATGGCGCTGTTCACAAATTACATCGTGCTATGGTTTCGTTTTCATTAGTCTTACGAAGTCAACTGGTTTTTTTTGGCCTATACGTTTAATGAATTCCTCGACTTTCACTGTCAAATTAGGCACCGTGTTTGACTAGTGTTGAGTAGGTCGAAAAGGATAGTGCCGATTGACACAATCCTTCTCTTGAAATCGGTCCTACAGAAAATCCCACACTCTGCATAATTCAACAGCGTAAAATGCAGAACTTAGTAAATAGTATTTAGAGAAACTTTTATTGAAGTTAAAATAAATATTTAAATTTCGAACTTATCTAATGTGATAAATATATTTCTAACAAGTTTGTTAATCGAATTCATTTAGACCCGATTTTATTTAAAAAGAGAAATAAGTTGCCGCGTTCAGTAAACGATTCCTCTTTTTATTGAGTAGTGTTGCCACAGCACTAAATCTACGTCCATCTAAAAATATGTGACTATGAGTATATACTCGTTCGTATTACCAAAAAGCATTGAACAACCGACAATCCGGTTGCAGGATTAGCGACATTCTAGGTAGTCATTTTCGAGTTTGATTTTATTTCCTTTAACCACCTTACCAGCTTAAGATACCAACTGTTCGCTATGTCCCGGGAGTAGGGCTGTAAGCTTGTTTGTCTTCAGATGTTGTATAAAAAAAAAGTTTAACTACGAAAGCACCGACGACATTTGTGTTTTAATCGAGTTCCAGTTATCTCATCTTGAAATTACAGATTGAATTATGCAATATCTTTCTTTGTTGCCTTGTAATTTTGTTTATTTTCAAGATTTTTATCACAGAATTTAACCGATTGTAAAATCGAGTGAAACTAGTAACTACCTATTGATAGTCAACGCACTTTTGTTGAATTGAAATCATCGCTATTAGCGACACAAAGTTGAATAAATGACATTGAACTAACTGTTTAATTTTTCGTATGTAACTATATTTTTTAAGTACGCTTTTGAAACGTCCAGTAATAGTCGGAGCGCTATCCACAGCAAGTGATTATCGTCAAGTGAATTTATTTCATATAATGTTTCTCCTTCAGTATCTATCTTTAAATTTTGCTAGCGAATAATAATTCTTGAGATATTTTCTGTTTTGTTTTCATTAGCTGGTTAATCGAATCGTCTAACTGAATTCTGAATTGACTAATCGTCAGATGATTGCACAATGACTCGTCAATATTTTTAGCCATCTCATCAGTTCGTATTTACACAGAACTACCTTAAAGTATTTTTTTCACTGAATAGCCGTCTGTTCTTTTTGCTTCCGACATGATTATATTTTTACAATAACGTGAGCATACCGTTATATACCGAATATACCGTTGCTTAGAAGAGCTTAAATAGTTTTGGACCAGTATAGACTTACAGAAAATGAGTATCATATTGAAGTTTTTTGTAGTAAATTAGGTAAACGTATTTTTGGTGATTTTAGTGATTTATTCCAATCATTTACCTTGTTTTTTCAAATGTTTCACAATTTTATTATTTTTGGGTACTTTTTTTATACCACTAAGGTCGCAAGCAAGCGTACGATCTGCCTGATGGTAAGCAGTTACCTATGGACATTTGCAACACCAGGAGTGTCACTCATGCGCTGCCGACCCTGTAAAAACCTCTTCACGTTTTCTTGAAGATCCCCATGCTGTAGTCCCTTAGGAAAACCTCGTCTGGGAGTTCATTCCACAACTTGAGAGTTCTCGGAAGAAAAATTCGCTGGAACTGCACAGTACGCAACCATTGCGATTCCAGTGTGTGAGGGTGAACTCCCCGCCGTCGCGTCGGCGAGCGGTACGGTTGTAAAAAGAAGCTGTCGGCATCATATCGAACAATTCTTCAAAATACCACCCGTTGTACAATCGGTAGAGCACACAAAGGGAGGCAATGTCTCGCCTTAAACTTAAGGGCTCAATTAAGGAATCGACAGTTCTCACAGTTCGCCTCTGAACCGTATCACAATGTCCTTGCTGATATCCAGGTGCGCCCGCCTAAAGGTGACTACAGTGCTCCACGTGCGACTTGAGACTCGTATAATATAAATTTGCTGCTTTGCCCTGTTAAACACACCAAGTGTCTTGGATGCCAATTGGACCTTCTCCAGGTGATGCCGGTATTGAACATCGCTGGAGATCTCGACACCGAGAATTCTAATGCTTTTGGCGATAGTAGGTGATGTGTTCTGGAATTGAGCAACCACAGCAAATGGATTTTTCTTAGCGGTGAACGCGCAAACTTGTGTCTTTATGGGATTGCATTGGACCAAGTTCAGTTACCCCCAGTCAGACTTTTGTCAAAGTACCCTCAATGTTAGACACAAGCTTATCCCGGCTTTCATCCACAAGAGGACGAGCGATGCTAGCTCGGCCTGTATAATAATTGTCGCCGGCGCTGGGGTCCGCATAACAATGAATGCCATCAATTGACAACAAACATATCATTGATATGCAGCTGAAACAGTGTCGGAGACAGTACAGAGCCCTGTGGGACGCCAACGTTGATATCCATGCTATTGGAGCAGCCACCGTCAACCACGGTTTTTATGCATCTGTTGAATAAGAAGCTGGCAACCCATTTGTTTAAACTAACTGATGGTAACTTCGATAGAAGACCCCGATGCCAGACCCGATCGAACACCTTTGCCATATCTAGGCTGACTGCCAATGCCTCACCTTAACTCTCAATCGCCGTACCAGTCGAGCGACCGTGACGGAAGTCATATTGACGGTCGCTGGTCAAGTCGTGATCCTCTAGGTATCCCAGGAGTCGTATGTTTGCCACACGCTCCATCCCCTTGGAGAGAAGGGAGGTTATAGCAATAGGCCTGTAATTCAACGGATCTGATCTATCACCCTTTTTGGGCACCAGTTGCACATTGGCGGTTTTCCATGAAGACTGGACTTGCCCAGTGGAGTAGGAAAGCACAAAAAGGCGCGTTAGTACAGAACACAATTCAGGAGCACACAGCTTTAGCACCACTGCGGGTATATACCGTCTGGCCCACTCGACTTATGAATGTCGAGCGAGAATAATGCCCGCTGGACATCTCGCTGTGATAATGGAGATTTTGGACATTGAGCCACCGCCCCACGGGATGGTAGGTGGCACAGCTCCCCCGTTATTCATATTCGAGTTAGAGGCAAAGAGTTTACCGAGCGAAGGCTCGCAAGCCGCTCGCCAACTCTGCCGACGAAATTGAATTTTGCTCTTAACAATCACCCTTTTACTGAATCTCCAGACAGCATTCAGTTTGAGCTTCAAAACAGAAACATCGGTATCCCCATTAGAACGCGCCGTGGTCCAAGCCTCATAAGCAGCCTACTTAAGATGATTGGCTTCTCTACAATGTCGAATAAACCATGGTCGCTTTTTGACTCCCGCAGTAGCTACTAGGCGATTGGGAATGTAGCATTCCATCCCATCCAATATCGCCGAGTTTGTACAGGAATCAATGTCGTTTGATTCGAAGCACAGGTGTCACCGGCACGATGCGTAGAATTCACGCAATCCATCCAAGTCTGCTGACCTATAGTGCCATACGCGATGACATCCGGCAGGCCGAGGTGGGTCGCGTCTGGTGCATGGCACTTGGGTACGGATGGGACAGTGATCCGACGAGCCAAGCGGCACATCCACTGAGAGTTTATACTCATCCGGACGTGTGGTTAGCAGAAGGTCCAGTAGAGAACTTGTATGGTCACTCATATAACAAATCCAGATTGCAGCATACAATTACTGCTCACAGCCCTGACTGTCATTATACCGCCACCGCGACTTTTGGCGGAATTTAATAAAAATTTTCTTTTTTGAATTTTCTCTTTTTTTAAATGAACTTGTACTTGTTTCTAGCGTTATCCTTTTAGGATCGGCGGGGTTGGCGAGGATACTGATTTTAACATGGAGCGGCTACCGTCATACCTCCACACTCTTAGGGAAAAACGACATTTTAGATTAGGTCACACTTTTTTTGAAATCTAATTTCGTTGGCGTGTGGGTTTCTTCACCATGTTTTCCTTCACCGAAGAGCAAGTGATAAAATATGTACATAAATCCGAAAAGACGAATTTGGTGGTACATACCAGATTTCGAACCAGGGATCGTAGGTCGATGGGCTGGTTCTTTATCTACCAAACTATCACTGCTCACAATCTGATGAACTAGTAGACATATGAAAAAAATGTAATAAAACATATAGTATTTAATTAATTTGCTAATAAAATGTGGGATCGAATCCATTAACGTTCACGGCAAATCTCAAGCTAAACTGTAAGACCTTTGCACCGGTCATATGGCAGATAGTTGCAACACCATTTTTACTCTTATTACAATAGTAAAACTGGTGTTGCAACTGTCTAGCATGACTTGTCGCTGTGTGTACATACATAAAACGACAAATCTTGCAATTTGTGAAGTGTCATCTGTAATTTTTTTGTATAGCCATATAACGACCGGAACTAACTGCCCAATTGACTGTTTTGTTGTTGAAAGAACGTCGTCCTATTATTTTCTTTATTTTACATATTTCAGTCCTTTTATACCGCTTTACCATGTTTTTATTGGATCACTTTCTTATCTGTTTCTCTGTTTGTTTGTCATCTGGTGACAAAATTTACACATTTGACTTATTTAGATACATAGATTAGAGCTGGATGACAATGTAAAATGAACTCTTTGTTGTCTGTCGTTTGTTCGTCTATACATAATAATAATAACATACGTAGTAACTTTAATTTGACCAACCGATATACAAGCTTCTACTACTGTGTCTATATTTTATTTGAATTTCTTTCCCATGGAAGATATTTTCGGAAATTCCCACGGGACACGCAGATGTAATCGCCAGAAACCGTTGTATATTGGTAAATAAGAAACTGGCTCGTTGGCTATATTGGAATTTTGCATCTAACTTGAAATTCCGTCAGTCTATAATCCGCTTAAAGTATTTATTTATTATTGCTCTTTTGTTTTATTACATCTCTTTTTTTCACGGATTTTAATCCCGGTCATTTGATAGGCGTGCGCGGGGATATGAATCCAACACGTAGAGGCCCCTTCGAAAAGAATGATGTAATGTATTATACCCACCGTGATCTGCTTCAGGGGATATTAATGGGATAATATACCAATGGACAGGTCACGGCAGGTATTGGGACTATTAGGAATATGTCGGAAAAAAGCGGGCTATTAAAATGAGATCTGGAGATTTTATTGGAACTGGGCTATTGCAGAAGAGAGGCGGACGCCTGCCATAACTATCATAATCTGATGTTACTTTCAACAGGCGGTGGCTCGCCACTCATTAGATGGACCCCCGAAATGCCAGAGAAAGTCGGCCGGGGGCAACACCGGTGTCAGTGACTCAGGGGTATCGAGAGGTGTGCTGCGCTTTCTCCGAAGTTACTCGCGGCGTTATGCCCTTTAACACTTCCACCCCTGGAGCATATCACCTGATAGCGCAATATGCTCTATCGACTCCTCTCTGGACAGCCAATGAAGGCAAGCCAGAGCTGAGAATCCTGCGGGCCTTCTTGACTTTCCACTACGACCGACGAAGACCGGAGACGAAGGCCCTGATCGACTGTCTGGAGAACTCGGGTACTCAGTACCAGTGGTTTTTTATTTATTATTAATTAGATTTTGTAATATTGTCACGGGATAACGGGGATACGGGCTAGCGAACTAACAGACACCATAGCTTTAAATACTATACTAATGTAATGTAGCCTAAGAATACGTCGTTGTGATTGCACTAAATCAATATTCTTTTTAAAACTCACTATTATATTATATACTATAAACAAATCAAGTTGGTCCTACCACTAGGATTCTAATTTTAATTCAGGCTATATAAGGCTTTAAACGCGAATGCATAATCTAGATTTAAAAGTCAAGTTTACCTTGGACCCTACACGAGGCAGCCAATTGCCATAAGTACACTATAAGATATAAGACGTAATTCACTGCGGGTGTGTGCGATAAACATACTTACTATTGCGAGTTCAACCACATTGTTATTTATCAGATTATTTATCAGATAAAACAAGTGACTGTTTAATTCACACTTAAACAGTCACTTGTTTTATCTGCTGAAGCACATTGTCGAGTAAAGGCATCTCAATATCTGTGTTTAATAATAGTAGATGCAGTCTATTCTGGGCATCGATGTATAATTCTGGGTAAAATAATATACAATATCATTCCAATGTTTCTCTGCGGTATGCAGTCAAGTTTTGGCGATCGCGATATAAATTTTTTGAAACTATATTAAATGTATATATGTATATTTTTTATGTTTATTTAATTTAGTAATTATTTGTTTGTTTGTTTGTAATATCTTTATTGTACATAAAATAACAATGAAAAATATAAATTAAAATGCAACACATTAATAAATGTACAAAGGCGGACTTATTCCTATAAGGAATCTCTTCCAGTCAACCTTTGAGTGTCTAATTGGAATTTGGTAGGCGAGTGGCGCGGTAGTACAACATAAACGAAACAGATCATTATAATAATTAATAACAAATATAAAAGTAATAAATGTCAAAAAACAAAAATATATATATATATGAAATTGAAAGTAGCTAGACAAAACAGAACAGAATATGAATATATATGTAAAGAAGAAAGAAAAAAAAGAAAAACGAAAGAATAAAAGAAAACGAAATTAACTAAGATAAAAATAAAATCAGTCTAAAGCACCATGATCATCGTGAGAGCCCTTCAGAGCCAGTTTAAACGATTCAATGGTGGGAGACAATTTAATGTGCAAAGAGAGTGAATTCCACAATTTTGCAGCATGAACCGAGAAAGATTTGGTGTATGTACTACTGGTGTGCATAGGAATATTCAGTAAAGGATCCACTGAAGACCGCAGACGATTATCTATATCACGAAATTGAAACCTTTCACGTAAGTACTCAGGAGCAGATGGGTTAAATAGTACGTTGAAAAGAAGGGACAATATATGGAATTTTCTACGTAGCCTAATCGGATGCCAACCGAGCTGCTTGCGAAATTCAGAGATGTGGTCATACTTCCGCAGACCAAATACGTATCTTACACAAAGATTCAAAAGTCTATCCAGTCTATCAAGCAGCCCCTCTGCCGGATCCAGGTAGGCCACATCAGCATAATCTAACAGAGGAAGCAGGAGGGATTGTACTAGCATCGCCTTAGTGGAAATCGGAAGGAAATTTTGCAGACGTCTAAGAGAATGCACAGAGGCGAAAAGTTTACGGCTGACTTCATTTACCTGAGGTATCCACGACAGAGTTTGATCCATGATAACACCCAAATTTGTTACGGTCGAAGAGATCGGTATAACAGTGCCGTCAAAAACTAAACTGGGAATCATCATGGAGTCCAATTTAAAAATGAAGTGGGAACTACCAATTATAATTGCCTGTGACTTAGCTGCATTAATTTTAATGCCAAAGCGTTGGGGCCATTGAGAAATGGCAGCGAGATCAGAGTTGATGGTAATTATTATACTTTATAAATGATTATATAGATCTACGATAGATCAATGAGCAATATTGCTATGTCTTAAGAGAGCGCACAAAGCTAAGTGGCGCCCTCATTTATTATCTATGTACAAGTAACCAAAATTTTAATTATTGTTTATTGTGGCGACTTATAGCAATAATCAAAATTAAATAATAAAAACAGAATATGTCTCAAAAAAACAATAAATATGGTTCTACAGTGGCTGTATTGAGCGTTTTTTTTTTGCATTGGTCTTAAATGCGCCCTCTTAATGCTAAGGAACTGTATACGCGACCGAAACAATAACATTAAATTCATAGTAAGTATTTTTATTATTTAAGTTCTATCAATTGATACGAAGCGTCTCCGTAACAACGTATTGTCTGTTGATAAGTAGTATTTACATCACACATTAGGTAAACTGTTTCGCAATGAAGCGTTCCTTTTTCAAATTCCTATTCATATACTCTTAATGGGTAATGTAGTACAATAGGATAATGAACAGTTATAGCCCATTGGATAAGGAACCGGTCTATGGAGCAACAGGTCCCTTCGAATCTCCTTAGTCTTAGTTAGAGGACTACGCCAATCCTAATGGATTAAGAAAGGGGATAACGCTAGGTAGACGTAGTACAATATGGTAATTTAATGCCAATTGCGGTATAAAAAAAAAAGGTATTTATATCTTCACGCCAAGTCCCTTGCGGGGTAGGCAGAGCGAACCGAGCGCCCATAAGACGCGGTCCTTACAAACTTCACTCGCTTCTGTGACATTCAAAGCTCCTTCACGCCAGGTCCCTTGCGGGGTAGGCAGAGATAACCGAGCGCCATAAGACGCGGTCCTTACATACTTCAATCGCTTCTGTGACATTCATAGCTCTTTCATGCACGCTCACCGGTTCCTGGGGCTCCTGACATCACCTTCTGATAAAACTGTCATGGTAGGTTAGTCTTGGTCTTCCTCGGCTCCTACTTCCTTCCACTTTTGCATTGTATATCTGTTTCGTCATTTTTTCCTCGCGCACTCTTTCTACATGTCCGAACCAACGGAGCATGGGCTTTCTTATCTTAATACCGACACTTTCTTTCAGATCAACTCTTTCTCTCACGTCTTCATTACGAACGCAGTCAGCAAGCGTTATGCCACAAATTTTGCGTAATGCTCTCATCTCGACCGTATTTATTCTACTTTCATTCTACTTGCTCTCTCTGCCATACCCAGCTCTCACTTCCATAAGTTAGCGTTGGGATTAGCACCGCATTGTGTACAGCGAGCTGTGCCTTCTGGCTTAGATTTCAGCTGCCTAGAAGTTTACCCAACGCACCATTCACCCTATTCCCTACACTCACTCGTCTCTCCACATCAGCGGAGTGTACCTTCAATTGCTGCTAAAAGCACTTCCAAGATATACAATCTCATTCACTTGCTCCAACACTACATCATCAACCTCTCTTTCAAATACCATAATGTTGGTTTTCTTCGCATACAAAAAAAAAAGTTGGTATAAAAAAAATGCATTTTCTTCCAGTCGAACTTATGATACACACGGTGTTTAAAAAAAACATATCGTAGTTCACAACACAATATATAACAAATCATTGTTTATATTTTGCAATGATTTGTTGTTTTTTTTCCCCCGATTTGATCTAAAGTTCCAAGTCCTTGATCAAATTGAAGTGTATCTCAGTATTTTTTATTCAAATTACTTAGATGGCCATAACGGCGCAGCTAGTCAATTCGTGACGCGCTACATTTGACCATTACTTGCCATAATTCTAAACTCAATGGATTTCGCAGAGTCGATAAGTACCTACGTAGTTCTTCTTCCTTTCCTTCCCTTCCTTCCCTTAATCAAATTTTCTAATCCATTGGATTGGCGGGGTCCGCTTCTTAAGCCTAAGGATTATAGGTGAAGATGCTGATTTTGACATGGAGTGACTGTCGGCAGACCTCCTCAACCCATAGAGAAAGTCGGACCTTTCTTTGTTTACGTCTTTAAGTCTCAGGAAATACAAGCACCACTCACACGAACCAGGCTCCACTAGGTTAAAATACTTGTTATGCACTTGGCTATCACTGATCGACAGTGTACCCACGGTATTAAAATAAAAACCAGTTGAGAATGAGAAATTTTGACCATGTTCCTTAAGAGATAGGAGGTTGGTTTTTCAGACATTCCTATTCTACTTATTTATGCTGAATCCGAATTTGAAGTCAGAATTCGAATATTCGAAAAAAACCGACAGGCACACACAGACAAACATATAGATTTCATATAGGAGAACGGTGTTATTGAAAATACACAAATTTACCGAATACTTGCGTATTTTCTAAGTAAATATAAAATTCACTTATTTTATTTATATACAACGTCGGAAGGCATACAAACATACGGCCCTCCTGATGTAAAGCGGGTACCGTAGCCTAGTAACGCTTGCTGTACATACATTAACTATCACTCGCGCGCCGCCACCTCTGCTGCTAACACAGCAACTCCATAGGAGCTTACTGGTGACCCTCACTCACACCAGGAACACAAAAACCCTCTAGGAAGTTGTTATCTGGCTGCGGTTTTCTGTGAGGTGCAGGTACTTCCCCAGACGGGCTGCTTCGATGTGCCCTATTTCTCTTATTTTTTTTTAATAAAACTATTTTCGTGTGCGAATTTGGAGTTTTGAGACTTTATTATTAGTAGAACCCACATAACACGGACGTCACGCGCAAAGTCCCGCTGTTCGGCTGTTCCGTTATTCCAAATCGTTGGCGTGGAACGAATTTGTCAAAAATTACTCAAATTTTGTAGGGTTCCGTATCCGAAGATGTTGACTTATCTTAGAAAGTGTTAGACATAGTAACATTATCTTCCATATTTTATTCCACCACATATTCCAATGTAACTTAAAACAAATGAGGGTCATAAAGTGCCACTCGAAAACATTTTTTACAAATAGGTAGTGTGGTGTTGTGTAACATGAACGGACTTTATGATCACATTCTAAAACTTTATTTTTATTATTTTAATACCCATATTGCTATTACATATTAAAATATTAGAAATAACGTTTAAGATTACTAGATTTTAAGTTATATTAAAAAATGTTCTAAATTTTCTATATCTGTATTTTTTTTTGTTTTCGAGTCTAAAGTTGATGGTGAGAATATATTTTTTAAAATGGACTTTGTACTGAATGCATATTGGTACCATTGTGAATATTGATCGCGGAAATAATTTTTTCATATTTTATATTCAAATTTGGAATATTTTTATCATAATTTATTTATTTACGTTTGATTATGATAAATATCTGCTATTTTGATCGATAACATGTTGCCATTTTGTAGGTAGTGCCATAATCCCACTGCTGCAGAAATTTTGCGACTTCTGATCCAAAAATTGCGACAAGTATATTTGACAGACCTGTCTTGATGTTCTGACAGCCCTCTCTAACCTAACGCAACCAAAAGAATTTGAAGAGCACGAAACAGGTGTAAATCTCAGGGTGCATTCTAGGGAATGGTGAATGCATTAACACTTCGCAACCAAGCTCTCTCAACATTTGCTGAGTGGCGAAAGATGCGTCTGGTCTGGCGTTATCATGGTGAAAACCCACACCCTTTCTGTTGATCAATTTCGGTTTTTCTCTATTTCTTGCTTGAGTATCATCAACTAATGGCAGAAGAGACCAACCGATGATTTTGCCCGGCAGTAAACTCATAGAAATATGCCCTTTCAATCCCACCATTCACATATATTGCGTATTGCGAGTTAATCCGGGTTTCCTTATAGTCTGTGGGGCCTGACTGCCCTGACTATGATCTTTTCCGCACGTTCTTGTTGTAGGTAATCCACTTTTCATCACCAGTGATCAATCTTTCCAAAAGCGGTTCGGTTTCATTACGCTGCAATAGAAAATCACAAATGAGTATACTATTCAACAGCTTTCTTTCATGAGCTCGTGTGTCACAAATATCGAGCTTATTCGTATATTCAGATTTTTCAAATGGGTCATATCCGTTTTTGGTATCAATGGTGAAATGACATCGACTTTATCCGTAACAGGTCGACCAGAGCAACCTTCATCTTTGACATCAAAATTCCCGGATTGACAAATACTTGAATAAATGTTGTGCTACTCTTACTGGCACTGCGTTAAGTTGACAAACATTATAATTTTTGTCCCCGGCTTGTGTCGCCTTTTCCCTGTTTGTTGTTTTGTAATGAAACTTCAAAATGTATGTAACGATACTTCAATTCAAAGAAAGGTATCGCGTGCTTATCAAGTTAGGTTAAGGATGTCAAGACGTTCGGTGTTGGCGCGATAATATCAAATACCAAACAATTATTCATCTTTTCATTTTGAACATTCATAATATATTAAGCCTTAACAAAACAGATTAGAACTACATTTCAAAGAAATTTATTTCGAATACCTAATCTAATAAAGGTCTGCTTTTCCATCTTACACTTCGTGCTCAGGTACTGATTCGAGTATTTTGTAGTGTGAGGTCTACATAGCTCTTGGGTCCTGATATCAAACCAGAAGCGGTGATTAGGTATATAAATCATATACTCAATCTGAGTGTGATCTCAATCTGTGTGTGTTCCTGCGTGTGAGTGAGGTCACCAGTAAGCTCCTAAGGCGTTGCTGTGTTAGCAGCAGTGGAGGCATCACGCGAGTGATACTTAATGTATTACAAGCGTTCATAGCCTACGGTAACCGCTTTACATCAGGTGGGTCGTATGCTTGTATGTCCGACGTTGTATAAAAAAAACTGCCTCAAGACCTGTGTCTTGAACTACGAGTATATACTGTCGCCTTTGTTGGTCTTTAGCTGCTGCGACTGGCTTCACTCTACAGACATTTCTTTGGACACTTTAGGGCCTTTGTACAGCTTGATCGCCACTTCAAAACTTTATGTATTATCATTCAAGTGCCGCGTCGCAAATAGGCCGAAGTCTTCCTATATGGGGACGCATCTGCTGAATACTGTAACGTCATTTCTCGACGAATTTCTATTGGATTGAATTTCTGTAATAAGCCTTTTCTGCCTGTCAATTTTTCAATGTGGCAAGGTAAGGACTGTATCAAGGAATTTATTATGGAATCGGATTAAATTTATAACGAAGGATTTTCAAATTCTAACAACCCCCGATGCTTTTAAAAGTAGATACGCACATGTAGTCCGGCCATAAGTTGTGTTACAAATGCATTTATATGCATATAGTTTTTGTAATGTAATTTTAATAAAACTTATATCGCTCATTTGGTACAACATTGACGTAATTGTACATTTTGTGTTTTTAGAGTAGAGGGATATAAAGATTATGTTCATTATCTGTTTTAAATTAGTATTAGTTAGCACTTAAAAATATAGAACTTGATTATCCTATAAGATGACCACAAATGTATATTTTTCTTGAGTGATTACAGGTTTTATATTTTTTTAATATTATTTCCGAAATTAATGTTTTCGTAACTGGATACCTGTAGTTGCATCATTGTTCCGTTAGAATTAGTGATTTACCCAGTATGTTGTCCATATAAAATTAACTATTTTATAACACAATAAAACCAATTTAAGTTTAAATCAACTTCTGTGTTTATTTGGATAACTCTATCTATTTGTAATAACAGTCTTAGTACAATTTCGTTAATTTAGTTAAAAAAAGATAATTACCTTATTCATATTAATAGGAAATTCAGATCAGACCTAATTATTTGAACATATTAGTCGGGTACGTAAATAGGTCTGACTTTTTGGATCTCTTGATTGATCTTTATATAATTGAGTGGGCCGTGTCGTCCTCATTTTCGGTATGCCCACAAACTAAAAATTTATGGGTTATTACTTAATATTGCGACTGCGTAGACATACATAGCGAAGACATATCTGATTGACCATGCTGACTGTTATCCACAACATTTGCTTTAGCAAAAGGTGGTAAATTAATCCCTGTTCTCGCATTTGCCGACATTCTTGCTTATCTACCCATTATTGTGAAAAATCCCAACTAAACAATAAAAGCAGAAAGATGTAAGTACTGCGATGTTAGTACAAAGTAAATTCTGAAACGTCATAATTACACAAAGTAATTTATATATTGTTTGAGTAAAGTTACAAATATTTTCGGTTACAATGTCACAATTGCACAAATACGTTATCAGCCTAATAAAAACCCTAAAAGTTACAGGTTCCAAAAATTCCGCAACAACAATGTCATAATTGCACAAATGTGATGTTGTTCCGCCAGAAATACAAAAAATAATGTCATAATCACCGTTATGACGATGTAGCACTCAAACACGTTCACAATCGGCAGAGCCCCATGCGCATCTGACCAATATGACGATATGTCCTCAGAAAGTTCACCATTTAGTGTCATTGCAATAACGACATTAATGTCATCTAGCGGAAAATATCAAAAATACAGCTCTGTCGATGTTTCTCCGAATGTAACCAACCTTTCCTTTTTGTCATAATGTAGTTAAGTATGACAAAACACGCTGTCATACTTAACTACATTTTGACAAAAAGTGTAATTGCGTCATTGTTGCACCAAATGAGCGTGTACATATTTATGGAAGTTTTAGCAAAAAATAAAAGAATGATTACATATATTCAAAATGACCACATTTGGCTTTGATAGCCTTTTAATCTGTCTCGCCACGAATCTATGTATTTACGCACTGTTTCCATGGGAAATTTAGCCACTGCTTGCTCCAGAGATTTCTTAAGAGACACAATGTCGGCATGTCGTTTCGAGCAGGCCCATATCCTCTAAAACTGACCATAATTTGTAGTTTAAGAGGTTCAGATCTGGGCTAGACGAAAGCTAGTCTTCAGCTCTTATAAAGTCCGGAACGTTGGTTTCGAGCCAGGCTCGAGTAGTTAGTGCCTTGTGACCAAGTGAAGAGTCATCAACGTACGGTTGATACCAAGCTTTTGAAGTGTCTTGAATATGACCGATGGCTCCATAACCCACTTTGTGCAAGGCAATCACTGCAATCCTATTCTCTTTAACACCCCATTCCATATTGTAATTTGATAATAAACATGAAAAATATGTAAAACGGTGGGAAATCGAAAGAAGTTTTTATCATAATAAACGCGTTCCAAATTCTAAATAATTAAAGAGTTGAAAAAAGAAAAGTTTCTATGTAACAGTATTTATGACCAGACTAGTTATATGACCTTACTTTTAATTTTGGAAGAAATATCCATTGACGAATGTAGTAACATAAATCAGTTACTTAAAAAAATCTACATAACAGACGCTGTTTTAAATTTACTTACATTTAATAATGCTGTGAATATTAGTGTCAATGTTTATTGAATGACCCCATATTTTATTTTTTGTTTAAATCGAAACGAATTAATATTATAACAAATTAAGTAATTAATTATATTATAATTATAACGAATTGACGTTACTTAAATCCTTGGATATTTGGCTGGAATGTCTTCATATCTTTTTCGTTAATTCTAGTACATGGAAACAATGAAAGATAACGGGAACGTCGCCCAGCTTTAAAATCCGAATAGGAATGCAAAAGGTTGCAGAATAACATAACGTAATGGACGAACGCCAGTACATCCAATTCCATTTAATCAACACATTTAGTGTGCGATGGATGTACTTTGGGGAGTCGCTAGGAATATTTTAATAAATTATAATTTAATAATTATATTTAATATAATAAAAAGAAATTTAGGCTCGCGGTATTTATAAAACACTGATTTTGCGTATTGCTATTTTATTCAGAATTAGTGGTAAGATAACCATCTTACGTTACGGTTTTAATATATGCATTGATTGCAATAATATTTTGCCTTCAATCACATTGTACCTCTTTCAATTCTTCCAATATGCTGTCAATAAAAAAGTCTGGAAACGCGTGATGTCCAAAAACCAATCTAATATCTATTGTTTATTTTTCGTCTCGCATGTCAAAACGTTGAAAATTTTCAAACGATGAAAGAACATGTCCATGCGTTCATATCTTGCGAACAAAGGGACTGCTTTTGGGACAACCCGTTGCTTTCAAACGTGCTTTATAAGATCGTGCTGTAGGTTTTGTTGAGCAGTCAGTAATCAGTAATAGTGAGCGATGGTCGACATGAGAACTAGTTGTATGTTTGTGTCAATATGTGCCATGTTGCAGTGCGTCTACGCGTCAACGTCGTCGTCGCCGAAGATCATGAATTTCGAGTACCCAGACGCGAGGAGGGATGAGACCGTCATCGACGACTATCACGGGACGAAGGTAAGATCATCAACGACAGCTTTGTACTCCCAGTAAACAGTAAGTCTAGAGGTTTTTGCATGATGTCAAAGCTACCTTATTGATAGTTAGATATTTTTTATTAGACTCCCTCCATCTCGCAGAAGCAATCTTGAAAGGGTTACTGGGTTTACAGGGGATTTACCATCATAGTTAAGTAATTTGAAACAGGGTAGTGATATAATTGGGAAAGGTTTTCCGACAAACCTTTTATACAAAGTAGACCAGATATCGATTTTAATGAATTAACTATGATCCCACTCCTCAGCTCCCATTGGGAGCTTAGGCGGAGTTCATTATTATCTCACTAGAGTGCTACGGACCCTCGTTGTACCATAGTAGTATCACCAGGAGGTAGATAAACAGATAAGTGCAATACCTTCCTAATAAGACATTATCGAATCTTGATAAAACTGTTGCTCTGCATAAAAAAATATATAGTATAATTAAATATATTATGATTATTCAAAGGAACTAGACTTGAAAAATTGTTTTTAATCTCTCAAATAGGTGAATTATTATGGATGACTACAATGCTCCGTGAGAGCGAGGGTGTCAGATCGTAATAAGAGATGTCCAGATTTCAAATTTTATTAAAGAATGTTTGTATATAATATATGGATAATAAGTATTTACATGTATATTATACAACGCCATCTATTCCTAAACTAAGCAAATATGGGCACTAAACAACTGACAAACGTATCTAAATACTTATTTTGTAATCGTGTACTTAGAATGCAAAAAGCCACCTAGACCAAGACGCAGATATATTAATGCACATAATTGTTTCTTGACCATTAATCAAACCCACGACCCTTGGCGTTAAAGTAATCATTGCTAGTGATGCAGCGGGTCTGTCAACAACGATTTGTATATAATATCTATTAAACGTATCAATATGTAAGTCGATTGTTTGAATAATGTGTTAACATGAACACATGGTTAGAACAAGTAATGAAACCGCATATCTTGAAGTTTCTTGAATTAAGAAACGTATATCAAGATTCATTTCTTACTCTGAAAAAAAAAGAGGTTCGGTAGGTTTTCGTTTTATGTACTTAAATATAGAAAACTTAATTACTAATGTTATTTGGATTATATCAATTAAAGGAATATAAAAGGATCAGTTAAAGGAGAATATGGATCATTTAATTGATCGTTGATATTACCCAAATACCATCGGTTTAATTGATCCTTTCATATTTCTATATTTATTTGAAACGAAAACACTAATCAATTTCTTTTGTTTTCAAGGTAAACAAACAGTTGTTTTTCTATTGTTTTCAGAAAAGGCAATATAATTTTTTCAATGGTCGAGATTAAGTTGTTCAATATATCTATTGCCCTCCGATAAAATTAGGATTAATACCCTTGTTTTATGGTGAGCTATGTGTATGCATGATCTAAAATTTGTCATTAAATATCTTCTTTTCCAAAGATATTAACTATTCGCACTACATTTTTAGGTCAACGTTTTCTATCCATTGTTTACCGTCGTAGCGGTCAATGTCATTCGCGTTATATAATTGCATGACCAGTTTCAGTAATTGTTGTTATTCTATTTTTAAGTTGGTAGGTAGTGCTCTAGTTCAGAGATAATGTGCAAGGTGAATACACAAAAAACCGACAACGCTATGTATTGTAATTGTTTGGGTTCCGTAATGTAGTTTTCCATTAAAATCATGTCTAAGGACTTTGAAGAAGGCAGGCTAATTAATATATTTTCCTATAAAATATTTACTAATTAAAAATTCTATTTACGGAAAATAGGCGATGCGTACGGAAAGTACAGAAAATATAAGAAATGTTTAAGATTTTTATAATCTGTAATAAATGCCGCAGCACGGGTATGTGTTTTATCATCACATTTCACAAGGTAAATAATTCCTTATTATTAAACATTTAATGTCATGGTAGATTTTGTTCTATCAACTAATACTAATTTCAAAATATTGAATGTATTGTTATGGGCTAAATTTGGTGCATAGTACACCCCGCTGATATGAATATATATCTAATAGCGGATACCCGGTGTCTGCTACTACGCTAAATTGTACATTATTTATTGAAAAAAAAATCGTTTATTTACTTTTTTACCTTAATGCTATCGATATTTTGAGTTTTTTCTGTGTGTAAACATAAAGATTTTTGGCGTTCAAACTCTGGAGCTAGTCGCCAACTTCACACTAAATTTTTTAATTTTTTTGCGACTAGCCTTTGATCAGGGAAAATGTTTGTATGGGAAAAGTCTAAAATCGACTTCGTGAATGGACCTAATGTGCCTAATGCATTGTTTTAGTGGTCTAAAAGTATCTTCACATTATTGCCTTTCAAATGGAACCGGTTTGGGGCACATCGATTGATAGGTTTCAAAGTCTATAACGGACATAGGTAACAAACAATATTTGAGTATATATAGATATATCTTCACGCCAGGTGCCTTGCGAAGTAGGTAGAGGAATCTTATAAAGAGTATATCGGGTTTTTTATTAGGTCAAACTGCGTTCGTAAAAATCTCGTGAACGGAATTTCAAACTGAACCTTTGCAATTGAGTATAATTTGATGACAACAGAATGGTACGCTTGAGCTGGCTTAATAATGAATATGTCTGTCAACCATTAATGATATGAACTCGTTAATGATTGACAGAAAGTCCGTGAAACTTGGACTCTTGGACTTATTTTTATCTATATGGCGTGTTTTTTTAATGCACTTTTAGAAATTACAACAAAACAGTTGAGACTTTTCTTATAGTAATAGTGAAGTGTAATCCGTTATTTTAAAACTTACATCCAAGCCATATGGCCTGTACTCTTACCTAGTGCTACTCTAACCTACGAGTATAAACGTTAGCCAAGAATTGACAGGTAAACTCACTCACCCGCAAGTTAGTTACTTCCAAAGAATTTCTATTGGGCTGGCCTATTCTGTGAGGCGGAGTTACTTTCGCGATCGGGCTGCATTGATTCGCCCTACCTCTCTTAAAAAGCCGACTGAAATTCGACATAGAATTGTGACATAGGCTTGTTTCACACGTACCACAACCACACCACATCGTCGCGACAAAAAGTGGTCAAGCAGTGCTTAAGTGTGAAACCGCTGCACCTTTTTGCAGTTGCGTTGTGGTTCCAACAAAATGTAGATGTGGTTGAGTTGTCGCAAGTAGTTGCGCTGTGGTTACGTAGTGTGCAGACAGGATAGTTCACTCCGGTTTTCGTAGAGGAAACGCAGTGTCGTTGCCGGCCGCTAGTTTACGGTGTCCCTGGTGATTGCGACGTGGCTGCGATGTGGTCGGTTTCACCCACAAGGTCGATAATTACGGCAAAATGTCGCCCGTGTGAATTCTACTATTCATTTTCATACAAATTAGCCGCCCGCCCATGTGTTGTGGTTATGGTGTGGTTGTCGTACGTGTGAAACAAGCCTAAATCCTGTGAAGCCTCAAGTGCAAGTGTCAAACTCACGCGTACTCATTTGTTCGTATTAGATTACTGCCAATTAATGATAATAGAATAAGTGCGGTGTGGATTAGACAGTATATTTACGTCTGCATAGTGTGAAGGAAGCCAGTTCGCGTCAGTTTTGTTTGTCGCCGCGTTAATTTCGACAGCTCGGTGCAGGAGTTGCTAAGCATCAGGTTTCTTTATTGTACTGGCAGGCATACGCTATGCAGTACCTATTCCTATAGAAGCTTGAGAGGGTATCAAATGCGAGTAATCGATCTTATAAAATATTGTCTATTTCCGTCAGACGTAGAAAACGCACAGGCACATTTCAATTAAACCTATTACTGTTAAATAGTGTTAGTATAATAGTTTTGGCAGTGATAGCCTAGTGGATTACGATCTGACTTGTTATCCGACGGTCACTGGTTGGAATCCTGATGTGGGCATGTACCACTAAATTCGTGTATTACATATTTGTAATTATCACTTGCTCGACTGTGAAAGAAAACATCGCGAGGAAACCCGCATGTTCGTGAATCGAACATTTGAAGTTAGATCCCATGTCTCGAAAGACGTGGGATCTAACTTCATAAAGTCTTATTTTCCCTCTGGATTGTGGAGGTTTGATGGCATTCGCTTTATGTAAAAATTAGGATCTTCGTCAAATCCTTAGGCTTAAGTAGCGGACTTCGCCAATCTTAATGGCTTAAGGAACGAGATAATAAAATAGTCCTAAAATGATCACAGACTTTCATACCTGCGTAACCTGGCCATTCAATACCATGTAACTAGGCTGATTTTTTATGGAGATAGGTGCACCCGGCGCATTGCTGCTATTTTTTTGCTGGATTGGTATGGCAGCGCATAAAATATTAATAAACACTATTTTTATGTACAAAATTGCTTAGCCCGATTTCTCTAAAAAGCCTTTGTTGTTTACCAAATATGCTAATTTCTTTAACAGTAAATTATTTAAAATGAAGTCTTAATAATCCAGGAGAAAGGTTATTAGAATCTCTATCAACTATCTTGTTACTGTATTTTTCTAATCTGTAAAGTGTCCAAATTTTGGACCATAATTTATCATGGATACTAAGTTATAATAAAGATAGAGCATTTATTTACCGGTTATAAGCCCTTCTAGTGAATAAATGCAATATTGACAAATGTTGTATATATATATATATATGTTTATACAGGTGAACTAAAAGTCAGGGAGGTCTAACCGATCGATGATCTTAGTTGTCGATATCAATTATTTTTATCATGTCCAAATAGATCGTGTTCTATCAGATGGTGATGTCAGGTGCCTTAGAAACCGGTGAGCGTGCATGAGATGAGCAATGAATGTTAAAGAAGCGAGTGAGATGTGTAAGGATCGAGTCACGTGGCGCTCGGTTCTCTCTACCTACCCCTAAGAGATTTGGCGTGACGTTATACTCGTAGATAGCTAAAATATTTTTTACACTGGGAGTAACATAGAAATAAAAAAAAATAAGCTTGGCAATTATACAATAGGCTAAACAAACGCCAACTTACATTAAATTCTCTATTTAATATTCGAGCGGTGCTTTCCCAAGGGGAAAGGGCAAGTTATGAGGCCAAGGCTTTGACACGACCATGTGTCTTATCCTTACGCATGTCTTTACTCTCCGTTCACGTATGTATATAATACTATCCAACGTATACTTCGCCTTAGGCTTCTGACTATGGCGTGGAGAATATTCAAATAGTCTTCGTTCAAGGTTTTTATGGACGCTGCTAGTCTGAAAACGATCGGTTTGATAACCAATGTATATCATATTTCCTCCTATTTTGCTTTTCAATAAAATAACAACAGCATTAGCCTTCCTCCGTGCCGAGTTCCATGCAGAAAGAAGTAGAAGTGAGGTAGAGAGAAATTCTAAGTTCTACCTCATTTCTCCCAGTATCTCCCCTTCCCTTTCTCCACTCTTAAGGCATGTTTTAGCCTAGTAGATGTTTTTATACTACTGAGGTGGAATTTAAACGTAAGGCCTACCCGATGGTAACCACCTACGGTAGTATACGCACGATTACTACACCAGGTGCATAACTCACGCGTTGCCGACCATGTAAAATAACTTTCGACGTTTTAATTACAATATTAAAACGACGAAGGTTGAATTTACAGTCGATGGTGAGCGGTGCTATTGTGTAAGGAGGTTGCGGGCATCAAACAACACGTCTTAACATAGCCCATTATATACTTAGTACAATAGTGTATTTTTATGCAAAAGCCATCGATGGCAAAAGCAGACTTTTTTTCAATTAATAATGATCTCTATGTTAAATCTTGTACAACAGTTGACTTCGCATATCACGCTTCACACTCACTATATAATTGTAACTATTACTTACTGCGTACAACATAAGAAGGCAGTGTCAAATTATCGTGCTCTTAGCTGTACAACTTCGCTTGGTGTAATTTGTTTATCATATTTTTTGCCTCCTCACAGATCCATGACCCATACCGTTGGTTAGAGGACCCGGACTCGAACGAGACCAAAGAATTCATAGAGGCTGAGAACAAAATAACGCGGCCGTACCTGGACGCGTGTCCAGTGAAGTCGGAGGTGCACGAGAGACTGACGGAGCTATGGAACTACCCCAAGTACTCGTGCCCCTTCCGTAGGGGTGACAGATACTTCTTCTTTAAGAACACAGGATTACAAAATCAGAAGTGAGTAATTATAGGCATATTCATTAATAATCTCAAGAGATGTTTTTTAAACTTTTAAAAGTAACATTCAGTGGTAATATTTTCCAATTGGCCCAACATTGACCCATTACATGGTTTGTGTGCCTTAATTTTCTAGGATTCAGTATCAGATTGGTAAAAACGATCTGTTGTAGTGTGACTCTTTCTGTCAGCTTATCACGGGTATCATCATCTCTCCTCCCTTCTCAAACATCTGGGTTGGATTGAAAATCGAAAAATCTAAAATAAACATCCTACTAATATTATAAATGTGAATATCCGTTTGTTTGTTACGCTTTCACGCGAAAACTACTGAACCGATCATTATGAAACTTTGTACACATATTCTTGGAGGTATCAGAAGTAAATAAACTTTCTATTAATATATATATATATATATATTTGTTATCAATGCGAGCGAAGCCGCGGGTAAAAGCTTGTAATTGATAAATGGATTGATTGACAAGAGAAGTGTCCATGTCTCTAACTAGCACAACTCTAAGCGATCGAAAAAAAAAATGCCTCAACAAATTGATAGTCCAAGGAATATACGGAATATATATATGTTAATCCCACTATCACTTGATCGGTTCTATTGATAGTTTTTTTAAGGTTCTTAGTTACGTAGAAAATACTAATAATTTGGTCTATGAATCATGTTTAAGAGAAAGAAGTGGACAAAGCAGTCTGTTATTCGCAACTGAGTTAGAATCGAATTTAGATATTACATCTCTGTTGCAGTATAAGTACATGCCCATTACAAAAATTATAGCTCGTAAACGGAGAATTATGTATGTATGTATATCGTCACGCCAGATCCCTTGAGAGATCCGAGCGGCATAAGACGGTCCTTACACACTTCACTCGCTTCTTTAACAGCCATAACTTTTTACATGCATGGATTTGAATTATAATTATGAGTTCTACATAATATATTCCAGACTATGAACTAGTAACGCATATGTTATTATTATGATGCACGTGATTGCTATATACTCGTACGCATTGTCGATAAACTATTAATATTTTAACGGTTTATCTACAACACGTTTTTATCCGTTATTGATAAGTTATTTCCTAACATAGATAGAGCATGCAATAAATATTTTTCAAATGTTGATTATTAAGAGTTATTGTACTCGATATTATAATTCATATACATGCACTGTTTTTCATCACGTTTCCGAGTAAATTAATTTGTGTAAAACACATTTAGGTAAAAATTATCGTGTACGACTAAGTACCCTGTCTTTAGATTTCAAACATAGACGATTTTCTACTATCTTATAAAAGTTGTAAATAAATTGGCCAAAACTACTTGACTTAATGGCTTCAAACTTGCCTCTTATTGGATATATAAATTAAATGTTCCATTTTATAAAATGAACGCTAAGTCTGAGGGGAAGCAGACATATAACTGTGATTTGATTGTGTTCTATTCGAAATAATAAATACCTATTCCGCGCAAATAATTTAGTAAAGTATGTAATTGTCATAATAACTAGACCATGGTTCCTAACCTGCACGGTAGGGAAAAAAAATGTGACGATTCCAAACAAATGTAGCCATTTTTACGGAATAAAAAGATTTTGACTTTGACTAACTATTATCTTTCAGTAATTGTCTTAAGATGAGCAACATAACTGTCATACATTGTCAATATTTTATTTATTCCCTTACATTTTTTTTAAAAGCTCTATATATTCCTTGGCGGAAATAACAATTGCTTTCTTTTCTGGGTTCGATAATAATTCACACGCCAGGTCCCTTGCGGGGTAGGCAGAGAGGACCGAGCGCCATAAGACGCGGTCCTTACACACTTCACTCGATTCTCTAACATTCATAGCTCTTTTCATGCACGATCGGTTCCCGGGGCTCCTGACATCACCTTCTGATAAAACACGATTAGGTCATGGTAGGTTAGTCTTGGTCATCCTCGGCTCCTACATCCTTCCACTTTCATATTGTATATCTATTTCGCCATTCTTTCATCCTGCATTCTTTTTACATGTCCGAACCAACGGAGCATGCCTTTTCTTGACACCGACCCTCTTTCAGACCAAATCTCTTACATCATCATTGCGAATGCGGCCAGCAAGCATTGTGCACAAATTTTGCACAGTGCTCGCATCTCAACCGCATTTATTCTACTTTCATGCTCTCTCTGCCATACCCAGCTTTGACTTCCATAAGTTAGCGTTGGAATTAGCACCGCATTGTGTACAGCGAGCTGTGCCTTCTAGCTTATATATCGGCTGCCTAGAAGTTTACCTAACGCTCCATTCACGCTATTCCCTGCACTCACTCGTCTCTTCACATCAGCGGTGTACCTTCCATCTACTCTTTCAAATACCATTAGATAATGGTATTTGAAAGAGTAGATGGAAGGTCGAGAGACTGCCGAGTCAGTCACAGACTCATTCACAGTGCCAGCGTCCTGGACATAATCATACATTTCTCTAAAATAATCACTCCACCGTTTTAGCACTTCCTGAGTGTTAGTAAGAATGCCACCAGATTTACATTTTATCTTGTCCATTCTGGATGCTGACGAATCACTTCGAGACTTCTTTACCTCCTCAAATTCCTCGTCAGTCTGCCTGCATATATATGTACCTATATGTAAATTTTCCAATCTTCTATCGATTTACAATAAACTTGTTAGTATAGCGGTACAATGTAATAGCCTTTTTACAGAAACTATTTCTGATAGTGATTCAAATGAAGCATCATTTACATTGCAACGGCTCAATTGTTGATATATAACTAATATTTATGAAACATTTGCCCACAGTGTCCTATACGTACAAGATAGTCTGGACGGTGAACCACGAGTATTCCTCGACCCCAACACGTTATCAGAGGACGGAACCATAGCACTCTCGGATTGCAGATTCACTGAAGACGGAGCCACATTCGCGTATGCCCTATCTGCTAGTGGATCCGATTGGAACACAATACACTTAAAAGATGTAGCTACAGGTATTTTATAAATGTCATTTTCAGCAAATAATTGTTTTTATTAAATGCAACGCATCAGCTAGATATGCGTCTCGTCAAGTTTTACGCAGGAACCCTAAGAATTTCGGTATAAAAAGTAGCCTAATTTTTATTCCGGCTGTAAGATTAGCAGCTTAAAGTCCGGATTGATAATCGGTCTGGTACCGTTACCAGACCGATTATCAACCTCAACCTCAAACCTCCGTAGGTTCTTGTAAGATTTCGTCAAAAGACATTCACTGGAATTTTCGCATTTACGCGTGCATAACTGTTTTAACATCATTATCGAATGTGGAGGCAACTGCATTACGATTGATATTTCATGTACAAACTCAAGGGGTATGATTATATAGTATGATTATATTATATATAAACTTTTCTTGTAAATAAGCACTTGCGAAATTCTTGCACGCTTTTTTTTCGAATTTCATACGGAAGACGGGAAATCATCGGATTTTCATTCCCCAAACCAAGGATTATCGGAGCTCTGGAACGGGGATAAATTCCCCACCAATGATAAGCAGTGCGGTAATAGAAGCAAGTAGTGGCCATCATATCAAATAACTCCCTCGGAATGCAACCCATTGTGCATTCGTTAAAACATGCAGCACTCTCTTTATACTTAAGCGTTTCATATCGCATGTGCGCTTAGGATCGTTGACAATTGTCATAGCTCACCTTTTAACTAAATCACACGGTCCGAGCTCATTTAGGTTTAGGTCATTTATCGATTTCGCCAATAGAAAGAATATGTCAGGGATGATTTTCTACATTTATTGTCATAGAACTTTTGCAATACAGTATCGTATTTTTAGTAACGTTGGAATAAACCTAGATCATAATTCATACAACATAGCTCATTAGCACGCATCATATCATCTTGTTATTCAAACAGCTCGTCCTTATAAAGGCGTTTTAAAAACTCGTAAACGTATGCTATTTAAAACCTGATGTCCTTACATTCTACAATGTAGATCTACTGTAGACCATGTATCTAACATTACAAAGTTGTGTTTGTTTATAAGCAATATGAAGCAACAAATCAACGATCAATACCTTATCTTTAACCCATATCTTATTCGCTTATTGGCGACGTGTATTACGTGCAAATGAAGTTCGCTAACCTCGATGACGTCGTTGCACGTGTCACTCTAATCGAATACGCAACTTAAACAACGTCGATCACAGCCTGTGTATTGATGGGTTTATCAATCTCCAGCTTCTCCGTGTTGAAGGGCACGTTAAGCCGTCTGTCCCGGCCGTTGTCGAGGGATGACAGTGACAGCTTAGTCAGTGGCCTTTAGGCGGCTTGGCCACATTGATGTCCGCCAATCCTCAATTGAGCGGCGTGGTGGAGTATGCACAGAACCCCGTCGGTTGAAGGGAGATCCGTATCCCTGCAGTGATGTGAGGAAAGGTTACTGTGGAGTTTCGCTTTGGCTATAATGGTGATGATAGTATCAGTGAAAGTAATTAACTGCTGACTAGTCCTCCTGTACTCCCATCCGTTTTAAGTACTGTACACGTGGGTTGATTGCAAATTGAACATTTCTTGTTCAATTTTCAAAAATAGAATTATAGTCCTTTTCCCCATTCCAGAAGGCAAACGCCTTCACAGCTCTGCTACCCACGTTTAAGGTGTACCTATATTTGAATCATCATCTATTGGTAGACGGAGATAGGAGAGTTACTCCTTAAGAAACGATTTTGTATTATATGGCCCGGTACGGAAATTTTATGAGGAGTAAAATCAAGTGAAGGCGTCCGCTGGAAAAGTGACAAACATATATCTGCAGAATTTAACGTGCGAGAGAATGAGATAGAAGTATCTATAGGATTTAAAATTGAGATTTTATTTTTTTAATACGACGTCGGAAGGCATACGGCATACAAGCAAGCATACGGCCCACTTAATGTAAAGCGGTTACCGTAGCATATTAACGCTTGTAATACATTAAGTATCACTTGTCCGATGGCTTCACTGCTGTTAACACAGCAACTCCTTAGGAGCTTACTGGTGACCTCACTCACACGCAGGAACACAACTCTCTAGGGAGTTGTTGTTTGGCTGCGGTTTTCTGTGAGGTGGGAGTACGTCCCCAGTGCTTTGATGCACCTACCTACCTCTCTTAAAACGTCCTGACCAAGACAAACAGACATGTTCATACACACAAATGTTTGTCTTGTATGGGAATCGAATCCGCGAGCATTGGTGCGCCACCGAGCTCGTCAAAATGGGAATGAGATAGAAAGCATTATACAGTGTTTATTACTGAGACCGAGAGTTGTACGTATGTTAGCACGTGTGTGTGCGCGCCTGCCTATTACGAAGCTTGGTATATTTTACGTATATTTTTATATACTATTAAACAAATCATCAAATGATTAAAGTTAAAAAACATTATTTATGGAAGAAATTGATCCGAGTGGTAATGAAGAAGAATCTGAAAAACAAGTGAATGCGATTAATTCATAAACCTAGTTCACATTTATGAATAATATAAATTTTATTCTTATTATTTTGGGCGACGCGTTCAGTTACCCTCTTTTTCTTTTCGATATATGTATATCATAATTATCTTTCGTAAGGAGTTAATTCCAATCGTGCTTGGGAGCTGACACGCACACACTTTTTTTTTAATTATTATTTTTCTCTATTTCCAGGGACAAATTACCCAGAGATTTTAGAAAAAGTTAAGTTTGCGTCAATGTCGTGGACGAAAGACCATAAAGGTTTATTTTACTCGGTGAGTAAAACAGAGTAATGAAATGGGGTATAATCTTGTAGTTTTGTTGTATTTTGTACAACTTTTAGATTAAGGTTTACTATATGCCCTGTAGAACACATCAAGCTTGACGCTTGCAAATCTAGTTGGCCACTGCTTACAAAGTATGAAGGTACACCCGGCCTTGCCATTCAAATATGGGTATTTACAATTTTACCCACTTTACCGAGATCGATAAAAAAATGTGACAAATTTACAGTACTTTATAGGGGTGGTTAGCGGTTCATGTACTTATAAATACAGGTGTAGAGATTTGTAACACGTACTACCAATTATATTCCTGGGCGAGACACAAGTAGATCTTTTTGAGGTTCCGTACCTCAACAGGAGAAATGGAGCCATTACAGGATCACTTTGTTGTCCGTCTGTCAAGACACTTTCTCAGGGACGGGTGGAACTATCAAGCTGAAATGAATATCAAATATTCGGGTCTGTAATCCCTTCGTGCAGTGAAAAAAAATCAAACTTTGTAAAACAACACCTCCGCGGTTAAATATATTTGGCTGCATAACTTATTTCTTTAGCCTTATTTCAATTCTTTGAAATAACCCAGTTATTGTTATGTGGTCTTAAGGTTTTTATGTACCTTGAGACAGTAGAAGCGGAACTGAAAATGTCGCGTTATTATAATTATACATTACTAGCAACCCGCCCCGGCTTCGCACGGGTTCTTTACAAAAAATATAAAATAGCCTATGCCGAGGAGATGTAATTCGGTAAGATTGGTTGAGTAGTTTTTGGGTTAAATCGTAACAAACAAAACATCAAATAGCTTTTACATTACCACTTTATAATTGCCAATTTTTTAAAGTATTAATATGGATATAGGTGGTATGTTATCTTTAACATATAGACATATGTCATCGCGGACTTTTCTGTAGGCATATACAAGATACACAATACCACCATACATTATTTTGTTATATCTCAAAGGGTTTAGGCAGCGTTTTTGTTGAAAGCTCCCAAACAGCTTATTTTTTCCGACACCTCCAACAAATATCGTTAATGTATACAAAAACTTAACAAATTATATACAAAAACTTAACAAATTATATACTAAAACCTTCCTCGAGAACCACTCTATCCATTGGTGAAAACAGCATGAAAATTGGTGCAGTAGTTTTTGAGTTTATCGCGCTCAAACAGACAGACGCGGCGGATGATTTGCTTTATAATATGTAGTGATTATCACTTAGTTGTCCCCTGTCATATCATGCTGAAAATTATATCCAGTTTTTACGGTCCTTAAAAAAATCAAGTTTGTGACCGACTTTTTTTTATACCATTAAGGTGGCAATCAAGCATACTGTTTGCCTGATGGTAAGCACTTACCACAGCCTATGGGCATTTGCAACACCAGAAGTGTCATTCATGCGTTGCCGACTCTGTAAAATCTCTTCACGCCTTTCTTGAAGAACCCCCCTTATTATCTGTTATGTTAAGTAATTGCGTGATCAAAAGCTATTTGGTATTTTTGGTTATCTTAGAATGCATATAAGAATATTACAGGACACAATCAAAATAAAGGCATTGCAGGCATAATATATAAAGGATTTTGAAGAATTTCAGAAATTGTACTCTTTCACCTCGGTTAGTATAAACAATATTTAAACTAGAATAAATACAAAACTGTAAAATCATAGGAGCGCTATACGAAGAGGTTTTTAGAGGTTCGGCAACGTATGAGTGGCACCCCTGTGTTGCAAATGTCCATAGGTTACGGTGACTGTTTACCATCAGGCAGGCAGTATGCTTGATTGCCACCTTAGAGGTATATTAAAAAAAAATACGTATACAGAAGACCCGCCTCGAGCTAAGTAAATATCTACATGACTGTCATTCTCTTATCACCCCTAAAATCGTAGTGAAAATTATTTTTACTGTGATTTGTTTTATACTATTTTGTGTACTTCCACCACCGTGAACCACGTACGTATCTACTAACGCGGGCCGAAATCTACACACTGCCGTTAGTTGCCGTCCAAAGTTAGTTCGCATGAACTAATTTGTGGCGGTAGCATACAAAGTATACATCAAATTTTCTGTACATTGAGTTTCCGCAAAATAGCACCTAATTATATTATGTACAATTATTGCCCTCCAGCGGTACCCGGAACAAATGGGGAAGACTGACGGCTCGGAGACCGAAGTGAACCGCGACCAGAAACTGTGTTACCATCGACTCAACACACCGCAGTCGGAGGACGTCATCGCAGTAGAATTCCCTGAGGAGCCGCTGTGGAGAATGTGAGTTCGTTACATATACATAACTATGCTTTGTTTGCACACGACAAACTAAATTAATACAATAGTACTAACTACGTTGTAAATATTTATAAACTGGTATGCCTGCAACAAGGCATATGACGAGCTCGGTGTATCAGTCGTGAATGACGCGACTTTGACACCAACGCTCGTGGGTTCGATTCCCACACAAGGCAAACATTTGTGTGCATGAACATGTCTGTTTGTCTTGGTCTGTATGTTTTAAGAGAGGTAGGGCGCATCACAGCAGCCCGTCTGGGGAAGCACCTCTACCTCACAGAAAACCGCAGCCAAATAACAACTCCTTAGAGGTATATTTCGTCATTCTTTCTACATGTCCGAAACAGCAAAGCATCCCTTATTTTAACACCGACCTTTTTTCAGATCAACTCACTTGTTTACATCATCATTGCGAAGATAGTCAGTAAGCGTTACGCTACAAATTTTGCGCAATGCTTGCATCTCGATCACATTTATTATTCATTCTCTCTCTCTGCCATACCCAACTTTCGTGGTGAGATTAGCACCATATTGTATACAGCGAGCTGTGCTTTCTGGCTTAGATTTCGGCTGCCTCGAAGTTTATCCAACACTCCATTTACGCTGTTCCCTCGCTGCACTGTGTTGCACTCGCTCGTCTGGAAGGTACACCGCTGATGTGGAGTATATTTTCCATCCCAACTAAAAGCGCTTCCAAGGGCAATACAAACATCTGCTTAACCTGATTCTAATTAATATTTAATAGTATTTTATATTAGATGACATATGCCGCCTGATGTGATTTTTGAACGGTTAATGCACTAGGAGTATCGCGTAATTACAACCGCTGCTAATGTGCTCTTAGTACCTCCCCAGGAGTTACCTGGTGACATAACTTTCTCGTAGAAACGTTACAATCCTTTTGAAAATGATTTCGCTGCAATCTCCTACGTTGAGTTTGTCATTAACTCTATAGGTAAGAATTTTGCTTAGGAATCTTTAATTTACTTAGACAATTTTGTAATACGTTATTGTTATCATTTTGTAGTCTATTTTCATTTCGCAGCAATTCAAACATTTTTCAACTTATCACCGAAAAAATGTAATTAAAATATTATACACATGCATTCTTGTGTTAATATTAACACTGACTTACACAATATAACCTCTCCAATGTCGATGTGCCCTTATTAACACTCGCACACGTTTAACAGAGACGTCCACAGTCAACAACAGTGTGACGAGAGGCCTACGTACGTGCACAACACATTTGCTAATAGTATACATGTGATTTTTACATAGACTTTACTTAGAGTATTCTTGCCTCGTGCTCTTAGAAGAGACACACTGTACAACAGTATGAAGAGAGAATACGCACGAGCACGCGCACAACACTTTTGCGTTTAGTTTATATATTAATTTGTAGATGTAAATGTAATTTGTGCTCATACACACTCTCGCGCACTCAACAGAGACGACCACATTCAACAACAGCGTGAAAAGAGATATACGTACATGCATGTTCTCAACACTTTTGCGTTTAATTTACATGACATAAATGTAATTTGCGTTTTTACACACTCAAACTCTCTTACACACTCGTTCGCTCAAAGAGAGAACAATAGCGGGAAAAAATTACCTACGTACGTGATACGCGCAACACTTGCACTATGCAACAATTACAGTTACGCCTATGTCATTTTGGCGTAGGCGTAAATGTAATTTGTATCATTTTGTACTCTAAACTCACGAAGAATTGGAAGAATTACGAACACACAATACCTTTGCTCATAATGAAAATGTAATTAAATGTTAATCTTTTAATTGATTGATGTAGATTTATGTACTTGATGTAGATATAAATAAATGTATTCAATAGCCTATACTCTCACGCTTAACAACGGCGGCAATAGAAACCTACATAAGTGCATAAGACTTGCGCATAGTGAACATGTAATTTTGACGTAGATGTAAATTTAACTTGTCAGTGCGTTAGTGTAATTACAGTAATTGTTGCTTGCTATCTACAGAACAGAGGCGAGTATCATAATTTGATATATCAATAGTTGTGAGCATACAGTTTGTGTGCATTAGTGACAATGTTTTCATATTTCATGAATATGTTTAAGTAACTAAATGTTTACGCTTAAAAAAGGTTCGATTTACTCTTATTAAAAGAGATATAGGACCTAGCGAAAGTGTTCTGCTTCCTCAGATTTTTCTGTAGTACTGGGGCATGATAGGACCTTTTCCAATATGTCTGGGGCGGCAGCTCCACTTTACGGACACCGCAGTTAAATATCAATTCGGGAAGAGTTATTGTGCCCATGTGCGTGTTTAATGCCGCTAGTTCATTGAGAAGTAGTCGGCTGAAGGATGTTGTGGATATCGAACCGCTGCGAATAGTGTGCACAGCAGGCAGATGCGACGATCACAGAGACTCTGAAACGGTTGACTGCTGGCCGCCCACAGGTCAGTAGGGTTTCCGAACCCGGGATCACTTAATCTCCGCCCCGAGAGGCTGAATCTTTATACGAGTTGGCAGTTGTAGTGGTTGGGCCGGAGGAGATCGGACCGGACCCGATTGCTTCTGCACGACGGGCAGCTCTACCAGCAAATCCCTTACCTGTCCTCTACTCTGTCAGCCAAGCAACGTCTCTTTTTTAAACTCATCGCCCGAAGAAATGGCAGAACGAAAATGAAAAGGAAAATATTTCACAGCTCAGCAGTCACCTCCTCCACAACGAATGTGCTGACTACATATCCGGCAATCTCGGCGACTATTCATCAGATTTGGATAATTCAATAGAAAAGAAGAAAACGTATTGTTTTCTTCTTTTACTAAAGATTTATATTATTGTTAAACTCAATGCAAACTCATCTCGTCCTAAAATAATTTTCTGTCGTAAATTAAAAGGCTTGAAGCGAGGGTGAGGTCTATTTAAATATATATGTATATTGATATTGTTTTACCATTAGTGCAACTATAATCATAGGTACTTATTATTATTTCTTGTATCACTATTGTAGGTAGGCGACTTATAGAGATTTGTTTTTCTGTTTTAACGATGTTGCGGCGACATCGCAGATGCCATGGTCGCGGGATAACAATCATTCGAAACAATGTATAGTCGCCGAAAAATCAGGAAAAGAGAAAAACAAATCGCGGTAAGGCTCGTACCCACAATAGTGATATAAACAATCGTGAATGGTTAAAATTATTATTTCGTAGGCTTGATCGTCATTATAGTATAAAGAAAACTCGAACGGGCGCCCGTCACCCGACGGTCTCATGCTCTACCCTCGTACATCATCTTCATGATCGTTTTGCGGTCTTATACATGTTTACTAAACATACGTGCAAGTCCGCCTGTGTTTAGGGTAGGCTCTAAGTCACGTAATCTCAAAGGAAGATTGAATGTGTGTATGATTTCCAGCGGTGCAGAAGTGACGGACTGCGGGAAGTACCTCATAGTAACCCCGGTGAAGGACTGTCGCGACAACTTGCTTTTCTTCGCCGACCTCACCAAGCACCCCGCCATCTCCGGCAAGCTGCCTTTGACGCAGATCGTGCACAAGTTCGAGGCCGACTATGAGGTATTACACAACCTTTGTTAGATCCTTGTTTATTAATTGCCCCGCCCATTCTTTTTTTTTTAGTCTAAACTAGCAATTAGCCGAAACTAGATGTTGCGAAATAAGTTGTGTATTGTTGTTGTTGTACATCAACTTTCTAGGACTTGTAGGTCTTTTCTTGTAAATTATATTCGATTTTATAATAAATTGCCTGAAACAGTTCCTGTTGTTTCCTGACAATGTATTTAAAAAGCACATTAAAATTACTCTGTAAAAGGGCTTATTATAGAATTGATGAATATGTCACTGACAATTATGTCTGGAAATAATTCAGCACAGACTACCTTTGTTTTAATAGTCATTAATTCTACCATCTGATATCATTATTGTACCAATACAATGACGTGGATTTATTGTAATATCTAATTGATAATTTTAAAAGAGACCTATGTAGGAGAGTTTAGCATTTCTTCGCCAATGGTCGTTTCCGAAATGGTAGCAGATTAAAAAATAAAAATAGTAACATAAGATGATTTAATTAGATACAAGATTACATTTAAAAAAGACGTGTCTAAGTGCCCGTGAGAGCCCAATGGCAAATAAAGTTTTTTTTCACTTTGTGTGCTTCCGCTCCCGATTAGTTCATGCGAACTACTGCCGGCCGGCACCCACCCACTACCGTTAGTAGATGCATGCCGCCGCTGCCATGGCTGCTCCGGTCGTCTCTGCGAGTGTTCGCCATCTGAAATGTGAACCGCATGCACCCGCCACCGTTGTTGCCCTGGCTGCTCCGGTCGTCTCCGCGACACGTGTTTCGCCTCTCCACGAGGCATCCTCAGGCGCTGTAGATGTTAGTCGTTAGAATAACATGCTACGAATGAGTCATCCATCGCATTGCCGTCCTTTATATAGAAAAAGTGGAGGGGGTGGAGGGGTTGAGGGGGGTGGAAGGGATAAGCGAAAATATATTTAATAGAGGGGAGCTGTTTACGTCAGTCTGTTTGTTCATCAGAGGGATATTAGAATTTTTATGCTTAACTATTTCCAACTGTTCTCTAATATTCAATTTTAGTCCTTTATTTATTGTATGTAAGATTTTAAATGTGTTAGTAGCGGATAAATCATAAAATCATAAATATCTTAATCATAAAAATCTTACATACAATAAATAAAGGACTAAAATTGAATATTAGAGAACAGTTGGAAATAGTTAAGCATAAAAATTCTAATATCCCTCTGATGAACAAACAGACTGACGTAAACAGCTCCCCTCTATTAAATATCTTTTCGCTTACCCCTTCCACCCCCCCTCAACCCCTCCACCCCCTCCACTTTTTCTATATAAAGGACGGCAATGCGATGGATGACTCATTCGTAGCATGTTATTCTAACGACTAACATCTACAGCGCCTGAGGATGCCTCGTGGAGAGGCGAAACACGTGTCGCGGAGACGACCGGAGCAGCCAGGGCAACAACGGTGGCGGGTGCATGCGGTTCACATTTCAGATGGCGAACACTCGCAGAGACGACCGGAGCAGCCATGGCAGCGGCGGCATGCATCTACTAACGGTAGTGGGTGGGTGCCGGCCGGCAGTAGTTCGCATGAACTAATCGGGAGCGGAAGCACACAAAGTAGTTTGGATCGAATTGCCTGTGGATTTGACTTTCGCAAAGTAACGCCTGAATCTATTAACTATATAAAGTTTTTTTTACCGTAATGTCGCCCGCGTGGGCAAAGGGAAACAAATCATGGTAGTGACACATTTTACCGCGGTAAATGGTAACCTATGTCACCCTTGGGCGCTCCCACTACTTCCGTACAAAACAGCACATCATGCGTTGTTCAATTATGACGTAAAAGATGTACAAACAAACACACGTTTATAATATTAGTATGGATTGTGGTCAAAATCAAAGGAGGATCAAATACTTAAAGATTGAAGAGATCCCTTGTAGCATATTCCCAAAGTTGTCTGATAAAAATCTCTGCTCTAAAAGGACAATTCGGCCTTTGTTATAACTTTTACTGTTTAATCTATTCAGGCTCTGTACAAGAAAGTTTTGATATATGAATAAGTTTTAGTACACGACGAACTTTAAAGTCGTGAAAATAATTAACGTCTCCATAAAAATTTATCTATCAACTAATTTTTGTACTGAGAAGTATTTTATTATATTTAAGGAGATTTTTAAATGTAGATTAAGTATATAGTACACTCTCCTTTGGAACAATCTATCATTCGGACGACAAAGACCATTGACACTCCCGCTGTCAAAGCAGCATTGTCTCTTAACTATCAACTAATAGTTTATATTTAACCTAATTAACCTAGGTTTTTAGTAACATTTAGCATGAGTACTTTCAGTACTTCCGTTAACTGCGATTATGTATATGCGAGAAATTTGCAACTGAAACTGTTACTAATTAACAGTACTGATGACCGTAACTGTTATTGATTGACCAAAGTCATCGACAAATTAACTCTTACACTGTAATTGACTAATTAGTTTCGTTCGCTTTGAAAACATTGATATTATAAATGCAAAATTTATTCGTCTTTTCCTCGGTTAATCTTATGAATGAATTGAATCTTAATTTTGCTATTAATAAATTGGAATCTGGAAAATACCATAGGCATATAATCACAGGGATAAGGAGAACTCCGCGCTCGCAAAGCCACGAACAAAAACATGTACATGTTACATGTTATACCGTGCTATTGACATTACAATTTATTATTATTATTATACACACATCAAAAGTGTCTAGGGATCAAGCATTTTTATGCGGATTTCTAGAGATTGAGATGTGGCTTTGTAATAAAAAAATATATAAAATATATAAACGTATACGACACTGGAGAACCCCTGGACGCCAACAGCGATTAAAATCCTGCCAGGAAGTCCATCCTTATAGTGGTGGAACCATCATGGTATGGGCGGGTATTTGGATCGGCGGAAGAACTGAGTTGATTTGGATCAGAGGCAACCTCAACGCTCAAATTTATGCTGAGACGATTGTATCAGACGTCATCGTTCCTCTACAAGTGCAAATCGGTCCCTTATTTCAGTTAATGCATGATAATGCACGACCGCACACCGCAAGAGTTGTAAGACAGACTCTCGCCGCAGCTAACATCAATGTCATGCCCTGGCCTGCTCAGTCGCCAGACTTGAACCCGATTGAGCATGCATGGGATATGCTACAGAGAAGAGCTCTGCCCAATATGGAGGGTATCCAGTCGCAAGAAGACCTTTTTTTGTTGTTGCAACGAACATGGGCGGCCATTCCACAGCGTGATTTGGATGAACTCATTTTGAGTATGCCAAACCGATGTTCTTGTGTTGTTAGTGTTCGCGGTAGAAACACGGATTATTAATTGTTTAAGTTACCCAATAAAATTTTAAAGAAAACTGTTATTTCAGTCTTTTTTTCGAACTTTAATGTTAGTGGTTCAAATGTCAAAAATCCCTTTATTATGAAAATGGCAAATTTCTTTATTAATGCAAAGGTGACTTGGTTTATCGTTACTGTAGACAAACGAAAACACTTTATTTGATGAATCCTTAAAGAAAATTTTAATTAATATCAATCAGGAGAAAAGTTATTGCAAAAATATATGTTGATCCCTAGACACTTTTGATGTGTGTATATTTATTTTTTCTTTTTCTATCATTACTGCTTGTGCATATTATAATTATGTTTATATATATTATATTTACAACATAAATATAGAATAATATATATATTGCATTTACATAATATAGATACTGTAGTTGCATACAGTTTCTATATTTTTTTATTGTTCACTCTCACCTATAGGTTGTCTGGAAGAGATCGCTTAGCGGTAAGACATCCTGTTGTGCTTTAGTTCATAAGTTTAATATACATTGTAAATTTTATGTTGATGCAATAAAGTATATTTATTATTATTATTCCATTACAGTACATCACCAACGAGGGTACCGTGTGCATATTCCGCACGAATAAGAACGCACCTAACTACAGGCTGATCAAGATAGACTTGAAGGACCCCGCTGAAGAAAACTGGGAAACGCTCATAGCGGTATATATGCTCACTATTTTTAAGAAAGGCGCATCGAAGCAGCCTGTCTGGCGAAGTACCTCCACTAAAACGGCAGCCAAATAACATCTCCCTAGAGGGTTGTTGTGTTCCTGCGTGTGAGTGAGGTCACCAGTAAGCCCCTAAGGAGTTGCTGTGTAAACAGCAGAGAAGGCATCGCGCAAGTGATACTTAATATATTATAAGCGTTAATAGGCTACGGTAACCACTTTACATCAGGTGGGCCGTCTCCTTGTATGCCTTCCGACGTAGTATAAAAAATACTTGCCAGGAGCTTACTGGACAGTCACTTGCAGACAACCCTCCAGGGAGTTATTTGGTTGTGGTATTCTGAGAGGTGGAGGTACTTTACCAGTAAGACTGCTTCAATACACCGTACCCTTATTTCGATAAAGCCACGTTTGTTAATTAGCAGAGTGCACCACGTGCTCGTGAAAATTGGTTGTCTTTGAAACTTAATCTCTAAAGATGATAATGAGTCACTGGCACCCCTTAATAAGATAATGTATCTTCTTTATTTTACTAAATTTATTGGCTACCTACCCTTAGTGGTCTTAGCCTTTTTAGACGAAACTGTTACATTATCTGTGCCCTAAGATTGCCGCCTTTTAAACATAACAATAATATAAACATGACACTTTTTTCGTACACTATTTCTATATTATTAAAACCAAGAATAATAAGAGTAGGTACGAACACTCTTTTATTGTTGTTTCTTGACCACTATTCGTTTATAGTATCCAGAAATAAACCTATAAAGACTAAAGACGTACAGGTACTTAGCAGCCTGGGACAATTTCCTTACCAAACTGTGATATATATAAGAGTTTTTCACCTTATATTATTAATATGTTTACTCATGTGTACTCGATTGGTACAGGAATTACATACTCAAGTCAAAGCAAACTCAAGTCAATCAAGTGTTAGCTTCAGGCTCAAGTTTCTGAATAATCGTTATAATATAATGAATAAAAGAGTGGTTTCTCTCTGCCTACCGCAACATTTTAAAAGCGAGCGTACATGGACAATTAGTGCTTCTATATACGTAATATAAAGTATTGACATTTCCTAGTTAAATAATCCAAATCTAATACTGGATTTGTGCGTACAAGCTCAAGTTCTCGCTCAGCCAATCACAGCTCTTCTACGGTGGTTTTATTTGCAGACAAATAGTGAATTCGATGACCGGACCTATAATAATGTTTTGTTTAATTTGTTAAGGAACATCCGAGCGACGTGCTGGATTGGGCCTCGGCTGTCGACAACGACAAATTGGTCTTACACTACGTCAGAGATGTGAAGGTAACGTATCCAATGTTTCCATCACTTTTATACCACGTCACGCGCAACATATATCTCGCCTGATGGTTAACTTAGCCTGTGGACGTTAACAATGCAAGAAGTTACTCCCGTGTTGCCATTAAGATTGTTAACATGAGAAGTTCTCATCAGCGTTCCGGTGACGTAATGCATTCGTACAACTATAACAATCGTCCTGATAATTGTTACTTGGCTTTAGTCTTCTGTAAAGTTTAGGCAGTTCCCCTTTACATTGATTTTTATTAACCCATGATGCGATACAGAGCGTCTCACTGCTCGAAATAGGTATGTAGCTGAAAGCCTGTATTACTAATCGGTAGACATCACGGATATCTGAGTGGTTTGCAGATCTGGCCTATTGTTCAAATGGCCCCCGATTCTAATCTGGGCATATACTAAATTCATATTTATGCACATATTTTTATTTATCTCTTGCTCAGCGGCGAAGGAAAACATCGTGAGGAAACCTGCACGTGCAAGAAATTACATTTCAAAAAAATAATGTTACCTAACCTAAGAAAGGTTTGGTTTTCCTTCTCGGTTGTGGACCTCCACAGACCTCTGACGGCTGTCGTTCCATGTCAAAATCAATATATTCATCAAATCCTTAGGCTTAGGTAGTGGATACCACCAATCAGATTAGGAAACGGGATAAAGCTAAGAGGAAGAGACATTACATCACGGCCGTACCCTAAAGATGTAATATGATCACTTTGTATTTTTAATATTAGTTTTACCAATACATTATATAATTTTCAGAGTGTACTCCAATTGCACAGCATGGCGACGGGCGAGCTCCTGCAGAACTTCGCCCTCGATGTTGGCTCCGTGGTTGCGTTCTCTGGCAAGAAAAAGCACTCGGAGATATTCTACCATTTCATGTCGTTCCTCACGCCCGGCGTTATCTACCACGTGGACTTCAAGAAGAAACCATACACACCCACAGTAAGAACCTAATGTCTAAATGAATAAAAAAATAAGCATTACGAAATACCTTTTTGTTGTATTATAAGAACCATCGAAAATAGTTATTAAGCTAAGTTTCTCTGTCCCTTCATTTGGGGATGATGATAGACATGAACTTTCTAAAATGGATACACCAATACTAAAGGGGCTAATAGGTGGTAGCCTTGCTTTAAACTTGTTACTTTCAGGGCTACCTATTTGCCCCGACCGGACAAATAGGCTATTTGCTTATTAGCGAACTTGAGTGAATGTGTTGACACATTTTGTGAGTTTACGGCGTATTTCGTTGTGACGGAGCGCGAAGTGCTCGAGTTTTCACTTGTGAGTCGTTACTACGTCACCGGATTGAAGCAGGCGGCACAGTCTGAAGCAAAAATAAAATCTACGAGCCCAAGGGTCCCCGAGACAACACAGGTCGGACCTGACTCAGGGCGTCGCGTAAACTAAACAATCGAAACATGCGGGTTCCGTGATTGAGTACTAGTAACATCATATACGAACTAAAAAATAACTAAAATGCCGCCGAGAAAGGGCGGGGCGTAGCAGTGGTACCCTAGACCTCCGCACAACTCTCTCACCAGGGTCACTCCGCGCTTGGTTGTACTCTAAAAAATATAAAAAAAATAGTAAAAGTGTTCCGATTTTCGCGTGCGATACGTCAAAACGTACGGAAAATTGCGTACTACAGGGAGGATTGCAGTGCGTGTGAAAAGAAGTGAAATTCAAATTGTTATAAGTGAAAAAGTGTTAAAAACTTGAAATTTCTCTAAAATTTCGCCACAAAACAGCGTGCGGCGCCAGATTAGTCGCCCTACCCCACCAATTTTTTGACGCCATCCGAGGGGCCTTCTAAGCCCCCACCCCCCTGCGAAGAAACCGGATTTTTTCCACCACGCATCTGCGAGAAAAGGGGAAAAAACCGAAAACCACCTCACCACGTGCTCCGAGTTCCCAGCTCCGCCGACGAGTTACGCGAGTGTAGCGGCCAGCAGCTCACCGAGAGGAGGAGGGAGGCACCTTCTGCATGGAAATCGGAAGAAAATTCACTGAAATATAAGGTTTTTTTGAGAAAGCTATTTTTCTATATAAAATATTTAAAAAAATAAAGCGACGACACAAATATTAAAAATCAACATTAGGAAGACTTCATGCAGCAGCACTTAATAGCAAAAATTTAAGTTTGTCTTACAACTCATATAGGAGCTACAATTTTTTCAAAAATCTGTAAAAAATTCTAAACAAAGAAAACTTAAAATTTATGTACCAAGCTTTTTCAAAATTACAACTGTAAAAATAAAGGACAACAAAACGCAACTTTTAGCGTTCACAGAAATTTGTTATCTTTTGCGGATCCGAAGATACAGCAAATTAAAAAAAAAAAAAAAAAATTAAAATACTAGCCAATTTAAATGCTGAAAACCGACAGCGCCATCTTTTTCAAATAGCCCACTTACCCCCAAAAGGGAAAAAAGACCGGAGCTCTAGGGCCCATAAGTAAGAAGTTACTGGACGTCAGCCATCTTGGCGGTCATATTGGAGGAATTTAGATTTGCTGTAACTTCGGAAAAAAAACTGTCGTACCGAAACGCGGTTTTCTGTATTAAACTGTATAACGGACGCTTTGTCGATTGACACCGGTACCAACAGATTCGGATATCTCGAAAAATTTGGGGATAAAACTTAGTTGAGGCTAAAGGGAAGGGCACACTTAACTAGCGGGGTCAAAACCCCGTGCTTCTACGACCAGTGGATCAGGAGTTATTGACCAACGAAAACTGACTTTGACTTTGATTCGGGAGCACCTGGCCAAGCCCGACGGAAGACCGAAAGCTGCGTTCCGATCGGCCGAGGCACGGCCGAGTTGTGGACACTTCAAGTTTGTGGCGGCCATCTTGTCCGCCATCTTGAAAATATTGGAGAAGGCATAGCTCGGAAACGGCTGGCCCTGTCGAGACGCGGTTTTCGATAGGTGATAGAGCAGGCTAAGATCTACCCAATACAGGAGAAATCGTATCGTTATATACGTATAAATTGCGATAAACTGTAAAGTTAGCGATCAGTATGAGTTCGGGGGGAAATATCAAGACGACCACAGCTGCAAAGAAGCTGATTTCGACAAGGAAAACTACAGAGCGAACAAAAGACACGATGTTCTCAGGGGGGTTGACACGAAATCGTATGTCCCCGTCTCCGTTGACGTCCCCTTCGGATGTAACAGATACTGGAGCTCCTCCGAGTTCTGGGGGGGATGACACCGCCTCGAATTTGCACCGCAGGGCAATGGCGCAAGCGGCAGAAATAGGCACGGAGAGGTTGGAGGTGGCTGAATCATCTCAAAGGAGTAGGAAGCAGAAGGAGCTTCAAAATCCGGGTACCCCTACAACACAGCAAACATGTATGAAAGTTACTGAGGACACCGATGCCGTGCCCTCGGAGGCAGAAATTGAAGCTGAGACTCGTGCGTTGGAGGCTGAGCTGGGGATCATTCGCACGCCTGACCTCAACGAAGGAGAGTCTCCTTTCTCTGACGCAAAGAGTGTTGAGGGCGGCCGAAGGAGTATCCTCCCGGCTACTCGGAGGCGAGCTGGAGTATCAATGGATCTTGCAACCCAGAGAGCGAATTCGGTGTACCTGGCAGGTAAAGATGCCCTTGAACGAGCAGGGAACATGAAAAGGGAATGCAAGGCGGAAGCGCTGGAGGCAATTCAGGAGCTTTACGAGATGGTCTTGTCGGTTTCTGATTCCCGTAGCCGACACTTGGTGGCGCTGGAGCGAGAGAGGAATAGGGCGGCGTTGGAGTTACTACGCGTTCAGAACTCGCATGTAAGAAATCTAGGTGACTTGCGCACAGAGCACACAGGCAAACTTCTAGAGATTCGGGATATACTAAACAAAACACACCGGGCCGTTGAGCAGATACAGGGGTGGTTACACTATGAGATGGAGGCACCTATAGAGGGCATAAAGGTAATCAAGGAAGAAGTTAGTAGTCTCCTGTCCTATACATCCCGTAAGTCACCAAACATGGTGGCATCTTCCCGGCCCGCCCAGACTGTAACCGTCACCCGGGACAATGAAATCACGGAAGCTATAGTAGGACTAAGGGCCAGTATGGAGGAAATGGCCAGTCAATTGCGCACCCTTCGAGTTACTTTCGCAAGCTATGTCAGACAGGCAGACGACGCAGCCTCGAGAAGCACTGAAAGATACTCTGAAAGCCTTGCTCAACCGATCGGGTCGACCATAGACCAGGCAGCCCTTGCTAAAGTGATGACAGAGGTGATCAGGACTGAACTTGGGGCATTGAGGTCGCTCCAATGCGAGCACAAAGCGGACAGAGAGGGGTGGTGCGCCGAAATCCAACAGGCAATGGAGCCAGTCGAACAACGAATCAGATCATTGAATGCCGCCATAACCGAACTTAGGGAGATCACGGTTGGTGGTCTGGAGCGGTCCCAGGGGAGGAACTCCGTGGGCCTCGGAGCAGAGATAGCCCTCGCTGAAATGAGCGATCGGATTGAGGGGCTGACGACAATGCTGGCTGAATGTCAGGGTAAAAGACGCGAAGAGGAACGCGAGCAGAGGGAGGTGGATGAAAATGAATTGGAGGGAAAGTGGACGGTGGTGAATGGTAAAAAAGGGAAAGGCAAGGGGCAAGCCCGACTCAACGCGATAAAAGCAATGGACGCAAAGGAAACTCTTAAATCATCCTATCCTGTAATGGTCGAGTCTATTAATCCCCTACATACCAGCGATGATGTAATTAAGAAAGTTAAGAAGAGTGTTGACGTGGTGGGGCTGGGTATCGGCATCAGCGGGATAAAAAAGGTGAGACATCAAAGAGTGGTGGTTAGATGTGAAACCGAAAAAGACAGAGACTCGATACGCGATCAATTAAGAAAGACTGAGATGGGACTAACTGTAATGCAACTGAGCCAGGGCAAACCACAGCTTAGGATCTACGGAGTAGCACATGATTTATCGGATGCTCAAATTGTAGAGGCAATCCTGAAACAAAACGCCAGGCTGGTGGCAGAAGTGCCCGAGCAAGAGAGGCACGTAAGGGTACAGCGACGCACGAGAGGAAGAACCAGTGCGACTACCAACGTCATCCTTGAGTGCGACTCGAAATTGTGGCGTTGCCTTCTAGATAGAGAAGTTAAGTTGGGCTTCCAAATCGTGCGACCGGTGGACCAGTCGCCATTATTACAATGCTTCAAGTGCATGGGTTTCGGTCACAGGGCCAGAGACTGCGAAAGTGGAATGGAGATATGTGGATACTGCTCGGGCCCGCACGATACTAGACAATGTCATGCAAGGGACTCGGTTCCATGCTGTGTTAACTGCCTAAACATAAAGTCAGAGGACAAGTATCACCCAGCCTACAGTCAATGTTGTCCGGTATGGCAAAAGTGGGACCGAGTAGCGCGTTCTAAAGTGGCATACTGCTAAGGACAAGGGACCGGCAATAAAACTAAAAGGGATAAAAGTGGTACAAGCGAACCTTGGTAGGGGATATGCTGCAACCAAAGATTTAGTAAATGCGGCTAACATTAACAGGTATAGTGTATTGCTCCTACAGGAGCCATATATAGGATCAAAGGGATTTGTATCAATATCACGCGCGAGAATTTTTCAAAGTAGAATAAGTTCCAGACCTGTAAAGGCTGCCATCGCTGTCGCCGACCCTGACATAATTGTCGCAGAGGATCGGGCCCTGATATCTCCAAATATAGCTGCTGTTAAAATCAAAGTAGGAACATTCGAAATGGGTGTGGTGAGCGTATACCTTGAGGGCAACATTAACATTGAAGAACAAGTATCTAGCCTGGAAAAAACGCTCGATCAAATGGGAACCGAAAACCTTCTTGTGGGTGGTGACTTCAATGCCAAGAGCCCTTGGTGGGGCTGCGGGGGTGAGGACACTAGGGGATCGGCTGTGGTGGACCTGATGGCGGGTCGTGCCCTGCACGTGGTGAACCTGGGATCCGAACCAACATTTTTCGTGCAAAGAGGCGACAAACTATACTCGAGCATCGTCGATGTTACCATGGTTTCGGAGGGTGTGTTACCGCTGGTATCTGGGTGGAGAGTGAACCCTGATCTCTCAGAGCTCTCCGACCACAGGCCCATCACATTCAACATAGAGATTAACAAACAGGAAGCTGCTGCAACGGGTCTAACAACTAGAAGGTACAATACAAGCAAGGCAAACTGGGATAAGTTCCACATCAAATTGAGAGAGCTCGTAAAAATGGATAACGTTACACCGACAATGATAAACACTATTTCAAGCGCGGAGGAACTAGAACTGTGTGCTGGAAGACTCATGGAACATATCGACAAAGCCGCGGGGCATGCAATTCCACCTATAAAACCCAAAAAGCCACCCGGTTCCTCCCAGTGGTGGACCAAAGAACTGGAAGAGCAACGCAACGCAGTCAGACTACTCAGGAGAAAGATGCGAAGGGCGAATCCTCGTCGACGGCAGTTGCTGCTCCAGGAATACACCACAAAGCGAATGGCATATAAAGAAGCCATTCAGACTACCATCACAGTTAGTTGGAAGAACTTCTGCAACAAACAGGAGAAAGAAACGCTCTGGCAAGGTATTTATAGAGTAATGAGATTGTGTGGACGCAGGACAGAGGACATGCTTCTGAGGGGCCCCAATGGAGGACCTACTCTAACCGCAACTGAATCAGCCAAACTACTTGCAGACACATTTTACTCGGTCGATCTGCAGAATACTGATGATGACGAACAGGCACAGGTCAGGGCTGCATCTCAGAATTTGATACACCAACTGAAAGGCGAATCTAACATCTTATTCACGCCGTTCACAATGGAGGAAGCAAAGAGGGCGCTCGACGGAATGGACCCAAAGAAGGCGCCGGGAAGGGATGGTTTTACAGCGGACATTTGCGAAAGAGTACTCCTAGGGTGCGGGGAGGAGCTACTGGCGCTTTACAACGCCAGCCTTAGGATAGGATATTTCCCTGGAATATGGAAGCCAGCCGTCGCACGAATAGTACCAAAACCTGGAAAGGATGACTACACCATTCCAAAAGCATATCGACCAATTGGGCTGCTGCCGGTTTTGGGGAAAGCTCTGGAGAAAATGATGGTGGATCGCATGGTTTGGCACTTAGAATATAACAATAAGTCAAGCAGGAGACAGTATGGGTTCACTAGACACCGGGGTACTGAGGATGCCCTCTACGATGCAATGACGGTGGTACGCCAAGCCCTTACAGACCACGAGATCGCCGTCATGGTATCGCTTGACATAGAGGGGGCATTTGACAACGCCTGGTGGCCAGCAATTATCAGCGAGCTTGAAAAGAAAGGAATTGACCGGGCAGAGCTGAGGCTATGGACAAGTTACCTCACGCCACGCACAGTCTACTTGCGGTACGCTAACGAAGAGGTAGCAGTGAGGACTAACAAAGGGTGCATACAAGGATCTATCTGTGGCCCAGCGTTATGGAACGTCCAGCTGGACCCACTATTGCAAAAAGCTGATGACCTCGAGGCGCACGTTCAGGCGTTTGCAGATGACATTTTGATCATAGCCAGGGGACGTGATGCCACAGAGGTGGAACGTCGTGCAAACGAGGCTTTGAGAGTGGTGGCTGAGTGGGGACGATCATCCAAGATGAAATTCGCAGCCCAAAAAACCCAAGCCATTTTAATCACTAGGAAGATCAAATACCGGAAGCCAGTGATTCATATGGAAGATATCCAAATCGACTTTGGAACTAAGCTGAAGGTGCTGGGACTCACAATAGACAAGAATCTCAGTTTTGTTGACCATCTGGGTGCGGTAGCGGCGAGGGCGATGGGCGTATACAAAACAATTTCCAGAGCGGCTAGAGCAGGGTGGGGTCTGAACAGCGACATCCTGAGAACAATCTATACAGCCGTAGTTGAACCCACAATATTATACGCGGCTAACGTATGGGCTGATGTCGCTGAAAAGAAATACATCATGAAGAGGCTAGACAGAATTGTCCGTCAATTCGGAATTGCTATATCGAAAGCCCATCGCACTACGTCGCTGATGTCGGCCGCGGTGTTGGCGGGGATCCTACCTCTGGACCTGAGAGCGAAGGAACGGAAAGCTCTTTACGAAGTGGGACGCGGGAGACCCCTTCAGGAGCTGCCCGACAGAAGCCTAGAAAAAAGGCTGGCTTCAAGAGAATTACCTCACCCGGCAGAAAGACACACGATGGGATTTGCCGAAGTAAAGGAAGAGGGCGAGCTAATGAAATTGCCTCAAGGACGCCTTATGGTGTACACTGACGGCAGTAAAATTGAGGGAAAGGTAGGGGCGGCGGTGTCGGTTTGGGACAATAATGGAGAAACCATGAAGATCGGTTTTCGCCTCGCTGACTACTGCTCTGTGTACCAGGCTGAGATGGCGGCCATATCTAGGGCACTCGACGTAATTCAGAAACAGAATAGGTCGGCGAACCTACTTTCGGATTCTAGATCCGCATTGGAAACCGTCTCAAATACATCGACAAGCCACCCTATTGCAGCACATATCCAAAAACAACTGACGGATATTAAAAAAAAGGGTTTACAGATCGATATGGTCTGGGTTAAGGCACATACTGGAATCAGTGGAAATGAGAGAGCGGATGAAATCGCCAAGAGGGCAGCGACCGCAGACAAGAGGGCACCTATGTACGACCGCTTCCCCTTGTCCTTGGCCAAGCGTCTCATCTGGGAGCGCTCAATTAAAATCTGGCAAACTCGATTTGAGGAGGCTACCACGGGAAGTACCACGAAGATCTTCATTAGGGACGTCATGACGGCATTCAAGGTGTTCCGAGGTATGCGCCTCACAAACCTCCGTGCCCAACTTTTAACGGGTCATGGAGGCATCAGGGCTTACCTGCACCGGTTTGGGTTGGCTCCCAGCCCCTATTGCGTTTGCGACGACGAAACTCCTGAAACAGTGGCCCACATCATAATGGCATGCCCTCGTTATGGCGGACTTAGACTCGACTTTGAGCACTTAGTGGGCCGTGAGTTAACGGAATCTAGTATATGGGAGATGTTCGGTGACAGCGATTGCAGGAAAGCCCTTCTAATCTTTTGCGACAATATAATGCGCAGAGCGGCCCGTGCAAATGGTTCTAAAATGGCAGTTTGAATAATTAAACGTACAAGACTGCTATGGTTGTACTGATACTGTGCCTGTTTAATCACAATATGAATGAATTATACATATTTGATGAAATATTATGCACATATTTGATTAATGTATTAGGAGCTAAATGTAAATTAGTGGTAAACTAAATATTTCCATTGCATTGTATGGCTTTCTAGGATGAATTATTAATTGGAATATTTTGTAATTATATGGTGTTAAATAATTTGTAACACGAATGTAATTGAGTGTTAGGGGCAGCCTACAATATAAAAAATTACAATGTATGAAAGAATGCGCAACAGATTTTACAAAAAAAAAAAAAAAAAAAGAAATCAAAAAGGAAAAGGAAAGAGAAAAAGGAAAAATAAAAAAAGAGAGAAAAAAAAAAACAAAAAAAAAAGCAAAAAAAAAAACAAAAAAAAAAAGAAAAAGAAAGAAAAAAAACCGTATTGCACATTCTAGTTATAATATAATGCATGATTCAAGGCTGCCTCAACATTAGCAGCATTATTTCTGAAGTAAGCCGATCTGCGCACGCCCAGTGGCAACCACTGGACGTGCGCACATTGCGATTGGACAAAGACACAAAGACACACCCTAGACCTCCTCGCATTCAATAGGGAAAAAACAATGTAACATCACGCTAAGCCCTTATGCTTTTTTTTTACTTTACGACGTGTATTTTTATAACTTGTTATAATAATTGCATATTTTTTCGAATTTCAGGTGTTCAGGGAGGTGAAAGTGAAAGGATTCGACGCATCCCAGTATGAGGCTCAACAAGTTTTCTATTCAAGTAAAGACGGCACTAAAGTTCCTATGTTTATTATATCTAAGAAGGTAAGAGATATCCATAAAAGTTGATATATTATAAAACTAGCTGCACCCCGCGACTTCGTTCGCGCGTATTCCTACCGGAATCCTGTGAATTCCACTTTTTTTTACTTTTTCTTTTTTTCGGCTTCTAAGGGTCGTATCGTGATGTTGAATAACCTGTAACATTCCTCCAGAATTGGAATATCAAATGCAAAAATATTTTTTCAGAGATTAGCGCGTTCAAATAAAAAATGTTCCTCTTTATATATTAGTATAGATTGACGATTGGTTGGTTTATACATCAAGCATTTATAATGAAAATATACTACTTCTAAGACTTGTACGCAAAAAGTCACACTTTTCCCTAAACGCTTACGGAAAGTTTTTCAGAGTAATATATTTAGTATATTTAGGCTTTTGTCGACATAATTACTAATGCTCGCGCAAGGCTTTGACGCCTTGAGGCCCGTTATATACTTGGCGCCGTAACGCGCATGGCGGAATTCAGCCACGCCACAACGTTGCACCGCATAAAAACCGTGAGCGCCCAGCTACACAACCAGTTGCGACTAATTTGCCTGCGAATTATAATTTAGTACTTCAAATACAACAACCTTCTAGGGAATTGTTATTCCTCTGCGGTCTTCGGTCGGTATTGGCACTTATCTTCCCCAGTCGGACTGTTTAGTATTAGGAAATATTAAAGTTCTGAAAGCTTTTTTGCAATGTTTTATTTACTGCTTATGGAAAGTCACCTCAAGAATAATAATCAAAATTTATGATGGCTAAGTAAAGTATATTTTAACCGGTGTTTGTTTATTGTCTCCTCGATATTCTACACTGAAATAATGTTCGAAAAATTGACATTAAGAAAGAGGATTCTATATAATTAAAAATATTACCCTAATGAAATACATTTGATGTTAAAATATTATCGTTTACACGCATTCTCCTCGTACTACTACAAAATAGTAGTTTTTTTGTATATACCACGTGAAATTGAAAACAAGCTCGCGTCGTGAACTCCGTCTGCTAATACATCACCACCCTAATAGCTTCCTGATCTCACGCACAGGAACACAACAAACAACCCCCACTAAATTGTTACACTAACACTAAGGGATTGCCCAGGAGGTTGCTGGACGTCTAGCGGCGCGTAATACGCAGTGTGCTGCAGGAAACTCCAACATATGTCTATGTGTAGAGCGTTCACGGAGCGGTGTTATTGTTCGCGTTTGTTTGAAATGTTGCGTCGTATGTGGTGGGCGATGGCGCGGCCGCAGCGGTGGGCAATGTTATCCGTGACTGCATCGCCGCATATTAATCTGTGAACAAAACTTGCAAGGAATAGACATAATATACCAAATCTAATTAGGGTCCGAAATTGAGCAAGTTGGCTCCAACAAATGAAAACTAGAACATATACAATCTTCCTCTGTTTGAAGCAACCTGGCAAGACACATTTTATTTTTTCATAAATAAAAATGTTGTGTGTACAGGGTCTATCGCGCGACGGCTCCAACCCGGCGCTGGTGTACGGCTACGGAGGCTTCAACATCAACATCCAGCCCAGTTTCAGCGTCACGAGGCTCGTGTTCATGCAACACTTCAACGGAGTGCTCGCCATACCGAACATACGAGGCGGCGGGTTGGTTTATGCATACATTCAAGATTTTTTTTTTATCAGAATGTGATGTCAGGAGCCTTAGGAGTCCAAGATCCCAGGGCCGTCAGACGTCACTTATTTTCTGATGAACAAAATGTGCAAGATTGAGTAGTGTTAGTGTGTACTATGATCGTATGACTACCTGCTATCTTGGCCAGACGGACATTTTCCAGATATCACCTCACTTAAATTCTGATAGCTGATTTTTACATATTTGTTACATAATGTCGTTAAAAATCAGTAATCAATACTCCCAGACACTTCCGGTCGGCAGTATTACATTACAGACGCTTTAAAGCTCTCAAAAAAATTAATTAATCTCACTTATATTCTGATGCTTCATTTTTATATATGTTAGCCAGACAACTATTTTAAAACGTTTTACAAACAGACAGACCGATCCAAGTGACCAAATATCCCCTAGACCCAATTGGAATGCCGCTGTGAGTATGAGCGAGGGCATTATACGTACGCATGAGTGTGAGTGTTACTTACGGTTTACTCTTACTACTAGGGATGTCGGAAATGCAATAAAGGCATAAGGCTTGCTGACCGCGTTCGTAATGGAGACGATTCATAACTCTTTTCATGCACGCTCGCCGGTTAGATATAGAACTATCTCTATATAGATCGACTGCTTACTGTTTGTTAACTTAGTGGTGTAAAAAATGTAGTATTCCGAATTTCAGTCGAACAGAACCTTCAAAGTTATCTGTTGTCGATCAGTTACGTAATCCAGACTTCCTCCTCCTTCCTAATCTACCTACGACAAGGTTCCTAACATTTCCGCCCTAATTTGATGTTGCTTTTTCAGCGAATACGGAGAGCGGTGGCACAACGCTGGACGGTTGCTCAACAAACAAAACGTATTTGACGATTTCCAAGCGGCAGCCGAGTACCTGATCGAGGAACAGTATACTACGCCCCCGCTGGTCACGATCCAGGGCGGATCCAACGGTGGGCTGCTGGTGGCCGCCTGCATCAACCAGCGGCCGGACTTGTACGGCGCCGCCATCATACAGGTCGGGTGAGTAACTGATCTGGGCGTAGTACACTATGGCCGCATTAGACACAATCCAGTACGGATCCAACGGCGAGCTGCTACTAGTGGCCGCCTGCGAATATCATTGGTCGGAGCGGTACGGACGAGAACCTGTACATTATAGAACAATACGTCCGCTCTGATCTCAAGACCACAGACAATATAAATGATACGCCGCCACAATACCAATACAATCCAAAATCATGTCGAAAATATTCTCCGTGGATTAATCTTTTGGTATAGTTCCTTTCAGTTTTCTCCTGTTTTCTATGTCACTGAACGAGCACAGAATAATTCTTTCAATAAACTTCAAAGCAGTTTGTGGATATGCTCTGAGTCGACAAATTGTGATGTGCATTTTGAAACAAATATATCTGGCTAAATAAAAATAAAATGTATATAAATTATATAATGAAAACTATCTAACACTTGGAACTTTAAAATTAATGTGATCATTGGGCAATGTTAATTAAATTGTCTTATGATTGTTTTTTATCTGAAGTATCTTATGATTTGTTCTTGATGATATATTATTGAGGCAGTAGTTTCACTCTTGGCACTTATCTTTAGTTTATACAATTGGTTTTGTTCGGATACCATTATTCATGTCAGGGGAAGGGACGAAGCAATTACAGACATATACCTAATCTCCCTTACAAAATACTCTATAACAACCGTATATATTTGTTATTATGTGCAGCGTACTGGACATGCTGAGGTTCCAGAAGTTCACAATCGGGCACGCGTGGGCCTCCGACTACGGCAGCTCGGACAACAAGACTCACTTCGACTACTTGATCAAGTACTCGCCGCTGCACAACATTCTTCCACCCAGTCGTGGTAAGTGCCTACGTTACAAATAGAATAGACACTCATACGGTAATGTATTTTTATAATTACTATCTATGTCTTCGTGCCAGGATCCCTGCGGGGTAGGCAGAGAGAACCGAAAGTCTTGGTCCCTTTACTATGAAGGAAATAATCTATGTCCTTCATAGTAATTAATAGTGTGTGGTTCTTCACACTCTCTAGCTTCTTAAACATTCATAGCTCTTTTCACGCACACTTGGCGGTTCGAGGGCAATACTCAATAACGATGATGTAAGAAAAAAGAGTTGGTCAGAAAGAGTGTCGATGTTAAGATAAGAAAAAGTGCATGCAATTTGATATAACTCGCTTTGCGTGCTTCCGCTACCAATTAGTTCATGCTAGCGTTGCTATAACTAGCGTTGGCCTGCACCCTCCCACTATCGTTAGTATATTCAACATGCCGTCGCAGATATACAATTGGAAATTATAAGGTTGTATGTGAAACATTTGTTTTCAGAGCGGCCGGAGTACCCAGCCACTCTGGTTCTAACAGCGGACCACGACGACCGCGTGGTCCCACTGCATTCGCTGAAGTTCATCGCCGAGTTACAGCATGCTGCCAAGAACTCGAGCCAGCACCGCCCGCTGCTCGCGCGGGTCGACACCAAAGCTGGCCACGGAGGTGGCAAACCCACCGCTAAAATTGTAAGTATCAAAAAATTTACCGGTGTTACAGGGGCACGCATTTCATAAATAAATGACTGTGGATGGTCATTCTTCACAATTATATAGTTGTTTTGCCCAATTCAAACTCCTTACTAGAATGCAACTGTAAAATGTTTAGGAGTTTTTTGACATGAATGCGTCTATAAATTTGCTTCCATAGTGGGAGGCAATTCAGAAATATGATGATAACAACATCGGGTGATACAGTTATTGCTACATATCTATCGTTTACATACAAAATTTAATTACACCGCTTGATAATCAAAAATCAAAGAATCAAAAAATTCGTTACGATGAGTGAGGACTGTGACACAACGCGCGCAGCGGGGGGTGTGTTCCCATTTTGAGATCATTTCACTGCATCATATAATTTCGTTTCGTTAAAATTACCGTTTATCCGTTACGAAGACGTATTCACGTAAAACTCGCGGTCGTGTCCGCGATACAGCCCCCGTTTTATACCATTAACGATAACCATTAACATTTTCTAGAGTTATCTCGTTTTCTAATGCCACTAGGATTAGCGGGTTCCGCTACCTAACTGTGAGGCACACATAGTGATCTTAACATGGTGCGACTGCCATCAGACCTCTACAGCCCAAATAACATCTTTTTTAGGGTAGGGGGACAAAGAAGGCAGTCTCTGCTTATTCTCAAGGGTTCAATGCCGTGTAAGGAAGTATTCCTATTTTTCCAAATAAGTCTGCGTGTTTTCGTAAATATTTTTATGGTCAGATGTATTGATCACCTGCTCAGACTTCATTTTGATTTTTATGATACAAAAACAATGAAAATCGAAAAATGGAGGATTTTTCGATTATAATTACTTTTATATGGTCCTCATAGTACCGGTCAGTTCCACACAGTACAATACGGTGCAACCGCACATATTACCTGATCAGCGCTTTAGGGTTAATTTACTTTATTAATAACTAGTGATTCGCACGTGTAGGTAGATAGAAAGATAAATTAGAGGTTTTTAGCACTTCGTCGTAAGTTCTAAACGAAAGGTTGGATTTGAATAATTTAAGACGGAATTTACATGTACATGAACATCCTTGATTATGGAACTATTTAATTGGATAAGAATTAATATCATGATATGTGATCAAGTGAGCATCTTTTAATTCTACCCGTGTTTCTAATGACTAATTTCAACAAAAATAAAGTTCTTGTTAAGTAACTACAATAATTAGACAAATAGCCTCGCGGACTTTTAATGATGCGTATTCATCAAAAAAATTTGCACACCTTATGACTTTTGTAGTCATATATTTGATACCCTGAGTCAAATTTTCGTAAAGATATGTATGTAAGTACGTATATCTTCTTGCCAGGTCCCTTGCGGGGTAGACAGAGAGAACCGAGCGCCATAAGACGCGGTCCTTACATACTTCACTCGCTTCTGTGACATTCATAGCTCCTTCACGCCAGGTCCCCTGCGGGGTAGGCAGAGATAACCGAGCGCCATAAGACGCGGTCCTTACATACTTCACTCGCTTCTGTGACATTCATAGCTCCTTCACGCCAGGTCCCCTGCGGGGTAGGCAGAGAGAACCGAGCGCCATAAGACGCGGTCCTTACATACTTCACTCGCTTCTGTGACATTCATAGCTCCTTCACGCCAGGTACTCTGCGGGGTAGGCAGAGATAACCGAGCGCCATAAGACGCGGTCCTTACATACTACACTCGCTTCTGTGACATTCATAGCTCCTTCACGCCAGGTCCCCTGCGGGGTAGGCAGAGATAACCGAGCGCCATAAGACGCGGTCCTTACATACTTCACTCGCTTCTGTGACATTCATAGCACCTTCACGCCAGGTCCCTTGCGGGGTAGGCAGAGATAACCGAGCGCAATAAGACGCGGTCCTTACATACTACACTCGCTTCTGTGACATTCATAGCTCTTTTCATACACGCTCGCCGGTTCCTGGGGCTCCTGACATCACCTGATAAATTTGGTCATGGTAGGTTAGTCTCGGTCTCCCTCGGCTACTACATCCTTCCACTTTTGCATTGTATATCTGTTTCGTCATTCTTTCGTCCCGCATTCTTTCTACATGCCCGCACCAACGGAGCATGCCTTTCCTTATCTATCTTAACACCGGTACTCTCTTTCCCTCACATCTTCATTACGAACGCAGTCAGCAATCGTTATGCCACAAAGTTTGCGCAATGATCTCATCTCGACCGCGCATTTATTCTACTTTCATGCTCCTTCTGCCATACCCAGCTCTCACTTCCATAAGTTAGCGTTGGAAGTAGCACCGCGTTGTGTACAGCGAGCTGTGCCTTTTGGCTTAGATTACGGCTGCCTAGAAGTGTACCCAAAGATATCTAATTTCACGAAAATAAAATATTGCCAATGTTACTCGCTGAAAATGTAGCTTTCTATTTGGAAAATAATTTTTAAAATTGGTTAAGTATTATTTGCATATATCCATTACGAACTAACAAAAATTCAAATCTTTTCTCTTAATAATATATATTAAGTTATTTAGCATATATATAATATGCGTGCTAAGTATTAATAATTTATCTACACACTTTTATTACACACGCTATACACACAACATGTACTCAGATGAGTCGATCCAATTATAATGTAATTAATAAATTATGTAAATTTGTTGGATACCAAAAGAGGGATGCCTGAGTTTTTTGGCAGTATTTTTATCAGTGCTCACCTAGTCATGAACTGCACGGTAGGGAAAAAAATTGTGACGATTCCAAACAAATGTAGCCATTTCAACTCCGTAGGGACATAGGCTCTCTAAGCGTATTTTACCGCCTTTACCATGGCGAGTGCTCTGAAGAACTGGTTTCCCTTATCCCACCCTCACCCTTCCGTCATAGAACCACACGTGCGGGCTTGCGATGTCATAGTTCCACGGTTGAGAATATCTCTTCGCGTACCAAAAAGTTCGGCAACTCCTATCTTTGTCGTACCATCAAAAAGTGGAACGCCTTGCCTGCACATGTGTTCCCTCCTTCCTACAATATGGGATCCTTGAAACGAAGCGTGAAGAAGCATTTTGCGGGTCAGCATGGCAGCGTCAACTGACAGGATGCGGGATGTAGTATGCTGTCAGTTGCAGTTGCGATTTGGGCTCCTCTTTCGCTTACCATCAGGCAAAGAGGGGCCACTATGCTGAACTAATATAAAAAAAAAAAAAAAAATTTTTACGGAATAAAAAGATTTTGACTTTGACACATAAAACGCACATATTTAACCCTTCTCTGTTTCATAGAATGTTACTATAAACAAAAAACGACTTTTTTGTCTAATTGTGACAAACATTGTAATTTTGTTTTAATTATCTTTCTCAATTACTTGATAAGCAGAGACGACAAGAGGAGCAAGCACTGGAGCGCCGAGATACAGGCTCCGGCCTATTTCATAGGCTCCAAGTCTCGCGCAATAATTACATATTTGTTACCTATATTGTTACTGTATTTATTGTGATGAGAAAATAAATGATCTTTATTATCAACATCTTTCTTGTTCTACAGTTTGGCGGAGTCCTTTGAAACTTACTTTAAGGCCGCTGAGGAATGATCTGGCCATCATAGCTAGGGACTAACGGCTCTACTTGCCGTCCGAAGTATACTGAAGTTAACAGTATTTATCATTTGTTTCAGATCGATGAGAACACAGACATCCTGTGCTTCATGACCCAAGCCCTCGGTCTGAAGTTTGTGAAGTGAACCCGATCGCCATACAACGACCATAGTATTAATCGAGAGGACGCAAATAGTATTATGTAAATATATCGCGCCGCCATTTGTTGATAATTACCTCGGGTCTTTGCCGAAGACTGGTGATATTGTTACGCATTGCTACTATTTTTTTATTAATAAATTTTGTTTTTATTTTTATATACGTTATCTCATTTGTTCTTATTATTTATTACTTATTTATCGTATGCCCTGTGAGATTTCCTCATAGTTCATCAAATAGTTTTTCGCACGCTCTTTATGGGCGAGCACTGGGGATGTTGACGTTTTTCTATAATGCATGCTAGAATATAGAGAAGCGTCAACATCCCCAATCGATTTTATCGCAATTTTGAATGGTGGTCCTATGGTTAAGATTGTTATTATTGATGAGTACATTCACCGCCTTTAGTATTACATGCTTCAAATAGTTCTTGTAGTAGTACCCCACTTGATACAGGTATATACTTCTTCGTCCTTTTAGCGTTATCTCGTTTCGTTGGCGGGGTTCGTTACTAAGCCTAAAAATTTGGCAAAGATACTATTTTTGACACGGATCCACAGCCGTAAGTAAGGCCTCCTCCTCGTATGGAAAATCAGACCTTTCTTAGATAAGTCTTAGATAGACAAGTCTTTAGAAATATATATATATATAATATATGTATATTATACCACTAAGGTGGCAAACATACGGCCTGCCTTAGGGTAAACAGTCACCGTAGCCTATGGACATTTGCAACACCAGTGGTGTCACTCGTACGTCCACCCTCTAAAAACCTCTTCGCGCCTTTCTCGAAGAGCCCCAAGCTGTAATCTCTTGGGAAAACCTCGGATGGAAGTTCATTCCACAACTGAGAGTTCTCTGAAAAATACATCTCTGGAACCGAACCGACAGTACGCGACCATTGCGATTCCAGCATGTGAGGCCGAACTTCCCGCCATCGGCGAGCGGTGCGGTTATAAAAAGTAGCTGTCGGCAACATATCAAACAATTCTTCAGAACACAACCCGTTGTACAATCGCTAAAACACACAAAGGAAGACAAAATCTCTCCTTCAAGTTAGGGTTCAATACCGTGTGTAAGCTTAGGATCGACTACAATTCTCACAGCTCGTCTCTGGACGGGAGTCACACGGTCCAAGCTGGTATCTAGGTGCTTCCGTACAAAGGTGATTGCAGTACTCCATGTGCGATCTGACTTGCGACTTTTTTTTTATTGGGACAGGTTCACCACTGTATCTCCTGTGTAGTCAGAATTAACAGCGGCGACCACAAAAATGAACAGTGAAGTCCATTGCTGTCCCGGGGGTTGAAACTACAGCTGCCTTGGAACTCACAACGAATTTAATCAGAAGAAATTTGTAAGAGTAGGAATTTTTCGAATTGATTTCCCCTCTTGGCAAAGTGAGAGACAGCAATATGACAAATAAGGCATTAAAAAACCTCATAGAGATGGCTAGTCAAGTGAAGCTCAACTGCCGTGCACGGTTTATCAGATATCTAACACTATTGGGGCCTAAATTGTGAGTTGTTACCTAACACATCGATTCCAATAATATAGATTGCAGAACAGCCTAAACGCCTGGTAATTCTCCCTTGTTGCCACCAAATCAGAATAGTATACTACCCCGGATGTGACATGCAAGGAATTTAACATATCGTCCCGCTCCTGACGCCAGAGATCGCACTCCCAGAGAACATGATGTGCTCTTTGCTCGAATTCATGATTTGTCGTAGAACACTCACATAATGGCGATGACATAAGTCTAAACGAAAAGAGCTTAACTTTAAAGTTTCCATGTCCAGTTAAAAATTGCGCAACGTGATGATCTACTTCTAACCACTCTTTACTTAATCTGTCTCGCACTGATTGAAAAAACAGATGCAAGTGGCGTCCTTTAGTAGAAGTTTCCCATCTTTTTTGCCATTCAGACAATAAAGTTTCAAAAACCTCGTCAATTGGTTTGAACAATCTAAGTACTTTGTTAATATCGCGGTGTTTTAGAAAGTCAGGGTGTATGTTTTTATAGGTGTAATACATTGAAGCCCGGCGTTGAATTTCTAAGTCAACAGGTAATACGTAATAAATGACGAGCTCGGTGGCGCAGTGGTGAAACGCGTTGTTACGCTACTTTGACACCAACGCTCGTGAGTTCGATTCCCACACAGTACAAACATTTATGTGCATGAACATGTCTGTTTGTCTTGGTCTGGGTATTTTCTATGTATAATAAGTATATATTCACAAAAAAAAAATGTATTTACGTATGTTTATCAGTTGTATAGTACCCATAACACAAGCTTCGCTTACTTTGGGGCTAGATGGCGCTGTGTAATTTGTCCGACAATATTTATTATTTAATACGCTTGCCAGCACTGGTAGTGCCTCGGTGCTCACAGTTCTATACGTTTTACATAAAAATATTAAAGCGAGCCACTGACTTTGCAACAACTTACGACGCGCAGCACCTATGGATGTCCATGCAGTTGAACCGTACGTAATACATCTTAAATATGTGGCTGTGTAAATATTTTTTAACGTTTTAAAAGTTAAGCCTCACGTCGAGTTCTATTTGGCTTTTTCTCCAACCTGCTTTAGGTGTTCAATGTAATTAAAACCTTTGTCCAACAGTAATCCCAAGTAACAAACCGAGTTTTTTTTGCAACTGATACTCCATTGAAGTGGAATCGCGGCGGAACCTGCAAATTTCCCTTAAGCAAGAGCTGTGGGGTTCTGTGGGGTGCGAAATCGAGACGGTTACGTTAGCCCCAGTCTGAAATCAGGCCAAGGCAAGTACTGACTTGCGACTTATATAACATACGTATTTGCCCCGCATTGAAGTACTGCTTTGCTCTGTTGAGCACACCAAACTTTTTGGACGCCAGCTTGACCTTTCCCTCTAGGTGAGTTTTATATTGAACGTCACTGGAGATCACGACACCAACCATCCTAATACTGTTGGTAAGAGGTGTGTTATGGAATTTAGGACCACAGCAAATGGGGTTTTCTTAGCAGTGAACGCGCAAACTTGTGTCTTCATGGGATTGAATTCTATTCTATGAATATTCTGTTTAATTTCTAGGGCTTGCAGGGTTCCTGACGATATGTTCTATTACCGCCGAGCAAACGATAATTACAAATATGCACATACATCCGAAAACACGAATTTAGTGGTACATGCCAGGATTTGACGAACACAACGTTTCCTTGTCCACTGGGGTATTACTGCTTATAATGCTGCTTCGCTGTAACGAAAGAAATGAATAATAATTTTCGAAATCCAAGCGCAAGTATTAGCTAACTTATGGCTATGCTGTCCATAAGATCTATAGATAGCAAATGGCTATCTATAAGAGTTTAATAAGATGATTCAATTATTTATATACGCTATTTGAACGCCATTGAAGGAAAATCGTACGATTTATCTGCCCCTAAAGATTTCCAACTCGTAAAGATAATATACGAAAACGATCATTACCTAGAGGTTACCTACAATCTGTGTGGCAAATTATGATAGTTTTATTATGAAACAAACTAATAGGTATTGCTTATTGTACTTCTTTTCTTCTAATATTATAAATGCGAAAGTTTGGATGGACGGATGTTTGCTAATCACGCCAGTACGGCTGAACGGATTTGGATGAAAATTGGCACAGAGATAGATAGGCTACTTTTTATCCTGGTAATAAATAGGTTCATGTGCGATAATTTACCTTTTAATGATTAGTCGTACATAGTGAAGTTTTTTAATGTTGCTCAGCGGTGCGAAAATATTGACAAGTTAAAGGTAATCTATAACGTGGGCTCCAGGGAATCACCTAGAGAACTATTCAAGGAAATAAATATCCTCACGGTTACCTCTCAAATCTTAGAATCAGGAATAGATTGCGTATGCCAGTACATCGGCTTGCTATGACGAGTAGATATTTTGTTGAATATTGTATTCGATTCTATAATAAATACCCTGAAACAGTTCCTGACCTTTCCTGACAATATGTTCAAAAGGCACATCAAAAATACTCTATAAATATATCTTTAACCGTACAAGTTGTCATGGTGACAAGTTACTCGTACATTACAATAAATTTGTGACAGGCGTGTCATAAATTTATTGTAATATAAATTGACGATTTGAAAAGAAACCTATATTGGCAAGTTTCTTTTGGCATTTCTTCTTCGCTAATGGTCATTTGAAATGCTGGTAGATTAAAAAAGAGAAATCAAGGCGGGCTGAGCACTTGTTTGCCACCCGGCGGTGTACAAGTGTCGATAGGCTGTGTAACAGTTTCACACCAGGCGGGCTGAGCACTTGTTTGACACCGGCGGAGTATAAGTGTCAATAGGCTGTAGAACAGTTTCACATAAGGTGGGCTGAATACTTGTTTGTCACCCGACGGAGTATTAACGTATCAATAGACTGTGTAACAGTTTCACACCCGACGGAGTCTAAAAGTGTCCATAGGCTGTATAACAGTTTCACATCAGGCGGGCTGAGCACTTGTTTTCCACCCGGCGGAGTATAAGTGTCAATAGGCTGTATAACAGTTTCACATTAGGCGGGCTAGACACTTGTTTGTCACCCGACGGAAGTGTCCATGGGCCCATACTCAACTTCCGTTCGCCTCGCCCGATCACACTTTCCTAACGCTCTCGTTCGCCCGATCACACTTTTCGTAACGCTCTAGTTCGCCCGATCACACTTTCACCAGCTTACTCCCTAAGTCAAGCGTGTGTAAAGAAGTTTTACTTTAAAAAATTACGAGTATTTGCGATGTAAGCGGCTCGCTATTATTTTAGAGCCAAAGCTAATTCATCTGGATCGTTATATATGGTGCTAATTCTTATCTAAAGTGAACTGGGTAAGGTCCGAAATAATACCAGCATATAAATATTTAACTTTATTGTTGTGTTCTTACACTAGTTTGCTAAAAGCACGAAGTTCAGGGACTTGCTCCACCCACGTATATAAAATATTAGTTACTTAGAACGAAATAAATAAAACACTTCTTTAATGCCCTTATGGCGTTTTCTTTATCCAATTATAAATTTCTTTATGTATCTGAGTTACCGTGCAACTTTCAACAACAAGAAATTCACCATGGCCTCGATTTAAAATCGTTTTAACAAATAACGAAGAGATTAGTACACATGTAAAGTTGTTACACGTTTAAGTAATATAAAATAATACGTGTCGCAACACGACAGACGTTTACAAGCGGTAACGAGTACATTTTCTAACAGTAAATGTAGTCGACTCGACTAATAAACTTACGCCTGCGACACAACTATCGCTAAGTATGTCAAATTCATTATCGGACCCATTACAATGAAATGTACAATCAATAAGGTACAATTGATCGGCGCCGGTCCCGCGGTAGGCGTGCGATCCCTCCGATTACAACTACAATGGCGAACGCACAACACCGACCAACCGTAATCATGAATAGATTTTAACACCTAGAAAAAACTTGCTATGTTAGTCAAACGCTATACTATAATAAGTGTACATACGATATCATTAAGAGTACATTAGACATAAGTTATAATATAGTTTAAAAATAACAAGCAACCATCAACCTTAGCCTAAGTCGATAAGGAGCACAAATGTAGACAAGTTTGATTTCGTGTCGAATTTATACGCCGGAACTTACATCTAAAATTACACATTTCATAGCTTAGGGTCGGGGAATTTGTAAACGCTCACCCACTAGTGGTATCTTAAAAATCGAGGCCACAAACTGTTATAATCGCCGCACTCCCTGCGCCATTACTACTTAGAGAGGTGGCGGAATAATACATTTAGTTGTGTGGTTGTATGCATTGTTAACTATTACTTAATACGGCTAAGTGCGGGGACTACGGCGATTACTATTATTAAGCTAAACTAACGAGACATCATGGCCGCATGATGTAACTTTAGCGTTCGTTGGGACGGTAGAAGACCACCGGAAGCGACTACAATACAATGTATCGGACACTTATCTCAAAGGCTTCTGTGTTCTCAATAATAATAGAAAATATTATTAGCAATAATCATAAAAAGGTGGGCAGACGAACGTGTGGCTTGCCTGATGGTAAGTGATTATACTACGCGTAAAGGTGCACTATATTTTATAGTATACTACGCGTAAAGATGCGCTATATTTTATAGCATGTGTGAATTTCTTCTGTCGGTTTTCATAACATCACATTTTAAAGCATGACACTCCTCATTATAATTTACGCAGACGTAAAGCCGTTAATACTTAACGGTAATGGTTTCGAATCGAAATTCACATTAAACAGACATATAAATACGCTAAGTTCGATTCCTATTGTTGTAACAAAAATATCAAGAAAACCCTGTGTTTAACTCGAATCAATGGCCAACGTAAAAATAAAAATAATAAATAATACATAATGTTTCATTACATCCCAATAAGAATACGAAGAAATGTAAATCTACCGATACACACAGGTGTAATGAATGAAATACGCTTGTTACTGAACAAAATTATTATTTCGATTCCTGTAAACGAGAATACACCACGCCCAGAGTTAAGCAAATGTCGCGTACACGATGTGGTGGTCTGCTCTACTCGATCCCAATGAAACTGTTTTGGTTTGGCTTCACAGCCTCAGTTTCGTATTGTATTCGTTTCTACATATTTTTATTGATATTTTCCAATTACTAACCTAACATATACGTCGGATACATTTCATAAATATAACCAAATACGCAATGTCACTGACATATAGAATATATGTTTGGACTATTTGAAACTATACATGAGATGCGTTACTTAAAACTGTCTATCCCGTAGTAAACCATACAATTATATCAATTTACACCGATAAAATATAAAAAAATATAAAAAAAAGAACTTAAATTATTTCCCTAGTTTGTGAGCGACAGTTTTTCAGTGCAATAAAGTTTGAGAGTAACTTAAATAGCTTCTTACAGATCGTAAAACGTAACAAAAAATATACATATACCATTCTAAAATAGGAAACTTTTAGAATTAAAAAAAGAACTAATATTGTTGCAAGACCCGAGATCAAAAGTCGCGCTTGTAAATAAAGTACATACCTACATAGTACGAAATAAAAGAAAAAATTGTTTTAAAGGCAACGAAGTTGTCCCGAACTACATAATTCGCGCCGCGAAATATACACGACGTGTGATATTGCATTAGTATCGAAGGAAAGAGAAGTCTGAGCGAGCGGTCGGCGACACCTTATTCGCAGATGCCGTTGCTGAGGGCAGGTTTACTGCCGGTAGTCGCGCCGGCTGCCGCCACCCCTGTCATCCTGAAAATATAACAAATCGTGAGTGGTAAATATATATAGATATTGACGTAAAGGTGCAATGCTACCTCTGCTGCTAACACAAACACAGCAACTACTTGGGACTAGCTAAGTAACCTCTTTCACTCGCACACAACACAATGACCCTCCATGGAGTTGTGAGCTGGAGATGTCTGAGGTGAGGTGGAGGTACTTCCACACACGGGCTACTTTGATGCACCCCTACCCCTCTAAAAACCACCCGAACTAAAACAAACAGATATGTTCATACACACAAATGTTTGTCCTGTTTGGGAATCTAACCCTTCCTGTCTTGGTGTCGAAGTAACGCTACTAATCACTTCCGCCGCCACCGAGTTCGTCAAACGTGGTTAGCCCATCTTGGTGGTTTGCAAGATATTTCAAGATTTATTAACTGCATAGAATCTGCGTAGCGAAATGTAGGTAATAATAAAAAAAAAGGATCCAAAGATACACATATTGAACTTTTCTGGACAAAAATTTTCGTTACTCTGATAAGATTTTGACTGTTTCAGAATTTTACCAGCAAGTGAGCAAAAGTATACTATTGAGCAAAATATTTCGTGCATTTGAAATATTTTGATGCACGAGCAAGCGCAATGTGTCAGGGCGCCTATGTTCGAGGGTGCAATTGATCACATTTCCCCGAGTTAAACACTATTAATTTTGACAATAAGGGTTATCGATCGATCGATATCGGTCGTTGTTGATCGATCGGTGTGTTAGCTGTGGCTGATCGACGGATAGCCGGCGATAAGTAATTGATCAACCGCCGATCGATGACATCGATCGACGTTGATCGATCGGCGTGGTACCATTGGCTGCTCGACGGATATATATACATCAGTACATGTCCGGTTATATATCCATCAGTATCTTCCAAATGTATTCAGAAGAGGACGTGTTGCTGTTGGCCAGTACGATGTTGTTACTCGTACTATTACAAAGACGCAAACGCAGAAGACTTTGGATGAAACGACGACGACTGACTTATTCTATCATCGATCGATAATCGATCGATTGGTGTAGTAGAAACTGTCGATCGACATAGACTAATTCATTCTACCATCAATCGATGGCCTCGATCGACGATCGATCGATTGGTGTACTACTACAGAATGTAGAATGGATTAGTCGACGTCGATCGACATAGTCGATTTCTAGAAACTGTAACACTAGATTTAATTTCATTGTGATTTATTTTTAATTTATCGTACAATAAGATATTACAACAACAACAACTGTCGATCGACGATGTCGACTAATCTATTCTACCATCGATCGGTTGCATCGACCGACGATCGATCGATTAGTATAGTAACACCCTAAAGAAATATTATGTTAGTAGTTATTGCAGTTTTTTTTTATAGTGTAATGTATAATGGCTATGGATGCTCTTTGGAACGTCGTGACCTATGCCCTATTTCTTAATTAGTATACATGCTATTCATGCATTCTAGAATGCTGAAAAGTTATATGGGAAACACCCCGTTTGTGTATTTCATAACAATTTTATTGTATTTTAGATGTCTTTGTGAAAATAACACAAGAAGCATGTTTCGCACTTTTGTTTAAATATTTCACTGACATTATGCTGACTATATACTACATTGAAGCAACAAAAAAAGTTCCATCGCAAAGTAGTTTTGAACGTCTATGTTTAGCTTTTCGTTTGAAACTATAGTTATACTACTTCTTCGCGTTATCCCGTTTCCTAATCCATTAGAATTGGCGGGGTCCGCTACCTAAGTCTAAGGATTTAGCGAAGATAACGATTTCTACATGGATTGACTGCTGAGAGACCACGATAACTTAAAGGGAAAACAAGATCTTTCTTAGGTTAGGTCACACGTCTTTCGAAATAAAATGTATAAATTCGTATGAAACGAAACCTCCCCGTGTCGAATACTTTATTTCATCATAAGGATATTCACACTCAGTGACATGCAAGAGCCTATAATAAATTATTAGAGCCTTTAATAAGTTAATAAATTAGTGTTAATAAATTTTGTACGCGTGTAAAGGCATAACATATTGATATAATTAATTTATTGAACACCTTGCATGTAAACACATGTTAACAAATAAATATATCTTTATCTTTAGAGGTCCCACTCTTGAAGCGGACCACTAACTGGTCGTAAGGCAATTTGTGCGATATTTCAAGAAGTGGAGGCACTGACGAGTGCATATTCCTTTCCGAGATCATGATAGGATAAGGAGTGAAAAATTGAAAGATGAAAGTGTAAGGAGAACGTATGTACATATAATAAGCGCAAAATTTGCTAATTCAAGCCTTTCCGACTTAAATGTGGATGAATGCTGAAAAATTCTGAAAGAAAGTGTGGTGGATAGTGCAAAAGAAGCATGTGGATGCGGAAAGATGCATAAAACAATGAAAGGAGATTACTGGTTGAATCCTCTGTAGCAAGAAAGAGGAAAGCATGACTGGATTATGTGTCATCTTTGCGTCAAGTACGCTGATGTGTTATTATGCTATTATATGCTATAACTGCAGCTATCCAGTTATTTTGACAAATTAAAACGGTAGGAAAATTAAAAGTAAACAAAATATGCAAATATATTTTAATCGTTTTAAATATTTTATCAAGAGGAAAAAAGGATCCTACCAAAGTCTAAAATTGACTGACGTCATTTGGCATAATATTGACGATCTCGATTTGATAGCGTATTTGAACATTTTTTTATATTTGAGCGACTACTTACTAGTGAAAAGTGATCCCAGGACATTTAAATCTTGTATGGCTTCTGCACCACTTCATAACATAACCTAGCATGATGATTTTTAGTTGATTTACAGAGATAAAAACCAAAACGTACACAAAGATTTGACATGTGCTCGCTTGCAATAAAAATGCTCGACTAAGTGACGCGTTGAGACGACTTTTAAGCCCTGCCCTTGTTGTGCACGATTTTCGTTGGATCATTTTTTGAGTGCAGTTACATTTCCTGACTTATTATTTATTCGTAGATTATATATTATTATGCTGATATATTAGTATAATAAGAGTAGAAATGTGTAATTCATAAAGTTTTTAAAATATCAGCTCTTGCCAAATACCTCAGTTCTCGTGTCCCACATTACCACCCCTATAATCGTATAGGGGTGGCTCATCTTCAAATCCAAACTTACAACTATTCCAATACATACGACAGCACGGAGCACAGTCTCATGATTGCGAGCGCCAACAACGCGTAGTGTTCATGTGAATGTTACGATACATACGGCGGAACGGGCGCGTCGAGTCCCATGAGTGCGAGCGCCCGCAGCGCGGCCCGTGCGCACTGCTCGTGTGAGTGTTGCGTGGAGGCGCCGCCGCCGTGGCACATCACCGGGGGCTCCGTCGACAGCGACACCAGTGACAGATACTCGCCGTGGTTACGCTGCAAAACGCAATACAAATAAATAATTTTAACTGAACATAACCCTACAAACGAATAACGTTGCTTTGTCTAATAACTTTATTGGTCACAATAGCATAATTATACGAGTATTATATGCATGCTGCCGGATAGCCAGTGCGGGAATATTATAAAAATATTGTCAAAGATTATTTTATTGTTATTATATGATATATATTTTTTAATCTACTAACATATTTCATAAGTACTATTGTAACTAACAATTATGGATGTGAATCTGAAATAAATACATTATTATTATTGTGTAACCATACCTTGGGAAAATCTGAGAACTGTACGGTGAAGCCTAGCAGCTTAGACAAATACATGAGCTGGTCCTTGGCACCGGGCGTGGTGCTGCCGCTGCCACCCGTCGCGCTCGTCTCGCTTAATCCTGAAACAATATTTATTTTCTGAAGGCAGTCTGCAGGGACGACTGAGGTTTGTCTATAGGGCAAACTTTTAATTTACAGAGTTAAAATTTTTTTTACACGCATGCAGGAGGAGCTATATATAATACCTACTAATCAAGAAGTCCATAACATCTCTTTTCAGCTTATGCGATTTATATAGTAGCTTTATTCAATTCGATGGAACTGTGACATAGATAGAAAAGAGCAAAATTTACATATCTATAGAACTAGAAGGATATGGTTGAAATCCATGACCGCACGTGGCACCAGGTCGCTGCCCAGGCCTTTTTTCTGTTTGTACGTGGTACATTATGGTCTTACCGTTAGGCGCACTGGGCTGTCCAGCCCGCGGGTGGTAGTCCATGAGCAGTACACCGGGCACCGGCTGACGCAGCTCGCCGCTCGCGCCGCCCACCGGTGACCCCTCCTGTAACACACCACGCCACAATCATTGCATGATATCTTAACAGTAGAACAATTGATGTAGTGGACCCTGTACCTAAAGAACATTATTTAGAATATAATCTGCCCGTAAATATCAGAAACCATTCAACTGGTAAAAAAAAAAAAACAATGTATACAAAGCGCAGTGGATTAGGGCATATTGTCTGAACAATCGACATACGTAGAAATATATAAAATACAGATATTAAAAGGTTTTTACAAAGACGGAAAATCATTATATTTGCTCTTTTCATTTGTCAACACAGCATAGGGGAGAACGCAATAATTTATGGAAACTGTATAGTGATGAGAATGCAATAAATAATTGTTCGAAATTTAAAATTATAAACCAAAATCTTATTCGAATATGGAGGGAAAACTTTAACATCCTGTTAAGTAAGTGGCTCACTATCATCTCTGGATACAAAGCATTGGCTTAGACGTTAGTTAAAAAGTCCATTGCCGTTAAGTAACTCAGGACGATGATGTTTGTATGACTTTAATAAGGCCCTTGCTCCGCTAGATTGCTTTGTTCGCCTTCAAAATACATTTGGGAGGAAAGCTCCTCATCTGAAAGTGACGAGACATATTTTCTCTCAATGACGACAATCGTAAAGATCGGCCTTCAACCGCAACCACAGACGAAAGCGTGGTTAAGCTGTTAATTGAAAAAAAACGAACTTAACCAACGAGATGATTAAAAAAATTCATAAAGTTAGAAAGCTCAATTGCTTTAGGATTTCTCGCGAACTAACGCCAGAACAGAAACGGGCTAGTATAGATAGATGTGCAAAATGTTGCTAAAGTATGACTACAGTCACACGACGCCGACGTACCATGACAACCACAGTCCAGAAAACAAAGCAACAAAATTGCAATCCCCTTTGAAGATTAATGCAGTGTTAATAGTAACTGGTACACCACCGTTTGTTTGCCCAGTGTACAAGAAATTCGCCCGTCGAACCGCATCCTCTTACACCATGATACTGCCTATTCACACACAGTGAACAAAATAAAGTTATTTGACCCTCCGAAAAAGTAGATCTGGAGACCAATATTGCTCATAGTCTACATATATATATATGTGTGTGTGTGACATGTTGATGTTCCAGTGTGACATATCTTTATATGGACGTAGTAGTATATATTGCAGTCAACTGAGGTTTGCCTATACCATTAATTAGCTATTTGCCGTATACTGATGCAGCATACCTTTCGTTTAGGATCATTGCTGCTGGTCTTGCCCTCAATGGCCCCATTAGTGGTTGTTTCAGCATTAGTGTTTGTTGCCGATGCAGGTGAATTTTCAACTGTATTTGCGCTCATATCCATGGCGAGTAACACATCTGCAACAATCCAATATGGCAATGATAGGAAATTAGAAGACTCTGTTAGTAACACATAACTATAATTTTACATAGTTTCTGTGAAATTTCTTCTGTGCAACAAAGCTACGTCGCAACTCCAAGAAATGGATGCAGATCGATCTTGCAGTTCCGCTGATGCTCATGACCAAAAATGACGCTCTATACGTGGCAACGTTTTAACTTAAGGATAGCCTCAATGCAATATAATAGCGTTACGTTTATAACTACGAAATTACAGTTAAGAGCGATCTGCCCTTGTGCAACTCTGTATGGAGGCGGTGAAACGTTCCAACCTCGTATTGACAGTCTAATACTAGTGTTGACGTCTTTCTACCGTTACGTGGTTACTGCTTAATGTCCCCAATATTTACACAGTTGTGTTAGTATTATTGCTGGATAAGCTATACAGTACTACATACTACACAACAGTATATAGAAAAGTACTGACTGTGTGCGGCGCGTCTCTTTGCAGTCTTCTTGTTGGGTCCAAGACCGGTGGCTTGATGCGGCGGTGCGTCACACTGCACGAGGAACTCACGCCGTCGAGCAGCGCCGCGTTCCTCCAGCACGCGGTACTGCGGAGAGGGTGCGCGAACCGCGTGCCGCGCTACAGCGAGCCGCGAGATTGGGTTGTCGGCACCACCACCACCTTCCGCGCTCGGGACGCCGCCCTCCTGCACACAACATTACGATAATCTATCACGCACGTTAGTTGGATCATCGCCAGCTGATTTACAATAGTGCGCATCTAGCACGATCTCGAGGGCCAAAGCGTGTGCTATACAAGATGCGTCTAAAATAACCTTGCGATGATGTCACCATTTTAAAGGTACGAGTACGAGATTAGAAAATCTATAGCTACATTATCACTTTCAAGTTGTTAGTAACAGACCATGACAAGGAAATCAACGAGCTGCGTCACTTGGTGACGTAAGCGTGAGGAGGCTAGCAATTTTAAAATTTTGTTGTTTTTCTTAGAATAGTTAGTGAGATTCACCTTTATAAGGTTCCTGGGTTTTTTCTTGGCGGGCTGCGGACGTCGTTTGTCATGCGGCGCGCGCAGCCGGACGAGCGCGGGTGGCCAGCGACGACGCATCTCGTCCAGCATGCGTTCAGCCGCGCGTCGTTTCGACACCTTCTTTCCGTTCCCTTCGCCCTCCGTCTCCATGTCACCTACCGTGCACGCAGTCACGAACACCTATACAAACAATTTTTGTAGGATTTTTATCTCGAATGTTTAAAAAGTTTGAAAATCGACATTTAGATTTAAAGTACGCAGATTGTGCGTTTCCTTGTCAAATAGTGACAAGTATATCTTGTTGTAGAGACATGCTAGCTATTATGCCATTTTTTTAAGTTTAGGGTAAAAAGATACTTTTGAAGTATCTTTTCCGAGTTCATTTATGTAAATAAATTTAATAAGGTAATTCTATTTTATGAACTACATGTTAGTGGAATTTCCAAGACTCAAGATCATTCAACATCTCGAATTGTTCAATCTTATTTTTTTTTATACGACGTCGGGAGGCATACACGCGTACGGTCCACCTGATGGAAAGCGGTTACCGTAACCTATGAGCGCTCGCAATACATGAAGTATCACTCGCGCGATGCCACCCCTGCTGTTAGCACAGCAACTTCTTAGGAGTCTTACTGGTGACCTCACTCACGGTTGTTATTTGTCTGCGGTTTTATTTGAGGTAGGTACTTCACCAGACGGGCTGCAAAACCTTAAAAGTGGCAGCCAAGAGACGAATGGTTAGAAAGGCTTATATTACATAAGAATGATTTTTTTAGGTAACCACATATCGAGTGGGATTGATAGTGCACAATCTATCACATTTTAGTTTTTGTGGATGTAATAATTGCTAATATTTATTTTGGCCAAAACTTATTTTGGTATGAGATATAATTGTTTCGTGATTCTTTATCTACCGAGTCCTTATAACATGTTTCTATAAAGTATTTCTAGTTAAAGGATTGTAATGGATCATGGCGGGCTGCAAGCCAAGTATTGAGTAAATAGGTTTAACCTCACTGCTGATATATCACTTTAATGAAAACTTCTATTAACAAGTAACTACTTTTCAATTCGGTGGATATAATAGTCACTCGGTAAACCACTCCGTCTGGTCTAATATGATGCACAGTTAATAGGAAAATTGATGTTGAACATATGCAATGCTTTAAAAAAAATGATTCTATTCAAGCATTCTATCCAAAATTCTACTTCTAAAAATTCATAAATTGTAGTGTAAACTGTTTACTCACGCGCATGTGTGGTGGTCCGCGCTCGGATTTAACAGTGAAAAGTACAGACAAATTGCGTTTTAGAGCTAGTTCATGGACCAATGATACGGGAGATTTCACATCGGTATTCAGCAAATCTGTCGTGCCATCACCTGAAACAAGTATTAGTCTTTTTAGTGATATTTTACTATATACATTGTGCGTTTCATTTATCACTTAAGTTAGCAAATATTCAACCTCTAGAACAACTATTTCTAACATTTTAAGCTTATATGATAAGTTTTTATTATTCAATAAAGGGATTTAACTAACCTTATGTTAATTAACCCTTTGACCGCCATATTTTGTTACATCATCATACACCCTAACGCCAGCGGCCTGTCGGCGTAATTTCAAATAGGGTTGAGAAATAGTGTTATCGATTAGTTTAATGAATAAAAGTTCAAAATTTAATTAATATTAAATCAGTCTTTATTAATCAAGTATCAAGGGACTACAGTACGGGGGTTATTCAAGAAAGGCGTGAAGAGGTTCTTACAGAGTCCCCTGGTGTTGCAAATGTCCATAGGCTACGGTAACTGCTTACCATCAGGCAGGTCGTTAGCTTGTTTGCTACCTTAGTGGTATAAAAAAATAACATTATTTACCACGTTTCAATCAATATTCTAGCAATGAATCTAGTATAACATAGTCGTTTTCTGATGCATCTCTTCGAGCTTGATTTATCCAATTAATCATTTTCATATATAATTCTGATCGTACCTCAGGTCGAACAGTCATTATTTCCTTCTAAAATATTTAATAATTCGTAGTCTTCTAACATGGCAAGGGAACAACACTAATTTGTACAAGGAACGTGTTATTACGGTGACGGCGCCTGAGGAACAGCCATCAAGATACAAATATGGCGTCGTTTGACCTTGAGCCGCACGTAAAATCACGGTGACGGCGATCGGAGATAATCTGAACTAGTGAAGTTCTCAGTTGTCGCTTCTTTATCGAAACAATAAATTATATCTAATATTTAACACATAAAATAAACATTTTTATTGTTTTAACATGCTTCTAATTAGTACGACTATTCGTGCTTCGAATTTTACGAAATAATTTGGATTTCAATACAATATTTTTGCTTTCGCACCATGATTATTCAATAAAATTTCATTTAGATTACATTGATTTGCCCATCCCTAGTACACGTAATATCACGTTATTGGCGATTCGTGTTGGTACTAAGTAACACCTTACAACGATTTTTTCTATAAATATCATAATGAAACGCAGCAAAATTTGTTAATTATTAAGAATACATCCTGGATTGTAATGTACAACGTTTATGGCAACTTAATCTTTATTTAATTTAATTCTAATTAAATTTATAAAACTTGACGTGAAATTACGTCTGTGGCGCGTGGAGCATATTTTTCATATCCCGTAATATTATGGGCACGGCGGTTAAAGAGTTAAGTGGTATATTTTGAAAGTTTTATTTATTATATACTAGCGACCCGCCCCGACTTCGCACGGGTAATAGACCATATTACATGTATAGAATACAATATACAATAAGGGTTAATACTGTATAATATGCGATGAAAGCTCCCAGGTGGCTTATTTTTTCCAACATTTTCAACAATTATTGTCATATTTCAGTTTCAGGTCGAGTTACACACAAAACCTTAACTAATTATACTAATTATATTATAATTATACCCAAACCTTGCTCAAGAAACACTCGTCTATTGATGAAAACCGCAATAAAAAACCGTTCAGTAGTTTTTCAGTTTGTCACAACACACAGAGACAGACGCATCGTAGGACTTTGTTTTATAATATATACGGTGTTCTTAAATAATATGCCCAAATTGAAATGGGAAATATTATGTGTATGCTGATTATAATAATAAATATATTTTATGCCCCACGAGTTACAAATTCTTTCATAGAAAAATAAATCCGCCATAAAAAATAGCTTTCTGTTGTATGAAACCAACCAGCTAGGGAAATACTACAAGCATGCCATCCGAAGCGGTGCGTTAGCGGTCCTTTGTAAAACGTCGCCCGCGCATGCGCCGTCTGCGCAGCGCGGTGTGCAAATCAGTCTGTTTACGAGTGTCGCGCAGTACACTACTACGCGTGACCGTAATCATGCCTGGACGTCATTACTCTAATCAGGAGTATCTCCAAATGGTACTTTGTTATCGCGAGTGCAATAACATCACTGTACAAGCGGTGAACTTGTACGAGCAAAGGTTCGGAATAAGAATGAGCCATCATACCATCCTCGGCGCTGTATACAGGTTTCGTGAACATGGCCAGTTTGACGCGCCTCCGTTGGACGTGGGTGAGGTCGGTATCCTGGCGAGTTCGAAGAGAGCGTGCGGGATTTCTTTAATCGTTATCCAATGGCGAGTACGAGAGACGGAGCTGCCGTTTTCAATGTGAGCAACAGTTACGTGTGGCAGTTACTCAACGATGAAGGGCTACATCCATACCACTTCACTAGGGTACAAGAACTCATGCCACAAGATCATGCGCCTCGCGTTGACTTCTGTCGTTGGCTTCGTGCGGAGCGCCGCTACATTTTGTGGACGGACGAGTCAACCTTCACACGCATTGGTATGTTTAACATACATAATGCACATTACTGGACCGATGTTAATCCTCGTGTAGTGCGACCAGATCATTTCCAACGCAGATTTAGTGTGAACGTGTGGGCGGGTATACTTTGTGACAGAGTGTTAGGACCAGTTTTTTTAAGATAGACTGAATGCAGACACCTATCTTCACCTACTGCAAACACAAGTGGACAGTATGCTGGAAAATGTTCCACTTGAACATCTAAGGGGTTTATACTTCCAGCACGATGGAGCACCAGCCCAGTACGCCTTGCGTGTTCGCGAGTATCTGGACGTTACGTACGCCATGAGGTGGATAGGAAGGGGAGGGCCAGTCCAATGGGCTCCCCGTTGCCCTGATATAACGCCGATGGATTTTTTTTTATGGGGTCGCGTGAAAGATTTAGTGTATGGACAAACTGGGCATGATATTGAAAGTGTAGAAGAATTAAAAAGGCGTATTTTACGTGCATTTAATCAAGTTAAACGTGAAAGGGACACGTTACGTAAGGTTCAGAGACATGTGCGCAAACGTGCATACCTTTGTATAGAACGCCAGAGTGCGCTTGTGCAACAATTTTGTATTTAGTGTCGTGATTGTGATGTGTAAATAACTTGTAAATAAACTGATGAACTTTTAAACACGCCAAGTTAAGGTAACAAACGTTATCCGATAGATTTTTATTTTTCAATATCAAACCACGTCATTACCTACCTATCTAACAAACACTAAATACTCAAATTTAACGTTATTACATTAACTTGACAGTCCAAAGCCTGTGTGAAAGTGTGATGGAAAGTTTGTGACTTTTTTTAAGAAAAGTGGATCAGCTGTTATGTCCGGTAAGTGTTCTAAATTTCCATTTTCACCTATCAGCGCTACTCATCCGGCGTTAACTAAGTAGGTACTCACCGAGTATCACATAAGTGACGTCTCTGGTGTTAAAAATGTCAAAATGCTACGATAACTGCTTACAATCAGGAAGGACCTAAGCTTGTTTGCCACCTTAGTGGTGTAAGTTTACCTTTTCCTATATCGAACCTACGTTCGCATAAATAAACAACACTCAAAGTTAACGATATTACATAACTTAATAACCTAATTCGTTGAAAATGTATCTAAGTGTAAACTAATCAGACTTAGTGTTGGATTTTTGTCACCTCGTATGAAGCAAATCAGCTGTTTCATCCGGTAAGCGTATCTACTTTACCTGCGTTGATTTAGCACGTACCTAATGTGATTGAACGAAAAGCAATATTAATTACGCATTTTGTAAAAAAATATTCAATGCATACCTAACAATGTCGCCTGACTGCTTTGGATCAGGCACATCGTTTTTTTACTACGTCGGGAGACAAATGTATGTTGATGTAAAGTGGTTACCGTAGCCTATGGACGCACGCACTAAAGTTTATCGCACGCGGGTTGCCACCCCCGTTGCTCACACAACAACTCCTCTTACTGCTTTCTGGTAACATCACTCACTCACATTAAATCAACAACCCTCCAGTAAGTTATTTTGCTGCGGTTTTCTGTGAGATGGAGGTACTTCCCCTATCGGACTGCTTTGATGCGCCCTACCTCTCTTAACTGAGCTTTACGACTGGCAAAAGGAATCTAAAACAGCCAGAACCAACGACTTAACGTGGCCTCTAAGTCAGGAACTCGAGACAGGCTGTGGCCGCGCATCGACCCCGTCAAACTGAATTATTAACAAATGATGGCGGTGCAATCATTATGCACCATGAACCAAGTAGGCACTTCATTTGATTTCTCAAACTTTTTTAACGATGCCGGGACACGAAGTTTCTTGTCTATCGTAACAAATAAACGATATTCTTTCTCCCATTGAAGTTCGGACATATAAAAAAAAAACCCTTATATAGAGATTGTATTGAAGGGACCACGTAAAGGAAGCATTGTTTGGATACAGTATACAGCTTACTCACAGACAAGGTCTGATCGGCCTTTATTGAATCTAGGTTATAATATTATAATTGACAAATGAATTGAAAGTCATATAAGAAGTTGATTCATCTCAAGCTTTTACTTCCAAGAAGTTTACCCACCGCTCCATTCACACTATCCCCAGCACTCACTTGTCATTCCACACCAGCCGTGTACCTTCCATTCCTGCTGAAAGCGCATGCAAGATATACAATCATGGATGAGGTTGTATAGCTCTTTCCATAGCACGCTGAGCGACCTTGAGCTTCCCCATATGGCCCGCAGTGAAGGGCCACGTCTTGGTTCCGTATGTCATCACTGGCAACACACAGTGTTCGAAGACTTTGCTCTTCAGGCGTCGAGGTATTTTGGATGGGAAGATGTGTCAAAGTTTCCCAAACGCTGCCCAGCCAAGTTGGATCCGTCTGTTGACCTCTCGGTCGAAGTTGGACTTACCTAACTGAATAACCTGTCGTTGGTAGATATATTCCTTAACAACTTCGAGTGTACTGCTTCCAACCGTGACCGGTGTAGGTGTAACGAAAGGAAACCAAGATGTATTCACGTAAATTACTCGGTCGCGTCCCAAACACAGCTACACCCCTTTTTAGGGTTCCGTACCCAAAGGGTAAAACGGAACCCTATTACTGAGGCTCCGCTGTCCGTCCGTCCGTCTGTCACCAGGTTGTATCTCATGAACCTTGATAGTTAGACAGTTGAAATTTTCACAGATGATGTATTTCTGTTGCCGCTATAACAACAAATACTAAAAAATAGAATAAAATAAATATTTAAGGGGGCTCCCATACAATAAACGTGATTTATATATATATATATATATATATATATATATATATATATATATATATATATATATATATATATATATATATATTGATAACGGCAACAGGTAGACGCTTGAAATATTCACAGATAATTTAGTTATATATTCACCTTAAGAATAAATAATTAAATTAAAATAAAACAAATATTTAAGGGGGGCTCCCATACAACAAACATGTTTTTTTTTTGCCGTTTTTATAGATAATGGTACGGAACCCTTCATGTGCGAGTCCGACTCGCACTTGGCCGATTTTTTTTGTTCCATTATTCGACGAGGGAGTCGGGAGGTCGTCATATCAGCGAGCGACACTTTCTGCTACCTATGAATGTAAACTAATTACCATTATCTCCATCTCCTTGCTCAGCGGGCGTGCTAGCAGCAGGCGTAGAGGCTGTGGCGGACGCTGCGGGCGCAGGAGGACGTAGATCATGCAATGCACGTGCAGCCGCATCATGCCTAGCGGCTTGTGGTGTGCTGCCCTCGCCGAGCCAAGCGCGTCCTCCCACGCAGACCCGCACGCGGTACACCAGCCCTGGGCTTAGCATACGCTGATAAGGGCCTGGCAAGAACGCAGGTGCATGGAGTCGGTACGGGCCGGGCGGCCGTGTCCGAGCCATCCGCGCAGGCGCCGCCACTGGTGGGATCGACGTGTATACCGCAGGCTGACACAACTTCATCGCGAGCGCATTCAACTCCACCGTCGGCATCACGGTCCCTGTCCAATGGAAATGTTAGAATTTATTTTTTTATATCATAAAGCATATAGCTTTTAGACAGAGCAATTAGGTATCTAACTACATTATATGATTATAATTAACAGTTTTGTTCGAAATCATTTGAAATTCACATGCACAGTTCGGCATCATCACCTTTCTTATTGATAGAATTGCAAACATTGGAAAAAGTTTTTTAAGCCTCTTGAACATTGAACTACATGTAACAAGCCACACGTCGAACCCAGAACCTCCTTCTTTCTGGGTTGGGCAACTATATTGACGTCATAATATATTTAAAACTTTAAACAATGTAGTCAACGCTCCCACATTAGACAGTATCTTATTTCAAATGCCTGGTAGATATGAACGGCTATACTCTAAAAAACGTTTATTTTTAGTATGAAGTAGCAGAATCGGTTAGGTTCAAAACAGCTTACTCATAGGAAAGACAGCAGTCGCTTCAAGTCAAAATCAGTATCTAATACTAATGGAATAGGAAAGGATAACGCTAAGAACATTTCGTTACAGCGTACATAAAACGGTCGTTGACTAATCGCATTTGATTTGACAGTTAACTTTGTTTACAGACTGAGTTATCCTACTTCTTATATCTATATTATTAAAAATAATATATATATTATTAAAAATATCTGTGTGGTGTTTTTAAATACTATGCTTTCATATAGGTGTTGACACTCCTCGGCTGCGCACCGAGAATTACTGTCTGCGTCGCACGCCGCTACTACCGTCTTGTCGAGCACAACACCACCGTACTCCGGCAGGCCACATATTATGTTCCTTATACGCCGGTAATGACATACTTTGCTAAGATAAACCAGGTTCCTTTACTCCTGTAATTAATGGTAATATTTCCGAGAATTTGTCCAAATAAACATAATGAGTATTTATTTGAACTCCTTAGTATAATTCCCAATGAAATGATTAGACAATACATACTGAAGAATTTAAGTTCACTTGCACATTTATCCCATTATTACATAATTATATTTTACTTTTGACAGACGTTGACGTGACGACGTTGAGTGTTTTCTGTCGCCGGTTATTTTCGCTATTAATTTTTTGTATTAAAGTTATTGTTTTTGTTTCGTTGTATAGCGGTGTTAGTTTTTATATCCTCTTATTGGTGAATTTGCTTTTTTTTTTATACGTCAGGATGCGTACAAGCATACGGCCCACCTAGTGTAAAACGGTTACAGTAGCCTATAAACGCTTGCAATATATTAAGTATTACTCGCGCGATGCCACCTATACTGCTAACACAGCAACTCCTTAGGAGCTTACTGGAGACCTCAATCACACGCAGGAACGCAAAAACCCTTTAGGGAGTTGCTATTTGGCTGCGGTATTCTGTGAGGTGGAGGTACTTCCACAGACGGGCTGCTTTGATGCGCCCTACCCCCCTTAAAAATACCCAGACCAAGAAACAGACATGTTCATGCACACAAATGTTTGTTCTGTGTGGGATCGAACCTACAAACGTTGGTGTCGACATGTTCATGCACACAAATGTTTGTCCTGTGTGGGAATTACTGGGAATCGAACCCACAAACGTTAGTGTCGAAGTAGCGTAACAGTGCGTTTCAGTACTGCGCCACCAAGCATATCTAAATTATTAGTTTCTGTTGTCGGAACGTTGCACTGGTTCAAAATGAGTGCACCGGGATCGAGCAGTGCTTGCATTTTACATCGGCGAGTGTTTCAACCCTTTGACAATAAATTCTACGAACGAACAAAACTGTTATGAAGCGATTCGTAAGTTAGAAAACCTATGTTTTTTTTGTTTACACTTTGTCTCACAGCATAGGAATGAAGCATAGGCATGTACCTGTGTGTCTATGGTGCGGGTGCGGCGCGGAATGCGCAGCTGGTGCGCGCGGCGGCGGCGGCGGGAAACCTGTGCCAGCCAGTGCTGCGCTCGCCGCCGCGTGCTGTGCGCGCTTGATGGACGTACCCTATCATACAAATTGTTATCTATAACAATAATCATCCTACTAATATTATAAACGCGAAAGTTTGTGTGGGTGTTTTCACGCCTCAACGCGTGAACAGATTTGGATGAAATTTGGTAGGTAGATAGTTGAGGTACTGGATTAACGTTTAGGCTACTTTCTATTCCAGTTGTGCGGTCTACTGATAACCGCACACACACTTAGTTGATATTAAATGTCTTGCTTATGATAGAAATGATAAACTGATTCTGGAAAGTGTCTATATTGTTTAGCCTTATTATTAAGTGAACATGAGATGTTTTGATGCTGATGATGATATTATATTTTAATATGATTTGATATGTTTTGGAGCACGTACGATGTCTTGATTGCTAACATACGAACGAACTGAGTTTAATTTACGGGCGAACGGCGCACATAGCGTAAAATGCTTACGCGGCGAATCTGTACGGTTGCCATGAAAATGCAATACACCGTACACCGGTGATATGTTCCCGTGGGATAGTTTGTATGTTTAGATGTTTGAATCGTACCTACTAAATATGGATGTTTTATTTAGTTTTAACGTATCAGCGGCTTTTAATCTACTACTATTCCAAAAGAACACATCACTGGGGATAAAAAGGCAACTTTTTATCCCCAGTGATGTGTATCCTGTGGGATGCCCTCTTCGCGAAGACACTGCTTTACCCGGAGATTCTCTATTATTAGTCAAGTTTATGTGCTCAGAAATTCATTATTGCTCATGAATTTCTAGAGCCCAAAATTTGCATGTCTTCGCCGAAAGTAATCAGTCTTTATCGTCTACAGAAGTACATTGTAATTGAAATAAAATTTGCTTAGGATTATGATATCAACTACGATTATCGTATTAACGACTGAATGGATTTGATTTTTTATTCCGGAAACATTTATAACTCCTGTAGGATAGCTATTTATGTATATATATTGTTTATGTGGCGCATAAATTGAAGTTCAAACATGTGTCACTTTTATTCCGGGCACGACTCCTGTGGAATAGATCTGGAGCGTAGAGAATCATAGAACTCATAGTGTCCAAATTTATTAGAGGGGTTTATACTATTATGAATGTAAAAGTGAATGCAGCCCGCATTAGACGGTAAGCGGTCACCGCATCCTATTGACGCTCGCAACACCATGGGGATGTTACTCGCTGCCAATCTTGTGCCCTGAGGATGTTTCGTCACAATACCCCGTAATTTCTCCGCCATATCTCACCCTTCAAACCAGAACATATAAATATAGCTGCTTGGCGGTAGAAATAGATGAGACGGAGGTACACACTTAGACGACTTCTGATTGTCGGTTGGGCCTTTTTTCAAATCAAAACGAAGCGACGGATTGCTGTATTTTTTTTTTGTATGAAGATTTATTTTGTATGGAGGGCCCGACAGTGACATAGGCTACTTTTACCGCGGCAAAATATCGTACTTCCACAGGAAAACACGCATTGCGTTTTGACCACGCGGGTGAAACCGCGGGTAACAGCTAGTAATACACATTTAGACAATTTAACTACTACTATACTAGTCGGTAATCGAAAGATGACTCGTGCACATTGCACGAAATACCAAGACATTTCGCACTCAGAAATTCATATGCGCGTGGGTGCAATCTTTGTCGACTTCTTATGCACATTGTGCTGTGTCTGCTTCCGATAATCGACCATCTATGGTACTCCGTTCCGTAGTTTAGCCACTGAACTCTAGTTCATAATGCCTTGTTTACACGTATTGAGCACAATAAGTAACTTATGTTAACGAGTCTGATAAATAAATAAGTCTTGTATAAGCGTGCCATGGTATCGTGGAAAATCGTAACTAGATTCGATAAATTACACAGTTGATCCCACACAAAGCGCATCAGTTTCACCTCTGTAATTGCACCTTGTTCGATTGTCATAATCAGTGCAACTGATACGCTCAATGTGTGATTGATCCACATTTGTATTACCTCAGCTGTGTATTCCTCAGTATCACCCAATCGGAGTGTTACTGTGAATATTTTCTTGTGAGCAGGTCCAGTTTCTGAAGTGAGGCGATATTGATGCTTAATCTAAAAGAAAAAGAAATATTTCTGTCTGAAATTATCGAAATTAATAATATTAAACTATCGTTATAGGCCTTAATTATACTAAGAATCGAGTAGTTCAGTAAAAATGGGACTACAGATATGGGGTTCTTAAAAACACGTAAGAGGTTTTACATGGACATGTTGATTAATTAACAAGCGGTATAACAAAAAGAATCATTTCTAGGATAAGCAGTAGTAGTAGAAAAAATATTTTTGGAAATATTCTCAATTAATAGTTAATAAAGACAACCCACCACCCTCATTGTGCAATCACCTTTATTGTACAGTCACTAATGGAAATACACACATCAAAAGTGTCTAGGGATCAACATATATTTTTGCAATAACTTTTCTCCAGATTGATATTAATTAAAAATTTCTTTAAGGATTCATCAAATAAAGTGTTTTCGTTTGTCTACAGTAACGATAAACCAAGTCACCTTTGCATTAATAAAGAAATTTGCCATTTTCATAATAAAGGGATTTTTGACATTTGAACCACTAACATTAAAGTTCGAAAAAAAGACTGAAATAACAGTTTTCTTTAAAATTTTATTGGGTAACTTAAACAATTAATAATCCGTGTTTCTACCGCGAACACTAACAACACAAGAACATCGGTTTGGCATACTCAAAATAAGTTCATCTAAATCACGCTGTGGAATGGCCGCCCATGTTCGTTGCAACAACAAAAAAAGGTCTTCTTGCGACTGGATACCCTCCATATTCGGCAGAGCTCTTCTCTGTAGCATATCCCATGCATGGACACGGAGACAAGACCGATACATTCAAATCACAACTCGAAGAGCTCCAACAATAACCGCCATGATGTTAGCCGTGACGCTTCATCACTCTTCAGGGAACTTAATTAGCGACCAAACAGTCAGAAACCGCTTGCATGAAGTGAACCTTCATTCCCGAAGACCGCTAAGGGTACCACCTATAGCAATGCACAATCGTAGGATTCGATATCAATGGGCTCTTGAACACAGAAATTGGGCAGAAGAACAATGGCGTTTCGTGTGCTTTTCTGATGAGTCTCGTTTTGGTATGAGACCGGATACAAGACGTATACGACACTGGAGAACCCCTGGACGCCAACAGCGATTAAAATCCTGCCAGGAAGTCCATCCTTATAGTGGTGGAACCATCATGGTATGGGCGGGTATTTGGATCGGCGGAAGAACTGAGTTGATTTGGATCAGAGGCAACCTCAACGCTCAAATTTATGCTGAAACGATTGTATCAGACGTCATCGTTCCTCTACAAGTGCAAATCGGTCCCTTATTTCAGTTAATGCATGATAATGCACGACCGCACACCGCAAGAGTTGTAAGACAGACTCTCGCCGCAGCTAACATCAATGTCATGCCCTGGCCTGCTCAGTCGCCAGACTTGAACCCGATTGAGCATGCATGGGATATGCTACAGAGAAGAGCTCTGCCGAATATGGAGGGTATCCAGTCGCAAGAAGACCTTTTTTTGTTGTTGCAACGAACATGGGCGGCCATTCCACAGCGTGATTTGGATGAACTCATTTTGAGTATGCCAAACCGATGTTCTTGTGTTGTTAGTGTTCGCGGTAGAAACACGGATTATTAATTGTTTAAGTTACCCAATAAAATTTTAAAGAAAACTGTTATTTCAGTCTTTTTTTCGAACTTTAATGTTAGTGGTTCAAATGTCAAAAATCCCTTTATTATGAAAATGGCAAATTTCTTTATTAATGCAAAGGTGACTTGGTTTATCGTTACTGTAGACAAACGAAAACACTTTATTTGATGAATCCTTAAAGAAAATTTTAATTAATATCAATCAGGAGAAAAGTTATTGCAAAAATATATGTTGATCCCTAGACACTTTTGATGTGTGTATATACATTTGAACCATGTTACAATAATACAGACATATTTGTATAGCCAGTCCCTTGTTGACTGTACACCTGCACATGTTCTATATCAGGAGGCTCAGTCCACGATATTTACCTCGTGCCAGGTCTATTTGTTAATAAGAGACATTTTTATACAACTTCACGAGACAAACAAGTTTATGACATACCTAATGTGAAGTGGTTATCGTAGTTGTACACAACAAGTCCCCAGGGAGTTGTTATTTGGTTGCGGTTTCCTGTGAGGTGGATGTAATTCCCCCGTCTGGCAGCTTTGTTGCGCTCTAACTCTCTTAAAAATATCTAGACTCGATAAACAGACTACTATGAAAGATACTTTTTTTCTTTTTTTTATACAACGTCGAGAGGCATACGGTCCTTCTGATGTAAAGCGGTTACCGTAGCTTATGATATGATACCGTAGTTTGTAATACATTCAGTATCACTCGTGTGACGCCTCATCCGCTGCTAACACAGCAACTCTTTAGCTTACTGGTGACCTACTCACACGCAGGAACACAAAAACCCTCTTAGGAGGCCGCGGTTTTCTGTGGGGTGGAGGTACTTCCCCAGACGGGCTACTTTGATGCGCCCTACCTCTCTCTAAAACCAAGACGAACAGACATGTTCATGCACACAAATGTTTGCCTTGTGTGGGAATCGAACCCACGAGCGTTGGTGTCATAGTCGCGCCATTCACGACTGCGCCACCGAGCTCGTCAAAAGAAGTTTTATACTTTTTGCCAGGAATGCCGCCTCAGCAACGTACTGTCAACAACAGGTATCCCCGCTGACAGCCATGTATTCACCCGCACCTGCCATACAGATTCGGCTCACAGTCCACAATCCTTATCTCGTGCCTGGCCTACATGTTAACAAGTCACATACAAGTCTTCATTCTACCATAAGCATCACAGCTAGTAGTAGTGCGCTAGCCACCTGCCGCTGCACTTTATTGTGGCTGGCTTACAAGTTAACCCGGCACATATAAGTGTCTCGTCTCTTGGCCGGGAGCGCGAGACTAAGAACATATATGCTTTTTTACTGGTGGATGGTGCCTGGTCCACATAACGAAGATACGCTGGCGAGGCCACTTGTTTATTATGGCCGTCATACAAACAGCTTTATGGTTCTTAACCCTTACCTTATTGTACCTGGCCAGTTCGTTGACCAGGCACATAGGAGTCTTCTCTTTACTGTTAGCCGGTGCGGCGGCCGGGCGCGCCGCCTCAGCGTCGCCCGGCGCCGCTTCCACCGCAGCCTCCGCTCCGGTCCCGCTGTTCGCCGCACTACCCCCGCTGGCGGGCAAGTCTTTACCCACGTCTGTCGTGCTACTGGGTGGGTTTGTGCTGGTTTGGCTGGGGTTGCACGGCGGCGATGGTATTGCTAATTGGAATTTAATAACACGGTTACCATACATGATATTTGATCGAGTCTAAGGAGTCATAGACCGAAGCATGAGTATCGCGACCGGTGCAAATCCAGCAGATTGCAATTATGGATCGAAACACCAACGACGATCGGCAACGGACACCGGTCCGCCCTAATTATTGCCATAGTACCATATACGTTTGTGGGGGCTGCCACCTACCATGACGCGCCAAGTCCGGAGGGTCGAGAACGGATGATTGTCGTGTAGGCACGTTAAATGTGAGAGAATTTAAAGATCAATAGGATGATAGATATCATGAATCATGATTAACAGAGATTAAGCGGTAATGGCGCTGCACCGATGATCTTCCCAGTGCCAGGACACTCCTCAGCTCTATTATGGCAGCACGGGCGTAGGTGCCATACTGTGCTCTCGTGTGAAATAACAGTTTTGTAAATCCAATTCTTCTAGGTAAGAATAAATTTGGGGATCCCGCGAGTTTTTTTGGTAGCACCGTACGCTCCCGTGATCTTAACGTTTACTCAATAATGTGAGAGATTATGGTAGTCCATGAGGGATATTCTGAATATGGCTGAAGGGAATGAAACAATAATTATACATAAAAATTATATGGCGATCTGAATGGATGGATCGGGATTAAGCGAAACCTTACGAGGCTGTTCTTGATCCGCATGGAGAAGAAGAGGGAAGCAGGTAACCTAAACTAAGACGTATGTATGAAACGAACGCCCATTCCTTGTATCGGACACGTTTTATGTATTAACTAGCTGTGCCCGCGACTTAGTTATTTTTTTTATTATTTATTTATATCAATGAAAATAAATAAAATTTCTAAAATAAAAGTAGCCTAAGTTACTCCTTATTGCATCAGCTATCTGCCAGTGAAAGTCTCGTCAAAATCGGTCTAGCCGTTTCAGAGATTTATTCACACGTTTACGGATCGATTTGATTCTGATAGAAGTAAGACTCGAAATACGCATACTAAAATCAAAACGAAAGACACTTAGTAGTAAATCGTTATTTTTTTGAACATTTAAAAAAATGGAGATTCCTTACACGTTTACTTTCAGAGATCATAAAAGATTAATACTTTCATGATCTCTAAAAGTAATACGTGTATGAAATACGTTTCTACGTCAAGGAAATGACGAGATTTTAATGTTAATTTGTTATTGATTGAACGAAATAAACGCTCGCTCGCGCAACTTCAATGATTTCGTTTAGAGAATTATTATGCCAGATATGATCCAGGTCTGCCAAGATATCGGTCTGCTTGAAGGGGTCGAACTAAGAGGTATGTAGAAAATGAAGTAACTGTCGCCCCTTCTGCTATGGAAGCCATGCCTAGAGATGGGATACTCAATAATGGTCACGGTCGAAAGAGAAGAATCCACCTTTGCAAGATCGCTACATATCAACTGTGCTTTATGTAACCGCTGCAAGAGAACTGTAAAATAGGTTGGAAACGACAACTGGCGTAAAAACTTCAAACCAGATTGTGGGGAAAAGGTTGAGGAAAGCCAATTTTAGAGCATGTTGACCTGTGCGGGGCTACGTGTCTACACAGGTAAGCCCGTTGATGAGGATGCGCACAAAACCACGCTAAATAGCAACTCCAACAGTTAATTATATTGTGCAAGTTCTGTCATGCTTTTGCAGCGACCCTTTTCTAGGTCAACTTTTATCCGATGTTCAACAATAGTGGTATATCGAATTTAAACATACTTATCTTAACAGTTTCTTTTTACTGTCATCACTTAACTAATGTCATTACCTAATTGTATTTTTGTCAAATAAAATAATTAATTAACCATTTATAATATTTTATTGCGTACCTGTGTGGTGCGGTTGCGGGGGTGCGGAGGGTTGTGGCTGGTGTGGCTGCGGGTACAACGGCGGCATCACGCCCGCGCCCGGCCCGTACCCGCCGCCCACCGAGTACGGCCGCCGCATTGGCTTCATTTGTTGCTGCAATGTCGACATAGCTATCACACACAATCCCATCCTCATAAGTGCGAGTTGAATACACAACCCTTGGACCGTAATGATGAATCGCTGTTAAGTGCCAATGCGACGCCAACATGGGCTGCAAGTCATCTAATAGGGCGATATGTTTTGGTTTATCTTTATAGTCAAGGTCAACGCCACCTATACGTGGCGGAACCTGCTAATTAACAATCGAGGCTCTGACGAGGGGTGGGGCTTAAAGCATCCCGACGCGGAAAGTACCTCCCGGAAGACGTCAAATTAAAGTAAATTACAACTCACTGGAGAGTTACAATATCCTTGCGATTAAGGTAGGTTATCTGTAAGCTCTTTTGGAGTGTTAGCAGCGCCGATGGCAACGCGCAAGCGATACTACTTTTATGTACGCGTTCATATGCTACGTTAGCCACTTTACATCAGGTAAATCATATAGATCTTTGCATCTCGGCATTGTATTTTATACTTTTATATTTAATGTTCACAGGATAAACCCTGTCCAGGGATGTATCGTTTTATCAATTCAAGGCAGACATTTTCTGAATTGACAAGAGTTTATCGACCCGACTTCCTTGTCGAGAGATTTTTTTAGTTCGAATCATGAAATAGCATTATTAATTTCACTCGGAGATATACTCCGTGCAACAATGTCCCGGTTAGAATTCTGTATATGAACATGTAAATGCAAATGTGCACTCGTGCATTCTCTTGATGGAAATTGATTTTCGTCTTAGTCAAATGCAGTTGCGTTTTTCTATTAAAACTTATTGGAATGAAAAAATCGCCGGTAATCGTTTTACCTAAAACTGTGGCAATCGCTTTGTTGGTCGATAAAACGACTTTAGCTGTCTCGACCCAAGTTTACCAGCAGCTATCCACTACTTCGATTGTTCTAGTTTGTCTGGATCCAGGTTTCGTCTACGTTGAAGTTATAACGCGTTTTGATCCACAGTGAGTAAACGTGTTATTAGTTTCTAAATGTTGAATATCTGAGATACCTAGTATTTCAACTATCACGCGTACTTTAATGTTTCGGTAATTCAATACAATATTGCAAACTTTGGGGATCATTTCTGGTGTCGCAAGTTCGGCGGGGCGCTCTAAACGTTCAGCAACGCTCGTGCTGTACGACGAAAATCGGTAAACCAAGTGTCAATCATTTGAACGACGGAGCTATGGCATAATATTTGTCCCGTTTTTATAGTTTCTCTAATACGATTACTTACAATAGGAATATTTTTTGTGTAAAGAACGAAAAAGGCTTCAGACTTGCGAAAACTCACGCAATTGCCTTCTTTAATGACTGTAAAAATCTTTAATCTGTCATTTTGGGCAACCCTTACACTGATTACCGTTTGCACTAGACACCGTTGGCCTGATGTAAGAACACAAGATATTATTTTTGAAATAAAGTTATGACTTATGAAAGAAATAGCAATTAAATTAACTTTTTATAATAACAACAACTTAGTGTGTCATATGTTGCCTAAATAACGGAAGCATAAAATGAAAACCGAATAATAGAGAGGCAAGTACATTGAACAGCTCCACTTTGTTCCCCGGGACCTTGGGATCAGATATTTTTACTGACCGCGAAGATTAACATAGTTATGCTGATCAATTGACTACAGGTAACCTGGGATCAAATTTGGACAGTTGTCGAGAAAAAAAAAATCTTAATGTTGAATGTTTGGAAGGGGTCAAAAAACAGAAAAACTGAAATATTTATTTTGTCATTGGTTCTTTTAGAATTATTTTGTTTAGTGTATTTTGTGCTACTAAATTATGCGTTTTTAGACTATTTATAAAATGGCAATTGATAATAACTTTGAAGATTTTAAGAAAAAACAGTTTTTGAATATATATATATATATATTTTAAAGTGTTCAGTTTGCACACGAAATTTTTTTTGCAGATATACTTAAACTTTGTTAATATATATTAGACGTAAGATCCCGAGTTAATTTTTTTTAGTAGATACGGATTCTGATCAATTGATCACATAACTACTTCAATCTTCGGGGTCAGTAAAAAATATCTGATCCCAAGGTCTCGGGGGAACATTGTGAGCTCAAATAATTTGTACCGTCTTATTATCCACAGTGCACAGTAGAAAAATTCAATTTGCAAGCTTCCGTTATCTCGTCTACAAATAGGTATATCTTACAAGCTGATAGATGCATTGTATTCAATTTGCAGAAACTATACAATCTATACTATCAGAATGTATGCGGAAACAACTTCTAATTACAGATTAAATACATGTGTGATTCGACGAGCGACTGTCTTACTCGAATAGCAATCTATTTTAAGCCATTCTATGCAAGCACTGGCTACTATACCTTCTATGGAAGCCATGGTTACTTTACACCAAGGCACGTGGGTTCGATTCCCATGTGTAGGACAAACATTTGTGCGTGTGAATACGTCTGTCACACGAACAAATATTTGCCCTGTGTGGGATTAGTCGGTTCTTAGTCTTGATATTTTTACCGCAACCAACAACTGCTGGGGAAAATGTTGTATCTTGCGAGTAAGAGAGGTTACCAGTAAGCCCCTAAGGAGTTGTTGTGTTATCACTTTAGTTTTCGTGTCTCCTTACGTTGTATGAAAGAAAAAAAAACTTACATATCATTCGAATTTCTAACAAATTTGTATGATATAGTACCTAATTTACCACCTGTGGTCTTTTCGCGGTGGTTCAAGTATGTAAATAAATTTCACATAAATTCAATGTAACCACTAAGTATCTATGTACATGCTAGATTCTGATTTAACATAGAAGCGTTAAGAATGCTTTGTCAAAACAGAATTAACTCGTATACATTAATGCAAGTACTTACCGGTGGTACAGAGTGATGTTGCCCTGGCGGATGATGCGGCATAGCACGGATTGGATGCGGCGGACGCTGGGTGGGCGCATGGTGCGGTGGCGGCACGGGCATGCCCGCCATGCCGCCCAGGGCTTGTCCGTGGCCACCCATCCCGCCGCCCGCGCCTGACGGGCCCAGGGGCACCCTGACCACACAGTGCACAACACACTCGTACACAAAAACATACAATTTCTATTTCTAATTCTTTTGTACGACACGGAGCGACGGCGGCGGCAGGACAGATTGCGTTAATATTTTAATGAAGTGACGGATTTGTACTGTATTCGTTAATATATTTTCAGTTACAAAAATATTGGGAAATAACTGTCAAGTGAAATACAATGAATTTTATTAAAGTATAGGGAGCACGGTTCGGTCTGGCTCTACACCATCCTGCACACTGAGCCGCTGTTATTTCAACTGCCCGATTCTATGGACATGATATATTGGTCTGAGGTGAAAGAGAACGACTTTCCATTCGGTACGGAGTCCCCACGAATCAATAGAGACGTCGTCATATGTTCCATTGTGCGGCTCATTCGGGACCAGTTCAAGTGACAAAGAGTGCCGCAAAAGACCCTCGACGTATCAACAAATTACACATTATTAGCATACGAATGCGCCGCCGCTCCATGGCCGAAAACAGACTTATTGTACTAAATAGTGTCGATGTGACCGACTCATGTGCTAGTGTTATGTTAAATGTCATGAAATAAGAAACTACTGTGATCTCAATTACTGCACAATGGCTGTTACATACGTAGCTCAATGACTTGCGTTATAGATGCGTCCACCTAAATTAGCATTTTGCGTAGCAACAATAAAAACATTTCCCCGCTTTTCAAGCTTCTCTTCGATTTCCTACTGCTGATCGTAAAAAAGGAAATGAACTTATATTATTCATAATAAGTGGGACGGAATACGCGTACCGGATGTTCGACACGTAAATGTCTCAAAACAATTGTCGATTGATGGCTTTTAATCACTTTAAAAAAAACTATGAGAATGAATAAACGGGATATATATTTTTTTTTTTTCTTTCGAACTACGGAACCCTACGTTCTTTGATACAATTCACCATACAATCCGTTTCTAACACAAAAAGCTTTTTGTCCTTTTCTACTTTCAACATTAATTGAGACATTAATATTGGAATATGTGGAGGTCAGTATGTTGAAATTACTGACAAATTTAACGTTTGTAGACCTAATAACATCTAAGATAAATGTCTGGGATATACTGACAAACAGATAGATTATATTACTTTATTATGTATTTTTCGTTATAAACATGAATAGAAAATTATTTTTAAGAAACAGACTGGTCATAACTTTCACAAAAAAAGTTAATGAAAGTTGATATTTTTAAATTAATGTTAGTTTAATGTGTCGAGTACGTGGACGAGCTGCTTGCCTTTACATTTAAAGGCAAACACAGTCTACATACACTCACATGGCGAATTGTATGTGTAATTGAATGCACATGCAATGCGCCGGGTGAGTGTATGTGTGCACACTTGTGCCACGCAAACGACGTAAATTTACATAACTCTGTTGTCGCTCCTCAGAAAGTGCACTAGTAACAACTCCTCGCTAAAAAGACTTAGGAAGAGAATATATTGAGTTCATGAGACGACTAAAGACAAAAACGTTGGAGAATACCACAATACTAAAGCAAAAAGTGTAATCTGATGGAGAACAATTCTTTTTGCTATCTTTTACCACACTGCATTATGTAGCTTTATGACATATCGCTTTACTAGATCAATAATTTGTTAATTTCAGACTGTAAATAAGTACAAATATTCTCAACATTCAATTTGTATCTGACGCGTTACAATTCTAAATTCTAGAAACACACTTGTCTTATGCGTAGAATAGTCTGTTACATTGCACCTACAACCTTCCCATGCCATTCTGGCGCGACAGGTCAAACGTTGCATTAATAGATTTATAGCCATATAAATTGCAAATAACATGCAAATTCCAATCTGCAATTTTATTATGTTACTGCCTGTCATTCATCAATTTGAGTGTGGAAAAGGACTGTAAACATATCACACTGTGAAAAGATTTATGCTTTACAAGATTACCGCACCAAGATGTTTTTTTAGAGTGGTATAATCAGCTTGATTTATAAAGTACCTCCGATTGTACCTCACATTAGGTGAGGTAGACAGTATGCTTCCGAGGTGTTATTGTGTTAGCAGGAGAGGTGGCAATGTGCAAACGGTACTCCTTTTTATGCAAGCATCCATGAACTACAGTAACTAGTAACTTTATATAAGGCTAGCTGTATGCTTGTATGTCCGAAATTGTACAGAAGAAACAGTGGTCTTCATGTTAAGAGGGTTTTTATTAAAATAGTAAATAAATTGTCGTTTTTAAATTTATATATTTTTTCCCCAATGTGGGAGTATATTGTAAAAGAAATAGTTACACTTCTTCATTCGAAATTAAAAGATGTTTATAGAAAGTTCTGAATCGAATACAAAAAATAATACTTTGTTTCCACAGTTAGATTACAGGAAAGAATTAAATTGGTTAGTTTGCTGTTCTACACATTGAATAGTATAATACCAGATAAAAAGAAAGATTTTCTAGATTTTTGCCTTGTTGTAATAAATTAGCTTTTAACTTACTAACTATATAAATATAACTATGTTCCGGTTTGAAGGGTGAGATATGGGAGAGAAATTATTGTGTACTGTGACGAAACAGCACTAGGCCACAAATTTGGCATCGCGCGAGTAACATCGTTGGTGTTGCGAGCGTCAATAGGATGCGGGTCGCAAGCTTATTTGCCAATCTAATTGTATAAAAAAAGTTACCACGAAAAAAAAATTTGCTTCATGGTTCTTAATAACAGTTAATAAAACAAAATAAATATAGTGCTATTGCATAATTACAATGATCTCTCAGTCCTTACACATCTCACTCACTTCTTTAATATTCATAGCTTTTTTTACACACACTTGCCAGTTCCTAGAGCTTTTGACTGCACTTTCAGATAAAAATTATCAATTTGGTCATAATAGTTGAGTTTTATTTCTCAGCTCCTCACCCTTACATTTTCATGATGTACATGTCCAACTAATGGAGCAAACACGCCTCATCTTTAAACTGATACTTTCTTTTAGACTAACTCTCTTTCTTTATTCCTTTATTGTGACTATGGTCTAAGAGCATTACACCACAGATTTTACACAATACTCGAATTTCAACGTGTTTATTCTTGTTCCTTGTCTCTCTGCCATACCTAGCTCTCGCTTCCATACGTTAAGTGTTGGGTTTGTCACCACATTATGCACCCATTAGAATTCTTCCTAATGCTCCATTCACACTATTCCCAGCAGTAAATTGTCTTTCTACTTCAGCAGTGAACTTTCCATCGCAGCTGAAAGCACACACATGATATACCATTTTATTAATTTGCTCCAAAACTACAACAATGAGAACATTTTTTTTAGATTCAGTTGTAAGTTTTTCTTCATCTTTATCCCATGTTCAAAATATCCACTCCATTGTTCTAACACATTCTGTGTGTTTGTAAGTCACAAGCTTTAGACTTTATTTTATAAATTCTAGAAGCCAAGGAACAACCTCAAGACTTCTTGAACTCTCTCCAAAAGAGTTTGGTATTCCTCTTTAAGACTTTGTTCCTCATTCTGAAATATTCTTTCAAATTCTCTTACACTAAACCTTTGGTTTTTTCTTGAATTATTAGTATATTTCTAGTCTATATATATAGTAAGTCCCTTTAATTTATAAAACATTGTCTTCAAGAATTTTAGGTAACTTGTAAAACTAATTTAGCAAAAACAATAATTTTGTTACCAATATTGATTAATGAAAAGACTACATTCATTATTTTGGAACCTACCATTATATACTAAATCAAATTTCTTCATTTAATAGTCTTGATATTAATGAAATGGGTATTTTAGTCCATTTTCATTTTGTTGCCTTTTGTTTTATCTCTTGATAATTTTTGAAAAAATATGTCTCATTTGGAGAAAAGATTAAGTATGTACAGTAATTAAGTTGCATTAGTTCAAACAACATGCAACATCAAATGAATTCTTTTAAACATTTCCTATTATATTGTGTGGTTAATAAAATCATACTATATAATAGGGAATAATAATTAACCGGTCAGACCCCGTTATATACGTTTTCCCATACATTTCTTGGCGGAAAAGCGGTCCGCGGGTATTGAGAGATTAAAAGAATTAGTTTTTATGAACAATATGTCTTTAAAAAAATAAAACATTAACATTGAACTACACCTGAAATAAATGGTGTAGGAAAATATAAACAAAATTCAAAAGGAAGCAAACCATTTCTCAGATAAATTCATTTCATGATCCATCTCCACTGTCATTTTGTTCTATGACAGTGGAGATGGATCATGGAATCTATGCCACAGGAAATAATTATTAAGCTATACTATGCAAGTTTTGTGACCTTTCATCCTGATATTTGTATATTTGGATTGAGCAGTGACAGCCCAGTGTATAAGGAACTGACCAATGGACCACCTAGTCCCTGGTTTGAATCCTGTTATGGGCATGTACCACTAAATTTGCAATTTCAGATTAGCATACATATTTATCACTTGTTCAGCAATGAAGGAAAACATAGTGAGGAAACCTACACATTCAAGAAATTATATTTCGACTTGGTGTTTTGGCACACCAAAAGTACTATCACGTCAGTGCAATAATTACAATTATTAAACAATATTAGACTTTATTTTATTATGAAACAATTTAGCCACTTTTACATATGGTGCAGTGGACTTTACTAATTGGCAAATGAAGCTCTGGTAAAAGAGCAGCAAGGTACATTGAATCGGCCCGATTGGGGCAGTATCGCCACCTCACAGACTACAGCTAAGTAACAACCCTTTAGAGGGTTATTGTGTTTCTGTAAGGGAGATTACCAGTCAGCTCTTGAGGCTTTGCTGTATTAGCAGCAAGAGTGGCAAAGTGCAAGTGCTACTTCTTGTATTACATGTGCTCATAAACTAGAGAAAAACATGACTTCAGGTTAATTGTATCATTTTTTGTCAACTGTGTTATAGATGAATAGCTGGCAACGGATTGGTGACCCTTTGCTGTTGTTGATGTATGTGGGCTGTGGTGACCTCTTACCATCAGGTGGCCCACTTGCATGTTTGCCTCCCTCTAATGTAAAAAAAAAGTCCAAGTTGGTCATGGGTCTATTGATCTGAATCTTCTGTTTGATTTAACCCTTCGAAACCCGGGTGGTCATATATGACCGCGAAATGTATGGGAAAACGTATATAACAGGTTCTGACTGCGTTTAAATCAAGTCCACCTATAGTACTTGTAGAATTATTGTTTCTACAAGTGAAATCCTGAGATATTCTGTTAGAAACAGGGCTGGCAACATGCAAGGTCTTCCTTCAAATTAAGTGAGAAGATATATCTATCAATAGCTGACAACGCTTAAAATCAGCCAATGTATCTTTTGCTTACTAATGAATACATATATTTTGTTATAGCCCTATAAAAAACAAACAGTAGTTTTAAGACATATTATTCTCATGTAAAAATATGTAGCTATTAATTTACAAAAGACATGTGTAAGTACCGATTCGTGTGGTACTCAGAACTACATGCCAACTTGGGTTAAGATGCATGGTGAAGATATACATATGTAGCAATTGCCTACTTGATACGCTGCTGTAAATTATGATAACCACTAGGAAAATCACTACAAAACAAATAATTGTATTACTATTTTGATGCAGATCATTGAAATTGTATTTGTTTCCCACATGACTTGCTCAATTTTTCATGACTATGCCAAAACTTTAAATCCACTTTATGATAAATAGTAAACTAGTGATGGAAAGCAACTAAAATAGTTAAAAAGAAGCTGAACGTTACACTACCTAGTGAGTGTTACGTGCCTGTTTTCCCTGTGCATCTGATGGGGCGGGATCTGATGATGAGCAGGCATACCCTGGTGTCCGGGCATATGTTGCGGCGGGTGCCCAGACATCGGCTGATGATGCATGTTCGGGTGATGCATCATCTTCGTCAACCGCTGCATTATAATCACAAACAAAACTATAAATATCGTGACCAACCGACAAAATAAACAGAGCGGCCATATAATTCTCACAAGTAAATTACGACATTTCACATCGATATTCTTACCGTTAAATATTCGCAAGTGTTACTTAGATGCAAAGGTATATGATCAACATAAATCCGCGTACAATCACGCCAGTATTATTCTATTTTGGCAAACAGTAAAGAAAATCGTCTCGTTCAACATGCGGCCATGTTAAAAATGTTGCCATAAAAAAAAGGAAAACCGAGAAGAGAACTGTATGTTATGTACTCACTCAAATCACGAATAAAAAGTACCTTTTTTTAAAATCTTTTACGTTTACTAACATTTTCACCGGGTATATAAAGAGCCGAGCGCTACATGATTCGGTCCTAACTTTTAATTTAATCTTAATAATAATTTATATTTTTGAATTTGATATTCAATTACACATTAACAACTACTTAGTAATAGCAAAGTTTTTTCTTGTAAGTACATAATTAAAGAGAATCATAATCACTTTTGTAAGTAACTATACAGAACAGAGACATGTTACTAAAGGACCAGCCTCGTAGAATCATTCCCCTCTGTCATGGAACAAGATATTGTGATCCATTGCGCGCATAAATACTTCGTGCGTAATCGATTCTCTAACAGTCTTGTAATCGTTATCGCTCAGGTAACATCATAAAGTGTTACACTAAAAATGCCAAACTGTGTAGTTTGTCATGCAAAAAAAGGTCGTACACTTCAAGTTTGCAAAAATATTGAGTTACCTTTCACATGCAAGTATTATTTTATTTGCTTTCATATAAAAGAAATTAAAATGGTGTGATAACGATTAATACATGAGAAATCGATTCAGTAATCGAGTACTGATGCAATCGAATCATATTCCTCGACTTTGGTCGCATATCTCCTATCCCAAATTAGCGTAAATTATACAAACTGCAAAACAAAACAGTCCTTCATGCTGTATAATAGAGTTCATTTAGCTAAAGACAAAAAAAAAGTATATTTTTTTCGTTTCGTAATTTTGAATCTACCAGCTTCGATTTATGAAGAAGTTCAGCTATTCAACAACAGATGGCAGGCAGCGGTAAGAAAATAACTTTGAACTGTAGGTGCCTCGAAATAAGGTTTACACTTTCTTAAAACATTATTTTCGTTTCTATGTAGTAGTTACCTCGTCCCCCGTCAAAAATGGCAGAATTATTTACTAACAGAATCACACGTATGGCGAGTCCTTTAGTAACATGTCTCTGATACGGAATAATATGATTATAAATGATATTTTACAGTTTTATCTGGCATCCCGCCCGTCTTGGAACAGATGATCAATCGCTACCAAGCTTCACAGGTTTCCCGCTGGGCTTATTTGAAGTCTCCATGTAAATTTCATCAACATTGGTTCCGCTGTTTTCGAGTTCATACGGAATATACCTATACATACACACATCCATTTTTATATATAAGAAGATTAGATTGGCTACTCAAATTATTACTTTAGACAACGCCTTCAATTCCAATACAAAAACTAAGCGGTACCTATGATCTAATACAAATATTTAACAATAATCTTAGTAGTTATTGTAAGTAGGTACCTATTAATAGTAACTAGTCCCAGGTGTTAGTAGTTACCATTAAGCGAATAACTACTTGTATTTAATTTCGAGGTAAATGTTTGAGTATAAAAGTAATTGTAGGTACTTCATTTCAATTGGTAGATTTAAAAATCGGCACGATGATACTTTTTCGATAGGTACAGCAATATCTGTAATATGTGATGTGTAGTGTAGCTTTATATTGTATCTATTGGATAACGCTGATAAAAGTGCATGATTATTTTTATTAGATAAACTTGTAGTTTATCGTCGTGAAGGCAATGTATGATTTTTGATAGACTATGTACTTACTATGTATATGTGTTTCAGTGCTGTGTTGCCTGCAAAATTCAACCAGTAGGGTGATAGCTCTAACTAGCTAATATCAGCTAATATAATGAAAACAAACATTTCAAGGCAGTATGTACCCCGCAAGTTCCCTTTCTTCTTCTTTGTACCTATAGATGGGTATGTTTTCTTTCTAACCTATTCTTTTTTTTATACTCCGTTAGAAGGCATACAAGCATACGGCCCACCTAATGTAAAGCGGGTACCGTAGCCTATTGAGAATCCGTTATATACGTTTTCCCATACATATCGCGGTCGTATACGACCACCCGGGTTTTGAAGGGTTAACGCTTGCGATATATTAAGTATCACTCGCGCAATGACTCCTCTGCTGCTTACACAGCAGCTCCTTGGGAGCTTACTGGTGACCTCACTCACACGCAGGAACACAACAACCCTCTAGGGAGTTGTTATTTGGCTGCGGTTTTCTGTGAGGTGGAGGTACTTCCCCAGACGGGCTGCTTTGATGCTGCCCTACCTCTCTTGTATTATTTGTATTTTCTAAATTGTATTCTCTAAATTTCATTACATTACAATTTGCATTCTATTGTCAAGCTAGGATTTTATAGGCCTAATACATTATTGCCTTTAAAACCATATTAATTTCTTAATGAGCATCCCTTTGTCTATATAATCGAAGGATTTTCTCACAATACAATATCAAAATCTCATAAAACGCAGCAGTTAAAAGAAGAACAACTTCCTGTAAGGTCAAATATAAATATTATTAAATTTCTACATTGCGTCGTCCCCCTGTCCGTTCCCCTGGGGCGATCGCTTCAGATGAAGCCTTAAAAGGCTCCCGGCTAAAGGCAATCCCAGGTGGTGTTAAGAATCTGACATAATCCGTTCGGCCTTCCGAAAGGGTATCCAATGAGGATTTCACCACCACCCTCCCAAATGTCCGGAGAGTGCCCCCCTCAGAAGAGTAACGCACACTCGGGATGTGTTAGTCTTTCTTATGTGGGTCTACGTGTTCATCTGGGAGAAAAGAAAAAAAAATATAGCGCATTTTCAACAAAGTTTATCATAGTATTGTCTTAGGTTTTCGCGATTGTTACACATGTTACACGTCTTCCTGCGACCACGGACGCTGCAAAGCATTCGAAACGTCAGGTTCAACAAAATAAATAAAACACGCGATACTTCCGTTAAAAGTTTATCATATCTACTGATTATATTAAAACAGGTACTAACTAGTAGTCTAAGCCTCCTATTACCTAACTAGGCTAAGAATTACCCTGTATTTCGGTCGAGAGCGCTCTCCTGTGAGGAGATATAACAAATTTAGTAAAGGGTTGTTGTGTTCCTGAGTATTGAGTGAGGTCACCAGTAAGCTTCTAAGGAGTTTCTGTATTAGCAGCAGAGGTGGCAGCGCGCGTGTGATACTTAATGTATTGCAAGCTTTCATAGGCTACGGTAACCGCTTTACATCAGGTGGGCCGTATGTTTTTATGTCCCTCAACTTTGTATAAAAAATACTCAATACGTATATTCGTGCTCTTTGTAGTTAAGGAGTTCCGTTGTGTAGTTTCGTAGTCCAAGTCCGGAACGGTTTAAGACGTCCTTGGCCATAGTAGATACCTACCATTTTTCAGGATGGTCATAAATCTAACAATATCTCAGTCTCTATAAATTTCCTATATTTTTGAGGATTTGTGTCTTGGTGTACCGGAAAGTCCAATACTAATGAAATTAAAATAACCTTGAAGCTATAATACTGAACCCACTGCTTAAATAAAACATTAAAATCGGGTCAAAAACAAAGAAGTTATGCCTGAAAATACAAATATATATACAAAAGAATTTCTAACCTCCTTTTTTTGAAGTTGGTTAAAAATTAGGGGAGAGTCAAAGCGTCTCATACAACATATTTCTATCTATTGTATAGTCATACATTATGTATAATAAAACGACATTTGTGTGAAATACGTGTATTGTGCTAACGAGCAGATTCGACATGAGGCCGACCTACTATTCACAAAGTAACATTACTCAACCCTATGCAACTGACAACATTAATAAGCCAGTACCTACCTACATATAGTTAGTACATATAGTTGTAACAAACCTCAAATTCTATTCTCTAATCAAATATAAATATTTTTTAATCAATCTAATATTAGCAAACAGCCATCTTTCGAATTGAGGAGTATTTATTCCAGTGAATATACGTCATAGATAATCTCGTGGTCGTGGATACTACTACTCTCGAACCCCTTAATAAAAAGGAAAATAAACCTATTTCCGTCGCATCCTCCAACAATTTCAAAAGCAAAAACGAGGTTTACCTATGCTAAATTGTCTTTGCCGATTACCAATTTCGTACATACACATACATTTGTTTTTGTCGGACAAATTACATTGCGCCACCTACCCCAAAGTAAGCGAAGCTTGTGTTAGGGGTACTAGACAACTGATAAACACAATTTTTTTTTGTAAATACATACTTATTATACATAGAAAATACCCAGACCAAGACAAACAAACGTGTTCATGCACACAAATGTTTTTACTGTGTGGGAATCGAACCCACGAGCGTTGGTGTCAAAGTAGCGTAACAGCGCGATTCATTACTGCACCACCGAGCTCGTTATATCATACTTCATCAACAACCTAATCGAAACCTTTTTCGCTAAACAGTCTTGATCGCACCTCCAGCATATGAACTTAGCCGACTCAGATAACAATCTATCCACACTCGTTGATCTTCTATTGGGTGCCAGTGTACATGAATATAATGAGAGTATGAGTATGCGCAGGGCCCTGAACAGTCTCCCATAGCACAGCGTCCCAAGATGGTTTGAGTACTGCCGGGAAGCGAAAAAATATTTAAAATGTAATAGTAGTACCTACCTAGTTATATGTTATATATACATATTCACGTAATTAATGGGCGTCCATTAATTGCGTGAAGCGTTTTTCTGATAGGTATCCTTATAAACGCCCATAGGTTAGGTAATCGTTTCCTATCAGATGGACCGTAGGATTGGTTGCAACCGACGACGTAGTATTCGTAGTATATAAAAAAAAAACCGTGTGATAAAGGACACAGTGTGTCACCACTCTTTATACCGAGGGGAGCGTACGAGGCGACTACGGTATATATGCCAATAACTACCAGGACCGGATAACGGGCTGCAGCATTATTAGCATCTTTGGTTCAGAAACTCCGTACTGCGGTCGCAATCCACTGCTCAGCTCGCGAGAACGATTTTGAGCAAATCATCCTCCTATCTATAACTTCACGCCAAATCCCTAGGCTATCTAGTAGGCAGAGAGAACGCCACGTGACTCGATACTGACACACCTCACTCGCTTCTTTAACATTCATTGCTCTACTCATGCACGCTAACCGGTCATGGTCGGCAAGTCTTGACATTCCTCGGCTTCTACATCCCTCCATTTTTGTGTTGTATATATGCTTCGTCATTCGTTCATCGTGCATTTTTTCTACGTTTCCGAACCAACGAAACATCTTATTTTAACACCGACGCTCTCTTTCAGACCAACTCTGTTTCTAACATCATCATTGTAAATATGATCTACAAGCGTCACGCCACAAATTATGAGCAACGCTCGCATTTCGACCGCGTTGATTTTACTTTCATGCTCTCTCTGACATGCCCAGCTCTCGCTTCCATAAGTAAGCGTTAGAACTTGGAGCCTTTCTCCATACTCTACAATCATACAACATATAATCGTCTTTCATTATTGTGACCAGTGTTTGTAGTTCAGATGGTATTTCTGCTAAAATCACGGCATCGTCTGCATACCGCAGACATTGCACCACTAGGTCACCTATGCGCAATTCTACATTCGTTGACCTTATACTCTGCAGACAACTATCGAGATACAGAATAAACAGCCTAGTAGATAGCATGCAACCCTGTTTGACACAAATTTTGACATCAAACCAGGGTGTCATGCTACCATATATCCGCACACATGCTGAGCAATCCTTGTAAGTGGACTGCACAGTACCGAGTAGTGAACCGTCAATCCCATATCTCGGCAATATGTACCACAGTTCCTTTCGCACAACCCTATCAAATGCTTTCTCAAGATCCACAAAACCGCAGAAAACCTTCTGGTCTAGGGCCAGATGCTTCTCCACGATATTGCAGAGCGAGAAAACTAGATCCGTACATCCCCTTCCATTTCGGATTCCTCCCTGTGCCTCCCACAACATTCCATCAGATTTCACTATCATTCTCCTTTCAATTACCTTTCCATATATATAACTTTGCTGCTAAGCTGATCAAACTGATGTCCCTGTAGGTAACGCAGTCCATGCGTGACCGCTTGCCTTTATACAAGACAAGACTACGCGTCTCCAGTCCATTAGGACCATTCCAGTTCTCCAGCATAGATTGCATAAGCACCAGAAGGCGTCCCGGACGTAAGTACCACCTAGTTTGATCGTCTTAGCTGTGATCAGATCAATTCCCGCCGACTTTCCGGTTTTAACCGACTGCATTCAAGCTTCGTATCGACCATTCGATCTCATCCATAGTTATACCTTCGTCGGACGCTGTCAACGTGGAGTGAGCATCAGCCTCACTCTCGTTGCCAGCGTCCGAGGCATAGTCCTCTCTTCCTTCAAATAATCCTTTCTTCCAAAAATATCAGAAAATACGTGCAATCAAAGATAAAATTTTCGCTCACGATACAAACCATATGGGTAGGTAGAGTACAGTTTGTAGTACATAAAAAAGACATAATAGTAGTACATAAAAAAAATTGGTCGTCTGTAAAGTCGGTTTACTCATAAGTTATGACGTTATCACGTAAAATTATCGTCCGTAAATCATAACTTATGACGTTATCACGTAAAATTATCGTCCGTAAACCGACTTTGAATGTTTTCTTACGACTCACTAGCTGTGCCCGCGACTTCGTCCGCGTGGAATATTATTTATTTATATTAATTAAAATAAATAAAATTCCTAAATTAAAAGTAGCCTAAGTTACTCCTTATTACATCAGCTATCTGCCAGTGAAAGTCCCGTCAAAATCGATCAACCGTTTCAGAGATTAGCCGAAACAAACAGACAGACAAAAATTGAAAAAATATTCAAATTTCTACCGTGTATACATCCATATGCAGTTAGTATAAAGCGGTTATTTTAATATGACAAACAGACACTCCAATTTTATTTATCTGTATAGATAAGAAAACATTCAACAGTTGACAAAACAGTTCACGTGTAGGTAGTGTGCTGCCGCTACTACTATTACTACTACTACTCTGCTACTCGGACGCATCGGCTGATGGAGTGGAAGAGAGATAGATGCGTCACAAGCCGAACGCTTAGACCGATCGTGCCTTTCTATAACTTGTTCCGCGCTCTCGCATGCACGCTCGACTCCGGCGAAACGTGACAATGAGTCACGCTTTTTCGTGCGTGCACCAGGCGTTAATCGATTTATAAGACGTTATTACGTCAAAATGTGATATTGCTGCGTGTTTTTTGATTTGTTTTTTAAAAGTTCTTGCGAGTTCAAATTCTCTGAGACAAGGAAGGCTAAATATAATAAAGAATTAAGACGGAACCCATCATCTCAATTATTTGCTTTTCATAATCACCTTATTTATTACAATACTAAATCAATGACAGCTCCTATTCGATATATCAAAGACATTAGGTATTTTTGAAGTGAAACTTCTAATGAGACTTGCAACAAGGTTGCGTTAAACTTTTAACGCTACCATGGAGGGGGAATAGAAAGAGACAGAGCGAGAGTGAATGCGTGGCAGTCGAACGCATGCGCGTAGTATACTTATACGTTAGCAACGAGTAGCGTCCAATATTATAGCGAAGTATACAGTGTGAAGTTTCACTTCTTCCGCGCGGTGGGACTCCACGCACTATTTTTTTCTCCGCTTACTTTCAGACTGAAAATGTTATTTTAAGGAAGTATGTACATCCGGATTAGGATGGGATAAAGTTCTACTAAAAAATATTCAAGCAAAAATAAGAATGACCTAAAAACATCGATGAATTTATAAATCCGGGTTACATCGGTAATATACTAAGTTATTGTATCAAATGTCTGACGCAACCGGAGTGAATGATCTTTACATCACAAAGAACGTGACTGCGAGCTAACACGAGTCATCCGCGCTCATAGTGTACATTCTTTTGCTGATTTTTGTAGTAAAATTTGAAACCTACATTTTCAAATATTTTTAAATCTACTGATAGACAATGTTTCTATTTCAATCATCATTATGCCATGGCATTTTCCGTAGGGTATAAAAGTTCACACGATATACTTGTAGATACCTCGATTAGGGCACGCAGAGCAAAGACTGCGCACTCCATTTAATCGGCAAAAATTCAAGATGATTTTATCAGTTTATTAAGTTAAGTATGTATGTATGTAAGGAAGCTTACTCATCTGAGCTTTTAGAAAAAACCATCAGGAGGAGTTCTGAAAACGATGCAAACTAAATTCTCAAGTCGAAATCCTGACGAAAACACGTTTACCCTTCGGGTTGAATAGTCCAACAAGTGGGCGAAACTAAGGCAAAGTTTTGTGCTGTATTTATTGGAAATACATTGCGAAATGTTAATCTACGAACTAATTTCAGTAAAATATTAATAATAATCAGCAAATCCGATAGTTACGAGATCCATACAATTGACAATTTGATCATTGTCGCGCTAACACGATGGGTAAAGTTAGTATTTTTCTCACTCGCCGTACTCACTGTACAGGTAATTTAAATAAAATGCAAAATAATACGAATTAATATTGAAAATAATACTTATTAATTAATGATGTTATAAAAAACATAAATCATTGATACAGATCACAATTCAGTTTGACAAATGTATAGAAATATAACGGACAAGAAATGGAAATAGTCTTCATCATTATTTATTTGTACATCAGTCAAATTCGAATACACAGGTTCGATTTCCTGCAACGAACTATCGAGACTTTCGTCACTGTCTCTCGTGGTCTCTGCCCAGGACACACGTTTGGAGCTTCGCGAAGTATCTTTCTTCTTGTCTGGAGCCGGAGTAGAATGGGAGACAGGTGAAGGTGGCCCTTTAGTTGGCGTCTGAGCGCACTTATCGAGAAAGTGCTTGCGGAGAATATATTCACGCATAGAGTCGTGTGAGGCGCGCTTGGGGGGTGGCGGTGGGGGCAATTGATCATCCTGATCATCAGATAAATTTCTCTCCTTTCTCGCTTCATAAATTCTTTTAGCTTCTTCATCATTGGATTGTAGTGGCCAAGCCTCGGATTTATTGCGGACCAGATAGGGGCGGGCGTGAGCCGCACAGAGAATGCGTTTGCGTACAAAATCATGGAATGGCGTTAGTTCGGAACTGAGTTCACGCCTGATAAGTTGCTTGTGTCGTGACGGAACGCTGGGATCGCGTACTGCTAAAAGAGCCTGCAAAACAAATAGAGTTAAATTTAGTATTGGATACAATTAAGTATTAGACAAATATCCCATTTGAACTAGGAATCCGAACTCGTGTCGACGTTTAATTAAAACGTCACTCTGGTAATGTGATAATATCGCTAACGGAAAGTACATGCTGCTATAGGTAGTATGCTGCTACGATAGGTACAACGCGGTTACCTGCAACGGGTACAAACTTGTCGTTTGACGCGAACTATTTTCTATACAAATATTCTACTGTTGTATTTATTACCTGTGAGGCAAGCAGCGTGCCGGCGGCATGTAGCGCGCCGGCAACGCGCCGCTCGTCGAGGCCGGGTAATGCGCTGGCGGCGGAGCTGACGCTGGTGAGCGAGTCGCTGCGGGCCGCGCGCCGTGCCTCCGGGCTACTGCACGCGCACGCGCGGCGTCGTCGCGGCGATCGCCCGCCAGCGCCCGAAGCCTCTTCCAATTGATAAGTCTGCCAAACAATTCTGTTCTTTGCATGCGTATCTCTCAAATAATAAAGTAATTAATAGTAACTGCAATATGCTACTTCGAAAGCGCATATCCTGGTATCCTCTGAGAAACTGTTAAAATAGTTTCTTTCTAAAAATACCTAAATGATCCCTATTTAAAATATTTTATTCCATCTCAGCAGTTTGAGAGGGGAAGCCTATGTTCAGCAGTGGACGAATACAGGCTGAGTTGATGATGATAAGTTTGAGAGGTGTGTTATAAGTCAAATTATGTTTTTTTCTTTTAAGCTCAACCTGCTCCAATATGCAGTATATTGGGGCAGGTTGAGCTTAAAAGAAAATTTGACTCATTATGCCTTTCCAGGATGCGTATATAATTTCTAAGACAATTTAATTTTTATTTGCCCGCGCAATCGGTGTAACTTTTTCAAATGATATGCCGCGATCTACATCGAAAAATTATAAGATGTCTTAATACATACATGATTGAGAGATCTAGTCAGTAAACAAATGGCTGACAATAACGTCCCGAAGGTAAGTTGTGGGAAAGGTTCGTATGATATCTTCGGGGCGCCGAAATGAAGCTCCACTAAAGGCTGCCAACGCTCGAGATCCAGGCCTGGGTCCGCGAGTAGAGACAACAGGTCGGGACTGAATGCGAGCAGGCACAGTGTGGACATGTGCAGCACTTCCAGTGTTCTAAGAAGTAAAACAGTAAACTGAGGTGAAACTATGATTACATAAAATAACATAGGCCGATTGGTAAGAACAGTGATAGCCTAGAGGTTAAGGAACAGGCCTTGTGACCAACAGGTCCCCGGTTCGAATCCTGGCATATACCACTAAATTCATGTTTTCGGATTTATGTACATATTTGTAATTTATTTATTCTTTGGAAAACCAACAGCTTTTTAAATCATATTACAATAAAAAGCTTATAAACAACAGAAAGCCTAAATAAGAAGTCTTCACTTATAAGATTTAGACTAAATACACACAACACGAACATAAATAATACATACAATATTTTTTTAATTATCACTTGCTAGGTGGTGAGGGCAAACATCGTGAGGAAACCCGCACATCCAAGAAATTATATTTCGGAATACGTGTAACCTTACCCAAGATAGATCTGGTTTTCCCTCTGGTTTGCGGAGATTTGACGGCAGTTCCTCCATGTAAAAATCAGTATCATCGCCAAATCCTTAGGCTTAGGTAGCGGACCCCGTCATTCCTAATGGTTACAGAAACGGGATAACGCGAAGAAGAACATAGGCCGATGGGTGAAGTGTATCTACCTCACAGAAGACCTCTGTAGTACCACAGTTCCCTTCAGTTAATTGTGTTCCCAAGAGTATGGTAACCAAGAAAGTAGTGAAGAGCTGTTACCTTAGCAGCGAAGGTGGCTGCGACCGATACTCCATGTTCTACGATAATACAAGTATCCGCTAATCTAAGACTACGGTAATCGCTTTACGGCATCAACATCGTGTGTCTGTACCCGATATGGTAAAAAGTAATAAAAACCTTAAGCAAGTCGACGTAAATTTAATTAAAATGTAAAAAAGTTCGTAAAATTTAAAGAGGTAAGATTAGGCAGGTACTCAATATCTTTACAATTATTACACTATAGTTTACTAAAACATATTACTAAAGAAATCCAAAAATGTACGAGATTACTTCACCTCGCACATTTTTATCATCTTCCCGGTACGATACAATATCTAACTCAATGAATTATTTTTTTCAAAACAATAAAAATTTAAATATTACAACGTTTTTCTGGTATGATCAGTGTTTTAAGGAATACATTTTTACCATTTGTCAATTACCTGTGCAGCGTCGAGGGCACCTGACTGACAGTATCATCAGTCGACTGTAGCGCAGCGTCTGACGAACGACGCGACCTCAGCATTAATGTCACACATTGATACAAGCATGCACTTATACTGCGCTGAAAGAATAATAACAGTTTTTGTATTATACGTTTTTATATGAAACTATTTCTTTTCTTTTTAAATTACACACTTACCATAATACCAATCAATGAGTTAATATTCTGAATTCGCCATCTAGCCTCAAATTTGACCAACTGTACGACGAGATTTAATGTCGAGGCGCTGAGGTTCAAAGCCTCAATACTAAAGACTTGACGAGGCAACAGAATAGCTTCTATTAAATGTTCTAAATGCACACCGACAAACGTGATCGCATCACTCGCAAAGAACTGTCCATGCTTCATAACCATCATAGATATAAAGTCTAAGCTATAAGAATATACTTTCCACCATTCTTGTGGTTTCCAAACCAGCGGTCCACCGTTGGAGTCGATTTTAGGGGGCAGAAGTTGAAGCCATAGAAATAAATCAACATCACTCATCAGTAGATCCTTTGAAAAGGGGCCCCTCGAGTATGCTGTGAGACATCGAAGTGCTGCTAAAGAAGTGTGATAATGACGCCGATTTTGTAAACACATTTGCAAACAACACAAAAGCTTGTTGATGAATCTACTCGATTGAAACCACTGCGACAGGCCGGCAAACATGTCGTCGTGCAAATCTAGACACTGTTCTAACAAAGCGAGTGATAAAACTACCGGTGGAATATTTTCTTTGGTGGAATGCCCATTAGCAGTATCTTCTGTTTTTGGCTCCATTTTAATGTCATCGAATAACCTTTCAAGTTCAATACTGTTGATGTTCGTCACAGATCGTATTATACTCTGTGCAGTGACACTGTTCGCTTTTATTTCATAGTCTAAGCTGCTAATAGCAACAGTTCCAATTGAAAGTATCGCTCGAATGGCACGCGGATGCAAACATTCATATACAATCGCTGTGTTCGTCAAAAGGTTATCTATTTGTTTAGCACTTCCTTTTCGGTTGTCGAAGCAATCCTCTTTCCAATTTGCTAACATTATAACATACAGTTCGGCAAGTATGACCACTAATCTGCTATCTCTCATATCTTCTAATTCGGCCAACAACGCGGACATACACGGCGCGACCATTTTTGTTTTATGGGCAATATTTAAACTTATTGGCAAGCACTTCGAGAAAATTGTTGTAAAATCTTTCCAAGAAGTTAACAATCCCAACCAGACGGGTACTTTATCCACCACTTCAGAATCGTCTCTGCCTTTAAACGAAAGTATGTGGTCAATCCAAATATCGAGATGTGGTTTGTTCGTGTCAAAGAAGTGCTCTAACATTTCTTTCAGATTGGGCTCAACTTTGTCTCTGGATGCGAACAGTTCGATGCCTAAGACATTAAATATTTGCGCGTAAGTTCTTAAGTTCGGTTGTATCTCATTGAAAAGGGGGCTGGTCATGTACTCCCAGAACTTAGTATTTTCACGTAGTTTCTTGACTAAAATTTGCATATTATTTTTCCATAGTTCATGGAATAGTGCCATGATGCATGCTAGGAGTGGACTGTGAAGTAACTTTACATCCTGTAAAACCACAAACAAGATTAAAGACAAACGTTTGGCTAATGAATACCTATAGCCTCGAAGAATATTATACTTACAGATTTAACAGTTCCCAGATAGTCGGCCATGTATCCTAGAATACCTTCAAAGCTGTCGTCAGTTTCCGTCGTTGATACTTGTGCATTATTATCTTTACTTTTTTCTTCTTCCTTAGCCTTCACATGGTTCATCATGAAGAAGGCCTCTGTTAGGCCTGGCTGTTTCCCGACACAGGTAGCGACGAACTCTAAGATGGCCACTTTCAGTCCGGTGGTTTCGTATTCGTCTCGTAACCTGTCTAGAAACATGACGCGGACTTGATAAGCCGTCATGTCTAAAGACGCAAAAAGCGACATTTGGAAACTCTGCAATGAAAAGATTGGTGAAATTATAAAGATCTAGTACCTACCCATTTAGAGTAAATCCTCTAAATGGCCTGTAAATGGCAGGGACTTTGAGTAGAGTAAAAGGCAAAACGGATATTAGTTATAGTCTTACGAAGGATGTTAATCAATAGTTTTTATCATTATAAAGCTTACAGTTACGTACAAGTAAATAGCATAGGTGGTTTAACACTACATATTTATATTAATTTACTATACAATATCGTCACAAGTTTTCACCTAAAATGGCTTGGTTAAAAGGTTCTTCAAAAAAGTCCTAAAGAGGTTTTATCTCGATCTTTAAAGGTTAGTATACACACCCCTGGTGTTGCAAGTGTCCATAGACTACTGTAACAGCTTAACATCAAGGAGGCAGGACGGCAAATGCTTTTTTCCCGTCCAGCTTCCCTGTCACATTAATGGTGGTCCCTGTCACTGTCACAATCTGTGCATTTCAATTGCGTATTGGGACAGGTGTCTTGATCGACCCACTCTCTTCAACAGTAGGTATTGATTTAGGGCGTGTCCTGTATATCGACGAAAGCCGAGCTTCAGGTCTTGTTTTATTATACGCGACAGAGTCCTAGCGGGAATCTTCATTTCTCACAACATTTTTTTGTTTCCTAATGAAATTTCGGCGAATTCTGGCTTTAACCTTTGTAGTCCTAATAGTACGCGATCGCCCCGATCTTTATGGTCTTCAATAGTGGAAGTGTTGGTATATATGTCGATAGTACAATATACGAACATACCAAGCTTTTGAGGTGTCTTGAATATGACCGACGGTAAGAAACGAATTTCTGACGAAGACAGTACAGCGATTTAATAAAATAAAAATAAAAAATTAATACTTGTGGCGTACGACAAAATAAAATTGGTCACTAAAATCTAACGTAGAATAGAGATTGGTGCCTACATTATGCGCATATTGCGTGTGAGTTTGGTCAGCTTTAAATAATGTATTAATAATGCACTTACATTAGCAAATCTTTTCAAAAGCCGGCAGCACAGCACCGACAAACTCCTATTAAAACCGTGGTTGATGTAACTGGTGACTTTTGGCACAACCTTCAGTGAGTCGCTCTGCTTGTTTTGAGCGAATATCAGATGTTCTAGCGGGGTCATCTCAGAGGCGGTCGTGACTAATGTCTTTAGCCGCAACGCGAACATAGTTATTGCTAAATATCTCTGAAGCGTCGATAAGTACACGAAGCCAGTACCAGATGCCCAGTTTGTTTCATCTTGCATCATACGTTCCAGCTGTTGGTTCCCTAAAAATAATTTATATTTTAATGTCAGAATTAATTATTCTCTTGCTGCTTAACTGAGACAGATAGTGAGGATGCGAATTTCATCATGTCATCGCGCCATTAATGACAAATCTCTCCTGCACAGCTACCTTACGAAAGCGGTTGAATCATAAGTAATCAGATGTCAAATCAAATGTCTGATATATGATACCTATGTATGAAAATATAAGAGCTGTTAAGAGAATATATTTGGCTTGATCTTTCCTGCCAGTGTTGTCGAGGCGATACAATGTACATAAATACTAGCCGCTTCAGTTGTCATTGCGAGTGAGCGGGATTACCAGTAAGCTCCCGAGGATTTGCTGTATAAGCATAGGGGGTGGCAACGGAAGAGCGATATTCCTTGTATATAGCGAGTGTTCATCGGCTACTGAACCACCCGATGAAATCGGGTGAGACGTATGCATATTGTATTGCCAGCCGGCGTTATATAAATAGATGTATTTTCTACTATTCTTGAAAGGAAGAAAGTAGCTGATCTTAGGCACGCACCAACAGAAATGATCTTCAACAACTCCAAAGCGTTTTCCGAATGTAACAAGCTGTACAAGCATGTTCGTTTCAACAACTCGGTGCTCTCGTTCGTGTCCTTGGAATGTTGCAGGATGCGCATGAGAAACTTGGCGCATCGTTGCAGCATGTCTCGTCGTTCATCTGTGTTGCTGTAACGCCAGCTGCACACGTTAGGGAATACTTCGCGGAGTATGAGTATCAGGCCTGGTAGGATTATGTCCGTTCTGATTCGCTGGTCGCTTGATGCCTGGAACGAATATTTCTATTACATAAGCTGCCAAGGTAATACCTTGCTATCGCTATAACAACAGTAGTTCATATCTTATTTATTATCCCAGACGACAAATATTTCTCGCAATTACACTTCGATCTTAACTCTGTAACATTATTTTGAAAATACATAATGTTTATGCAACTTAGGCTCTTCTCTCTCTCTCTCTTTCTTATAGAGAGTTCTCGTTCTCATTCTTAGTAAGGTACAAATGGAAAAAATATACTACTTTCGACATCTTTTGGCGGCGTCCATTTTTAACGTACGATATTGAACATTTAATATTGTATAGTCACCCGAAATAAAGGTCTATACACGTTTTTGGCGATATTGGTTGGGACGAACCAGTACAAAAGTCAGTCGTAAGATTTGTCCTAAACATAGTAATGAATGAGCGAGCTTAAAACTAGTAAGAATCGAAAAATGTGTTTTCACGAAAATCAGAAATACAATTGTTTATTATCAATAAAGGTATATTTTTAAAAATGTTATATATATATATATATGTCACACACACCTCGTGAAAAGCGCACAGCATGTCAATATAAGCGCCTAAGAACTTGTAAGTGCCGCTGGGTTGTTCGATAGTCACCAAGTACGAGCCGACGGCAGCCGAGTCAAAGGACGCACCGCTGGCGTATTCTACGTGGCTTAGCTTCTGGTTTGTTAGGCGAGGAAGGAGACCAGTATTTAGTAACCTGAAACGAAAAAAATAATTTAACACACACTAACACAAAATGTTGCTACTGCAAAAAGAAAACAAATACATGATCTATAAAATAGAGCTTCATGATGCTTACATAATTCTCGAACGAATACAATATGGGCGCTTTCACGAAATAAAAAACTTGCAACAGATCGGTGAAGCTTCGAGCTGATGCTCATTGGCGGCGGTAATAACATACCACTATGATAACTTACCATCAGCTAATCCATATCCCCTTGTCCCCATTTACATAAAAAATTACCTCAAGTGCACTTCTCCGGGGAAGGCGAGTATGAGTGCCGTGCAGACGTTCAATCCTTCGATTAGCAGCGGTAATGCGGGTCCGTCCGCGCGCATGAACCGAACCACGACGTCGAACACGCCTTCGCTTGGACCAATCAAACTCTTGGGAATCTCTTTATCTTCCACTAATGCATTTAATACCCCTGAAAATTTAATATTTATACAGATTTTCAGAGTCAGATTGCCGCTAGATATCCACAATCCAAGTGGACATCAGACCTTTTTTAGATTAAGTCACACATCTTTCGGAATATAATACCTTGGAGCCGGTGGCGATTCCATGTAATTACTAGTGACCGACCGAAATTTCGGTTTCGGCCAGTTTCGGCCTAAAAATCTAGTTTCGGCCTTAGTTTCGGTTTCGGTCAAAATATAGGCGAAACATTCGTTTCGGCCGAAACAGAGAGCAAGACCGAAAGATCGGTTTCAGTTTCGGCTGAAAAACCAGTTTCGGTCGGACACTAGAATTGCGGTGAAGAATTGTTAAAAAGCGATGAAATATTTTTTTTAGTTTTGAACTACAAAGTTGGTAACATTTTGTCATTAAACATCCTTTATTGATAATGGCTCTAGTACAGTGGAAAATAAAACAAATTTATATTTTCCGTTATGTGTACACTTGTACACAGGCCGATCCTGTACCGCTATTACTCGCTGATTTTAATGCTTCATGATCTATTTCTAAATGTACGGTTGGTGTGGATGTATTGCGATCCAAACGGATTGCTCGAGACTCCGCCATTCCAACCGATTTGGATTTTCCTGATCACGGATCAAAATATGGATGGTCTAATGAGGATCCAACTAATATCAAATACCTCAAATAAATACAATACCTTTCAAAACTTTAGTGCCGTCATAGACTTTTTCTAGCGAGACGTTGATATTGTGTTGATGATGTTGCTTACGATCTAGCACTTTCTCTATTTCGTTATTGAACACTGTCCAGTAAGAGTATGGTGTTCGGAAGTGTATCATTGTGCCCTCCTTTCTTTCCATAATGGTAGCTCTAGAACCTGCTTCGACCTGATACGAAGGGTTACCAAGAGGGTAGTAGTCACGACCAACGACTGCGTCATCGGATTGGAGAGACATCACGGGTACTGTGTTTGGATTATATATTTCTGTATAGACGGGTAAACATTTAAGTTCACCTATAAGCTGAAAATGTTAAAACATAAAGTTAGCTATTTATATCATATCACAATATAGGTAGGTTGCTTTAACGAAAGAATATAAATCTCGAATGGAACATAGGCGTTGATTTAAATGCTTTGTAAATTATCGTGATTTTTTTTTAATAGCTTCTTGTAATCGATTGAATGGAAACATAACATAATTAATTCAACCTTACCGTAAACCGAAAATTTTTGGTGCATGAAGTTCTTATGGGTCAAACTGTGAGTCGGTAGAAAACATATTTTTACAAAATACATGTTGGTCATACTTACATTTCGAACACTATTTTTCCCGGCGGCTGCCAGCCCCGCTGCCAAAAATGACAATGTCCTAAAATTGTATGGGAAATACTCTAAGGCACTGTTCCAAAGCGATACAACTCCATAGTTGTCTTCTTTCTGTTGTAACTCCCAGAATTGACAAGCGATGTCTGGTGTTCTCAGCAAGTCGGCACAGAGCTGCATGATACCTGGCTGGTAGCTGAGACTGCCGTCGCCATCAAACTTATTGCACAAGTCATTGAGGAGATTGAATATTCTTTTCCTTATGATCAGTGAACATTTTGATTTATCCTGTTAAATTCATAACATACATTATACGACGTGTAACATTAACAAACCTTTCTTAGGAGCAACTTAGCAGCGTACGACAACAAGCAACTGCTGTTTGTTTTGCTAAATTACCGCAAAACATATCAGTCTTTCTATAGAATGATCATAGTAGTGAGAAATATTTGGAAACAATAGTATGTAGGTTCAATGGAGTTGCAGAACTAGTGTTAATTATGTTATAGGTTATATAGGATGACTGGAACTGAACCCGCCATAGCAAATTGGCATAATAAATAAAAACTACGGTGTTTCAATAATTTATTCTACTCTAAGTTAGTTCTCTAATTCGACACCTTTTCAACGGTACTAAAAGAGGATTCAAAAAAACTTTAAAAAAGACAGCCTTTTAATTTAAAATTTGTAATAGTCGTACTGGCAAATTCAGTAAAGGTTTGCTGCTACCTGAGGCTGCTAACGACTAACCCGCAACGGTCCCTTTGCATGATCTCAGAAAAATAGAATAATTGCAAAAGAAGTGTTCATTTAAAAAATTAATAATGCTTTTTTAGTTATAAAAGAAGAAATTAGGCTTAGTCTTACCACCACGGAAATTAGGAAAAGATATTGGGCATGCACCAGAAATCGCGGGCAGGAATTCTAGCAAAACCTTTAATTTCAACTCAATTTTAATTTTTGCTTTTGATGCCCGATATCTTTTCCTAACTTCCGGTTTTACAGTGTAAAAGTATCTTTTTTGAATAAATAATGTAAGTACACTAAGCACCTAGCACCACCAATAATTTATTTTATTTAATAATAATTCATAAATTTGCAAAAAATGTTTGCGAAGTTCGCTTCATCATTTCGATGCCTCGTTCAAAGTGAATGTGCTAACGAAAGGATGAAGCAAACTTTAATTTAAATTTATATTGGTTAACCTGAAAATTTACCGATGTTTAGTGAATCAAACGTTTTGTTGCAAATTTGGGATCGTTGGAAGTTTATAAGCTAGGGTAGTTACTAAGAGTAGATTAACCCTTCGAAATCCGGGTGGTCGTATACGACCGCGAAATGTATGGGAAAACGTATATAACGGGTTCTGACTGCTCAAATAAGTGGTACACCATAGTTTTTTTATTATTTTAGGATAAATTTGATCTTATTTTTTTTCAAGCGTAAAAACTTATGTTTAACCCTAGTTTGAGGGAAGTTCCAACGTATTTTAATCACAAATGTTTATGACTACCAACGAATAACAAAATAATACTAATATAATGGAAAAAAAAAAGTTATGAATGCTCGAAGGTCAAATGCAAAGGGACTGTTGCCGCCGTTGGCAGCTTCAGATAGCAACAAACCTTTACTGAATTGGCCGGTACGACTAATACAAAGTAGGTTTTTTAAAAGTTAGCATTTTTTTGAATACAAGTTTAGCACCGTTGAAAAGGTGACGAACTAGAGAACTAACTTAGAATATTAGTTCGGGAGCTCGCAGCAAAATTGGACAATGATTTTGCAGAGAATGGCGTTTTGATATAAGTTAGATTATTATAATTAGAACCGATTGAGGCTATTGGCCAGTTATAGTCTATTTAACTTTTAAGTTTAATGAAAGTTTGAACTTGTCGATTTCTTTACTATAACAAAAGTGATCTTGCAGAGGATGGCGCTTGGTATATATGAAAATTATATTGTCCCCAATATAATTCCTGACCGCCATCTCATTTAGAGGTTAGGTTTGAATTTTATGAATTTTTAAAAATGTCGACCCGAGTAACCAAGGCAAAGTGATGTTGCAGAGGATGGGGTTTGGTATACTGGCGATTTTGACCACCAAGAACCTAAATTCAGCTGCCCATCTCATATGGAGTTTAACTTCAGATTTTGGCGGCATTTCATTTTGACGTTTTTTGGGATGACCCAAGTGATTTTGCAGGAGATGGCATTTGAACCATAGGTTCGTGACATCTAAAATATGTTACATTTTAAAATAAATCTAAAATATGTTGGGTCATCCCATAAAATCGTTAATCAAACCTAGCCTCTAAATGAGATGGCGGTCAGGAATTATGTTGGGCACAATATAATTTGCATATATACCAAGCGCCATCCTCTGCAAGATCACTTTTGTTATAGTAAAAAAATCGACAAGTTCAAACTTTCATTAAACTTAAAGTTAAATAGACGATAACTGGCCAATAGCCTTAATCGGTTCTAATTATAGTAATCTAACTTATATCAAAACGCCATTCTCTGCAAAATCATTGTCCAATTATGCTGCGAGCTCCCGAACTATTTAATAAATTATTGAAACTACGTAGTTTTCTTTTTATTTCAGGTTGAATTTGATGATAGCAAGGTTTGTTTTTTTCAGTATTTTTTTTAATCGTAATATCTTATTTTTAAACTTAGTTTAAGGGAAGTTCCGACGTATTTTAATAACAAATGTTTATGACTACCAATAAATAATACTAAAATAATGAAAAAAAAGTTACGAATGCTTGAAAGTCAAATTTTGGAAAATCTCAGTAAAGTATAAAAATTGACATATCTCCCAAACTACAGAACTTTAGTTAGGGAAGGTAAGGCTATTATAATAATTAGCAAATGACTTCGTCTATATGCCAATTTGCTATGGCGGGTTTAGTTCCAGTCAGACGTTGTATATAAATAAAAAATATGTTTAAAAACTAAAATTGGACTACGAAATATTAAGAAACAAGATTGATTGATTCGAATGTTTCTGTCACAAAAGGTTATAGTTAATTCCGTACCGCGTTTGTTTCCTAAGTTTCCGTAATCAGCTTTCAATTTTGTACCTTAATTTTTCTTTTACTATTTTTGGTGGAAAACCTTTCTTTATGGAGATCAAGGGGGCGGCGGCTTTATGTTCAGCAGCTAACAAAAAGAAGCTGAGACACATATGAGAAAATAGTGCTTTACATTATACATACTTTATATGTATACAGACGAATGTACATTACGAAAAAATATATCTACACTATGATGACGGAATTGGCTCATTATTGAGCAGAGTCAAGATTTTTCAATATTTCTAACTCCGTCAAAGGCACTGGCATAATGTTGGTTACAGAAAAGTTTCTTGGATCCAGATTGCTGATAAATGAACCGTCCAGTGAGTTTATCTAATCGATCCACATTCATTCTTCATGCTCGAACCAACAGAGCATGACTTATCTTAACACCGACACTCTATTTTAAACTATCACCTTATATCATTGTTGCGAACGCGGTTAACAAGCGTTACCTGACAGTTAGGCAATGCTCGCATTTCGACCGCGTATATTCTACTTTCAAGCTTTCTCTACCGTACCTAGATTTTACCTTCATTACCTAGATTAGAAATTACTGGTTTTATCCTCAATTTTCATAAATGTGATATTAACCGAACTCCGAATAATTATCGAATTTAAAGTAGAGATTCAACAGTAGACTGCCAGTGGAGAAGTTAACTACATTGTGCACAAATCCCACCACTGCTGCTGTTCCGATGATACCTAGCTACTCGTAATAGATGAGCGCGATGATTGTGGGCGGAGCTGTGTTGGTTAGTACTAATTAGCATGTGCTAGTTAGCAGCCGATAATGGAAAAAAATATGTGTCAAATAACAAGCTCCTAAACCTTTCATCTGATTGAGCTAAAACATATGAATTATTATTTTTTATCAAATTACTGGTTTAAAGAAGTAAAGAGAGCAAAAGGACAAAATAAATTGCGGGCTATGCAACCCGCGCATAACTTACGCACTTCCACACACACATATTGCGATAATAATAAGTATATGCCTAAATGCATATCCCCCCAATTTGATTACTCATATCATATCTGATTTCATTACATTACGTCTTATGTTTACATATGAATGTAATTTAGACACTATAATACTATTCATATGATAAATGACATGTAACTTACGGAGAAGATAGAACTATTGAGCATTTGTTGTAAAAATTCGAATACATGCATTTTGAGTGCCACAGTGCCGAAGTGTTGATACTGGCTCTCAAACAATTTCGCATGTTGCTCACTCTGAAAAAAATACAAATCATTTAAAGTGGGATTCTGTATTTAAAAGGTCTCACACACAGAGAGTATAGCGTGTAATTGCGGATTGGCAGAAGCCAGAGTTTTCAAGATGACCATGACCAGAGTATTAACTTAGCTTAGCGGCTGTCGTCCATGTGCAGCTGGAACTGAACAGTATGGGAGACTGTAGCGCGGAAGGAGCCAAAGTTGTTTGGTACCAGACACAGAGTGAGTAAAAAAATTTGTTTAGTCTAATTGAACTGGAACAATGGTTCGCTTCTCAGAGTCACTTTTCCCATGAACCAGGTCGATTAGGTCTACTGTGCCAAAAAGGAACCTTGCAATAAAAGATATTTTTTGCCTGCCTTATAGTAAACAATTACCGCCACAGTCATTTGCAACACCAGAGTTGTCACTCTTGCATTGCCGACCCTGTAAAAATATCAAAAATCCTCACACCTTTCTTGAAGAACTCCATGTTGGTCCAGTGGGACAACCTCGCTAGGGAGCTCTGTCCACAAGACTTCTCGGTAGAAAACTTTTCACGAACTGCATAGTACGCGACTATTGCGGCTCCAAATATCATAAACAAAAAAAAAATTATACCTGCAGTGTCAGTTGCATCCAAGTAATAAGCATGGCACTGTGTTCACTATTCATTTGCAGCTTTGTGAGCTCACACTCGATATGCTGCTTTGTACATTCTATCCATGATGATGGATTTTGTCTGTAACAAAATTATCATATTGCTTACACTATAATACAATTTTTTAACATATTGGATAAGAGTGAATTACCATGTATAATTTAGACAAATTGTCTAAGCAAACTGAACTAGTTCATGTTCAGCTAGTTTCAAAACAAAATTTATAGTTTGACTATTCAAAGTGGATGCCTAGGTGGAGCCTTGGTTAGAGACATAGGAATTTATTATTCAATAGCTAAAGCGATTTATACCAACCCTCTTTCCAGCTTTATCCTGTTTCCTTATCTATTAGGAATGGCAGGGTTAGCTACTTAAGCCTAGATTTGACGAATATACTGACCTTGAGATGAAGTGATTGTTGTCAGACCTCTGTCTGGGGGAAAATTAAACCTTTTTTACGTTAGGTCACACATCCTTTGATATATAATTTTAGGACATGTGGGTTTCATCACTATAATTTTCTTCTCCAACCAAGTGATAATTACAAATATAATGTATAAAAATATAAAATAATAAAATTCTAAGATTCATACATTTTCGAATTTGAAAAATTATTGAATAAAATAATTAAAAATTCTTTAAATACGCTGCATATATTTTTATGACAGTATCTTTTTATTTACCGGGTGACTTCCAATGCAGTCTGGAGAGTAACATAGCATGCAATTTTCACAAAAGATAAAAGCTTATAAGAAGAAGCTTATAAGCTCCATCAGAATGTGTTCGTATCATTACAACTGAGTACGAGCTCTCCATACTCCTGATACTCAACCTCATGTTGTAGGTTGCTATTACAACCTAATGTATACAACACACATTGTTCGAATTATAATAATCCTGAACGTTTGCGCAGCCATAATAAACGACCACATACCTACTCGGACCATTAAGGGTTGAAGGATGTTTAACTGGAATCACGTACCTATCTACACATGAATTGTTCAGTGCTAAACAAATTCTTAGATGACATTCTATTGACATATTTAAATGGACTTCATTTTCAACATGATGGATGTCCGGCTAATTAGGACCGTACCTGTTTTTTTTTTAACAATGAGTTCGGTGATCAGTGGATAGGGCATGGAGGTCCAGTAACTTGGCCCCAAGGTCGACGAACTTTAAATCTATGGATTTTATTTGTGGCCCGAAATAAAACGTCTAGTGTACACGGAGGAAGCCCGAAGTTTTGATGAGTTAAAGCAGCAAATCATAGACGCTTTAAACACAGTGCGAAGTGACAAGAGAAACATTAACGCGTTTAGAAAACAATTTGGAGAAATGTGCGAGACGCCTCGAAAAAAACGAAGGACACTTTGAACAGATATTAAAATATCTTTAGGATTGTGTAGTTATTTTTAGTAGTTTTTACTTTATTATTTTATATTTATCATTATTACATAGGGTTTATAAATAGTATCTTTTTTTTATAAAACAATGGGTCTAGGTTTCATCCACACTTATAACTAATTTTATATAGAATCATGGTGTAAGTTACACTTATCCTCCAACCCTTGCGTGGTAGGCTTTATGACTGTAATATTTATTGTTCTCTGAACAATAAACATAATAATCTAAATACAGGAGAGCCTTGAGAACCTGAACCCAGGTTAACATTATAATCCGAATCCAGTGAATGCAACACATACGATGAAACCAACTCACACAACACATATATTAATGATTCTTTAACTATGGGTGTCAAGAAAAAAACTATATCAGCACTCTTATTTGGATTGGCCTATTATCATAATATATTATTAAAATATTACAATAACTTACATGAGTCTGCTATCTATAATCACCATGAAGAGACAAATTTCGATGTACATGACTCTGATACACAGCTCTCTATGCCTCTCCTCTAGAAACTCATTGTAGCCTTGATTTTTTCCGAAATTGTGTTTCTTGAATAAGTGGAGTAATTTATTAAATTGTGAAGGGGTGACTGCATTCTCACTCACTATTAATAGAAGAGTCTGTAAAATGGTGACCTGTTCTCTTAAGTTTGATTCTGCCCATTCCTGTCTAACAGTTTCACTTGAAAAGTCATTCTGAATCTTTCTGAGAGGCGGTGCCGATGTAACCAGTTTCTCAAACTGATGAATGAGTGAGTCTACTATTTTATCAAATCCTATAGTATTATACACTTTTGTAAACTCTTTATTATATTTGTGTTGAGGATCATCTTTAAATTCTATTATGTACTGCAACAGTTTCAGTAAGTACAGTCTCTCAGCATAGTAGAAATTCCATATGTTTGGAAGTAGAAATGTTGGTCTTGTGTCTACAAAAGCAATATTTTTGAGGGCATTTGCAGGGGTGCCGTATGATATGTCACATAAATAATTTTTTATTATTTCCCAAATTTGGAAACAATCCACATCCTGTAATAAAAAAATAGATTTGGTGAATATATATTAAACAATTCTACTGAAATTTAACTACATCTTTTTTTAACTTACCTACATAGGTAAGAGGAAAATATGTATTTGGGGTACTTGTTTGGCATGTCTCATCTTGATCAAGTATTGTTTGACAAGCAAAATAATATTTCTAATTTCTAACTAGATACATACTGTAAATGTGTTGTCTATCAATTTAGTGTAAGTAGTTTTAAATATAATATTATTTCAGTGTAATTAACATACCATAACCTTACCATATAATTTTGAAGTGTTTGCACAACATTGAGGAGTTTAGTCTTGTCTACATGTTTAGATTGCAACTGTGTGAACGATTCAGATTTATTAGGTTTGTAACTGGCCAAACCTAAGCATAGTGCCTCCGTCACCTCTTTTGCACATACCAAAGTATTAAGTTCTTCATTGGTGAGGCTTTCGGACGTAGTCCATCGCCACAACCGCTTCCAGTAACTATAGAGTTAAGAGTTATATTAAAGTATTTTAACATATAACAAAACATTATATGTATAACATGTAGCTGAACATTATTTTTATATCACGTACCTGACATTGTCATTCGACATTGACGATAAAGTTTAATATTAATTATGTATTTTTAAGTACAAAATACTACATCGGCGGATTTACTTACAGAAATAAGGGTTATGTTATTTTTTTTAACTGACAGTTTGAAATACTTAGTGTTGCCATTTTAACAAAATTAAAGTCCCTATTAACCCTAAATAATCCGTCCAGTGTAGGGAAATAGATTTTATACGAAATCCGTTAAACGTCACTAGATTTAAATATTTGCGTGTGGTGTGGCCCTCAGAGGAAATATACCTAGAGTTGACAAACGCGTACACCCGTAAGGGACGGCACAAAAAATACATTCTATAACAAGGTTACCAGACTGTGGAAAATTTACCCCACTAATGCGTATCGGCAATTTGATATTTACAATGTACCCAGTTAACTATTTACCATAAGAAATTTGCATAGGATGTATATTGTCTGCTATAATAATATACTCATAATATGATGTTAACAATGTAAAAATATCGAATAAGTCGATACAGCCATTTCTACACACAAAGTAATAAAAGTTAATATTTACATACGTATGAAAACTACAGTATCTGAATAGATCAACAAACATATTTGCACTTTAATATTATTAGAATAGTATTTTTTTACGCAAATCGAGTTACTGTATAGATCTATTAATTAATAGTAAGCCTGAGTTAGTTTCAGTAAGATCTGTGAAATCATTGGAATAAGGATAGGAGATTGGTCAAACCTAGCAGAGTTATATAAATTAAACAATATATTTTTCTATTTTAGACATAGGTATATTTTAAAATACAAGCGATGACATGATACTAAATATAGGCATAGATATGAGATAAAAGAAAAAAAACACTTTATAGACAATTTGTAAATAAAAATATTCGTGCCTTACAAACATATTAATGTTTATTTTCTCATAGATTTTATTCATGAAATCCATGTTATTAGATCGATTTTTCTACATCGTGTATTTATATAAATATCGTGAGAATGAAACAGCTGTCGAATATTCATGGTCACATTTACATATACGGTTTTTAGTTAAATCTTCTTTACACAATAAATGCGGATTATTCCTTCTTAAAATTAAACATATTGCATAAAAATTTTCAATAATTGTCATGTAAAAAAGAATTAGTGCCAGGGATGATTTAAGTGTAAATATTAAAAGGTAAACAATCTTTGTTTTTAAACATTTTGTATTGCGCATCATGGTTTTCATTAGACTTAAACTAAAGCTACAATTGATCAAGGATTATCCTTTCACATGTTATACTCAAAAGGTAGTAAATTGCTACGGTCCCTTAATTCCCTAGTTCACTCTTTTCCTCTAACTTGTATAATGATATCTATCATCTATACATCGATTACATTAAAATTCTGTATAATGACGGATAGTTCAGCATTTTTATTTCAAGTCGTTTAGTTTTTGACCTTAATATAGCTAATTTCTTCTTGCGTGACTCAGCCAGTAATGTTTTCAGTCTCAATACAAAAGAAAGCTTTAATTTTCATGGTGTTAATGTAGTGTCCGTCGCTATTGGAAGCCCTGGATAATCGGTCTGGAAAATAGGACAATTTTAATTTTGTAACGCATTATTAGCATGTAATATCGACAGCCTAGTACTGAAATTATATTAAAACTACTGTCAATACATACTATAATTTAATTGTGCTTTACATATTTAAAAGTTTACAAATTCAGACAATATAAAATGCTTGATTAACATTTATGTGTTGACACAAGAGCATGTGTGTGTGCGTGATTAACTTGATTAACGTGGTATAAATAATTGGTATAGAATAATCTACACGACTACCCTCCGTATCTTTCACAATTACCTGTATAAATATAATCAACCCATCAACATCATATCAACCCATACTCACTTCATTACTGGAGTACGGGTTCTTATTTCAAACAAAAGACCTTAGAAGATATGTCCCGAAACTACTCAATTACGGATTGTCGGAGTCGTTGGAATATTTTCATATGTTTTTGTACTTCAATTATACGCTTCTACGACTAAAATGTAACTATGTAAAATTTCAAGTCTGTACGTGAAACTTTCTAAGACAGACTAGCAGACGAACAGGCAGGCATGTAAATCATCTAATTTAGTTCCTTATTTTTTTTAATACCTATCATCATATATACTCGCCAACAAACTGTTATAACAGTTTGGCGAACATAATTTGTACTATGTAACTGTATCGTGTAAATAAATAAATAAAAACAATATAAATCAGTTGAAAATGCGCAAGCTTGCATTGCCAGAGGAACACCTGGTTCGTCAACAAATCAAATGTTGTGAGGGAGCATATCGCACTCGTACATTGATACCTGTAGTTTCGGGGAATTAAAAAAGAGATGTTCAAGGGTTCTCTCCTCCAAGGCACACTCACACAATGAGCTATCGAGAATTTTGATTTTAGCTAATAACACGGGAGAACAAACATGACCTAGACGTAGCCTCATAATAACAGATGTTGGATCTTTGTCAAGATGGCGATATTTGAAAACCCATGGTTTACTTTTACATTCTGCTTGGATTTTTGAATAAAGTCTCTGCCATAGCCCATCCCAGTCTCTTTTCAAACGCATATTAGCCATCGATCTAAGATCTCTGGAGAAGCTGATGTAATATTTGTCAGTACCTAAATGACTAGCTTCCCTAGCACACCTATCTGCAGTTTCATTACCGGCAATGCCACAGTATCCTGGAATCCAGGCCAGTGCCACCTCTGAACCTGAGGTGTGACAATGGAATAATACTTGTCTTATTGCCAGTATAAGTGCAAAGTTATCTTTAGAGTGAAAAGGAGACTTGAGTAGATCTTGAAGACAGCTCTTCGAATCTGAAAGAATTAAAGCTTTGAGGATATGGAGAGATACAAGGAGACAGCTTCAAGAATAGCTGTAGCTTCGCCTGTAAAGACGGAAGACAGATGGGGACATTTCAGGCTTAGGATTATATGGAATTTAGGAATCCATACAGCAGCTCCTACAGCACTGACCTCCGAGGATTTGGATGCATCTGTGTATAATCTGAGCCAATTGGTAAAAGGACTGGCTTTTCAAGCAAAATGGAGATCACTTTGTTTGGATCTATGGTCTGTTTATTGACTCCTAAATCTAGGATAACATGCGGTTGAAAGATGAGAGCTGCGTATTGCATTGCAAACAACGGATTTTGATGAAATTTTTTCACATGCAGGGTAACTTCTTTATAGCTACTATAACTATTAATGAGAGGCGACGGGACTTTATGGGACCAGTATGAGGAGTTAGGGGCAACTGTAGGAGGCGTTCCAGGATGTTTGGGAGTGGATGTGATGAATTTTGTAGGGACTTGTAAAAAAATCTATCGCCCAAAAACTGTCTCCGTAGGTAAAGAGGAGGTTCTAAACACTCAACCTGAAGGGCCAGTGTTGGAGAGGATTTCATAGCGCCTGCGATAATTCGCAGACACCTCGACTGGATTCTGTCCAATTTGCCTAATGCCATTTTACTGCACGGTTCAAGCAAAAAACACCAAGAAGGAGGAAGAGGATCGGGAACTACTCGTCTAACTACAAGGAGGAGTCGTTAGGCTATTTATTTTGTAGGGAATAGGAACCACGAAAATTCTTTATCTTCTTCCATACAAGAGCAGCAGGGGTTCTGGGGGATGCGCTCGGAACAGGGCTCAGCTGCGCAGAGCGCAGCGGGTCATAGCGCAGAGGGCGATAAGGGGGTACCGGACGGTAGCGTGGACGGCCGCGACCGCCCTTGCTGGCGACCCGCCCTGGGAGTTGGTGGCGGAGGTGCTCGCCGAAGTGCATAGCTTCGTCGCTAGTAGGAGGGCACTCGGCGAGCGCCCCACGTTGGAGGAACTGGGGCGGTGTCGCCAGCGAGGGCATTCAGAGATGATGCGGAGGTGGGGGGAGGACCTGGCGCAGCCGCGGTATGGAGTCCGCGTTGCGGATGCGCTGCGCCCGGTCCTGGAGGCGCGGATGCGCCGCAGGCGCAAACCCCTCACCTTCCGCATGGTGCAGGTGCTCACCGGGCATGGGTGCTTCGGTGAGTACCTGCACCGGGTCGCGAGGCGGGAGGAACAGCCGGGCTGCCACGTTTGTGGCGCGGCCGAGGACACTGCCCAAAACACGCTGGAGCAGTGTCCCAGATGGTCTCGGCAGCGTCATGATCTGGTGTCCGCGCTTGGAAGCGCGGACCTCTCGCTCGCCTATTGCCGCCTCCCTAACTTGTGGTACTAGGGGTCAGGATGGGAACCTGGCCCCATAATGGTCCCGCCGCCGGAGGGGCTGTCCCAATTTGCCGGGACGGCTCCTAGATTGAAGCCCCTTCATTTTTCCCCGCGTCACAAAAAAAAAAAAAAAAAACGATTCTGGGGGATAGTGATCCACAAAACTTAAGCCAGCCTATTTTTTTTTTAGCTAGGAGCCTCATTGTGCTTGCGCAGGTTTTTTTATATGATATGTAATTATCCATATTCGGGTTTATTGCATATGATTTCTTTGCTTTCTCTCTTTTACACTAACGGAGCATGCAGAGTCCCACGAGGGCGGTGAGGAGATGCAGTTGCGGACGGAATTTTTTAATGGAATCGTCTGATCAGCAGCTGACTTGATGCATGAAAGAAGTTGGTCATAATTGGAAATAAAATTATTCTCATGGAAGGAAGGGATGACAATTTATCCTCTAGACAGCTTGAGTATCTTGACCAATCGGCTTTATGGGTCTTGTATTTCAGGAGAGGCTGAGGGCTAGGGTAGGGTGTGAAGGAACTTTGGATGGAGACCACAATTGAAAATGGTCATTACCATAGGAGTTGGGGAGGACAGACCAAGAGAGAATGAGGACTAGGGCGGGGGAAGCTAAAGAGAGGTTCGGGACACTTAGATTCAGGGCTGGGGATACTCTACGAGTGGCAGAGCCATCATTCAGTACGCACAAATTATGAGTATCTAGGAAGTCTAGGAATAAGGATGAAACGGGATCAATGGAGCTAGAGTCCCAAAGGGTGTGCCGGCAATTAAAATCTCCTAGCACAATCATTGGATTGGTGAAGTTGGAAATAAGGGAATTTAATTCTGAAATAACTTGTGGGGATGGATGAGGAATATATACTGATATCAGGGAAATTCCAATGCATTTAGCGCCAACTACATGTAGGTCAGGACTGTGGGGAGGAATGGGGATTTGGGTAAAAGGAAAGGACTTGGATACGAAAAGGCAACAACCAGCACGACCGTCGCCCCTATCGTCCCGAAACCCGAAAACGAGAATCTGGTCTCAGCGATGTCTCCGAGACGGCAGCAGCAACAGGTTTTCACTGATTAAAAAGATTAATAATATCTTGTTTTTTGAGCCTTATACTTCTACAGTTCCACTGCAGAAGTTTTCGCTTCATTTTTATTAATTAGTGCTGATAGCAATTCTTGTATCAAGCTGATGACGTTGGACGCTAAGGAGTCGCTGAATTTTGAGATCATATTTAGTAAGGAGCATACTAACAGTTAATAAGGTTATCATTTGGAGTTATGACTGGTGTAGGACTATCTGTTAAAGCGCACCTATTGGGCTGCACCGACTCGGGGGATCTAGTAAAAGAATTATGAGCAGCATATTCATAAGACTTACTGGGGAATGACTTAGGGGTGGGAGAATAAAAAACATTATGATTAAGATGACACCAAGAAGTTAAGGATAAACATGGTGCCCTGCACCAGATACAAAAGCGTCATTCACGGTGATGACCTCAAACTATCAGCCGGAAGTGATTGCAAAGAGCTGTAGATTGTACTTGGTTGATAGAGAAGGTTTCTATCTAGCCGTCAGACACAGGCTAATGATGGGTGGTAATGGCAAACAGGCCTACACCGATTGATATGAGGCAGGGATAAAGAACAAAAATAAAATATTTTTAAGTCTTATTCCTCTGTATCTTATTAATTGACAATTTTATTTTGAAGTTATGTAATAAACACTACCTAAATACTGGCGTAATGGACTCAAGTCAGTTATCCTAGCTGGATGCTTTTTTACCGAAACTAAAGTTAATAGTAGAATTAAAGTTGAAAAGGGAAAATGTAATTACCAATAGGCGGGTCATATGCCCATATGATATGGCATAGGACTCGCCTATTGGTAATTGCATTTTCCCTATTGTTTGTTCTGTTTAAGTTGTTAGTACTTGTTGGTGGTTTAACAAAATATCAATTAGGTAACTAACTTTGGTCCTTAGTTATTTCGCTCAATTTAAAACAATTGTTTTTTGGCGTAACATCAAATATTTTTGACAGCGGAAAAATATTGAATCGTATCAAGAAAAAAAAAATACGTCTTTAGTAGTCTTTAAACAACTGTTCTTTAGAGGGCGTCATTCCTAACTTAGCAAAATTACGTCGATGTATATTTAAACATATGTGCTGAAAATGCGTAAGCGTCCAGCGTAGCAATTCTTGTATCAAGCTTATTACGTTGGACGCTAAGGAGTCGCTGAATTTGGAGATCATATTTAGTAAGGAGCATACTAGCAGTTAATAAGGTTATCATTTGGAGTTATGACTGGTGTAGGACTATCTGTTAAAGCGCACCTATTGGGCTGCACCGACTCGGGGGATCTAGTAAAAGAATTATGAGCAGCATATTCATAAGACTTACTGGGGGATGACTTAGGGGTGGGAGAATAAAAAACGGTTTTCTTATAGGAATGGTGTAGGTTAGAAGAGGCCACAGGGAAGGTTGGAAGAGCATTTTGTGATTGGGTGGGAGTAAAGAGGGGTTGCGATTGAGGTTTTGAGCTGGAAGTAATATCGGCATATGATCGCTTACTGATTGGGAACCTTTTAGAAGCTTCGGTGTAACTAATGTTCTCCTCGGACATAACAATTTTAATGGATTTCTGTCTGCCATGTTCTGGACACCTGGGGTCGATGGCAGAGTGGTTGACATTTTGACATAAAAAACAAGAAGCACTGTCCTCATTCACATCACATGTATCGCCTGTATGAGGTTGTGCACATTTATAACAGCGAGGTTTAGATCTGCATTGGGTGCCAATATGTCCAAATCTACAACAGTTTCTGCACTGTATGGTTGGTAACATGTAAATATGCACATCCATTGCCATGTGATAGCAAAATATTTTTTGGGGCAGTATTTGTCCCTGGAATGTTAAGACTACGGTTGTAGAAGGAACCCATGAGACTCCTGAATCTGATCCTTTTTTAATGTTCAACCTCCTAGCTTTAATAACCATTCCACAGTGAGATGCTTTTTACTAACTCCTCTAATGTGCAATCTGTGGGGATGGAACGTACAATGCCCATGCGTGACACCTGGAATTTGGGTATAGTCGCTGTAATTTTTTTTTCTGTCAGCAAAGGATTTTCAGTAAAATTGTTGGCATCTGAAGCACTTTTAAAAGAAACTGCCATTTTACTACGACTTAAAGTTTTGATTCCGCCGTCAACAATTCCTCTGAAATTGTTTCGATGAATGAACTGAGCGAATTTCAGTGATCGTATCGTTGGGCTGGAAGTGGTATCGGGATCTTCGCGGGTTACGTGGACAATGTATGGACCAGGGTCAGTCTACGAGTACTTGTATGAAGAGTCATCTTCGAATCCAGGTCTCGTGTATACGGACTGATAGGAATTAGATGGAGAGAGATTTTTTTTATCTTCACTTTCCAGTATGTCATCGGCAGGTCGTTTGTTTCTTTTCTCCTTATTTGGATCAGACACCAACAACACAACATTCAGAGGAACAAGGCCTCGTCCATACCGGAGTCAAGACCTTACTAAAAGGTTAGTATTCTTACCTTATATTCAAACTAAAACCGACAACAAAAAACAAACACAAAATATAGACAACTCAGCGGAAAACCGCGATAAATCAAAATTTTGTCTCAACCACGTGTGTCAAACAACACAGCGACAAGCAAAAATCCTAATTTTTATCCTATACTAATTAATGAAACTCGTGCAGACGCACTGATTGACACAGGAAGTTCTGACAGTTTCATCGACAAGGATTTTTGCCCGAACATGGGCATCACTCAGTCATATTTCATTTGTAGAAGGAGCGTGCTCGGCTACAATGAAGCTCAACAACCATATTTACAAGTGCTTTCCACTTCTCGTAGTTAACAATCTTTGTGCAGATGGGATACTTGGCCTTCATTCATTCAAACACATTCTTCACTAATTTTGAAATTCGGAGGTGACAAAGACCTCTCAATATATGCAACGTTATGGAAGTATCTGTACTGTCTGTTTCGGTGTTTATAAATTTATCCGTAGACATCAAACCAATTGCCGTCAAATCAAGAGAATATACTGTTGTTGATAGAAAAAATATTGATGATGATAGATGTAATAACTAAATTTTTAAAGGATGGTGTTATAGAACCGAGCATATCTCCCTGGCGAGCACTGGTTCTTGTAACGGGAGGTGGAATACATCGCAAACGTCTGGTTATTAACTACTCACAAACCATTAACAGATTTACGGTTTAAGACGCGTTTCCATTACCACACATCAAAAATGTCGTATCAAAAGTTGCTAATTACAACTACTTCAGCTAGATAGATATTAAAGGTGTTTATCCCCATTCTAGAGAAATATAAAATGTATATAACTTTTGAGACTTCGGGGAAACTATATCAATTTACAAGAATTCCGTTTCGAGTCACCAATGGCGTAGCAGCTGTTCAACGTACTCTTCGGTACATCATTGATACTGACAATTTACAGTGAACGTTTTTGTACCTTGACGATGTTACAATCTGTGGTAAAAATACAGATGATCATGATAAAATCCTACGCAACTTTATGGCTGCGGTAGAAAGATATAAACTGACATTAAATCAAGACAAATGTATTTTCAATACAAACGAATTCAGTCTTCTCGGATATATAAATAAAAACAACGTCATCAAACTGGACGTTGAAAGACTAAGGCCACTTAGAGAATAACCAATTTCCACAAATCTCATTGAATTGAAACGCGTAATTCGCTTGTTTGCCATTTGAAATGGGTTCATAATTTTTCGAATAGCCTCAACCCTTGATGTAATAGAACTCTTCCACAAGCTGAAGTCTGAGATAGAAAAAGCAATATTAGCAGCTTTCGATGAACAGGAAATATTTACAGTTGGAACAGACGCTTTTGAATATGCGCTAGGAGCTTCCTTATCTCAAAAAGCTCATCCAGTTGCATTTTTCTCTCGAACTTTATCAGATGCCAAACGTAAACAATCCTCGATTGAAAAAGAAGCAAGTGTAATCGTCTAAAAAGTCTTAGAATATAGCGACAATTTTTATTAAATAAACAGTTCATCATTGTTAATTTATTACAGACCAGTGTTTTTGTTTTTTGTCAGTGGGATTCATATTTAATCAATTTAATTCGAGCTAAATAAAGAATTACAAAGTAATGCGATGGCGATTAGACCTCTTGTGTTATAAATATGACATCATTTATCGACCCAGCAGAGAAAATATTGCTGCAGATAAAATGCATAAAGCATAGTTTTCATTATTACTTTTTGTTACAGAAAAAAAGAAGATTTCACATGAAATTCATAAAAAAAAATCTGTACTATTAGTTTACAATTTAATATATTCAATCAATAGAATCTCCATTGATTGAACTTTGGGCGGCGTACAATGGAGAGAGCCATACTCGGAGTCCATCTATGTGATGGAATCCGAAATAAGTACATGTAATAAAACTAGACTTTCCGATGTTGTTCTACTCTCTAGGGATCAATAAGCTGAAGTCGTAGAGGGCTGGCCGCATAGTTCCATCAACCGATGACAACTGGAAACGACTCTTAAACGTAAATTAGACCGATGATGAAGATCGCAGGTCGCAGGGAGCCGACGGATGCACAGGATCAATCGGTGTGGAAATCTAAGTGTGAAGCCTATATTTAACTATGGACGTATTTTAGCTATCGTTATGATTAAGATGACACCAAGTAGTTAAGGATAAACATGGTGCCCTGCACCAGATACAAAAGCGTCATTCACGGTGATGACCTCAAACTATCAGCCGGAAGTGATTGCAAAGAGCTGTAGATTGTACTTGGTTGATAGAGAAGGTTTCTATCTAGCGGTCAGACACAGGCTAATGATGGGTGGTAATGGCAAACAGGCCTACACCGATTGATATGAGGCAGGGATAAAGAACAAAAATAAAATATTTTTAAGTCTTATTCCTCTGTATCTTATTAATTGACAATTTTATTTTGAAGTTATGTAATAAACACTACCTAAATACTGGCGTTATGGACTTAAGTCAGTTATCCTAGCTGGATGCTTTTTTACCGAAACTAAAGTTAATAGTAGAATTAAAGTTGAAAAGGGAAAATGTAATTACCAATAGGCGGGTCATATGCCCATATGATATGGCATAGGACTCGCCTATTGGTAATTGCATTTTCCCTATTGTTTGTTCTGTTTAAGTTGTTAGTACTTGTTGATGGTTTAACAAAATATCAATTAGGTAACTAACTTTGGTCCTTAGTTATTTCGCTCAATTTAAAACAATTGTTTTTTGGCGTAACATCAAATATTTTTGAGATGACAGCGGAAAAATATTGAATCGTATCAAGGAAAAAAATACGTCTTTAGTAGTCTTTAAGCAACTGTTCTTTAGAGGGCGTCATTCCTAACTTAGCAAAATTACGTCCATGTATATTTAAACATATGTGCTGAAAATGCGTAAGCGTCCAACGCGAGTGCAACCTTTATAACGTCAATGGGTTTTTTCCACTTTGCACACAATGGGTCAGCTAAATAAAAAATAGACATATTGGGTATGTTCGCTGTTTTGTTTTAATTTTTAAATCTCGTGGCCAAATTATTTATTAATGAACATTCTCATTTAACCTCGATCAAAAGTTTAATATGATGAGCGTAAATTTAGCAGACTTAATAAATAATAATATTATAATAATAATAGTAAATTTAGAAGTTTGAAAAAAAATAATTCTCACACTGATTTTTTTTTAGTTTAAGTTAACAAATATCTTTTAAAATTCCAATATTTTTTGGGTTTATAATATTTTAAATGCTAAATGAATGTACCAGGTTTGAAAGACTAAATACCAGATGTTTTGTTGTTTATGTATGAGAAAAAGGTGGAAGGTTAGCAACCCTGTTTCTCATTCGTCTGTCACTGTCAGGTCACGTCACCTCGTGTGTCGTCGTCGTGTCATTAGCGCATCTGTGATGATGATTTCTTTTCATTTCATTCCTGTGTGAATATTGTATTTACCAATGCGTCTACCGTCAGTAGTTGTTTGCGGTGTAAACTACTGTTGTTGAATATCGCTGGCGATTAGTACAATCTAAACGCCGTAATACAACTACTGATCTCAAATCTTGTGCAAATTGCCGGGTTGTTGCGGCTTGTACCGTGTTTTAGTGAACGTAACTTACAACATATCAAATTACCATCGCTATGGCTCCAGCGGCTACTGCAGTGAAGCCAAGGCTTGGCGAAGATCCGACTGGAATTCGAGCAGTTCTACTGGGGCCCCCTGGTTCAGGGAAAGGCACACAGGTCAGTACCATAGTGACTGTTTGACCTTTGCACTCCTGTCCTTGTTCTGTGTTAACTTTTATAGCATGCATTTTCTGGAAATTTGTTTATTTTGAAATTCAGAGTTGTAACAAAACACGCCAAATTTAAATTAGGTATGTTAAGCTTATTGAGGGTACTAGTAAGTATATTTAATGTACAATGGTATTGTTTATTACAACTCATTATTTATTTGAAAATATGTCTTGCAACGAAATTATCTTCTACTGAAAATAATGGACCTACTATTTTGAGTAGAAGATAATTTCATTGGTTATGTATATCATACACGTAAATTATAATCTATGCTTATTTTATATTATGTGTATCATTCACAGGCTCCACTTCTCAAAGAAAAGTACTGTGTATGTCATCTATCAACTGGTGACATGCTTCGTGCTGAGGTAGCATCAGGCTCGGATTTAGGTCGCCGTCTGAAAACAGTTATGGATGAAGGGAAACTAGTTTCTGATGAGATGGTAGTGGATATGATCGATAAAAATCTAGACCAACCTGAATGTAAGAATGGATTCTTGCTGGATGGCTTTCCGAGAACTGTGCCACAAGCAGCAAAGGTAACTTTATTTACTATTCATCTTTTGTCATAGTTTTATTAATTTATAATTTTTCTAATGCAATATTCTTTGTCATTATGAATTAGTACAAATGACATAACCCCATTAATATAATTACAAATTCTGTACACCTTCTGGTTAAAGTCGATTATATTAGATAGATTTTATATTTGGAATAGATTATGGAAATGAATGATCTGTACTTTATCTTAAAGTTATATAAAATTGTTTTCCAGCTGGATGATTTGTTGGCAAAGAGAAAGACAGAACTAGATGCTGTCATTGAATTTGGAATCCAGGACAGTCTGCTGGTCCGTAGGATCACTGGGAGATTAGTCCATCCCTCAAGTGGCCGTAGCTACCACGAAGATTTCCATCCACCCAAGAAACACATGATTGATGATGTTACTGGAGAACCACTGATCAAGCGATCAGATGATAATGTTGATGCTCTCAAAAAACGGTTAGCTACCTATAATGCACAAACGGTTCCCCTAGTGGACTATTATATGAGGAAAGGACTTCATTATAGGGTAGACGCATCTAAAGCAGCTGAAGATGTGTTCAGTAAGATTGATAATATATTTAAAACAAGAATCTTCAACAGACAACGAGCAAATCAGTAATTTCTATGGTCATTTAAGTAAAAATGTACAAATCTAATTTTGATATTGTGTTTTGATCTATACTTAACTGTTATTGGTTTTGCTATGTCATCAAGAAAGTAGTTTTATCTATTTTAGAAACTATTTCCTGGCTGAATACAATGGACTGGATCACACTGTAAATTGTTTTTGTTAACATTACTTGATAAGTTTATCTGGACTTGGAAAATGATTTTATTTATCTTTGTGTTGCATTATGTTGAGCAAGGCCACCTGCTATCACATCTTATATAATTTGTTATTAATTTGTGTCACTTACTATGATGATTGAATGAATATGATGATGAATAATAGTTGATTATAGACAGAAATAAGTCTCTCTACCTACTATATTGAATCTTTTGATGTAAGTGGGTCACCATATTTGGAGCAGAACCGCTACATATATCTACCAATTGGTAATTAAGGTGTACAATATGCAGGCCATTAGGAAAAACTGATTAGTTAGTAAAATAATAATTCATTGGATGTTATGCTCCTGTAGGTGAGTACTGAGGCCCTAAGAAATTCCTAGTGCTAAATCACTCGAGGGTTTCTGAAGAGTTGGTGTATTAGCAACATGCAAGTGATGCTCTTCGAGTTGGAAGTGTTAAATGCTTATTTCACTGAGAAATATTAAACCAAACTTACAATATGGTAGAATCTACAATACCTATAAATATATAGATGGTATATATACTTGGACAACTTGATTGGTGGCGCAGTGGTGAAATGCGCTGTTACGTTACTTTGACACCAACGAGGGGTTCGATTCCCACGCAGTACAAACATTTGTGTGCATGAACATGTCTGTTTATCTTGGTCTGGATATTTTCTATGTATAGATAAGTATGTATTTACAAAAAAAATGTATTTACGTATGTTTATCAGTTGTCTAGTACCCATAACACAAGCTTCGCTTACTTTGGGGCTAGGTGGCGCTGTGTAATTTGTCCGACAATATTTATTTATTTATTTTATAACGATGATTGATGGCGCAGTGGTGAAACACGCTGTTACATTACTTTGACACCAATGGGTTTGATTCCCACACAGGACAAACATTTGTGTGCATGTCTGTTTGTGTTGGTATGGCAGTTTTTAAGAGAGGTAGGGCGCATCAAATCTACATGTCTGGGGAAGTACCTCCACCTCATATAAAACCTCAGCTAAATAACAATTCCCTAGAGGGTTTTTGTGTTCCTGCATGTGAGTGAGGTCACCAGTAAGCTTGTAACAATTAGCTGTGTAAGCAGCGGAGGTGGAATCGCGCGAGTGATACATAATGTGTTGCAAGCATTCATTTGCTACGGTAAACACTTTACATCAGGTGGGTCGTATGCTTGTAATACGCCGAAGTTGTATATAAAATAAACTGGAAAACTGAAATACTTGTCATAATAATATGTACTAATGTCCTAATTTTTAGACCATTTTGATTGATATGTACAATGCACTTGAGAACTCAAATCCTCAGGTTACGATGTACTTAGTTAGTAGAGTAATGAAACACCATAACATATTTTATGTAGCTTTTATACATTAAATTTAGGTAGGAAATAGGACCTTGTCAACGGGAAAAATAATAATAATCACAAATAATAATAATCATAAAAATATAAAAATCACAAATTAAAAAAAGTATGTAGTGTAAGAAAAAAATTATCTGTAGCAGTACTGCAATGTTGCTACAATAATGAAAACTGGTCTAAAAGACATGCATTTATTTCAAACAATTGTTTTGTTTATTGTAGCCTCAGAATACAGAATAAACCAGAAGGAGCCTACAGCCGATAATACATGCGGTCCGCTGTGTCCAGAAACATTTCGCAATCCCCCGCACTCCTCATACTTCCCACCCGTACAGTATTGCTAGCTTAGTGAGAGTTCGCCTCTTTTAGGGTAAATTAAAAGTGTTATATCAATATTAAAGATATTATATTAATATACTGTTATGCATAAAAAAATGCTTTAGTAAAATAAAACACAAGTAATTTACAAAAAATATGTCTACTTAGCTACATTTTGTTGTACTAATAATATTGCCGTTTTGATTCAGAGGTACATAATCAATAGATTTTTACGTTTCGACAAATGAAGAAGTCTTGCCCTTTGAACTAACTGACATTCCATATATAATAATTAGAATAGTTTTACACAAAACATTTTTGTAAAAAAAAACTAATATTTACACTTTTTTACATATGCAGACTATATACCAAAAACATTAGTTAATAATATTTCAATCATTATTATTAAGTCAATAATTATTATTTATTTCAGGCAATATTTATATTAAAACATCTCAAATAATGTAAACATAGGCTCATATCGTAAATACCTTAAAATTAAATAAATGTATTTACATATTTTATATTAATCAAACTATTTTTTAATTACTTAACATGCATTTATTATTTATTTCATCAATGTCAACTTTATAAAAAAGTAGGGAAAAGAAACCAATAAAACTGGCAACATGAACAAAATGGACTCGCCCCAAATTGCTTACCACTATCAACGAGTAAAAGAAATTCATTATTTAAATAAAATGAGATGTAAATGCGTTAGTTACACATGAAATGTCATCCCATCTAGATTTTTTATGCTTCTAACTGCATTCTTGCAGGTACGAACCGCACAAGACTGCATTATTTAATAAAAACGATCGAGTTTTTACGCGTAAGAGACACGGTGGCCAAATATATACTAGTCGTCCAAATGTCAAACTACTCTGAGAGTAGTTTGTATGGCTTCAGTTTTGGGCGTGTTCGCGGTTTCTGGTTTATTCTGTATTCTGAGTACACTCCATGTGTTGTCGATTATATTCTTCTACAACGAAAGGATGTTCAATAGAAATATGTTGCGCTCTAGACTAGTCCCACCTACAGATGTTGGATATTTTCCTGCAAACTTTGATGCTAGAGTGACAATTTTGTTATCTCTCCAAGAGACAATAGATACGTCAACTAGATTGCAGTTACCGACCTGTTCAACTGACGCACCACGCGGTTCTTTTTTGAACTTTTTGTCATCTGGCAACTTGCAGTTGGGAATATGTTTTTTTCTTTAGTGACTAAAGCAAAATGTCACGGCTGGATAAGTATTCAATGAGCGTTAAGGCTGGATGCGGAAAGCGGAGGATCGCATATGGTGGAAGGCCTATATCCAGCAGTGCGTAGATACAGTCTGATAATGATGATGATGAGCGTTAAGGAGGTGTAATAATTATCAAAACATAGTCGGTAATTTTTATTGGAAGGCATATTATCGCGGGCAAGGCGAACCACTACATTTGATGATGTACCTGACTAAGGCCAGCCATCTGCACATCTATTTTCTTGTCCACTATTCACTTCAAATTTGTATCCATACCCAGACACACCACACAAGGCAAAAAGTTTGTAGCCCCATTTATGAGATTTATCAGGTAAATATTGTTTTAGTGCACTTCGAGCTTTTGTTGAACACATTACTTTTGTGGAACTTACTGTAGTTGTGATTGAGTTTCTCTATCAATGGCCGCATTTTATATAATCTATCAGAATCTACGTGGTCATATGGTAACATTTTACTATTATCATTTAAATGTAATGATGGTCTGAGTATTTCAAATCGGTATTGTCTCTTTTATCGGTGCAAAGCCATGCGATACCACATTACATTAACATGTAATATAACCACTGACTATAAAAACATCTTAGAACCACACCGATAAATTGACGTATTTCTTGACTCGGTACATTTATCGGTCTATTATCATATGGACGATAAGTTAGTCTCGTTTTTAAATAAAATTGACAATGTCTTCAGTAATGAAATAAGAAAATATCTGAAAGGGAGTATCTAAACAATATTTCTGGTGGCAAAGTTTCAGAGCCACGAGCAAAAACTACTGAACCGATCATTATGAAACTTTGTACACATATTCTTGGAGGCATCAGAAGTAAAATAGGATACTTTTTATTTAAAAAAATAATATTTTTTATCAATGCGAGCGAAGCCGCGGGTAAAAGCTAGTAAGAATATAAGACAATCGTTACATACTTCTTATGGACAAAATGTATATAATTAACGCCATCTACGAGTAGTTAGATGATACTAAATCGTTAGAATGCTTTGTTGCCCATGAACAACACTGAGTAAAATCGAATAATGTCTGTTAGATTTAATTATACGTCAATAGTATGTTGCAGACATGCAACATTGCTCCCTAATGGGCTAATATGTATTTTTTTAGTTATTGACACTGTCTACAGACCTAGGTAATTCATTTGGTAGGTATGCTAGGATATGCACTCAACGAAAAATTGAGAAATCTTTTACACTACTCTTCTACTCCATGTAGGCACTAATATACAAAATTTTTAGGATGAAATTTCTTGCGATTAGGAAAAGGACCATGTCATGCGCTTGTAGAGTTATAAATTTGACTCTATATGAGGTCCAAATACACTGAAAAAATTATGAGCTAAATGAAGTGTCTACATCATAAAGTTTCATATAAATCATCATAAAGTGATGAGAAATGATGATGAAATGAAATCTTTACAAATCATATCCGACTAGTAGCGCATTCAAACAAACCTTTCTACTTGAAATATTAGTACCTATAGGAAAAAAAATGTACACTACGTCGGCATAAGCATAAGGCCCAACTGATATAAAGTGACTGCCTTAACCATGCTTGCTTGCAGTACAGGAAGTATTGCTATCATGTTGTAACCCGTGCCACTAACACAGCACTCTGGAGCTTCACCGCATTCACTCGGAAGGACACAAAAATCTCTCCAGAGAGTTGTGACTTGGCTGCTGTTTTCTGTGCGGTGGAGATACTACCCCAGTTGTATTGTTTTGATGCGCATGATTGCGATTTGACTCTCTTAGGTTAAATTAATGAGTGTCATCTCTATCAAAGAAACCTGGAGTCGACGGTTTAACATGCCCTCCGTGGTACGGAGGAACTAGAAACTACTAAGTCTATCTACATGCAAGCTACAGTCAACGATGCTTAACTTGCGTGTTTGAATAGCCGTCACGCGCGTTGACGCTCGAGTTCCTCATAATAATGAATAATATCCATATTATTAGTGTTTCTTGCGGTACCCTACTCATTCTTTCATATCTACTATCATACACGCATGACTAAAAAAAAACAGTTATTTTCATTCAATTAAGTTTATTTCCGGTAACAGTTTTGACGAGTACAAAGTAATAAGAATACGAGTATAGGTAGTTTTTTAAATAAGCTCGAATAAAGGCGACGTCATACACGTTACACACCAAATAAAATATTGTTTTTTTTTTAAATATCATGTACCAGTACCAGTAATGTACCTTCAGAACCTATTGATCAAAAATTGCTAAACAGCTTCTGAAAGTATTTTTTTTTATATACATGAATGAGAATAACAACTGATCTACATTACAATTTTTTGTGTCATTAAAATTGTAGGTATTAAAAAATTATGAGGCTGACTTGTACTATTAAGTACTTATTCTATGTTTATATATATATACATATTCAATTATTATAAATATTATAATGCTTGAAACGGTCTGTGTTACATTACGTCTGTGTAATTATCATTCTGGTATACAATTTAATCAAGTAAATGCCTTTAAAACTCGAATTGCGAAGACAAAGCTATATCTATTTCCGCATTTGCCTGACGAACTTACAGATAAACAATCAACAGATAACTCTTAAGATTTCATTTCGATAATAAGTAATTAAGTAGACACTACCTAGTTTGTTTTTATGAAACTATTAGCACTTTAGGCCGAAATATGTATATTAATAGTTTAGTAATTTCTACCGCGATACCTATAGTAAAAATTGCTACATTATAAAAAAATTACATACTTGGGGAAATGTAGTAAACTACCAAAAAGTGCCATATATGATGGAGGGATAGGTATAGTGGGAGCAGCAGTACTTTTATGTAAAGACAACAATAAACTAATATCTACCATTTTCCAAATATTTAATGTGGCCTTTACATGTATACAATAACGATAGATCAAGCTATACATGTAACTTATTTCGTAGCAGTAAAGTTTAAATTTGAACGGTCCTGTATTGCTGGAACACGTACACGTAAGTACGTATATGTATCAATTCTTAACAGATTTTTCAATTTCTTTTTTAATCTTTTGAAAAACTGTCACATAAAACGCTATATTCTTTTTCAGAATTATATTCGCATCGTTTCATGGTCATAAAATATCATCTGAAGTAACTCCTTATACTTTTAGCCATATAAATATTATCGGCGTCTTGAATTTCAACAAGAGACGTAAAACTTGCGCTAGGATATGAGATGATGAGACTCGCGGGGTGTGTACTTTTGATTTAAATTTATTTCTAATAATTAAGTGCTTATATAGAGTAGGTACTAATGTATTGATTTCCGCATACTTACAAATTAAGTTACGGTTTACCTAATAAATAAAATACTAGTTAGGTAGGTGAGTAAAGTGCCTGTTTATTTTTATTCAATATACAGATTAAATTATATCACTATAATTATATTACTAATAACTAAATTAAGGCAAGGCTAAATTAATCAAAGCAACTTTTTTCATTCAAACACATCTGAGCACTGAAACCTTGTGGAGTTGCCTATGGTTTTTCATTTCTTCAGTAATCCTTACTGTTCAATCAACTAATCGCTCAATAAACTACTGCATCAGTTTCAAAGTAATCAATTCTTTTTATTTCTGTAAAGCTGTGTAAATGTGTAAATATGACCTATTCAAAAACACTTCTAATGATATAATTCACCTAATATGTATCTTCAATAAGAAAATAACATCAATTTTCTTACCTAATTAACTTTTATTTCATAATTACTAATTATAGAAGGTCGTGTATACAAATAAATATATATCAAGCTATCTTTATCTAATTTTATCATTAAGTAATGTTTTATCGTATCGTTTAATATTTTAAATTTACAAAAATTGTGAGCTATCGCATTTTCTATTACGAAACCATTACCATTAAGGTGCTATCTTTAAAATGAGGCCAATAAGTCTTAAATCCCTTGATAAATACTGTAACATATGCATGATGACATGTAGGTAATCGTATTAAAAAAGTAATGAAGTGTTTTTGTCACTTTTCCTGGTAACTTTACTTGTATTTAAATATCCCAGTCGACTCTACATAGCACATCGTATTAGTCTTTATTATTTTGGGTTTTGATACTTCTTAGTAATGAAATTTGTAGCAGTTTCATGCTACAATGGAAATTGTAGTATAAAACTGCGATTAAAAAATAAATTAATATTATTTTAGAGAATCTTTTGCAATTTCCCGAGATTATATACAGTGTTTTCGACTCCCCTGCTGTGCTCACCTTTTTCTTCTTACCGTCTCGGAAAGCCTCACTTTTTAATTGTTTTAATATGTAGAATACATTGTACTCGTAATTACTTATATGTAATTAAATCGCAAGAACGTTTAATTAAAAACTAAAATTCAATAATCCTGTATGTATCTACACATACTGACCGCGATTATTGAATTTTAGTAATCAATATATTGGGAAGTAACAACGATAATGTGAATTTTCTATAGCTATCTATTCATATCATAGGTCACTTACACACTACTAGAGAGAGAGAGAGGAAATAGCTTGAGGAGAAAAAAGCAGGTAAGTAAGTGGATTGTGTACATATATTTGTACTAGGTAAGTAATAAAATGTAATCATTCATTATAATATGTATCACTAGGTACTTCACAGCCGCATAATAATATTTGCACTTAAACTAGGTACAACCGGTCAACTCACTACTACTACAAGGACAATTTTAATGATTTGCATTATTTTTATTTTTTTGCTACAGGATGTTATGTAGGTATCGCGTTGCTACCATCACTAGGTTTTAGACTCAATTAACTAAAAATATTATAATAATTGTTAATTCACTCAAAGGGTATTAATGAAGTACGATAGACTAACTGTAATCTAAGTGTGTAAAATTTAAGAAAAAGTTCGTACATGAATTCAAAAGCAAATTTTATGTTTGGATTCATTCCAGTTTGTTTTCTACTTAGTTACCTACTAATTCAAAAGTAAGAGGTTGTTCTAATTAGAAATTTTACTTATTATACCACAAAAATTTAGTACAAAAGATAAACTAGCATCCTACATCGAAGTCGATGACGGCTAATTGCATTCTGTTCCACTCAACCATTGAGAATGGAGAATAACTTGATCGTGCTTTTTATTATTAGATATTGTATACCTAAAGATACATACATAAACATAACAATAAATATGTGTAATCAAATCATATCTGTAGGTACATTATATTCAAGTACTTATTGAATTATAAAATAAAATATTCATGTTTGCCCTTTTACAGCTGAAGAGAAAATGAATAAATTTGCAATTTTTATATACAAACTGTTATTTAAATTATTGTATATGTCATAATAACTTTCTAGTTTGATTAAATGGACTATAATTAGGATTTTATGAAATTAAAAAGGTCAAAATAAATGGCGAAAATAGACAAAAATATGGCAATGAACAAAATTACGAAATTTCCGCTTCATCGCTTTGACGACAGGTTGCTGTTAATAACAATAAAAAACTATTTAAACATCCTTCTTTTAGGAAGTCAGTTAATAATTTATCTTATTACTTCAAACAAGCAATTCTTTGATATTTATAAATATTTTTCCTGTACCTTCCATCAGAAAGAGCTTTAACAATTTGACGTGTCTTCTCTGCTAAGTGATTATAATGAAATGAGGGGGAATGCTGCTGGTACGGTGCTTAAAAAGGCCTGATTCTATCAAATTACAGGTCAATCGCTATCATCTACCTTGTGTGTGCAAAACACGCGACATTATACCTACCTGAAAATTGACCACTTGTTTAGTGTTCTACGGCTTTCGGTCAATCGCTGGGTTGGTAATCTTATGCTGTGTCTTAGACACCATTAGGAAATGGCAATTACTAGGCAAGATATGGTATTGGCTGTCACCCTAGATATGGCGAAGTCTGGCATCGGAGTTTGCCATCAAAGTTACCATCGTACATGAAGGAGTTTCTCAAAAGGAAGGGTTTCCGGGGGTGCCAGATTATTGTGCAGCAGTATAAAAGTTGTTGTTGATAGCAACTTCTCCAATACCTGGTTATATAATGCTGGTGTTCTGCGAGCTTCTGTGCTGGTCATGACGCTATTTCTGTTGCAAATCTATACTATGTTGTAGTGATGGCATTCATTGCTATATGAATAACAACCGGAGACACTTAAACAATCACTGTTATTGTCCTGTGTATCAATGCGGAAAAAATGCGAAGGAAAATCGCATACGGCTTGTCTGAAATCGAGAGTAGTTTGACTAATATCCGACTGGAGGCGGTTGTTCTTGCTCCAACTCAAGTCCATCAAGAGCCGAGTTCATCTCCAAGAAAACCCACTTCGTTGTAGCTCCCAAATTACAGGACGTACATACCTTACCATCGCTAAGAGCATTGGTAGTTAGAGATCTTCAACGAAGATCAATCTCGGAGATATCTGAATAAGGATCAGTATGACACTGGCGTTCAAGAAATTTGGTGTGCTCAACAACCAGTAGGCTAATTCTACTAAAGTCCTACACAATTACGCTAGTCATTCGAGTCGTGCAGTGCCAATACGTGTAGTCTACTGAAATTTCTGCACTGTAACTACGCTGCAACGGTGTGTATCCTGCAAATGAACTATTTAACACCTGTCATAGGTACCGTATTTTAATCTAATGAATTGGATTATTACTTAATATTAACTCCTTTAGTCTCAAGCCATTACCCTTGGTTGCCGGCGTGGAGGTATTACCCTAAAAAGAAGCTTTACTTAATCATATATTCATATATTATCGATATTTTGAACGAAAATAATGAATGTAATGTAATTAACGTAAAATAATGATTTGCGGTAGTACAAATAAAACACAAATAAATGAGGAAATTCTGTGTAATTGTGAGGTCAAAACAAATTACTTTATACAAAATATACTTTAGGATAAGAAAATAATACACTATATACAATAACGGTAACAGGTACTGTGGAGCGATAACTATACAAAGATAATAATGATTCAATGAAAAAGTATACGAATACGAATGACTGATTCCGAGATGATATGCTTCGTAAATGATTTGATCGATATATTGCATTTATATTACGATATTTTAAACATCACGCCGACTGGCAAACTTTCGATTATGTTGTCTTGATGTAACAGAGATTATGCAATTAAATAACGCGTTAGCAATATGCATATAAATAATTTTCATATATTAAAACCTTTAAATTTTCATGCACGATAAAGCTCACAGAACAATAATAAAGGCTATCATATGTGTGAATATTATACATGTACTTGGTTTAGGTACCACAATATTAAAAGGTAAAAAAACTCACAGGTCCCTTACATTTATATGGATAAAATACCCACAGTATCTGTCATGGAAAATTGAGACGTAAGTATTAACATCGAAAGCTCATTTTAGCGTCGAAATAAATTACTATAATTAAATAGAAATGTATATGTACAAGATTTGAAATATGATGGCTACTCAACAACGCTTCCTACGCCTCTATAACTTTGGATACTCGCAACGATAACACCGGTCTATGCTAACACTAATTTACAATAAAGCTTTTTAGACAACATTTACATACATTAACAATTATTGTTCCATATTTGGACATATTAAATTGTCGCGTCTGCCAAGAAGGCAATCATAGCAGATGGTAATAAGTTGGCTTCATTGGAAAGTGGGCGATATGAAGGCAGATCTTATAGCTACCGTACACGCCATAATTGTAATTAGAAAGACATAATACTTTTTCTTGTATATTATAGCCGCGTTATAGATGTATAGCCTCGTCACAAATTGAAAGAAAGTCGTGACAGTCTTAATCACCAGTATCTAAACACATAGTGTGTCTCTGTTAGATAGACGGGATAGATATTTGCAATGGTATAAATGGGAGTTGTGCAATGTACGTTCCTTGCTAATATTTAGATTATTGTTCTGTTTCTTCGCTCTATTTGGAAAGATGACCACGAATTTTTTCCCACGTCCATTCTCTCGTGTTTTACCCAACTGTTGGAGCGCTATTTCTCTTGGCAAGCATAGCGTATTGATTTGAGTTTTACGGTTCTGATTTGTATGGGGACTATTTGAATTGATTGCTTGATTGTGCGTGCCAGCACAAATACAAATTTGCCTCAAAGTTTTCAGGGGTGTTTTCTATCCTCGTTTCTAATTTGATTAACAAGCTAATTCGTTACTTTCCTCTTCTCAATTCTACTTTCGCTTTATGCTGATGAACTCAAAATTTAATCGCAGTTTTGCTAATGACTTCGTCAGTGTTTTCTCTATGACCAGTTCGCCATCGCTCAGTGGTCAACAAATTTCGAAATATGATTTAATTCTACTAAAGTTTGCTATGCTAATGTGTAATACGCCGGAATGTAGTCTAGTTAAATAGCTGACTTTGGTCTGGTTATATACCATTCCAGCAAATTCGTCTCTCAGTGCTATACATATCTTTTGCTGTATTTGCTGGGCGTTTTTGGTATAAAATTATGTATATCTATATTTTAAATGTGTGTAATTTCAATTCAAATTCTATATTGTATGTATATCATTTCATTGGACTCATACCCTGCCGGTGTTTACTTCCAAGAATTTTATAGTTCATTATAGTGATTTATTAACATTACATTAACATATTAAAAACATAAATATAGATAACCGTACGTATGCGGTACAGATTTTCAAACAAACATATTTTCGTTTCCAATGCGCCAACTTAAAACGTTCTTAATTTAATTCATCTTTAATATACCACTCAACACTCACGAACTAAAGCACTACAGTGACTCAGTTATTTTATTATGCATTTTATTTTAAATCTATTTCACTAGGCGTTGCCGAATGAGTTCGCCTTCTTCGCAGTCGGGTCAACATCCTAGCAATAACAAGTGGGGCGTCAATTGCCTAGTGCTTATCTACAAAGAGTCACGTCAAATAGAAAGCATTCGTGTCCTCTCCTCTATTCGATAGTATCATCGACAGTAAATGATATTTCTAAGTAATTAATGTATGTGAAGAGTATTAGCCACAAATTCCCTAAAACCTTTACATGAGATTAAGTTTCGGAAACTGCACATGGAGGCCAACGACTAGTTTTCCTGGAATGACGTAATTGGTGCACGCGCAGAGCCACTTCTGGCCGACCGAGAGGCTATTGACGCCGGAGTGAGGTCGCATTATGATGTGCAGGCGGTCAATGGTCATGCAGGCGGTCGTGCGACCGACTTGAGGAGCGCGATGTCTTGCGCTGGTCGAGGTATGCCGCCGGAGCCCAGCCCTCGCCATTGCCACCTGATCATAATTAAAAAAACGTTAATATCATACCTTTAGGTAAAAAGTCGCTGAATATAGCGTACATACAAATCGGCCATTGTTTACTGTAGCGATATCGCTTATCATAGCGTAGCAATATTTTATGTGAAGATATGGCAACATTTAAAATTTCCAAATATATATAGCAGATTATGGTCTAGCAACGTCATGCTATACTCCATTTCAAGTACCAAAAGAATTGATTGTACTAATGATTTAAAACCCATAAATAGTAGTCTACATTCATATGGCAACCCGCTTTCTTTGACATGTAGGTACCGGCGCGCAGTATTATATTTTTTTTAAATACAAGGTCGGGCGATATTCAAGCATACGCCCCACCGGCTGTGAAGTGGTTACCGTAGCTTAAGAACGCTTGCAATACATTAAGTATCACTCGCGCGATGCCACCTCTGGTGCTAACAGATCCCCTTCTTAGGAGTTTACAGGTAACCTCACTCACTTGCAGGAACACAACAATCTTCCAGAGAGTTGTTATTTAGCTGCGGTTTTCTGTGAGGAAGAGGTACTTCCCCAGACGGGCTGGTATGTTGCGCTTTACGTCTCCTAAAAACATCCATACAAACATGTTCATGCACACAAATAAGTTTAGAGTGGGAATCGAACCCACGAGCCTTGGTGTCAAAGCAGCGTTATTAACACTGTGCCACCGTGCTCGTCAAAAAATTGTAAACAATTCGACATCGTTTTCTTCATAATACTTTCACGATGGAGACTACAAGACTGTAGGGCGGTAGTACACTCCTTTTGGATCAAGAATGCCTTACGTAGCCTCTTCAAAGTTATTAAGTACCTATGTGTACAAATGTATGTAAGCAACTATTTATTGGTATGTAGGTAAATTCTTTTATTTATTCTATCTATCTATAACTTCACGCTAAATCCCTTGCGGAGTAGGCAGAGAGAACCGAGCGCTATGTGACTCGATTCTTATACACCTCACTCGCTTCTTCAACATTCATTGCTCTTCTCATGCACGCTTGCCGGTTTCTAAAGCTCCTGAAATCACTTTCTGCTAGAACACGATCGATTTGGTCATGGTAGGTTAGTCTTGGCCTTCCTCGGCTCCTACATCCTTCCACTTTTGAGTGCCAAGGATGCAGTAATAAAAAAATAGAAAATAGATATAGGTACCTGTTCCGTAATTCTTTCTTGCTGCATCCTTTCCACATGTACTAACCAACGGAGCATGCCTCTTCTTATTTTAACACCGACGCTCTGTTTCAGACCAACTCTGCTTCTAACATCATCATTGCGAGAATACGGTCTACAAGCGTTACGTTAATTTTGCGCAACGCTCACATTTACACCGCGTTTATCCTATTTTCATGCTCTCTCTGCCATACCCAGCTCTCGCTACCATAAGTATGCGTTGGGACCAGCATTGTATTCTGTATAACGAGATGTGCCTTCTGGCTCAGGTTTTTAATCCCAAGAAGTTTTCCCAACGCTCCATTCACACTATTCCCAGCACTCACTCATCTTTCCACATCAACGGTGTAACGTACATCCCTGCTGAAAGTGCATCCAAGATATACAATCTCATTCACTTATTCCAACACTTCATCATCAACCGTAATCCTTACATTGGTTCTGCTTTCTTCTATTTCAAACACCATTATCTTTGCTTTCTTCGCATTCAATAGTAAGCCTTTCTCCATACAATCGTCTTTCATTATTTTCTCTATCTGTGGGATTTTCATTCTCTATATGTAGGAACCTTTTATTGGCTTTCTATTGTCTATTGTGTCTTGTACTTTATTTTTAGTAAGCTGTTGGTTTTCCTTAAATATAAATAAAAAAAATATTGTGACCAAAGTTTGCAGTTCAGATGGTGTTTCTGCTAATATCTGCTGTCTGCTTACAGCAGACCGTTCACCACTAGGTCACTCATGTGCAATCCGACATTCGTAGACCTTATCCTCTGCAGACAATTATCGAGATACAGAATAAACAGCTTAGCAGATAGCGTGCAACCCTGTTTGACACCAAGCTTGACACCAATCCATGGTGACATGCTACCATTTATGCGCACATATGCTGAGCAATCCTTGTAAGTGGCCTGTACAGCACAGAGCAGTGAACCATCAATCCCATAAGTCCCACAGTTTCTTTCGCGCAAAACCCTATCAAATGCTTTCCCAAGATCCACAAAAACGCAGAAAACCTTCTGGTCTATGTTAAAGAAGCGAGTGACGAGTTAAAGATAAGACTAAGGACCGAGTCATGAAGCGTTCGGTTCTCTCACCTACCCCTTAACCCTCATAAGGAACTTGGCGTGAAGATATAAATAGAAATGTACTGTATTGAAACAAGTTTCAGTTTGGACGATATTCACGATGCCGAGGCGACGATGTTACTATTGCTACCTGAAATGGAGTCTATGTAATATGCAGTCGTTCTTCTTTGCTCATACTTTGACGTAACTTGTCGCCGTGTACGTATATTGTGTAGAATCAGCTACGCACCTGCAAGTCGCACGTACCACCACCCCGCGCAGCCAACCTTCAGCAGCTCGGCGTGCTGGCCCTCCCTCAGCGAGACCTCGCTCGCGCCCACCGCCGTGTAGTCTGACAGCGCCACTAACGAGCACCCCACAGCCTGCGCACCCAATGCAAACTTATTCTTATTTATAATGTTAATAACGCCCACGATTCCATAGCAGTGTATTCAATGTGCATGTTTTGGTAAGTGAAAGTCATTATGTATGTTGGGAAATTCCACTTCCATTATCTTTTTATTTTTTAAATCCTTCCTTTTTCATCACCTATATAAGATATATCACTGTTGTGTTAAACTGTGCTTTCATGCTTCTATACCTGGCGGTTTAGGCTGCGCATTGTCTACTAGAGGACCAGTGTTAGAGTTTTTTATTACCTAAGCATAGTACCAACCACTACATGTGTCATTAAACAAAATGTATATTTCCGGATCGACAATTCTCCGTAAAATACATTTTATTATCATGCCGCACTGTCAAGAAGCATCGTTATTTACAATTATAAATTGTAGTTTATTCATTTCTTTATGGAAAGATTTTCAATTCAACTTACCATGTTTTCATACGGAAATTTACGGATTGGAAAACGTGAAAACACCACCAGAGAGATGTTTTGAAGAGAAAACATCGATTTTGTTTGTATATGGCTATGGCTGTGGCTAAGAAGCATGGCAATATAATTTGAATCTAACATCTGTACAGTAGTGTTTTTGTTGTGTTATGTTGTCATCGATTATGTTGAGTTAGAATCACATCATCATTTGTGTATGGTAGTTTATTTACTTTTTTTTTTATTTCTACCTTAGAGATCGTTACTTATAATAGCTAATTTGTAGATTACTGATTGGTGATTCTAACTTTACGGCAGATTCACACCAACCAGTTATCGCCGACTTCAACATGCATACCACCACTGACAACCAAACTGGTCGGAAAGTACTCACCGTTTTGTTTTAAATAGGTACATTTTCTACATTGTCATTAAGTACATAACTTACAATTTCGTAGAAAATAATTATTATCTAATTCATTTATAGCATTAAATTTATAATCTGGGATTTCTATAAGTTTTGAAAAAAAAGATTAACCCGTGAATATTTGACTTATTAGATGATGAATCAAGTCAATATAGTCATTTTTTTTACTGTACGATCAACAAATGAAATATAAAAAAAATGCTTTAATCCATGAAGGATTGAATATTGTAAAACTTGCATAAATATAAAATGATCCTATTTCTTCGAAGAACTAGGATAGTCACTAATCTTGATAAAAATGTCTTTGGACAGTGGTGGAAATAATGATATAATTATTATTTAATAACGATTTCATAAAAACAACTTTTCAATCAGTTCGGTTGTATTTACGGCTAAACCATGCATGTTAGTATAAAGCAAGTAAAACTTACAATGTGAGACTTGTTTAATAAGTAAGTACATATGTTAAGTAAATTTATCACTTTCTATCCAGACAGTAAGTATATTCATTGGAGATTATATAATTTACAAGTGTGGAATAATGTAGTAACTTGTGTTGGTAATGGCTAAGTCTAATAAGTAAATTGTAATAACACTCCATTAATGAGTCTTAGATTCACACGTCCATAAAATGTTTAACAAGAGTACGATGCAATAATTGTGCTCCAAGGCAATATTTTTTTGCTATTACTGCAAGAATTTATCTCTTAGTTACATTATTATATATTACACGAGCTAATTTTGATGAATAAATTATGTACCAGTATAAAAAAATAAAATCATAAAATATAATGCCCAAATCACGGAAAGTCAGCTGACACCGAGGAGGTCAATTGTGTAAACATTTAAATCGAAAACAATTTACATACGTAAGCACAAATATTGTGTCACACTCGTGTTAAATAAAACCAACACTTATAACAAGCGGTTCGCATCCAAGGCTGTGTCGTGATCGTGAATGAGGCAAGCTGATTCTGTGCGGAGCTGTGCTGGCAGGCAACTCTGAGTTCTTCTTATACATAGGTTATGATGAATATACAAGTACTTACATTAATACATATTAAGTATATACAGATGATACGAAATGATATATAAATAGCTCCAGTTCAAAACGTCTGCTGGCACGAGTTAAATATTTGTATATACATATAAAGTCTTCCTACCTATTTCAGATTGAAGAATGTAGACATACCTAAGACATATTTACGTAAGTGGACATAGAGATAGAAATAGTTCAGATTCTAGACATCTCGAGAATAATAAAATATAAAATAAAATCTTGGCAGCAGTATAACATTTAATCAAAGCAAGCGCATTATTAACAAAACCATAAAGCACACTGACAATGAATGACATACAAACAAAACATGACTTACACGATAGTTAATGTTCGTCAATTACAACTGATATATCCACGTTGTGGTCTACTCTTTGGATACAAAACTTTGGATATAAAATCAGTCTCTTTTCATTGTATTTACAAAACCTCTATCGGCCGCTAGCTCGTAAAGGTTACTATATCAGTACTGTGACACGTAAAACGTGGACGTGGCTTGCGTCGAGCCCGATACCGAAAAGAACTGTACCACTCTGTGTATCGTTCCGTTGAGACGGGCTTCTGTCACCTGTTGAACAATACATCTTAAGACAAAGCGGCCATTTTGTATGGCACATCAATCGGTCGGTTTCAATATGGCCGCTCAAAATGTAATTCCACCTCAAAAAATTATTGGAAAATTCGTCAGCAAGGTGAGGTGCGTCAACTATGTGTGAGTAGAGTTTAAAGTTTCGGTGCCAGTGACTAAATTATTTAAAATCTTAAAGGAACTATATAAAGCGATGATATGGTGGTTTTGCTAAATTAATTAGGCAGTGACGGCGTGAATTTCGGACTAGGTAGGACGTTTTATATTGAAAACGGAGAATTTGCAATAGGTATTTATTGAAACTACGTCTACTGTAAGCCAGTATCTAATGCAAATTCTCGATTGTAAATATTAATTAGGATGTCTACCACCGCATTTAAAGTTCTGCATATTCGTTATGTTATTTGGGGAAGCGTTATGTGCGATCGGGTTGCCAGCTTTCATCATGCGCTACCCGTGACATCTCAGCCCGCATTCCTTTAATAGTACACTTTACACTTACATAAAAGAGTGGTTTTCACTTCACTCAACACTGCAAACCCAAAATTACTTGGTATTAAATTGGGTACCTGGTTTTAAAGCGAAGCTCCCCCAACAGAAAGCATTGCCCTACTGTTAGTTCACCGTTAGGCTAGGTATATTTATGTCCATACAAATTTATTCACATCTACAAGCTCCGATATTGTCGAAGTCACGTTAAGAGCACAAGTTACAACAATGAATTTAAATTAATTCGTAGATAAGTACCAATATCTATAGGCAATAGACTATTCCAACAAAAAATGTATAGGTAGGTAAACATAAACAACCCCACATTAATGCACCCAAAAATCATTACATACTTATACAATACAAAAACCCGAAGTCCAAGCAAGCACGATCAAACCGAATTCGGGTACAAATACAAGTTAACACATATGACCCGTAAAATCAATTAGACCGTAGTAGGTACAGTCCCCAAAATATTCACAGTTTACGTTGGTATAAGTTACGTACCGGTGCGTGATCAGTTTCCTCCTCCTCGTCATCGGAGGGGTCGGTGGACCAGCAGGGCTCGTCGTGAGTGTCGCATGAGGCTGTCCGCGAGGGGTTCACTTGGGGCGGGTGAGTGCGTGGCGGTTGGCTGCCGGGTGGAGGCACGTCCCATGAATTAGTTTGGATCAGTGTCCTGTGGAAAACGCAATCAATATACACTATACAAATTTGTTTATGTTGGTCCATCGAGCCTTTTTAATTTTTTTGTGGATATACTGTTAACAATGGCTATATTTTCATAATCTATGGTTTCAGCACGATGATACCTGGCGGTACATACGATATCGGTGATATTCGACTGTATAATGCGTGAAGATCTGTCATCTAGATTTCATTTGAACATCGCTCCATCAACCCATTGTTTTTAATTTTTATACCAACCTGTGGTGCTGAGCGCCGTACTGTCTCACCCTCTCTCCCTTCAGTTCCTTGAGTTGGTCAAGCAGTACCCGCTTGATGCGGTCGACCCACGCTCGTTTTACTTCCACAGTGGGGGCAGATATCGTGTGGACCTCTTGCCGCCCTTGCCGCCAAACTTCGAACTTCCGCGGGTCGCCTTTCACTGACTCTGTTAATCCAACTTGCGTCATCTAGGAATACAATTTAATAACACTTCATGACTTCATCAGTATCATTATGGTAGTGATAAATAAAAATTATTAGTTGAATTAAACAATTTTTAACGGAAGTATCGCGTGTTTTATTTATTTTGTTGAACCTGACGTTTCCAATGCTTTGCAGCATCCGTGGTCGCAGGAAGACTTATTAGAAAAAATTAATAGAATTTATAGAAAAAAATATTAGAATGATATGATTACTCCAAAATGGAAATGCGACTTTCCAATGAAAACACGACGTGTTTTGTTTATAGGTTTAGCAAATAATTTAACTTGAAATGACATTTTATTACTATCAAACATAAAACATGTAATATTAATGTTCATAGTTTATACATTGCAACATTTGTACCTACAGGTGTTTATAAGTAAGTACTATAATATAATAATTTATGTGAAAATCGTTCAAGTATCATTTATTACGTTCATTACAGTTGGTCAGTACCCACGGAATTACTTGTACACAACACTAAAATACTGATTTGAGAATCGTGCCCAAGACCAGATTGTTTTTGTGGATAAAAAATAAACTAGTCTTGGGCACAACGATTCTCAAAACCAAAAGGTGCCAACGGGACTGTTGTCTGTCTGCCTACCGCCTGTGGCTGGGATTATATCTTTAAACCCGTAATAGGTAGGTAGACATGAATTTTTCACAGAGGGTTTATTAACTATCACCCGAAATAATATTTAGAACTTGCTTCTTGTCATACACGAAACGTATTATTTTCGGCGTTTTATTACGGTGGTACGGAACCATTTGTGTACCAGTCTTATTCGCGCATTTGACCGGTTTTTTATCCCCACATTAATATACTTTTGGTAGTAAATAATTAGGGAACGACAAGAGTTTGAGAGCATTTGTACGAAAGGCAAGGTGTAAATAAACCCAAAGGCAAACTTCGTTTTCGCCATTTTGTCACAAAAATATCAGTAAGTGGGAAGTTAATATATTTAATTTACAGTTTTTTGTTATAAAAATACATACTTGCAGATCGTGTTTGAAGTGATAGGTGGCCTTATTGTGACTATTTTTGGTTGCGGGCTTGCAAAACAGCACGGCTTTCTCGTAGAGGAATATGTGACGTCGTCGCGGTCTTATCCTTAGCCTAAGATCTCGCTTGTTTTCAGTCACGACGAGGAAAGAGCCCTGCATCAACAGTTCACCTTGTTGATTAAGATCCACCTGAAAATATAAAAAATTTATTTAATGATATCTTCGTTTGATCAGGAGATATCAAGAGCTCTAGAAATCTAGCGTGAGAAGAGCTGTGAATGTTAAAAAAGCGAGTGAGGTTTAATGTGCCGAGGAAGTGGCGCTCAGTTGTCTCTGCCTAGGGGGTTTGGCGTGCAGATAAGGACATATAGATTTTATTACGAATTTTACTTAAAATGAGTACATGTATGTACATACTTGATGTTTACATGAACTGATTCAATATTTTTGCATTATTATTTTATGTAAGCCATGAACGTTAAAGACTGTAGTTTCGCTCGGTTCTCTCAGGCTACCTCGCTGAGGACTTGCTGGGATGACATAGATGACATTTATAAAGATTTTTTTTCCGTTAGTTTCGTCTTATTGAAATGAATTGACCCGATGTTTTTGGTCTATTATTTGATGTTAATTTAATAAACTATCAAATTTAATATACGTGCGGTATTTCATTAAGTATTCAATATTTGAGCAATATATAAGTATGTAAATATGTTGATTATGTGAACTATCATTAGGCAAGGTACCACACAAAATTTAAGTCCTGCTGTGTCTTTAAATATAGAGAAAAATTATCTTAGACGCGTGTAGGAAACGAATTAATTAAGACATACTTCATAATGATTGATTACCTAACATGTAAATACTACACTCAAATCAGTGGGTAGGTATTTCACGATGAAGTCACAGAGGTGTTATCGTATCTCTGCAAAATATTGATTAACAATTACATATTAATTATCATCAAAGAGGATGTATGTTTACTTGTACATGTAGTAAATAATTTCTCCGAAACTTTACGTGTTTTTTAGGCTATTGGTGTCACTCAGCTGTATATTCGTCAGTCCATCAGCATTTTAGTGGTTTATAACTCGTAAATAGAATGAGTTACACACTTGAAATTTGGATATATTGTCTGGAATTATTACTAAAAAAACAATTTCATTGTTTTTGTGTTTCATAGATAAATTAGCCGCCAATGTTTTTTTTCTTACCGTAACATGTGAGGTGCCACGGTTCAGAGCTGGTCGAGTAGAATACAAATATATAGTGTATTCTTTTTGTCACAAAAAAAAATAAGAATAGGGAACCGACAAACATTCTTTAGCGTTTAGACAATTTTAGTTACGCGGTCTATCGTAAAATTAAATTAAGAATTTGTAATTTCCATATACCGAGCTTTACATAAAGTTATAAGTACAGCAAATAATAGCATAATGTAATAATTTTTTACTAAACTTAATTCATTTAAAAATACGTAGTTTTTATTAGCTCGTGTTATTTTACGGTGGTACGCAACCCTTTTGCGCGAGGCACTTACGCTTGGTCGGTTTTTTATTTCTTAAAAGCAAATTGCTTCTAACAATCGCTTAAATTATGTTTCCACATTACATGTATAGTCACTACTCTTTCGTATTACTAAACATAACTTTACCCTTGATCAAGTCATTAAAAATACGATATAAAAAACTTACGGGTACACCAGTTATAGCTATCTGATGCATGGAGTCGTTGACACACTTGAGAACTACCAGCATGCAGTCGAGGGCCTGCTGCAGGCCTGTTGTCATCGAGCCACACTCGCTGTATCGGAGGAGATCCTAAAATAAAAGTGCCGAAAACCATTGAATAGAAGCGAGTGAACTTATGACCATGAAATTTTGAAGACATGAATTTAGTTCGTTGCGTATGTAACTCTTATTGAATATGCAAGATAAGCAGCTTCGTTTGCCTATCTATGGATGGGTTTAGTAATCTTAAGTTGCTCCGGCTTCAGAGAGCAGGAGTCCGTCGGTGTTGGCCTTCGATAGATGACAGTCATAAAGTTAAGAGAGGTAAGGTGCTTATAGGCAGCCTTATTGGGCAACTGCCTCACAGAATACAGCCAGCAGCTACAGCCAAGATAACAACTCCCGCCCTGTTTCTTAACAACGGAGAGTTGCTAAGAAACAGTGAGTGACATTATCAGTAAGATTCTGAGAGGTCGCTGTGTTAGCCGGGGGAAATACAAGTAGTAATGGTGATCCTTATATTGGAAGCGTTCATTGGCGTTGATAACATCCTTACATTAGGTGGACCATAAATCATAAAAAAAAACATTTTTAGTTAATATTATACAAGCTATTGAAGAACATCAAGTACGTTACATAAACGACCAGTTTAACAAGCTAAAGAAATTGTTTACGACAGAAATTTTTCGATATTAGTAGGTAATTTACCTTTAATAATAGCTGATATTTTGTGATCCTTTGCACAGGTTTGAGAAGGTATGCCGCTAAAGGCAGCTTATGGCCTAATCGCAGCTGACACGCCTGGAGAAATAGGTGTGTGTCAACTAACGTCTCCCGTAGTCTTTCTGAACGGGGAATGTTCTGGCAGTAGTAACTGTATAGGCGGAAGAACGTCTCCCTCTGAGGATAAAAAAGAAACAATTATTTTATTAAGTTATCCATATGACGAGATTGGTGGCGCAGTAGTAAAACGCGCTGTTACGCTACTTTGACACCAACGCTCATGAGTTCGATTCTCGCACAGGACAAACATTTGTGTGCATGAATCTTAGTCTAGGTGCTTTTAAGACAGTTAGGGCGCATCAAAGCAGCCCGTCGCGGAGAAGTACCTGCACCTCACAGAAAACCGCAGTCAAATAACAACTCACTAGAGGATAGTGGTTTTCCTTCGTGTGAGTGAGGTCTCCATTAAGTTCCTAAGGAGTTGCTATGTTAGTGCGGGTGATACTTAATGTATTGCAAGCCTTTATAGGCCATGTAAAGGGGCCTGCTTCACATCAGGTGGACCGCATGCCTCCTGACGTTGTATAGAAAAAAACTATAGATAATTAACGTACATACCGGATTTCTATGCTTTTAAAATCGCAACGTGACAAAAGACGATTGAAGAAAACAACAGAATATTACCTTTTCAACAAAACATAGGGCAACGAGTTCTGTCGCTGAGATTGACCGCTCCAAGTCTTTAAGGAACACATCCTGGTGGAATGTGAATAGTTCGTGCAGGTTGCCAAATAGCACATCTGCTTGACCAACTAGTGTTGAAGGCAGTAGTTGCTGGTTTTCTGGCTTTTCAATTTCTTCTTTGTAACCCTGAAACAATAAATGAACATAATCTTTCTTGTTTTCTTTATTAATTTCAGACGAGGTTAAACCTATTGAAGGGTTATACCGAGCTAAGCATAGAAGAACAATAGCTAACGGCGTCACACCAGTCTTGCAAACGCCTATCATAATCCTCGTAGATTGCTTCCAAGCATTCACAGTCGGATGATGTTAAGCTATTGTTCATCTTCCAAAACCTTGATTTCTTCGTTAGTTTTTGCAATGTTGATGACCAATTGCTGAATGTTTGATTTCTATGCAAACTCTGTGTTTTCCTTACGTAGTTGTTCATATTTTGATACCTGCTATCTCGGGATAACGTGTATGTATTTGGTTTATTTGGATTTATACATTTGTTTGCCTTTCGACATGACAAAGTCGAATGTAAACTTCGGACGTAGCTTTCAGTGTTGCTTTTACGGCACTTCATATAACTTTTCTTACTGCAATGAGATATAGAGGAGTAATGATCCTGTATGGTATGATTCCACTCTTTCATAATTCTTTTGTAATCTTTCAATATCGTACATAAAATATCTCCAGGAGGTTGGCTGCTGTGCATTGTATCCCTTATTTCCGTGCAGCTAGATGATTTCAATTGCGAATCTTTGGACGTGGAAGACACACTTAAATATTCAGACGATGTTAATCGTGCGTTTGCATCAAGGCAGCCATATAGAGGATTTCTGACGTACTCTGGTGCATCTACTACAGTAGCAGCTGTGGTGAGCGATTCTCCCGTGTTGTCTTCAGAAGCAGTAATCGCATCGGAATCCGGTAAATATGAAAGTTTCTCTTCAGTTTTATCTGAATACTCATAACCAGGCAGTGGCTTACCGTAAAAGAAATTACCAATAAACGGTTCCGTATACACAGGTTTAATATTCCGCGTAACGCATTTAACACGAGTATTTTTGCCAACATCACTCACAGATTTTTTACATTGTTTATAAGCACCATATTTGTCTTTTTCGAATAGAGGTATCTGACTAGCGTAATCACTGAAGAGAGTGGAGTCCGATGAAGACCTTACAAGTCGCATTTTGCTTCGTGTTGTAAGATTATCATTTTTCCTGTAATACCAGGAATAGGAGGTGCCAACACTGAGATTCGCGGAAGATTTATGAAGGTCGTATTTTCCATATTTCATGGTGTATCAAGCAGGGAATGCTGCCGCGCGTGTTGCCTGTCCCGAAGTGCACTTAGCGAATGTGCACTGCGTTCCGCTCGATGGAGTGGCGTATCTCATTGCGTGTTAAGCATTTGATGCACCAGTTATGCACCAATTTGCACATACAGAACTTGTAGTCGTATGGACTACATAGCATTGGAACACATAATTTTCAGAGCGCGTAATGAAGGAGATATCTAAGCACATTAAAAACTAATCTATTGCAACAGTCTTTAATAGATAGATGCATAGTTATTTTTGAGTGCAATATTGTATCGTTGTGTTCAACGATAGCGGCTCGCGATTTTACCTGAATATTTTACTGTTACAGAAGAATTACTAAAAAGTTAATATTCTCTAAAAACCGATAGTACAAAGTAGCATTATATCAAGAAGAAACATATTCTTCCAAGCAATTGCTCTGATCAATCATATTTGTTCTGTTTAAACAGAATAACCTGCAGAGAAAGTGAATCTTTATGATTATAACAGTAATAAACATTCAGCTGCTGTCTGTCGCATTACTTATAAGTTGAACCACTGAGCTCAATTTTATTACAAATAAGAAGTAATACAGAATGCAGCAATCAGAACTCCCACTTATATTCATTACCGAAAAGAAAGTTCTTTCCTTTAAGCTTTCGATTTCAACACTACGACATTTGTGCGTGTTTATTTGTAACACATCTTCTATATAAATTGTCGGCTAAAATGTGTCCGTAACGTGACTGCACAAAGTTTTATAACTAGTAAATCATATTTGACATTTTATTGCTGACCACAAGTGAAAAACTACCTTTTTCGCTCGTGGGTTTCAAAATAAAATAAAATCTAAATATTTAACATTGGTAACTCCATGAATTATTATTGAGGAGTTCGAAGGCGTCGATCCTGGCACGTTTCAATTTTATTTATGCATCATAGATCGGAGCATTAATTTATGACAGTCATTAAAACAAGTATTCCAGCAGTTGTACGAGTATCGGTAGCTATGGCGACGGTGTTGTGGATTAGTATAGAACAATAATTTTATTGTAGATTGCATAAATTCATTCAACATTACAGATGAAGTGACGTTATTCTTACACTAGTATTGTATCCCAGCGTGTTCCCGTTTTCTAATCCATTAGGATTGGTGCGTGTCACTAGCTACGCCTAAGGATTAAGTTTGGTGGGGAGCTCGGTGGCGCAGCGGTTCATAGCTTGACTTTGTCACTGACGCTCAATTCCCACACAGGACAAACATTTGGATGCATGAACATGTCTGTTTGTCTAGGTCTGGGTGTTTTCAGACTCAGTATTATATTCACACGGTGACAGATCAAACAAACAAAATACTTAACCCGTGAAATATCATCTTTCATACAATGAGTCTTAAGATGAATGGGTACATTCAAGCTAGAATGTCGATGAGTACATATTTTTTTTTTTGTTTAGCTAATGATTATGCATCATTACGAAATAAAATATGATGTGGTTGGGACGGGCGGGCTACCTTTAGGAATCCCTTTCAGCAACTATGAGCATACTTGAATGAATTAACTGGTGGTGAAAATGAGAAGAGACATACAAGACATAACCTTCATTATGGTTGTATTCATACATAAGTACTCACAGTAAGTATAGACCCGAGCTCCTGGACGTAAACTCTCTCGGTCTGGAGTAGTTCAGCCAGAACATGTCCGCGTCGTGACCGCCGGGCTTCGGCGTCTTCTCCGCCAGAACTTTCTGATCCACCTGAGGTCTCCATCTGGGGACAAACAACGTTTGAGCACGTTTACGTATGATTACCGCCATCAATTTTGTGCAGTCTGCACCAATTGACTCTCTGCATTTTTACCAGCTTGCCGGTATATATAATAATATAGAATATTAACACTCCCGGCATTATAGTAATATTACATATAAGAAGGATAGATTTAATTTGAGAAAATAAGTTTGGATAAAATGTACGCTATAGATTGGATGGCGATCTATATATACAAGAACATCTTTGATCTGTATCCTCATAGGATATGTCAATAGGATCGTCAGAGTTATTTTAAGGTACAGTATCCGGCAATTAGACGAAGTTGAATGTTGTCATTTATGGCTTTTCATCAACCAAATTTATAAATAAATCTTTTATACGTTCATCAATCATTGACCAAATCAATATATTTTCATACATTACTACTTTACGCCAAGTCCCTTGCAAGGTAGGCAAAGAGACCAATAACTGGAGATTTAAACGCGTATAAATGGATTGAATTTGTAATCGTACGTACGAAATTAGTGCACGTTTGATATTAAAATACACCTACAATGTTAACATTGAAAGCTCCGTCATGAAAAAGAAAAAAAAACAACTTTCAACACCATATTTAGGACCATACTTCATTGCTTTCAAAATAAGTATTTAATACAAGCTGGGCCGCGCGGCCCACATCGTGTTATTGTTTTGTTGAACGATTTAATGAAACTAAAACTTCAGCCTTAACTTAATAATATCAATCAATTAATTAAAAATACATCTAAGTTGGTTCAGCCATAGAGTAGACTAGTGTACATACATTAATATTATATGTGCCATTATTTGTGTATGTTTTATATTATACAGAAAGTGAAGATGTCGTTGGAAATAAAAAAAAACTCATTTGTTATTTTCTATAAGCATGGGCTGTAAGTACAATATTAGAGTATTTTTATAAGTTAATATATACTTTACAAGCGCAAAGGTTTCGTGTTACATTATATTTTAAAATTTAATGCTCTTTTATTTGTCTCTTATTTATTTCTCTTATTTATTTGTCTATCAGATATTACTTAATCTAGTCAAACGTTATCTCATTTTTACTAAAGTATATTTTTAGGACTATGTTTTTTGCAAAATATAATAATAACATTACACATATTATTTAGGCATATAATATGTGTATGCTGATTAATATTTAAGATATGTTTATGTATTATTTATCAGATTGTATGATATATATAATATTTGTGTATGTACTTAGGTATAACGCTCTAGACGTAATATCATAGTCCAATATGTGATAGTTAAATCGATATTAATTTAGAAGTACTTGCATTCTCTTTTATTGTTATGATTATAATTCGAGCACTTTATATTTTTTTTATAGTTTTTATGTTTATGAACAATTGATTAGTCCACACATTTTAAACGTATTGACATTTAGCAGATTATTTTGACAAATATTTTTATTCTGTCGATTTTCATAAGTATGTTTAATAACTTTTTATACAAAGAAACTCGTTGCACACAAAAGACGTCGCCGTTGCCAGGCATCACCCCAATTTTTATCTTGTGATAAATTTCGTTCTTTGTGTCCCCCTCGAGTACCAGGTGACGATAAATTCGGTGCACGTGTGCGTCTCAGACTGTACGAGTTTCCTTTAGCACAAGTATTTTGTTTTAGTAATAATGCTGCACCACCAGCTTCGTCTTTTAAAATTCTAATACTTATATATCCACTAGAACTGAATAAGATTATAGTCTTTAAATTATCCATACAAAAATTTTCTATATTGGGAAATAAATTTGTTTAAATGTGGAGTGACATTTCGTGGTAATGTAAAATGAAATGATAATCCAAACAAATAGTATAAAAAAGAAAGTAATTATGTCGTATGTCTGTGAATTTGTTCTATCCGCTGAACAGATCGTAAAGAATTTTGGTACAGAAGTATTGGACGGACATTAGCTACTTATTACAGCGATAATGGGATCCCACGCGGTCTAAGCCGCGGCCGGAAGTTAGTTCATTTAACAAAATTTCTCATTATCGAAAGACTAAATAAAAATTACATTTTTCATATCAATTGAGAAATTTAAAGATTTTGTTAAATGGACTAACACACAATATAGGTGTAAAAGATGAACATGCGTAATATGTCTCGTATATGGAGTCATACCTAAGAATCGCTATTATTATTGCACCCGTATATATATACCAGTTCCAACTATAAATTTAAGAATATACACACATTCTTAAGTTAAAATTCAACTAGTTCATTCATATTATTGTTGTAACTAAACGAAAATGTTATTTACTTACAAGCTTATGTGGTTCCGAAAAATCCTTAACGATTTTATAACCAGTCTTTAGCACTACGTTTAGAGTATCCATAATTACCGGTATCATAAACTACAGTTATTTACACTAAAATGTTTCAAGAAGGCACACAAATTTGATTTAATCCCGTGTTTGTACGACAGTGCCCACATACTGGCGCGAGTTTGTGAGCAAGAATAAGGAACTGTCTGTCGTGACCGGGATGCGAAGGGGCGCGTACGTTGTGAAATAAAAAAAACTGTCAAGTGCGAGTCGGCCTAGCGTATTAAGGGTTTGTACAATGACAATATCAACACTAATTATTCAGTAAAAAAATATACTGCATTATAATAATAGTTTACAAATTTATATTTATAATAATTGTAAATTAATAGTATTTCGTTTGCTTACACAGCCTAATAACCTCTAATATAACAGCCTATAACTCTCATTTGTTAAATAGAAGAATATAGATTGTAATTTACAGTTATCGCTATAAATAATAGACTTTTATTATTTTTAAGATTTTAGGCCTTCCCTTTGCTAATTCTTAGCAAAAAGTTTAGAAACAGCGTAGCAGCTTTAGCAGCGAAAATGTAACAAACTTATATATAGTATTTACAACTATATCATGTGGATACGAACTAAAGCCGTCAGATTTTAGATATAGCAGATATAATTATAAATACTATATATATATATATATATATATATATACAATTATTATTATTACGTTAATGAAGCTTTTAATGGTTGTAAAATAACAAATAGATTCTATGTTCGATTAGCTACTAGTTTCTAATATGGGACTATTCATTTGATATTAGCTTCTGACCGCTTGACGTCATAATCAAACATTTGCATTTATACTCGTAGTAACATTTGGTTACCTATTGTAATGAATGATCGTATCTTATAATATTATTTCCTAGATACTACAGTGAGGTTATTTTACGGTTCAATATGATATACAACTTTGTGACGGACGGACGACATCCGACATGGCATAGACTAATACTTAAGGGTCCGTTGTTTAGCACGCTTAGGGCAAGGAACTCTAAAAAGTTGTTGCCTCCACTTCGGTGCAGTCAAACCAGCATGAATGTTGCTTTACTTCCCACCTTAAGGGCAGCTGTTGAGTTACGAAGGCAATTCTGAATTGTCAGTTACAAGAGGTTATAAGGTCGAACTAATTATATTTCCAAACACCTATATTTTAAAGTCTTTCCAGTAAACAGTCGGTACATTGTATATACACAAATGCCTAAACATACTGCGTGGTAAATAAATAAAATACATATATGTAGTAAATTGGTATCAGTTTATATTTCGTGATCTCATAAGCTTTTTTTTCGTTAAATAACATTCATCAATGTGAGTTATTTATGTTATGAAATTAATTGCATGGTAAATACGAGTAATAGTGCTATTAAAATAAATATTTTATTTTTTGTTCGATGTAATCACAAAGTAATTCTATTAAAATCTATATCTATAAAAATCTCGTGTCACGGTGTTTGTGTTCGCACTCTTCCGAAACGGCTCGCCCGATTTTTATGATTTTTTATGTAGGATATTTGGTAGGTATGAGAATATTATAAAATAATAATAATATTATAAAAGAATATTATAATATAATAGTAAAGTATATTATAGAATATAAATGGAAATATGCAGACAGAAAAAAATATAAGAAATTATTTATATGGTAGAACAACGTTTGCTGGGTCAGCTAGTAATTTATAATATATTATTAAATATCAATTTGTAATATTTATATATTATACTATTTTCTGTCCCGCAAGGGAATTGATGCGACGTTATAGGTAATCACAAATGAATAAGAAGTAGAGCATTATACTCGTACATATCAACGCTGCAACGGTAATAAAGGGCGAGCGAGTGTGTGTAGACATCAACAACGCCGAGCACGTTGACGACGAATGTGTACACTCAAGCAAATAAGCTATTTCTTCTTCTATTTTTTATTAAACTCATAGATAGCTTAGCGTGTAACACAAACATTAACATCTTTGTACACATATAGAATTACTACTTTGGAGAACGACAGTACTTGTTACTTGCTTGTCTATAGTAAGTATTTCGTAGTGTAGTAGAGCATCACACCTGCCGGTTTGATGGTTCCGAAGGACTGGTTATAAATTTAAAGGTATTGATCATAAACTGCTGTCCAAGCAGGCCGAAGGTTCATTGTTCCTTTCTATCCTTTTATGTTTTCTACGAAACATCTGTACTAACTTTGTTTTGTTTAGAACATAGATCACGTGTTATGACGGTGTGGGAATACAAATTGGATAGAAATTCCTGTACAAAAATACTAAATAGGTATTTAATTAAACATATTGCTATGCGTATAGTGTATTGATAGTACATTTTTGTACACAAAAATATTCAAGGTTTATTTAAGTTATTACTACACATGAAATATCATATTTTTTTTATTTTTTAATCACGCCAGATTTGATATACATATATGTGTATTTTTTATGCTTTTCTTTTTAAATGTCTTATTTAAAAGCCTCACACATGATACACTTCTTCGAATTCGAAATAATCTCTCTGAGTAAGTAATGTGAAACACTCTACATCAGGGTCAACTCGTGACTTCATTTAAACGGAGTGGATATGTGATGAGTTTCGTCTGGAGTGATTGATTGACAGATCATGAAACATTTTGGGACAGGATATATCTTTAATCAAATGAAGTCTAATTTTCCTCTGCAGTAAGTCATAAACTTTAACCTGTTCGAAAATTAATATAAACTGTCTAAAAACAATAGCAGTAGTGAGTGGTGTATGTTTCGGATAATGATACACGTGTTGTTTAATTATTCGAAACATACACCACCACTATTGTTTTTCAAAAATTTTAACTATGCAGCGCGCAACAAAGCTGTCTAAACAAAAGCTCGAGACGGCAACTAAGAACGAATTACAAAAAAACAAATCTTCTAATACCTCTATTGGCTGTTTTTTGTTTCACATACCTTCGTCTAACCACGAGTCTACTTATTTTTTCATTTCGTAATCTTTTATTTTTAGACCTTGTTATTTTTAAGTTCTTTGTCTTTATTTCTCTCTTTTTCTCAAAGAAAATGCTATTATGGTAATCTTATATAATATTTTATTATCCGTCTACGGCGTAGCCAAAGGGAAGGTATTGATTTTAGCAAGTTATGTAGATAGGTATCTTCAAATCTATCAAACTGTTTGTATTTTGATAAATAAAGTTTGTCGTTGAAAGCGGCTTGATTGCTCACGGGTCTATGATGGCTTTTTAAATCCGATATAAAGTTGACGTAAAAATGTTTGCAAGAAATGAAATCTGAAAATCCAAGTAGGATTAAAATGTTGATTAGCTTTTATAATACTTATAAGAACGATAAATCGTTCTTTTTTCGTAGTGTCAAATATGATAAAAGAAAATAGTGACTACTGTAATGAATTTATTTTCCAAATAAAAATGTAATTTTACTTAATTAAATTTATTAAAATCATATTCGTTTTTTTTTTCGATTTGAGGCCGCGGCTTTCGTAAATAGAGCTTTTGTTTGTTATCAGTAAAAGCAAAGAAAAAAATTAAAATAGAAACATACAAATTTCTATATTGGCCTGAAACTTTCAGTTATAATTAGGGTTGAATTTGGACAATCGGGACCGCAAATCTAGATTTGAGGTTGTTTGTAATTATGAATATAGCGTGTTTATTATTGTGAACGTAGTACGTAGCGTTCGATTAGTTTAAGTTTGATGAAGTTACGACTAAATTCGAAGTGATTTTAATTTTATTACACCGTAGACTGAAAACGTAGCTAATAGATTCAGGTATTGTTTGCAAAAGTCAAATTTACATACATAGGTGGCGGAAGCACACAAAGCAGGTCAGATCAAATTGCATGAGAGGATAGCGTCATACTGAGACTATTATAAGTAATAATAATACATCAGTGATCCCGAGACTTGTGCACTTGAACTGATTGTCCTTATTACATTAAATTTGCGACACCGCATGGCGGTAATCACGGCGGTATGCCTGCAATAGTCCGGCAGTGCACTGTATAACACTGTGATTCATAACATAATGCAAGTATCTACAATCGTATAATGTGCTTAAAATATAAATATTTGAAAGCAATTAAATAATATGGGTTAAAGTATGAAATTGCCGTTTTATAGTAATAGATAATTTGAATTGACGTTAAACCTTCATAGTGTGAGATTTTCGAGTGAAACTTTTTTCACGTGATACCCATGAGGTTTTTCTTTTTTTTAAATGTACAGCATTTGATTTTTTAGAATTTCAATTGTTTTTTTATTCAGCTTAGACGGGAAAGATGGATACTTCGAAAGTCAATGCTGCGTTTGGAGACAACTAATGAACGCACCGTGCGTTTTTGGTTTAAACACTTTCGTAATAGAAATTTCGACTTGAAGACCGAACCACGTGGAAGACCGCGCACACAGGTGAATAACGTTGAATTGAAGGAGATGGTGGAAGCTGATCAGTCAAATTACCCAGGAATTAGCGCCATGGTTTAACATTACCTTACCTACATATATTGGCTCATTTGCACCAAATCAATAAGATAAAAAATATAAACAATGGGTGCCTCATGATTTGATTGATCTGCAGAAAGAAACGCGTGTTGAAACTTCTGTTGCCGTGTTGAAACAGCACAGAAATGAAGGAATATTGGATCGATTTGTGACATGTAACGAAAAGTGGATTCTTTACGATAACCGTGAGCGAAAAATGCAATGGCTGACCCTAGGTCAAACTCCGCAACAGTGCCTAAAATGATAATGGTAACTGTTTGGTGGTATTTTCATGGCACTATTCACTATAGCTTTCTCAGGTCTGGTCAAGCAATAACAGCAGATGATTACTGTGCCGAACTTCAAACAATGATGGCATAAAAGTTTATCTTTTTAACTTGCAGTGAAACAGCCCCGACCCGTGAATCGATCTTCACCATTATTGCTCCATGATAACGCAAGACTTCACATGGCACAAGAAACCGTTGTAACTCTACAGGAGCTGCAGTTAGATACGTCATTCTCCGTACTCGACAGATCCTGCTCCAATGACTAGCATTTTTTTCGTGATTTGGACAATTGTCTACGTGAAATTTTCTTCCCGGGAGGCAGTACAAAATGCTTTCACACAGTTTGTCGAATCTAGATCCCCAGAGTTCTATCGGAAAGGCATAAATAAACTTCCGATTAGATGGCAGCAATGTGTAGATAATGAGGGTAAATATTTTGTATGTATGTGTGTATATCTTCACGCCAAGTCCATTGCGGGGTAGGGAGAAATAAATATTTTGATTAAATAAATATGTAACATCGAGTTTTTCATACTTTAATGCCTAATATATGTCAGTGGTTATTGTTCTGTTTTATGACGAGCTCTTCATAAAACAGAAAAATAATACGTCATAAAACAGTTGTTACGCTACTTTGACACCAACCCTCGTGGATTCGATTCCCATACAGGACAAATATTTGTGTGCATGAACATGTCTATTTGTCTTGGTCTGGGTTCTATGTTGGATTAAGATTTGATGATAAACTAAACATATGATATAATAGCAACTCAAGCAACTACAAACAAATACATTTAATATTAACAATAAGTACATCAGATTGCCACGAACAGATGGAATTTCAAATATTATAAATTCTTTCATATAAACTTTGTTCTGACAGTTTTATTGCGAAAACAACAAAAAATTTGCCAAATCGGTCGAGTAGTTTTTAAGTGATGATATAAGAATATTGCCATGTATATATATATATATATATATATATATATATATATAAATAAAATAAAACAAATTTCATTGAAATAGCCATTGCTAATTATAAATCAACGACATGAATAGCCATTGATTTTAATAAAGTTACTTTCAATTTATTAATTAAAAGTTTCCTTTTAATTCATTATTCAGTTAATAAATTCAAAAGTAGGAGGTTCTTATTTCAGAACCTGCATTGCCTTCTTAAAATTGTATCTAGAAATACTCCCTACATGTAAATGTAGTTCTGATCAAACAAGGACAAGCCGTGGTCGATCTACGTTTATTTTATTACACATGGGAATAGCCAGATATACCGACGATGACTCATTTCATATTTATTTACTACGAGTAGGTGTAAAAGGGTGGTTATTGCGACAAATCTGTTCCGTGAGTACAGTTACATTAGAAATAAGGATTACATTTTGTGCTACTACTATTATTAGTTATTCTGATTTGCCTCGTCCTCACATCTATAGTTCAACTGTCTAAGTCGTCGTAGCAGACTACAGTCTGCCGTGGTCTGCACTGAAAAAATGACGATTTGGCACAATCTTAAAATATATATTATGATATAAACGTCATTAAATCAGTCAGTTAAATTTATTTCAGTTTATATATTATTAGTGAACCCTTTGGAAACTAAGTGTGTATTTTTTTCGCATACACGAGGGGCGACGCTATTATTATTATTATTATTTTATACCACTAAGGTGGCAATCAAGCATACGGCCTGCCTGATGGTAAACAGTCACCGTAGCCTATAGACATTTGCAACACCAGGGGTGTCACTCATGCGTTGCCGACCCTCTAAAAACCTCTTCACGCATTTCTTGAAGAACTCCATGCTGTAGTCCCTTGGAAACACCTCATTATTGTATATCTATAATTATATTTTGTTATTATATTCACGTCAAATCCCTTGCGGACTAGGCAGAGAGAACCGATCGCCACATGACTTCACCCCTTCGCCTTACACACCCCACTTGTTTCTTTAGCATTTATTGCTCTTCTCATGCACGCTCGCCGGTTTCTAAGGCTCCTACATCCTTCTACTTTCGCGTTGTATATCTGTTTCTGTTATTATATATAGGTATATTGTATAAAAATTTGTTCCTGTACTGTAGATGTTTTCGTCATAAGCGTCAAAGTGAACGTGAGTCAGTTGTGATGCATGCACCTTTATGAGAAACGTCTTGATTGTCCCCAATCTAGTGATAACTTCAAGTCAATTTTGTGTATGGCTACATAGCTCTATGAATATATGAATAATATGAATAGCTATATGAATGTTAAAGAAGCGAGTGAGATATGTAAGGATCGAGTCACGTGGCGCTCGGTTCTCTCTGCCTACCCCGCAAGGGATTTGGCGTGAAGTTATAGATAGATAGCTACATAGCTAGTTCACCAAGGGAACATCTAGGTGTGTAAAAGTATACAGTTGCGTAACTGGCGATAAGCAGCGCATGCTCCCGTTACGACACCGTTACCATAATCACTGTTACTTGGATTTGATATAAGTGAACGAGCTTCATCGGGAACTTTGTAGGGTATCTTTGTTAATATAACTGAATAAGTAAATATTCTCGGACAAATTACAAAATTACACAGAGCCATCTAGTCTAGCAACGCCTACAAAACTAAGGAAAGCCAGTGCTATTGTTACTAAACAAATGATAAACGTAGTAAATATTTCTTTTTAGTAAATAGGTACTTACTTACATATTGAAAACACACATACTATGGCAAACAGACATGTCCATGCACACAAATATTTGCCGTGTGGGACTCGAAACCATGAGGCTTAGTGCTAAAGTAGGTATCGCTATCCATTCCACTACCAAGCTCGTCGCAATAAAATTGCAAATTATTTGAGATGAGCTCAAATTTTATGTAATTCATAGTAAAGATCAGTTTAGTAGCTTGAACATAGTTATGACAAACGGCAACGGTAACACGCTGTACCCCGCGAGCCATACTTCTTGTGTAGGAAGCGCTCATAGGCTACCGGAACCAATTTACATTAGGGGGCCATATGCTTCGCGATGTTGTATAATATCAATGCAGGGATTCGAATGAGAATAACTTAAATTATTAATAGTGTTATGGTTGAATACAGCTACGCATAAACATACGTAACATTAACCCTAAAATATAATACTCCTTTTTTAGGAAATCATGTTATTAAAGAACTACTTAGGGAATTTACAAAGACCGTACGGGAAATAACAGAAGCACGAGTCCGATGCCTCCTTTTATTTTAATGACCTTTTATTTTAATGAACGAATGCAACAAACATAATATTCTCATTTATTTCGCGAACTAGAAGACATTTTGCACAAGATTGCGGTCCTTGCACACCTCATTCGCTTCTTTAACATTCATAGCTCGTTTCATGCACGTTCGTCGGTTTCTAAGGCTCCTGACCCCAACCTAAAACACATTATACACATGTTGACACTTATACGCACACATACACGCAATCAACACGACCTCGCTAAACACACAGATTCATAATCACAAATAGAAACAGAATAAATAATATTTGTAAACGTTTTATATAGTTATAATTGTGCATGTTAATGTATTATTTGTAACCATTATGTTGGGTTTATAATAAAAAATAATAATTTTAGGTTATGCCATAAGATGTAAGCTGTATTGTAAACTTGTTTGTGGTTCTGTCAATAAATGAAAAAAAAAAAAAGATGTGATATCAAACTTTATTTGTTTTGATATAAACCCATTATATAAACGCTAAAAGAAAAACAGTGCTTAAATTCATAACCATAACAGAAAAGCATACTCCGATGTGTTTGTGTACTGTGCATTTGTAAGAAGATGTGAGTAGGTACTATGTTTACAATACATAACTATACTACTCGTAGGTAATCACATAGGTAATTTAAAAATATATCCATAGACTTTACCATAAATCGTTGTTACAGCGTTTAGCGTTACGAAGTTTTGACAGAACACTATTGCAACGTAACATTATAATTAGAGTTATGAGAATGGTATGGTAACAAAAGTTGACAAAATGTATGACACCCATTTCTCACATGCAACTAATTTATTGTGTTGATTTCACGAACATTCGCATACAATGGAATACGTTTCACGATAGCAACGCGAAGATAACCGTTGCGATTAATAGTTCTTTAGTACAGCTAAGTGCACTTCAAGTTTTACACTTTGCCCTTTGCACAGTTCTTATGCCGTACGTAGTAAGAGTTATAATCGAACTTCGAGTGTCAAGCGTGATCTGCTCTTGACTGTACCTACCTATTTTGTGTACTGCTATTACGGGATATGCCGATGTCACAATAGAGATATCTTTACTGTGTCGACGCCATGTGGTTTGAGAATGACAAATCTGTGACATTAACAACTTACATAACAGACGACATTTACGCATAGGTGTAACTAGCGTAACAAATGTCCATAGGCTACGGTGACTGTTTACCATCGGGCAGGCCGTATGCATGATTGCCACCTTAAAGGTATAAAAAAAAACGGGAAAATCATTCTGTGTGAGTTCAAATTAAGCATTTATTTTACGATATTTAAATACATATCTTCAGCATGAACTACGTAAGATTGTCTCTGACTGAAAACAGATAGCTACTACTACCTACAGGTACTTTTGAGAAATCTTACTAGTGGGATAGGATGGCACAAGGGTGCTAAGTCCTCTTTCCAGCAATCTCCATAGTGCTCCAGAAGCCGAAATGTTTATTTCGTTAGGTCCACATGTATACTTTGGCAGTATCTATGCAATAGAATTTGTAAAACAGAATTTTATCTACTTGTATTGTATCACCATGAACCTTGGTTGTGTATAGTTCATTATAGAGATTTTGAGACCAGTTGCTTGGTACCATAGAGTTGCTCTAAAGACTGAGGTTTGTGGGTATCATCTATACGCTTCCGTGGGTTTCGTCTACATAAGTATTAAAAGATTAAACGTAACCAAATTTCAACAACTTTATGTTGTTATGTCTTCATGAAACGTTAATCATTTGGGTTTGTTTGATTTATCTTTAAGTTTTCTTTTTTAAATGATTATAGTCAATAATACCTATTATCTAAACAAAATACAGAGAAAATCTGCAGAATAAAAATAAGAATCAACGTTCTACTAATTATTTGCCAAAGATAAATAAATTATTACTTAAACATTATCGCGTATAATACTTTGCATTTGTAAACATGGATAACTAAATATGTACTTATTATATACATACATATATATCATCACGCCTGTCTCCCATTGGGGTAGGCAGAGACTATAGAACGCCAGGTGCACCGATCCAAACATACTGCTCTCGCTTGTAAAGTAACTGATGCATTCATTAACACACAGGAAAACAACAAGCCTTCCAGGGAGTTCTAATTCTGTAAACAGAGAACCCAATAAACATTTGTTTATTGGGTTCTCTGTTTACAGAATTAGAACTCCCTGGAATTTGAGACCCTCGTTATTTTAGTGAATACACACTGTATTTACTAAAATATCAGTTTATCGAGGGTAAACGTGTACATCTCTTTTAGATGCCCCTTACTTACTGTATGAACAAAAATCAAGGCCCTGCAAATTAACGCCTTACATCCTAATTCGTGCTATAAACATATAGGCAGATACACAGATAAACACACCCCCCTAACCTCACTTTCTTCGTTCCGTAACCCTTCCGACCGTAATAAAAATGCGTGAATAATAAAATGCAAGATGTGACGAACGGTTTCTCGCCTTGTTGCACGTTTCGTCAAAATTTACGAGAAAATCAATGTTGCTGCCATATTTATCACAATATCACACACACATTGATGACGTGGTACTTGTAAATTGTATGTTAAAGCGATCGTGAGACAGTGAAACAATGACCATTTCACTTAGTGACGTATGTTTATATGTACATACATATGTTTGCGCTATTAAATATTAATTGCGCTTCAAGTGCGAGAGCATGTTATTGTTTCGCTGACAGCTAGAAAGGTCTGAGAAATTTATGTAGCGATCATTATTTTTTTATTTTGTTACCGATAATCGTGACGAGAATTATATGAGGCCATTTCAAAGTATTATTATGTTGCATCGAGTGTGATGTTAGTGTATTAATATTGTTATCGTATTAGGCTACATATTTTAAAATGTGACAAGGAAATAGGAGGTGTTATGTAACTATCTGTAATGACTAACTGTGTAACTAGCACACTTCGCCGGACTCGCGCAGAGGGATATTAAGTAGCCTATAGGTAACCTTCCTCAAGAATTAGGCTAAAAATAGTTTTTCAAACGCGACTAGCAGTAAATCCAGAGATTAGCGTTCAAACTAGCTTAATTCTTGAGGAAGTTTATAGGCTATTTAACATCTCGCTGCGAGTCAGGCGAAGTCGCGGGCTAGTTACAACCCTAGCGGAGAAAAAACCAGTTGAGAATTCGTAAGTTTGCATTGCCAGAGGAACACCTGTCTCGTCAATTATATAACAATCAAATATATCTTTTTTTTAATTTGTCGCTCATTTTGACCACGTTCCTTAAGAGTTCTGTCCCTGAACATTCCTATTCTACTTTTTTATGCTGAATCCGAATCTGAAGTCAAAATTCGAATATTTGAAAAAAAAGCGACAGACAAACATATAGATTTCATATAGGAACGGTGTTCCTGAAAAGAAAATATGTAAAAGTGGTTCACACCGCAAACCTTACCTAACGAGGGCCGCGGTTAAAAACCAATTTCTCAGGAGGCTTGTTATTTTTCAGAAAGTGAGGTCTCTAGAAAGTGCTTTAAAGACAGCGGGGGTGAAAAATAGTGGCGAGCACGCGTGTGAGGAGAACTTTTCGTTTTGCGTCAACAGGCTATATAAGATGCTTGCTTCCCAGAAACCCAACCGTGTATTTGTTTTCCGTCTTTATTTTATTAATTTGTTAATTTTTGTTAATTTTAATCGTCTATTTATACCACGTAGCTTTAGCCAAATGTGTACTTTCATCAAATCGAAAATAGACATGCGTGATACATTTGGTATACTTATCTTTATTAAAATTTCATGTGACAAATGGAGCAGACAGAGTTTTGTATTTTCAGATGTGTTTGTTATATGCACGAAATTTTTTTTTATTCTACGTCGGGAGGCATACAAGCATACGGCCCACCTAAAAAGCGGGTACCGTAGTCTATTAACGCGTGCCACATAAAGTATCACTCGCGCGATGCCTCCTCTGCTGCATACACAGCAACTCCTTGGGAGCTTACTGACCTCACTCACGCGCAAGAACACAACAACGTTGTAGAGTTGTTATTTGGCTAGGGTTTTCTGTGAGGTGGAGGTACTTCCCCAGACGGGCTGCTTTAACGCGCCCTACCTCTCTTAAGAAAAAAATATTATGGAAGTGGTAGAACTAAGTTTGTTTGTTTATAAACTATTTATAGTATTATATTAATGGAAAACACATGCACAATGGCAAATTTTTTTGACTCCTGTGGCGCTTTTGTGTAAATTGATAGTTAAAATGATAATCATATTCCGTATTTCGCTCTGCCACAACTTTACCTGAAGGCTTGAACCTAATTAGAAGTTTGGTGGCTTGTTAGACATTTTACATAATCTCGAGTGAAATAAGCTTAGTTATACTTACCCAAATAACTTTAAAAAAACAAAGTCGTAATCGGGATAACTTTTTTTTTTCACTGTTATAAGTATAGAAATTGCAGCGATAAAAAAATGTTGGTACAACGTTATAGTCTCATTACGACAATTTTTTGAGAAATATCCGCTTATACCATTCTACTTTAGAAAATTTTTTTTCTTTTAGAATCTTTTAGAAGAGTTTTAGATATCACGCTGTAATATACACCAAGTAAGAAATATACTCTTGAAGACCTGTAAAGATAAGGTTTGTATCTCAATATAGTTCGCCTTAGAACGTGAAAGGAGAGTTTTAATTCTATTTACTTAGTATTAGTTTTGTCATAAAATATTTAGGTTCTTAGAGTCATAATAGCATTCAATTTGTTATGGTATATTTCATATGGTATGTGTTTATGTAACCTTGGCACTCATTTATTAATTTCCTGACATTTAAGCGCCAAATAGTTGACAGAACGAGATCTTGACTATGGGAATAACTCAGTTATTCTTATGTACGAGTACAATAAAGAATTGACCTCCATATAAAACCTAATGCATGATTCAGAAAGGGGGCTATACTGTAGATAAGGCCTATCTTAGAGCATATATCTTTAGATGTAATGTAAATTGCTTTAAGCGGTGTATTGTTTAATAAGTTCACCGTCCACTGTCCTAATTCAATGTCAATAAATTTCGTGTGTTTGAATAATCTATCACAGTGGGTATATGTGATATACCAATGCCGCATTTTAATATTATATTAATATAATCATAATTAGAATAGGGAAGGAAATATGCATGAACTTTAGTTTTCGTTTTAAATCTCACAATTATCTATATATGATAATTGTGAGATTTAAAAAAACGAAAAATAAACTTCATGTTCACATTTTTTTTGGTTTAGTTTTGGTGTTAAAAATCGTAAAAAAACCAACAGTTTTTATAACAAAAAAAAAACTTCATAATTTAAATCATTGTCATATTTTGAACATGTTTTACTATGACAGCTTCAATGTGAATGCCTAAATTGCAGAAATAAAACTAATATTTAGATGAAATCCATACATTTCTTCATAGTTTTCATAGTTGTGACGTCATTTACCGCGGTCTCTTAGTATGAAGCGTTTTCAAGTCACGTGATGAAATCCCACTTTCAAACAGCAATACCTCTCAAACTAATTTTCCTAGAAAAAATAATACTTTGAGATATCTTCCTGTCTCAATCTCCTGTTTTAAATTCAGTCCTAAAAATGTTTTATGCATATTCCCTATTATTTAATGATTAGATCATAATACTTTCGTGAGTAGCGGTATTATTTACTGACCCTGTTTAAAACCTGCATTAGGTAATTGTGCGTTAATTGTGTTAAATAATTAGCATCGCTAATATTTGTTATAGGATGAGTCTTAAAACAAGCAATATTTACATTCACTATTACCAATGCCGGTCGCTTGGTTATAAGCGGTATATAATAATACTAGCTTCTGGCCGTGGATTTGTCGTCATGGGATCCTATAGTCGCGATGGAAAAAGTACTTTATGCCCTTCTCCAGCTTCTCAATTACTTCTGTACAAACTTTCGTTACGATCCGGTCAGTAAATTAGATGACAAAGGGTAACAACTAAACACACAGACAAAGTTACTTTAGTGTGGACTATCATGGTATATTTGTTAGGCTCGTTAAGATGTCATAATCGTTAAGGCTTTTATTAATCTACGTATGTAAACGGAAGAGAGATATTGCTAAGGTATTATTACTACAGAAAATTGTGCATTCGCAATTTTGCCATGAAATGTTGCAAGCAAATTAAAAAGTCTTACATTCATAGCGCCTTAGACAATAAGGTTTTGCAAATAATATGTGAATACTCATTACATTGCTTTTTTTAGGGTTCTGTATCCCAAGGATATCCTACTAACGTACGTAACCTGTTACTAAGGCTCCGCTATCTGTCCGTCCGCCTGTTACAATCCGCGTGTATCTTTATCTTTTGAACCGTATCGTGTGTATTACAATAGCCGCAAACACGATAAAAATCAAGCTAAAAATTGAAAGGGGCTCCCATACAAGAAACAGGTGTTTTTTTTTTACATAGCGTTATGAAACCTTTCGTGTACCAAAACCCTGTCGTTATTACTCGACACTCTCAGAGTCTCTAGCTCACGAACGAAATGGGTTACAGACAGTTACAGACCGTAAACTAAATTGTTTTGTGAAAAATGTTCAACTAAAATAAGTACCTATTGAAAATTCAATGAAAGCAATTTAACAAGCAATTTTCATGTCATTTGTGTTCGGGGACATTCAAAGCAAAAGGGATCAAACATTTTATTTGCATCTATGGTAGAGTATCATTATGTCTATGTCATAAAGAAAAAATATATTTAACGTCAAAATCAAAGGCATGGTAAGAAAATAAAAGTTGTTAAACATTACAATTACCTATATATAAGCGATTGTTAACCGCTTCACACTAGGCGGGTCGATTCTTGTTTGCCAACATAGTATAACAGATGTAAGATCTCATACGAATTTCACTACTTAAACTACTTCATTATTATATACTCGTACATTATTAGAATTATCAAATAATGTTAACACAACACGAAAAACACATTTATTCACTTACGGATTTAACTTTCCAGGAGAGCTCCTCCATGACTTGTACCCAAGCCATTTGAAAGCTGGCCACTCTCTGGGGTTGTCTGTAGGATTTTAAAGACAGGCAGGTCGGCCCTTCGGGCCTTGACCTGGCTTTCCACGCGTCCCTCATTGCACTAGCACTGTTCAACTGCTCCGTCGATTTCGATGACTTCATAATACTCGATACACAATCACACAACTTGATTCATTTATTAATTTTAGACGAGGCATTGTTATTTAAGCCGAGAAAAACCTTATAGGAAATTATTACTGCGATATTCGGGTAACTGCAATGTTTGAATAACGTCACAAGACAGTCGTATTAGATAAAAATTCATAACGTAGTTATGACATTAATTTGTATGTAGAGTTTTTGTTTCATTTCGGTATTTGAATCGATCGTTCTTTCGTTGCTGCAGATAATGACGGCAAAGTCCCAGGGCCTTATGTGGTTATGTTGTCTTTGGTAGCGAACACATAAACAACAAACAATGTCATTCGAATATGAAATTTGACATTGCATAGTCGAAGAAATGTATCTCATCAGAACGTCAAAAAAAGATAAATCCATTGTACGAAATTTCGAGATGCGACAAAAATCAATAATTATTGCGATGAATTTGAATTACCTTTTGAAATGTCTTCCGATCTCCTATTCTGAACAAGATACGTGTATGAAGTGAAGATATATACGAAAAGATCTGGGAAGTATTCTTATGTGACATAATTACTAGGTACTTTTTATGTTTTCTTTGAAGTTAAATTTATTTACATCTGTTTGTTAATGTATGCAAACAGCAGTCAAAATTAAGTTTCGAAACAATTTGGTACGTCTATCTACCTATATCTTCACGCATAGTCCCTCGCGGAGTAGGCAGAGAGAACCGAGCGTAACATGATTCGGTACTTACACAGCTCCATCGCTTCTTTAACTTTCATCGCTTTTTTTATGCACGTTCGCCGGTTTCTAGTGCCAAATGAGGATTATTTTACTATGATGGATTTACCTTGATTTGAAATGAACCGACACTAAATATATTGGATGTAGAGATAGTTAATTATAAGGCCGAAAAACTGCGTAAATCACATATTTGTTGTTATCAATTAAGTTCACTATTTAATAAAAAAAATGAAGTAAATGCCACAGTCACAGTGCGCACACAGCAGTTATTTGTAACAGATGCGTTTGGAAACTAATATCATAGAGAAATGACTTCGTTTATGTCGTAACTAGACAAATTATTAGGGTCATCAGTTTATATGATAGTCGTGGCAATTTGTATGCACACTAATGCACAAACGAGGTCGAAGTGCAGTCTTCCGGTAATAGATGATAATGATATTGTTGACTATGTGAAATAGGATTACATAGTTTCTAGGTTGAAAATGTTTTGATTGACCGATCCGACCCCAACTTTAATTGGATTACTGCGTTTCTAATCCATTTGACACGGCTGAAATAATCTCATCGGATCCGTGATTGTATCTAGATGAAAGCTATTTCGTCTATAAATCTATGTCACAATTAATTGAATAAAAAGAATACCGAGTCAGATGTGTTACGAACGCCAAATTTTGATATATTTTCGGTATCACTTGAGTGGCAAATTTTCGGTACCACAGTATTCCTGAAATACCCCTAGGGTAACATATGCCTACGCTTGCAATATAACGTACGTGTTGCCATTACTATTTTGATGCAGCATCTCTTTTAACAACTACCAATGTGGTAGTTGTTAATTTGCTTTGAAATTAATATTTCCGAAATGGGTTGTTGGGTAAGCAAACAAAACTTTGTTTTCAATTTTCACTATAACTATTTTTGCTTATCTTTCATTATGTCCAGATATATAGAGACCATCCTACGAGTATACCACACAGAGGATAGAACGTTTAAATGACAGAAGACTTCATTTCATTTCCTTCAAAAATAAATAGACACCAGAAAAAAGTTGTGTGTTTGAAAAGTCGTCCGCCCTAACTAGGAATCGAACTCACGAAATATAAAAAAAAGTATCCTGCATTTTTTAAATTCCGAAAGGAAGCAAGTGTTGTATGTATTTACATGCTTTTATCATTTTGTACCGAACATTACGTACCTACATGATGCAAATAAAACAAATCCTTATATAGTGCTAGTGCGCTATTACCTCGGAAAGCGACACTGTAAACTCAGAAGAGATTATTATTAAAGCAGATGCATTTTTATGAATATTTCAGGCAGCGCTATTTCACAAGTTGTTCGCATGTCAGAGCACTAGGAGGAATACGACGCAGTATGATTCTGTCATTAAAGAAGCACTTCTTAGTGAAATGCTATTGAAAGCCCCGGATATGGGTCTATTTGGCTGCTCTAGAAATGAATTCCATATATAGCGCCTAAACGTTTCGCTGAAACTATTTGATTTGTTTCTTTGTTTTTCAGAGAATATACTGCATACCAAACTATACTATAGGTAAATAATCATGTTATATTGAAATGTGTAATTGAAGTAAACATTGACGAGCGTATTGGTTTTTTTAATGACTATGTATAAGTCTCAATAACGTTTATATGAAGAGTTACCATGTAACTGTGAAACAAAAGTCGAAATCATCAGGAAAATATCTTGTAGCATTTTGTTACTGAACCAAGATAGTATTCGTACAATCCATTTTAGGATATACGAATAAATTTGAATGTGTTTTTACCGATGAACAAATCTTTTTAAAATTTGGTATATTAGTTTGAAATCTGTAAAATGCTGTAAGGTTTTTTTATTGTGTTAATGGACTCCACACTAGTGAAGCCGCAGAAATGAATATTATAATATTGGTCTGTAAAGTTGAGGTGTAGGTATATAAAGTAACATTATTTTATCAGATGACCTTTTGCTTTGGACTAACATAACGACCCCGACGTTATGTTAGGGTTTCTTACATAGTACACAAGTACAGTGACTGATCATCACAAGACAGGCATGTTTCCTGAATAGTAAAAAAAAACAATAATCACTGTTATTCAGTTACACATAAGGTAGAGTTCATATATTATAACATGCCATACGAATGACAAGCAAGAACTAGGTTACAGTAGCCATAAGGTAGGTAATAGGCAAAGGCACCTTCGACAAAGGTAACAAGGCAGCATCTCTTCAAAGGCTTTTTTTGATGACTTTACTCTCTCACAGGAACACAACAAAACATTACGAGGTCGTTAATTGCCTATAATATTCTACAAAGGTCAGTAGCCGTGTCAACGCGCGAGCAATGGCCTTTGTATTGCCAGTTACCACATCAGGAGGCCTATATGCTTGTTCGCAACCCGACGTAGCATAAAAAATAATTATACATTGAAAGCAAATAAACTAATTGACTTATTGATTGACTGCTTGACAAATCAAAGCAATGCTAAAGAGAGATATAATTTATAGACCTTCACGGGACAGACATATGTAAGCCAGAATGACCCATTTACAGACTGTATACTTAAAGATTCGGATCTCAATGACTAGCAGCTTACTTTGGACTTGGAATAATATATATCGTGCGATGATCATCATAGATTTAGGTTTTTTTTCAACATCTAGGCGCCATTATTGATTACGTAACGTCAGATATAATTAGATGATAGATATGACGGATGTGATCCTTCAAAGACGATGTATTTATTGAGGCGTCTCTGGCCGTACACGGTCATGGGATATTAGCAAGATTAGATAAGACTGTTAGTTCAATTAACACTGTCTGGTTGGCACACTATACAATCAGCTCTAAGCGGCACCATCTATAGAGTCAAAGTGAACCTCGTTTGTAGGTGGTATTGATTGACTAATGGTGTACTGGTATCTAAAGCAGTATTAAATAAAAATAGTAATGAAAACGTCTAGTTTACGATGCATAATATTCGTATTAAGTGTAAAGAAACCTTAATTATATGTAGAAAATATTCACTGATGAATATACTAAAAATGCCTCTGACGCTTGCGTCTCGTCACTACCGGTCGCGCCATATTGTTTAAATGCCTTCTCTATATGAAAGAGATTTAATAAAGCATTTAATATTCTTCCTACAGACAAGGCGTGGCAAGTCTGTCAAAAGATAGTTAGGTGATTGTTCCGTTCTGCCATTATACTTTATTGATATGTTGTATATTGGTGTACGTTCCGCATCGCATTTGCAGATTGAATCGGCCGCCATCACGGAAACTAACGGTAAGTGGGACACTCGTAGAAACTCACGTCGGAATAATAAACAGCATCAGAACGACCTTCAAATTTGAATAAAACTGGCGATTTTCATAGTGATAGTAGCAGCTGGGTTCGGGCATACCGGCCCACTTGTTAGACAGTATGGTGTGGCTGACGATTTCTATTAAAATGAAGCAGAATTTTTAACAACATCATGAGGCAAACAAGCATACGGCCTACCTGGTTGGCTTGCAATACAAGAAGTATCCGTTGCCACCTAACTACCGCTGCTAATACAGCAACTCCTCAGGAACCTATTGGTAACCATTCTCACTTGCAGGAACACAACGATCCTCCAGGAAGTTGTTATTTGGATACGGTATTTTGTAAGGTGATAAGTACCTTCGTTTCTTCCCACATCCCATAAATCCGTTGTTTTATACGTTTTTGACAAATACAGAAGTCTTACGTAAATGGATTCTAATGATCTGTTACCAGCGCCATGCTATATTGCGAATAGTGGACCTAACTTATTATATATTAAGGTTACTTATATTAATTTATCACGGCGTCAGGATGATCCAAATTATCAAAAATTGACTTCATTTAAATACAGATAAATAAAATTGGAGTGTCTGTAGGTTATACTAAAATAACCGCTTTTTATTAAATGCATATGGATGTATACACGGTACATATAGAAAAATTTTTTTTACAATTTTTGTCTGTCTGTCTGTTTGTTCCGGCTAATCTCTGAAACGGCTGGACTGATTTTGACGGGACTTCCACTGGCAGATAGCTGTTGTAATAAGGAGTAACTTAGGCTACTTTTATTTTGGAATATTTATTTATTTTTATTAATATAAATAAATAATAAAAAAATAAATATTCCGCGCGGACGAAATCGCGGGCACAGCTAGTTCGTGAATATAATTGAAACAGTTGTATACAACATTTTTTTATATTGACGGCACCTTAAATAACATGTTTAGTTGCATGTACTGACGAATAATATAGGTACGGAAATCTATAAATGTCAATCGCAAAATCTGTTATTAGAGTTTGAACCTTTGGAATGGCCTATACTTTGATGTTTCATAACAATACAAATAGGTTTGTAGAAACAGCTACGTTTTACAAAGTATAAGTTGAAGGTTGTGGAGCAGCTGACAAATTAGAGTTCCTCTTAATGCCATTCTGTCGTGATAGGTCAGAAGATTTAGAGAATTCATCGAACACTCCATTTTGCACGTGAATCTATCTTCATTTTGCACGTGAATCTATCTTATACATCTAGGGCTAATCTTAAAATCCGATAAGATAAAAATATATTTGTCAAGAAGACAAACTTTCACTCTCGGTCCTTTATATTACGACCCAAAAAATTTTAACTTGCACGTTTTCACTCGACCCTTAAATAGAGTTTCTACGCGACCCCCGAGGGTTCTGAGTGTATTTAACTACTAATTTAGGCAATCACTATCTTCTATCTAAATTTTATAAAAATTGATATTTTTTTAGGAGATGCCTATAGGGAGGTCGAGAGTGGAACTAAATAATACTCGTATTTAACGTACAAATATACGATGACATATTTCATATCTTATTTGATTATATGAAATGCCGATCGAAAATTTGCAAATAAGTATGATGTCTGATTTGCCAAAGTGATAAAGTATGATTGGTTCAGTTTTATCAATCAGAAGTAAGCGGATGTCGGGAGAGCCCAGAGGATAATTTTAGTTAGCTGTCTCCCGCAGACGGACGCGCAAAGAAAATCTTTAGAGTGCGGACAGACGACCGACGAAGTAGGTACTTATCTACGTTTACATCTTATTTATACAATATATAGAGACACTAATCAGTACGGCGTCTATTGAATCCTACGTCATTTTGGAAAACATTGATACAGAACTTTCAGAGCTCCTTGTGACTCCTCAATCTAATTAGGTACAAATTCCAGAGATGAGCTTTTAAAATAATTCTCTATTTTGATTAGTGTGTGAGTGATTAGGTCGTATATTGTGACTGCTACGACCAAAGATTACCCACAATGTATATATACCGAACTCTATTAAAATATTTTTAAAGGCGAATAAACTACGCACGCGCCTTATGCTTCTCCGTAAAGACATTCTTTTAAGAATCACTAAGGGCTAATGAAATTGTAGGAAGTCTACAATTTCACAAATAATGTTTATTTGTCAATATATAAAAGATAATTGTTTTTATATCACGGAGGTAGCCTGTCTGATAGTAAGCAAATACCGTACCGTGTCTCTATCATATACTATAATTTGATCAGAACAACATCGTTGGTATATCTAAGGTGGTATTCGGAGAATAATCTCATTGATACAATTGTGTTAATGTAGATAATAACCATTGTAACTTGACACTCATTCATAACCGACACCTACGAAATGTGGTTACATCACTTCGCGATGGGCGGGTCACAGCGAGGAATGCATGCAGATAAGTAGGTCTGACCTGTGACCCACCATGACATCTCCGCTATACTTTCTCCACGGAAGGCTTCTTGATTAAAGGTGGTAATTAATGAGGGGAACTAGCAATCCAAAGGTCAGGTCTAGTTGGTGGGTTCGAAATGAATAATTTGTTTATGCTGTTTGTATAAGCTCATACATGAATGAGCTAGAAGTACCTACTTTCAATAGTTTACAAACAGCTTCATTTCTTCATTTTACAAAGATTTACGTTGCAGGATGATATCTTGTATCGGTTTTGGAAATGCAACTGCAACTTAGTTATTTATATTTGTTACTTGGGTTACCGCTACCGCTTGTGTTGTAAGGTTACACTTTTATATTCGTCACCATGCTCCAAATCTGTCACCATATTTGGAGCCAAATTAATTCTTTTTTTGCATGCGATTGCATGAGTTGCTCTCCGCCGTAAAATAACTTAACTAGCCAAAGATTGCTATCTTTGGCTAGAGCCGTCTAGCTGAGTTTAGTTACACACCTCTAAATTTGTCCAACATATAGAAAGCACGTAGACGTTTCTCCAAAACGTAAAGAAAAAAATAATGGAAATCTACACAACTTTTTCCCCGCATTCCTTTGCAAGTATGATTTTAACAGAAGAAGACTCTGTACGCATAAAATATAAATGTGCAAAAGGAGCCAAGTTCGTTAGAAACATCTTTCAGGATATTCTGGGTCAGCGATAAAAAAGTTAAGATCTAAAAGTTGCCAAGTTTAATAGAAGTATACAACGAATTTACAACGTTCTTTAATTATTTAAAAACAATTCGTAACGTTTTTTGATATTGGACTTATTTGGCAAATTTTAATTATTAATAATTTGACTCTACCGATTAGAAATTTCTAATAAGTAATTAGTAAAATCATATTGGAAACATATAGAATCAATTTCTATATATAGTAAGCAGTAAAATATTTTCAAATTATTCGAAAGGTCGTAGTCTCTATTTAAACCCCCATAAATTGGATGGAATTACCGATTTGTTGTAAAGCGTTCGATTGGTCTCACATAACTTAGGTAAAGTTACGACTTCATTGAAGTCAGTCCAAGGTTTATCAACCTGTGTAATTACACTAAGATAAAAGAATGGCTAAAAGAAAAAACATATTTACTCCAAAAACATCAACTACAAATTTATATAAATATGCACCACTTGATAGAATGGTCACCCTGTACAACGATTTTTTCGCAAGCAATCCTACCATTGATTCAACTCACAGATGCAATTTAGGCGTTTCATTGACAAGTTTAGTGTAGATGAACGTTTTTTTCAACTTCGATGTACAATGCAATTCGTTCCTTTTCTATCACCAATTAGGTACAAATATGGTTAAAATTTGATACATACGTAATAAAACAATATAACTTTCGATTTCCAATTTTCAATTTCATTTATAACCAGTTGAGAATGCGCAAGCTTGCATTGCCAGAGGAACACCAGGCGCGTCAATTATATAACAATTCAAAAAAAAAATTTTTTTTAATTTGTCGGCCATTTTTACCATGTTCCTTAAGGAACGGTATTCCTGAACATTTCTAATATACTTTTTTATGCTGAATCCGAAACTGAAGTCAAAATTCGAATATTCGAAAAAAAGCGACAGACAAACGAACACACAGCAGCTCACACAGACAAATATATAGATTTCATATAGGAACGGTGTTCCTGAAGACACTAACATTGTATTTGTATGTTTTGGTGACTGATTTTGCGGTGAAACTTACAAAATAATCGGAAAATCCTTCGAGATTCGATCCCTGTGAACTATTTATAAACATGTTTGTACGGAACGTGCGCGAATTCGTACTTGGCCAATTTATTGTAGTCCCTTGCGTGGTAGGCGGGGAGGACTGAGCGTCACATGACTTTGTCTTTACACCACACCACACTCGCTTCATTCTCTTCTCATGCACGCTCATCACTTTCTAGGGATCCATCACCTTCTGAATATACAAGACACTCCTTCCTTAACCATAATTATCTTATTTCCTGCATCAGGAGTAATATAGAGAACTGCGGGGTATGTGTTTCTTTTACTGAAGATTTTATATCTACTCATTATAAAATAGCCAATAACAAACTAATATCGTGGTTTGCGACTATACTTAAAAAATAAACCTAAAATGTTTGCGAAATTTTGTTTAGAAAGTAGATTTCGGCTACATTTGGTTATATTATTTCCGGTTAATTCTGAGACTATTGCCTGTATTATCATATGTCTATGACCAAATTCTTAGACACGCCGTAGATGGCGAATTATCTAACGGTTGATTGATCGATAAAGTTCAGAACCTAGATAGAACAAGAAACACCAGAACCAGAAATGCTAACTTGTTTAGAAAATGCAAATTTCATGAAGCAAGCGTGTTTTCTAACTACCGGCTTGATTGATAAAAATCATTTTAATCGAAAAAAAAAGGAGTTTATCTGTGATCGTCGCGAATGTTTTTTTAAGTATGTTCTTAACAAACGTTCATATACCAAACTGTGTTTTGTTGAGGTTCAGCTTTGGGCTTATAATAAAATATTATTTAAAAAAAACTTTCAAAGACCAACTTCCTTTATGTTTTTGTTTGTAATCCCATGTAGATGTTAATTTCATAATCCTACGTATCTTTGCGCCTTTGATAATCCTACGTATATTTGGTGAAGACAAGAAGATAATTGACTAATAAGTTATGAAGTAGGTACCTATATATACACTTTTCAATAATAGAGAAACACAGACTTCTTCGACATCGCTTTCAGTGAAGCCGCTGCCATTGTTTTATTTAAAAGTTTTTATGAAATTATCGTTTAAATTTGGTATTTTGAGTTCAGTACATTTCAAGTATTTTATAGGACAGACGATACATAAAGCGTGCAAGATGGAATATATTTGAAGACAACATTTTTACTTCGTATATGGTTACAACCTGGATGACTAAACTTCGCGCTACATTTTTAAAGTTCTATACACACATTTACAAGAATTGCTAGTTTAAAGTAATAGACAAAAATGTGCTAAAAGAGAGTGTTGTTATTGGGGTTCGAACTTAAGATTATGTGATCGTATGACATAGATCGCGTACCTATACGGCGGGACCACATACGCAACAATGATAATATCGAATAGTTAGTATTAGTGTTGATCACGATCCGCAGTTTTTTGTTTTTTTGGGTAGACTTAGACTTAAAATGCAAAATCTCATTTAAATATAAAATTTGATCCGAACCCAAAAAGTCGAAACATATATATATATATATATATATATATACAAGAATTGCCCGTTTAAATATATAAGATACTTAATATAAAGAGGCCTGCTGCATGCTAGATTATAATTCATAAGAGACTATAGCTACATGTTCACAAAGGGCGTGAATATGTTTTCTAAGGGATAGGTAACAAACGAGTGTTCCACGTGTCCATAGGCTACGGCAACTACTTACAATCAGGCAGTCAGTACGTCTGATTGTCGTGTAAATTAAAAAAAACTTGAGAAATAAAAAATGAATTATAAAACCATCATTTTCCAAGATATTAATCATATTTAAACATTTTGATGTGTTTTCGATCTGATACTAAGATGAGCGGATGTGTCGTAATTAATAAGCTATTGCGTCATTGTTTTCATAGTATAAATAAAGTTATGTGTTTTATTAGTTGTTACATAACGGCTAAAAACGATACATGTCTAGTGATATACATAGAATTATTTTTCTGCAATGTCTTTGAACGAAAACTGACAAACGTAAATAAGCTATAACCGAAAATGTTCAGAGTTATCACAGACAAAAACCGTGAAATAATCTACAACAAGAAAATTATATCCAGTATCTAGATTATATATATGTATATATACTAAAATATACTAAATAGTTTAACATAATTAATTGTTATATAACATTAATGATCTCGTATGTTGTTTTCATAGAACATAAATTTAGATATTATCAGAAGTGTCTTCAATTTCGTAGTTTTAAAATATTTAATACGCATATCTGACATCACATTATATTACAAATCACGATTCCTTAGAACAAGTTTCACTTGGCGGTCTAGTCCGCACTCGACGAGTACCTAAAAGTTTCTTCACTCAACTGCCATAAGGCCTCCTTGGAAACCTCATCGTATGAAAGTGTTCGGTATCATCTCATCTCAGCATGCAATGCAATGTTTATGCCATTTATATTTAAATAACAGTTTTAATAAAATGGAATAAAGTTTATTATAATATGCATAATTTTGCAGAAAAGTCTATAAGGTTCTCCGAGCGAGCCGCTTCTATATATAAATAAAAACAGTATCTTAGTGATGATTCGAAGTGACAATACTTATTTTTTGCATTTTCAATTACATTCGACCGAAAGAAAAAAATGCATTGTAATCCAAATCTATTATATATTTTAGATCAATGAACGCAATCAATCGTAGGTTCGTGGAATGTCTAAAGTTTTGAACATTAGCGACATAAATCATTCCACAGCAGAATCGAACGCGGAAACTAAAAACGGAAGGCGAAGACAGCTCAAACCGGCTACTAAACAAAAATAGTTCCCATAGCAAGACACTTTCACTGCACACTCATATGTTGCCGACAACAAAAAAATTCTCTCCGACATGGCTTTGTCATTCACCGGTCACTTTCGGTCATTTGTTTGGAAACACGAACAAGATACGAGCATTAGCAAGTTTCACTGAGCATCGCGCATGTAAGTGCCTCTCATTATCATTATCCTGTGTAGATACTGTTCTAAGATAGGTCTGTTATACTGCTTCAAACAAACATGACCTTTGATGCGAAGCACGGTTGTAATGCAAGGAGTATCCTTCGCGCCTAGCCACTACTAATTTCTCAGGAGATTTATAGTAACTACATTCACCCGAAGGAACACATGAGCCCTCCAGGAAGCTGTTTTAGCTGCGGTTTTTTGGAACTTCCTCGCACTTTCTGAGTCGAGTTGCTTATTAAATATCGTCTTACTTTACATCTCTTTTTGTTAGATGGCGTGATTGGTTTACCTGTAATGGTGATAGTGAGCCACTTACCCTCCCGTCGTCATTGCAGCTTGAACTGCATAATTGAAAATGAAACATTACTCCGTGGTGGTCATTGCAGTTAAAGTCAAGTATAATTTTGAGATTAGCACAACGCAAATTAGGGTTAAGTGTATAAATTAAGCACTGCATGTTGCACTCAAGTTGCTTCCAGTAAACTTCCAGCTCGAAGCATACTGATGTTAGTATTATACCACTCTGGCACTCGTTATAAATAATTTAACACGGTGTTTTCACCACAACTTCAATTATTTATGTCAAGGACATACACACATTCCTCAGCTGATTGATGAATTGTTAAACTTGAAAGTGAAATAGTAGTGACACGAAGTACATGCGGTTTATTTGCTCAATTTATGTTCTTTATTATCAGTAACGTGGCAAACGTGTAGCCGAGATTGCCTGAAACAGTTCTGACATTGTCTTCAAGAGGCACATCAAAAACATTCTTTGCAAAAGGGCTTATTATAGAATCGATGAATACCTAACTGACAAAGATGACGCTGAAATGATTCAGTACATGTATAATTTTATTATTTTATTACCTACTTGACATCATCATTATTATTGTATTGTTATACTGACATAGATATTATAACATTAATTGAAAAAATAGCTACATTGGCAAGATTCTTTCATCATTTCTTCTTCGCCAATAGTCACTTTTGAAATGTTAGTAATTAAAATAAAGCAAAAGTATGAGAAATGAATAAAATACAACAAGATTTGATTTCATATATGTAAGACTTATGAAAACTACAAATAGATAAATAAAAAGAATTTTCGCGATTGTTATACATTGAAATAAACAATTTTTTAACGGAAGTATCGCGTGTTTCATTTATTTTGTTGAATCTGACGTTATTTTATTGAAACCGAATGTTTTTGAGTATCAAGTCACAAAATAATCAAGTCAAAAACCCAGAGATCTACTCAAAAACATTCGGACACCGTGAGCGATTTTTGTGTGAATTGGAACGTATATAATTAATCCATACATGTTGGTAGACGTAATAATTGAATAACCAATGTAAGACAAATGACACCTTAGTCTTCCTGCGACCACGTCTTTTTTTCGAAACGTCAGGTTCAACAAAATAAGTAAAACACGCGATACTTCCGTTAAAAAAATATTTAATTCAAAAATATTTTTTATTTATTTACTTGTACTTTCATATGAACGGTTATATCCAGGGAATGTTCAAGATCGATGGACAACATAACCACCACGTGAAAAGGTTTTATACTCCTACTTTGGAAATACCCTTGAATCCTGCATTACTTGTAATAAGAATTCGGATTATGGGATGATTATGTCCAGTTTAATAGAATAAACAGGACATAATATTCTACAACCTGAGCGATCACGGTATGTAGGCACCTCTGAAGCCATACCATGCCATTGTGCAATTTAAAGGGTTTATTTACTATGAAAGTAAGTTTTGCCTTTCATCTGACCTTATTAATCAATTAAGAATTTAATTAACATTCCATATTTACTCTAATAATTAACACGAATAACATTAGCTCTCCATAAAGGTACTTTAAATTACAACTTCAAGGTTATAATTTACGTACAATGTTGCAGCTTTGTTAGACATTGTACTACATAAGATGGCTAATTAAAATTTTAATTATTGTTATTTTGTTTACTAATGAAAACCATGAACGAAGCATAGACATATAGATAAAAAAAAACCCCTCAACATAATTTCTCGAACAAATATCTTAATTGCAATGAGAATGTTAAATACAACGTATCTCAACAGATGCTATAGGTCTACACCTCAAGTACCCACACTTGTTTCAAGTGTATACGTAAGTAGTTTGTTTTTAGTTGTAATGCGCTACGAGTATTACTTCAAGTATGTGTACCTTAGGACTTAGGGCTAATAAATTGGCCGTACATTTGATTTCCACGATAGAAGCATAAGCTAATGGTAAACTATGACAACACATATGGACGCTTGCAATACCAGCCGCATCGTCCGCGAGACTCCTGTGACCTGCGTCTCACAAAGTCCAATCAAAGTTCAATTTGACATACAGGTGTTCTCGTCATGAGGTACTCTGAAGACGAACTTTCTGTAGTATATTGTAACGTCTTGTCACGGGCTTTAAAGTACTACTTCGCTCTACAAAGCGCATACTTGTGGTCTGAAATTGCGAAGCCATGGCAAAAGGGGTGTATAGCGATAATCGCATAAACGCATGACTTGAATTGAAAATACCCAGTTGCGTTGTCCCCTTATCAGTAGAAGTCCTATCCTAATTACAGTACAAGTCGACCGCAAAATTCAACCATGACATGCGTTCGAGGGATGTTAGCACGGCCTGTGTTAAGTATATCCGGTACTGTCATAAGGAATTTGCATTGATCTGCGAGCAACTGGTTTGTTGGCAACAATCGATATAATACTGGTGTCACACCCTATTGAACACCTTTGCTATTACATGCCTCGCAAAGATTTTCATCTGGTCAGACTTTTACATACGATAACTACAATATAACCTACGAAAGGACCGTGGAGTAAGCCGTAGATTAACTCGTGCTCCTCTAAATACTCTTCCTAGAAGCTACGTGCCCTGTTCTACGCACGCTTTAACACACTTGTTGAATGACAGGCGAAAAGCTGCATTAGTATAGGATACAAATCAGGAGTAGCTGTAGCATTACTACCAATATGGCGTTTGGCCCATTTACTTACGAAAGTCGATGGGTAGCAACGGTTGTGATCTTCCATCTCGAATGTGCAATTGAGAATTCCTGCTTGGAGTTACAATACCACGTGTTGGTAGGTGGCACAACATTCCGTCATTCAAAGTGGAGTCCTTATTTTCTTTTCTACAAGAAGTGTTAACGTCGGAGGAATGGATTTCGAGTATGAAAATTACAGTTACGGGCAAGTCATAGGACTGAGTGAACCGAATCCATGAAATAGTTTAATAGATATTAAAGTAAGTAGTAGTAGTAGTAGTAAGGGCGGTTGACATGGACTCAGCGCAACATTCGTAAACTGAATCAAAAGGTTGGGGATAATCTATAACTTAATTGGGGATAATGATATAATATATGAATAAATTATTATTAAAGTATTTGTAATTATCACTAGCTCGGCGACGATGGAAAATATTGTGCGGAAACCCGCACATTCAAGAATTTATATTTCGAAAGATGTGCGACTTAACTTAAAAAAGGTCGGATTTTCCCTCTGAGTTGTAGAGGTCTGGCGGCAGTCGCTCGATGTCAAAATGAGTATCTTAAGATTTGGCGAATTTAGGTAGCGGACACCGCCATTCCTAATGCATAAGAAAATGGGACAAGGCTAGGAAGAAGAAACTAAATAGTAAACAAAAGAGTTGCATCTTCGCAATGGAGAGGTGGCATGAACACAGCGCAGCATTCGTAGTCCATATTAAAAGATTGGGGCTAATAATATGGTGTTCCGTTATTTCTTGTGATTGACAATCAGTAGTGGATATTAGTGTCATACTATGGAATTTGCGTCAATTAGCATTAGTGAAAGACTTGTGAAAGAGCTATTTAACGCCATATTTAGAATGTACGTATTATTTATCAGAGATGACTAGACACTTACAGTAGCTTGGCGAGTAAGTAAAAGATTAAAGCTAGTATGTACAGACAGTGCCAGATCAAGCCGTACTCTAATGGATAAGTAAATATCTTATGACGTTGCAATAAAGGTGACATTTGTACGGTTTTATATATATGTTGTCTTGATCGGTCGACGTGTACCTAGCACCATTGCCATTAATTACATCTAAAAAACCCCAGAAAAACGAAATTGTATTTCACAACTTCAATTATCTGTGGCAAGGATACTAATGGGTAAATAGTACATTTTATGAGAATATCGGAGAATAATGTGTAAAGAAATGAGCCCGTACATGCAAAGAACTTTCTAGTTTAGTAAAGTTGGATAATATAGGTAAGTACTAACGTTTATGAATTAAACAAGATGTGACATTTATGCAAAACCCCTTAGTAAGTACAATTCTTTTTATACTTTATAATTTTAACTATAGTGTCACTACATAATGTCGATATTCATCACTTACAATAAAATAATGAAATGGACATAGAATTCATGGCGTTAATGTTAATACTTGCACTTGTACAGATTCCACTTCACAATTTTATTTAATGAATTTCGATGTCTTCAAAATTCCACCAAGTGCCTACAATCAACAGTATCAACATGACATAGAATTCCTTTTTTCATTTTTAGTTTGATCGCATTCAACATTTATGATAATGTTACTACCGATATTGTTATTATGACGTTGTTGTTTCTATTACAGTAAACATGAATTTCATTGAAGCTGGATATTTGGGCGCGCATGTACTATAACTATAAAAGTACTGTCAGCGAAACTGGTTAAGTATTTGTTATCCTACTTCATGGGTACATGTAATGTTACTTAAGTACGCAATTGCCTATTCCTTTAATAAAAACAAATGCTGAGATGAAAAACAGAACATTATTGAGGCGAATACTCAGTCGTAAAATCGTAGTCATTAAAAATAACAAGTAGCCGATACATAAAATACTTTAACGGGAACCAACTTAATAGCGTATTTTGTAAGAAAACGAGTACGTCGCAAGTGAATGTCGTCTATGCCATATATTTAGGACAACGTAATAGTCATCGACAATTCTATTAAAAAACTGCAGCTGGACTATTACGCATAGCATTTATAGTTCTGCGGTCAAAATGTTACATTAGTGACGTTTCGTAATTTTGATAATAGAACCAATGGCAGCGACGTTGCAGTATCGTTGTAGCGAATAACTCGACATTCTGTTTGAAAACTTTGTTGTATCTGTAATCGTCTTATTGGTGTTTTACCATTACAGATGGCGGGCAATCGCAGAGACAACGCAGCAGCTGATACAGAGATGACTTGTGAAGCTATGAAAGCGATGGCATGCATCTTACTAACGGTAGTAAGTGGGTGGCAACTGGCACTAGATGAAATTGCCTCTAAATTTGATTATATTTTGCAACATCGGGGCTAGTCAATACTTTTCAGGCGTAACGCGATGTGCAGCTTTACGGATATCGGTATCATATTGTCGTCGAATTTACGCAGATTGACATCCGATCTTTGGGTGAAGGATTTCGTTTATGTTTGCCATCTCAAAATTTTTGTGTAACGGTACATTGACGTGCACAAATATTTATATTTGACTATTAATTGCCGTTATATCGACTGCCTTTCGTGCGTTGGGATAGATCAATATTAGTATTAGTTGTTGTACAATATTGTGAGTCATTCAACGTTGATAATGAGATTTCAAATATCGTTAAATTCATTTTTTATATTATAATAAGTTATGGTCAATTAAAGGCATTGCTATTTTGCCACGTCAATTGCATAAAAAAATCATTAGTATGTAATTGGCGTGTGACCTAATTTATTTTGGACATGGCAGGTGTGTTTAGTATTTTTTAACTATTGCTTGTTTTAATAATAGGATTTTTAATTCCCCGATGTTATAAAAAATCTTGACTGTAACATTTTGTTTTACTGCCTATTTCGCCATGAATGATGGGTATTTATTTGCAAGTTAATTGAATTGTAATGAAATTTAGTACATTATGTAGTCTGGAACCTGGAAATCATTGACACGCTTGGGCGAAGCTGCGGACAGAAGCTAGTAACTTGCTAGGGTATTAAAAACGCCAATCACCCATCTAATTACCAAGCCGAACTCAATTTATTAAAAACTAAAGTTGGTTTTTAAATTACAAAGTAGCTTAACATAAACGTTGTATATATTTTTGAGACCACCACTTATTTTAATATCTCACTCAATTCAATATCCCACTCAACTTCCAAACCGGAAGACGTTTCCTTCAGTGTGCACAATATGAACTATACGGACCGACATATTGATATTATTTTTTCGTTAAATTGACTATGTTACCGCGAATAACACCGGGATTCGAACTATATCTCATATATCTGAACAGATTAAGGTGTTTAGTATTTATGGTGAATAAAGTAATTCACAAACATACATGAATTTGAAAACATTACACTTCTTTTCTGGAAGAGTCATACAAAAGTATGCGTGTCTATGATTTGTAATAAGTTTAAAGGAGTTACACCGAAATTATGAGAGGTCAGTCAGTGTAAGAGACTTTCACTCGACCGTTGCCTTAAGATACTGAGAAATCGAACAGATTATCGCGCCGTACGAACTAATGTGTAATTTTAGTAATTTACTTGATTGCATTCCTACAATCAAGTAATGTGATATACTTACATTTAAAGCTCTTTACAAGAAGAAATCCAACAGTTTGTATTAAGTAAGATTCTTATTTTCAATTAATTGTACCCCAAAATATTACATAAAAGATTATACTAGTAAGATGTGGGGCCTGATTATTCTAATAATATATGATATAAACGATATACAATCATCTCCTTAAACACCTATAAAGTAGCCTAAACTGTGGAAGAATATATTCGGGATATCAGAAATTAATTTACAAGGTTCCGTTACCGTTTGTAAATGATACCTGATAGCTCAGATATACCACTGGCAACGTTCGCAGCGATCGTAAAAATGTGTAAAATTTTGCCAAAATATTACGTTCCAACCTTAAGACTCGGTAATTTGCTTTTCTGTAGTCGTTGGCAATGGACTGAAATACTGAGAGACTTTAATTATTAACTTTTTTAAACACATTACTAATCAAGATTTCGAAGTCGAAAATATCACGATCACACTACCTTCATTGATCCTTTCGAGTGATCATATGACCTTTGATCACCCGAAAGTATTGACTACAATTATCCAATATTTTATAGCGGCATTGTAACAACTGTATTATTTCCGCATAATTCGAGGAAAATACTACACAAAACTCTAGTTTAAAATCAAGGACGTTTGAGTCACGTCGTAATATTTATAATTAAGTAAGCAGCAAGTAATTATAAAAAATACATTTCAAATAAGGTCAATATAATACTGAAACTTTAAATAAAAATGAGTAAACAAAAAAGTGGACTAAATTCAGACCTATCCTAAGAGAACACAATTTGATTTATCCAAATTCACTGTGCCACAATGATTCGTTGAGCGTGATTTCGATAAACATTTGTAAAAACATACGCTAGGTACAAAGAGTTCTTCTTTTAATTAAAAATCGTAGCATGGCTTATAATACTAACCCAGGAAAGTAGCAATTTATCTAAAATTAGGAAATACGTAAGCTCACAAAGTTATAAAAATAAAGTAGATGCGAAGAATGTCTAGCCGCAAACCGCAACCCTGTTAAACGGAGTTGAAACAAGTTGAGCCACAAGGGGAGCACGAGAAGTTTTATGGAATGGTCTGAAGAGGTCGACGTACGAAGATCTTCATATTATATACGTATAAAATATAAAGGAATAATGCTCGTTTGATATATAGACCTTAAATCTGTGAAGGTGTTTTATAGCGTCAAACGTAATTGAAAAAACAATTTGTTGGGGGATATATTAGTAAATTGTTCGTCGGCTATTGATCTCAACTTAACTTGAATACATGAAATAATATATGTTCATTGCGGCGGACAATGTCACATTCTTAAAATAACACACTCGATTTTTTTATTTAACTCACGTTCTGAAAATGTTCCCATTCGAGTTTATATGTACTTTTATCACGAGAGAAACGTCATGTAAACGTTCTTACTTACCCATGGAGATCAAGCCATAAAAGTACGTTTAAATTAGATGGAAGTAACAGCGTTTAAACATTATAAAATAATATAAACAAATAGGCAAGGACAGAAAAGTGCAGTACCTTTTTTCCTGCTTGTCAACCAATTTAATTTTTCGTTTAGTTATGAGTAAAAAAATGACTATGTGAAAAAAAAACGGGAAAAAGAAACATACAAATTCATATATTTCTTTCGCAAATTTTCAAAGATGTGCGAACACACTTATACATAAAAGAGGTTTGTTGTCCGTAATAATCTCCTGAACAGACTTATTTTTATTAAAAGCTTTCTGTTCCCATTAAGTCAACTGTGCAAATGTATGTTTTATTATATGAAATTTCAATTTACACTAGTTGAATACCTTTCAGGATTCATAAATATAAGGCAACCTCAAAATAAGGAAATGTAGTTACCGACAAAATATCGCAGTAATAAAAATTACATTAGCATATGTTTTAAATTATAGAAATATAAAATATTTTAGAAACGCATTTAACGCTTGCATAATAATTAAAGGTTGTGTGCGAACAAAACCGGTAGCGAACGTACTCAGCGCTAAACTGCTATCTAATAGTAGAGTTTGCTCTTCAAACACGCTGTTAGCACCTCCAGCGATGTTAAATACCTCTTTGTTTACAGAGTACTCGTAGTAACACAAACTATGTAGAAGTCTGCTAGGACAATATTCGACACTGTAATAAAATCTACGAGCCAAAATCCATCCACATAAACATAACGCACTCACTGTTAGGTAACATAAAAGAAAATCTAGAACGTTTGAATATTAATTTCGAATTTGCTTCATTGGTGAATATAACTTATATAACTGTCACAGAAGTATACACTAACTCCGACATTTCAAACACATAATATACGTGTTTTGATTAAGCGGGATCAAGGAAAACTGGGTATTGCAAGTTATTTAAATCAATCATAACTTATTGCTATTGTACACCCTAAGTGCACAGCAAGCTTGACACTTTGACCTTCGTACCGTTATTATGACGTACGTAATAAGATTTACAAACGTTTAGTGACAATCGGTGATTTTCTCTTAACTGTACAAATTCATTTATTTATTACTTTTATTTCTGTATACGTTTAGACTACTTTCGTGATTATATCTATATTGTTAAATTTAACAGATATACGTAAATAGGGATGTATTTTTAATGCGCATTTGAAGGGTAAACATTTTTAATAAATATACATTGCCCTCGTTTCATTACGTTTAATAACTTCCAAAGTTATTACAATTTTAATCTAATTTACGGATTTCCTTCAAATCTTATACGATAAAATCTACACACGAGGGCGGAAATTTAAGAAAATATATTTGGTAAACAGAATAATGAGCCATTTGCCTTTGCATTATTATTCCGAGCTTCGGCACTGCTCATATCATTGACATATATAGAAATAAAACAAAGGTCAATAAGCGTAGTAGACCTGAGTTAACATTTTTTTCTTTTTCTTAATCGGAACATTTGTAAATTAGTAACGAAGTACAACTAACGGTATTCCGGTACCTATTGTTTCTATTTTACACCAATAGCGGCAATTATCGATTTAAAAAAGAATCATGCAAGCGTATAGATCACACTATTGGCACGCATTGCCCAATAGTCGAGATGAGATCGTGAAAGGCCGACATATGGTAATATGGCTATTAGAAATCGGAAAACGAGCGTGGCACACCGTTCCGTCGCCTCCCGACAAAACACCGGAACAAAATAAACTAGGTATACGACCAAAACTGAATGAAACAAGTTTATTGGACACAGTACAGTATAATTTTTTACCACTGCGGCCCTTTCGCTTTCTAGTTGTCGATTCCTAATTTCACTTTCGATGGAGAAGGACTCTCAATTATATGGATGGCTAAGTTTACAAATACATAAGTAAGTGCAGGATATAATTATGCTCATCAAAAGCCTGTACTTACTTGAACCGATTGCTTCGTGCTTCCAGTTTTAGCTTTACTAAAAGTGGTCAAACGTGTTGTCAACTGGAGGTTAGTGAAACGTGTAGTCCAGTAAATCATTTCAAAATATGCCAATATGCCCCACTAAGAGAAAGGAAACAAGAAATAAGTTGTCACTCAGATCATACGTTATTATTACGGATGCCTGGCCAAGATGACATGAGAACTAAAAGACCAATCTATACAAAAAGATACTCTGCTGCTAACACAGCAACTCCATAGGATTTGACTGGTAACCTCGCTCATACGCAGGAACACAACAACCCTCCTAGGGAGTTATTATTTTGCTATGGTTTTCTGTGAGGTGGAGATACTTCTCCAGACGGCTGCTTTGATGCGCCCTACTTCTCTTAAAATGGTGAATATAGTCGCAAAAATTGTATTGTATTCTTTGTACAACAGAGAACTGTAAAGTTCTTAGGCTAATAAGCAGGAGCAGTTGGTCAATGTTTCTGTAATAAAATTTATAAGCTAATAAACCCATCTGTTAGGTAATTGACCAGTGTCTCAAGTATTACCAGTATTATATTTGTTACTCAACTAGCATTTGGCGTTTCAAGGTAATCTGTATCAAATGTGATGTTCTTTGATTTTATAGATAACGCATTTCCTAAAGACGGTTGATCTGCTTTTATCTGCTTGTATCTATATATTTTTGAACTAATATGTATAATTATTGTTTTTGTAGCTACATTTTTAACTCACGGTCCACGTAGTAATTGTATCAAGCACTTGCGGGATTAACTGTTTTACTTCTTTCAATCAAACTGTAATTTAAAATATTATTTAAATTTGTTTTATAGAATAATCAAAATAATATTCACTGTACTGTAATTTCATTGCTTTTCCATAATCATCATTTTAGGTATATCGGAGCCACTTTTCATATTAAGTTATAGGTTAGTTCAACTATTGAGTTTATATTGATCTCCCTATTGAGTCCTATGACTGATCAATGGCCGGGTGTGAGGCTATTTTTTATTTATTAAAAAGGTTTTGTGCAAAATCATACATATTGTATTTAGATCAGAAAAGCAAATCAATGTGTATTAGATACATTCTTGCAGACCCCGACCTTGTGTAGATAATTGCCGGTGTACACGAATGCTCTAGAAAATAATTTACCGATACGCATAATAATTTAACTGCTGGTACAGTTTGCTCGTGATGAGCGCTGTGCTTCGTTCATAACGTGCAATTTTATTGTGTATGTAAGTGTCCTGTATATATATGTACATGATCAAACACATATATCAGCTGAATAGTTAATTTTGTGTCTTTTACGTGTTAAGTACCTGCTTTAAAAATTCCTTAAACGATTAACTTTTTTACTACTATAATTTTACTTGCTATTCTTGTCTTTTTCAGCTTTTTTGTTTAACTGTCCAATGAAGTAATTAGATTTAATTACTTCAACTACATATAAGCTTTAATATCTCGATTGTGTACTAAGTCTTTCTTCAGTCTCTCCGCTGGTGTAAAAATGTTTACCGCTACATTGGCAGATGTTTTCATGCTTCTAAACATCTGACTAAAAAAACAGGGCAATCAGTATCTACAATAAGAATATTACTCACTTTTGTTTGTCAATAATATAGCACGAAAGCGTCTTTTATGGTTCTACGTGTATTCCAAATCAGATTTGCAAGATTAAATGTACACAAACAAGTATATGGAGTGAAGGCTAGTAAAAATTTAAGCCCCAACAACAAATCTCGCGTTTTAACTGTAGCATCTAGCTAGACCCGTTTGAATGTCATGGTTAACATTTGACATTTGTAATATTTATAAATGAACCTATATTAAGCAACTTCTAAATCTAAATATTCATGTCGACAAAGGTCTAAGATTTTCCGAAGCGCTTTCTTTCAAAATTGTTTTATTTAATATGTGACTTGAACAGTTTCATTTTTCAGTTTGTATGATAATTGGCATTGGCCGATTTGCACATATCCGCGAAACCTTTTGTTCCGACTACGCTGGTTTTATGCTGCGGTGACAAGTAAATAATAAACGAAGTGCAATTACCGCTGAACTAACTACGCATCAGCTAACTGTGATGTCTCGGAATATTGCCCGTTAGACGTAAATCGCAAACTGAACATATCTGTGCCGACCATTAACCGTAAAAGCAAGAAGTCTAACTTGACAGTTATATAACTTGAAATAACTTTGTTGACAATTTTTTTGAGAATTCGCTGTGCAAGAAATACGTGTGTGTACATACCTGCATTACAATGGTCGTAGGTACTTTGGAGGTCAAAAACTCAGTTTGAAAATGCAATATGAACTTTAATGGCCAAAGAATATTCACGTGCATTTCTAATTTGATCAACCAAAACCAAAGGTTAATGCTATTTTTATTTCTCCTAGCATTGTGTGTGAATACTTATAAAATTTTGCATGTTTATACCTTAGTACACTTGAGCTGTACACTTTGAAATACTTTGCCGACAGTTTCTATTGACAGCTATAGTCGATAAACATATTATGATAAAAGCTTTTCTCATACGGGTAAAAAGTATGTTTTATGCGCACAAGACAAAGAGCGTAGTAAAAAAATACCTTAGCAGTTTCACTTTCCTCACGTATTGTGAGCCGAGCCCCATTGTTAGTGACTCTGGATAAACGGACGTCATTTTACTAATGGTTTCTTAATACAAATAAAGAATTTTCACATAACATTGAATTGAAATTTATCAATACTAAATTTACATTTTCATAAATTAATAAAAATAAAGATGTGGTTATTAAGCAATAAGCCTGAGAATCGATATGGCGACACCGCTCCATATTTAGGCAGAATGATGAAACTTCATACCAATGGAGTACGTTGAACTGGTTAGTCATTATTTAAGACTAAGTTAATTGATAAGTATAAAATATGAAACTAATTTAGAAATCTGTTATTTGGCAAACTTTAAATAATTGATATGGTAGAAACCTAGTTACGCAATTGTAACATTAGAATTCAACAAACGCAAAACTAGCGAATGAAAAACATAAACTTGTTTTATTATACGAGTAAATATGACAATTAAATACTAAATAATTTAATGAAACCATTCTTGCATGTCAAATGTAGTATGTTATCAAAACTTACGACGGTGTACATTTAATATGATGTATGATAGCCATTATCAACTTTGGCAAACCATTCACACATATATAGCTTCGATTAATATAAATTTTATTTATTACTAATTTTGAATTTTATGGTTTTAGATAGACACCAGTATCCCTAATTTACAGACAATGAGATTTTTAATGTACTTTCGCCAAGTAATTGCCGGTAAAAGTGAACCCAAAAAACGACTTAATCTATCAACCTTATTTAGTCAATGCTTTATTTTTGGATACATTTACGGAAAGTTAATTTTTGCAAGCTTTCATAAAAGATTTACTATCCAATGAACAAAAAAGTATTTTTTCTTGTCAAGTTCAAATAACCCCAACAAGTGCATTAATATCATTATATGGACAGAATAAAAGGCCAAGAATAAAAGGGAAATAACATCTATGTTTTATAAATCTATAATTAGTGCAAACAAGAGTTTTGTATTGTATTAAGGAGGAGTTTTTCTATTTACAACGTTGTTGTCAAGGGAAAATTGAACATCATACTGGAACCGCAATGGTTGCGTACTGTGCGGCTTCCTGGAAGTTTTCTTCTTAGAACACCCTGCCGAGGTTCACTAGCATTCTTCAAAATAGCATGCAGAGATTTTTGCAGGCTCGACAAGTATGATGCATAAGTTACTTTATAAAAAAATGTAACGCGAAACTCGGACAGTTTGAGGTCATAAATGGCACGGGCCACGAGCCACGACGGGATAGGCTATTTTTTCACCACTAATGTGGAAAACAAATACTACTGCCTGCCTGATGGTAAGGATAATAATTACTTAATATAAATCGGTCAAAATACGACCTTTGGGCAAAAGCTGTGTCGATTTTTAAGAAAGAAACTCTTGCAGATTGGGATTGCAAAAAAGATATAAGAAAGATGGGTTGTATGGAAAAAAATAGCATGTGTATTAAGATGCGTATTAAGATAAGACAAGTAGAAAGAATGCAGAATGAAAGAATGACAAAACAACTGTACAACGTGAAATTTAAAGAATATCATGTAAGCATGAAAAGACCTATGCATGTTAAAGAAACGAGTGTAATTCTATATATACATAGTAACGCTAAACCACTCTACACACGTTTTAGCACGTGTGTTTAGAGTTACAATAACTTGTTCTTTAAAAACGACGTGAAGTGCTCTTTTCATGGTCGGCAACGCACGAGAGATGCCCTTGGTGTTGCAAGTTTCCATAAGGTAACATAACATAAAAGGCTGATAATACGTTTTTTTTTTACCTTAGCATTACAACTCGAACTTCACCGTGTCTCATTATATTCAGCACCTATTATATCATGTTTTTATTCATTCGCTCACTCCCAGTATCATATTCATCCTGTCGTTCACTTTACACTTCCAAACACCACAAAAATCGTGTACCCATTTTCTCTCAATTCGAAAATCTTTTAAATGAATTAAATAATTCTTCAATTAGTCATCCTCACTTCTTTTTTCTCCATCAAACCCTGATCAACATATTTATACAGTCTATAAAAATGGCATCTAATTGTATTTTTGAAATCATTCCATCGTTTCAATGAGCGCAAACATGATTTGCTGTAAGTTGGCTACGAACTGGTTATCCTGCAGGTTTCAGTTGAAAATTATTTTCTTGCAATATCATTAAGTTACAGAGTAGTTACTAAAATTTAAAGAGATCTGGATCAGTCGTAGGAGTTGCATCACATCTTTATCAACTAGAAAAGAGCTGACGCTTTTCAAAGGGCTGAACATATTTTCTGGAAACATGGCTAAAACACTCTTGTTCAATTCACACAAAAAAAAAACCAAATCAAGTTTGGTTCATCCGCTTGGGAGCTACTATGGAGAGACGCGCGTTAAACTTATAACACTCCTCTGCTTGCGTCGGGGTTTAAAAATATAATTCCAGTTGCAACCACTCTTGGTGTCCGACAGTAATCTACTCGTACTTTGTGTTTTATTTCCTTGATATATATGGCCTTCTTCTACAAGTACGAATGATCACAATGGGGTCTAAATAGAGCGTAGCGAAGGGGATCACTAAATTTAATATCGTACTTAGCTATACTACCATGCCATAACGTCACACCCATTAGACGGCAGCATTTCTTATTGTAAAATTTGTAGAGATTGTTTTATATCATGTACAAGAAGAAACTATTCTATTTGCAAGATTTCAAGACTCAGACCACTGCGTCTAGAAATTTGACGTCTTGCATGAAAATTTCCATGAGATACAGGGACACGCGGACGAAGTTGCGCCTAAATTCTAGTATTAAATTAAATTGTTGTACCTATAATCACAAACAATGTCACGATTCAACAGTTTTCTATGTGATCAGCAAATTTTTGAAAACAAACAAGCAGAGTTGAACTTTCGTATTGAGGGTTCAGTATGATGAATATGTTATTAAGGGTGTTTTTTTTTAATCTGACTCACATCTTAAGGAAACTTTCTTTGTGATAAGTAACCAAAATAATTTATTTTAAATTATTGTAGTTAAGTACCTAATATAAAAACTATACATTGCTGTTGGACAACAAATGTAAGTTTAGACGCACATAATTGAAAGATTTAATGTTTTAATTTAATTCAAGTAAATAACTATTTATTGTATTTTTTATTTGATTTTAGAATTAGTAGTTTCAGAGATAAAGCAGGGTAAATTGACGGGGAGGGGGAATAGTACTTTATAGCTATTTTCTTAAATAACTTTAAAAGTATCTATTTTATAATTATAAAGTAAATTTATTTGAGAAAATATAAGTATATATTGCATTTGATATATGACATGGAGCAGTTTGCAAAACTTTATTGTTGCCCCCAAACGTGATCTTCATATTCAAAGTTCAATTTATTCTCTTATGTGTTTGGGTCACAGAAACATATAATGCGTATCAAATTTTAACGTAATCGGTTTAGTAGTATTGAAGCAAATTAGCTGTGATAGACGGACAGACAAACACACACAAAAATGGTCCTACAAGGGTCTCTATTTTTCAAACGTCGTACGGAACCCTGAAAATCGAGTATGTGTTTTAGGTAGACACATCGTAACTTGAACTAGGTATTTCTTCATACAATTTAAAGTAAATGAATTTTCTGGATAAACATAGAAAGCGTTACTAAACAAATAAAATCGATTCATTTAAGATTTGTTATTGTGATACGGAACACTCGCTGCGCCCGGCCCGTCTCTCACTTGACAGCTTGCTTCTTTTTTATAATGCATTAAAATGAGGCAAGAGTCGAGATGAGACTGACATGACGTTCATTAAACTCTCGTCTGTATCTGACCCGACGTACTTGAATAGTTTTTGTAATCTTCTATCGATTTGTATGAAAGAAAGTGGGTTAAAATCTACACATGTCTAAAAACATCACAGATAGGATATGTATGTCAAATATGCGAAGGAAAAGCCTACTTGCATAACAAGTTAACTATAAGTGTCTTTATAAATATTTAAAATGTTATAATGATCCCATGGAGGTCGAGAAACGAAAAGTGAAATTAATTAGAGGACAGCTTTATTACTACATTAGTCAAAGTATTTGATGCGATGTCTGACATTCGCTTCTACGAGTAACACTGCTAGTGTAAATTTAAGAACCTATTTAAATAATCTGAGGAGAAACTCTCCTGGACAGTACACGAGGTTAAACTTGCGTTACATCAATAAATTAAAATACGAAAATATCTTTGATTTTGGCTTTTTTCCCATGCTATCGAAGGTCTCCAGACCTGGAATATCATCAGGAAATATATCTCACGGTATGAGGAGCTTTTACTTCGCTATCATCTTCTGTGTAATTTTATTTCACAAATCCATAGAATAACTGTTACGAATGAAAGTAAGTATTCTGAACATTTTCAATACATTTTATGACTCTATTAAATTGCGTAAATATATACATCACGTAAATTGTGCATTGTTTATTATTATTGTCGACGCAATTACGCCGAGCTATAATTATATAATTTGATGGTTGATTTATCTATAACTCAATTTGATTTGTATACCTTGTCACTGCAAACACAAACGTAGTTTGGGTTGCAGTAAGAGCAGTCGCATTCGGCACATTCGCTCCAGAATATTTCGCCGTTGCAGCCTAGGCGGCCGCCCGTTTCGACGTCCACCCACGTCGACCGCTTCATCAGGATGAACTCTTGGTTCACCAACACTCAATTTTCAACAAAATGTCTATTCACAACAGTCACTTAAGATCCAAAACTAACATCACCAAGACGATGCAATCCTCCAACGACTAGATCAAAAACATTTCACCGTTTTCCAACTTTAATAATGTCACTGAACACTTTGAATCGAACAAAGTTTTTGACCGGATAAAATCACAGTTTTAAAACTGAAGTTAGAGTCCGCGAAAGGTCAAACACAATGTTTTTTTTTTATAAAGTATTGCATTTACGGCAATTTGGTATCAGGCGGGCATGAGCGTGGCGAAGGTGTGCGAGCGAGGCGGCAGGACCGCCGCGCTACGGCTCATCGGGCAGACTGCTACACACGCCAAGCAGAACAGCTGCGGACTGCCTGCGACACTCACCTCCGACAAGGAAGTCCTCCATTAACCCGGCCAACAAATTGAAATTCCTTTTGTGTTCACAAGTTTAGCGATAGGATATATAAGTAAATTATTACATTGATACTTATTTCGTAAACATATGCAATACGTGTTACCAGAGGGAGACTTTGTACAAAAGTCGACTCACCACCACGCAGACAGTGGTGAGTCGTATGTCTCACCTATTTCTACCGCCGAGTTGCTAATATTTATATAGCTGTGTTCCGGTTTGAAGGGTGAGATATGGCAGTAAAATTACTAGGTACTGTGACGAAACAGCCTTAGGTCACAAAATTGGCAGCGTGCGAGTAACATCCCCGTGGTGGTGCGAGCGTCAATAGGCTGAGGTGACCGCTTACCATCTAATGCGGGCCGCATGCTTGTTAGCCAATTTAATTGTATAAAAAAAACGTGGAAGCCATCAGAGACAATTGTTAATAGCGGTTGATAATTTATTGCTAATAGTATAGATGTTTCATTAGATTGGTAAAGTGTAAGTAACCTTAAGTCAATGAATTACAACACTACATTTTCCTATAAGATTTTCTCCGATTTTCCTAAGATCTTCATTATAAAATAATGACGATGTTTGGCACATTTCTATGAAACTTTTATTATGATACTTAACACTAATCACTGTTTTTTTGTAGATATTATTAGTAAGTGGAATTGCACGTTTAAACACTTGGATCAAATCAGTGATACGACTGCGTAGGCTAGTCGCAGCGACGGCCGCCGATGTAGTACATAATGTCCATTCAACGAGACATAACATAATGAACTGTTGACAAATATCTAATAAAAACAAGCATTCTTCACTTTCTGTTCCATAACACACACGTCAACAGCTTACGAATTGCTTATAATTACAATGTAACTATAGATGCGAAAAATATATTATTATTACGTCCTACGTAAACGAATGGACGCCCTTCTGGAAGTATTACATCACACTCTTACACCATCTGGAGACTTGTTTAGCTTGGGAGGCCTAATCGGAAAGCAGTTACCCCAGGGAATGCAAGGCGTACTCAATCAGGTCTAAAGTGTATGGTTATGTTATGACTAATATGGGTACCCGAAGATGCCCAATAATTGTGTTACATTATAAAGTAAATTTCCCTTGGGCTTATATTACCAAAAAGTGGAATATATGTTGTGGTCATACTCGTTTATGTTGAGGTAGTTCGACGATAGTTGATGCCAAAACTTTAGGAGTGTTATAGATATATACGCAATTACACAGTTGAGTAAGTGACACTTCCCACAAATGTTGATAAACTATTTTAAACAAAGAACTATTTTGATGAACAAAGAGTTAAGCAATTGAAACACGATGGTAAGGCAATTGACTATGTATAACAATGTTATCAACGAATATATGAGAATCTCAGAAGCTAATTTAATGATGTTATAATAATTGTGAAATTCGAGTATGTAAATTTTGGTACTGTCTCAAGCGCATATTAAGGGGTTTAGTAAAATGCAGTTTTTTATAGAAAATTCATATTTTATAATAAAAACTAGTGAAGTGTGTTTCGATCTCTCTCTCGACTCGTCGTAGCCCACGAGTTACAGTTTCATTTTTTGTTTTGTACGGGGGCACCTTTTAATTTTAACTTTTTTTTTTTTTATAGCAGCCATAGTAATCACACTATATGAAATTTTGAAATGTCTACCTATAAGGGTTCAAAAGTTACAGCTCTGTGACGACGGACGGGCAAACAGCGAAGCCTTGGTATTAGCATCCCGTTGGCACTCTTTCGGTATACACCCTGAAAATTATAAATTTCCGATCGATTGTAATTAGTTTATAAAATATTCAAATATTACTTTTCTTTTCTTCATCGCACCACGACTAAATTGATCGATTGATCGTGTTTTATGAGCATGTGACGCCAGGACCTCTAAGAAACGGGCGGGCAAGAAAAGAATTATGAATGTTAAAGAAACGAGTGAGATTAGTAATCCTTGTGACGATTTAGATATATACACGGTAAAGTACAAATGATTTATTTTTAAGTAATTGTTAGCTAGACGTGCATTTAGGTGTAGTAAGGCAATTATATAGTGCGTATAATAGACATCAGCAACACCAAAGAGTTAACCCTATCAGGAAAAATATAATAATGAAAAGGTTTCATTATTTCAATAAACTCCGGTCCAACAAAATGTGCCGACAGACGTCATGATTAACATTTAATATCTTATGTTGAACGGTACATCACTGTTTATTCTGTCTGTGATACCAATAAATCCGCCGTTTATGTGTTTATATCGAGGTTACAGTGCCAACAGTACCGGCTATGCAATATATTTATCACTATATCAAGTAACATACGCGTTTCTTATCCGTCTCTACACATATTCAGTGTAATATCGCCTTCATTACTAACCTTACAACTATAATTAAATACATGTATATTTTCATAATTAGTTAGTTATCAGAAAACTATATTTATGTGCCTCGAAAGGATAAGTTATCCTTTACCATCAATCCTTCCTTTTAATATTACAATAATTAGGCACATATTGTTTATATGTTACTCATATGCTGAAGCCCTCACAATGAGAGAATTTTTGTCAGATCCGACTGGGACAAATGCGTGATTCAAGTTACCTCTTTCGTTAATTTTTGCCGGAGACCTGCTACGTGTGTGCAGCGCAGCCAAGTAGACTTTTTGGGTCAATGTAAGAACGTGATTTGATTTTATTTTAAATGGACTAAAATTGCTACAATTTACATGGAATCAGAGGTCGAAAGAAAGTTAAACTTTCCTAAAGTTCTATTACTGTGGAATCCTTTTAAGGTTTGGTTAGAGATTTAGTAGAGCTTATGTATAAATCTGACTAGTAATCTATAAGTTTGTTTGTGGGTGCGAAAAGCCCTGCAATAGGAACGTGGGCAAAATATTTGTCGTCGTAGACTGTTGCGCTAACTTCACCTTTATTCTATTGCTCATATTTGTAAAACGAGGGCTCCTGACCCCCTTCCTTGTTTGGATGCTGTAAACGACCTGGTTAACGTGTTCGGTGGCTTGGAAGACAAACGTAGGTAAGGGAATGAACGTTTGATAGAAATTATCTAAAATGCCATTGTAATACCTACATTATATATACATAAAACATTGCATTTCAAGTATTCATCATAAGTATCGATTTAATGCTTATTACAAAGTTATTACCAAATATCTACAAAAACAGACACGTTCCTTACATTAATATGCAACGCATAGTTAGATTTAGCAGCTTAAAAATACACGGAAGTTATACACGTTTATGGCACTCATTAACAAAGGATTTTTCAATAGGATATATATATTCGAAGCGAAGTTACGTTTATGCAATGACTGTAGTAAAGTAGTAAAAAGTGAGCTTGTCAAATGTGCTGAATCAGAGAAAACAGATACGGGAGAAGAATCCAAGTGTGGAGACATACGAGCCGATGTAGCGAGCTAAAGATGGATCGATGACTCAAATGGATGCGAAAAGCTGCATCCAACCGGGGATAGAGATATGGGTTGATGTTGATAATGATGAATAAATACGATAGAACTTGCAGTGTTAGTCTTGGAAAGTATAACCAGCTGCTTGATTGCCACAAACATTACCTTGACCATGAATGCCCACGCAAAAACACTGATTGAAAACGGTGCGATTAAAAAATACTATTATTGTAGGTCAGTGGTACTGAGCGCTCTTTTGTATCGTCTCGCCCGACGCGGCGCGACGGTGATATGCAGAAAAACACTTCATGAGCGGAGAGCCGAGTCATCGTTTATGTTCTGGCTTCACATCGGCATAGCTCGGTAGCATTGAACTTGATTACGATCACCGGTTGTTTAGGGTCCCGCATCCAGAAATATTCCTAGTCAGTTCGTCTCGTCACCGGACTCAGAGGTAGTCATTTTTATGTGTTTTTGTGTTTACTGTATCGTAAAAGTGGTAGTACGCAAAATAAAACTATATAGTCTCTGTATATACTGCAACAAATAATAAAACAATGCGAGTCGGACCCACACTAAGGATTCATTGTTCATTAAAATGTCTTATTTCAGATTTTTTAATATTACGTCGGAAGGCCTGTGAGCATATGGCTCACCTGATGTAAAGCCGTCACTGTAGTCTATGAACGCTTCCAATACATGAAGTGTCACTGTGCATTGCCGCCCCTGCTCATAACAGAGCAACTCCTTGTTAGTTTACTGGCAACCTCACTTACTCGCAGAAACACACTAACCCTTCAGGAAGTTGTTACTTGGGCGCGGTGTTCTGTGAGGTGGAGGTACTTCCCCAATTGTACTGCTTTGATGCGGCCTACCTCTCTTGGAAACATTTAGGCCAAGACAAACAGACGTGTTCATGTACTCAAATGTTTGTTCGATGAGAATCGAACCACGAGCGTTGGTGTTGAAGTAGCATTGTTAATCACTCTTACGCTACTTTAACACTCATAGCTCTTCTCATGCACGCTCACTAGTTTCTAGGGCTCGTGACATTATCTTCCGATAAAACACGATCAATTTGGTCATGGTAGGAAAGTTGGTTAGTTAGTAGTAGTTAACTTTCCATTAACGTTACGAAATCCTTAGTGCACCTGCGGATTAGCTTTTGATAGGTTTTTTACAATGTCGTCGGAAGGAAAACAAGTATGAGTATGCCCGCCTGTTGTGAAGTGGTTAACGTAGTCTATGAAAATTCGCAATTCAAGGTGTTTCCCTCACACGTTACCATTCCTGCTGTAATCACGGCTACTCCTCAAGTCCTTGCAGGTAGTATGATTCAATAATTATCGTAATCGTCTACATAAAATAAAAGATCTGTATATATCATAGCCAAAATTATCTCATTACTTTCAACAAGCAATTCTTGTACATATATAAACTAGATGTAGCCCGGGACTTCGCTCGTACGTTTACCGGTATTCCGTAGGAGTTGCTTTTTCTTACTTTCTTTGTTTTTTCTTAGCTTGAAGGGTCGTATCGTGCTTTTAACAGCCTATATATATAACCTTCCTCAAGAATTGGGTTATCAAATGCAAAATTATTTTTCCAAATCCGACTTTGATTTTGACCGTTCCAGAGATTAGCCTGTTCAAATAAACAAACAAAGAAACTTTTATTTTTTATATTAGTATAGATATAGAAGGATTAGTACAGATATATATATAGTGCATCTTGGCTCTAACAATTTGGATGAAATTTTATATTTAGAGGTTTTATTTTTAAATTTATCCATATTGGTATATTTTATAAAAACAAGCAATTTTGCAAAAAAAAGCATACAAAAGCAAAGTTCGGTTACCCAGGTACGTACGGTACTTTAAATATTTAGGATGGTTATGGTCGCTATTGTCAACATAGGCGTTAACGAAGTTTTCTATACCTCATGACCAGAATGGAGATTCTGATTTTATATTAGGTGCTTATAATTAATTTTCATATTAGCGACTTTCTGAGGATTATTACCACAAAACTATACAATAAAAGGTTTTAGAAAGCACGAAACAAAGTAAACTTCCGCATATTTCGAGTGTTAATGCGAATAAGGAGAGATTGGCAATCGGTTCCTGCCTCTTCGACGTCTGTGAATGGTCGTGTAGGTGGCAGAAATGAGTGCTGGCGGTTCAAGGTGTACGCCACGGAATTGATTATAACTGTACTGAATCTCAATTGGCTATGTACAATTGAATGCCCTGTTTAATATGAATGAGATTATGACTTGAGTTCAAGCAACACACTGTTTTCGCGGACACTCAATTTTTTTTATAAATAGATTAAGGTTTTCGTGGATATCTATATGTAATGTTAATCTATTCTACTTTGTTATTCTACATAGGTATTTGTGGTACCTTATGCTCATTAGTATTTTTCCTATATCAGGTTTTTACAGGATATGCAGCGCACGGGTGATTCCCTAGAGTTGTAAGTGTGCTTATGCCATGGGAACCGTTTAACATCAAGTATGCCATGCGCTTGTTTGCGTGATATAAAAAAATATGCATCACATTGAAAATACAGACAATAATCAATAGCGTTCTTAAAGCGTCATCCTCTTATTAATAATTAGAAAGGGAATGAAATTAATGATGTAATAAGAGTAGTGTTTATTAATGAGTTTAAAAATATGCTTGGTCACAATTGTTAGCATAAAGTATTAATTTTATCTCTAGCTATGACATCAGCAGGATATTTCAACCAAAGCAGAGTTTGACCAGTCTGAGGTATGCTAAGCTACACACAAGGCGAAGTGTGGGCGAACGGCATTTGGGCGGCTCACGAACTTCAAGATTTTATGGACAAATAAGTCCATTTCATCACGCAAATATGGAAAAACAGGGTTTTATGTTAATAGGTATAGCAATTTTCTATAAAATCTTAGATATTGCGATACATGTCTCAAATGTCTCGCGTGTCGTGTCGTTAACTCGTATTGTTTTACATAACTATGTTCACTAAGGAGCGTGAGATGGGTAACACTTATGGAAACATATTCAACTCACTCAGGCAGCATAATATCGCTGGCACCTAGCGCCATGACCTAAAGATGTTTTGTCACAGTATCCGAGCTAACTCGTTCACCCTTAAAGCAGAATAACAGAAAAGCTAGCAATGCTGTTTCGCGGACAAAATAGATGAGATGGAGATGCACCCATAACCATTTTTAAAGCCTACATTTGTTAAAATCATCTTATTTACAGTGTAAAGTGGATGAATATTAAAATGGCAAACTTTAATAATATCTCATGATTCAATTCAATTCTTATTTTCTTCTGTAGATTTTCGAATATTTACGTTCTGCTACCTACTAGAGCTGCAAGTTCACAAATAAATTAATTATGGGTCGTCAGATTTCATACTCGTGGAATTTTCTAAAAATTACTTTTTCAGTTGTTAACACACATTTTGCGTCTTTTTTTCTATAACTTCGGAAGGTATACAAGCATGTTGCTATCACAATAACCCCTCAGGAGCTAACTGGATACATCTATCTGCAAAGTATCTACCCATATAAATAAATAAAATACAGTGAAAATGGCGCCTGAGACTCTTTGGACGTTTGCCATAACTATTAACACTTCTAAAACCAGCTGAGTACTTTTCCGAGTTCTAATGTCAGGGTTAAAGCTAGCTTCACCTTAGTGCGCCCTGCCAACTAGCAAACAAGGATCTGGTAAAAGAGTTATATATCAGCGATATTTAATAATAGCCCGACTGGCGGTTTTATCTACAGAAGACCGTAACTATATAATCACTACCTGGGTGGGTGTTGATTTCGTGCGAGTAAGTGTGGTTACTAGTAATCTCCTGGGAAGTTGCTATGTTAGCAGCAAGGCAGGCTGCTGACTGAAGTCGCCCGTGTTCCATGCTTTCCTAAACTATGGCATTCATCCATCACATGAATCGGATGTATAACGCTAATGTAATATAAAACTGGGCAGGCACGAGTCACACCTGGCTCTAGGGCACGCAATTCTGTTTTTCTTTCGTTCATTTCTTACATTACCTCAACCTGTGCAATAACAGTAATGTTTGTTTATTTTGATCACAGCACAGCTCACAAACTACTCGTACGTACGTCTTCAATCGCCGTTATGAGTATTTGCTGTTGGGTGTAAATAGATATTCCAAAGGTCTTATTAGTCAAGACTTCGTAATAAAAATGGTCACAAACTCAAATTTTCGCAGCATTCCTTTTTTATTTATTTCGAAGATCAGAAAGAACAAAGCTTTAACTTGATTTGAAGATTATGATTATGTTAATGAATTACAAAAATTGGCACCTTACGTGACTGTAAACAATGGACTCTTTTTATGTATTATAAATAATTTAATTGAAACGCATTTGTTTCAATGTTCGGTTTTAGTTCAACATTTTAAACAATTACTTTAAAATGTGTTCCTATATTATTTAATATAATTATAGTCATTAATTCTTGAAGATTCATTAATGATGTTTTCTGTCCTACTAGTAGTCTATAACAGCTCTTGATAAACATGGGATTATTGTCGCAAACAAAGAGGCTGGTAACGGAACAAGCGACAAAAACAGACACAATACCGATACGCTCTGACTGATGCAGGAAGCAGGTGTGGTTCTAAGAAGTTGATAGGGTTCAATCGTGTAAGGTGTTTACGCCATAGATGCTGCTAATCGTAATTAACTGCCTCTCAGTAACGAAGATCATGTTTTGATATAGGTCCCTTAATTTTGAACATTCACAGAATTTCATATTATTCAAGTTGCTTTTCTCTGTTTGTTGATTGTACTAATATTATCAAAGACTTTACAGTTTTGCCTAAATGCTATTGCTCTTCAGGAAATACATAAGATTAATATATGGTATAATATTACATTATCAAAATTTTAAAAGGCGGACCAGTGTCCGATTAAGCTTAGCAATCTATCGAAGCCTCAAATGCGAAACTTGTGTTATGGTCCGAGATAACTGATAAACAAGTGTATTTTTTGGCAATACATACCTATGATACATAAGTATTTACAAAAGATATGTACTTATGTAATCAATACTGTTTTGTGTTAAAATAGTCATAGCCAAGCACTCGACCAAAGTCATCAAACATACATCCCATGTAAGAAATTAGCAATTCAGAAGAAAAATTGTTTGTGTAGACGCACAACTTTATTTTAAAAAAAAATGATGTTGAACAACCTAGATGGTCTTAAAATGTAAACTTAACTACAGGTTTAGAATTTCAACATTTAACGTAATAGCTTCTAAGATCCTAATACTTCAAACGAGCAGTTCTTATATATATATATATGTATATAAATAGGTATATTTGTAAATTCTTGTGTATATATTTGGAAATGTATATCGATTTGTAACAAATTTTGTATTTAGATAGATAGTGTTTCCTGAAAAACAAATGCGATTTTACACCAAAATAAATATAATAAACGCCGAGTGAAGCTTAAAAAATCAATGCAAAGAGGGAAGGGCGTAAGATACCTAATGGTGTAGAACATTCAAGAGCACTTTGTAGTGACGATAGGTTGTTAGCTCGGATAGTTCCCAAGGCGAAGCCGGCCATACTGCGGTTTTACGTCAAGTGGTGTGGAAAAAACATGAGAGACAGGATGTGCATGTGAACTTTCTACTGTATACACGCATACTACACTACCATTGACATTGCAGTAAAGTTGAAAAAACGTGGAGCATAAGATATTTCGAAATTAGTTTTTATTGCATAAGAATATTAATTCGGTCTGTTCCAAATATTCCCAATAATTATTAAGACAAGAAAGAGATATCCTTAATTTTTTTCGTGAGAATATTGACTGAATATTCGATGAGGTAGTTACAAACAAATACAATATCCATTGTCGAACATGACATAAGTAGTTTTTATGAACTATAAAGATACTAGATAACATGCTGTGCTCACCTTGGGAATGGAATGTTACCGTTTACTAAGGAACTTGAACAGGTTACATTTTTTAATGATCGAACAATGGTTGCTTTAGTGCTCAAGACTGTGAAATTAGTTAAATCGAATTATGCGCTCCTGTACAAGAATATAATATTTTCCTATGGAAAAAGGGATCCACGAGAAAGCCCTACGACTGCAAACGTGATGGTAGTCAAACAGGATTCATGCACTACTGAAATATATAGGTTAGAAGTTGTTCTCACTAAGTTATTGATAAAAATTAAATCTTCCTAGCGAAAATACCCGTCATACCGAACAAACAAATGATGCTATGCAAAGTTTAATTTTGAGCTGACTAAAATAAAGGCTCCAACAGAGTTCGTATAGACATTACAAAAAATAAACACTTACGTTATGCAGAAAGTATATCGCAGCAACTACCGCTTTAATTTTTCCTCTGTGAGGTATTTTCTTTGGTTTGCTTGACATAGTTAATCAGGGATAATATTATCTATGTCACTTGTCACTTAAAAATATAAGTCGCTTTTTAACAAACGTTCTTAAGTCACACGTTGGAGTTGAAATTCTTGTAACAGGTATTCTGAATCATAAAAATGTACCTATACTCAAGTATCTACTCGCGGGTAATGAGCATCTTGATAAAACCAGAATGAATGATGTAGATAGACAAGCTGTCCCTCTCAGCTTGTATTTTACGACGTGAGTTTTTATCAAATGTTTGTCTAGTTTGTTTGTTTTCAATGTGTACTAACGAATTAGAATACTTGCTGTGATGTCATTGCTCTTTCTTATAGTATCGCCATATTGTTTTTTGTGATATTTTTTTATTTCAGCTCAGCATAGTAGAAGCGAAACGCTCGCTTGCTGGTAAGTGAAAAGAGGAGCCCAAATCGCAGTGGCAGCTGTCCTGTCAGTTGACGCAGCCTATGCTGGCCGGCAAAGTGCTTCTTCACGCTTCGCTTGAATGATCCCATATTGAAGGACGGAGGAAACACATGTGCCGGCAAGGCGTTCAACTTTTTAGGGTTCCGTAGTAAACAAGGAACCCTTATAGTTTCGCCATGTCCGCCTGTCTGTCTGTCCGTTTGTCTGCGGCCTAGCTCAGAGACGCCTGATACTAGAAAGCCGTAGCTCATATGAGAAGTGAAATTTTTTATCAGACTCGAATGCCTCTATGCTTTTAATGTGATCTGGATAGTCGTAGATCAATTCTCAGTAACTTTGTTTTGAATGTTAAAAAAAAATTCAAATAAGCTCGATTTTCCTATTATTTTAGGTAACTCATCTAGTAACCCTACACTGTGAGTGGCCCGATATGCGCTTAGGCGGTTTTTTTATAATGCGACAAAGATAGAAATTGCCGAACTTTTTAGTATGCGAGGAAATATTCTCGACAGAGGAATAATGACAAAATGTAAATTAATTAAGGAAAGTATTCCTTATGGCAATGGCAAACAAAAAACTGGTCAATACGCAAAACCCAAGCGTAAATACATTAACAGCGGGAAAGGGACCATGATATGGAACACAAAAAAAAGTTTTATACCGGATCGCAGCCGCTTTCCCGCTTTTTCCGCCTCCTTGGTTTTTGGTTTTGAATTTAGTAGAATTGATGATATCGATAAAGCAGAAATTATTGAGATAACATCGAGTCTCACCCGTCACTGCTTCGTCAAGCTCGAGCATTACTTTGGCTGGAAAATCAACGACGTGATAACTTAATTTAATATTAGCAAAATAAATGATGATAATCGGCTTCATAGTTTTAATTGAAACTGGTTTCATATGAAGTCTGTATATGAATGAATATACGAGTATATTATAAAACCTATGATAATGGTGCACTATTTTACTTAAAATTAGCAATTTTTGTGAGTTTATTGCCGAGCCTATTACGAGTAGAAAAGGAAACGAAGAATAGTACTAATTCTATTGGAATTCAACTTCTATACATTGCTTGCAACATCGTGCACGCGTTATTTGTTTCCCACGGGAATTTTGGATAATTCTTTCTTAGCAGACGCCGATTGCCTTGAAGGTCACGCGTTGCTATATAATACGTCTTAATAAGCTTATTGCTTAATATATGTATGTACTACGTGTAGTTGTTACGTATATTCACGGCGCATTTGATGGTTATTTCCTATTAATTATTGCCCGTTAAAAAGCTTATTATTAATCCCTTATTTTTGATGTTTTCGCTTTCGTTATATACATAGTATAGTTTTGTAGGTAATATTTTAATAATTGACTTTAATTATAGGTATATTTTTTTGTAATAGAAAATTTATTTTATAAGTTATTAAAAATATTTCTTGTAGCCTACATTTATTGTTAAATACTTTGTTTTTGTTCACGCGTGGATCATTTAGTGAAAAACAGACAATTTCGATTGCCCGAAGGTGTTGTAACTACTTACAATATCTTAATTTCTCAAAAAAAAAAAACATACATATAAGTAGTCATTATATAATTTTACCAGTGGTATCATTAGAGCCTACCACGATGGACTATACAAGTGTGATGAGATGGCGCCACCAAGCAGGCGCGCGGCGCGCTAAATGCCACTAATGTGGAGGTCGCGAACCTTCCAAATAGGTAAACGGTCAGCCTGAGGCGCTTGATTGAGTTTATTGGGCTTGCCTCACCGTACTCAGGACCAGCTGTTGCAATGTCGTTATGCAAGTGCATGTGTATGTAATGTATGGCAAGCCATCGCAATTTGAGCGAATGGGCCGTAAGGTTGCCTAGATTATTAAAGAAATATAACTTGTAAATTTTAGAGTGGATAAAATAAAGAGCTTTTTTATACAACGTCAGGACGCATACAATGTGCGGCCCAACTGATGTGAAGTGGTCACTGTACGCTATGAGCGCCCTATATTAATTGAACACGAAAGTTATTAATTTTTTGTACCTTTCGTGTATGTTATATATGATATGGTGTATTTTATTAGTTTTATTAGTTAGTATTAGTTACTAGATATCTTTTGTGTCTCTATTAATATACACTCAAGGTAAACTATGAATATAAAAATGAACACATCTTAATTATAGCGTTTTAGCTTATTTGGTTTCGGACGTATGTAGTACGCTCAAGTTCGTGGGAAAATAAAAAAAAATACAATACGATAATATTAATTACAATAATCCCTGACTTGGACTTTATTAAGGAATATTTCATTCATTTATATCTCCGAGCTGCAGTGCAGAATGCAAACGTACATTTTAAAAATATATGCAATAGCTTAGTTAGTAGGTATTAATTAAAAGCTGGTAGACCAGCGAAGTACTAATCGGGCTCGTACACTGAGGGGCAGTTTAACTAAGTTTGTGTAACATTTGTTTAGTAACTGTGCTAGTTAAATTGCGAGGTAAGCAAAGTGAACCAAAGGCCATAAGACTCTAAGTAAGGTTAAGCTCTACGCTTGCCGGTTCCGAGGGCTCCTGATATCTTGGCCTTCATTGGCTCCTAAATCCTTGCACTTTCGCATTGTTTATCTGTTTCTTTCATTCTGCAATTCTACATATCCGGCCTAACGGAGCATGCCTTTTCATATCTTAACACTGAGACTCATTCAGACCAATTCTCTTTCTTACATCATAATTAAACATAAGTAAACGCGATCAGCAAGCATTACGTCACGAATTTTGCGCAATGTTTGTATCTCGACCGCATTTATTTTACTTTTTCCATTCTCGTGGTCTCTCTGCTATACCTAGGTTTTTCTTCCAAAAGTTAGCTTTGGGAGTAGTACTACGTTGTGTACGGTTACAAATAATTATTATTTTATCTTTACGCAAACATACCTACTGGTGGACACGAAGATGAGGCCGTAACTGTTCATTTTTGCCAATTTGGGCAGGCAACTATAAAAGCGTGCCCGTGACCGCTTTTTCATTTGAATTGTCCTCATGGTCAGTAATATCTACAGAGAATCAATGGGCTCGGCCATAATGTAAAGGTTCAAGGTTTGCATCTGCCAAAGGTAGTCACAACTGCATTCATGGTTTGCGAGCTAATGTGATTTAACGATCGTATCACCCACTTCGGTGTATAATGGAGTAATTAAAATGGCCATTTTGTAGGACAATGCTGTTGACATTTCACTAATCCAGTCCCGTTTAATATTATAGAAGTGTGCTCCGTTTGTTCTTCATTTTTCTACACAGATGGTTTAAAGATGTGTGGATATACTACTAAGAGAAACACAAGAGTCAGATAATAATAAATGTTTTAAAAGGGAAGATATAATAATGAAAATTTATAGAAAGATTATAAGCTACATGAAAGTTACTGTGCAATATTTACATTGTTCAATGGTAAACAAACATACGACCAGGCATGAAGTTCAATTTTGACATGAAGAGTTTTCTATGGCCTATGACAAAGTATAACACATTAAAATAGGAAATATAATAACGAAAATGGATAAAAAGAATAGAAGGTGGATGATTTTTTCATATTTATCACTTCGAATGGCAAACAAGCATACCGTCGTGATGTGAAGCAAGTTATTGCAGTTTATCACTCATGAAATACAGGAATATCAATCATCCTCGCTTGTAATATACTATCTTTTTATCTACCAGGAATCAAAAACGTAGCTTACCAGGAAATACTCTTTCGCAGGTACAAAACGGCCCCTTTTATATAACTATCGCTATTACCTATGTCTCATGTATTGCTTGCTAATCGACGTGGTGTATATGTAGATGAGATTGCTTCTAAACATGATGGTAAGCGACTTTCGTCCTAAAATACAGACTAGACTTGGATGTAACAGCGTACATAACACTACATCGAGGGTTATGATCTGAAATAAAACTTTTATTTATCTCTGTGTATATGTACAGAATGAAAACTTTTTTATCTAGTTTCCTATATAAACTGGAGTGCCTGCGAGTGAGTGAAGTCACCAGTAATCTCCTAAGGAGTTACTTTGTTAGCAGTAGAGGTGGCATCGTGTGAGTAATACTTAATGTTTTGCTACGGTAACCGCTTTACATTAGGTGGGCTGTATGTTTGGACTATTTAAAAAAATAAAGTTACGCAAATTCCATAACACGTTAACGTTTTACCATACAACTGGTTTGAAGATGTGAGAGTGACACGGGCTACTTAGAATCCCAAGAGTGCGCGGCTACGACTAATCAATGTTATGAAAGGGAAAGTCGAAATCAAGAAAATGGATAGGAAGAATTTAAGATGTATGAAAGCTTTTAACTATTAAATTCCTAAATAACTGAGTTTTTTATTATACGAGTATGTACCACGTCTCGTAGCAAACAAGCTACCGACCCGCCTAATTTGAAGCAGTTGCTTAACATATGACGCGTGAAACGCAGGAATATCTATCATCCTTACTTTCTCATGATCACATTGAAATATTTTCTAAATTTCTTGTTGTCCCATTTTTTTTTTCATTTATTTACTCCTTTAACAATATACATTGTGTTAGGATATACATAAAATTAAATTACAAAAGAAATTTACACATTACACGTGATAAACAGCAGCCTGTGGACGCTTGCAGCACCTGCTCTGTCAATCCGGGCAAAAACTCTATGTTAAGCGTATATCTGTTAAGATGATCGGAATGAGTGAAACATATGTTGAAAAATATGATTGAATGATGTATTATGCTTCGTACATTGAGTAAAAACAAGAGTGCTCTCACCTTTACTATGTGACGCGAATCTTTATAGGAAAGATTTCCAATTCACACTATGCATTGTCCATTTCGTCAGCCTTCCCATTAGGGTTGTCAACATACTAGTAAAATGTTAAGAGCTTATAGTAAACAAACCATTTTAATACTATTCCCGTTTAAAATAATTTCAAACTAAAACCACGCTGGTCATGCGTTAATTATTACTTGCCTTATAGACTATGTTTTTATAGGATAAAGACATTAAAACAAACTTGATATGCTAGAGTAGCTAACTAACAATAGAGAAATTCTGATTAGTTATAGGTGTTCCGTACCAAAAAGATAAAACTCCTTAAAAAGGGTAAAATGAACCCCTATCGTGCCGCGCTGTCCGTCCGCCATAGATCTGAATCTTTCTTTAAATGTAATCTGAAATACTTATTTATTAAGGGCTCCGTAAATATTACAAGAAAAATAGATTGCAGAGATTTTTAGAAAAATACATATTAGGGTTTAAAGTATGAAATTGCCGAATTGTACTGAAAAATTAAAACTCGCTTTTTCTAAGATGGAACATATTTATTTAATCAAAATATTTACCCTCATTGCTGCCATGTAATCGGAAGTTTATTTATGCATTTGCAATAGAAATCTAGGGATAGATTCTACAAACTGTGTGAACGCATTTTGTACTGCCTCCTGGGAAAAAAAATTACCACGTAGAATATTGTACAAATCACAAAAAAATGGTAGTCAGTGGGAGCAAGGTCTGACAAGTACGGAGGATGATGTATGGTTTCTAACTGCAGCTCCTGTAGAGTTACATCGGTTTCTCGTGCAGTGTGAGGTCTTGCGTTATCATGGAGCAATAATGGTGAAGATCGATTCAAGGGTCGGGGCTGTTTCACTACCAGTTTCGCTATAATTGTTCGAAGTTCGGAACAGTAAACATCTACTGTTATGGCTTGACCAGACCTGAGCAAGCTATAGTGAATAACGCCATGAAGAGACCACCAAACAGTTACCATTACCTTTTTATTGGTAAGCTTTGTTTTAGGGCACTGTTGCGGCATTTGACCTAGGGTCAGGCATTCCATTTTTAGCTTACGGCTATCGTAAAGAATCCACTTTTCGTCACAATTCGATCCACTACTTCTTCATTTCTGTACCGATTCAACAAGGCAACAAAAGTTTCAACATGCGTTCTTTCTGCATATCAGTCAAATCATGAAGCACCCATTCTTCATATTTTTTTATCTTATTAATTTGATGCAAATGAGTCAATATTGTAAGTAAGGTAAAGCTAATTCCTGGGTAGTTTGACTCGGGTCGGCTTCCGCCATCTCCTTCAATTCAGCGTTATTCACCTGTGTGGTCTTCCACGTGGCTCGTTCTTCAAGTCGAAGTTTACATTACGAAAGCATTTAAACCAAAAACGCACGGTGCGTTCATTAGCAGTCTCCTCTCCAAACACAGCATTGACATTGCGAGCCGTTTCTGCCGCGTTAGGTCCGAGTCGGAAGTGTCGGAACTCGTATCCAAAAATTACTCGGATTTTCGAAGTATTCATCTTTCCTGAATAAAAAAACAATCAAATGTTCCACATTTATTTAAATAAAAACCTACTAGGTATCGTGTGAAAAAAGTCTCGCTCAAAAATCTCACATCATGAAGGTTTAATGTCAATTCAAAATATCTATTACTAAATCGGAAATTTCATACTTTAACCTCTATTCTATTCAATAGTCAAAATATCTTAAATAAAAACTCCACTCGTGTAAATACTACAGGAAAGATTAAATAATGTTTTTAACTATAACCGCGTTTCAGAAAGTATATTTAAACGTTAAATGTAGAAATGGAACAATTAGTACGTGACCCTTCGATTAATGAAAGCTTTTCATGAAAATCTGGTGAGTTATTTCGGGGTTGTTAAATAAATCTGTTACTAATCCGTACTAATTGTATCTCTCAATTAAACTAAGTACAAAAAGACTAGTGCTATATTTATTCGTTGCGATTTATGAAACCTTTTAATGATGGTAACACCATATTGCCTATCTAAGGTAGTACGGTGGTGGGGTGGAAAGTATGAGTTGCCAAGGCCTCATAGTGTTTGAAAACATGAATAATACAACAGGGTTAGCGCAACGTCATAAAACGTGTCAATATTGGCTGTCGAGCGCGCTGTACCGTCACTGATATTGCGTCAATAACCATGGTTTGCCACCATATAGGCACACTTTCACTGTACCATAGATAAGTATGACAAAGTGTATGTTGTCAGCGAAGATAGCGCACAGGGCTGGCGGTATAATGCATTATTATTTATTTGTGGATATCTCTAAGATTCTTATACTATTGTACAAATGTACTTTTAACTGTAACTCTGTATATATATTGTAATAAGTATATATATACATATAATGAGTATAAGGTAAGGAGCCTGGCCTGGGACCACAGCCAAATAACACAGTAGTGTAGGTGTGTTCCTGCGTGTGAGTGAGGTCACCAGGAAGCTCCAATGAACTTGCCGTGTTAGCAGCAGAGGTGGCATCGCGCGAGTGATAATCGTATTGCGAGCGTTTATAGGCTACGGTAACCGCTTTAAAACAGATGGGCCGTATGCTTGTATGCTTCCCGACGTAGTATAAAAAGAAACACGGTTTATCTATCGCGATAACGCGATGCCAACGCAGACATTCGCGCAGCACCTAAGCCGTGAGCATGTGTTCATAAATAAAACCTTCAAGCACATATTTCGGCATGATGGCGGTAACTACTTCCCCAGTTGGGTTGCTTATTGTGCCCTACATTTCTTTTGTTAGATCCTCGTTTGTTAGTTTTCAGAGTCCAGACACCACGCGCAAAAGTTCGGCTTCAGATACAAATGATGCTGAGCCAAGATATAATCTTCCTATATGTATGTATATCTGTATGTATATAATACAGTTTGCGTTTGCGTGAGTCTATTCTGGATCTAAAACTCAAGAACTATTTAAGCTTCAAGAAGACACTGCGCTGTAAATATTTCCGATACTTAGATAATTGGTTTTGTCATAAAACGTACTAGTTATTGTTAATCTTTATTTTATTATATATAATATATTTTATATATTATTGGTATATATTTAACTAGCTGCTGCCCGCGGCTCCGCCTGCGTGGAGTCAAATAACATAGCCTATGTATTAATCCAGATCATAATCTCTCTACGTGCCAAATTTCATTCAAATTCGTTCAGCCGTTTAAGCGTGAAGGAGCAACAAACATCCATCCATACATACAAACTTTCGCATTTATAATATTAAGTAGGATTCTTCTGTACGTCACTGAACTCCTCTTAAACGACTGAGCCGATTTTAGTGAAACTTTGTATTTGGGTTTAAGTGGGTCTCTAGATGGTAGAGTTAGATTCGCAATTAGACCCGGTAGGTGGCACATCGATCGAGTTCTTTTTGATTTCATTATCGGGCAGAACAGCATCAGTCGGGTCCGCTAGTAAATATATAGGTAAGTTTAATTGTACGTCTTCGCTTTTAAGTTATAAAATATAAAACTTCGTACTGGAAAATTGACCCGTTATGTGCAATAAATAACATAATAATGCTAATATTCATACTTTCAGGTTACCTAATAGTCTCTCATCATTATCATTAGAGTTAAATGCTTTTTTATTAAACTACGTCGGAAGGCATACAAGCATACGGCCCACCTGATGTAAAGCGGGTACCGTAGCCTATTAACGCTTGTAATATATTAAGTATCACTCGCACGATGTCTCCTCTGCTGCTTACACAGCAATTCCTTGGGATCTTACTGGTGAGCTCACTCACACGCAGGAACACAAAAACCTTCTAGGGAGTTCTTATTTGGCTGCGGTTTTCTGTGAGGTGGAGGTACTTCCCCAGACGGGCTGCTTTGATTCGCCCTACCTCTCTTAAAACATCCAGACCAAGACAAACAGACATGTTCATGCACACAAATGTTTGCCTTGTGTGGGAATCGAAGCCACGAGCGTTGGTGACAAAGTCGCGTCACTCACGACTGAGCCACTGAGCTCATTAAAACTACCTGCTACCACATTTATTGCAAATTTCCAATAAGCAAACGAGGCTCTAGAAAGAGAGACAGGTGCAGTGATTTTTCACCAGCAGTTACTCAGCTTATTAGATACGAGAGAACAGATGTAAAGGAAATTCTGATATCTAAGTCGGACTAATAACTGTAGCCACAACAAAACAGTCTCAAGAATCCAGCCCAGCTTAAAGCCGTATTCATATGATGCTAGTTGAGCACAAAGACAGGCAAGCAGGCAATAATTAACAAACTCTGAATCTTTACTGTTTTATTATGTGTACAGACGTATTAAGAATTCTGGAACTTGGATGATCAGTAATTATTTTTACTAGTGAATTTGAAAAATTGATGATATATACTAATATGCATAGCTGAAGAGTTTGTTTATTTGTTTGAACGCGCTAACTACCAGTCGTATTTGAAAAATTTTTTGTATTTAACCGCCCAATTCTTGAGGAAGGTTTATTGGCTAGTTAACATCACGATACGGCACTTACAAGCCGTGGAAAAAGAAAGAAAGTAGAATAATTAAAATTTTAACAAAAAAAAACCTCCATAGATAGTTTTGTCAGATTTAGACGGCAACAAATTATTGAATCGGCCACACGACGACAGATCATTGGTGGAAATGATAAAACTACACAATCTGTCTTCGGCTCAATATTAAAAAGTTTCGATGGCCATCTTTATCAGCTCTATATAACTAAAAAAAATATACTTCTGAATGCGAATTCTCGATATTTTTTGATCGATCGATTTGTTTGTTATCAATACCGAAATCGTTATATGTGTGCCTATGATATTTGAAGAGTTTTCTCAAATCTTCACGAACACCACTATCAGAACTGAATTTTATGATATGCCAAAAAAATGGGACCAATCTGGAAGTATATACTCTTTTAAATAAAAAAAGATTTTTTTAAATGTTTATAAATTACGAGTTATGAGTAACAAACATTAAAAAAATACAGCCGAATTGACAACTTCCGGTTTTTTTGAGTCGGTTAAAAAGCGGTTCCTACTTGATACTAGAATACGCACGGGCGAATTCGCGGGGTACAACTATATATAATAAGTATTTAGATACACAAATTATACTACAACTACTTAAGATCATAGCCCCGAGAGAGATTTTAATATGCGAATAAATTTAATATACTACACAAGACGTTCGCGCGTTTTCGCTAATTAAGCATAAAACGCATTAAATAATAATGAGGTCTAAAGCGGAGCCATAAATTATTTTAAATTATAATTTAAAATTTTCACTGCCTACACACGTCCGCTTGTCTAAATGTGGCATTCGCAAAATAATAATACGCCGTTTTTGATTCTCTACAAAATCCTAATTTGTATTCTTAGTTGAAAAGTAGGTACTACCTTCATCAAATAGGTAGCCTATTAAATATTCTTACATGTATAGGAAAAAATATACAATTATATAGATATACCTATATATCCGGTCCGCTAGTACATATGTGCATATTACATGTATACTAGACGTTGTCCTGCCCGAAATCTAAAACTCTATTGCAGCACCGCCTATCAGGTCCAAATGTCTATGGCAGGGCTGCCCAAAGCACTGACCGCGGGCCGCATGTGGCCCGCGCCTAATATTGATGCAGCACGCGACAATTTTATGAAATTTAAATGTAGGTCTTCACTGACTGATAATACACTTACATACGCAATGCGCTTGGCAATTACAAATATTAATGTCGATATTGATAGAATTTGTCAAAGATAAATTAATAAAGAATTAATAAAACTAAATTTAACACTATCGCTGTTTTTTAATTTTCTCCAAATAAATAAATTACGCTAAGTATTTGCTTTTGCGGCCCTCCAATGTATACAGTGATATGTATTAGCCCGCGATCGTATCTGGTTTGGATAGCCCTGGTCTAAGGGACTTAGTCAAATACACACACAAAAATCGGTCCAGTCGTTATGAGGAAATAGCGAAATACAAAATATAGGTATATAAAGACATATATATATATATATATATATATATATAAATATATATATATATATTTCTTATACAACGTGTCATTCAACGTAAAGCATACAAATACACGGCTCAACTGATGTAAAGCGGTTACCGTAGCTTGATACTGTAGCATGAACCCTTGCATTACATTAAGTATCACTAGTACGATGACACCCCCGCTTCCAACACAGCAACTGCTGAGGGGCTTACTGGTGAGCCCAGAAAAACCAGTTGCTACTTGGCTGTGGTATTCAGTGAGTGTACTCGTAATTTTGTACCCTACCTCTCGTAAAACCGTCCAGTCCAAGACAAACACAAACAGACATGTTTATGCACACACATGATTGGCCTGTGTGAAAATCGAACCCACGAGCGTTGGTGGCAAAGTAACTTTACTGACTACTGCATCACCGAACTCGTCATATATATTTGTCATTACTAATTCTGCCCTCTTTGTTGACTTCTACCACTGCTCCTATTGCTAAGCATCTATTGGCTGCAGTAAACACCATATACGCTTATTTCTCACCTTAATTGATAGAAATATAATCCAAAACAGTATGCTTAATTAACTAATAATTCCTATTAAAACAGTAGGTAATCCAACGCTTTCTTGCATTCTCAACTACAAATACGATAACAATAAGCTAGCGTCTTAAATCGAACGTGATTGTTGTAAATAATTCCTTACGGTAGTATTTGATTTCTATCGGGCCGCCCGTACGTAATATGATATAACATCTTCGGTATAATAAACAGTGTAAATATTTATAATGTTCAATGCATAAACACGCACAGGGGTTACGTGCCTTCTAAATGTAGGCCAAGTGTTTCTTCCACAAATATGAGATTCATTTTTCCACACACGCGAACAGTCACGTTTTCTTATTTAGAACAGCATGCTATAACCGGATCAAATATCCAAAATATTTGCTTACGGAAGTTACGATTTATAAAGTCTTAAGAATCTTAGTGCAATACTCAGAGAGATTTGAAGGTTTCAATGAAGGAAGTAAATATATTATAGAATTTTATTGCGTTAGCGTCACATTTTTCGTTTCTATTGTGCACGTGCAAACAGTTTTTATGCAATTACTGTATATTGAATGTGATAAATTAATACTTAGTCCGCGTCTACCAATAACAGATCGAATTTCTCGAAAATTCCTCGTGTATGCCTAAAATGATAAAGATAAAAGTTCTTTATATAATAGGGCCATCGCGAGCCACGTCGTACATTATTTAAAATATAACCTTGTTGTATCTTATTCAATTCTCTTACGTTACTATTTATCTTTTTTAATCTGCTAGCATTGCGGAAATTATCATTGGCAAAGAAGAAATGCCGAAAGAAACTTGCTAATATAGGCATTGTATGGAGGTCCCACTCTATATTTTTTGTTTATTATGCTTTGTGGTCTAAAAGTTCGAATATAAAATATTAGTTGTTGCTAAAATAATAGTTTGTTGCAGTTAAAGATTTATGAATTTTTCCTACGCAAAATAGCGTTAAACGGTTTTTACACTGTCATCAACACACGAATGACTACCTCACTTCTAGTGTTGTCAATGTTCATAGATTTCGGTAACATCTCACCATCAGATGGAAAACAAGCTAACGACCTGGTGGTAAGCAACTACCTTAAAGCTCAAGGACGGTTGTAACACCGGGGACATTACAAGTGCGTTGCCGACAATATATAAACATCTCCACGCCCTTTTTGAAGAACTTCGTGCATTATGAATTATGGAACAATATATTATAATTATGTGAGTAAGGCGTAGTTCCGTATTGTGTAAAATTGTACAGCAGCAAATACCAACATTGCTCAACATACACATAAATTGTAGCAGGATTGTGGAAACGTATAAATATAATATTTGTTTGTGGCCCAGAAGTAATGTGAATTTTTGTGAACCTGAAGGTATGACAGTCGTAGACGGACAGGGGAGCATCGTTGCTGCAACGTGGTTCCTTTCTCTACGGGAACCTAAAAATTGGTAAACACCAGAAAAAAAGGGAAGTTACATAATATTCATGTCTGTATTTCATTAATTATGAAACGTTTCAATTACCTAACTTCGATAGTTAATTAAATAGTATCTATCAATCATATTTCCTTAATTGCCATATGCCACTATTTCTTTCACATAATCATGTAAATGCATGAACCCATGTTATGCAAATACATGTGGGGTAGGGTTACCTCGACTAAATAGGCATGTGTATGCACCATTACCTCCGTTAATGAATGCACATTTCGCTTGAATATTTGTCAAGAACGTTATATAACTATTATAATATAGTATAGCATAGTTGTTGATCAGCCATGTCTATGACATTACATATTTATATGTGTGTTATTCAAGTATACGTAATTTACACTACTGTTCGGATCCCTCTGCCTCGCAAGAGGCTATACGTGAAGATATAGATAATTACTTACATAGTCATTATAAAATTAACGTTATGTCTAGATTGGACATCGAACAAACGTACCCATAGAAATAATCCATATAAGTAACAACATGGAAAAAAGAGTGGAAGGACATAATACATCTCGGAATATCACATCCATATTGGTTCCGCCATTATTGAAATTACCGTACCCCAAACAAACAGATAGCGCCTTCTTTTTATTATACGTACTTATAGATACGTAGAAAAGATGGTGATAAAAATATCTTGGCATACGGTCGCTCGCGCACAAGGATTTTAGTGTCAAATCCAAAACTATACCAGTGGTCATAAATACTGAAACCAGAACATTACAGACACATTGAGACACAGTTCGAGATATTCCTGTATTTCGATCACTGATGTAATATTATTGCGTGAGAAGTTAGGCAATAAATAAAAACAGACAGTGTTCTGTAACAAACGAGTGTAAAAACTTAAAGCCAAAATTTGATAAAACAACATAAGATCTCGTACTTTACGTTCCCTTTCGCCGGAGGGAAATCGAACTTGAAAGTCAAGGAAATTGCGCTCGGGAATCTATGCCCATATACGCATTACACTGCCGGTTTTTAGAGTTCCGTAGTTAAACACGGAAATATAATAAATGAGCTGCAACGTCTGTCTAATCATCAGAGCATCTACGTTCATACCTATTTCCTAAAAACCTAGGTGCTTTGTTAAAATTCTAATACGTAAAATATAATAACAATATCAAATAGTTGTTTTTCTTGGGAAAAGTAGAACTAGACGGGATTATTTATGTAACGTAGTCGGAGAATATTCCGGGAAAGATTAAAGAAAAAATCAAATTCTCTATTTTTTCCCGAATGAGGAATTCCTACCAGATTCCTGTCCAAACGTATTAATCGAGTAACTACCTTCCTATCATTCTTCCAAGCAGCCTTGGTGCATTTTTTAATTACTAATACGCAAAATATAATACTAATGTATAATAGTATTTCTTTTTTACGAAAGTCCGGGTTAGTATGAATTTTTTACGTAACGTAGTGGGAGAAAATCCCTCATTCAGAATAGATAGAAGAAAATAAATAAAAAATATATAGTAGACACCGCCAATGCAGAGAAAGAAAATTCACAGGAATACAACTGGTGGATAGTGGATTATTCGCAAATAAGTAGAAAATTTTAATTTGCACAATAACTTATATATATAAACATTTGACAGGGGTTCGTTTCGATAACTACTACACCACGTCAACTTTTTTATGTGTGTAAATCATTTATCTTTCCTTGCATCTATTTATCTCTAAGTACGTCCCATCCCACACTGGCTTTATACACATCACGCAGCCTGGATATCACGTGAGATTTCGCAGTCAATTAGTGAAGGGTAGGCGCATGGCAGGGGAGAGAACGCTTTGTTCTTTGTAATGTAATTTTTTTTTTGTGTATTTATTACATTGGCTAATGAAATGGCAATCAAAATGGTAAAAAGCTTTAAATTTTATAACTTTTTTTAAAACAACATATTCTCTACGACATAATATTAATAACGCTATCGAAATATACTATAGCGTTATTATATTATATTACAGCGTTAGCCTACAAATTTTTATTTGAGTTCATTTCATTCTATGAGATTCATTATATGATACTTACATAATATTAATTGATATTTTAATCAATTTAAATATTTGGGTTCTGTTCAAGAGGGCTTGTACAGACCTTGTGACTAACGTAATTAATATAAGTAGATAGGTACTCACAAATAATTCTCCTTATACGTTTTACGACGTCGGGAGGCAAACAAGTTTAGTGCAAGCTATGAATGTTTACTATATAAAAGTATAGTTCGTTGCCATCTACGCTACTAAGAGAGTAAACATCCGGGAGCACACTAGTAACCTATCTCACTCGCAGGAGCAAAACAACGCTTTACATTTGACCGCGATCCTCTGTGGAGGAGGTAATTCCCCAGTCGGTTTGCTTTATTGTGATCTACCTCTGTTTCATCAGTGTCTCGTTTGTTAATTAGTAGGGTGCACCACGTATGGGGGAGGTTACTTTGACTCCATTGATGGTAGTAAGTAAGTGATTGCTTTTTAATACAAGGAGTATCGCTCGAGTCATCTAACACAGCAACTCCTCAGGAACTTAATAGTAACCTTACTCATTCGTAAATACATAATAAACCTTCAGAGTTCTGGAGAGGGGAGGCTGAGAACATTCGTTTTTAAGGCTCAGGAACGGGAGTTCTTCAAAGACTGCTAAGAATCTATCTTTGAAAATTTCAAGGGATACCAGAATACGTTCATATGAAATCGCAAGCAATCGATTAGTTTATATACATTTCACGAGTTTCTTGCTATAATGTTCTCGTAAAGGGTTTTAGGAGTTTCCATTCTGTCAATACCCAAACAAGAACCCTATCAGGAACACGCAATTTATGACTTAGCCTAGATTTTTTATTTCGTTTCCTTATTTTCCTCTACGTTAAACATAGTTATAGATCAGTTTTGTTTTGTATGAAACAATGTATATCTGTGCATCAGGATAATACGTATTATCAGATTGCGTGAATATGAGCTTATAATTTCACGGGGTTGATACATTAAGTATGAGATAAATAGGGACAGATCACGAACACACAAATTACTTAGAAAAACTTTAATTCAATCACTGCCATTTTCAAACTCAAAATGGCAGCGATTGAATTAAAGTTTTTCACACAAACACCTTATGAATACGAGTAGTATATTAGTGATAGCCCATTGAATAAATGTCCAGCCTATTTAACCGATGGTCTCTGGTTCGAATCCTGGTACGTACTACAAAATTCGTGTTTTCGGATTTATATTCATATTTACTTTAATTATAAGTTAATTTCGTGTATTTTATTGTTTTATTTGTTGCAATAAAGAATATTGTATTGTAACTTTCGTTACTGGGCCAACTCTAAAATTACGAACATTTTTAATTCGCGCTACGTATGAAGGAAATAACCAATGGAGAACCGATGAAACGAAATTGCTTCGCAACTTAACTCACCGCTACGGATCGGGAGGTTAAGTAGAACACGCTGTTCTTGTTGTCTAGTTCGCGGACCAACATTGCGCCACCTATCGACTTACTGGTTAAAATATCCTCCTATTGGTCAGTAGGGTCGAATCGCTGACATATTCAGAAGCAAAAACACTACTTTTTAGTGAGTGAGAGGTTCTTTGATGCAAAGTTTATTGTGTGTGGCCCTACCTTCCTTTCGGCCGAGTCTCGTTTGTTAATTAACACGTTACACCATCTGTAGTGAACTTCGCTTCGCCTTCAAATATGACCATTTTGTATGGAAAAAAAAAATCCTTCATAAACAAAATTAGTGATGCGGTGCAAGTAACTCTTTGCTCGCACTTGACAAACCTTGTTTAAAGTTGTTAATTTCTGTTTATAAATTTATATTAAGTTATTATATATTTTACATCAAACAGGTGTCAAGGTTTAATGCATCAGTAGTTTCTAGCTATGAAAACTAGAAATCGGCTTGTAACAGACATTCACAGTCGCAATAAGGGTTGACTGGCCTTGATTGTTTGTAGAAAGCAGGCATTGCATGATGTCACTATCGGCTACTAGCCAACATGAACTCTGTACATCATGTGAGTACACTACGACCCATCATGCTAGAATGTATGACCTTGGTACTGTTCTTATAGCGCAGGTAATAAGAGTAAAAATAGTGGTGCAACTGTCTAACTTGACATGTCGCTGTTTGTACAACAAAATAACTCTCAAGAGTTGTAGTTTGATTTACGAGTAATAAAGAGATCTATATTAAAGTGTAGCACATTGTCTCAAATACTATTAGCGTAATCGTTCTTAGATAAATATTTCTAGATCTAAACGAAACACTGCACAGTAGAATGGATACGAAAAAACCTTTTTTAGGTTTCCGTACCCAAAGGGTAAAACGGAACCCTATTACTGAGGCTTCCGCTGTCCGTCCGTCCGTCCGTCCGTCTGTCACCAGGCTGTATCTCATGAACCGTGATAGTTAGACAGTTAAAATTTTCACAGATGATGTATTTCTGTTGCCGCTATAACAACAAATACTAAAAAATAGAATAAAATAAATATTTAACGGGGCTCCCATACAACAAACGTGTTTTTTTTTTGCTGTTTTTATAGATAATGGTACTGCTACTAATGGACTCGCACTTGGCCAATTTTTTGTACGTCAGGAGACAAATTAGCACACCATCCACCTGATGTAATGTGGTCCCCGTAGTTTATGAAACCTTGCATACATGGAGAATCGCATGCGGATTGTTACTCCCGCTGCCAACAAAGCAACGTAACGTCACTCATTCGCAGGAACATAACCCTTCAGGGAGTTGTAACTTGCCTGCGGTTTTATGTGAAGTGAAGGTACTTCCCCGAACAGGTTGCTTCGATACGCCTTAAGTATTTTTCGCCTGAGTATCGTTTGAAAGCTAGCTGGGTTCGCTACGTGCAGATGAGATTGGCTTCGTCTCTAATAATAATATAATATTTACAGCCACTAACACCCTAATAATCAACGCGTCTTAGAAAATTGCTTGTAAGAGCATTTTGACATATTTTTTAAGATCAGCGATAAAATAGCCACTTAAATCTATACCAATACTAGCTGACCCGGCAAATGTTGGGCTGCTATATAAATTATTACTTATTTTTTTTTTATGAATACATACTTCACGACCTATTCTCATACCTACCAAATATACCTACATAAAAAAACGTGTGCGTCTCGGGACGCCCGACAGAAGTGATAACTTCAACTAATCTACATATAATTAAAGCTGCCGTATGCGTGAGAGAAAGGGAAGACAGACAGACTGGCACCGTAACGCGTTACGTAACGAAGCGGTTTACCCTCCCATAAGAAGTTATCACTTCAAAAATTCATAAAAATCGGTCGAGCCGTTTCGGAGGAGTGTGACCACAAACACCGTGACACGAGATTTTTATATATAACATTTATCACATAAGTATTCCCCAGTATTGCAGTCAGTGAGCATGCTAGAGATGCCATTCGTCACTATAACATGCCTGACCACTCTAGCCTCCATACTTTCTCGACACTCTTACCTATATGTACTCATTGTCGGTTTTTGCAGAAACACATTAAGCTATTGATGCGAATTCATTATTTATAATGAGATGCGAGGTTTTTGACTTCGACATTATTACTTATAGTTGCAAATATGTACTTCTTGTGGTCAAAAGATTTTTTTGTTTATTTAATCCTAATTTTATGAAGTAATTTTATGTAATTTGCTTTATTTTTATTTTTTTATTATTTTTTCCATGTTTTAATACTTATTATCCTATTCCCGACGAAGACAAATCCAAAAACACAAAAATCATAAAAATCGGTCTAGCCGTTCTTGAGTTATAAATGGTGTAACTAACACGACTTTGTTTTATATATATAGGTTATATATACAGGTTCGTTGTATACCGTGGGATTTTTGCTCGGATTATAAGGGTCGTATCGGGATGCTGAATAGTTATCTTCCTCAAGAATTGAGCTACTAAAAAACAAAAACGATTTTTTAATTCCTACGGGTAGTTCCAGAGATTAGCGCACTCAAATAGTCTTCCGCTTTATTATACCAGTATACTAATATACTATATCATATAATACTATATAATTATACTTTATCTCATAACCTGAAAATTAATTTAAGTTATCTTTGATTTTATTTTAATTATGTACTTCTAAAGCCTGGTTTAGTTTTCAAGAATAATTATATGGATATATATATATATACATTTATTGAACTTGGGTTAATGGTATATCAGTAGTAGATTCTTAACTAATGTAAGAAAGTGGGCAACTGTACCTGAGATATTTAGGCATCCATGCGCGAGGGGCAATTGGCTATTTGTCTGAGTTAAATGTTCTACTTTTTATTTCGACTGTGAGTAAATAATATCCTAGTTATTCAGATATTTTTACCTTACCTTCTTCTTAGCGTTATCTCGTTTCCTAATTCATTACGATTGGCGATGTCCGTTAGCTAAGCCTAAGGGTTTGGCGAAGATATGGAGGGATTGTCAGACCTTCACGTCCCACGGGGAAAATCTTTCTTAGGAAGGTTAGTCTTTCGAAATATAATTTCTGGGACGTGCGGATTCCCTTTTTGTACAACGAACCTGCTATCAATTGTTATATTGGTATTGCTTAAATTTAGATATTAGGATTGTTAAGTTTACTATTCTATTGCTCAAATGATCAATGACAAAATCGTGTTTTCATTTAAATATCGTATGAAAGCATACGTGAGTATGATATATTATTACAATTATATCAAGTTATTTTAATACATGCCTAAAATACACGCACGTACGTTAGTCAACCAATAGAAGCCAACGCACACTCTCAACTTTCGTAGCGTGCGCATGGCGGCATGAACTTTCTTTGATATGGGTCGTGCGAACACGCATCGCTCACCGCATACGAATGTCGCATGAAAGTGGTCGTGCAACATACACTTACTCGGATACATAGCAGGCAATCTTAAACATTGCAATGATAAATAATAACTTTAAATTTATGGTGTAATACTTGACTGTAAATAGTACTTAATACTTCACAAAATAATGTATACAGGCGTGTAATTGGTTATCGTTCTTTATGAAGGTCCGTATAAGGTCAAGTGCGAGCCGGAGTATGTAATACGTAAATGTATTTATTAAATTAATACTGCATTTCACTTCTGTGAAGTGAACTATAAATGCCATAAAGGCAAACTGGAAGACAATCCTGTAACATTACGTTCCCCTTTAGTTATAGTATTTAAGATTGTTTAAGTCGGTTACGGTAAGTGCTAACGATCACGTAGATCGTAAGCTTGTTTTCCTTTTTTATGCCACCTTAATGGGAATAAAAGATTTGATAAAAAAGGTATTTTCCATTTTTCGCAAGTTACAAGAAAATAAGTTTTACTGGTATAGTTTTCCCGAACATTGTAGAAATTATATTTTAATTGGTAAAAGATTGCGGCCTTACAAGAGCTTGTTTATTATGCAAGTAAAATAATGGGCCCAAGTACCTGTTAATAAATAGATTCACCGGAAATAAAAGTTGGAATCAGATACTTGACAAAAAAGTTGGAATCGGATACTTGATAATTTTATGAGAATAAATTAACATTTCACGACAACACACTTGTTTGGTTTGTCATCAATCTGTTTTATTAGCCGGCAGAATAGCCAATGAAAACTGTTAGCTTACTGGCTGGCTGCCAAGCAAGCAATGATTGTATTATCTTCTACTATATTAGCATTATTTGTTCAAACTCTACCAATTCTGTTCACTTCATTCAAATAAGCATACACAAAACATATCGATCGATATTTCAATGATCGGCTTAGTTTCTACAGCAGCTTATTGTTAATTCTACAACGATCACCGTTCAATCGATTGATCAGATACGTAATTAACCCACTGCTTGATTTAAATCACGTTTAGAATTAACTACGAATTATGAATAGTATTACGTGTAAGAATATAGTTATGTAAGATATCAACTTATTGCAGAATATCTTGGAAGTTCGGTAGGTGCCTACTTGATTGCCTACTTTTACTTGCAGTATAGAAGACAATATGTGGTGGGGACTAATTCTCCAAAATATGGACCTCACATACTAAAAGTAAGTTGCTATAATATTATTTTCACACTACGTTGAGTTGCTAATAAGCACCCGCCATATGTGACGCAGTACACCGTTAGTACAGCCTACAGACATTTTAACCACAGAGAGTATCGTCACATAATAACTATGATATTATAAATATCTATATAATATTACATTAGTTATTATGTTTCACCTTTATCACGAATCCCAGTATTTAATTCTGATTTTACCTACAGATTAGAGGAACCGACTTGGCCGATTAGGAGATTAGTCGGCTCTCTAAAGACCGATTAGATGGCCATGCCTATTATTGATTTAGTACAGTTTTGAACGCGATCCCGTCTAAGAATTACTTATACCTAAACAACTTTTCGTTGGTTATTTAAGTAATATGTAAAACCATTTAAAATATAAGAGGTAGGGAGCATCAAAGCAGCCTGTCTGGGGAGGTACCTCCACCTCACAGAAAACTGCAGCCAATTAACAACTCTCTAGAGGGTTGTTGTGTTCTTGCGGTGAGTGAGATCACCAGTAAGCTCCTAAGGAGTAGCTATGTACGCAGCAGAGGAGGCATCGCGCGAATGATACTTAATATATTACAAGTGTTAATAGGCTACGATAACTGCTCTACATCAGGTGCGCCGTATACTTAAATGCCTCCCGACGTTGTATAAAAAAAAGATCTTCGTACAATGTTTTGTTTGTGAATTTGTTAATACTTTATAGCTTAAGTTACAATTAGGAGCTTATTTGGTATTTAGAAGGTATGTTTATGGTAGATTAGTTTTTAAGCTTTTTGGGGAAAACGCTTTGTCTGTTATATTTTTGACGTGATAACGTCTTATAAATCGATGAACACCGGCTGCATGCACGAAAAAGTGTCACGTTCCGCCTGAGCCGAGCGTGCAAGCGAGAGCGCGGAACAAGCGATAGAGAGGCACGATCGGCCTCAGCGTTCGGCTTGTGACGCATCTATCTCTCTTACACTCCATCGGCCGATGCGACCGAGTAGAAGAGAGACAGCGGCAGCACACTACCTACACGTGAACTGTTTTGTCAACTGTTGTTGAATGTTGTCTTATGACGTTATCACGTAAAATTATCATCCGTAATCCGATTTTGCAGACAACCAATTTTTTTTATGTTTAATTAACTAATCACAGTTAGTATTTCTGAAGTTCTAGTTCAAGTAAATACATTTAATTCGACAATTACGCACTACAAAATAAAGTGCAAACTATACTGATATTTTCTTACTGTTAACTTCTCTACAATAAAGCTTAATTTAGAAGAGTCATTTTCCTTTTTTTTATAACATTTACGACAATTTCCTTACACTTCTTTTTATTTCGACTTGAGGTTGAAGGACCTACAAATGTACAAAACTTTATCATTAAAAGGATATCTACTGTACTAATCTTTTATACCTCCTATTTCTATTTAATTAATAATAAAAATGAGAGTTGGTGTTTACACAACTCGAACTAATAGTATAATTATCAAACCAAAATCACGATAACATCCTGTAAACAGTTAGCTATGCACTATGGATACTTTTGAATTCGGACTTCATCTAATCAATGCATTTATCTGTGCATAGACCTTACATAGTTTTTTTTATAATACTGGATTGGGAAACAAGTATGCGGCCCGCATTAGATAGTAAGCGTTCACCGCAGCCTAATGACGCTCGCATCACCACGGGGATGTTACACGCGCGCTGCCAAATTTGCGACCTAAGGATGTTTCGTCACAGTACCCAGTAATTTATTTATTTTTTATTTATTTATTTTTATTAATTTCTCTACAACACACTAAATTGTAAGTTCTATCTTTGTAAAACTTTTTTTTTAATCTATAAAATTAACAAAAGTAACTCGACGAACTTTGCAGGAACAATGTATAAGTTGTACTGTTTACAAAAAAAAAAAAAACGTGTCACGAAAGGTCAATGACCATAACACCGTCGACGCTCAGCTGAGCGTTGACCACTGTACATTGACTCTCTGTTGACCAAACGTTACAGATATTTACAAAAAATGTTGTTTGTGGTAATGGGTAGGTACAACATATGCACAATCCCTGCAGAGTTTGTCGAATTAATTTTATTAGACTATGCACAATGTTCGAGGTATCGAAAGACGGACACGTAATCATTTGCTAGCTACCATATAAGACAAATATATGCATTGATGAGATGAAGTCAAGTCCAAAAGTATCCTTAGATCATACTCGTAGCATCGGGAACAAATTTTTTTTTTCTAAAAACTTATAACAGATGTCGCGGCAAGCGTCGTTTCAAAATCGTGCTATGTCTCAAGACAAATTTTAACTTATTTTTGTCAATTAAAAACTAATACGCTTAATTATGTTTATTTATATCAATTCAAGCACATTTCTACCCATTTTACAAAAAAATACAAACATAACGTTAAAGCCATCGATATAATAACAGCGGCATCTAGCACCATTCATGATAACTAGTAAAACCTAGCCATGCTTTCAAACGCAAAATGAAGTTTTTGGCCCCGCCCCGACTGACTAGTAGTTCCAGATATTAACGCGTTCAAACAAAGAACTAAATTCAGCTTTATTACAGTAAAATAGTATAGACCGTACAAATACATAAGTAACATTAAAAATTTCCACGTATAATAGTCAGTGTATACCTATACAATTATCTATTTATTCTTGCTTGTTAAAGTACAGGTGGTTTCCTCTAAGATACTAAGTACTCGTAAATTTTTATTTACATAATCTCGTTGTAGTTGATAACAACTCAATTATTTTTTCTTATTAAATATACCTGAGCCATTGTATTTCATGATTCATGGTGACTACTGTACCATAGTTATTCAAATAATTTAGGTAGGTACCAAATAATAACAAATAAATAAGTAATAAATTTCTCGGACAAATATTTTTTTAATACAGGTAGGAGGGTGCATCAAATCGTCTCGATAGACCGTACCTCCCTCCACCTGACGGGAAACCGGCAGCCAAATAACAACTCGCTAGAAGGTTGTTGTGTTCTTGCGCGTGAGTAAGGTCATCAGTAAGCTCCTAAGGAGCTGGTGTGCTAGCAGCGGTGGCATCGCGCAAATGATAGGTACTTAATGTATCGCGAGCGTTAATAGGCTAGGGCGGGGTTTCTCAGAGCCCTAGGATTTCGCCATTCAACGGTAGGAGGTTCGTGACAAGATTTACGTAATGGTGGCTGGATCGAAGCTGGGACAGCATTAAGGTTAAAATTGTCCAACATTACTCCTCCAATTTATTAATATTATTAGTGTATCCAGGAAAAAGGATACTTACCTACCATGACCAAATTCGTCGTGTTCTATCAGAAGGTGATGTCAGTCACGTGGCGCTTGGTTCTCTCTGCCTACCCCGCAAGGGATTTGGCGTGAAGTTATAGATAGATAGATAGGATAAAGAGTTGCCTCACGAAGAGCACTTCACAGTTTTAGTACAAGAGATTGGTGGAATATCGCAAAGGGCGACAGGTGCTAACCTTCAGAATAGCACGCTGAGCCTTCTCCAAGGACTTGATTGTGGTAGCATATATAACATCCTGGTGAGGAGCCGGCGGCCGGAGCTGGAGAGGAGGAGTAGGAGCTAGCCTACTAGGGTTCCTCTCCCGAAATTCCGGGAGTCTCCAGGAATTCAGCAATTGAAATTTAAATCTCCCGGCTCCCGGAAGGAAAATCAAATAAACAAATTTCTCCCGGAATTTCAAATTTGTGCGCGCTGACGGATTGATGGAGAGTACAAAAACCATACGAAGACGCGCGGCAACGGTCTGCTGGTCAGTGCGTCGCAGTTGCTCGCGTCCATTTTCAACCTCTCGCTCACCTCACCCCCTGCCGCCCGTCTCGCTCGGGAGGGACCAAAGAAAGAAACTGCTTAAATGAAGAACATGTCAAGGCAGAAATCCAAACGTTCTTCAATTTTAAAATGGACTGCAAAGAGTTTTTTTTTATTTCTTAGGCCAGATATTTTGAATTCTGTACGTTCAAATGAAAAGTAAAGTTCAAAATAAAATAAAAAGTTATGGAAAGTCGCTGGTTTTTTTTCTCCCGGATTTAGACTAATCAGAGGTGGCAACCCTAGCTCCTACCCAGGATGTTATACAAAACGTTAACAAGGAATGTCAGAGAACGAAATACTTATACTTACCTTAACGATTTTGAGTTCTGCTCTCTCTTAGGCATGTAGAGTTTTAAAGACCACTCGAAGTTTTAAATCCTCCTACACAACAACTCTACATAATATGATTTTTGAAATTCAAGTGTGAATTCAAGGTTACTTCTAAATATTTTATCCAGTTTTTTGTAATTCATCATAACCACCTACGGTTGAAGTTCCAACACAATAATTATTAGGTAAATATATAGTACTTAGTACACACTATTTAACCCTTGACTGTGCATTAAGCCACCCCTCGCTCGCCAAAACATAGTCTTTTAGCGCTAAATAGGTTCTCTACTTCGAGCCCACGTGTCAGTGACTGCATGACTTTGGACTGCGAATGTTCTCCTTGAATAATTGATAAAATAGATATACAACACGTATTGTTGTTCAATAAAATAGTGTGGCAAAAACAGCAAGGCCTTCAGCTATGCAAAGGCTATAAAATTACATTTCACGAGAAAGCCTAGTTTGACTGTAATATGAAGGAAATACAGGCAGTTATTGACGTGATTTAATGATTACGTTTCATTCGTTTACGCGCAATTGTAAATAGCTCTGTCTCTCTTTTTCCGGCACGCGTAAATACATAGAGTGGTATCACAACCATCTTGACATAGTATTATCGTTAAAATAATACTTCGTCAAGATGGTTAATTAGGGGCAGTTAATAGAAAGTACCGTTATAGTATATTGAATTGCTTATTAATTAATATTTTTATTCTATTTCGAATAAGAACATATATTATATATACATTACACAAATATATTTATAAATGATTTAATTATATAATTGTCAAATATAAAATACATTATTATATAAACTTATCTCAGAGCCAAAGCTAATCCACCTGCACGTGGAGAATATCTCCGATTAGCACGAAAGATGTATGATTTATTATTTATATTACGGCGTTTTATCATCACTAATATGACATGTCTTAATCGTTATATCTTATTACTATTATAAGATATAATAGTAATAAGATATAATGTATAATGTACCTTATGTTAATTTGTTACAAGATTTATCGATATTCATAATCGTCACATATTTCTGTAGGTACTACCGCCGCAAAACAGGCACGAACACGATCGAAATGACACGATTTGGTTCTTAAATTAGCCAATTAGAGCTACGTGTTCTACCTCACCAGCCCGACACGTAGCGGTGACTATTATTACTATGCAAACATCATGCCAATGGGTCTCTATGATTATTTCCTTCGCGGTACTTGGTTATCACTATAGACTGACCTGGTTGTTAGCTGGCGGAGGTAGCGAAGCACTCTGCGGAGGGACCGACTGCACAGGCCGGGCGGGCTTCGCTGCCGCCCGCTGCAAAGTCGCCCTCTTCAAAGTAACCATTAGCCACATGTCTTCCACTCTTTGCGCCACCTGGTATTAACGGAAGGTTTAACATGTAAACAGAATGAAGCGAGTAAAGGTTTGCTTAATCAAACTTTTAGTACTGGTCTGCTCAATTGATATTGTGAAAAAAAATGCCTTTGTTCCCAGTTATTATTATTAGATTTTATTTCTTAGGCATTTACATAAAATTAAGCGTTGAAATTGAATAGTTCACCGACCTGTGTGACCAAAGCCCTTGTCTCCTGAGTAGCGGACTGCATCAGCATATCACGGAACTGTTCGGGAGTGGTCAGACCGAAGCTCTTGGCATCCTCTAGTAACTTTTCCACAGCTACTAGCCCCTTTTCGCCAGCTAGTAGCTCTACACCTGTCGCGCACCATTCGTTCGCCTACGAATAATAAACACGTAAAATTAGTTTGTTCCTTAGCTATGTTACATATTTCGATGAGAGTGCAGAAATTTTACATTCCTATGAGAGCGAATATTTCTGAGTGAATGAGAAATGACAATTTCGGATGTAAACAAACACCAAACGACATTTTAACACGTAGCCGAAAAACCTACGAACGAAAAGTTATTTTCTTGGTTCTATTTATTCCCGAGTAAAAAGGCAAAGAAATCTAGCCCATACAGCTAACTCTTCAGTTTAGAACCATTTCAAAATTTTTTTAATTCTAGATGGTCCAGCTTCATGTACTCTGCTGAAAATTACTTGATAAGGGTTCAAAAACCCAATCCTGAAGTTTAAAGACCACCCGTAAAAGACAGTGGATTTTACAAGGTTCTCTTCTAAGACGTTTTTCTAGTTATAGATACGTCGTACACGCTCTAGAATGGCAATACGAAAGTAAGGTAATTGCCCAACTAGCATTCAGTTGGGCACGCTCTCGCGCCTATACGTACTTCGCCACAAAGCATAAAAGATATATATTCATCTCTTTCTAACGACAGGTATCATTTGTCTCATTGTTAGAGCAAAGTGTCATAATTAACTGTACGAAGATATAGTACTACTTGCACCATTTTAAAATACAATAATATTGGTGTATAACGTGTCTACCTTTTGATACGTCGCTGGTTCTCTTCATGGATTTATTCATGTCGTCAAAAAGGAACATACACCTGTATACATTAGATTTTTTTCATTATTACATATGTTTTCTAGCATTTGTGTTACCAAATCCTATCAAAACTATCACATAAAACTAATTTTATAGAGAAACGTAAAACTTCCAATATTAACAACAATGTCGCTCGTCAAAAGCGCGGGAAGAAGACCTCAAACCTCAAACGAAGTTAGAACTTCTTTTTCCAATAGTTTATCGGCTCTGGATGCTAGGCCTTAACTACATTATTGAATTCCTTCGTTATGCACTGCTGACTTATAGTAAGTCAGCAGTGTATCAGATAACTTATAGATAGATAGTTATAGCAGATAGATAGTTTTACCATGATACACTATCACCACTATGAGACATTAACAAATTAAAACGGTAAATTATGAAAAGTAAATAGTTTCATGTCGTCACTATTCGATCTCACGCAAAAAGGTAGAGTACAATGCAGGTTGTCCATTTGGGGTATTCACATTGGCTGAAAAAAAAACAATAATAGCCTAAAATATAAAAATGCAATGTATAAACTGCATATATTTTGACAGACAAATTTTCGATTCCGATTGGAATATAGTATTTCAAGGCAATGTAAATATGTCTACAGATGTACTTCAGCAATACCGAAGTGAACCATTATTTTTTTATTGCCTACAACCGCACTTTTCATATTGTAAAATTACAGCAAGAATGACAAAAATATGTAGAAGAACCCAAAGCGCTATTTCCAGAAATTCACATACTTCTAGACTTTTAAGTTTTAAACAAATTTACCTTATCTATCCTGTCCATAAGTTCCCGTGCTTTGGCCAGCAGTAGATTTCGTTTCTGTATTTTATCGACTAGTAATGCACTCGTCCGTCTTAACTCCTCACATTTTGACTCTATGTGGTCGACTGAGCTCAGAGGGTCTTGCATTAGTTTCTCACCTAAGAAATAAAAATGTGACTTCCGTATTTTAATAATTACTGGCGAGCGAATTGACTACACTACCTGCATGATTCCATTTATGTGAGATTACATAATGCAGAAGAGGGCTTAACAAATTCTAATGGATCTCACTGATACTGACCGAAATGAAAGTTTGCTAATAATCTCTTGCATTAAAAATCTAACATAAGTCTAATTTTCCACTAGTTCAGGGTTCACTGGTAGAGATTTCCGCCCGTAATTTGTCATGTTTTTACGTACGAGTACAATTAAGATACTACAACAAGACCAAGATATTTTCAATAAAACTATTATAAAATTCTACTTGACATAAGTAGAATTGTTCGTTCCCGAAAGCACGTTTTGATGAAATTTTTATTTATCGCAACGTACCCAAGCATTGGTTATAACTACTATTTATTTACAATATCGAAAGTATAAATGAAATCATACCCAACTCATTGCAGAGGTCTCAATTTAATTGAGTTTAGACCACTTTCACCACTGCTGGTTGACAGATTCTAGTGCTTACGACATTTTCGGCACCAGTGACACCTATGGTATTGTAAGTACAGTAAGTGTCCGTAAGCTGCGGTAACTCCTTGCCATCAGAAGGTAGAGGCAGGATGCATGCTTGTTTGCCACTTTTCTGGTTACCTTCATTATATATATATCGCAATAGTCGTTCGGATCGCTTGAGAGAAACAGATGTATCCAAAGTTGCCATATTTAATTCTTGCGATTGAACTGTGACATGCAATAAGACCATAGAGATAGAGGATCTTAAAATGATATGATGTTAAAACCCCTAATTCTTTTGTATGTAGTAAAATACACATTATAGTAATTAAAACAGAAAAAGTAGAGTATTGTTTGACAAATCAATACCATCTTCTATAACTGCATTAGAGGTATCGAGATCACAGTTGCATAGTTTTTCAAAGTCAGTCGCCTCCTGTATCAGACTTTCCACTCTGATCGCAGTTTCTCCCACTTCTGTCATGTCACACGCTTTCTTTAGATGACCATCTAAAGTCGCCTGAAAGAAATTTTAACTAAATTATTTGCCTACTTTATGGTACAATATAGCTACCTATCGGTAAATGTATTTTTCACTTTATTATTAATGGCTTTCACAGTAGATAGGTACCTACATATAAGTGTGTTGTCAAAATTGCATTCAAATTATATATCTTCATTTAAATCGAATATTTTGATTTACTTATATAAATTTATTTCTATAATATTGGGTTACAGATTATATATCATTGGATTGTAGAATTTAAATGAAAGAACGCAGGATGCAAGAATTTCGAAGCAGATATACAATGCAAAAGTGGAAGGATGTAGGAGCCGAGGAAGGCCAAGTCTTACCTACCATGACCAAATTGGTCGTGTTCTATCAGAAGGTGATGTCAGGAGCCCTAAAAACCGGCGAGAGCGCATGAGAATAATAATGAATATTAAAGAAGCGAGTGAGGTATGAAAGGATTGAGCTACGTGGCGGCGCTGGTTGTTCTCTGCCTACTCCACAACGGATTTGGCGTAAAGTTATATAATAGAATAGAATTTAAATTAGATTAAATTATCGATATTTGAATTATATTAATATATCTTTAACACGAAGACATGATAACTGTAAAACTGATCATACTGATATGTATGGGTATCTATGGATGGTAGGTATACAAATATTATTTTCATGTTACATAGAAACTCTTTGGATTTTATAAAATTGTTACTGCCAACTTAGTAATAAGATACCAGCTAGTATGCCATTTGCAGGTTTAAAATAAATATTTGACAGCTATAAATTATAATAATAAATTTGACATTGTAGTTTAGTAATGGTCAATAGATAATTGTGTGTTAAATTAATGGGAAAATAATGACTTTAACATTTAATTTTAAATATGTCTATGGATATGGTGTGTAATTTTCGCAAGTGCCGGAGATCTTTGTCTAGCCATGCGTGGGTAACGACCTGTTCACATGCCTTTTGTATTGAACATGGCCAGAGGGAATTTAAAAGGAATTCTGAAAATTCTCTAACTTGTCCCGCATGTGGTAACGAGTTACGAGATAAGTTTGATGTTATACAAGCAGACCTTAAGCCTAGTGAGACCTTCAAATCAATAGTTCTAGCAGGTTTAAAGCCCGACACAATTATGGATGTTGCAATGCGAGCTATGTCATTTTGGTCATATCAAATCGAACAAGAAACTTTGTATCAAGAAAGCATGGCGAAACATTCAAAGGAAAAATTAGAGTGCTTAGAAGAAATTAATACAATAAATGTGCAAAAAACGAAGGCTGAAGTAGAGACGTGTAAACGAAAGATTACTTCTTTGCAAGAGGAGTATAATAAAAAGAGAAAACAGAATGAAGAACTGAAAGCTCAATTGGAAGACAAATGTAGGAAAATACAAAAGTTAACATTCCAGCTCGATGCTCAGAAAAGAAAGGATATTCACGTTAACAATTTGGAACCAAGAAGTAACAATCAGGAAAATTGTATGGATATTTCTGCTTTAATGCATCAGAGATCAGCATCCGACGTTTTTGTGTTTAAACCGGCAAAGGAGAATAACGAATCTCATAGAATGTGTTCTCCAAAAACGCCTATATTCGACTTTAGAGCAAAAAGTAGTAAAAAGTGGAATAATTTTCATTTCAGACCAATGTCGTAACCTTAGGAACTTCAGGTATAGCGAATTAAGATTCCTATTAATATAATTAAGTACACTTACCTGCATTTGTTTAAAGTTTAATAAAAATGTCCTAAATTTCAACCAGTGGTTTAATTTCATGGAATGTTTTTGCCAAAAATTGTCAAATTGTTTTTCAGTCTCATCAAGTTGAACCAATAGCCTGAAAAGAATGAAATAGGTAGTTAATAATACAATAATCATATAAAATAATATTACAAGGGCATGCTGAGATGGTTTTTATCATTTAGAAAGAATGAATGACAAAAGAGTTTGTATAAGTGAATGGAGATTTGGGGAGGGGCCGGCCTAGACGCACACATATAGATCAAATTTATGGTGAAAAAGGGCCAAATCAATAGCACCCAAAACCGAAGAACATGCGTAAATAGGTTGATTGTGGAAGAATGGGTATGTTTGGATCGGTGTACCTGGCGTTCCAAAGTCTCTGCCTACCAGATACAGGCGTGATGATATGTATATATATATGTAGAATATTACAAAAAAGTACGTATACATATTTTGTATAGTAAGTATTTTAATACTCGTGAATAAGCATTCGATGAGTGAAATAAAGTTTGAAAGATACATAGAGGTACCTAATACAATACTGCTCTCTTACTTAAACGGTGAAATATATGGACAATCGAAATATTACAATTTGACTTACAGAATAAGTTTGTTAGGATTTTGTACTTAAAGGGTGCCAATGGGACCTTATTAATAATAAGTATATGCCGTCCATCTATCTGTTCTGTCTTTTAGTAAAAAGGAAGAAATAGCTGGCTGTATACGACGCGGTGTTGGTCCTAACGCTAAGGAATAGAAGCGAGAGCTGGGTATGGGAGAGGGACCATGAAAGTACGAGTAGCATAAAGGCGGTCGAAATGCGAGCACGTTTATTCTACTTTCATGATCTCTCTGCCATAACGAATGAATGAATGGATGCGGCGTAACGCTCGTAGACCGCGTTCGCAATGTTGATAATAATTTTATTACACTGCTTACTTACCTTTCAACAGCAGCAACATGACTAATAATATTATAATTAAGATTTGGTTTTCGCACTTGTGTCAACAACTCTTCGCCTTGCGCGGTTGCTGACGACAGTTCTGTTTTTAAAGCTTTATACCTGAAAATATAGCAATAAAAATTACTACGAGTATAATTCACTTTTACATAATCCTATTAATATATATATATATTTAAAAATTTTCAGGCTGAAATAAATTGTATGTTACTATAGGTATAATACCTATTACAATCCTAACATCAAGAAATTGTGTGTCAGGTGCGTGTTAGCTCCGACAAGGAACCCTATCCATCAAATCATATTACTTTCATATCAGTAAATCTGATACATAATAATAGTAAACAAAATGAGACATCAACAATGAGACTTGTCATCCATGACCAGGATAGGAGTATTTCTGTCGTAGAAGAACTTCATAGTCACATTAGTATGAGAATATTACAATAGTATGACAGTTGCATACTTATATGCCATAACGCAACTAACTTCGTTTAAGAGAGGTAAGGCGCATCAAAATATCTCGAAAGCAATACCTCCAGATAACCACAGCCAAATTACGAGGAGGAGATCTCCGGAGAGAGAGGTTACTATCCTAAGGATTTGCTGTGTTAACAGCAGGGGTGGCAACGTGCGAGCTGTATTGCAAGCATACATAGACTATGGTATCCACTTTACATTAGACGGGCCCCAGGCTTATATGAATCCACGCGTTGTAAAAAAAATTCACCGCTAATATAAAACTTTTTTTATAATGGCCGCAATTTTTTGTCGAAATTTTTCTTATTGTATTTATTCTTCTTACATTATTCTCACATAAGTTATATTATTTTATTATTACTTATTAATATTGTGTGTGCTTTTCTTTTTACTAAATAGTTAAATAATATAATGTAGTAATGAAATTAGGTCAAGAGACGTGTTCATCCATCCATCTGTCACATGAGAAGACCGCGAAAACGAAATGTGATGAAAACGTCACTTAATATTATGTTACAAAAGCAGAGACAGCTATATAAAAAGTAAGTACCTAGTTTCTTGACAGTCTAACAATTCTTTGGTTTGTGAGGGATCGTTGCCCATATCGCAGTCCACGATTTCGTGCATGAAACTATCTAGTTTACTAGAAATGTCCTTCATAAGCGTTGAAAACTTCTCCAGGGCCTGAAAAAACACACACCAGTAATTAACTTATGCAATTGAGCAGTCAGAACCCGTTATATACGTTTTCCCATACATTTCGCGGTCGTATACGACCACCCGGGTTTCGAAGGGTTAAAAGATCTATGAAAATTTTGTGTTTACTGCCAAAATTGGTAAAAGGAACATGTAACGTACGGTCTCACCTGCATGACCGTCAGTCTGTCTATCTCAAGCTCTCAGGGTGTAACGGTACATATCTACAATAGAGACTAAAAACAATATAATTTTTAGTTTATGATCCAGTGATTTGTTGTATAGGGAAACGAATACAGATTTTATGATAGACACCTCCTGCTGCCTTTCAATCTTTTACAATTTCGTGAGCGAAACATTTAAATTATTCATATCTTCCTTCCTACTTTTCCGCAGTAATGTTTTAGTTACTAATTTAATTTTTAGTTGTATCCATTGCTAATAGCCAATAACTAAAGAGCTCGAGCTCGTGAAACAATTTATCGTAGAAAGAACGTAGCGACTCTTTATGGTCTCTCTCTACTCTTATTATTTCACTGTTGATTAAAGCAGCGCCCACATCGTTCTCTCTTTACATTCACTTACATTTGTGTACCTAGTACATTGTGAACCACTTACGTTATGAACCATTTACGGTACTGGTTCTCTAATCGTAAGAAGACTTGACCGGCAATCGAAAAATCGTGGGTTTTAATTCTACCTAACCGGGGAGGTAAATTTTCCAATTACAAAATATTTAGAGAATTTCATAAACAAATACAAAATCATATATATATGTTATTCATGACAATCACATATAACTATTTATATAATTAATATTGTTCTCAGTGTTCCCACAAGGCGATCAGCTCTTTGTAGGACGTCCCATTTTTTCCACACAAGTATGGTTCAGGGCGCAAGGATATCATCATTGAACAATATATCATATCAACACCAAGGTATTGATACAAAAAAAATATATGTAATTTTTGAATTGATAATGGTGTTATAGAGACCATTGATAGCGCGATTCTAAAAGACCTATAGCGCCATCTATCCGCCGAGGCATAAAATAATGTTGCGATTGATCCATATTAATTATATTTACGTTTATTCTATATTTGTTTTCATTGTCTGTTGTGTAACTTTTTTTAAGTTTTATAAAAAACAACATTACTTTTTTTACCAACCTTGTCCTACTATCCATATCGTCATTTTTAATCACAAATCAAAAATAGGATATCGACATGCACTTCTTTCGAAAATAGAAAAAGAATATATTTGGAAGACGACATGTTACCCCCCATCTACGTATAATCGATCTAATTATAGTTTACAATTAATATAACGCCAAATCTTTTTACAAAATCTTTGGTCAAAGTTTTTGTTGAGTGGCATATTCGAGAATTCGACATATTATAGAGAAATGATGATTATTTGATACCGCCATCTATTCTTGAGTTGAAGTATGATGACAATATACAGAGGAACGAATTACTGCTTGTGGAGCGTTTTATAACTTATTGAATATTGTATAAAATAAATAACATTAATATTGCAGTTGTTACGTAATGAAATATTGAAGGAGTCATATTTTTAAATAATGCTTTTATTTTTTTATTTTATATAAAGCAATACCGTGTTCTGATAAACAAGCGAATGAGGCTTTTGCCAGAACCCCGTTCGCTAGTTGGCAGGAAGCACCACGTTTAAGTGCGATTGGTTTTGTCTCGCACACAATTGCAAAAAAAATGTATATTACAAGTTGCTCACCATGTCGTATCGTCATGGATGATAAATTAGGTATACATACTATCCGCTGTTGTATCCACTCCGAATGTGAATACTGTAGGTCCCCTCCGAGGTCTGGCGTCAGTTGAGACTTGTCGAAGTACTCGTACAGCTCCTCGATGGAGGAGCACACGTGTACTCGAAACCGGAACTCTTCCTTGAAGAATTTACTGCTGACTTCAGATAAGGCCTTCTGGAGGAAACTGGCGGGTCGCAGGACATAAACTGCGTGTATGACACCGGGGAAGTATTCCTGGAAAATGATATAAAATATTGGCTTCATACAACAAAAAAATCGAGAAAGGTACGCAGTAAGCGTACTAAACTTTTTTAATTTATTAAGAGTGATGTAGACGTTACTTGTTCAAAAAACGTAACGGAATTTGTTGTAAACGTCAGCTACAGGGCTTAGGGATATCTCGTGGAGAAGAGAACATACATCGCAGATTTCATACAAGTGGGTGCATGCGGTCCCTGTTACAGATAACGGACAAGCGCACAGAAAACCACAGCAGCCGGGGCATAAACGATTAGAGCAGCCATGGCAGCGACTACATCTACTAACGGTAGTGTCAGCCGGCGCTAGTTCGCATACAAAAAGTACACGAAGTAAGTAGTAAGATACATCAAATTGACTTTAAATTTAACTTCCATAATATATCCAGAATTTTCAATTTCCACAAAATTAGGTTTTTTATACTTTGTCGGGAGGCATACGAGCGTACGGTCCACCTGATGTAAAGCGGTTACCGTAGCCTATGCACGCTTGCAATACATTAAGTATCACTCGCGCGATGCCACCTGTACTGCTAACACAGCTACTCCTTAGGAGCTTACACAACAACACTCAAGGGGGATGTTATTTGACTGCGGTTTTCTGTAAGGTGGACGTAATTCCGCAGACAAGCTGTTGGTTTAAGGTATATAATTAAGGTAGATATCACAACAGTGTTCTTTATTGACTAGAATTCAATAGTTAAACTTGGAACTTACGATATGGATCGGCGGATGGGCTGAAGTTCAGTATGTAGTGGCCATATTTAGTCCAGGACGTGGGAACTGAATGATTAATAACTATGGCTTTACATGTGGACTCTTTGATGCCTCATTAATAGATAAACAATACAATAGTAAAATTCTGGCTTGACTACGGTGACTGCTTATTATCAGACGGCTTGTGTACATATCTCCGATCAATAAATAACATACTATATGAAAGTTGTGTGAAAAAAAGTGTAAATACGAAAATATACTTACAGAAACCCTTAATAATACTGTTTTGACTGAATTCCACCTGTCTTTTCTTCGATCTATTATTATGTGGAAGCCCATGTCAGCTTCTAATATTCTGGAATAGGAAACACACAAATTAGAACGTGGGGATAGTATCAATGAAGTGAAATTTTATGTCAATCAATATACCTATTCTTTCTCCTTATAATAGAAAAACATCAATAAATATTGTACGAATGCTTACACAGAAATCAAAGTAACTGTAAGTGTACACATATTTTGAATGCGTGTCTTCCTACAAATATCTTGGATTAATAGTTAATAGTCGTTTTGGTTGGAATTTACATGTAGAAGCAGTATGCAATAAATTGCGGTCAATACTCATTAATTACAAAATTTTAAGTATTATGGTTTATTCTGTATTCTGAGGTATTATGTCACAATGGGTACTATGTATTTACTCTATTACACATTAGCCGATGCAGTTATGTCATACGGGCTGGGTGCGTGTGGTCTCACTTTTCCTTTTCATGTGAATAAAACTAAAACTTTACAAATGATTTAAACTTGTAGTAGATAATAAAACCAAAATTAGTGTCGAAAAAGATTATGAAAAGCTTTTTAAAATATGCAACATACTTCCTATAGAGATGCCAAAGTCAAAATGAACATATTGGTCGAGCAGTACAACAAAAGAGAGTACAAACAGGAAAGGGAGTATGCGTACCCAACCCGTTCATCAAAAAAACTAAAGTTAGTTGTTCCGAAAGTAAATATTTATTATGGTAGACGCAAAAGACTATGGCTAAGGTGGAGAAATATCTCCACTTCAAGAAAACCGTAGTCAAGTAACAATTCTCTGGAGGGTTGTTGATCTTGCGAGGTAGAATCGTGGTGTAACAGTACGTCGGGTAGTAAAATACCCTTCACTTTTCTCTCAGATATTTTTTAAGGTATTTTTTATACAACCTCGAAAGGCATACAAGCATACGACCCACTTGATGCACAGTGATTATCGTAGTCTATGAACGGTTGTAATAAATAAAAAAATAAGTATCACTCGTGCGATGCCACCTTTGCTGTTAACACAGTAACTCCTCGGAAGCTTACTGGTATATATAGTAATAGATCAATACAAGTAGGGCATGTCGACATTCAGGAGCAGCCCAACTCCTATCAGAACGTCTCAAATACCAACTTCCTGTAGGCCAAGTCTACTAAAAAACTGCAACTGCACTGCAGCACGAACATGTGTCAAAATGCGTACATTTTGACGTTTCGTTATTCTGTTAAGCGATCTCACAGCAGCGACGTTGCATTAACGCTGCAGTAAATGACACGTTATTCTGTTAAAGATAAATGGAGATGTTTGTGGGAATATATGATTAAGTAAAGCCTCTTTTCAGTTAGAAATACCTCCACCCGCCGCCCGGCAACCAAGAGCAATGGGGTTTGAAACTATAGGTGTCAACATTAAGTAAAAATCCAATTTATTAGATTGAAATATGGTACCATGACAGGTATTAAGTTACAGTGCGGGAAATTTTAATAGAATACACGTATTGGCACGGCACTATTTCTGACTCAAATGACAAGCGTAAACGTACAGCTACAGGTTTTTAGGAGAATTGGCTACTGGAGGGTTGTGTTGTACTTTTTCAGTGACCAAGATGATTTGTAGCGTTAGCACCTAAGGTTACGACGCGCAAACAGCACTCATTTTCTGTAGCCTACTGTGACCGTTACCTATTAGGTTATCGTATGCTAGTTTGCCACATGGGCACTTATAACGGAATAAAATATACAGTAATGCAATAATATCTACATTAATTATCTAATTATATTAAATTTATAATATAGGATGACTCTAATGGCGCGCTGTACAGGTATATTTAATATAAGTATGTACTGGGCACTGTTTGCGCTGATGGTTATAAAAGGTCAATCGCCTGTTCGCCTCATTTGTGAAAAGATTCTCGATCAATCAATATTGAAGGCTGGAAGAATTTCCTTCGAGTATTTGTTGCGAAAATATTTGTTACTTGCTGAATATTTGTTTACATTGCGTAAACTGTAAAGAGTTTGGAATGTTTACTATATTTTTGATACAAAATCAAACAAATGGAAATTAGTGGTGGCTCAGTCGTTTTCGACTTTGACACCGATGTTCGTGGGTTCGATACCCACCCAAGACAAACATTTGTGTGCATGAACTTGTCTGATTGTCTTGGTCTGAATGTTTTCCAATTCTGAAAATTCTTTCATTAAAAATAAATAAATAATATTTTTAGACGAATTACACTATACCATATAGACAACTAGAAAAAGAAAATAGACAACAAACATACGTAAATACTTTTCTATGTATGATATGTGTATATGTAAATACTCTGTACTTATCATAGGAAACAAGACATACAAATATATTTATAGAAACATGTCTTATACGAGAATCGAAGCCGAGGTCCTTGGCGTAAAAGTGGCCATTGCTAGCCACTTGCCCATCCGGGTTGGCAAAGGAATTAATAAAGTATAGCTTTAGGTTATACGTGAGTGGATCAGGCTATTTTTTATTTAGGGTTTCGCTGTCAAACTACGGACTACTACAGACGGGGGAAGAAGCACAGATCGCATCTACTAACATGAAACTTGAGGCAGGTGTACTTGTAGTTTCGAGAACGAAATATTATTTATTTGCCGTAATACCTATTATATCCCTCTTAAATTAGTGTCGGCAACGCAAGAGTGACACCCGTGGTGTTGCAAATGTCCATAGGCTACGGTAACTACTTACCATCAGGCAGGCCGCACGCTTGTTTGCCACCTTAGTGTTGTAAAAAGAATTGTCAGACAATTCAATGTCAATAAAGGTAACAAGTATTCTATAAAGTAAATAAATATAAGAACGATGTGCCTTTTAATGGCTATTATTTGAGAAAGTGCTATGAAACTTGGCAACCGTTCAGATCTCGACCCATATCAGCGACCCTATCACCCCTAATGTCGTTTGTAACGAATTCACTTTTTTCATATTTCATTGGGACAGCCGCTTCGCACCTTACTAAGTCGGGCAAACAATTTTAAATACTTTTTTCTACTACTTTTTTTCTTCACACCGTTATCCCGTTTTCTAATCCATTAGAATTGGCGCGGACCGCTACCTAGTCTAGGGATTTAGCGAAGATACTGAATTTTGCATAGAGCGACCGCTGTCAGACCTTCACAACGCAGAGGCATTTATTAAGTCATGTCCCACGTCTTTAGAAATATATCAGGGTCGGCAATAAGCAAGAGTAACACCCCTGGTGTTGCAAATGTCCATAGGCTACGGTAACTGCTTACCATCAGGCAGGTCGTATGATTGTTTCCCACCTTAGTGGTATAAAAAATTCTGGGAGGAGCCGGTTTCCTCACGATGTTTTTCCTTCACACGAATTCGATTTGAAAGCCGGCAACTAGGCTGGTTCTTTATCCACTAGAATATCACAGATCTTTTTTTACTACTATGGTGGCAAATAGGCGCACAGAATGCCTGATGGTAAGCAGTTATTGAATTTACGAGAGCAGAGATCAACGCCCTAACAGCCAAATAACAATTCCCTGGAGGGTCGTTGTGTTCCTGCGAATAAATGAGTAAGCAGTAAACTCCTAAGTCGACACAGTGTTAGCAGCATCGATGGCAACTCGCGAGCCTCCCGAGCGTACCTACCGTATCACAAGCATTCATAATCATTGAAAACATCAAATGAGTCATGCTTCTATGCCTCTCGACTTACTATATAAAACCACACAGGTTCCAGAGGGGTTTCATGTAAGGTACCATTGTGGTTGCAATGAATTCTTTGGCAAAAAAATATTTTTTATTATACTTAGTATATTTTTTATACACAAAATAACTTGTACTTGTTTAAGTACAAGTTATTTTGTGTATAAAAATTTTTTGTGTCCCTTTATACGTTACATGTCATTATGTTGTTTACTAGAAAATAATCATCAATTTCGTTTAATATCTTTCTGACTCCATGGCAGATAAATACCAGAATAATAAACAATTATTGTCCACACTCACTCTAAAAAATAAAACCCAACTAAGAGCGATTTTCTCTTAGTTGACGTATTATTGAATAAAACAACTATGATCTTATGAAAGTCAATTAAGACCACTTAGTTGAAACAGCAAGTCTACTATTGCTTGAACTAACAATGTAGTATGTTTATGAATTCTAACAAGTATGTTTGCCATATCTATCAATAATTTATTTATTTGATTGAATCGATCATACACAGTTAGTCACATTAATAATTCTAGTACTTTGAATCAATTCACAATAATCGTCGAAATAACAATGTAAATCAATTGATTTGATTATTTTCATGATTAATTTAACGAATTCGTCATAATTGATTTAAGCAACTTGAGTTAATTTAATCAACTAATATAATATTATTAAAACAACAAAGTTAAATGATCAATTCAACAATGTCACGTGACTATTTTTATCACTTTGCAATATTGGATTAAACATAAATTTATTGTTACTTCAACGAAGAGCATCTTAGTCGTTTTAATTATTTAATCTGTTGATTCTAACAAGATCACAATCGTATCTATCAAAATGGAAGGAAGGAAGGAAGTTGGGGTGGGTGGGGGGAGAGCGGCATGCGTCTTTTTCGCGTCGCGTTGTCTGCCTGCCATTTTGTTATGCAAGTCTAAACGTGTATAAGTCGGGCGTTTTACTTACAATTGAATACCGTGTGTCCTGTTTGTTCTTTTTTAAAATACTTTATTCTCTATAATTTGTGGTATCGTTCTCGATAAAATACAACACAAATACAAACGAACTTGCAATGGATGAAGTTTCTGAACTCCTTAAAACCTGGGAATTGGAAGAACTAATACCAGTTTTCACAAGTAAGTACCTAAGTCTGTCTGTGAATATACAATACCTATCTGTTTCTTCTTCTGTTTTTGTTTGTCTGATATAAGTAGGCAGTGTATCAATGTAATTGTATACCTATCTAACAAGGCATATTTATTTGCGTCAGGTTTCTGACTCGCATATGGACCGTGATCTGAACACTTATACGTATACTACCCACCCTGATTCTCCGTTCCTCAGAACTCGAGGATCTAGTAGTCCGTCTTGCCAATTCTATCTTACGCCTCTGGTAACTTTTGTGTTTGGTCGTTAATCTTTTCAGAACAACAAATAACAATACAGGCCTTATCAGCTCTGACCAATGACGACGTCAAAGAAATAATCCCGCTGACAGGTCCCAGATCTCTTTTTATGAGATGTTGGAGATCATGGAAAGCAGAGTTTTCATCCGTAAATATTACTACTCTAATATTGTAATTAGTTTCATATTGTTGTCTAGGTACTCTCAGACAAAAGAAATAGCAATTTTTTAATCTATATCTATACTTATAATAAAACTGTAGAGGTCAGGAGGACTGTAGAGGTTAGCACGGTGATACCTTATATCTCTGGTCGACATCTTAGATACTTTTTTATGCCGGAAAATCAGATGGTTCCCGTGGGATAGTTAAAAAACCAGTAGTAACTTGGCCATCTTAGTATACACAACTTATGTACGGACCTTATGCTGATATATACTTTATACTAGCTGCTGACAGCGGCTCCGCCCGCGTGGAGTCAGACTTCGTATGTTTGTCCGGGCTAATCCCAAAATCTACTGAACAGAGCCCGTATTATATAAGTCTCTCAGTATCGGAAATCTATTGGCTATCTCATTCTTTGTCATACATTTATGTCAAGAAAGAATGAGATAGCCGATAGATTTCTGATACCGAGAGGCTTATAGAATAAGGGCTCAGATTTGATTCAAATTTTGCATAGATATTGTGAGAGGCCGGGGCAACACAGGCTTTTTAAGTCTTTTATAGACACCAGATTCTCACATGTAGGTAATTCTGTAGCTACCTATGTAGACAATTACTTATTAAGTATAGCTGAATAGTATAAACACTATTGTAACATTAATTTGCAGAGTCTGTTGGATTTGTCTTTGTTCAACTCCATAGTAGACCCTAAGGATATTATAGTTGTTCAAGAGTCTTCTGATATAGATAAGGAAAACCTGCCTCCATTAATCAAGAATTTAGAAAGTGAGAGGACAAGTCCTCAATGCCTGGTAAGCTATTTTATTAAATATTTTTTAATATATTATTATTATAATACTTTAAAGTGATTTATATCCAAGATTCTATTAAGTTTTCTAGTTGTTGGCAATTTTTTATTTTTATTTTATTGTTTATAGTAAAACCTGTATGTACAGACGGCCACAGATCAAGCTATACAAAACCATTCAAATTTAGCTCTTATCACCGCAGCATAAGGTGGCCCCCAGTATAGGTTGATCAGAGGCCGTGTGTACCACTGTCTGTCTGTCTGTCAAAGGACTATATCTATTATAGGCAATGAGTAAATAAAATTTAATTTTCGAAAAATGGATTTGAAGAAGAGTGATTTATGTATATATTGCAATCTATAGTAATCCTTTTTTTAACCAACTTAAAAAAAACGAGGAGGTTCTCGATTCATTTAAAATTTTTCTTTTTTTAATGGAACTTTCCTGATTACTTGAAGATGCATGGACCGATTTAGATAATTCTTTTTTTATTTGAAAGGGTATACTTCACAAGCAATTCCATAGTCAGCAAGTCGGAATCTGATGATGGGATCCACGAGGAATCGAGGGAACTCTTTGAATTTTAAAAGCCCACTTTAAGCGATTTTTGTATTTTTTATAGCAACTCTTGCATTTGCTTTAGAAGTGCACAATTTGGTGAAATTGAACTGATTATTAAGATTATAGATAGCCTACTTTGTTTGTTTGCAACATGCAAAACAGTTGCATTGCAATACATTTACTTAATTGGTTACTCAGTTTAAACACTGTCAAACCTAGCTTAACTTAACCGTAGAGAAGACCCGTGCCCAGCAGTGCAACGTGTATGGATTGACAATTAATAAAATTTCATCTATATAATTACACATAGGAGTGTTAAAGTTATATTAAAATAACATATTTTGTATGTAGATATTGTTATTTTTACAATGAAGTTTGATGGGTCTAGAATCCACATAATTGTTCTATATTAGTGACATAAAATTTCTGTTCCAGGTTTTGGAAAACCTCTTGAAAGAATCTGTCGACTCGGCCACACTTTTGGCATATAGAGGCTGCAGTCTTACTGGGGATAGCGCACGAAACTTGTTAGCAGCTGTCATTGCAAAGGCAATTCTTAATGAAAGTAAAGATTCATGTATTAACGGTCCTATTTATTATAAGTGGGCCAATCATATCAAAGAGCTTTTTCCTGGTGAGAGGACAACAACCTACTATATTCCAGCGTGCACAACATTTAATATTTTAAGCAATGGCAAAAAATATGTAACATTGCGCTGTACTATTTAAGAATTAATAAATCGTTGCAATTCTACTTAATTGTTTTATTTTATCTGTTTACTGAGACTAGTTTTGAAGGGTCTATTGGTGACAAGATATCCGATTTTTGTAATATGTATTAAGTTTCATCTCTGTCTATACATTACCAAAAATCTTTGTTCTCTGTACGTACTAATTTGTCTATAAAATGTCCACTGTATTTACCACCCATCTATGATGTTTTTATTTTTGTTTTAGTTTTTTAGATTAGCGGCCTTTTCCCATGGTCTATAAAGGCAAAACCGGTCTAGGTTAGAATTAATAGGTGGAACAATTGTGCTGGCACTAGGTAATTTCTTTATAAGTCGAACTTAACTCTGATTTCACTCTGTGTTCATTATTAAATGTGGTATCACTTCGTGGCCAGAGTAACCTGCACTTAAGAGTGAACTTAAGTAACAAACTCTTACCTTGTCATATTTCAAATGCCTATCAAGAGTGTTTTTGGAGTCAAGCGCAATTAATTTTTTATATTAGTGCCAGCGTAATGCACTGCACCATCTGCAACGTAGACCGCTCCAGCCTATACAGACCATTGGAAGAGGCTGCTTCCAAAAGCTAGAGCAAAAATAAATTTCTTAGTCAATTAGACAAAGAGTCTCTTAGTACATTTAAACAAAAATAACTTAATTATTACAACAATGTCGCCAATTAGTAATGAACAAGTTTCATAGTTGATTTAAGGAAACAAATTTGATAATTACAAATACCTGAGATTCAAATTGACTAAGCTCTTTGTTGAACTAGTTAAGGGAAATCTGTCATTCTAATCATTATCATGTTAGTATTGACAAAGATCTTAGTTGCATTTATTAAGATAAATAGTTCATATAATCGCTTTTCATATTAGTATTGATAAAGATCTTAGTTGAACTCATTAAGATAAATAGTTCATATAATCACTTTTCATATTAGTATTGATAAAGATCTTAGTTGAACTCATTAAGATAAATAGTTCAAACAATCATTTTTCATGTTGGCATTGACAAAGATCTTAGTTGAACTCATTAAGATAAATAGTTCAAATAATCATTTTTCATGTTGGCATTGACAAAGATCTTAGTTGAACTCATTAAGATAAATAGTTCAAATAATCATTTTTGATGTTAGCATTGACAAAGATCTTAGTTGAATTTATTAAGACAAATAGTTCAAATAATCATTTTTCATGTTAGTATTGACCAAAGACTTAGTTGAATTTATCATTTTTCATGTTAGTATTGATATAGATCTTAACTGTCTTAATAAATAGAAATAGTCAGGGTAATCACAGTCGTCTTGTTTGATTTATTTATCGTCTTGTTAGGCTCGTATGGAATCAAGATACTTGATAGCAACAATCACAATCTTGTTATAAACAACCATTTTTTTTTTAGAGTGCTGGCGTGTTGTTATATATGCCATAGTGGTGATAAAAATGTGACACACTGGATATCTCCGTATCAGGACTATGTGACTAAGTTTATACCGAAGGACAACAGATGTCTATCTCATTCTTGTATAAAGCTTGAATACAATCCTGGTTATGATACTCACGAGGGCACTGAGGTGAGGTAGAGCAACAGTCGTCTATATTCCGATGCGGTGATCACGTGGAAGTTGTTATTGTCAGGGAAGGTAATGAGCGGCCGGTGGTCCTTCGCCAGGCCGCCGGTCGCGAGGGCATACTGGGGTAGAAGCAGTTCCCCGACACTGCGGCCCTCGTCCACCTCGCTGCCGCAACCATCGCATTCTGCTTCTGGAAATAGATAAGTTAATGATGTGAAAATTACGTATAGGTGCGGCATAAATCGGTTTAAGTCGGTTCTTTTTTTTACAACGTCGAGGTAAAGTGGATGCCGTAGCCTATCAACGCTTACAATACATTAAGCACCTATCGCTCGTGCGATGCCATCTTTCCTGCTAATGTAACAACTCCTTAAGAGCTTTACTGATAATCTCATTCACTCGCAGGAGCATTCACTACAGGGAATTGTTATTTGCCTGTAGTTTTCTGCGAGGTGGAGGTACTTCGCTAAACGGGATACTTTGATGCGCCCTAGCTCTCTTAAAACGGGTTCTATGTTTTTGTCACGAATTGGATACGGTCGTGTTTTTAAACAAAAAAGTACAGTCACCGGCAGATAAAGTAGGGAAGATGGCTTTATTTTTACATAAGGTCGTACTGCGATTCTCTTGTACAGTCAGATCCGACGTGCACTTGACGATTTTATTAAACAGTTGCGCATAGCACTTTGTTAATTAAAGTTGATCTGCATAGCGCCATCCCACTGCAGACCCGGTAACTGTAGGTAACCGACTAAGATCTAAATGGAACGGGTACGTATCAAATCCCACGCCATTAGCCAATGAGACGGGTAAGTAGTTAGATACAGGATGACAGCACTGCAATGCCTGACAATATAACTACGACATGCATTTTTAACCAACCAATGGATACCCTTGCACGTTAGGTATCAAACGGTAAATCTCGATTTACTGTTATCCAATATTGTTATCCAATAAAATTTATTTCAGGCGAGTCAGCCTATCTTTCTATCTATAACTTCACACCAAATCCCTTGCGCGGTAGGTAGACGAAACCGAGCGCCACGTGACTCGATCCTTACATACCTCATTTGCTTCTTTAACATTCATTGCTCTTCTTATCTGATGCACGCTCTCCGGTTTCTAAGGCTCCTGACATCACCATTTGATAAAACACGAGCAATTTGGTCATGTTAAGTAAGTCTTGGCCTTTCTCGGCTCCTACATTCGCGTTGTATATTTGTTTTGTAATATTTTCTTCCTGCATTCTTTCTACAAGTCTGAACCATCATGCCTTTTCTTATTTTACCACCGACACTCACTTTCAGACCAACTGTTTCTAACATCATCTTTCCGAATACAATCTAGAAGCGTTACGTCACAAAATTTGCGCAACGGTCGCATCTCGACCTCGCTTATTCTACTTTCATACTCTCTCTGCCATACTCGTCTTTCCACATCAGCGGTGTACCCTCCATAACTGCTGAAAACTGCGGAAAATCCAAGATATACAATCTCATCCACTTGTTCCAACACTTCATCATCTACCGTAATCCTTACATTGGTTCTTGTTTCTTCTCTTTCAAATACCATTATCATTGTTTTCTTCGCATTCAATAGTAAGCCTTTCTACAATAAATAAAACTTTCACAATAAAAATACAATCATCTTTCATTATTGTGACCAGTGTTTGCACCACTTTGCAGTTGCGAGTCAACCGTTATGATAACACCTATTTAAAGGACCGCCTTGCTTTTCACAGCGATTCAGAGCCGAAGTTTCGAAATTCGTACTCTAAGGATGTAAAACAGGAAGTGAAATTTTGAATGGAAAATTTAATATGTGAGATTCGATACTAAATTTTAATATATTTTTATTTACATTACATTTTAGAAAGATTTTTAAAAATTGTGCTGGTTCCAAACATTCTTTGTAACATCTGGTCTGTAATAAATATATATATTTTGTTCTCCAATTATTTCAGGTTTTTCAAAGTTCAGAGGGGGTGGGGTTTCACTTTTATTCAAATTTTTCATCAACCCAAATTTACACAACATTAAAAAATATAGTATTTTAATGTGCATTTCCTACTTGAACAGGTAGGGGCACTTTGACCCCCCAATTCAATTCAATTATTGCATTTCCTTTCATTTGTAATAAGGTTGAATAAACAATGTTTAAAACTATTCCAAATCCACAGCATTAATAGTTGCTGAAATGTGTCACTGTGACAGACGAACAGACGTGGATGGATGAAGTTGTACCATAAGAAATCTGCTCGTACCGTTTTATGATACGGAACCCTAAAAATATCGAATGAGCAATTGAGATGTCTGCCTACACTACTTTAGACAAGAGAGACGATTGAAGGGAGGTCGGAGGTCCGTAATGGGACGGACGTGGATTGAAATAATTATTCTGTTTGAAAGATTACTAGGGGCACACTAAAAGTTTTGCACTTCTAGCTAATCGGAACTATTTGAATTTCGAATGTTATATTTTTTGAAACGTTGCAACCTACTTAGTAATAAAAGAAAAACAATTGGCGGGAAATCATTTGTCAATTGTTTTTTATCACACATCAAAGTTCTACGTACGCAACGAAAATGGAATTGAGTCGAAAAGATTTTACAGCGATGATTTTTTATGATTTTAAAAGTTCTCTCTCTCCGCAAGTCTGTGCTGCTCGTCTTCAAAATGCTTTTGGGAGAGAAGCACCTTCTTTGAGCACCGTGAGGCGATGGTTTGCTGAATTTGAGAGAGGTCGAGTTTCTTTACATGACGAATTTCGTGAAGGGCGGCCTTCAACTGCCGTCAACGTAAATAATGTGGCTACTGTTAAGCGGCTAATTGAAGAAAACCCGCGGATTACCTATGAGACAATTCGAGAACTATTGGGATTGGTATGAGCCAAATTCAGAAAATTTTACACGAAGAATTAAAAGTTCGGAAACTTTGTTGTCGTTGGATCCCTCATGAACTGACAGCGGAGCAGAAGCGGGCTCGCGTGGAATGGTGCTCACAGATGCTAATGAAGTACGACCACGGACATTCTAATGCTGTTTATGACATTGTCACAGGAGACGAAACGTGGATTTATTGTTTCGAACCCGAAGAAAAACAGCAATCTTGTGAATGGGTGTTTGAAAATGAGAACAGGCCAACAAAAGTGAGGCAGGCGAGAAACGTTGGTAAAAAAATGATCGCGTTTTTATTCTCAGCTACGGGTCCCATCTGCACAATTCCACTTGAAGATCAAAAGAGTGTTACTGCCGAGTGGTATTCTACCATTTGTTTACCCAGGGTGTTAGAAAAAGTTCGCGAAAGACGACCAAAAAGCCGCGTTCTCCTACATCATGACAACGCTTCTTCACACACGGCCAACAAAACAAAGTCATTTTTAACTTCCGAAAAAGTACAACTCGTTACCCATCCTGCGCATAGCCCCGACCTAGCACCCTGTGATTTCTGTATTTTCCCCAAAATCAAAGATTTGATAAGAGGTTTCACTTTTACCAACTCCGAAGAGGCAGTGATAGCGCTCAATCAGCACGTAGAAAACATGCCTTCAGATCTATGGTCCTCCTGTTTTAAAAAATGGTTCGATCGCATGAAAAAATGTTTAAAATGTAAAGGAGAGTATTTTGAAAAGCAATAAACATAATATTTTGGTTATAACATGTTGTTTTTTTAAGTTACGCAAAACTTATAGTGTGACCTACGTATTCGATGTACATATGAACAGAGATATGTCACGTGCGAGTCGCGGTTTCACATTGTTAAGATATCGTAGTGCAATAAACGATAAGAATACCTTATTTACCAATGGGCCTTCGCAGGCATTTAGACACATCTTACATTTTTAAATAAACTGTAATTGTGCCTTATTCATTTCTCATAATTTTCGTTTTCTTTTTTAATATACCTACATCATCACCGTGTAACCAAAACTATTATAGTTACAAACACGAAACATGGATATCATGATCCTTTTATAACTTTGACCAATAATCAAAAGTGAGTTTTTGATATTTATACTCTTTAGAATTTTCTAACGAAATTTTTGATAAATATTTTACAGTACCAATAATTTCCTTTGAAGATGATGAATATCTAACCGACAAAGTCACTTTGAAATGATTCAGTACTGGCATCCTGATAGCTTTCTTTTTACTACTTGACATTATTTTTATTTCGATACGTAAATAGTTATTTTTTGAATACATAGTTGATGATATAGGTACAAAAAGGTTTAGGTTTCGATAAACACTGATAGACTTAAAAGTAAAAAAATCCATGGCATATAACAGTGACATTACATGAAAAAAAAAACTGAGAAAGTATTATTGTATATATATACTAACCTATTGTACTCGTATAATAATTACCAAATACCCAACTTGTTTAGTTTCTGTAAGATACATCGAAACAAAACAAGTTAGAAAATTGACAATTTTGACAATTCGTTGGATTCCATTATTTGATGAACGGGGCGAAACCCTTAACACCACATATTATATACAAAGACTACACGAAAAATAGGTATACTATTTTCACTATTAAATCAAAGTTTAAAAAAACTGCCATAATTTCAGCTTAATCGGATACAAATGCTCCAATACTAACTTGCAACACAGAATTATGAAATAAAATAATATAAACAAAATACACATGATAATTGCCTTCAAGAGGGCGTATAAAGCTAAGTGGCGCTCTTCGTTTTTATTAACAACGCTGAATTTAAGACCAATTCCAAAAAAAAAAACTCAATTCTGGCACTATAGAACCATATTTATTGTTTTTTGAGACATAATCTGTATTTATTATTTATGTACAATTAGTCATAATGTTGATTAGGTAAGTATAAGTGACTACAATAAGCCATAATTAAAATTTTGGTAAATTGCAAGGTTTGTAATTTTAAATCGATTTTAAACAGTGTGCAAACTCCGCCGGACCGAAGTATGCCGAAAATTTGAAGCAAAACACGTTCTCAACGGCCCCCGCTCTAACGATCCAAGTTTAAATCCTTTGTTTCTATTCAAGCTGCATGGTATTTATTTTAATCTCTGTATCAATCTGTCAGTTTTTCCGATTGTGTTATGGACAAATTAGCTATTTATATAGTTAGTTACTGCCTAAATCTAAATAATTATAATCGTATCGTACGAAACATGTTTTTTTACCATCTTTGTCAACAAGAAATTCATAATATTACAAACCGATTAGACTATGTGATTATTTTGCGGAAGTGCAATGAAGCGGTTTTGTGTTCCTGCTAGGGAGTAAGGTTGTGTTGTCTGTCACCAGAGTACTTCCAACTCGCAAGAGACCGCAGCGAAATACGAGTATCAACTTCCAATTTGAGGATTGCAGTGTTCCAGTGTGTAAGTATATCAATAAGCTCCACTCCTGACGAGTTGCTGCGTTAGCGGCGGAAGGTCGTAACGCGCGAGAGATATATACCTACCCACATCGTTGCTTTTTGATGGAAGACTTAATTGAAGTCGATTTCACATAATTACAATATTCCTCAATCAATATTGAATAAACACGAAATCTTCACAATGTTCATGAAATAATATAATACTATACATTACAGAAATATCAAAGTAGAACTAGTAAGTTTGAAAATTAAAGATTTTTTCTTAACAATTTTTTGATTAACTATCAAATCTTCACAACATATACCCTATACGTACACCGAACCTTAAAAAACTACAGTTTAAAATATCGAAATCGGAAGTACATTAAAAAAAGCACCCGACGAATATAGAACAATTTACCATCAGGCAGGCCGTACGCTTGTTTGTCACCTTAGTGGTATATAAAAAAAAGAACGACCGCCTTCCTTGCGTCGATTAAAAAGCTATTAATGAGCTTTCATCAGAAGACAAATAGCAAAAGGGAGTCAAAGTTTCTACTACAGTGTGAGAGATGTGAATACCTCAAATTACGAGGTGGGCAACATGACAAGCCGATGTACGGTCGGCAAGTATGGGCTTCCGTAGAATTACACGACAAGCGCGGGCTAGGGCTGACCGCGAGCGTCGGAATGCATGTGGTTAAAACAAGCCTAACCTAAATTGCTTAACGCGACAATACAGGTAGAGCAGAATTACAATTGCTAAGCCTTTGAAACTACTTCACTGTGTAGAAAGGGGCTCCCCGTAATACTTACTAATACAATCATAATATATACTAAGCAAACACAAAAACTTTAATAGGGCGATTCAGGATTCGACACAAATTATTTACACTATTATTTAATTATTTATTTATACTTAAATTTGCTTTTGTTTCTTAAATTTGTATTTAAATTTCACATCATTTATTAATCTTTATCTATTATAAATAATTATTTTAAATGATTCATAATTTTTAATATATCTTTATAAATACATATAATTCTTCAGTTTACACACACACGTATATGTCCTGAACTCCTCCTAAACGGCTGGACCGATTTTGATGTTTTATTTTGTTACATATGGGTGGATCCCTGGATGGATTTGATTCAGCATTGGATCCAGTAGCAGTAGGTGACGCTGCAATCAGTTTTTATGGAGTATTGTTGTTTATTTTGTGCAGGACTGTCGGGTCTAGTGACAATATATAAGATAATAAATATATATATAAGAAGTAAATTGAATGGGTGTGTGAAAATAAATTCAAGCTGATGTCAAACATTAAAAAAAAATATATAAAGTGGAACTGCTAAAAAATATAAAATATCTAAATCGAAAATGCAAAGGTAAGAAATCTATCTATCTATAACTTCACGCCAAATCCCTTGCGGGGTAGGCACAGAGAACCGAGCGCCACGTGACTCGATCCTTACATATCTCACTCGCTTCTTTAACATTCATTGCTCTTCTCGTGCACGCTCGCCGGTTTCTAGGGCTCCTGACATCACCTTCTGATAGAACACGACCAATTTGGTCATGCATGGTAGGTAAGTCTTGGCCTTCCTCGGCTCCTACATCCTTCCACTTTTGCATAAAAAATAAGTACATTTGAATTTATAACAGAAGTTACAAATACTAACATAAGACCGTCAAATTATAAAATTAAAAATGTCAAAAAAACCATCGTGGTGAAAGTTACAGTTATTGTTTATTGCAATTTAGTTTTCACCAAACTACTAGTTCCCTCTGAAGTTGCTTTGCCCGCGTACTGTACAACAACGTAAGACGTAAGATTGATTTAGTTCTACAAACAAAGAGAGAAACTATAACGCTTTTAAAGCATCCGGTTTCCGAGTATGTCATTTGTATGGTGATATTTGACATCTGTATCTAAGTCAAAGACATGAACTGAGAACGTTGCCAACGTATATAGGTGTCTACAATTTTTTTCTATTAAAAATATACAAGTGTAAATCGCATTTCAATTTTAATTTTAATTTACATTTTATTGCAAATATTGATTAATATCACTGATTTGTGGTTTGCTCGAACATTTTGGCTACCTTACCTTCTGATGCGGTCCGCATGCTTGGTGCCAATCTAGTTGCATAAAAAAAAGATCTAAATCTTGTATATAAATATTTTTAAATCAAGAAATAAAAAACAAAAGTATTAAATAATAAAATGTTGTTCAAATACGAATCGCGACTTTATTTTGTTAGGGTGAAAGTACTTATGTATGGATAATTTTGTTGGTCGATTTACTACGAACAAAGAATGTCCTCGCACGTCAGCAATAAATCTCGAGGAATGACAAAAACGAAAAAAGGTCAACGTACTTATTGTTAATGACAACAATGAGAATAATGAAGAAATTTATAACCACTGTAGCATGTGGCTCGATACTAAATGATAAAATTAAAAACATAGATTACGCCGATCAGCACTTGACATGTCTACCTACTCTACATAGATAAGGCAGTCGATTGAAGGGAGAGCCCGTAATCGTGCGTGAATCGACGATGATTAGTAAAATATATTTTGTTTTGAATATTGCTGACCGAACAATCGATCAGCAAAATTCCAAACAGTTATATTTCGAAGGTTATAATTTTTATTTATTTATATGTCGACATTTGTTCATTTAATTATAATTGATATTTTGAAAAACAAAGACTTATATTGGCAGGTGTATTTAGGCATTTTCTTCGCCAATAGTCAAGTCTGAGATAGTGGTAGATTAAAAATTATGAAATCTGTGGTATAAACAACAATAAGATTACATGAAAAAAAATGTAAGAAATGTCACGTGTAGCCATGAGGGGTTGGCTAGTACGTTATGTCGTAGAAATTTGAAATTATTGTGTAATATGTAGGTTCCTGCATATTATACAATAATATCAAATTTCTATCAATTTCTTAATACATATATTAAATCTAATAACTATTAATAATATAGGTATTAAATCTAATAACTAAATTAATAATTAAACAGGTGAAATTTACTACCCTTTGATTGGTTGGCTTTAATTTTATGTAGAATGGGTACGAAGTCTTAAACATTACGTCAAAAACTATAATAGTATAATATTGTGCTAGCATATTATCAAAGTTACAAAAAAGTGCTTTTCATCATAATCAGTTATCTAAAAATGCTTCGAAACTAACCAGCAATATCTGTATCAAACACAGATTTAAAGAGTGAAATAACAAAAACAAAAGCAGATAATAATTGTCTTGCAAAAAGCAATGTTTATTAAGTAGGGAGATTACGGGTAGGTAGACGATGAAACTCCAATAAAAATTGCAAAGTTTATAATTCAAAATCGATTTTAAACCGCGTGCAAACTTCGGCGGGCCGTTAATGAAGTATGTCGAAAATTCGAAGCTCGACTCGTTTGCAGCGCGCCTGCACTAACGTGCCAACTTTGAATCCTTTGTTCCGATTGTAAGCTACTCGTATATGATTTTAATTTTAATCTCCGTTTTAAATTCATGTGTTTCCAAATTATATTTTAAACAAAGTAGTTATTTATACGTCTAAATAATCATCGTTTGTCATCTTTGTTTAGCATTAAATTCAATTCAATAAAAAAAATCTAACGACAGTCTCTCACAAACCAATGTGATATCCAATGTGATAAGATGTCAATACGGCAAAAATCTGCAAGTCACGGCCGTACTTGTCTCTTTGTTTGTTTGATTATGATAATCAGCCTAATATTTCACAAGAATTTTGTTAATACACGAGCCAATTAATGCGGTCAGACCGTACCAATTAGCTTGGCTTTCTCTAGGACGCAATCTATTTCCGTAGTACATTTAATAAAATTGTCAAACAAGATTTACCTGTAAAAGAAAATATAGACACACATTCGCGATAGTGACCACTTTATAATATCATGATAGATATGTAACTAGGATTATTTTTGTTTGAGAAATCATTGATTTCTCATCTTAACCCATGCATTCACTATGCTATGTACTATTTTACATAACTATAAAGATACGCTCGCATTACGTCCCGAACTCAAAGGTAAGGCCTACTGGAAGATTCTCTTTAGAGATAAGGCGTTGTACACAATGTTTATTTTTGTAAGGTGTATTTTGCGTGCATGAAAAGAGCTATGAATTTAAAAATGTTAAAGAAGCGTGTGAGCTGAGGACACGTCATGCGGCGCTCGGATCGCTTTGCACGTGGAACTTGGATTGAAGACACAGATAGATGAAGTGTTTATAGGTTTATTGCAATAAACTTTTGTAAACAACAAATAAAAGCCCTTAAGAGATTCAGGTGTTACTTTGCGAAAGTCAAATTTACAGGCAATGTGATCTAAACTACTTTGTGAGCTTCCGCTCCCGATTAGTTCGTGCGAACTACTGCCGGCCGGCACCCACCCACTACCGTTAGTAGATGCATGCCGCCGCTGCCATGGCTGCTCCGGTCGTCTCTGCGAGTGTTCGCCATCTGAAATGTGAAACGCATGCACCCGCCACCGTTGCTGCCCTGGCTAGCATATATAATAGCATGTTATTCTAACGACTAACATCTATAGCGTGGAGAAGCGAAACACGTGTCGCAGAGACGACCCAGCCATGGCAGTGGCGGCATGCATCTACAACGGTAGTGGGTGGGTAGTTTAGATCAAATTGCCTGTAACTGAAAGCCCCTTACACGATTGAGCGACGATATGGTGAATAATGCACGGAGCCGACACCTAAGGAGGATAGGCCTATTTTCAGCAATGAACATCCTTCGGCTGGAATGATAATGATGATGAAACAAATAAATAATAGTATATAATGCTTAATGTTGTTTGCGAAAAAAGACTATGAAATGTACTATAAAACCTATAATAAATTAGACCAATGGTGTTAGACAAATTACACTAGCTCCGAAGATAAATGGGTGACTGTAACTACAAAGTGATCGCGTGTTATTATGCAATTTATCTAAACGCGGGGAATACGGCTCCTTGTGCAAAGGTTTTCGATTTATAGAGTTTTACCTACACGTGTTGTGCCCTGTCAATTAACGAACGAGGTTCTGGCGAAAGAGCAGTGCACCGTAAAATTCCCTTAAGACCCAGCCAAATATAATACTCTGTATCACTGACTGTTAAACACGCAATATGCCGAGGAGCACGTGTCAGCTCTATCTCCGGCTGTGATGATTCCTGCAAGCTATACATGGGATAATTGGATAGCTGTACCAACTGATTTAGATATTAGGTACTTATATTAATATAGCTAGTATAAATTATAGTCATTTCACACCTTTACATATGGACTTAAACTTATATGTAACTACATCACAGCATCATTAGACTTGTAAATTTAAAGTATCTTACATACAGTTTTAGTACTAACTGTACCTATAACTACTCGTAGTATGTAACACAAATGTTTGTCCTGTGTCGGAATCGAGCCCACAAGTATTGATGTCAAAGCAGCATTAACCTAACCACTTCGTCACCGAGCTAGTCGAGACGTACTCTATGTATATATTCACTAGTTTCTTCCTACTTTAGATTACGTGCTAAGTCTAAGTGATTCGATTATAACTGCTCGACACTTAACAGCTGTAATATTAAACTACACACTTAATACAGTACTAGCTTTCATTCCTCTGTGATAGTAATAAGTATTGTGGTAGCTGTAACAATAGACCGCGTTCTCAATAATCATGTGTTAATAACAGAGTTGATCTGAAAGAAAATATCGGCGTTAGGATAAGAAGTATTATGCTTTATTTTATGCCCGAACCAGCGTTCGGGCATAAAATAAATAATGCAACAAGAAAAATAGACGATATATACCGCGAAAGTGGAAGAATGTATGAGCTGAAAAATGCTCAGGCGCTCCATCACAACCAGATTGGTTGGTGTTGTTAGATGATGATGTCAGGAGTCATAAAATCATAATAGCATAAAAAGAGCTATGAATGGTAAAAAAGCAAAAAGGGAGTTGAAGAAGTGGCGCTGGGTTCTCTCTGCCTATCCGCAAGGGACTTAGTGTGCAGATATAGATAGATAGATTTTATTTTTCCAGTAATATATACCTAAATCTACATCAACTGATAATTGTTTTTTTTTTTCATTATTTCAGATCTTTCACTTTACTAGCTTGAGAGATAAAGTTTGGACAGGGCGGCACCATAACTTTGTTAATACGGAACATAACAACAAAACACTTTAACAATATTGCCGTTTCAGTAAGCAATACAAAATACTTTGTATAAGTACTGCGACACAATACTGTGACAATCGTGTATTCAAGTCCGTATATGTGTAAATAACATAATGTTTCGAACATACCCCTGCCCAGCGATTGTATACCAATCGTCAACAGGAAATGAAACCTCGGCCTATATTTCACACTAACTGAAGCCCGCGGCTTCGCACGCATGAGATTTGAGCTTTGAGTAGCCTTTATTTCTCTATAGACCTCAAATTCTTTCTGTTTAAAAAAAACAAAGTTCAGAGTCGTAGCCATAGAGCGATTCAATTTTCATACAGTGCCATCTATTGACCTTTACGGGTGGCAACGTATATTTATTTTATTTTTATTACATAAAAAATGCGCAGTTATTTTATGTCACAAAAATACGTATTCTGTGAAAATAATAAAAATAAAATTGCAAAGTCCCCCGAAGGGGAAGATATTTTCCCCTAATTTAAATAGTTTTTCATGTTTTACGCAGGATCCCTAAATATTTACGGGATAAAAAGTAGCTTATATTCTGCTCTGAACAGTACTCTACCTACCAGTGAAAGTCCCGTCAAAATCGGTTCAGCCATTTCGATGATTAGCCCGGACAAAAAAACAGACAGACAGACAAAAAAGTTAAAAATGCATGTTTAGGCTTTGGTAACGTGAAAATAACAATATGAGCTTAAGATTAAGGCTTTATTTTGAAATCACAGACAGACACTTCAATTTTATTTATATGTATAGAGTATAGATTATATAACCTACAGTAAAAAATAGCTCTACATTTTAAATAGAAACAAGCAAAACAGAGCTTGAATTAATAAATTTTATTCAATATGTATAGGTTTTCGAGCATACCTGGGATTTTTATCTTTGAGTGTACGTTGTCGCCATCATCAACTACAACGCACTCGATCGTCGCCGACATAATAAAGACGTAACAATTGTTTGGATGTAGGGTAATCTCTGGAACTATTGATATCATATTGACGAGCTCGGTGGCGTTACACTACTTTGACACCAACGCTCGTGGGTTCGATTCCCACACAGTACAAACATTTGTGTGCATGAACATGTCTGTTTGTCTTGGTCTGGGTATTTTCTATGTATGATAAGTATGTATTTACAAAAAAATATGTATTTACGTATGTTTATCAGTTGTCTAGTACCCATAACACAAGCTTTGTTTACTTTGGGGCTAGATGGCGCGATGTAATTTGTCCGACAATATTTATTTATTCTTTCACTTACTTCCTTAGCTAAAAGTAAACTGTGTTATCACCCTTATCACTGAACGCCATAAACTACTTCTTATTTGAGTTTCTGTGTAAAACTTGAGAGAACTTGCCGAGAGCAGTAACTAATACTTAATAAGAAGCAGCTCTGCAGTAGTGCCATAAAGCGTTGTTGATATCATAGAAGTACGCAAAGGTCACCTGGAAACTGATGAGGAGCTACTGTCGCAGTTAGTGTATTAGCGGAAGTGACACGCGTGACCAGCAATCCTTGTGTCGCAAGTGTCTCAAAACCGCTAGCGACATTTCCAGCATAGTATTTAATAATAAGGAACTTGTTAGAGTGTTCTTAGCTTTATTAATTATTTGAAGCTGTAAATACACTTTAAACATACTTTAAATTGCATGTAGTTTTTATATAGTCACGTATGTAACGCAATCGGGTAAAAAAAAGTCTGTCAAGTTCTGTTTGTTGGAACGTGGAGAACGTATCAAGTTGAAAATAAAAGCAAATATTAAAGTTAAAAATAAAAGCAAATATAATATAAAAATACAGCTCAATGTGATCAAAAAATATAACCATTTACTTTTCTAGCAAATTAACTTCTGGCAAAATAACGGCTGAACTTATTAACTATACTGCCTTACACGTAATATGTAATAAAAATGTATAACTTATACGTAAGTCAAAACGTATACAGTACTTCCCATTGACCTAGAATCATTAAATTTGGTTAGTAAGGTAGGTTGATGAATACAGAGAAAAAAGTTAAAAAAAGGTTTTTATTTTTAATTTATAAAAAATATAACAAACTTACATTTAGCTTTGGAGCATCGACTGTGACCGAGATTGAAGTATGGGAGATAATTGTGTTCAGTTAAAAAGTTCATTTAGTTATTTCATTGCAGAAGAACACTAGTCGCATGCGCCATATATCGATATATTATATAGCCTCTCAGTGCGCGAGCCGCTTTTTGAACTTGACTGCCTTTTTTCATATTATTTGAACTGATTAAAGAATAAAACCAAAAGAATTATAAGAAATTAAAACATTTATTTCTTATAGGATATAGGCCTGCCTGATGGTAAACAGTCACTATAGCCTATAGACATTTGTAACACCAGGGGTGTAACTCATGCGTTGCCGAACCTCTAAAAACCTCTTCACGCATATTTTGAAGAATTCCATGCTGTAGTCCCTTGGAAAAACCTCAGCTGGGAGCTCATTTCACAGCTTGAGAGTTCTCGGAAGAAAACTTCTCTGGAAGCGCACAGTACGCGACCATTACGGTTCCAGCGTGTGAGGACGAACTCCCGCCGTCGGCGAGCGGTGCGGTTGTAAGAAGTAGCTGTCGGCATCATTCCGAACAATTCTTCAGAACACCCGTTGTACAATCGGTAGAACACACAAAGGGAGGCATAATCTCTCCTTAAACTTAAAGGTTCAATACCGTGTGTAGGGACCACAGCTTTGTGGTTGTGGAATTACTAAAAAAGTTACGGTTTGAAGTATAATAGTAAAGTTAAGGTTTGATTTATTTATTCTGTCATTTAATAGTCACATCTTTTTATATTTGTATCTAGGTCAAAGTGTACTAAGGAGTGCCGTTCCGTCTGGGGAAGTACCTCCACCTCACAGAAAAGTGCAGCCAAATAACAACTAGAGGGTTGTTGTGCGTGGGAGTGACCAGAGTAAGACTTTGTACAAAAGTCGTTTGCGTGGGTACCTCTGTCTCACCTATTTCTACCGCTAAGGAGCTATATTTATACAGCTGTGTTTCGGTTTGAAGGGTGAAATATGGTAGAGAAATTACTGGGTACTGTGACGATACAGCCTTAGGTCACAAGATTTGCAGCGCGCGAGTAACATCCCCGTGGTGTAGCGAGCGCCAATAGGCATCAGTGACCGCTTACCATCTAATGCGAACCGTATGCTTGTTTGCCAATCTAATTGTATAAAAAAAAAGTCAGGCGGACAGCAAACGGTGCAAACACATAACTTTATTAATGTTTGCATTTTTTTTAATAACGTTTAATAGTAACGTTTTAATTTGTTATTAATTAATTACCTTGGCGATCGTGCTTCGATCGGCTTTTTATATCACTGCGTTTGTGACCTAGCCAATAAGAGCTGCGCGATCTACTTTGCCCGCGACCTGTAGTGCAAATTGAGTTACAACCCAATATCGGTCTCATCGGCATAATTTCTTCATTCTCTTTTTCTCATCTCCATAGTTTATTTAGTTTATTCCTTCATTGATGGGAGCAATAATTACTATGACGAACAGCAGGTATTAATGTTTAACCCAACACAAAAACAAAAATACACTTTATTTTTGTATTTGTGTAAAATCGTGTTTTATTTTTTGGAAAATATAACTATGTAGGTAAACGAATGTTGTAAAATTTAATTTAAATATAAAATTTGATCCAAATCGTTAGAGCGGTGTCCAAGATACTATTATATATATACAAAAATCGGTCGTTTTAATTTAATTACTGTGTACGTAGCTATTGTATCATATTACTCTGTACAGCACTTTTCATCACTACCGTACAGATAACCTACAAAACATTATAGCGCCTGACGATGATGTTTGGAAACCGGTCACGTGTCTCCTTTTCCCCAGCGATATCGCGTTTCCTGGGAAGAAGATCAATAATGGAACAAGCATTTCATATTCTGAAATTGCATTTGAAGAATTGCATTGAGAAGAAGATCAATAATGGAACAAGCATTTCATATTCTGAAATTGCATTTGAAGACATTTCCGACAAAATCTCCAAAATTAAAAAAAATACTATCACTACTATTGTTACATGTGGTGATAAATGCTGACTGTTATTGTACAAAACTCTTCAAGAACGATGAGGAATAATAAATAAATTGTTACCTGCTAGAACATTACCTTAGTATAAACCTTGATCAATAGATGACGTTGCTATCGTGTGATACAAATTTATGACGTCCGTAACATACTCTTAATTTGCGAATTACAAATCGTTTTAAACTTCACATCATCCCTATTTGTTTCGAGTAAGTATAATATTTAAGAAAATAATCAGATGATAAATCAAAATGTGTACAGTAAATTTAAATAATTCTTCCCCAAATCCTGAATCGCGCTATTAAAGTTTTTGCCATTGCTTAGTATATATACCGTTGTGTTAGTAAGTACTGTGGGGAGTCCCTTTCTACACAGTGTACTGGTTTCGGAGCAGAGCCATTGTAATTCTGCTCTACCTGCATTGTGGCGTTAAGCAATTTTCGGGGTCGTTGCTAAACCACATGCATTCCGACGCTCGCCGTCAGTCCGCTCGACTTGCTCCAGGTCACATATCGCGCTAGTCGCGTATTCCCGCAAAAGGCCCATACTTGCCGATCATACTCGGCTTGCTATGTTGCCTATGCAAAGTATGAGGTTCATACCTCTCCCACACTGCTGTAGAAAATTTGACTCCCTTTTGCTATTTTAGTGTCATCAGTGTTTTAACTGACATCAAAGGCATTCTATTATATATGTATTCTATTCTACGTTCATTCAAAATTTTTGTTACTTTTTATCAATATCTCCAAGTATTAACCAATTTCGATACTTTAACGGTACACATATTCGGAGTTGATCCTACACATATTTTGGTGCCGATTCGTTCGATGATTTGATTAGTCGAAAAGTTGATCCTACACATATTTTGGTGCCGATTCGTTCGATGATTTGATTAGTCGAAAAAATATTACAAAAGATTTTTATTATTAAAGTATTTACAATAGGTGTACTTCTACTAATATATTCAATAGATATTTAAGATCAATTATAACTAATCCGAATAGGAAAAATTCTAAATCATTACCGATTTTTTTTTCACGGTACGGGTACAGTACAGTGACCGAGGGTGAAATTAGAAAGGCAATCCTAAATTTAAAAAGAAACAATATAATTATGTGGCTATGGTGAAACACCGGCTCATCCCTAACGGTCTTAATAAACCAGTCATACGCAGAGGGAGAGTTTCCGGATGCATCAAAGATGATGATTATAATTTAAACCTTGCTACAAAAAAGGAAGTAAACATGACATATATAATTACCGTCCCATAGCTCTCACACCAGTTACGTCGAAAAACCTGCTTGCCAACGAATGTACAATTTCTTGGAAAATATAAAGCTTTTTTTAGCACTACCCAACATGGTATTCGTAAAAATCATTCGGCAACATACTTTTAATTGACGAGCTCGGTGGTGCAGTGGTGAAACGCGCTGTTACGCTGCTTTGACACCAACGCTCGTGGGTTCGATTCCCACACAATACAAACATTTGTGTGGATGAACATGTCTGTTTGTCTTGGTCTGGATATTTTCTATGTATACTAAGTATGTATTTACAAAAAAAAAATTAGTATTGCTTGCTTTGGGGCTAGATGGCGCTGTGTAATTTGTCAGACAATATTTAAAAAAAAGTGCATATACTTATGATTACATATAAATAATAATATATAAATATATATATTTACATATATATATATAATCACATAAAATATAAAAATAAATAATAATACAACCAAATTAATAGAAATCACTAAATCAAACCAATATTATCGGGTATTGATAAACTTGGCCTGGTATTCCAACCAACTTCCTGTCACTCGTGTCAGTATGTTGCTCACCCTTCATTATACGTGTAGACATGACTAAACCATTGTATCATTAGAAAATACTCACAATGATACAGTGGTTTATTCATTTACTTGTACATTTTATTTTTCTCCTTTGTGTTAATGCGTTAACAGTTTATAAATTGTGTACCCGAATACGTAGGGAAGTATTTGTTTATGTTTTGCTTTTAAATAATATTTTTGTTACATAAGATTGGTACAATGTGATGTACAGTGTAATAAATTCTTGTTTGTGACAATGTACATTTTTATTCCTGTTTTAAATGATTCTTCATATCTTTTAAACGGTAAGCAGTAGGTAGTTAGCAACCATAGAAATTACCTACTGTTTCGCGCTATTAAGTATTTTATGTTATTTGAGAAATAAAGAATCTTTAAACTGAAGAGGAGTTGGCGTGTTGGCAACTCCTCGTATTGTTATACATTATCACATGCCTTCATAAGCTGCGTTAATCACTTTACATCAACTGGGCCGCTCGAATGCTACAACGTAAAAAAAAAAATTACAATGTGATTTTAATTCCAATTGGTTGTAGCATAGCATATGGACAAAAATTACAGGGTAATTTTAAAGATTTCAGATTGCCACTGTTGCCCTCACAATCAGTAGGCCGATTCTACTAAAAAACTGCAACTGCAATGCAGCGCGGCGTGTGTCAAAATGCGTACATTTTGACGTTTGTTAAACGTCGCTGCTGTCAGATCGCTTGACGAAACGTCAAAATGACGCATTTTTGACACACGCCGCGCTGCAGTGCAGTTGCAGTTTTTTAGTAGAATCGCCCTACTGACTATCTACCGGTGCACCGTGCTCATTAGATGGTGTGCTGCGAAAAAATGACAAGTTTTGTCAGAAAAATATAAAATAATGTCTAAACGTAAGTACAAAGGAGCAGATGGAGACTTTGTACAAGAATCGTATGCGTGGGTCGTAGAAATAGGTTAGACAGACCTCTGTCTCTCTATCAAAGTCTCCCAAAGTCGTCTGCGTGGTACCTCTGTCTCACCTATTTCTACCGCCAAGCAGCTATATTTATATAGCCGTGTTCTAGTTTGAAGGGCAGGGATATGGCAGAGCAATTACTAGGTACTGTGACGAAACATCCTTAGGTCACAAGATTGGCAGCGCGGGAGTAGCCCCCTGGTTTTGCTAGCGTCAATAGGCTACGGTGACCGCTTACCATCTAATGCGGGCCGCATGCTTGTTTGCTACTCTAGTTTCATAAAAAAAAGTGAGAATTAAACGAACGGGACGCTTTGTAGCGAAAATAATTCGAGGAGTGAAAAAAATTGCTATTCACCACCAACTAGCCACTGGCCTAATCTCCTTCCTAGCGTTATCGCGTTTGGTAATCCATTACCATGTGCGAGGTCCGCTACCTAAGCCTAAGGATTCGATGAAGATACTAATTTTAACATGACGCGACTGTCATCAGACCTCCACAATCCAGAGGGGAAATCACACCTTTCTTAGGTTAGGTCACGTGTCTTCCGAAATATAATTTCTTTGAAGTGTGGGTTTCCTCACTATGTTTTCCTTCACCGCCGAATAAGTGACAATTACAAATATGCATAAAATATACATTTTCGCAGACATAATCTACGTTTAAACATGTTTATATGTACAATGGTATGTTTTTATAGTTTTAATGCTATTATTTTAAAATGCATACAGCTAGCAGTGAATTACTTAGTGTTGTTAATGCACTATCGAATGTATATTCAAGTATGCGTAAATACACCACAGCCTGTTTTGTAGGCGTAATCAAGAACACCGTTCCTATATGAAATCTACGAGTATGAAAGTTTGTCTGTCGCTTTCTTTCGAATATTCGAATTTTGACTTCAGATTCGGATTCAATTTTTCAATTCGGAAAAAAGTAGAATAGGAATGTTCAAGAACACCGTTCTTATCTCTTAAGGAACATGGTCAAAATTGCGCACAAATAAAAAAAACATTTTGAATTGTTATATAATTGACGAGCCAGGTGTTCCTCTGGCAATCCAAGGTTGCGCATTCTCAACTGGTTTTTTTTAAAATATTCATTTGTATGTAATGTAGCACAATTAAAACTATTGAGAACACTATGTTGCTCGTACTCACGCTGCAGTTTATTCTGAAATTGTATTCTGTTTATATTTAGTTAAAAAATGAATGTATGTATCTTTTACTAAACCAGGGAAAGAGACTTCATTCACAACACAGGGAATCCTAGTGTGGGGGCCAGGGCCACACTAATTTCTACAATTGTGTTAAATCTTAAATACAATAAAGATTATTTATTTTACTTTTTTTTACATAAATACGAAGACGGAAGTTTAGTGGTACATGCCAACACCAGATTTCGAATACAAAACTGACTGATAAAAGACCGGTATTTTATCCACTGGGATATCATTGCTCGTTCACCTTTCACCAACAACTACCCGCTGGCTTTATATCGTTGATTAAATTAAATGAACGTTAGGTTTTTATATAGTGTAAAAATTCTTGATTCGATACGTATAAAAAAAAAGTTTCCGAAACACCGATCTAAGGGGTACGAGCCTCTACAATAAATTAAGTTACATAATTAACATTTACTCTGGAAATTAGCAAAACATTTACTATTATATTTATTCCCATCGCGAGCATTATACCATAATAAGCATAACCCAAGGTTTCTCATTTCCTCAATTTACTTGGGCCTTTCTTATAATGACGCGTCTGCAACGTTCGGTGTTCAAATGGTTGTAGTACAATGGCCGCGATTTGCGTGCAAAGGTCGAATTAAAGTAATCCAACAGTTTCAGGTTAATTCGGTGAACTGACGCCATCGAATGTCGCCAGTTATAGTTGATGCAGAGTGAAGAAATTGATAATGTTGGCAAACGCTGCAGCCATTGTAGAGACGATCAGAACACAATCATGGTAGAGCCAATGCTGGCACGCATCTACTAAAAGCAATGTTATAAGTACTAAGGTGTACATGACTCAGTATCATCTTTAAAGTCATTTCTTCTGCACCGATAGTGTCGTAAAAATAAACCCTTAGTCGATGCTTTTGAAGGAAGATAACGATTAAGCGTCTATGGCTCACAAGCTGTCGGGCCTATACAGACGGGCTGCATTTGCTGCGATGTCATCTTTGTGCAGTTGGTACCTGCACGAAACTGATATCCCACTTAGATTGGAGCGTCGGATCAGACACTCTAAATAAGCTTTTTTTACTAATACTCAATCCACTGCTTAAGCTACAGATAATAGTACCTGCGCGTCATGTAAAGTAGTTACCGTAACCTATGAACGCTTGCTGCCAACACAGCAATTCTTTAGGGGCTTAATGGTGACCTCAGTCACTCACGCAGAAACACATCAACACTACAGGGAATTGTTATTTGCCTATGGATATCGGTGAGATAAATGTGCACCTGGGGTGTACATTACAGAGCTGCTTTGATGCGCTCTACTTCTATCGCGAACACCTAGACCACGACAAACAGACACGTCCACACGAGCGTTGATGTCAAAGTAAAGTTACTAACAACTGCACCATTGCGTTCGTTAACAAACGAAGCTCGGGAAAAAGAGGTTATCGAAGCTCCTCGAAGTACTCCCGCAGAAGTTCGCAGCCAAATAACTTCCTTGCGTATTATTGTGTCCCTGAGAGTGATTGACATTACCAGTAAGCTCTGAGTAGCTAGTGTTATCAGCGGGGATAGCAACGCGGGAACGATACTTCTTGTATTTTAGACGTTCACAGGGTGTGGTAACCACTTTTACATCAGGTGGACAATACGTTTGTTTACCTCCCGACGTCACCTAACCAAAAAAAAAGTAGTGGTAGATAAAAGCCAGTGCTAGTTCACTTGCACTAACTGATTTGGAAGTACACAAAGCAAGTATAGATTTAGGTGTCTGATAGGAATACGAACAAAGGTAACTGTCCTTTGGAATGTAATTGTGTCTCACACATTAATGTAAATAAGATTGTATTGTTTACTTACCTCTTTTAAAGCAGTTTAAGTAAGTATATTACTTCTATCTATCTATAACTTCATGCCAAATCCCTTGCGAGGTAGGCAGAGAGAACCACGTGACTCGATCCTTACATATCTCACTCGCTTCTTTAACATTCATTGCTCATCTCATGCACACTCGCCGGTTTCTAGGGCTCCTGACATCACTTTCTGATAGAACACGACCAATTTGGTCATGGTAGGTAAGTCTTGGCCTTCCCCGGCTCCTACATCCAAGTATATTACTCGTAGCAAATAAATATCATCTTCTTCTTAGCGTTATCCCGTTTCCTAATTTATTAAGAATGTTGAGATCCGCTACCTAAGCCTAAGTATTTGGCGAAGATACTGATTTTTATACGGCTGCGGCTGCTACAGCTTTTAGCGGCTGCAGTCAGACCTCCACAAGCCAGAGGGAAAATCAGATCTTTCTCATGTTAGATCACACGTTTTTCGAAACATAATTAGTACGTGCGGCTTCCCTCACGATGTTTTCTTTGACCGCCGAGCAAGTGATAATTACAAATATATATAAACCCGAAAACGAGGAGCGAATCTGTGTAAGGGGTATAATTGATTTACTGTAAATCCTTACAAGCGAAGTGGGCACCTGCGGCACCCAGTCAACTGGCACAGTGATATTAATCAGCTCGTCTAGGGAAATAGTAGAGTAACCAAATTACAATAGTGTACAGACAATGATAAATAAAGCTGTACACCCTTGCATCTTATGCCATAGAGTTGAAGGTGAAATTTGCATGGTTTTGTATGGCTTGATCTGTCATCGTGTATAGGTACTTTCCCACTCAGGCATACGGGTCTCCCTTTAACTGAAGGGGGTTAGAGTATACTCCGGCATGCTGCTGAATTGCGGATTGGCGGAGGTCAATGTTTTTAAGCCCCATTAAAGCTACTGACTTGCTTAACGACTGTCGTCTATCGACAATAGCTGCAGCACGGAAAAGTTCGACATAGATAAATCAACCCTAGAGAAGCTGCGGCGAACATTGCTGAACCTGGCTATTCGATAACAGATTACTTTGTCGATCTTGATGGCGCAGTACTTAATAATGCTGCTTTGATATCAGGGCTCGTGAGGTCGATTACCACACCAGACATTTTTTTGTGTTGAACACGTCTGTTTTTCTTGGCCTGGGTGTTTTAAGAGAGGTAGGGCGGATCAAAGCACCCCGTTTGGGGAAGTACCTCGACCTCAGAGAAAATCGCAGCCAAATAATAACTCCACGGAGCGTGTTGTGTTCCTACAAATGAGTGAGCCCCTAATGAGTTGCTGTGGTAGCAGCATAGATGGCATCACGCGAGCGATACTCAATGTATTGCAAGCGTTGCAAGCTACGATAACTACTTCATATCAGGTGGATCGTATGCTGTTATGCCTTCCGACTTTATATAAACAATAAATAGAGCTAGACGCAACGATCCTATCGAACAACCCGCACACACCACACGTAAAACTTTCAAATTACCATTTAAATTAAAGAGGTAACTCACATTTGCACCGTCGCGACTAAAATCCAGCACACCATACACAAATCACGACAAAAATGTCACTATGGCCGTGCACGCTCTGCGTACTATATGTATGGTAAAATTCCCTTCAGTCGTTTGGATGAAATATGAGGTTATAAAGAATACCACATACATTCATTCATTACAATTATATGTATGCATATACACGTCGGTCGGGGAAACACAGTTACTGTGGGCGGCAGTTACTCGCAAACACATTATACAACTGAATGTTAAGAATATAAGAATGACAAGGAGGTATCAACCCACCGCGTGTAGGATAGCCATGCAAATATACTATGTAATACTTATTAGTTATTTTATAATTGTTACTACATTTTTAATACCTACAGAAAGAAATTTCAAAATTTATCGTTGGAACCTTACAAGATGTTCATTGTAGTTAGCGCATTAGTTGGAAATGTGTGTATTTTAGAATAAAAGCGTTTTACATGCAGTCGAAAGCATAAATAATATGTACTTATATGTGGAGTTACGAGTAGATCAGTTTTCGGCATAATTTACATACATACATACTTATCATCACGCCTGTCTCCCATTGGGGTAGGCAGAGACTATAGAACGCCAGGTGCACCGATTCAAACATACGACTCTCGCTTCTTCCACTCTCATCAACCTCTTCATGCATGCTCTTCGGTTTTGAGTACTTTTGAGTTGGCCCATTTTCAACACATCACCAATTTGATCTATATGTGTTCGTCTGGACGGCTCCTCCCGTCATCACCATTTGCTCTTGCCTGATACACTTCTTTCTTAACTCTTTTATCATTCATTCATATATTTTGTCATTCATTCTTTCTGAACGACGAATCCATCTCAGCATACCCTTTTAAATTTTTGACACTACATCAACTTTCATTCCATAAAGTTCGCGGTATAATTTACTTTCCATTAATAAAATAGTTTAGATATAGTTTTTGTCCAGAGTGTAAAACTGAGAGATAATAATGTGAGAATGGATAAGAAAGATAAGTTAGACAACAAGACGAAAAAGACGATCTTTTATGATTGTGCATGTTGTTATATTTGTTAATTCAATAAAGACTTGATTGTAATTTACTTGCTCTATAATCCATGCGTTTTGTGGGCGTCATATTAAATTTCGATTATTGTCATCGGATCGAACAGTACAATTTTTCTCTAGAGCGCTATAGAAAAACTAGCATTTATCTATATGTTCATTAAAATTCATAGGTCCTTATCATACACGTTCGCCGGTTTCCAGGCCTCCTAACCTTTGTCACCTTGCGATGAAACACGACCAATTTGGTCATGATAGGTCAATCTTGGTCATTTATTATGAAAACATCGTGAGGAAACCCGCATGTTAAATAAATTATTTTTTATAAAATGCGCGGCCTAACCTAAGAGAGTTCCAGTTTTCCCCATGAGTTGTGGAGGTCCAACGGTAGTCTCTTCATATCAAAATCAGTATCTTCGCCAAATCCTTAGGCTTAGGTAGCAGACCCCATCAATCCTAATGGATTAGGAAACGGGATAATGGTAGGAAGAAGAAGTAATCACATTACCCTTTGTCGGGTAAATTATTTCTGACAATTTCAGCATATTTTTAGTCTAGATACGACGACTATAATACTTATAGGTCACTGTTATGGAAACTACGCCTACCTTTATAATATTAATAACATAATTAATGGTAGCTTTGTTAACTTTGAGTGCTGGCACTCAAAGTTAATAAAGCTATGTACAAAGTTGTGTACTGATTAAATAGTAACGATGTTCTATGCCTTCGAGCTGTCAAGCGATTACCTCAATAAATCATAATGATGAATGCGCCATAGGTAATATTCGCTTCATTAAAGAGCTAGCCCAAGACAAATCATGCAATATGGCTGCATTTTATGATTGATCACTTCTGACGTTAACTTCAACTCACTTATTGCCCGACCACGGCGAAGAAAAGCGAGTAACATAATGTTCATGTAGGTAGGTAGCTCATTATAATCATTAACAAACGAGGTTCTAGCGAAAGAAAGTTATGGTACAGCAAAACACACTGAGGAAGTAGGTACCTAAGCAGAAAACCGTAGCCAAATTGACAATTCCTAGTTGTATACTTGTATGCCTAACGACGTTATATATAAAAAAAAGATCACATAGCTAGCAATATAATACTACTACATTTGCTTACCTTAATTACACTACTTTATGATTAAATAAATAAATATTGTCGGACAAGTTACACAGCGCCATCTAGCCCTAAAGTAAGCAAAGCTTGTGTTATGGATATTGGACAACTATAAACAAAACATACGTAAATATTTTTTTTTTGTAAATACATACTTATGATACATAGAAAACACCCAGACCAAGACAAACAGACATGTTCATGCACGTTAATGTTTGCCCTGTGTGGGTATGGAACCCACGAGCACGAAGTTGAGCAGATCTCTACAATATACAGTAATCCACAAATGTGCATCTCTTTAATACAATTTTCTGTAAACAGAGCTCCCTTAGCGATACTCGTTATTGTATTGCGGACGCAGGCCGAGCGTTGGAAATTAGATAATAATAGAACCTTCGGAGTACAAAGGGCCGAGTGCCGACACTGCCGACGCAAGGTCATTATCAGAGGCGGCAGGCGGCCTACACTTGTGCAGTTAGATAAGCGGAGTTTGTTTACTTTCGTATAAACACGTACGTATGTACATAGCTTGTTTAACATACCGAAGAGAATAATAGACTATGAATACTAGATATATTCTAGTTGTGATAAATATGCTAATTTGTTTTGTTGACATTCATTAAGCAGTTTTCCTATATGACGCGCTCGATGGCGCAGTGGTTAGACACGAACGCTCGTGGGTTCGATTACCCACACAGGATAAACGTACCTCTACCTTACCATAGTAAAACGGAAAACTGCAGCCAAATAAGAACTCCCTGGTTATTTCCTGGTGTTCCTACAGGAGTTTCGGTATTAGCAACAGAGGCATCGCGCGAGTGATTCTTTATGTGTTGCAAGCGTTGGGCTGTATGCGTGTATGCCTCTCTTCTACATTGTACAAAAAAAAAATACAGACTATCGATTTAGTTTTGGCTATCTAATGTAAGACATTAGATATTGACTGTTAGAAAGTTGGCATTGGCTCTAGAGGTGTTGATAACTGCTAGAACTATTCATCTAACGCAATCAATTCTCAGGTGTTGTATTATATGCTTACGGGATATTATAATGTTTGTCAATCTTGGGCTCAGCTAGTAAATTCCATTTTCCACCACATTTCCGTTAATTTGATGTATCATAATGATGTGATATTCTGAGTTCGCGTTCTCGGCATATTATCGTGATGGGGATGCGAGTAAATGACGCTTGAATTATTCCTATGTGGCTACGTGGCACAGTTATAATAATCATAGCACGGAATGTCGGGATGGCGAAACATGTTGATAGATAAGCATGTTGCAGATGAGACGTTGATCTCGTAATTCTATGTAGTAGCGGGCGCAGATCCTCAACAATTGTGTCTTCTCCATCGATGTCTTCTCTTATATGCTACACAGCAGACAAAGCAGTTTTGCTCAATACCATTTTATTCCTATGTCATCGCACATTTACAACCGTATAAATAGGGTTCTTGACATAGATAACAGAAACGATCTGTTATCTATGGTTCTTGAGATCAATTGTAAACGGAAACTGTCTGCTCGGTATCTTTTAGAATATCTTCTTCTTAGCGTAATGCCGTTTTCCTAATCCATTAGGATTGGCGGGGTTCGCTATGTAATACTAAGGACTTAGCAAAGATACCGATTTTTACATATAGCGACTGCCGTCGGACCTCAAACATAAAGGATGATCAGATCTTTCTAAGATATGCTTGTATATATGTATATAAATATATTTCGGATATCTCGAAAACGATTCTAACGATTTTGATCAAATTTTGTATTTTGATAAGGTTTTGCTTTTTAAGCGTATATATATATATATATATATATATATATATATTGCTTTTTAAGCGTATATATATATATACGCTTAAAAAGCAAAACCTTATCAACATACAAAATTTGATCAAAATCGTTAGAATCGTTTTCGAGATTCGTATATATATATATATATATATATATATATATTTACATTTTACGTATGATCTTGCGCCAAGGGTCGAAAATTTGCAAAGGATGCTGCGTCCGACCGGTATACTGCGTCCGATATACGGACGCAAGATTAACCCCACCTGATTTTCACCTAACAGGCTCCATATCACCTATAAAACGCGTGGGCAAAAAATCGGCCTGGACGTGTTTTGACCTCTGAGGTGTAATTCGCCGTATTTTTTAGTTCTGGGACTTACCGCGCAACTTTCTGAGGTCGTTACTGCGCGGCGTATATCGGAGCGACGTATATTAACATTTTTTGTCTATACATTTCTCCGATTATCCTGCTGCTATATATTGTAAATAATATTCATGTTTTTATCAGTTCGAAGTGGCGATTTAAATGCTTCCGTTAAATTTGTTTCGAGATAGATGTCTGCGGGGAAATGACAAAAGGAAAGGGGGGAGGGGCAGCAGAATCGCGCGGTCGAGGGGCCACTATTTTTACACGTATTTAATATCTTCTTTTGCGACTATGTATGGGAACAAATATTGAAAGACGAATTTAACCAACTTGTAATTATCGTATCAATTACTAACTTCGCGAATGCATGTTAATCCGATGACAATAAAATAATAATAAAAATGTATAATTTGGTTCGACCGAGCTGGTGTGATGATGCACCCCGAAGGTGGATTGTGAAACTCTTTATTGATTACTAGTAAACCCCCCGAGTTTGGGCTCGTTTGGTTAGTTTTAACGAGTCGCATACGTTACACTTGGTGACACTGTTCTGACGATGCATTTTGGAGGTGGATAGTGGAACTCATAAACTGTTACAAGTAAACCCCTCGAGTTTGACCTTAATTGGTTTGTTTTAACTAGTTGAATACTTTAGACTTCGTGATAAGTATCTGAGGATGCATCCTGGAGGTGGATAGTAGTCTTTAATGGTTACTATGTAGTAAAGTCATCGAGTTTGAGCTCCTTTGATTTGCTTTGACGAGTCGAATATGTTACACTTGGTGACGACTATAATTTTTATATTACTATAGGGCCTGATTGTGGTGATGATGCATCCTGGAGATGGATAATGGAACTCATAAATGGTTACTAGTAAACCTATCGAGTTGCAGCTTATTTGGTTTCATGACATTAGACTTCATGATGTGGGTCTGATAATGCATCCTAAAGGTGAGTAAAGGAGGAATTCCTTAATGGTTTCTAGTGAACCCATCGAGTTTGAGCTTATTTAATATATTTTAACGAGTAATACTTTAGACCTCGTGATAAGGGTCTGAAGACACATCCTCGGAGTGGATAGTAGAACTCTTTAATGGTTACTAGTAAAGCCATTGAGTTTGAGCTTCTTTGATTAGCTTTGACGAGTCAAATATATTCTACTTGGTGACGACTATCTTATGATGTATCCTTAGATAGTGGATATTTCTTGTACATTTCAAGTCAAGAGATTAAGATAAGATTCATTCTGGATTCAACGGGAATATTTCTTCTTGTTGAACGATCACAGTGCCTGCGCCTGTCATGATTCTGTAGAGCATTAAAATTTTCATTCCTAACCAAGTCCCAATTATTGTTCATGAGGTCTTGCACAGATGGGGTTCAACGTAGGCGCGGTGCATGCTGACCCCAATCTAATGGCTTCTGAACAATTGCTGTGTTAGCAGAAGGATTGGCAACGATACTTTTTACACTACATGGGTTTATTGGTTTGTTCATCTGATGCTATTGTATAAAAAATCTCCTGCTTCCCCAATACTTGTAACCACGGGACAATGAAGTCGCTACATGTAGCAAGTCAATGATATGTATAAAGAATAGAATAGGGGACAAGAAACAGCCTTGTGGTATGCCAGTATTTAAGAGCAACATATTCAAGCAAGTACCGCCAACTGCGACTTTGATGCTCCACATGCAATTAATGCTGGACACTACTATTGAAGCTTCTTTAATTTCGCAAATAGTGCCATTTGCCACATCCGATCGAATGCATTTAACTAAGTCTAAGCTAGTGGCTAAATCTTCACCTTTGAGTTTAATGATAAGTTTAGTACACTAGAACATCCCAACTGAGTAGAAACGACTTATGTTTTCCATAACTTTAGAAAAAGACATAATTACTATAGGAAATAACATTGGATTAATCAGAGCCTATCCTGTGTTGGCATCCAAATCTCCAGGTCTCTCTAGTGTTAGAACTGGCCAGTATAAATCATGCTAACTTGCAGACGTCAAGTAGTAAGTCCCTTTCATAGTTCGGGGCGTCTTACCTTAGAGTCTTAACAAAACCCTCAAACCATGGCAGGAACTTACCACTGCTGAATCAGATGAAGAGAATTTTCCTATCTTGCAGAATGGCAGTAGCGAAAGTGTTGGTATAGGCGCAGTGCTTATCCAAAAATACTAAAAACCCATTCAAATATTCTGATAATTTGGGGCCAGTAAGTGGGGACTCAGTAAAAATCCTAAAAGGAAAGTTATAGAATGGTAGCCTTTTCCTTCTGGTACTTACATAAGTGACGTAAATAACAGCATTCGAACTCAATATTAAAAATTGCGTTCCATATACTGAGGCTGATCTCCCCGCTTTGATCAGTTGAAAGTTTTGATGTCGTAGGCACTAAGATCACACAGAATCATTATTTTAGGGGAAAGGATTGCCTGTATAATTCTGTCCGTTGTCCTTTGAATCTGTTGTACAAGTGGAGATAACTGCTGGATACTATATCTATGCCGTCGTCAAAAAGAACCAAATTAATTTAACTGCTTTCTTGGTGACGTCGTTAAGCTCATACAATGTAGAACATAGGGTGTCACGCCATTTTCCTCTTTCTCTAAATTTAATCTCAATCATTTGACATTGGAAAATAATAATAACTAATATAGGGCGCTAATTTTAGCTCCCAAATATCTTATCAATAAGCTAACTAATTAGAGCTGGGTGTTCTGCTTCATCCCCCCAATCCGTAACGGTGAGTTAGTAGAGTTTCAAAGCAAAATCGTTGTATCAGCTGCGTATTTGGATAAGAAAGAGAAAATCATAACTAGTTTATGTATCGTCTTTGGGCCTACGTATGAGAGAGTAGAAGAAAGAATTATTTCGTCAGTACTGGAATGAAACACTTCGAGTGAGGAAGAGAGGCTGACAATTCTGGAAGGAGGTAAAGGCTAGTAGTTCGTCAGAATCCAGAATCGATGAGACGAAGTCTAAAGATGATATCATTCTTACTAATATATGTGATGTGCTGAACGGTGACGTAAATATTTTTCGAAAAAGCATGACTACGCCTCGGATGTTAATACTGAGAGTAAATCTATTACTGACCCCAAAATATCAGCAGTAGCAGCAGATACGATGTTAACCGAGATGATAATACTAGGTGGTACCTATACGTGGTACATGACACTCTCTGGTACTTATTAGGTTGGAGAACCGGGACAGTCACAACGGATTATAGACGCACAGTTACCATGTCTTGTATAAAGGGTTCACTGATTAGAATGAAAGACTGTAGAACACCGTGGGATGTACAGCGGTCTTTTAAAGATCTTGAGAAAACATTTGACAAAATTATGTTAAAGTATCTAGAGGCCATATTGCAGCTCGCGTGTGGGAATTGTACAGCAATGTGCAGGTAAACGATAACTTTAGGACGTAGATTGAAGTCAGAATCCATAGTACGCTTAGTTGGCGTATTTTACGAATGAAGGACTGCGTGTAAGTGACCAAATCGTGAATTATCTGCTTCATGCAGGTGATGGCATGTTGTTAGCAGAAACGCTGTTGAAAGACAAATATATAGAAATAGACATACACTGAATGTAAAGAAAACAAATATGGTGTTCAAAAAGAGCATTAACACAAACGCATATTAACGTTAATGTAAATAATAAATAATGGTTATGTAGTGTGAGAATAAGTGGATCAGATTATACAATCTTGGATCTTGGATGTACTTTACAGGGATGTAAGGAACACCGATGATGTGAAATGATGACTGAGTGCAGAAATAGTATGAACAGAGTGTGAAACTTAAGCTAAACAGCACAACTCTTTAATAATGCAGTATTAATCCCAACATCACATAATCGAAACGAAAGCTGGCTATAATAGAGAAAGCATGAAAGTAGATGATGTAAGAAAGTGTGTTGGTCAGAAAGAGAGTATTCGAGATACGATAAGATGAGGTACACTCCGTTGGTTAATACATGTAGGAAGAACACACGAGGATAGATTGACGAAACATATCTATCTACCTATAACTTCACACCAAATCCCTTGCGGGGTAGGCAGAGATAACCGAGCGCCACGTGACTGGATCCTTACATACCTTACTCGTTTCTTTAACATTAATTGCCCTCCTCATGTACGCTCGTCGGCTTCTAGAGCTTCTGACATCACCTTCTGATAGAACACGGCCAATTTAATCATGGTAGGTAAGTCTTCGCCTTCCTCGGCTCCTACATCCTTCCACTTTTGCGTTGTATATCTGCTTCGTCATTCTTTCATCATGCACTCTTTCTACATGTCATAATTCAGCACAGACGACCTGTCTTTAATAATAATCTTTAATTCTACCATTTGATATCATTGTTGTACCAATATGCTATTGTGATTTTTTTTTGTGATTGACAATTTAAAAAGAGACCTATATTGACAAGTTTCTTTTGGCATTTCTTCTTTAGTCATTTCCAAAATGCTAGCAGATTAAAAAAAAAAAAGTAAAATAAGAGAATTGATTAAGATACAATTAGACTATATTTCAAAAAATGTAAGATGTGTCTAAGTCCCCGCGAGGGGGCAAATAAAGATTTTTTATTACTATCTTTCATGTGCCACATTGTTTCCATCAGGAACGGGTTTTAGAAGGGAGCAATTTACACATACCATATACGGAATATACAGTGTGCCATATAATTTTCGTCACGAACGGACGTATTAAGTGAGCACAATACACCAAATATATACGAAAATATACAGGATGCCTGAAGTTTCTCAATACGAACGGACGCATAATGTTAGCAAAGCATATAAACTATATACAGAATATACACATGTGCCCCATGGTTTCCATAATGTATGGACTCCATAAACAAGCGAGAATTATTCAAAATTGAATATTGTGGTATGTAAAATAAATGTAATATCTTTATGACTACGGTCTTAGTTTACAATAAAACAACCAATATTCACAGTAAAAACAATTAAAATACCATTGGAAGTGGGAGACGCAATAAGTATCGAAAATGAAAAGACGCAAGATCACGTCTGCGATTTAAATATATATATATATACACATATGCGTATTTCCTAAAAAATATATACAAAGAACCTAAAAACTGTATACCAGCTATTGAACATTTATTGCATAGGAGGTCTCGCCGTATATCTGACCCTGTTTGGGCCCCACAAACAGCACTATATTTGCACGTTTTTGTCTATTAAATTACACGAGTAATTTTTGTTATATGGATAACTGCATAAAAAAGTGGAGCGAAGGCCGCTCGTTCAGGTACTTACGTTTTAACAAGAGAACGATGCAGGGAGTATTGCAATAGTTCACAGACTGTTATAGCCACTTGCCAACTGGCAGTTGCTTGTGAACCATTCGATTGGTGTTAAAAAAAAGCCGCCTGAGGGTTCCATAAAAAAACATTTTCGCAAGTTATTGTTGCAAAACAGTATGTTTTTTCTTGTGATGGAACTACCAATTAACGTAAATTTAATTAAAGGTTTTCGGATATTTCTTTTACTGGTGCTACATGACATTGCTTCTTACCAAATTTCATGATTCTAGGTCAACGGGATGTACCCTATAGGGTTTGATTCCCTTGCGAATGTCAAAATATGCGCATAAACGGGGCATAAATAGCAGTATCTTTTGATTGCGTTGACTTAGAAGTTTGATTTTTTCAGTGCTCAAAGGGATTGCAGACCTCAGTTTTGATATTAATTTCAGCTTTAAAGCTCCACCTGTTCCTGAGAAAAGGGTCTTGACAGACGGATAACAAAGTGCTCCTATAAGAGTTCCGTTTTTCCTTATAAGGTACGGAACCCTAAAAATTGAGATTTCCATTTACTCATAGTAACAGCTAGTTAAAAAGATACTCTAGTCCATGCTATTCAACTTTCTTCAAGCGTATCAGCGTATTTTTGCTTGGGTAAAGTGTTTATGATGTATGGAATATTTTGTTTTATATAAACACGTACGTATGTACATAGATTATATATTAATAAGGGAATAATAAATTTTATACCTTCAATAAGATTATTCACGTGCTCGGTGGTTCAGTCGTGAATGACGCGGGTTTGACACCGACGCTCGTGGGTTCGATTCCCACACAAGACAAACAGTTGTGTTCATGAACACGTCTGCTTGTCTTGGTCGAGAGAGGTAGGGCGCATCAAATCAGACCGTCTGGGGAAGTACGTTCACCTCACAGAAAACTGCAGCCAAATAATAACTCCCTAGAGGGTTGTACTGTTCCTGCGTGTGAGTGAGGTCACCAGTAAGCTTCTAAGGGGTTGCTATGTTAGCAGCAGAGGAGACATCGCGCGCGTGATACTTAATGTATTACGAGCATTCATAGGCTACGGTATCCACTTCAGATCATGTGAGCCGTGTGTTTGTAAGCCTTCCAACGTTGTATAAAAAAAAACTTTCCCAATTGCAAGTTTAATAATACTTTTAGCTTTGAATTAAACAATTTTTAACGGAAGTATCGCGTGTTTTATTTATTTTGTTGAACCTGACGAACGAGTCTTCCTGCGACCACGGACGCTGCAAAGCGTTCGAAACGTCCGGTTCAACAAAATAAATAAAACACGAGATACTTCCGTTAAAAATTGTTTAATTCAATGTGTAACAATCGCGAAAACATAAGACAATACTTTTAGCTTTTGAAATCATGTGGTTAACGGTTAAGTTCTAAGGCGTTTCTCACACAGATTGGTAGTCAAGTTCGGGTCGTTTAAGTCGTGTTGGCCCCGGTTGTACCTCGACCGTGAAGTCGGTTCTTCCTAGAGTAATATAGTATTTGGATTTACGTGATAGGTACTTATGTGTACCCAGCAGATACTTAGCCCTATTCAGCGTCTCCACGAAGACGAAGAAGTACCCGTACCACCCAGCTTTTTGTGAAGCTCGCCCACTAGAAAACAGCACCAGCCCCAAAAATATAAGCACTGTTTCCGAGATTCGTAGTGACGTGTATCTATACTCAGTTACCACTACGACACAGCTATACGCTGTATACCGCCTCCCTCCCCCTATATACTCGTAATTGTAATTTCAGTTTCAGATCGTGCTTTATAGCAACTCTCAATATGTACTGAGATAACGGGAAAAGATAAATATTCAATTGGCCATCGTAAACTAATACTCTTTATCTTGTTTCCTTTCTACACATTCCTCTGTTAATAACGTGCTAAATATAGTTCGTAAGTTTGGGCCAAAGAATAAGAGTAAAGTATACCTCAAGGAAATAATATATAATGATGAAATAAGCTGGAGTTAAAGGTTAAATATTGACAATATTTTACTGATGTTAACATTCATTTCTACTGACGCTTCAGGACACATTCCCGACCAATATAAACTTTGCGAAATCGGCAATATCCTTTCCCTACCTACAAGTTATATCCTTATCAAATGTCATCAACTTGGTTCAGTTAAAGATGAACAAACAAATAAACAAGCACGAATTCGAATTAATATGTAAGTTTAATTAAGTTACGAATTAACATTTACCGCCTCCGTTTTCTTCAACCATCTCTGTGCTTACTCTCCTCATTGATATGCGGGCTGCATGTGATCTAATCTCATTTCCGATAGTGGCCTTTTGTGAACGAATTCAGATAATATAGAGATGTGGGCATGAATAAACTCCGTTGTTTACTCCGAAATGGTACATAGGATCTATTTCTCTGGCAGGTTTTAGTTACGCTAGGCTAAGAGCTGCCATGAGACTCGGCCACATCCTAGTGCAGCGTCAAGTAATCTAAATGTTTACCAGATATATTATCTATCACCATGTAAAATTTCATTAAAATGTGTTCAGTATTTTTTTGCCTGATGCGCACAGAATTAACATTAAAAGATAGTTTAAAAGCAATGAGGCTCAAAAATTAGTTTTTGGCTCCTGCATCGAGTAGGGTCCAAGTGCATTATTAATTCAAAAATCTTGCACATGCAAACTTTTACGATTTTATCAATACATTATCTGTATCTGTGACTTCGTTTACGACCTCTATCTGAATTTTACAGACGGTTAAAACGAGCATTTGCATGTGTTATACATTTACAAACCTAAGCTTAATGAAACAAGGACCAAAATAAGCCTAACTATCCTATTAATATTATAAATGCGAAAGTTTGTATGTATGGATGTTTGTTGCTCTTTCACACTTAAACGGCTGAACGGATTTGAATGAAATTTCGCACGTAGATAAATTCTGATCTGGATTCACACATAGGCTACGTCATTTGAATCCACGCGGGCGGAGCCGCGGGCAGCAGCTAGTAATTAATAAAACAAATGAACTAATTTGAACTGGCTTTCTTAGTTTGCTATTTAAAATTCTCTCAATAGTTTTTAAGTGCTGCGGCACGGATAGACAGACAATATTTATATCGTCATTAAAGTACGCGATAATATTTTTATGTACCCACAGCCCCCACAAGATTTCGTTACAGTTGTATTAATACTTAAGTATAGATACTTTATATTACATTAATAACACCTATAAACCGCGTTCGCATTGATGATGTTAGAAACGGAGTTGGTCTGAAATAGTGTGTCGCTGTTAGAATAAGAAGAGACATCATTATTTTGAAGCTATAAAAAAACAGAAAGAAAGACTTACGAAACAGACGTACTTCCAACAAGAAAGTAGAAAGATGTATGAGCCGAGGAAGGCCAAGACCAACCTACCACATTTTTAGGGTCGGCAACGTATAAGTCACACCTCTGTTGTCGTAAATGTCCATAGGCTGCGGTATTTGCTCACCATCAGGCAGACAGTGAGAGATGCTTGATTGCCACCTTAGTGGTATAAAAAATACCATTTTACAAGTTGTGAATGTTATAAAAGCGAGTGGGGGTGTATAAGAACTGAGTCATGTGGCGCTTGGCCTTATCAAGGGATGGCGTGAAGTTATAGATATACATAGACATTAATAAGTCAATTTAGAAATTTACTCGTTCAATTCATTTTATTTAACTTTTTAAATTCATATTTCACTTTTAATCACTTATAAAAGTTCCGTACAAGCAGCTGAGCGCGAGTTTTTTTCTGGCATAACACTTAGAAGAATAAAAATCAAAACCGCAACCGTCAACGCAAATTTTGAAACAAACGTTATAGCCGTTTGTAAAATAAATAAAATCTATATCTGTGCTAATAAATAAAGCCGAAGATTGTTTGAACGTGTTAATTACGGAAACTAGCAGGCGGATTTGATAAATTCTTTTCGCATTTGATAGCCCAACTTTTGAGGAAAGTTACATAGGCTATTTAACATCACCAAACATCCCTGAAAAGTCGAGAAAAAGTAAGAAAAGTTGGTTCCCACGCGCTACCAGGATACGCGTGGACGAAATCGCGTGCTATAACTAGTATATATACCTATATATACGACAATTTTCGTTTAATAATCTATGATCCTTACATTATTCTTCTGAGCTTCAGTCTATAGACTTTTACTGACAAAACAATATAAAACTAATCTAAAACTGCCTTATTCAACTTGCTTCGTAATCTTAGATCTCATTGGCATGCGGTCTGCTACATGCAACATAATCTTGTCAAGGAGCTACTGTTCTCGAGCACAGATAAAATAGGTGCTTGTCAGCTAGAATCAGGGTTGACTCTACGGTCACTTGAATTTAGATTTTATGGTGCTTATCTAGCATGGAATGGGTAGCCTAAAAATTAGCATATTATGTTTTTTATACAAATAGTAAAAATATATAGAAATCCTTAAGAATCGCTCGCACGATGTCGCCTCCGCTGCTAACAGTAACTCGTTAGGAGCTTACTAGTAACTTCACTCATTCGCAGGAACACAGCAATTCCCAAGGAGTTGTTATTTGGCTGCAGTTTTCTTTGAGGTGGAGGTACTTCCCTAGACGGGATACTTTAATGCACCCTAGCTCTCTTAAAAACACTCAGACCAATACAAACAGACATGTTCGTCTGTGTGGGACTCGAACCCACGATCTTGCTGTCAAAGCAGCAGCCGTTACAATCCATTCCGGCACCGAGCTCGTCGAAATAATTAAGTAAATTTTTGTAGAGCTCAGTAGCGCAGCGGTTAATAACGCGACTTCGTCACCGACACTCGTGGTCTCATGTCCCACAGGACGAACATTTGCGTCCAGGAACATGTCTGTTTCCCTTGGTCTGGGTGTTTTTAAGAGAGGTAGGGAGCATTAGAGTAGCCCGTCTCGGAAAGTACAGCTAAGAGCAGATCATGCTTATCACTCGAAGTACGATTGTAACTCTTATCACGAACGGCATAAGAACGGTACAAAGGTCAAAGTGTAAAGCTTGAGCTGCATTTAGCTGTACCTCCACCTCACAGAATCACCGCAGCAGCCAAATTACAACTACCTGGAGGGTTGTTGTATTTCTGCGTGTGAGTGAGGTCACCAGTAAGCTCTTAAGGAGATGCTGTGTTAGCATCATAGACACCGCGCAAGTGATACTTAATGTATTACAAGCGTTCATACACTAAGGTAACCGCTTTACTTCAGGTGTGCCGTATGTTTGTATGTATACGTTGTATAAAAAAGCCTTTACAAAATTTACGGTAAACACTGAAACATTTCCCCTTTCCTCTTAGCGTTACATCTATTTATAGTCTAAGTGGTACACAATTTTCATCACGAGTAAGGCGAGAGCCTAAGTTAATTTTGCGGCAGGTCGGCCGCAACTTAATATGCCAGGAATATTAGCTAACGTAAGGTTGTCGAGAATAAATTCTGGCTCGACGTCAGTTAGACGCCAGGTGCCCTATAATTAATTAAATCAAGCCATAGATCACTGATAAAGATGCATTGTTTTTAGGGTTCGGGAAGTATAGGTATAAAAGGAAACCTTAAGGTGTAATTCGTCTGTCACGGATACCATCCCAACGATCTTACCTCAGAACTATGGAAAGCGAGCGAAAAAATGAAAAATTTTGTTAATAAAGGATTATGTAAATCATGAGGAAGAGGAAGCGGAATCCTAATCAATCCCAATTTATAATATAGGTAGGTTCCAGGGAATCACTTAGGGAAATTTTCGAAGAAATTTCGAAGAATTCCGTTAAAATCAAAGCAGAAATAGCAGAAATACGAGTAAGTTGCGTATGCCGGTACATCAGCTTACTAAAACTCGTAAATCTTTTATTGTACGAGTACATTGTATTCTATGTATAACAAATTGCCTGAAAAGGTTCTGACAATCATCATCCTGACAATGTGTACAAGAGGCACATTAAAAACATTTTGTAAAAGCGCTTATTATATTGGAATTGGTGATATAATTCTGACAAATATCTCTGGAAATGATTCAGCACATGTATTATATATATATATATATATATATATATATATATATATATATGACTCGACATCATCGAAAAAACCTACATTGGCCAGTTTCTTTAGGCATTTCTTTTTCGCTATTAATCATTTTCGAAATGCTGGTAATTTAAAAAAGAGAAACGGAAACTATGAGAAATTAATAAAATATAAAATTTACATATTTGTACATGTAATAAAGTCAATGGTAAATAAAAATATTTTATCTTTTTTATCTTTAAATAGATACCGAAAGTGAATGACAACAAAAATAATTAAATGTTTCTTTGAACAAGTATAACCGAAAGGTGACTAGTTAGCATAATTCGTCTGACAACTTTCTTTTTTGTCTCCAAGCAAAGTTATTAAACTCGAATTATGTAGACCCTTCATTTTTCCCCTTACGGCAATGGAAAAACGACGCTGTCGACGAATTTTTTGAACAAATCACTTCAGTAATTTTATAGCTATTCAGGATTTTTTTTTTATAAACATTTATTTAATTTGACTTTAATATTTAAAGCCTATGAAACATTACATACATACATACATATATATATATATGTATGTAATGTTTCATCGAAAATAAAACGTACAAATTATAACGTAGAAAATAAACAACAATCGACTTGCCTAATCTTTCCGATTTGAATAAAAACGACGTGAATCTCATTTGCGTGAAACAAACACAGCACTTTGTGCGACACATTCGGACCCCGGAACAGCGCGAACAGCGCGCACAGTCCATGCGCCGACCGCGATCGGGCAGACACTGGATCGAAGATGACTAGACCATGCGAGCAATACTCATATCCACAATCTGCACTTATCAGAGCGACTACGTTATTGGAGGGAAAATATCGTTAATACATTTGAGAACGCCAAAGATTATATCAAAGGATATATTCCGCACGATACTAACACACATGCTCGCACATACGTTTGTAATAAGATTAATGAGTATAAGCACTGAAACGATGTAAATACCTCGTATTCCGAAACACTGCATCCTTCGGCGCACGCGGCAGCACGCGCCCACCGCAACCACACTGACACTAGCGTTGTCACGCTCTGACATCACGACAACCTTTGACATGCGATGTTTACAAAGCATACACGGCACGGCCGCGTAACATTGGTTTTAACTCTTGGACTTACAGTTCAAAATATAGGCACATAGCACAGGCCGATGTCACCACAAACTCCACGAAGTGCGCGTCGAACCGCAACTGAGCTCTGAATTTCAAGCAATTGGAAAGCGTTATCGGCCCGCTCCCCACAATCAACGAGATAAACGGAGGATCAAAACGAGATGATTCAGTTCTCATGTTTTCAATGAGCTGTTAAATTTTGTTGCGGTAGGAAGTTGTGATTGACATCGTGAAGATTTTATACATTTCAATCGAAAGGCAGACATTAAATACAGGCGCGGATGAAACGAATTTATATAAAAGGAAAAGACTGTGTTATTTACAGCGCATGTATCGAACAAGCGAGTCTAAGAATTTGATTTTTTGAATAGAAGTTTATAATAGGATGTGGATATGTCCTAACAAAGATTTTTTTGGCAATATACGGGTTTAGTATACTCATCTATGAATAATTGCAATGTAAAGGATTTATTTCCTCTAATAATAATTAGTGCCTGGATGTAAGAATTCCCTTCATCTGGAAAACAAAACATTTCTAACTAACTAATCAGAGCCCGCTAGAAATGTAAAGAAACCGGGCCCTGTCTAAACAGGTTTGATTTATCTTTGACGCGGAAGGAATCGAGTCAGACATCCGAATCATCTGGTTTAGAGCAAACTGGGCCACTAGTGTCAAACAGAGTGGAACTGGCGGTGATTGACCACGCCGTACGGGGGACGGTCCACTGGACGGTGCAACTTTATTGAGGAATTTCATCCGCCCGACGATTGTATGAGCAAACGATTGTGAATGGAATAAATTACGAAGTAAAAAAAACAATCGGAAGATAATGATAATGTTTATTTATTCGTGTCGTGTGTATTCCGATTGTTTCTGTTATACGTCTAATATTTATAATTCACGATGTGTTTGTTTGTTTGATATGTTTACAATCGGAATCTAATCGCGCAGAGTGAGGTTGGCCAAGTTCTCTCAGAAAGCACGAGCAATGTCACAAAAACCTATTTGTGTCATAATTTGATAAAGCAAATTGTGTTTTATTACGGTTAATTCGAATTTGATTTCACAATGAATTGGTCAATACTCGATGATTACCTAAAAGTAATTTAAAAAAACCTTTTAAACCGATTTTCTTTGTGTTCCTTGTTTTGTTTATGATCCGATTTAGATTTTTCTTTGATAAGTATGGCGATTCCGTGTAGATAATTTTAGTGAAGGGCTGAATAAGTAAAAAGGCTGATAAAGTAAAAAGCGAATGACTCAGGGTTGTCGAGAGGTGTGCTGCGCTTTCCCCAATGTTACTCGCGGCGTTATGCCCTTTAACACTTCCACTTCCATATCACCTGATAAAGCAATATGCACTATCAACTCCCAACTCCTCTCTGGACGAGACGACCAAAGAAGGCAAGCCAGAGCTGAGAGTCCTGCGGGCCTTCTTGAGTATATATATATATATTCATATAATTATATTAACATTGTTACTTTATAAAAATACCACTCTATGGAGAAAGTAAGTAGATGCATGCGAGCGCGCTATGAGGAATCGTTATACCGTAATGACTAAACACCATAGCTATCCAACCATATCCTAAGAAACAGATCAAAAGTCATGAACATATAAAACGTTCAAAGGAGTTAACAGTGTGTCGGGCATTGTTTGTCTGATTTACTTTGAACAGCTCAATTAAGCTGATATTCAAGGGTTCAGGGCGAATGATCGCCGGAAGAAATTCATCAGTTGTGTCTGCGTTTTGCTTTATTGTAATTTTGACACTTGATCCCTCTGCAGACGGTCAAGGACTACGTTATTAAGTTATTGCGTTGTACCTAACAAAGGATGTTTTACATTAAGTTCTGGTTGTTGTATTAGGTATGTAGGTTAATATGAAAAATAGCAACAGACAAAGCTGAAAAGAGTTATATGTTTCTGGCATTAATACGCGTATACATGTAAAATATCTTAACATTAAAGTCACAAATTGTGATCATGGCTTATAGGCGTATGGTATGACAACTTGCCTGACAGGACAGTAAGTAACATATTTTATGCTTGTGAACCCTTGAAAGACTAATTGTACTTTCGTAGAAATTTTAACAGCTAATACAGAAGGCCAAAAGCTATTTGTTATGAATATTTAAATATTATTACATTTGTAAAAAATAAGCAAACAGATAGATACTCATATGTAATAATATATATATTCAATTCGTCAACTTTCTTGGCTGTACAAATAAGGTGATTAAGAACTGGAAACTATTTTCGCTCATGAGACTAAAATAAAAAAAAAACGGGTTGCTCTCCGGGAGTGTCGGCAGAAGTGAAAACTTGAACATTAACGTATTGCATTTTTTAATATTTTGGAATGGTTAGGGAATAATTTCGCACGAATTGCTTTATTTATCAATGTTATCAGTATATAAGTACTATCATGTATGTGGTAAAATACAATATTCATTTATTGCGCTATCGTACACAAACATGACAATATATATTACATTAAAAATTTAACACTTCAGAACTATTACAATTATTTTACATTAAAAAGTTTATCTTAGAAAAATCAACTTTCGTCCATAATTTCAACGACTCACCATCATCATTATCGCCAATCTCTAAAACTCAAATACACACGCACACTCGCGCAAGCACCCTGGCAGTGATGTTGATGAACTACATTGAACGAAACGCGTAAACGCCAACAATTTCATCGCGCCTACAACGCTTTGGTCGCGAGAAAATAATGCCCTATGAACGATCTAGCGCTTCATGTTTTAATTAGAGGTAACTAATGTTTTAGCGCTGCAACGAACTTAAGTTCTAATTCTCACCAAAATCTTACGGTCAAGGCCACGTGTCCTGACGCGAGTTTAACATTTTTTACTCATCCTAAAAAGTGCACAACGCCGCTAAAGGGAATTTCACTTCAAAAATTAATTGTAAAATGTGTTACAAAGGCCTACAAAGAATACGAATGTGACAAACAAATAAAATTAATACGAGCTCGGTGGCAGAGTGGTTAACAATGCCACTTTAACACCAAAGCTCGCGGGTTTGATTACCACGTAGGACAAACATTTGTGTGCACGACTTGTCTTGGTCTGGCTGTTTTTAAGACGATACTTTACGATACGATACGACGATAAGGCATCAAAGAAGCTCGACTGAGGTAGTGTACCTCTATGCCACAGAAAATCACAGCTAAATAAGAACTCTCTGAAGGGTTTTGTGTTTCTACGAGTGAGTCGGGTTACCAGTAAGCTCATAACACTGTCAACAGCGCGAGCGATTCTTGCTCTACTACTTTGTGACCGTTCACGATCTGACATTAATGTCGACGACGAGAAGACACGATTGCGCCGCGGTGACGCCAACGGCGGCAGTGCACTACGTCCGCGCACCCATTGTGCCCACGGCCTTGCTACTTGTTCAAATAAAAGTCGTAAAATTATGTTCTATAATTTTCCCAGCCGTGAATGCAGTTTTGCAAGAATGTACAAACACGTGTTACAACAGTTTATGCGTTTTAAAAAATGTTATTCATTCTTGTGAATATAACGTAGACTGCGATAAAATAGATATCAAATGAAGTACTTAGTTCTAGTAGCTTTTATATCTGCTAATGCAACGTTAATTGACGCTTAATAGCGAAACAACAATGAAAATGTTCCATTCCATTAAATTCGTCATGAATTTTAAGTGTGAAATCAAAAGACCATGACAAGCGGATGAAGATTTTGATTATCTGTGAATAAAAACAGCTTCTTCGTGCATTTACTGTGAAGATCAATAACCTTCGCGACGTTCGTGACATACCCCTTCAGCTGGTATTTAAGGATACATGAATTAGAGAAGCATTGTCACTGTTCTTTAGGAGAAGTATTAGAAAAGCAGTACGCTAGGTCGGTACTGCAATATTGATATTACTGAACTCTACAAATATTACTACACCAACCCTGACTCATATCACTGCCGAAATACGGGTCTGTCTTTAACCAAAGGGGATTACATTATTGTCCACCACGCTACTCAACTGCGAAGGCCAGCAGCCCGAAAGCCACTGACTTAACGATCGTCATCTATCGACAACAGTTGGGATCTTTAACGTACCCGCCGAAGCTGGAGGAACTTGAGATAAATAAAAATAAATGTAATGTAGTAAAATAACAATAAGAAGTAAAATAAATCCATCCATAAACAGGGAGCGTGTTTAGTTAGAATGACACGTGCAACGATGCAATAGAGCTCTCTAACTCTAGATACCTATATGAAAAAATCTAGACAAAATAGGTCATGACGCGTTGATCGACGGCGTTCGTCCATAAAAAGAGCATAATGTATGAAACGCCGCCGTACGCATCGGTGTGACGAACTCACTTCTGTGGTAGTCGGCTGTAGAGTAAATACTATCGGTCATCGGCAGAAGTTACACCGTATCGATCGATAAGCATCGACAATTGACGACAGGCAACAACAATATGACTTGTTTCCGTGTCATTTATGACGATTCGGCTGCATACAGAGGTATACGGCTCGTTACGGTTGCTTATGCAGATTCGTACGCAGGCACGCCGGCAGGCAGGCCAGTGCGAATGCCGGCGGCGCGCCGCCCCGGGGCGAATCGGCGTACGTAATCCGTACTATAACACTTTTCAATCGGCAATGTTCGAAAGGCCGTCGGTCGATGTGTCTTGCGTATCCTAACCAGCCCAGTGTGAGTCCATCAAGATAACTGGCAACTGCTTAACGCCGGTACACATCGGATGGTATTACTCTATGACACAATATTGAATGCGACCTGGTACATTGTCTGGACTGACACAATAAAATTTTGACAAGTTCGGTGGCGATGGCGTAGTGGTTAATAACACTGCTTTGATAGGGTGAGTTCAACTCACACACAGGACAAACATATGTATGCATCAACATCTCTGTTTGTCACGGGGTGTTTTTTAAGAGTAGGGCGCGTCATAGCAGCCCGTCTGGGGAAGTACTTCCACCTCACAGAAAACCGCAGCCAAATAACAACTCCCTGGAGGGTTGTTGAGTTGCGAGGGAGGTCACCTGCTGCTGCTAACACAGCAAAGGTGGCATCGCGTGAGTGATACTTAATGTGTTGCAGGCGTTCATAGGCTATACGGTAACTGCTACACAAAAGGTGGACAGTATAAAAAAAGTTGTTCTCCTATGAGCACTTAACCTTGACGGTATAAAGATAATCGTATTATGATGTAGACATCAGAACATACATAGGTAAACAGTGGTTAAGCTCACAACTTCGGACCTTGCCTGCAGAAATAGAAGTGCATGTGCATACCACATGTGCAGTATTGCTATGTGGTTAACATGTTGCATAGAGTGAATGTGTAAGTGGATGTTAATATATTCAGGCGTTATTTTGCGAAAGTCAAATTTACACGCTAAGTTGGTGGCGGAAGCACACAAAGCAGGTTCGATCAAATTAAATGTATTAGTTGAGAAAGTTTTATCATAATGTTATGAAAGAGGTATAGCAGTGCATAAATTACAGTCAAACAAACATAATTAACTGCTTCCTTGCTGCACTGACAGTCTCTTCAAATAGGAAGACATTTTAGATTTTTCTCTATTATTTTAAGTTTGCGTATCTCTTAGTCAATTTTAAACTAGACGAGTGACTAGCGTAGTCATCTTTTGTCTGTACACACAGCGAAATCTAAAGCTAGGCTGTTTGATCTTTGTGCCGTTCTTACGGCGCACGCAACAAGAATAAAAAAACCGTCAAGTGCGAGTGCGACGCGTACACTAAGGGTTCCGAGAGGTCTAAAATATTTTCGCAAAAAATTTTTTTTTTGTGATGTAACTACAAATTTATTATTTTTGGATTTTCTCCTTTACTTGTGCTACTTGATATTACTTCTTATCAAATTTAATGATTCTAGGTCAATGGGAAGTACCCTATAGATTTCGACTCCCTTGCGAGTGTCAAAATATCGGCATAAACAGCCGTATCGTTTGATTCTGTTTAGGTAGAAATTTGATTTTTTCAATGCTCGAAGGGATTGCAGACCAGAGTATTTGATATTAATTTCAGCTTGGTGGCTCCACTCGTGCCTGAGAAAAAGGGTCTTGACAGACGGACGTCTATAACTTCACGCCAAATCCCTTGCGGGGTAGGCAGAGAGAACCGAGCGCCACGTGACTCGATCCTTACATATCTCACTCGCTTCTTTAACATTCATTGCTCTTCTCATGCACGCACGCCGGTTTCTAGGGCTCCTGACATCACCTTCTGATAGAACATGACCAATTTGGTCATGGTAGGTAAGTCTTGGCCTTCCCCGGCTCCTACATCCTTCCACTTTTGCATTGTATATCTGCTTCGTCATTCTTTCATGTTGCATTCTTTCTACATGCCCGAATCATCGGAGCATGCCTCTTCTTATTTTAACACCGACGCTCTCTTTCAGACCAACTCTATTTCTAACATCATCATTGCGAATACGGTCTACAAGCCTTACGCCACAAATTTTGCGCAGCGCTCGCATTTCAACCGCGTTTATTCTACTTTCATGCTCTTTCTGCCATACCCAGCTCTCGCTTCCATAAGTTAGCGTTGGGACCAACACTGCATTGTGTATAGCGAGTTGTGCCTTCTGGCTCAGGATTTTACTGCCAAGAAGTTTTCCCAACGCTCCATTCACGCTATTCCCAGCACTCACTCGTCTTTCCACATCTACGGTGTACCTTCCATCACTGCTGAAAGCGCATCCAAGATATACAAACTCATCCACTTGTTCCAACACTTCATCATCAATCGTAATCCTTACATTAGTTCTGGATTCTTCTCAGACGGACAGACGGACGTCAGACAGACAAACGGACAACAAAGTGATCCTATAAGATTTCCGTTTTTCCTTTTGAGGCACGGAACCCTTGAAGAATTGTGCTACAAGTATCTAGCATAACTTGTACCTGTATGTATATAAATAGGCATGCTTGGAGAGTAAAAAAAAAGTCTGCAAACATTGACCACTTCTTGGATTTTAACTGACCCTTTATACAAATTTGTTTATATGGTACACTAAAATGTCAGCGTTCAATTGTACTATGCATGAGTTTCTCTCTCATAATCAGATTGGGGAGAATCATTAATTCGCCCAAAGCATCTTAGCGTCACGCTTTATTTTGGCAGCTAACTTAATACATAACTTAATATTTTGATCCTCCATACCATATCCAACTCATCTAACATCTAATTGTCCGTGCTAGCCAATGTTCGATGTTCTATATATATAGAACATCAATTCATTTCAAGTTTTTGAAACTGATGCGTTAAGGGTGTTTAGTTACAGTCAGTGCTTCTACAGTTTGCACTGGTGCTCATTTCAAAATAAACCGCGTTAGCTCTATTATCAATTGAACGCGGTACGCTATCTCCGGTGGCACTCGAGCTGCACAATGGGGAGATAGCAGCCAGACCAGGCTTTGTCAGAGACGAGCACGCTTCCGGTATCAGGTACTACGAGTATTATACATGTAACCGACTAAGATGACAAAACGACAATGGCCGCACTCGCTACAATATAGAATATTATGATTGTCCTGAAAATAATCAATCTCACTATCGTACCTACTAAATTTATCTGTCTGTATTTATGAAGATTATGTAGTCAATGCGAGTCGTATGGGGAAAGTTAAGGTCACTCACTGAGTGACCTTGACCTTCCCCATACTTCTTATGATTCGCTATTGAAAGGAGCTCGGAGTTTCGATGCGTGATTGAATCATAAATTAAATAGAACCAAAGTAACGGAGCTCGAAGGATAAGCAAGCTGAAGTGGCAGTGGTGGTCACATTGCTCGTGGAATCGACAACCGTTGGAGATAAAATGTTCTCGAATGGCATCCCCGTACCGCTACACGCAGAGTGGGACGTCCCTCTAGTGTATGAAGCGACGACCTCAAAAGATCTCTACGGAGTCGATGATTGCAGGTGGCTTAGGATCGAATCGAGTGGCCATAGATAACAGAAACACCGAAATGATGATGATGAATGATATAGTCGATGAAGGAATACTGGGATCTACACATTTGGGAGGAATATTGACTAGACTACTCTGCAACCAGTAGCATCCATCACCATATCGGATAGACGATATTGATTAAAAAGGATCCCTTAATGGTTAAAATCAATATCGGGTGCCTCTACTTTTGAGGCAGCCGTACTTACAGTCAATATACTTTCAATCAATATCTCGATTCTCATCGACGATATGCCGAAGTGGTTGCCGTTGCTAATACTTCTAATGTGTGTTCTCCAAGTGCTCCTCCTACATCTATCTATTCTATACAAATAAATAGAATTAAAGTGTCTGTTTGTAATGTCCAGATAACAACTTTTTACTAAATGCATATAAATGCATGCACAGTGCGTATAATAAAAATCGGCCAAGTGCGAGTTGGACTCGCGCACGAAGGGTTCCGTACCATTATCTATAAAAACGGCAAAAAAAAAATCACGTTTATTGTATGGGAGCCCCCCTTAAATATTCGTTTTATTTTATTTTAATTATTTATTCTTAAAGTGAATATATAACTAAATATTCTGTGAATATTTCAAGCGTCTACCTGTTGCCGTTATCAATATCGAGCAAAAACGAGCAAAAAAATCACGTTTGTTGTATGGGAGCCCCCTTAAATATTTCTTTTATTCTATTTTTAGTATTTGTTGTTATAGCGGCAACAGAAATACACCATATGTGAAAATTTCAACTGTCTATCTATCACGGTTCATGAGATACAGCCTGGTGACAGACGGACGGACGGACGGACGGACGGACAGCGGAGTCTCAGTAATAGGGTTCCGTTTTACCCTTTAGGTACGGAACCCTAAAAATCATTTTTAATTTTTTTTTTGTCTGTTTGTTCCGGATAATCTTCGACAGGCTGAACTGAGTTTGCCGTTATATCTTTAAATCAAAACGCTGTTGTAAATAATTGTTTAAATTTAACAAAATATATTTAGTACTTATTCGGATTTAGGGGATTTTAAAAATAATATTACTAAAATATAACATATATTTTATTATTGACATTGTGTCGGGAGGCTTTAGAAATTTATTCCTTGTACTTTAGCTATATATTTAGCTATATAAGCACAAATCAAGTTAATATCTTCCGCCGTTCTAGTCTGAGACTGCGAGGCAGGCCGGGGACCGTTGTTTTAATCTTCATTGTCTGAAACGAAATAACAGCAACCGAAGAAAATAATAACGTTGTGAGATTAAAACCGTTACATTAAACAATGACACAAACAAAAGATCTCGAAATAGGTTCAAACACAAAAAAAAACTTCGGAATTTGGAGATCCAAACAATCCAATCCAAATGTTTTACAGACCGTGGTTTAATTATTGGCTTGTTCTACTCTGACCATAGATTTAGGTCACATAAAGAGACGTAGGGTGCATCAAGGGAGTCCGTCTGGGGAAGAACCTCCACCTCACAGAAAACTGTAGTTAAATAACAACTCTCTGGAGGGTTATGTGCCTGCGTGTGAGTGAGGCCACCAGTAAGTTCCTAAGGAGCAGCTGCGTTACCAGCAGAGACGACATCGCACTGGTGATACTTAATGTATTGCAGTATTAATAGACAACGGTAATCGCTTTAAATCAGGTGGACTGCAGGCTTGTAGGCCTCCCAATGCTGTATAAAAAATATCTAAAAACGTATTAAACACATAATACTTATTAAAATTACAAAAAAAAAATACGGGTAGAATTTGGCCACACACATTCTATAACTGAATAAAAATGTGTTCTAACATTTAGTCGGCCTGTATACTGACAGACAAACACAATGCTAGAGTGACCAAGTTCTACTCATAACATTTTTAATAAATGTGACAAAATTCCACAGTTTTACCTTTATGTGACCAATCTGCTATGACCATAATCATAATGGTCTAACACCAGAATAGAACAACAATATGTGCAATAGGTACTATTATTTCTTCGGTAGCTTAAGAATAGTGTTAATTTAATAAAACAACAACAGTCAAATTAATAAAACACACCATAGTATAATGTCAATAAAAAAAATATGTAGCCCAAAGCTAGCTCTTCCATCAGGAATTATTAGTGCATACTTACACTTTACAGGAAATTGCAACTAAACCGGCGCATACCAGGTAAGTTCGCATTCACCAACAAATGGATTAGTCAGGTGATGGCTGTCTCCAGGCCAACTGTGTAAAAGGTGCTGCCCGGGCGAACTGGTGTTTTGGTAGTATGCCTACCCGGGGATTACACGACCGTTTGTCTCGAAGTTCGACAGAGTCGAAAAGATGTGATATTATCATCATTGTGTTTTAACTAGATGTTTTTCAAAATTTCTTTCGTGTAACTTATGATAAACATCTAGTATACACAATGATTCAAATCTACATGTCATAACTATGGCTCTGTAAATAATAAGTATGTACATAACACACGAAAACAATACAGGATAAACAAGTCTCTGTCATTCTTATGAATGTTAAAAGTATTTCCGCAGTGCCTCTTAGATAAGTAAGTAAATATTCTGATTTGAGAAAAATGTGTTGGTAATTTGATACAATACGCAGTACAAAACCTCTGCTAGAAGGACCGATCACTCAGTATTTATAACCTAATTAATTCAATGGGAAATCTTCTAAATTGGCGAAAAAACAAAGATATGCTGTGACGCAAGTGACTCCGGTGCGGCATTATGCGGAACGTGCCGTCTAATAAATCTAATAATCTAGTAGGTTTAGATCTTTACGATTGCTACAAACACCAACTTTGTAACTGAGTTTTAGGCAATTTTGAGTTACGGCGACATTAAATTATAAGCAACTTATTAACTTTTCAAATCTCAGCCTCGTTTCGTTTAGACAATGGAATTGTGGAAAACGTCGGTTCAGTGGGACAAGAGTTCACCATCTCGAGTTAGTTACCTAAGAATTAACACGTCCGTTATTGACGTTATACTTATAAAGGATACACTTAAGTATTACAAACATATCATATTTATACATCAAATCACCACAATAGAGGTTGTACTATACTTACCAGATACATGAAAATTTCAATTACCAAACAGCATGATGTTTCAGTGTAAAGTACTCGATTCTTTAAGTTGGGAATTCCTTGCCGAGGTTTTTCCTAGGGACTACATAAAATAGCCGTCAAGTGCGAGTCAAACTCGCGATCCGAGGGTTCCGTATTTTTTTTTCTGTGATGGTAGTACAAATTTACGGATTTCTCATATTTTTCTTTACTTTTGGCACATGACATTAAATTTGGTAAGAAGCAATTCTTACCAAATTTAATGATTCTAGGTCAACGGGAAAGTACCCTATAGGCTTTGACTCTCTTGCGTCAAAATATGCGGCATGTTTGATTTTTTCACTGCTCGAAGGGATTACAGACCTGAGTATTTGATATTAATTTCAACTTGATAGCTCCACCCGTTCCGGAGAAAAAGGGTCTTGACAAACAGACAGACAACTAACTGGTCCTATAAGGGTTCCGTTTTTCCTTTTAAGGTACGGAACCCTAAAAAGGCGTGGAGAGGTTTGTACAGGGTCGGCAACGCACGAGTTATACACCACTGATGTTGTAAATGTCCAAAGGCTACGATTTACGTTGAGCGTTTACCATCAGGCAAACTGTTAGTGATATGAAAATCTACATCAGCCGCTGTATATCTAATATGTCTAGGTCCTTTATGATGAAGATATAAACCTACATGGAGGTTAACGGTTCCGTACGCACAGGCCAAAACGGAGGATCCTAATTGATAACACTCAGCTGTCTGTACGATGGGTCTCTAGCCCGTAAATGAAATGGGTAAAGGTGCTTCTCCACCGACGAGTAAAGACAATACGAGATGGAAATTAAAATCTGCCTCTTTCCACCAAAAAGTGTAATTAATCTAAATATACAAATAGTAATTAAAATAAATAGTATTTCTGTATAAATACAGGGCGGATTCTGCATAAATCCTTTTCTAAATAACAATAATAAAAACAAGACAACTAGATTGTATTTTTTTTTTGTCAAACTTCACTACCTCATATTTTTTTAAGACAGCCTAGTCGGTAGCCTGTCACCCCTAGTCATGTAAGGATTCTAACGACATATCATATATCTAATTAGGTTCAGGCATTGAGAACTTATCGTGGAAAATGCCTTGAAGATATGAGTACATGAACCTTGATAACATTACACATTTTGGGCAGTCATTTAAACGTAAATTTCTTTAATAAAAATGTTAATAGAATATTATTGTAACTTAGTGGCGATCGAATTACCTGTTATAAAAACTACGTTACTAAATATGGAACCAATAATATTTTGTTGTAACAATGTAGAGTGACTATCATTTTAAAGAGCTTACAATATCAACACGAGGTTTGTTTCAATATTTTACAAATAAGTCAATGTTTGGCCGTAATTAATAATAAATAATAATATTTAGAAACTTAACTGTCTCCGTACGGCAGTTCTGTCTGAGTATAAGTTAATAATCTCCAATAAGATTTCGATGTGGTACAAATTCTGTGCAAAAAATAGAATATCACGAAGATAGATAGACTTAAGATGTCGTTGACGTATCTCTGTAATAGTATGTATGTATAGGATTGCAAGAGTGCTCTTTCGTTAAGAATGTGGTTGATATTGAGTTTATCAATCTTAACTAAATCCTTTTTGTAAAAAGTGAAGTTTACGTTGCATTAAGTGGGGTAATATCATTGTAGGATAGGACAGACACTCTTGTATAACTCACATGGTGCGTTTGACAGAGTTGGAGAACTTAAGTATAGACCACTCAGTGGATAGTATTGTCTATGGTATTGTAAAGTACCAAAATTTTTATTTTATTACTTTCAGAGATTCATGCACAAGATTCTTTCCGAGAAAGTCCGTATGTGATTAAACCAGGAAAGGAAAACAGCTAATCTTTCAGAGACGATTTTTTTATATTGAGAATGAACAGTTCACGACGATTGGATCGTAGGGTTATGTTATTTAAACTGCGACAACAGGCTTATTGTATTGTATGCACACCGGATTAAATCTTGGTGCATAGCGTACACGAACACGACACGTGGGTCTTCCGTCCCCTCTTCATACGACGCGGCTACTCTTCTAAAGACATTACTACTGGCGCATCATAGTAGTATTTGTCGAACACTGAAGGGAGGCGATGTTTGAAGCCCTGTTTACCATAAAACAAAATCCACAATTAATTAAAGATAAAAGTATTATAATTATTGTTCAGCTGTTCGGAAGATAATTTCGGCGCAAACTTTTATTTACGTAACCATGGACATGCACACCAGCATGTGCATGCATGCTAAAGTGGTAGAGCATAATATGATCAGTCACAGCATGGCCAATGGCAGGTTGTAGCTTCTGAATGTCAATGGCTCATATTGGATCGGAAAACCTCGTGAGGAAACCCATACGTACAAGAAATTATATTTCGAAATACGTGTGACCTAATCTAAGAAAGGTCTGGTTTACCCTCTAAGTTGTGAAGGTCTGAAGGCAGTAGGTCCATGTAAAAATCTGTATCTTTGCCAAATCCTTAGCATGAGGTATCGGACCCCGGTAATCGGTAATGGATTAGGAAACGGGACACTGCTGAGAAAAAGAAGAATGGCTCCTATTGGGTCGGCTCGTCTGGTGTAGGGGGCACTCAGTGAACGAATCCCTTCCTTTGTGAGTTCTACCGCTCATGCCGCCCGATGTGTTAGCGCGATAATATTTATATTATATGTAGCGGGCAGAATGTTGCTAAGTATTTAGTGTCGAGTGCTAACACAGCAACAATGCATTGGTGTCGCCCGCTATCCTCTCCGTTAACCTAAGTACCATCAGTATATTTCTCTCAAATCTCAATACCGTCGTTGCCGTCCAGAAACAATCAAACCAGACTTGCATGCTCTTTTTATCAAAAACCCTTTGTATTCTTTACAGCACTGTCCAGCAGATACCTCGTATCGGAACATAACTTTGTGGCAGCAGCCGGTGTTTATACATACTACTTTTGACGTATTTATCGCCAACACGTCTTAGCAGCACTGAAGAGATAATCTGGAAATCTCTCTCAGATTTCCAGGAGCCCATGTGCCTCTACAGGTTCCACAGCCGTAATGTTGAAACGGAATGACTTTAGAGCTATGATGAAAATATACTATGGAGAACCGTTGAGACTGATTTTGCGTAGTAAATCAATTCACGCTACGGGTCGGGGTGAATTGGAACGCACAGCTCTTATTGGTTAGTTTACTGATCAACATCGTGGCATTTATTGGCTAAGCTCGAATCGCTGAGATATTTAGACGAAAAACATTATGTTTTTTGATGCCTACATGCGCAGTCAAGTGGTTTATTACATATACTAACGCATGTACATGTTTACGTAACTCACTCCACTGGCATGTTTGGAACTTAGACATTTATAGTACGAACTGTGACAACAGCAGATCCTTCCCGCTGAGTTTGTAGTTTTAATACATTTCAATACCCACCATGTCAATTGGCTTGGTCCACGTTATTACACTAATTTGTTTCCTAAAAATTCATTTTTTTAGTCCTGGAAACAAATAACTGTCGGTAAGTTTTTGAAGAATTTAGAATTATTCATAGTTTGTTAATTTTTCACAAACTGTACTACGTTATTTTTGGGAAAATAAGTTAAATTATTAGATAATTTCAATATCAAAGAAAACGTCATATGAAGCGTTTTTCCTCAGATCACAGCATTTTTCCAATATTTTTGGACAATACTGCTAGATAAACAATACCTCCTGTATATATCCTAGTTTTTCAATGTCCGGGTATAATAGCGCTCGCTCCACTGGAATGTTTGGAACTTAGACATTTCACTGAGATATTCAAGACTTCAGAGTAAACATTTTCTTGGATATTTACATAATATCTCATTTCGGTTATAGTAGACCGCACCCAAACAACCATACTCTACAATATTGTCGTATTTCTGTGAGTACGGTCTCCAGAAATTTGGCAGGAATGGTCAAAGTTTGCACATTTTGTAAAGTTTTGAAGTAAAAAATGTTTCAGATTTGATTTATATTTTTTTACAACACACAAGAAAACGGTAAGAAGATTAATTTAAAAAATTGTACTTACATAATACAAACATAAACAAATACAAACTGCCAATATAATAAAAAAAAAATGTTGAAGTATATGCTCATAAAACTCATTCATGTAATAAGACATATTTCTAAAAACATATTTTCGAACTTTATATCCCATCGTAAATTTCTTATACTTTACTTTTAAGAGAAATTTTACGTTTGTATGTGTCTACTTACTGAGACAAGGTAGAACTGACAGACAGACACGCGAGTAATCTTATTAGGCTTGGTACAATGAGGGTTTAGTTTTTCCTTTTGGAACCTTAAAATCTTCACCATTATTGCTCCATGATAACGCAAGACCTCACACTGCACGAGAAATCGTTGTAACTCTACAGGAGCTGCAGTTCGAAACTATACGTCATCCTCCGTACTCGCCAGACCTTGCTCCAACTGACTACCACTTTTTTCGTGATTTGTACAATTTTCTACATGGTAAAAAATTTTCTTCCCAGGAGGCAGCTTGCATGCAAGCAGGATACTCAGCTTTAACATGTTTAGCAACCTGAGTATCCTCTGAGAGAATCTGAGTATTTTCGTGCTATGTAAGCAAGCAATTGCTGCTATTTTTGCTACTTTCACATAAATATTTTTTTATACAACGGCGGAAGGCATACAAGCACACTGCCTATCTGATGTAAAGCGGTTACCGTAGCTTATGAACGCTTGCAAAACATCAATTATTACTCGCGCGATGCCACCTCTGCTGTTGAAATAGCTGCTCCTTAGGAGCTTACTGGTGACCTCAGTCACTCGTACGAACACAACAACCCTCCAAGTACTTATTTGGCTACGGTTTCCTGTGGGTGGAGATCAGTCCGGCTACTTTGATGACTCTACCTCGCCTAAAAACACCCAGACCAATCAAACATGTTCATGCACACAAATGTTTGTCCTGTGTGTGAATTGAACCCTGAACTCAGGTGTGTACCGAGTTCATCAAAAAAGCTTCGATCAAAAAGGATTTTTTGTTTATGCCCTCAGCCAGCACTCGTAGTTGCGAACCTTGTGACTGAGGTTTTTATTTTTAATATTATTGTCAGATTAAACATTGGTTTGTCATGTGCGCATTCAACCAACACATTCAGGTTGCTAAATAAATACATTTTCGTGCTATACATAAGCAAGCAATTGCTGCTATTGTTTATACAGTGGCGGTGGTCGGTACAATGGCAATTGTACCCTATGTTGCATTAGTTGCGAAAAAAAAAATCCAATTACCATAAGTAATCGTCGCATCGTCCTTTTTTACATAACCTTGGAAGACAAGCATGTATGCGGCTCAGCTGATTTAAAATAGTTAGCGTAGTTTATGAACACTTGTAATACAAGAAGTATCCCTCCCGCTGTTAATAGCACCTTCTACTGACTACTGCTTCTATTAAGTCTACTGGTAACCTCAATTGCTCGCAGGAACACAACTACCCCCCAGGCAGTTGTTACTTGGCTGAGGTCTTCTGTGAGGTGAAGGTACTTCCCCAGTCAAGTTGAATTGATGCATCCTACCTCCCTTTCGCCAGAGCCTCGTTTACTAGAATTACGAGGGTGTACTATGAGCAGCTGACTTTTTGACTCTAAACATGATGCTATTGAGCCACTCAACCCCAATTTTTAAATAAGCACACTAATATACTTACTGCGTTTGAAAAGCGCATGCCATTGTGTTAATAAATGATTAGTTTGCATAAAACTTAATTTTAATCACTGAGCAAAACAAAACACTACCTCTCCCAAACGTTATCTCCAACTTGTTGGGCACTTCGAACCGTATTCTCATATCACTCGTTTGATTTTTGGATATGACACTATAACTTTTTAATTTAAAAATAGTGATTTCGGATTTCGTACCGCGCGGGGAATCCGGCGGCGCGTATCGAGAACCCGCTGTTGTCAACACCGCGGGCCGACTGGTGTTCCGGCCTTCCGCAATAGGATGGCATGGCTCCCGCCGCGCCGTCCTACATCTCGCGTGCGACGCGTGACGTGATGTAATCATGTGACGAAACTGACGAAACAAAACTGTTTTGATAACGTCAACGGCACTATAAACTATGCTAAGCTGCGAACAGATTTAATTGCCCGTCTTTGATGTCCCTAAATTAGTATACTTCCTAAAGTTGCATAATCTTATTTGAGCTTTTATAGCCCTAAAACAAACGTATACCTTGGTTGACGGTAAGCAATCACCCACAGCCTATGAATACAACATCAGAGTGCCTAGTGCGAGTTTTACTAATGCCTTAGAGTTAACGTCGATAATTTATTTGTATTAGAAATTTACCAGCGCCTCTAGCGAATCTTTTCGGAACATCAGGATTCAATACTTAGGCGAACGTTAACGCGAACGCAGAGTAACGTAAATATTTGTACTATCAATAGGCACTCAGACGCATTACGCGCGCATTGCCGGCTCTGTAGAAACCCGTTCCAGCCTTGAGGCAGCTCCTACTGTAGTCTATTGGGATAACTTTGACATCATTCACAGCCTGTGTGGGTATTATATTAGTACATTGCTTCGGAAATATTCGAAACGAATTTCACTCATTTTGACAGATAACTTTTCGATTCCGTTCCAATAAGTACAGTGTTTCGAGGGAATGTGTATACGCTTACTGATAATTATTATATAAATATTACCAGAGAGAAACTTTCTACAAAAGTCGTCTGCGTGGGTACCTCTGTCTCACCTATTTCTACCGCCAAGCACCTACCTATACATAGTCAGGTCATAAGTTGTGTCAAAAACTTTTGATGTAATTAATGATACTTTTTGATAATTATGTAAAAGTTATATAAGAAATGATAGGTAATTAAATGTACAATAAAATTTTAATTACATTATTCGAAATGCCCTCCTCCATTTTGGATACATATGCCCTTAATCAACGCGGCTAGTCATCGATCGCAGCACGCACCACATTTATATCTATTTCTGCCGCTGCTTTAACCAGAGATGCTCGGAAAGACTCCAAATTCTGATGAGGTTTAGCGCAGACTTTCTTCTCCAAATGTTGTGCCATATCTTATAGTCCAGTGGTTTTAAATCTGGACTAGAAGAAGGCCACGCAAGATGAAGGTCAATTCCACGGGCGGTCAACCAGTTTTGAGTGCTTTGTGCCTTATGAGCTGGTGCAGAGTCCTGTTGGAGTATCCAGTGTCTATTTTTGAACATTGTTTGAGAAAGAGGTTCTACTATGTTTGTTAGGATGGTATTTTGGTAAACCACGGCACAGGTTTTCACAAATTTTTCACAGAAAAACACCTCAGTTAAGCCTGAATATGGGACTCCAAGCCAAACCATGATTGATGAAGGATAATGCCCTCGCAGGATCCTAGGAATACGCGCGCTCGCTTCTTTACGCTGTGGGCATACACCTTATCATTTTGTTTCTTGTAACTTTCTTCAATGGTAAAAACGAAGTAACAAAGCGCGGGATCTTTCAATCCTAATTTTTTTCAAACGCTCGTTCAAAAAATGTTTTTTTACGATAAGCCAGGACCAGGTCTTCATTTAACACTTAATTTGTTTACGCACGGGATTTCTACGGACTCTGCTTTGCTTTGATGACCGCTGGTGTCCTAACTGTGGGAGATCGGCCGCTCTTCTTACGATCTTCGAAGCTTGAATCTTTAGTATATCGTTTGACAGTGCGATAAATAAACCGTAGTGTTATTTTCAATTTTTGTAGAATATTTAAATCTCTTTTGGCGCGTAATCACAGCGGTGCAACGCGATAACCGCGACTCTATCTTCCTTCTTCGACCACTCCATATTTGAAAATGAATGAAAATTAATTTATTTTTTATTTTCGGCAAGTGGGAACGTTCTATTTTTAAAATTACTCAAAGTATTTCTGGCCAGTATTCCAAAATTAAAATAATAAGGTTTTGACAGAACTTTTGACCCGACTAGGTATATAGCTGTGTTCCGGGTTGAAAGGTGAGATATGGCAGAGAAATTACTGGGTACTGTGACGAATCACCCTTAGGTCGTAATATTGGCAGCGCGCGAGTAACATCCCCCTGGTGTTGCGAGCGTCAATTGGCTGCGGTGGCCGCTTACCATCTGATGCGGGCCGCACGCTTGTTTGCCAATCTAGTTGCATAAAAAAAATTCGCGGATAAAATACACCGCTGAAACCGAACGACTGTTGACCACTTTGGATCGAATGTGTAAAAACGAATTTACGGTCCATGGCGAGTGATGAGACTGTTAAAAAGGGCCTAAAAACTTAACATTATTACGGATTAAAAATTTTGGGATGGCTCCGGTTAAATCGAATCAATCCTTATTTATTCCTAAATGTAATACTTCAGCCAAGACATTTGAACCGCTTATAAATCATGTTACGAGAAAATGGTTATATTTTCATTACCATTTTCTCGTTACACTGTTTATAACTCAACCATGACGAGATACGTAGGTAATCCACACAACTAATTTAACCATAGACAATTTATATGCTATCGATTTTATAATTAAGATCTTTGTTGATTTATGGCCACGTAGTCGAATACAATTATCATAAATCAGCAAAAAAGCAGGAAATACGTAATCAAAGAAATTTTAATAATAATAACGTTCCGACAATGTCGATATCCAATCACGATTTATTGAGAGGTACACGCATGCCCTTAATTTGGGTATCCAATAAACTGACAGCAAGTGGAGCGCATTGTTTGAGCATGATTTTCTACTAAGGGAACGAGCACGCGTGGAATAATTCGCGTGTATTTGAATGAATGAATCTGTTTGTACCTACACATAGGACTTGTTTTACATATTTCAAACCCTTTACAAATCCTAATATGCTAATTCTAACGTGAACCTATTTCATGCTAAGACCTATTTCATACTAATCGTGAATCACCGGATCTTAACGTACCTGGACTGATGTAGTGGTTACTTCCTCAGCACTACAGCTTTTTATATATATCACCAAAGTGGAAAACAAAGGTACGATCGGCATGACGATAAGCATTTTTTAAGAGGTAGGACGCATCAAAGCAGCCGGAATCTGAGGAAGTACTTCCACCTCACAAAAAACCGCAACCAAATAACAGTTTTATTGTGTTCCTGTGTGTGAGAAAGGTCACAAGTAAGTTTCTAAGGGGTTGCTGTGTTAGCAGCTGAGGTGGCATCCCGCGAGTTAATTTAATGTATTGTAGGAATTCATAGGCTACTGTAACCGCTTACATTAGGTAAATAGATATTGTCGGACAAATTACACAGCGCCATCTAACCCCAAACTAGGTAAAACTTGGATTATGGGTTCTAGACAACTGACAAACATACGTAAATACATTTTTTTAATACATACTTATTACATAGATAATAGTCAGACAAGACAAACAGACATGTTCATGCACACAAATATTTGACATGTGGGGGAATCGAACCCACGAGCGCTGGTATCAAAGTAGCGTAACAGCGCGTTTCACCACTGCTGCGCCACCGAGCTCGTCTATGTGTAAAAGCCTCTTTACCTATAACCATTTAAAAAAACTCATCCTGTTTCTTGGGAAAATCTCGGCAAGGAAGTAAATGGTATAAAGGCTGTTCTGAAACTTAAGGCGGTTCTTCACCAGTACGGCTCCATACAATCGCTCGTAAATTCTTGTGGTAAGCTCCATATAATCACATGTTTTGAAATAATAGACCAGACCTATCTTGTACAAGTAAAATTTACAATGTACAAAGACAGAAATTTCAATAGAAACCTCCAAAATGATATGTTAACTGAACCTCTTTACAAATTCGATATGCACTCGGGAGACTGGGGAGGTGTATCTAGCTCGACACCTCGCAATGAAAAGACTAGACCATTTTGTACCTGAATAGGAAGGTTCATTACCATCATGTGAAGACTCCGAAAAAGCACTTATTTTTAATGGGGAACTCTTTAATTTTTTACTTTTTTATTGTTTCTTGTTATACCAATGCAACCTACCTAATATAAGTTCAGTGACAAAATAGTGTCTACCTACTACGATTCTAAGATACATCGCTGTGACAGATAGACGGACAAACAGCAGAGTATTATTACTAATAGAGTTCTGTTGGTGCCTTTTGGTGACCGTAAAAAATTGCAGAACTTGATTATAGTTAAAGAAAGGTTAAAGACTAAGGTAAACAATTGCAATCAAATTTTTCGACCTTCGGCTACCGAGGTTTGATATTTCAGCCGGTAGAGCTATAAGAGATCTTGCTATTATGGCTCGCAAGGGATATACCGCGAAGATATCATGAAACAAGCGTTCCATCGGCCAAGGGGACACGATTGCCTATAAGTTATAACCAATACCGAAGGCATCGAAAAATCCGATTGGATTATTCCATTTAGCTGCTAAAGGAGCTCATGTTTAAAATTTTAATTAATACGTCATCGTGTCTAGTATTCTTACATGAACCGATGCCGCGTGTTTAATTTAGTGTATTTTATCTAACGCATGATAATATAATAGCCGCTAATAAGCACATAATGTCCACCTGACCGCACATTTAGATTACCCTTCCGTTTTAGAAAGGGTCGACGAGTAAAATGGGATCCATTTTACCCAAAGCCTCGACCGGACAGCTGTTAAAATAAACCGCCAGATGTAGACACACAAAAGCCGCCAAACAGGTATCATTGGACCTTGACTATGACCTCGACGTACATTTGCAATATAGACTAGTATAGTTTATACTTCATCCTATATTTATTATGTAATGATTCAAGCCGCATTCTTTTTTTTATTCTACGTTGGAAGGCATACAAGCATGCGGCCCACCTGATGTAAAGCAGGTACCGTAGCCTATTAACGCTTGCGATATATTAATTATCACTCGCGCGATGCCTTCTCTGCTGCTTACACAGCAACTCCTTGGGAGCTTACTGGTGACCTCACTCACACGCAGGAACACAACAAGCCTCTAGGGAGTTGTTATTCTGTGTACGTGGGGGTGCGTCCACTTCTACCGCATTTTAATAAAGCATTTATATTTGGAACAACGTGTGACCCATAGGTGTGACCTAACCTAAGAAAGTTTTGATTTTCCGTCTGGCTTGTAGAGATCTGACGGCCGCGGCGCGCGGGTCGCTTCATGACAAAATCAGTATCTTCTACAAATCATTACTCTTAGGAACCGAGATAATGCTAAGAATATTTTTTATAATAAACTGTATTCTATAGACTAATCTAAAAATATTCATTTAACAAAAAATGATATTCTATTTAACAAAAAATGATATTCTATTTTTCAATATCGATATGATACAGCTTCTTGGCAAATTAACGCAATTTAATAAATATTTTAGGAGCCGAGGAAGGCCAAGACTTACCTGCCATGATCAAATTGGTCGTGTTCTATCAGAAGGTGATGTCAGGAGCCCTAGAAACCGGCGAGCGTGCATGAAAAGAGCAATTAATGTTAAAGAAGCGAGTGAGGTATGTAAGGATCGAGTCGCATGGCGCTCGGTTCTCTCTGCCTACCCCGTAAGGATTTGGCGTGAAGTTATAGTTATAATAATAAATATTTTAGACGTAACTAGCTGTAATTGGAATATTTTTTTTATTGGTCTATTCTAGCTAAATGGTCTCTTATCAATTTCGCTAGAAAGGACTAACACATCACAATAGACCAGATATTGCCAACAAAACTGGACATTTTATTTTGTTTGTTATTCCTGTGCTGAACACACAAATTAGTTACAAAGTTTAAAGAAATAAAAAAATGAAGTAATCCTTCTCTGACACATGGAAAATGTAACAATAGCCTCTACCTACGGGTTTATTATTAAACAAATATAATTTATATTTTAGCAAGAACATTCTTACAGTCTCTCGCTCACTGGATCAACTTCATCTTTACAGTTGCCAATATAAACCTATCGAACATTCTCGTAATATATTCGGAATGTTAAATTAAATATTTGCCTTGACGTGCATATACATAGTCTAGAGCCGTACACGTCAATACACGGTTAAAGCCGAGAATAAACAAGGCCAAACAAGGTCGATTCGGACTAATGCATTCCTTACTTATGCCGCAAAATTAAGTTTGGTCCTGTAAAATTTTTGATGATATTTGAAATCTGTGCTAGTCAAAATATCATTGTATTTTATTTACTTATGCCTAAACCTGAACCAGACCTAAGTTACCCAATCCTGATTGACTTGATTCACACTTAACCTCGGTCAAGGGTAGTGTGCCTTAGAAGCAAACCTAAACATCATTAATGGCATAAACAGACGGAAGTGCGATATAGGGGCGACAGTGTGCGCGTCGTAACTTGGGACTTGTAAGGGTAGGGAACCTTTTTAGGGTTCCGTACCCAAAGGGTAAAACGGAACCCTATTACTGAGACTTCGCTGTCCGTCCGTCCGTCCGTCTGTCACCAGGCTGTATCTCACGAACCGTGATAGTTAGACAGTTGAAATTTTCACAGATGATGTATTTATTTCTGTTGCCGCTATAACAACAAATATTAAAAAATAGAATAACATAAATATTTAAGAGGCTCCCATACAACAAACGTGATTTTTTTGCTCATTTTTGCGATATTCATAACGGCAGCAGGTAGAAGCTTGAAATATTCACAAAATATTTAGTTATATATTCACTTTAAGAATAAATAATTAAATTAAAATAAAACAAATATTTATGGGGGGCTCCCATACAACAAACGTGATTTTTTTTTGCCGTTTTTATAGATAGTGGTACGGAACCCTTCGTGCGCAAGTCCGACTCGCACTTGAGCGATTTTTTTTCTCTTACGTATCGGTGAGACTCAGGTCACATTGGGTCATATTTGGCATTGACACATATTTATTACTATATCAATTGATGATATGCAATTAAATTATTATCCTATTCTATTTTATTCGAAACGACTTACAATACTAAGTTTAGAGCAGTGATAGCCCAGTGGATAAGGAACCGGCCTATTGATCAACTGATCCCCGGTTCGAATCTTGGCGGTAGCATGTACCGATAAATTCTAGTTTTCGGATTTATGTACATATTCATCACTTGCGGTGAAGGAAAACATCGTGAGGAAACCCACACGTCCCAGAAATTATATTTAGAAAGACGTGACCTTGTGTAGGAGGCAGTCGCTCTATATAAAAAATCAGTGTCTTCACCAAATCTTTAGGCTTAGGGAACGGATCCCGAAAATCCTAATGGATAAGGAAACGGGATAACGCGAAGAAGAAGAAAGGAGACTTACATTAATAAGTTTCTCTCGGCATTTCTTCTTCGCCAATCGAAATACTGGTACATTAAAAAAAAGAATACCGAAAATATGACAAGACAATAAGATTTTATTTAAAAAATTAAAAACGTATCTATGTGCCCGCGCGGGCCTAATGGCAAATAAAGAATTGGACGTTTTGATATTTCAAGAAGCGGGTGAGTAAAATGTAATGCTGTGAGATCAGCATGTGCTAGGGATGTGAGGGTGGCGAGAGGCGGCATCGCGTGATCCTGTGCTAGCTATGCTTATATGCGTAGCAGAATGATAGACAAGGATTTATTTAGTGCTTCGAAGAGCTTCAAATATAATCGTCGCGTCGGTAGGACACTTTGGTACTTCGCATGCGTGTTTGCGCCCACACATTCCCAGAGAAGGCAGCGGAGTGTGTTCAATAGTGGGAATGCGCACCTATAGACACATAATAATATCCACGAGCGCCTTCGAACGGCAGTGAAGGCGTAATGTTGCCGTCCCGGAAAGGGAAGAAACAATAAATAATTGGTAGGGAGACGTGAGTATTGGTCGCGGCACGAAGAGCCGACAAGCAAAGAATCGTATCTCCAGAGCTTTGGCTTAATAAGACCAAGAGGTCGACGATGCCATGGGAAGGCGGTGAATTCCAGAATAACAAGAGCAAAATTATTTATCAAATACTTATAAAAAAGGCGTTCAGAACTTTCTGAATTTTGTAATGTTTTCCTTTGGCTTCGGTCAAACACCTTATCTATTTATAAGTCATTGGTAGGTCGGCACACTCGGCGGTTCGCACCCATTTAGCTTTCAGACAGGAAATAGACGCTGATTGGATTACATGCGTTGACCAACAAGACCAACGAAAGAATAAGAAAACAAGTGGTGTAGAACGGTCAACACAACTTCCGATCTAGTCATATCTTACTAATCACTATGAACTAAAAGTAGGAAAGTAACCGCCGTATGTAAAGTAGCCACGGTTGTATATTTTTGGTTCTTTTTATACAACGTCGGGAGGCATATAAGCATACGGACCACCTAAAAACGGTAAAACGGTTACCGTAGCCTACGAACGCTCGCTATAAATTAAGTACCCGTCCGGTGCTCCTGCTGGTAATGTAGCAACTCCTTAGGAGCTTACTGGTGACCTCTCTCATACGCAGTAATACAACAACCCTCCAGCGAGTAGTTATTTGACTGCGGTTTTATTTGAGGTGGAGGTACTTCCCCAGACGGGCTGCTTTGATCCCTACCTCTCTTAAAATCAGCCTCACCAAGACAAACAGTTCATGCACAAAAATTTTTGTCCTGTGTGGGGATTGAACCCACGAGTTAAAGTAGCGTTACTAACCACTGCGCCATCGAGCTCCTCATTAATTCGGGATAAAGATCAGAAATAAACGGAAACATTTTTAAACCGTATAGATGCTAAGGTACACACCGGCCAGGCGGCGAGGCGAGGCGTGAAAAATATATGGTAAAATGTAAATAGAATTTTGATTAAGGAATGCATGTTAGAACCACGGGCTACAAAAACAATTAATTCAATTCTCGTCTTACTATTAAAAGCACGATTTTAATATCTTCTCGTCTGCCGGTGGAAATCACCTTAAGAATTATATATTGTTACCTTTTACTCAGTCAAAGGAAAACACATCATGCAATTTTATTGCAGGCATTTTGTGATGCAACTGTACATTTAAGTCACAATGTCACGAAGAAAAAAAAAATAAGCTCACAATACTTTCTCTCTTGTTACGCTCTTTCGAAAATAAAAGGTTTCCACATTTAGAATTTTTCCGTGAAGTCTTTTTATGGAGAAAACGTTACGTGACGGAAGTGTTTATTATTGCATTCATATACATAATATTATATCATCTACATATATAAATATCATCGTCATCGTGCGTATTCCGGTACCCCGTGGGAATTTCCGAAAATCCGTTCAAAAGGAATGCTTCCACTACTTGAGACTACCGATTTAGGCCGTAATATTATCTAATATATTATTTAGTTAACCGGTCAGTCGGGAAACTTCGTTTTATAACATAAAACTAATTGCTGACTGCAGTTCCACATGCATTGAGTCCGGCTTTTTAAATTTTAAATAGAAATACAAATACACTTTATTGCACCAAAGAAAAGCATAAAACAAAAACAATAAATTACCAGTATAAAGGCGGTCTTATCGCAATCTCTTCCAGACAACCTTAGGGCATAGTAGAAATGTTTTAGGTTCCATTAAACTCTTGAAAACTCCATACGAGCGGAAACAGGAGCAGTAAGTAGTTAATGCAAAGTAAGTAAGTAGCTGCATGGGACTTTAACTGATTATATTTTGATATTTGGTACGGGTAGTAAGATGGCTTAAGCACAGGGGCGAGCAATTCGAATAACAGGCAGACTGCATAAGCCACCGTTATCGGTGCATCCTCGTGCACATGCATCAATGTCTCATCTCGTCGCAATGCGACTATTTGACCCGACACAGTTTGTCTGCGCATCTGCTGCAATTGCTTTAGTTTTGCTAGGGTTCGTGGTACACAAGGAATCCTTTGTAGTTTCATCGTGTCGGTGTGTTCGTCCATCAGTATGTAACAGTTATCTTATTCGCAAACTATATGATTTATAGCTACAATTTGGTACTGTTATACACCTTTATAACGCCATGAAACCTATAAGGTAAAATATATACTAATGTGTATTTTTTTATACAACGTCCGGAGGCAAATCATTCTTTAGCAGCTTACTGTTAACCTCACTCACTTGTTGGAGTACAATAACCCTCCAGGGATTTGTTATTAGGCTGCGATTTTCTGTAAGATAGAGGTAGGTATTCCCCAGATTGACTGTAGGCCGATTCTACTAAAAAACTGCAACTGCACTGCAGCGCGGCGTGTGTCAAAATGCGTACATTTTGACGTTTGTTAAACGTCGCTGCTGTCAGATCGCTTGATTGCAGTTTTTTAGTAGAATCGCCCTACTGCTTTGATGCGTCCTACCTGTTTTAAAGTAGAAGAGTTTGTTTGTTGTTTATTTGAATGTGCTGATCTCTGGGAGTACCAAGCGGATTTGAAAAAATACTTTGCATTTGATAGCCCTATTCTAGAGAAATTACAGGCTATTCAACAACACGATACGACCCTTTGAAACAGGAGAAAAAGAAAGAATGTAAGAAAAAGCGGTTCCCACGGGATACGGAAATACACGCGAAAGAAATCGCAGAGTGAAACTAGTATACGATACACGTAAAGATAGCATTAATTAAAAATACAACGTAAATAAAACAGCCCGTATTTAGTAAAAGTTCGATTAAAGGATGAACGGGACAATGCGCCCAGCAAACAATAGCCCGCAGATCTCAGTGCCTGCGGCTACGAGACGCTACGGATAGCGGCGAACCTACTCGCATAGCAATCAGTTTCAGGCCGAGGCATGGGCGCCTCAATGCCTACCTACTAGCATGCTCTCCTAAAGTACTGACTCCAGGAGGCATATTGAAATGAAACCTCGCTTCCGTTTGATCAATTTTATGTCGCTACGGCAATACACTTATTTAATCAGTATTTAGTAGCAAGTCTGTAGGATCAATTCTGAATTTTGTAGTGTAGGTAATTACTTCAAAAATTGTATAAATATGAAGGTGGTACTTAAGTCTGAACGTTTGGATTGAGGTGCCTCATCAGAAATAGTCTTAAATTTATTTTTATTAAAATTTGTTATGACTTTGTATTTTGCATTTGAGAGTAGGTACGAGTAGTAAATAAAGTTTGAGTTAGTAGAATAAAAAAAAATGTTGTATTGTATGGTGCATTACATGTACCTACCTCCCTAGACTATACTTACTTGCATTGTAGGGCAAGACTTAGTAAGTAAAGACTAGTAAATGTGGAGATACACGTTTTAATTGGTCCACTCATCAATTTAGATGCTTCGCTAAATATTTTTTTCTATATCTACTTGTGAGGAAATTTGCAACGTAAAACACCTATGTTTTGTAACATTTCTATAAAAATACTCTTGTATATATTTACGAAGTGATTCACTTCATGAATAAATGTATAAGTTCCACAACAACTACTCTTTCTCGCGGTGAGGCTTATAAAACATAATAGCTAATTATTTTAATTTATTTCATTAGATTATTTACGGGTATCTGCAAATTTGTTACTACACTGTGCTGATGGCGGACTTCAATGCAAATCTAGTCACGAAACAGAACGATGAGTTGAGAGTGGGGCAATTTGCAATCAGGCAGCGAAACCAAATGGGCCAACTGCTGGTCGACTTCATGGAGAAGGAGGAACTCTTTATGAAGAACTTCTTTTTCACGAAGCAGCAGCAGCGCAAGTGGACCTGAAGTAGCCCGGATTGTTCGACGAAAAACGAGATAGACTTCATCTTGACGACCAACCGGCGTTTGTACAATGATGTCTCTGTGATCAACAGGGTGAAAACCGGAAGCAATCACCGGATGGTAAGAGGCATGTTGAATATTAACATAAAGCTGTAAAGGTCTCGACTGGTGAAGTCTACGCTCCGTTCATCTCGTGCCCTGATCCAAAACCCCGAAAACTTTTAACTCGAACTTCATAATCGTTTTCAGTGCCTAGATGATTGTATAACACCGGACGATATTAATAATAAGCTCGTGGAAACTGTCCTTACAGTGGGAGCGAAATTTCTCCAGCCTCGCCCAAAAAGAAACCAAAAGCTCTCGACTAACACGCAGAATCTCATCCAGGTCAGACGTGAGATGTGGTTGCAGTCTTCAGCTCACACGCTAGTGTACAGACGGCTGAACAGGCAGATCTCCAAATACGTATTAGAGGCGATATAGTGGAACCAAGGCTCCAAAGACCTGTCTGTTGGGCAAAGTCAACTAACGAAGCTGAAGACATTATTCTAGACATCATCATTTCTACGAATACTGAGATTCTGAGTGAGATGGAGAAGTTCTATGGACAGCTGTACACATCGTCGCTACAGCCGAGCAACAGTGCTAGTAACGACCCAAGAGCTAAACTGACCCAACTCCATACCGAAGATATCCCGGATATCAGTCATGTTTACAATGTTAGGAATTAATTTGTTGCACATGGTTCTGTAAGCCTAGACCGAACATAGCCGATCATAATGCTTACATATATGTAACGCCATTATAACAGTGATAGCCCAGTGGATAAAGAACCTGTCTATTGATCAACTGCTCCCTGGTTTAAATCCAAGAAATAATAGTTCGAAAGACGTGTGACCTAACCTAAGAAAGGTCTGATTTTCCCAATGGGTTGATGTGTGACGGCAGTCGCCCCATGTAAAAATCTGCATCCTCGCCTAATCCTTACGCTTAAGTACAATCGCCAATCCTAATGGATTAGGAAACGGGATAACGTTAGGAACAAGAAGACCTGCAACGCCATTATACATTATAATACCTATACGTACACACCACCACCATAAACGACCAAACAAATAATGATTATGACTACAATAAGAAGCTATACTGGAGTACAGTACTCTTAGAACTACGCAAAATACGTAATTAACATTAAGATCATTGGAAATTATGTTGTCTAGAATGACCAGGTATAGGTACTGCTTATACGAGTCTCAAGTTTGCGCAGTACTATACAACCAACTGCAGATCACGGGAAGGTAATATTTTGGTCTTTGAGCAGACTTGATATCGTTGTAATTGGGATGGTAAGATGTAACTGATACAGCGGATATGCTATTGGCTGTACCTACCTACACAACACTGGTAATGGCACATAATGCGTCAGCAATAATACATTTATACTACATGTATAGAGTAACCTATTCAGATGGGGGTTATACCCACGCCACGTTTACCTGGTGTGACCAGGGTGCTGTGAATAGCGAAGTCATTGAACTGTTATAATATTCTAAAGGCGTGCTATATTCCTGCCAACTAAAATCTTTATGAGCGAAGGTATGGCCATCAGTCACTTAATATTTCGGTCACTGACAGGTAGGATTGAGGCATTGCCCACTTTCCGTTCAAGTAAGATTGAGTTATGGACAACTTCTCTGAATTTACGTTCTATATATAGATGTAACTATTTATCTATCTTTATCTTCATGCCAGGTCCCTCGCGAAATAGGCAGAGAGAACTGAGCGCCATAAGACATAGTCCTTACACACCTCACTCGCGTCTCTACCACAGCTCTTTCATGCACGCTCGCCGGCTCCTAGGCCACTAGACTTTCTGTTGATACATGACCTTTGGTCGTGGTAGGTCAGTCTTCGCTTCCCTCGTCTCCTTCATCGTTATACTGTCGCATTGTATGTCTGTTTCGTCATTTTTTCGTTCTGCATTATTTGTATATGCCCGAACCTCCGGAGTATGCCTTTTCTTATATTAACAACAACACTCTCCTTCAGACCAACTCTCTTTATACAGAGGACAAAAATTTAGAACGGAGTACCTATATGTGAAAACATTATAAACGCCAATCTGTTGTTGAGGTTATCTGCAGATTAATGAGCGCCGCCCCACATAGATATTAAGCAACAATGAAGGGTCGCCTAATTCCCTGTCAGATTTTTAAGGTAAGTATTCTTTTTCTTGATGAGAGGTACGTCTTGTGTGGTCAAATAGAGTAACGAAAAGTAACCGCCGGATCCTGACGAGAACAGTATTCTACGTGGAAACAGTTAGGTATCACATATTTGAAATACATATAGAACAACTAAAGGTACACAAGACACGCAAACTTTCCTTTTAGAGTTTACACTCTTGGGCCGACTTTTAGAGTGCCTACTTATCAAGTTTCAGCTTGGGGGACCGGAATGTTACATATATAACAGATTTATTTGCATATGCCGTGACTTGTCGATGTAAACAGCGTAATTAGCCGTTAGTAGAACTTAGCTACTTAACATACTAACTTAATGACTTAATTTTACGGGTTTCATGAACATATCTTTCGCATTGGCACATAAAAACATAATAACAATACAGCGTTTTAGGGAGCAGTGACATCCTAGTGGATAAACCGGCCTTATTATCTAACTGGCGTGGATATTACCGCTTAAATTCGTTACCACTTGCTCGGCGGTGAAGGAAAACATCGTGAGGAAACCAGCAAGCTCAAGAAATTATGTTTCGAAAGAGATGACGGCGACTCATCCTATAAAAGGTCTGTTTTTTCCTCTGACTTGTGGTAATGTAAGAATAACTGCTCTATGTAAGATTCGGTATCTTCACCAAATCCTTAAGTTTAAGTAGCGGACTCCGGCAACATTAATAGATCAGGAAACGGGATAACGCTAGGAAGAAGTTTAATATGTTCTCAGGAGCACAATATTAATATTGTATTTTAAGCGCCAGTGCGAATGCGATATCTGGCAGATCAAGGAGAACCGATTGTACAAATGGGTTGTGTTCCAAGGAATTGTGCGATATGATACAGCCTCATTTTACAATCGTGTGGTATCAACAGTCTCTTACAGCATGGTGTCCTTAAAAAAGCTCGACAAAGTTCATTCCACAACATGAATTAATCAGAAAATTCAGATATACTTACTAACATTAGTCTATCAAAAATGTTTAAATTTTGATATAATGCAAAGTAATTAAATGTTATATAGTAATTTAATTTGCATTTCTGATTCAGGCGAAATATTGTGAATCTAGACATTGACGTTGTTAAAGTACCAATATTTGAATCATATAAATTTTCTGTCTTTCTAAAGAAGCGAGTGAGGTGTGTAAGGGCCGAGTCAAGTGGCTCGATTCAATCTGCCTACCCCGCAAGGGGTTTGGCGTGAAGTTGTAGATAGATATCAGACATTCTTACGCTCCGACTTTCGATTGTGTAAAGAAACTCAATGAACCTAGACAAAACAGTCAATAAAAAATACCAATAGAACAAAGCCGTTACTTGCAAAAGGAAGCAGACGTTTATTGCGCGTTACGCCCTTGAACCAACGTACAGGATAACTAAAACTGTGCAAAAGGAAAGGGCACACAAACTAATAAGGATTGGCGGTCACGTCACGCTTGGCCTGTCGCCGACTACACCCAATATGCGCGGTTTCCTTTAGACTTCTTCAATATAACGGCCCATATTTCTACTATAGGTATTTGTGTTCTAATTTAACTGGACGTACAGAGTTACGAAAAAGTGCATAAACTTCGCATATTCAGGCATTGTAGTAAATCGGATGATAGACATGAACGATATATGGATGACCGATCAAACGATTTTACGTAGTAAGTAAACTGCCCGTTACGGTGGGGGGTAAAACCATTGCCGTCAAATGGTTTATTACTTTGTGGATAGAGACAACGTCAATTCAAGCTATAGGTACAAACATTAACATTAACCGTAAGGGATTTGGCGTGAAGTTATAGATAGGTATAAACATGTCTCCTAAGCCGTAGAAATAAAGATAGCACATGGTATGGCTTGAATATATATCTATGTTTACTACCATTTTAGGTATGTTAATTAATAAATAAATAAATCATGAAAAATTTATGCATTATACACTGTCCATATTATAGTTAAACTTTTGACAGGTAATCATTTTAACGAATGAGAAAAAGACAGGTAACTATCAAGTGTTGCGAATCTCAAATCCGAAAGAGATATAATGGTCTGTCATAAAATGGGCCCAGAATAGCAATAGTGATACCACTGACAATATGTATACAAATTTTCAAGATGATCGGCTGCATAGTCAAGGCGTGAAGGAATAACAAACAAATATACTCACTTTCACTCTATCTATCTATCTATAACTTCACGCCAAATCCCTTGCGGGGTAGGCAGAGAGAACCGAGCGCCACGTGACTCGATCCTTACATATCTCACTCGCTTCTTTAACATTCATTGCTCTTCTCATGCACGCACGCCGGTTTCTAGGGCTCCTGACATCACCTTCTGATAGAACATGACCAATTTGGTCATGGTAGGTAAGTCTTGGCCTTCCCCGGCTCCTACATCCTTCCACTTTTGCATTGTATATCTGCTTCGTCATTCTTTCATCTTGCATTCTTTCTACATGCCCGAACCATCGGAGCATGCCTCTTCTTATTTTAACACCGACGCTCTCTTTCAGACCAACTCTATTTCTAACATCATCATTGCGAATACGGTCTACGAGCCTTACGCCACAAATTTTGCGCAGCGCTCGCATTTCAACCGCGTTTATTCTACTTTCATGCTCTTTCTGCCATACCCAACTCTCGCTTCCATAAGTTAGCGTTGGGACCAACACTGCATTGTGTATAGCGAGTTGTGCCTTCTGGCTCAGGATTTTACTGCCAAGAAGTTTTCCCAACGCTCCATTCACACTATTCCCAGCACTCACTCGTCTTTCCACATCTGCGGTGTACCTTCCATCCCTGCTGAAAGCGCATCCAAGATATACAAACTCATCCACTTGTTCCAACACTTCATCATCAATCGTAATCCTTACATTAGTTCTGGATTCTTCTCTTTCAAATACCATTATCTTTGTTTTCTTCGCATTCAGTAGTAAGCCTTTCTCCATACAGTCGTCTTTCATCGCTGTGACCAGTGTTTGCAGTTTAGATGGTGTATCTGCTAATAGCACGGCATCGTCTGCATACAGCAGACAGTTCACCACTTGGTCACCCATGCGCAATCCCACATTCGTTGACCTTATTCTCTGCAGACAACTATCGAGATACAGGATAAACAGCCTAGCAGATAGCATGCAACCCTGTTTGACACCAATTTTGACATCAAACCAGGGTGACATGCCACCGTCTATCCGCACACATGCTGAGCAATCCTTGTAAGTGGACTGCACAGCACGGAGCAGTGAACCGTCAATCCCATATCTCGGCAATATGTCCCACAGTTCCTTTCGCACAACCCTATCAAAGGCTTTCTCAAGATCCACAAAACCGCAGAAAACCTTCCGGTCTATGGCCAGATGCTTCTCTACGATATTGCGGAGCGAGAAAACTTGATCCGTACATCCCCTTCCATTTCGGAAACCTCCTTGTGCGTCCCACAGCATTTCATCGGATTTCACCCTCATTCTCCTTTCAATCACCTTTCCATATACTTTTGCTGCTAAGCTGATCAAACTGATGGCCCTATAGTTGGCGCAGTCCATGCGTGATCCCTTGCCTTTATACAAGGGCACGATGACTGCGCGTCTCCAGTCCATTGGGACCCTTCCAGTTCTCCAGCATAGGTTGCATAGGTACCAGAAGGCGTCCCGGACGTAAGTGCCACCTAATTTGATCATCTCAGCTGTGATCAGATCAATTCCCGCTGATTTTCCATTTTTCAAGCTTCGTATCGACCATTCGATCTCATCCATAGTTATGCCTTCGTCGGACGCCGTCAACGTGGAGTAAGCATCCGACTCACTCTCATTGCCAGCGTCCGAGGCATACTCATACATTTCCTCAAAATATTCACTCCACCGTTCTAACACTTCCTGAGTGTTGGCAAGAATGACACCAGCTTTAGACTTTATCTTATCCATTCTGGATGCCGACGAACCACTCCGAGACTTCTTTACCTCTCTCCAAAAGAGTTTGGTATTTGCCTCGAAGTTTTTCGTCAGCCTCTCTTCCTCATTCATAATTTGTCTTTCACGCTTCTCTTTCACTAAAGCCTTGGTTTCATTCTTGCATAGACGGTACATTTCTTTCTTCTTTTCTCTCATATTTTCATTTAAAGGCAAAGATGATACGTAATCCAGCCATGCTTTCCTCTTTCTTGCTACGGAGGATTCAACCTCCGCATCCCACCAGGCATCTCCTTTCGCTGTTTTACGTCTCTTTGCGCATCCACAAGCTTCTTTTGCACTATTCACCATACTTTCTTTCAAAACTTTCCAACAATCATCCACATCTGAGTCGGAGAGGCTTGCATTTGCAAGTCTCTCACTTACCAGATGCACATACATTCTCCTTACACTTTCATCTTGCAATTTTTCGCTCATTATCCTTTCATGATCTCCGAAAGGGATACGCACTCGCCAGTGCCTCCACTTCCTAAAAAGGCCCACAAACCGGCTTACCACCAGGTAGTGGTCCGTCTCAAGAGTGGGGCCTCTAAAGGCTCTTGTATCCATTAAAACATTTCGGAGACGTCTATCTATTAAAATCAAATCAATCACACTTTTTTGATCATTCCTTCTCCATGTATACGTGTGAATATCCTTATGATGAAATAAAGTATTCGACACGAGGAGGCCTCGTTCCATACATAAATCTAGTATAGACTTACCTGCTTCGTTCACTCTCTTATCTCCATACGGACCAAGAACAGCTTCATAGCTGTATCGCTTGGTCCCAACCCATCCATTCAAGTCTCCACACATAATCACTCTTTCGTTCCCTTCAACTAAGTCCAGAACATCCCTCACAGACTCCCAAAACTTCTCCAGTTCTTGAGCACACGCTGAGCTTACGGGAGCGTATGCTGCAACCAAAAATACTCGCGTGATGCCCAGTTTAATACGAACCCAGAGAAGTCTAGGCCCTACCAAACAGTAATCTCTTACACCAGTGGCTAAGCGAGAGGAGAGTACGACACCTACACCAGCACTGGCATGATCGTCACGGTCTACCCCAGACCATAGGGCCATCATACCACCGGGCAGATCATCGGTGTCGCTCCCCTTGCGCTTAGTCTCTGTCACACATAAAGCATCCAAACGTCTATCATTCATTACGTCTATCAGTTCATTCGTCTTATCTTTCAATCCACCTCTCACATTCCACGTGCCTATGCGGCACTCGGCTCCCCTCGTCCCGCCGGAATTGGCGCTGCGTGGTGGGTGGCGGCCCCCACCGCCGCATGCAGCTGTATTCGCACCGACGGGGGCGGATCGGTGCGCGTCGCCTACGGGGGACGCCCTAATCCGCACGTCGGTGCGCTCTTGGTCCAGAATTGCAATCGACTGATTGGCAGGGGTCGCGAACGAGCACGCTTCTGGCACATGACCCCCTTTCACATTTATAATATTAGTTAGGATTTGTAAATATCACTTGCTCGGCGCTAAAGGAAAACATCGTGGAGAAACTAGCTTGTTCAAGAAATTATATTTAGAAAGATGTGTGACCTAACCTAAGGAAGGTCTGATTTTCCCCAAGTTGTTGAGATCTGACGGCAGTAGCTCATGTAAAAATCAGTATCTTCGCCAAATTCTTAGGCTTAGGTAGCGCACCCCGCCAATCCTAATGGATTAGGAAACAGAAAAACGCTAGGAACAAGAAGACGCTAAATACGTTCTCAAAACAGATGGAATGCTACTGAAATACCTAATAAGCCGGTAACAGTTATTACGAACTTACCTAACTTAAGTATTAAGTAACAGACATACTGATAGATACGTAAAACACCTGTTTCAATGTAACAGGATATTTTTATCTACAGTGGTAATAACTGTGATAATAGATAGCCACAGTTAAAGTAACCACACACGCCACAGTAAATTAAGCAGTGATCACAAAAATGTGTAAAATAGATACGTACGGATTAGATACCCAGATGAAAAAAAAAAAGAGTAGGAAGCATTAAACGAGCCCGGCTGGCTAAATAGGTTACCTCCACGTCAGTTTACCGCAACTAAATAGCAACTCCCCGGATGGTGGTTGTAGCTCTGCTTTTTTTTTAAACAACTAGATTGGCAAACAAGCATTAGATGTTAAGCGGTCACCGCAGCCTATTGACGCTCGCAACAACACGGGGATGTTACTCGCACGCTGCCTATCTTGTGACCTAAAGATGTTTCGTCACAGTGCTCAGTAATTTCTCTGCCATATCTCACCCTTCAAACTGAAACAAGGCTATATAAATATAGCTACTTGGCGGTAGAAATAGGTTTGAAAAGCTCTAAACTTGTCTCTCTTTGGTGAAAAGCTGTAGTAAAAACAGTAGCTGCGTCAGCAATAATACTTGTATTGAAAGCGTTCTTAGGTTCCGATACCACTTTACTGATTACTTTACAACAAGTTGGTCGTATGCAGGTTTGCCTCCCTAAGTTGTATACAAATAAAACGTAAAACTATATCAATAACAAAATACTTAATGTGTAATTAAGTATTATTTTGATTTATTTATTTATTTTATTCATTAATTTAATGATGACATACGAAAGAGAGTGTCGGTGTCAAGATAAAAAATCGGCCAAGTGCGAGTCGGACTCGCGCACGAAGGGTTCCGTACCATTATCTATAAAAACGGCAAAAAAATCACGTTTGTTGTATGGGAGCCCCCTTAAATATTTATTTTATTCTATTTTTTAGTATTTGTTATTATAGCGGCAACAGAAATACATCATCTGTAAAAATTTCAACTGTCTAACTATCACGGTTCATGAGATACAGCCTGGTGACAGACGGACGGACGGACGGACGGACAGCGGAGCCTCGGTAATAGGGTTCCGTTTTACCCTTTGGGTACGGAACCCTAAAAAGGCATGCTACGTTGGTTCGGAAATGCAGAAAGAATGCAGGATGAAAGTGGAAGGATATAGGAACCGAGGAAGACCAAGACTAACTTACCATGACCAAATTGGTCGTGATTTAGCAGGCTATGTGAGAAGCCTTAGGATCCGGCGAGCGTGTATGAAAAGAGCTATGAATGTTAAAGAAGTGACGTGTGAAGTGTGTAAGGACCGCGTCTTATGGCGCTAGATTCTATAAACCTAGCCCGCAAGGGACTTAGCGTGAAGATGTACATACATACAAGTATTATTTTGTTACGTGATGCATAAATGATTTAGTTTAGCAAAAACGGACTATTATGTCATATAAGCAAACAATGTAAACTCAATTATTTGACTTAAAATACCAGCAATCGATGACGCAGACGTCTCATTCCGCGTTTTTTCTTCTAAGAGACAAGGTCACGCGACTGTTTGCATCGGCTAGGGATTAAGATTATAAACAAGAAACAACCAACCAGCTAGAGCCATACCGAAAGGTATCCTAAAACTGTATCACCGGAATTCCGTGTTACAAGGCGTATCAAGAAGCTATGAATATTGTCATTGAATTAATCATAGGTACCTACGTATATTAACAATATCAGGTCGTGTTTATAATTCAGAGATTCAATGGACACGAGAATTTGTCTCGTCCGTACGCCTACAAGTAAGATAAATTGTAGAAATCGTTTAGATTCAATCTCCAAAGTGGGTTAATTCAATAAACTTATTAATAAGCCATAAAAATGGGCAACAAATGAATCGTGTCAACGCAGTAATTGAAGTAGTGTTTTTATAAACTTACCGATGGCAGCGGCTCGACGCTCGCGTTTAGTGCTACACTTCCAAAACTTCATGTCGTCTATCGCGATTCGTGGAGGTCAGCGTGTGGCGAGATGACACAGCGCACGCCCGCTAAGGCAAGTTGCCATCATCAAACTGCCCGCCACGCCGAAACAATTGACTTTTGTTTACAAATGGACGCCTCGAGAATTTATTAAATTGCCGAGTTTACTGGCCGCCTGCAGGAAACCAATGAGTGAATGAGTGGCGCGCGAGTGCGACGAACGAACACCCCCGCCCAACAATCACCGACAACAGTGCAGTCGCACCGACCGCGGCTGAGGAAGGCGTGGGAGCTCCACGATAGACCTCCGAGCTCCTGTAATGTGACCCACCCTACATGACCATGTCCAAATGAAAAGATTGTTAGTAGCGTAAAAAAGTTTAATTTCTATCACATCATTATCTTGTCTCTCTACAGTATTTTTGGAACATAGATGCCGAAGATCATCCTAAGGGCAAATCGCTATGATTCGAAGCAAATTGCTATTAATCAGGATTTGTGTTCATTATCGGGTTACAAAATTAACCGTAGTTTAAATCTACTCCAGATTTGCCCATTGCTTCGATCTGCTTCGAATCTCACAAGTTATTGCACTATAAAAATACACGGGTAAGCATAATTTCTAGGCACATTTCTGTACTGTCTATATTTTATGATTACACACTTCTATTCAATTATGTAAATTACACTATCACTATCTAACTCAACTGAGATTTTTATGTTTACCTCCCTTGTGATACTCGTACTAGCAATTCTTGCATTTAAATAACATAATAGTGAAATATACTATTTTAATCATTGGTGAAATGAATCACACAATTGTTCCGGTGGCCTGCGACGAGTGTGAAATTATATCGCATAATATAAGCCTTAAATTATATTTGTAGAGAACTTAGTACAGGGGCAGTATGAGAGCAGTAATATATTTTCACACTAACGTCTCAGAATTACGCATACATAAGCAAACCATACAGGCCTTCTACCGGTGCGGTGGGGCCGGTGAAATGTATATATGAAACGAACTTTTGTATGAAGACATGGTATTCTTAATATACTATAGATTAAGTACCAGTATGAATGCTTCAACACTACGTTAAATTCATATTTTACGCAATATATGCACCCAGTGACTACATCACCGGTCTCTGCATCTATCTATTATTATGAAACAGGATAGAATGGAACCCACTTGCACTAAAGCAATATTTTAAACAAAAAATGTGATAAAGCAGACTAAGCTTATGTCAATTCTGATTTATAGCATTTGTAATATGCCACGTCTGTCAATAAATAAATATTGATTGCAATAACATCCCTCCTTTTAGGTAAGTCGGGTAAATCACAACACAGTCAATTAATTTTTATAGCTTAGTTTTCTGCGTTTGTACATTGGTTCGTATTTTTTCTGTCGGCGAATACGCCAGTAAAATATATGATTGCGTGTTGTGCTCTATTGTGCGCTTTTATAATTCAGCATGTCAACGTGACTTACTAGTCTGATCGTAACTACACAGTGGCTGTCGAGGACCACAGTAAATCGTGGACGTCGACGGCCACCGCGAAATAGTATTTATTATTTGCATGCCGTGGACGTCGACGGCCACAAAACTACTTTACGTTTTTATAATTTGCATGCCGTGGACGTCATGATCAATAACCAACTTCAACTACATCTCCTATATTTACTGTACTTAAGTTAATTTTCTTCAAGAAACTTATATAATACACGCATTTTGTTTCTGGAGTTTGTCTTCAGTCACAGACAAGGTCTTATTTTTACTAATTCGATTAAAGGAACAACATTATATTTAAATCCCATTTTCAATTATTTAATAGTTTTGAAATAAAAGTGTGCCGCCAGGTGGGCGGAAGCGGAGGTAGCACAGGTACGTGGACTCACATCCACAGTACCCTTGTAGATAATAGGTACTACGCTGCAAAAATACCACGACAGTTTTATAGGGAAGCCGATCTCTATGTATCTCCAGCTCGTAGCATATCGTCGCGGCATTTGAGGCTGTGACGCGGACGTGCACGGTAAAACCTTACAGTCGATAGAAATTTAAAAATCTTCATATATTTCCATGCATGAGTCACCTCAGTTGTCGTTGTGCCATGGATGTCCACGGTAATATCGTAACGTCATTAATTATATAAGCGCACATTGGAGCCTATTTGTAATTTAGCTTCTTTAATTGTTAGTGTTGTACCGCTGTGTTCAATTGCCAAATACTAGTCGTACAAGGCATACTAAACAAGAGAAATTATTTATTTTATTGATGATAAATAACTTTTTGTTTTATACGTCGAAATATGTTAAAAGGAGCTTATTATGCAATTGGTATTGCAATAATATATGGAATGGGAAGGAAAAGGAAAGTACCTCCACCACACAGTAAACCGCAGCCAAATAACAACTCCTTAGAGGGTTGTTATGTTCCTGTGTGTGAGTGAGGTCACTAGTAAGCTCTTAAGGAGTTGCTGTGTAAGCAGCAGAGGAGGCATCACGCGAGTGATACTCAATATATTACAAGTGTTAATAGGCTACGGTAACTGCTTTACATCATGTGGACCGTATGCTTGCATGACTCCCGACGTTGTATAAAAAAAAAGTTCAAGCTCCGAACTTCAATAAGAGTATTCGCATATCATCGCATCGCAAGAAACTTATATAATACGCGCATTTTGTTTCTGGAGTTTGTCTTTAAAGACTTCGATTGCCTTATTCCACAGACAAGGTCTTATATTTACTAATTTAAATACCATTTTCAGTTAAAGTTATTGTTGCAGCTGCAGACAGGACGGAGATATTTTAAACCGCAGGAACTCTCCTAAAATCATTTATTTCATATTTTGTGCAAATAGTTTTAGCAACGTCTTTATTTTAGTCAAGTGTGAGTTGATCATAAAAATCAATAATATTGATATGTCTTCAGAGCGCGTATCGACTCAATTTGCAAGTAACGATCACAAATAGAATAGAAAGAAAAAGAACTTTGATGAAAGTAATGTTTCATTACTCGTAAATTTTCAATATGGTCACAATTTCGCTGTATGAAGGTAAATTCCTGTACACCTCTAATGATATTAGAGGTAAAGAAGTGTTGTGAATGTTCGGTTTATAATTATGAGCGGCGTCTTTTTAACTACTGTAGGATGTTGTATCAGAATACAGTAACTTGATCTTAAGGGAACCCCGAAAATGGTGGGTGAATGCCCGTGCCTGTACACAGCAAGATAGTGACCATTTTTTGAGAAGCTGTTTTTATACTTCAGTACAATTTGTACGGCATATTTTATTATATTTGAACAACTTCTGATGAACCGATTATCTCTTTGGATACAATGAATAAATTCTCACAGAAATCGAGACGTTTCGCCATTATAAAAAAAAATATTATTTGAATTATTATGGACAACTTTACCTAAAAATTACCATGTTAAAACAAACATTTTAACATGGTAATTTAAAACGAAATAATAGGAAAAAAAGAAAATAATTTTAAGACAACTTTACTCAATATATATGTGTATGGTATTCATCACAAAAATCATTCCTTATGTCGCGTCAATAGGCACACAGTCAAATTTAACTTCATCTACTAGCATACAACTTAATGTAATTAGTAGGAGTTCTACTTGTATTGGAAAACTGTTAAACGAAAATAACTACTTGCGGGAAACCGGTTTTTAAATCAAATCCATGCTTCATAATTTAACAATGAGTTCGAAGAGTTGCTGTATTTATATCACAAGCTGCGGGCCAATTTAATGTGGCCGCATTCACCGGCCCACCGTCATCTAGAGGGCTATTAACTGAGACGGCTCGCGAAGTTGCTGCACGATGATGGAGCGACTTCCGTCCCATCCCATAGCGTGCGGCCAGCTCACGACCTGCCACGCACCGCGTTATCGTACCTCACGAACAGATTGAAATTAAGCACTGAGTATTCGATACGTCACGGGCCGCCTTGCATATGTCTAAATGAAGCGTTAGGGTCAGCGTACATCGGGGTGGTACTGGCGAAGCTACTAATTCGATAACAATCCTTTGTTGTTTGGTATATGGCTGAATTTGCTATTACGTATACAAATCACCTAATACTGCTGGTTTTGATTACATCTATTACGGGTAATCTGGTATTGTATACAATGCCTAGACATTCTAAATCGGAATTGTATATATCGCCTAGACACTTACTCACTGTCGCACAGAATACCTGCATTATATACATTACCGGTAACATATAGACTTTGAGCTTTTATCGAATTAGTCGCTTCGCCACCACTCTTGTCGATGTGCGCTGACCCTAAGCAGTAGTAACGACGATCGTAGCTGGAATCTAAATTTCAGCTACGATTCTATTGCCAGCAGATAAATTCATAAGCCAGCCTTCGAGCGGCTTAAAACAATAATAAAAGCCTCCGTCAATTTGTAATGGGGCAGCGTGTCGGAGAGACTTTAAACCCCTTTAATTGAATAGACTCGTATCCCAGGAGCGGGACGTTGAAAATTTGAAAATACTAAACTACGTTTTTACAGAAAATACTTAATTGAGAAAACCATTAATTTAAAAAGTGTATTGATTGGATGGTAATGGAGCTGGCAACCGACAGATGGCAAATTGTTAGAGATTGAGGTATGTGCTATAGTGGCGCCTCTGGTGGGCAGGACTTGGAATTATCGAGTTAAGTGTTGAGTTAATGATATAAATTTATAATAAACTTATGAATGTCACAAATTTACATGAAAAAAATGTTGATTTATCGTGATATAGAATAATGGTGTCATCATTGATTATCTTTACGTTGCCAGCCCCATCAAGCATAGCGACCGACCGAAATTACGCGAGCGAAATTCGCCATGTGGCCTTACAATGTACCTTGCTACATACAGAGTCGCGCTTTGGCGTAAACAGCATTGCACGAATAATTTTCGGTGGCATAATTTCGGTAAGTGTATTGCTGCACTAAGACAGACTATTACTAAAAAATTGAAAGTGCGTTAACCTTTTGACCACCATAGTTGGCAACAATGGACAAGTGAAAGTGTGCTCTGACCACTAACAATATATATTCCATACATAAAATACATATACCATGATTGATTTGCAGTTTTATACCATCCACCATTATACCCTACCTACCATATCCAGTGTAAGGAACAAAGATTTCAATAGATAAAAAATGATAAATCAATTCGTACGTCATAGTCAATCGAAACTAATGAAGATGGATATGAAAGAGTAGACCCTTTACAATAATTAGTGGTGACTACATGTTTAAAGAAAACACGTTCAATTCACAACAGATGTTCGCGAAAACATTGTGGAGTATTGTACTTCAGCCATTGTAACATAGTTAATAGAGACGAAACGGTCATCCGGAGAATCCTGTACCCGATCTAGTATACTTTATAGCAGTATACAATAAAGTAGGTAATTTCGTTAATCTCCTTAAAGACTACAGACATGTAAAGTCAACAATTAAAACTATTATGTCTTCAAACAGAATCATTATGGGTGTACCCAGCTTTTAGCCTAGAGAAGGTCAAATCAGATTTATTTTTTAGCCAGGACTCCATAAACTATGAGAATATTATTTATTGAATTAAAACACTTAGATACTTGTTGAAACGGTTGTTTCCTCAATTTTGATAAATATAGAACTTAGTACTATATTTAAGATTAGTACAGTATAACCTATAATGTCTATGGTCTTAAAATAATATTGTGGAATGAACCCCCAGCTGAGGTTTTCCCAAGCATAGCATTCTTCAAGAAAGGCGTGAAGAGGTTTTTACAGGGTAGACAATGCACAAGTAACACCCTTGGCGTTGCAAGTGTCCATAGCCTACAGTAACTGCTTACCATCAGGCAGGCCGCACGCTTGTCTTCTACCTTAGTGGTATAAAAAAAATATGATGAATCTCTCAATATTGTGAGTACAATCTTACAATTGAACATGTTTTCAATAACAATTTTTGTTTTTGGGATAAATTACTCATCATACGGAAACCCACCCAATTCGATTCTCACTTTTCCGCCTTTCCATATCACTTAAAAATATTAGCATTGTTTTCCTAATAATATTAGAATTGTTCAAAATTCTGGTATCCGACTACAATACTTCTCTAATTTCGATATGAGGAAGTCACAAAAGGATCGGCCCACCACGTCACACGTCAGCAATACACGACAGCTGATTGAGATTGACATAGTACTGTGCCCTAACATTATTTAATTTTTATCATTCTAATGTCTGTGTTTATACTGTTTAAAACTCTGTTACTGCTATGTATGGTTATTGAAATAAAAAGTAGCGTAGTTAATAAAATTTTAAGGGTAAGGATAGGTTTTTTTGCTAAAGTATAAAAAAAATTACAAATAAAATCCAGATATTGACTGATCTATTGTAATCCCTATTATTTTTGCAAGATTTTACTCTGAATTGAATGCTTGGCGTATAGGGCATGGCAAAGGATTTACACAGTGGCGGTCAAAAGGTTAAGGAGACTAAACACGAAAGAAAAAGACATTATCATATACATCGTAAAAGTCTGATATGCATTAATTAAAATACCACTTATAATTTACTAAGAGTGGAAAAATGTAAAATTTGCTGCCTTTCCAGTTCAATCGTCTCATTACACAGTGTTATAATAAATATATATAAAACAATACACACCAAGAGATTTGTTTTCATTTATTTGGTAAAAACCCTATCCATTCACTATTACTGAAGAAAAATAATTGTTACATTGATTCTTTGTCGTTTCACATCAAACTTTGAAGGCACTGCTTTTTGTTAAAACAAATACGTTCTTGACCACGACTATCTTACGATGATTAAAAATATTGTGTTCTGCGAGGGTCTACTTATTGGCGGCGAGCCAAAACGTGCAAACATTGAAAACAAAAATTCGTCGGCAAATATTTTTATTTGCATAAGTGGAATAAGGAAATAAAAAAATCATTTATGTTAATAATATTTTTCCGACGAATTATACGACACTAGTCCCAAATTAAGCTCCTAATGTTGATACTACGTAATTCACTGTTAAAAATTCGCGAAAACTTTTTGTAAATACATACAAAACGCCCATAACAAGCCAAATAGACACGTTCATACACATGATGTTAAAGTAGCTATTCACCAGACTCAAATTTGAAGTTGATGCATGATATGTTACTTTCCCATTTAGGCTCGTAAGTAGTACAGCTCTTTTTTTAGTGACCATAAGACCTTATGTGTGGGCTCAAATGTGTGCGTATTTGATTACATTTTAACAGTCTTAAATTGCGTGGCGAATTGGCACTACCAGTGAATCCCAAGTTCTTTAAACTTATTTCCCTTTAACACGAGGAGAAAGCGAGATTCATCAATTTATTATTATTAATTTTCTTTACTTTGTCTCATCTTTCTGTAGCACCATACTGTAATTAATTTATTCCATAATTTCTTCATCTTCCACATAAAAATAATTACTATGGGATTCAATATAGAACCAAGACAAAGAAATACAACTCGCCACCTAGAACTGATTAAACGCATAGAGTATAAAAAAATGAATGAAGCCTGAATGCAGATCTGGTTTCACACACAACAAACACTTTTGTGTGACAAAATAACTATGTGCAGAAGATTCTAAAAAGGCCGCACTCTCTGAATCGGAAACGAATTAACCTGCTATACAACCAATGCCTAAGTTATCGCGGTACTCCTTGGAGTCAGTTAACTAACTCCACCAGTCACTTTGAATCAATGACGGTATTTATAGCGGCAATGATCTTGAGTATGTGCTTAACATGGGACAAAACATTGTGTGAATTTACTAATTTTTTTCATTTTTAAGCTCTTAAGTAGCACCTTTTAGGGTGCTGGCCCATAGGACAGACAACCTAGAACGTGACTAGGATGCGTTTTGTATCGACGCCAATGTTAATAGAACCTCATACTTAGTAGGATCAATAATTATCACTTTATTGTGTTTGACTGAAACATTTAACTTTAACGTGCTGATATTAGTTAAAGTTACCTTACTATCTAATGAATGTCTTTATTGTGATTACGTCTCAATGTTCCAATCAAACATAAAAGAACATTCCACATTCATGGTAGCCAGGCAACTACAGAGCATGACAAACCACAATGAAAAATAAAAAAGGACAATGTACAGTTTGATAAAATATTTGGTAGTCATTTCAAATTGGTGTCAACTTATTATAACGCTGGGCCTAGGCCATAATTTAGTGCATGCACACTGGATCGTAAAACGGATTAAAATAAATAAATAAACAAATTGTCTACATAACATGTAGATAGGTATATGCTAAAATACTAGAAGATCATATTAGTAAGATTGGCCATTGTCCTTTAATAAAAATAATTAATTTAAAATGTTTCAAATTAAAATAAACTACATAGCTAGCACTAATAATATAAGTCGTGTAAATACGATTAACTTTATACTTATATGTAGGTGTTATAATTCAGTTTTTTCAACCAATACTGAAAAGGTGTTAACTTAACTATCCTTGCTAACTTATTGCCAAAGTTACATGTGGCTTTTACAAATAACCAGAGAACTGTGAGGGAGCTTTTGCCAATTACCAACATTATTAGTCAGTACGAGATCTTGCGTTACGTGAAAATCATTTCTTCACTCATTCTTCGTGGTGTGTTACCGGAAACCTCAATAGAGGCTGCTGCAATTGTCTCCTGTCAATGTCTGTACCATGCTCCTTGCACACGAGTTTGGAAGTGCGACACAGGAGTTACTATATATGCCTGCTGCGGTTGTTGAACAACGGCCAGTGGGATGACTTGTTGTGCCATCTCCACAGGCTGACCACCTTCCTCTGACACTCCTAAAGGTTGCACACAGTGCTGTTGTGCCACTTGTTGAACACCACCCACTTGCTGCGTAAGAACTTGTTGGTGTTGGCTCACTTGAGGCACCAACATCTGCTGTTGCATTGTTTGTTGTTGCTGCGGCTGCTGTTGGTGTATGACGACATGGGGCTGATTCTGCATCTGTTGGTGCTGTTGCACCTGCACTTGTTGTACTTGTTGCTGTTGCTGCTGTTGTTGTTGCTGTACTTGCTGTTGTTGCTGCTGCTGTTGTTGTTGCGCCTGCTGCTGCGCTTGCTGTTCTCTCTCATGCTCCTCTTTCTTCTTAGCCTCCATAGCTGCCTTCTTTGCATCAGCCTTTTCTTTTTCCTGTTGCATTCTAACAGGATCTTTGTTTTTATCATACGACATACACTTTCCACTACGGAATGGTACCATCTCTTTAGGTAAATCTTGTTTTTTCGTGGCAAACTTAACATGAGGGAATTGATCCTTCATGAAAGCGCGGAACGTTGAGTAACCCATTAGTTTGACACCTGGCTCTAAAATTTCTCCATATTCTTTATAAGCCTCGAATAAATGTTTGCGAGAATCTCCTTGGATGATGACAGTCTTGCTAGCCTTTTTACCACCCTCACCTGAAGGTTGAACATCTTTAGGAGAGCTTGCATGTTGTTTTAAATATTCCTTCAAGAAATTAGTTGCATGCTTGTAAATGTCTAAAGTGAAGGTGTTGTATGGCTTCTTACCCACATTGCCATGTATCCTTGGTGCGACGCCGTGAGTCATCACGTGTTGCCTGATGCGTTTGAGTTGGTAATGGGTCACATTTTCTAGATACAAAAAAGCTTCTAAACATACCTTACGCCCTTGATACACATAACACGCCCTCAGTCTCCTTCTTACTTTGTGCCGTGATGTCTCTGCAGGGTTCGCCAAGCTAGCCATGGTAATCCCCATCAAATACATGTCATGTTCACTCTTAGTCAACTCAGCAATATTGAGCCTGTGGCGGTAAACTGCCTCTGGATTAAGTCCTCTATAACAATTATCTTTGCAGTCACATCCCCTCATCAGTCTCTCTTTCACCTGAAAAAAAATATATATAGTTAAATAGTTTATTGGAATTTGTTGATTTCGACAGCCGAAACAGAAGGCAGTAATTTGTACAATTATTCTGCCTCATATGTGGATATAGATGAAATTTTACATGGTGTTAGCGCATATTTCAGAACAATATTTGGACTACTTTTCATCTTGGATTGGAAGGATTCCTTTGTAAAACTTTGAGAAACTATAGGCAGTAGCTAATAATTGCTAAGATATATAAATACTAAATGAATGTTTGTGTTTATATGAAGTGTTCATGGATCACCACCAGTTTGCGCTACATCACTCTGTACAGACTTTTTTATAGCACTAAGCTGCAAACAAGCATACAATCAGCCTGATGGTGAGGTATTGTAACACAAGGCTTCACTTGTAAGAATAACACCGAGTAAGAACCTCTTCACAACCTTTTTGGAGGTTGGCATGCTGCAGTCTTTAAGAAAAACCTAGGTAGGGAGTTCATTCCTTAACCTACATTCAACATACAACAGTAGCCTACAAACCAACTTTATTTGACATTTAAATAACAAACTGCAGACATAAGTATGAACCCAATATTGATCCTAAGGGCACTCCCCCAGGGACAAAAGTAAAATCAGAGTGCTCCAGGGATCAATACTGAGACCATGAAAACTAAAGATACTTATCAAGAAATTATTTTTGAAAGAAAACTAGAAATTGTTACTAACACATTAAGTATTTCTTGAGATAAAAGTGGATTGAACTTAAATTGGACTTACAAGTTCAGTCAAAATCAGTCCCACAGTCAACAATGTAGGAAGATGGGTGCAGTACCCATATATTTACTATTAGTCTATAAGTGTTTATCTGCATTTGTATTTTATATCGAGAGACAAACAAGCATACAGCCTGCCTGATGGTACTCGCTCACCGTAGCCTACAGACATTTGCAACACCTGGGGTGTCATTCATCACTCATGCATTGCTGATCCTCTAAAAACCTCTTCACGCTTTTATTGAAGAATCCAAACTTTAAAAAACAAGAAAATAAAACTCAGGGGAATTATTATTTCAGTTGTCAGCTGCTTAAAAACATCCAACCATCCACCAGCCATACAATTCAGAACATTTCCCTGAGTGGTAAACTCCATCCATATCCCTTCACATTACTTTACCTTACATGAATGAGTAACAAATCACCATACATCCTTACAAACTTTCACATTTATAATATTACTAGGTTATACTTTTACACCCGAGTATCCTACATACTGGGCTGTAAAAGTATTTCTAAATAATTAAAATTAATGCCGTTGACTCTGTTTCTCTCAAACGGGTGTTAATGGATCAGCACAACACTATGGTGTTGTTGATGGTTGTAAATTCTACATAAATAATTACTGCAGTCCATGACAATGATTGCTTACCGTGAGGTGACTCACATGTCAGAACCTCCTTTAGATTGCACAGACTTGAATAGACTTTGAAAGCATGGTGTAACCTGCCTGTGTTTAGCAACATTTAATCAGAAGCAGTTTGACTGCAGATCTTACACAAGAGAACAAAACCATATGACTATCCAGAGGACATTCCTTAACCTTAACCATATGACATTCTGCTATATAGTTAAGCTAGGTTACAGATAAAAATAGATGAAGAATGCTCACCTGGATTGGATTGTCCTCGAGTTTATTATCAAGGACTTCTTCATCACTGTCTGATTCTGCCTTCTTCTTTCTTTTCATACCAGTTTTCTTTTCGACTTTTGGCTTTGTGTCCACATCCATTTCTCCGGTCTCGCCTTCCACGTGGGGATCAAACTCTAGTGTGTATGATGCAGTCATATTTTGAATGTTGGCATCTCCATTCTCAACTTGTATAGTGTGGCCTTGCCAAAGAACCTGTAATTCATGAGTAGTAAAATTTAGACAATTATAATGTTATTTGGAATGACGGGCAAGAAACTTTGGGTGAGAAAAACAGGGCACATTATGTAATATAAACCCATTTCAAGAAAATTGAAAAACAGGTTGTACTTATAAAGAAGAAGAAGTTTATATACCTTTAAAAAACAATAATCAATGTCTTAGCCATTACAAACCCAAAGTATAGTAAATTTTGCTTTACTTGCAGTAGCAGAAACTTGCAAGTATGTACAGACAGGGCCTCTGTCATACATATGTCCTCCATTAGGTTAGCACCTGCCTAGATGTAGGAGCTTTACGAGGTGGCAAGGCTCATCATACAGGACAGAAGTAAGAATGAATGAAAGCTAACAATATGTATACCGACACTATTACTGAGATATGTGAAAGATGAGTTAGCAACATGGCATAAGAACATCTGTCAGATATTACACTCTGGTTAATAGAGCTAAATATGTTTGGGACAGCGCTAAATAAGTATAAAAAATATCTTCCCGTAAAATCCAATCTCATTATGTTTGTTATGGGTTTCAAGTCAACTAAGTGAACTAAAATGTTAACTATCTATGTAAATGCAGGAATGACATTACAATGTAATCTGTTTACAAATTTTGCTTAAATACAAAGTGTAACGCTTCATAGGAATACTGTAATTAAAGATTTTTATATTAATTTAAATAAACAAACTTCCTTCATATATGTGGCAAGTAACTCACCGGCTCTGGATGCCCATTGTAGTTGTGCTGTTGGATATTTTGGCCTGGTCCCATTTCAAACACTGAGTGTTGGCCCATCACAGGTGTGTGCCACTGAGCACTCTCCCCATACTCGCCGCCACCGTTCTGGTCCTGCGGTATGGACACGATGATGGCCTCCTTGCTATCCACGCTGCGCCTCTCCACTGACAACAGCGAGTGAAGCACCTCACTCGCTTCCTTCTCCGCCGGGTTCACTACTTCCAGTTTCTCGAACGACATTGTCGCCGTTCCGCGCTACAACCGAACGTGCATGTCAAATCACATGTATCTACATACGTGTATGTACAAAGGCGACAAGACAAACCCGCCCTGATCGCCACTAAATTCCACAAGTTCGCGCAGAATACAAGAAAACCGCGTAGAACTTTTCAAATTCATGTAAATAAACATAACAAAAACCGCGCAATTATTAACCTTAATCGCATTTTTTAAGTTTCATTATCGCATAGCGGATCGAACTCCCGTGGAATATTGGGCCATATAGTCATAGCAGAGGAAGAATTTAACTTACCTTTTTCGCCTAATGTCAGAGCTTGAATTGCATATAAAAGTATTCCCGCAGTTGCTGATCGTGTACACTTTGTTTTAATTCACTTCATTTTGCTATTACAGTCATAATGGTAGAGAAATGTACAAATATTTCAATGAATTCACGGAAGCAATATGGCGATACACTTTCCGTGAATAAAATCAGAGGACGCCGTAGAACACGTAATTGGTACAGTGCGCCACCACCAGGAGGCGCTGACTTTGCATTTCCGTATCGACGCTCAACTCGGTCACAAAGCCCGCCACTTTTCAAAATATACGAAACATTCGGTAGGAATCTAAGTCATATATGTAATAGGAATGTAACTTACCTATGTAGTAATATAAACTAAAATCGTTTTAATTATTTGTTGTACTAAGTACACACCAATAAAACATTTACATTTTCTTAAAAATATTTTATTTTACATAACTACATAGGTACCTACTTTCTTAATTTGCAATTTAGATGCCTAGTTAACCGATATTAAATAAGTGGTTAAGTATCTACTATAATTTCATTACAATAACTTGTATGATTAAAAAGACAAAACATAGTGATGTTCACAGAATAAATACAGTTTATTCTGTATTCTGTGGTGATGTTGAATCATCGATGTTGAATAGTCGAAGTGATGCACAATTGCACCTACTGAATATTGCCTTCTTGTTTTTTACATATAAAATTGTTGTTTAACAAATAAAATTATTTCATTGAATGAATAAAAAATACTTTCAATGCATAAAATAAGTATTGCTGTGTAAATATTTATTTAGACAAAGTATTTTATTTAATAATATAACGGAAAGAAATAAATACTGTTTTTATAACGTTTAAATAAAGCTCTATTTATAAGAGTAAACTAAGTTTAGGTAGTAAATATACTCGTAAGTAACAAAACTGATTCCATTTTATTTCTATTTGTCTATATGTTCACGCCAGGTGCCTTGCGGGTTAGGCAGGGAGAACCCAGCGCCACAAAATGCGGTCCTTGTACAATCCACTTGCTTCTTTAAATTTATATTCATCGATCACCTCCAGCGGCTCTCTCCCTATTTGCTATTTATTGTACGGCCACATTATATCTCTTGTGATTTCTGCAGCACTTGGTATATGATTCTGCGTATGCTTTATTAATGTATGAACATAATTTCTCAATAGTCTCAGTCTACGATCTATATTATTTACATCAGGGCAAGATTTGAAGTCGGAAATCAATGTGCTATATAGCCCGGTCAGCAAACACATTCAAGGTTCGGTATTATAATTCGCATACAGCTGAAAATTAGTACGAATGTTGGGAACACCATTATAAAAGAAATGTAAAAACTCCCCATGGCCCATCGCAATCACTCATATGTTCGGCTCTTAAAAACTCCTTTGTAATCGACACCATATAAAACCAGTTGAGAATGCGCAAGCTTGCATTGCCAGAGGAACATTTTTTTTTGTTTTTCACCCAAGAAAACTGTACCTAGACCCACAAAAGAAGGACTAACCCACACACGCGGGTGTGCATTAGTCATTCTTCCGTGAGGGGCACCCTCCGGAAAACGGGTGGGAGGAGGTGAGATCTTGCATAAGATACTGTTTCATGCGAACGAACTAGTTATGTCAGATTCCTATTGACTAAAACACCCCCTGGGACTGCCTTTAGCCGAGAAACTTCATCTGAGGCTTCATTTGAAGCGATCACCCCAGACCAGAGGAACACCTGACTCGTCAATTATATAACAATTCATTTTTTTTTAATTTGTCGGCCATTTTGACCATGTTCCTTAAGAGATAGGAACAGTGTTCCTGAACATTGCCATTCTACTTTTTTATGCTGAATCTGAATCTTAAGTCAAAATTCGAATATTCGAAAAAAATGCACACACAGACAAACGCACAACAGACAAACATATAGATTTCATATAGGAACGGCGTTCCTGAATATTAAATGCATAGTTTTGCGGTAGGTCCTCGTTCTTCATATTCTCTTAGCTATTCATTAAACTGATTAAATAATGCTTCAGATGTTTCGTCATCATTTTTAAGATTATTATATAAAATAATGTTATCTGTTACGTTTTCTACAGTCATGATAAGATTTGCATCCAATCTATTATTGCTAAAGTTAGTTGAAGTAATGTATGAGCTCGAACAGCTCCCGCGTAAGTATGACCATTGAGCATTTTTTCTAATGACTTAGGTGCATAAATCTCAGAAAATATTTCTTTCATGCCGTTTCCTTGCAAAATGTTACCAATCGCTCCAAGAAAATGCATTAACAGATGAAATCCTCCGAGCCTAATTATGATCTTCGATAATTCAGACCCCTTTCAGGTGCGGCTGATACGATTTCTCGAGTCTTTGCATACAGAGGCTGATCAAAAGTAACAATGCATACATCGTGGCCATAACGTTATGCACAAAGTAAAGTCGTCTAGGTAGGTATACTGTGTTGTAGTCAGCGAACGTACATCGATGGTTGTAGTTACTAGCTGGTTAATATTGTAATTTGGATTTGAAAGATCTTGGCCAAACAGCAGTCATAATACTACGTCTAATATTTGTGCAAACTAATTTTAAATGTTTCAAATTTAAATTAGGAAAAAATATAATAACAACAATTTTTACAAAGAACTGCATGCTGTACAATTTTTGTTTTGATCTATTTTTTATGATAAAATTTATCGTTTGTCAGAAAAATGCGAAAACTCCATTTTTGCGACCTTTGACCTTTAATAACTTTTTTTACAGATGTGTGAGCGATGGGGACTTTTTACATTTCTTTTATAATGGTGTTCCCAACATTCGTTACAATTTTCAGCTCTATGCAAATTATTACAGTAACCTTCCCCGGGCTTATTTTTTATACCACTAAAGTGGTAAACAAGTGTACGGCCTACCTGATGGTAAGCAGTTACCGTAGCCTATGGGCATTTGCAACACCAGGGGTGTGACTCTTGCGTTGCCGACCCTATAAGAACCTCTTCACGCCTTTCTTGAAGAACCCCATACTGTAGTCCCTTGGGAAAACCTCGGCAGGGAGCTCATTCCACAACTTAATAGCTCTCGGTAGAACACTCCAGGTTCCAGTGTGTGCGGATGAACTCTCAGCAGCGGCGAGCTGTGCGATAGTAAAACGAGGCTGTTGGTATAATTTCGAACAACTCCTCAGAACACAACTCATTATACAACCGGTAGAACACGCAAAAGGAGGCAAAATCTCTTCTCAAACTCAAGGGCTCAATGCCGTGTGTGAGTTTAGGATCATCGACAATACTCACAGCTCGTCTCTGTACCGAGTCACAAGGTCCTAGCTGGTATCCAGGTGCTCCCGCCTCCTCCTTGCCGTTGGCTACAGTACTCCATATGCGGTCTGAGTTGGGCTACTATTCAATAGATAAAGATACCATTCCCGTCTTTTACCACATTAAAATAGGGATATGGCAACAATACAGATAAAAAAGAATGATGTGTATTTTATAAAGAATCAAAAATAATTCAAATAACCGATACCTATTTACACTACACTAATGGTGGTGTACCAGTACAAAAAATATTTAGTTGTTTTAAAAAAATATATTTTCAATTGTTCGTGGTACAACTTTAATTTAGCGACTTTTTTACCGACATAACCTAAAGGATAAGCTGAAGTGGCAGTAGGCCGGCCTCATAGTTGTAAAAATTACAACCGCTGAGGAAGGAAGGTTCACGAATGACGTACTCGTACTGGTACACGCAACGTGGGACCGGTGGGACGATCCCCCACTAGATGGCATGACGACCTTAAAAAAAATGTAGGAAGTCGATGGATGCAGGTGGTTCAGGATCGAGGCGAATGACGCTCTAGAGACGTTGAGCACTATGGGGATAATGTAAAGTTCTCAATAAATTCAAATGGTGAATATTCGCTGTTATTATATATTAATATAGTGAAACGTGTAGAGCATGTTCTTCGTGTAGCACGTCGTTATGAAACTTTCTAAGTGAAATAAAGTATATGTGAATTATACTACAAATATATGAACTACAATGAAATTGCCAAGGTTCATGATGATACAACAATTAGAAGTGATTGAAATTCAGTTCATGAGATTTCATTACATAGGTCGAGGTCGAGATAGTAAAAGCGTGTTAAAAACAACGATTGACTGACTTATCAATGCAATTGTCTCTACTTGCTAAATTTGGAAAATTAAATTAATATTATGACGGAGGTAAATAAGAAACGTTTTTAACGTTTAATTCAACGTCTTAACCCCAAACCCCTTAACCCATTAATCCAAAATTAAATTTTCCAGGAAATTTGTTTTTTAAAAAATATGTCAAATTTATAAAAAACATTTAGTTCTTTCGGAAATTCCATTACACACTACATTACTACGTTTCTATATGTTTTTTTACACTTTTACAATTAATAATCACACTAGTGGATTGGGAGATCATCCTCTCGCATCCCGGTGTCCCGAGCTCTAATAAATCGTTTGAATACATACGCTGTCTACGTAGGTATACATACTCGTTACGCCTTCTACTCGTAACTATATCTTTATGGCAAATCAAAAATTAATACAGCGATTTGTACTTATTTGGAAGTATAAACAGAAGTATCAAATTTTTATACCCGATTTCCTCCACTTTTCTCTTCCTCTCTCCTTATTTTCCCTATACTTAGCCTCCTTCTCAACTTCCTCTGCCTCACTCTGCCGGTCCACCATTTTCCTCGTTCTCCCATTCGATCTGCACTCTGTTATTTTCTGTTCTTAATTCTTCAAGGCGAGCTCCTTGCGGGTAGGCAGGGAAAACCCTGAGCGCCACATGATTCGGTCCTTATACACCTCACTTGCTTCTTTTTAGTATTCATAGCTATTTTCTTGCACGTTCGCCATTTCCTAGAGTTTCTGACAATTCCTTCTGATAAAATACGGTCAATCTGGTCATGGTATCCTTCCACTTTCACGATTTGTGTACGTATTTCGATATTCTTTCCTCATGCATTCTTTCTACATATCCGAACCAAAGGATTATCATAGTATAACATCTCTTTCAGACGTACCTTCTTTCTTACATTATCAGTGCGAACGTGGTTTACTAGCGTTCTCAGTTCTTAATTTGTAACGTAAAGTGATTTGGTGAAATTTTGTTAAATAAATTTATCCAATATTGTAACTTTTTTGCATAAGTTAGATTCGTGTATGGATTTAAATAATTCGCTCCGTACATTACTTTAGCGAATTTTCTAACAAGATTCCAATTATAAAACCTATACAGTTTTTTTAATTATGTATATTTTAATTACACCATTATCAATTATTATTATTGATTTTATTAATACATATTAAAAATAAAACAATAATTAACGTGAAGTTTCCTTCCTGGTGGTCTTCAAGCGGAAGTTGGGACATTAATAACAGCATGTCAAATGTATTTCTGTACACGTACATTCCGTACAAAGACAAATGTTTTCTGGTGACCTCGCTCACCATCACCGAATAGAACAACCGTCTCGGAAACTATTTGGTTGCTACTTGCCCCATTGCCCAACGTTGTTGTAACGAAACAACAAATTTCCTATCTTTGGCTCTGGCGAAAGGTACCTCGGAAGGGTGCACAATGATGTGACTAGATTACATGTATCATATTTGTTAATAATGTTGCGATTTCAAAAGAACATTTACCCATCTTTGGGCATTTGAAGGGAAAAGTTAAGCTGGATTTCTGGTTACCCGGCGATCTACGTGCGGGTGATGAGCCCGAATCTAGCTAGAGTAGCGGACGAAGTTGGGTAATTTTGAACTACACAGCAGGCAGAGAATTAACCGGAGGTAGTAACCAGTGGCGTATATCAAAATTCGGGTAACTTATCTGAAACGATTACAAACCCGGTTGTACCAAAGTACAGTTGCTCGACTTAGTGGCTATACCTTTACATTACTTGTGGCTAGTTCCATGTAACATCACTGAATACATTTAAACAGCCTGTTCATATTGTCTCGGAAACCCATATTCGAAACGGATTTGAAAAGTTTTCACTCAGATTTCATACGTTTTGACTGATAACTTTTCGAATCCGGTTGGGTGGGAATGGTGGGATATAAGATATATATATCTTTCCGAAGTAACGTGACTACCCTCACTGGTAAGTAATTGAACCATAGTTTACGTGAAGTCAAAAACATATATAGTTCTGATAATGACAACCCTTCAGCGGTCACGTTACGCACTTGTACGCATTCGTATTTACTATACGTCGTAAGTAAGTAAACACCTGCGACTTCGTTCGTGTTAGAATCTCCAATAGGTAGTGAAAAAATATGAAAGTGAATTTATCCACTCGAGCAAACTCGCATATTTTACCCTGTCATAATAGTGTATCGCGTGTAGTCATTTTCAAAGATTTAGCTTCTATTAAAGCTGTCCTCTTATTTTAAACTCTTTTAGAGGACAGTCGGTTAGCTTTTAGATATCTCAGGAAACAAGTCATATCGGCGAAATAAGCATTTCTATTTTAAAGCATTCAGCATCAATAACAAGTACCGTAACGTACTCGTATGTTAGTATTTCTAAACTCTATATTTTATAAATTTTACTTTACCCAGAGTTAAATTTACTATCATTCTGGTATCCGGTACGAAAACTAGAAAATCTTTGCAGAACTATTGCAAACTTCAGGTTTCTAGAGTTAGGCCTGGTAGGTATTCGATCAGATTCTTCTTTTACCTCTAGATTATTAAGTTATTATACTGGAAATGTTTGCATTTAGAGGAAATTAAGTATGATGCATTTAGTATAATTTAAAGCTCAACAACAGAACGTTATACATAATATTATTTTCTTAGCGTTATCCTGTTTCCAAATCTATTAGGATTGGCAGGGTCTGCTACCTAAGCTTAAGGATTTGGCAAAGGTACTGATTTATATGGAGACTGCCGTCAGACTCCCAACGTAAAAAATCTAAATTCTATAGACTAAAACAATCATATTGATCTTCGAATTTTTGTTTCATATTATTTCGGTGTTTTATCAATAGATTGATCTATATTACTTTTACAGCAATTTTTTAACAATGTACATTGTATGCGCCTATATGGCACGACGCGCTCAAAAGAGACGAGTATGGAGTTTATAAAAGTAAATTTTCAAAGAGGGTCCGCAACGGTGTGGAACACACAACTATATGTAGGTAGTTACTAGTGGTCGCCCGGTGGTCGAAATTCGGCCATAATTCATTTCATTTTTAAGTTTGATCGTTTGAATAACTAATATATAAAGGACAAATATCTATATGACTTTGACATCATCATAATTATGATTATTTTTGACATTCAATAAAACTATAGAAAAATAATATTAATATTTTCTCAATTTGATTACAAATTTTAACCATAAACAAAACAGTAGGTATATATTCGGGTACATTTGTCTTTGTGTATGTATTGTGTGTAATGTCTTTTTTATTCCTTTATGTATTTTTCAAGCATCCTTATAAAAAAAATCTTCTCCATACAAACTTTAACTGTGCCAATTTCATGCTCCTCTGCTCCACGTAATTATCGTAAAAAGAGGAACAAAGTTTTTGCTTCACGTATTAATATATTGATTATTACTACCTACTTACTTGTAGGTAATATCATATTATAAAAGCCATCAAATGACGTGACGATATCTGTGAAAAAATGTGTTTAAGCACATAATATGTAAGATTGTATGTAAAAATTAAATGCAATAGAAATTAAGTAGAGCATGCTGTCTGATTATATTGTTTCGTCGTCCTACATCCGATTTGTGATCCCATATCCGAGGACAAAGTCCTGTTTGTTACTCCCCCAACTGATTCGTTAAAGTAGCTAATATAGCGAACACGGCACTACTTATTTGAAAACCTAAAAGGAGTTTTTTCATATATGCTTTGTTTTAGGTTTAGTAGCAGATAAAAAGAAATAAGTAAGTAAGCTCCTGAAGAGTAAGGCAACACACAAACGGGCATAGGGTCACTTTACATCAGGCGGGTCGTATCGTATGCTTGTTTACTATCTAATTTGGGTATGAAAAAAAGTTAGATATCAACCTACCCACTTCATTAATCAACTTTAAACAGGTAGATTGCTTCTTTTGTTACCGTACAAAACAATTGTTATACTTTTAATGATGTAACCAAATACGCAATAATCAACGCATGCCATTTCAGTGCCTACTCTCAAGGCTCTGCAAACTTTGCGAAACTAAACGCAATTGATGTCAAAAATGGGCGGGAATTCACAAAAGAAAAATGTTCATTCAATTCATTCAAAAAGAAGGAAAACATGTATATAATTAGATTAGTTACGAACTCTAGCAACAATAATACACCGGCAAAGAATTTTCTTTTCCTCATTTTAATTTATAAATACTTCATTTACTTTAAATGTGACAGTAATTGTAATGTAATCAAAATCATTTACAGTAGAACAAGTACATTTAATTATTGTGGTAAGTAAGGAAATATCCTTTTGCATGTACCTATTTGTTTATATACAATAATATGAACTTATTACCACTCAAGAATATTGGAAAGCGAATAAATAATATAAATTTGGCATTAAAGATCAATTTATGTCATTTTTTTGTTATTTATACTAATGTAGATTTTTCAGAATGGGACCTTATAACAACGAATGTATTTTAGGAAATGTTACTACTTACCAGCTGCAGTGTCCAGGGTGAAGCAGCTACTGCGTGATTTGACGACGGCCCCAGGAGACGGTCCATCAGGCCACTCCATTCTCTCTTCCATTGCTTTAGACGCACTCCTTTTGAACTGTTCCAAGAAACTGTCTATTTGTGTCTCTATACTCGTAGGAGAATTGGCCATCGTTTCCACCGAAACACCGAATACAAACACAACAGCTAACCTGTCATAAAAGACATTATACACTACTCTCTATTATTCCACACTAATTCATTATTGAAGACCCTCCAAAATATTTCCTATTGCATAATTTTCCGTCATTATCTCGCCGAATTCGTTCATCGACCCGAATTTACGCACGTTTATATTAAAGGAGCCGCGAACCACCACCAACTACGAAGGAAAGTATTGGGTAGAACAGTGATTTTGATTTTACTACGGATACCGTTATTCTATATACGGCAACGAAAATAAAGCGCTAGCCACCGACATCTATCGATCGCTAAGAACAGCTGTTTAGCTAGAGTTGCCAGCACAACTAACAATGCTATATTTATTACACTAAATGCTTGCTATTATTATCATTGCTGATATTTGTAGATTTTGCTTATTAGTTGTTTTTATGAGCTTTAATTATATATATTTGATTAAATTATATGGTTATATAATTAAATTGATTGTTTGCTTTGGAGCGCGCTTGCGTTACTAGATATGTGTGCGTTGTGTTATCGACACTATATAGTGTCAGTGTGCGTCACTGGCGCACGCGGAACAGGGTTTCGTTTTGCCGGCCGCGCACGCTGTGTGCATTTGCTAGTGTTGGTCGAACAGCGCGTGTAGTTCGTGATATCAGAGGTGACTGGAATTGTCACGCACGAGACTACACCCGGCCACAAAATGTCAAGTGAGTACCCCATCAACCTGAGTTTTGTATCCAATAATTTTTTTTTATTTACCCGGATTTGATATAGGTAGCTACTATTACCTACTGGAAAAATAAGACATTTCTGCGTGAATTAATTTCTTTTTAATAATCGAATGTTAAACATTACTGTCAAATAAGGGTAGATATTAAAAATGTTAACGTTAGTTTTCTTCTAGCCTTACAACATGACCGAAACATTGTAAAACTTAAATAAGATTTATTAAATTACCTCCATTAAAAAACAGACATTTTAATAAGAGTTTACTCGAGATATATAATATAATGAAAATTTATAGTTATATTATAAATAATATAAGGTTATTAAATATTTCAGGTACCATTACCTTATGTGGTATTTTATACCACATAATAATAAATCTTTACAGAGATATCTTTCAACGGTATACAAAAATTTAGTAGCTGTTTCATTCAAAACAATTTTTATGGAAGAATCGGCAGTATACTTCTGTAACAATTTTTAGTATGTTATTTATTATTATGGACCAATGTAACTGCTTCCCTCAGAATGTACTCAGTTGTATAAATCTGAATGTAGGCTTATTATCAATAATAATTCATAATATACGTTTCGATGTATAATAAATGATAATTTCATAATAATCGATGTGGTTCATTTTATATCTAAGAGTATTAACAAAGATAACCAAATAGCGACACTTAGATATTTTCTTGTACATTAGTTTCATTTGCATTTATTTTGAAACGTAGTCCAAAATTACAGCTAGGTATTTAACACCATTTCTCGTTACTATTTTTATTGATGTAAAGAACAACCTTGAATTTTATTTTTGTCCAGCCTGTGTTCGATTATCGTTGTTGACACTACAGTTTTTCTACGTCATCTCCGGCCAGAATCATACTATATTGTATTGCAAATCATGGATTTCTTTGATACGTGTATGTACTATGCCTATGCACGATACTGTATTTGTAAGAACATAAACAAGCGATCGTTATCTACAGTAAATATATCCACCGACAGTAAGCCTATCTACGTATAGTGTTATCATATCACAGACCGCTGTAATATCTGTAGTCTGCATTTGCATTGATCATTATTGTATACTCGGATATCTCATTAAGATCTCAATTCTTTTGTATTCGACCCCTGGTCTAAGTACTATGTATTTAGAGGTTTGATGCTATGCTCACTGCTATCTACTTGTATCCGCTAGCCTATATCAGAGAACCAACCTCATATCTGAAAACCGAAATAGCCGTAGTGTATACTTTCATTGCCATCGGACGCTCTTTTTGTGAAATGAGCTGCTTTTTGAGGGTTGCCCATGAGATATTAAAATGGAGATTCTCATAAACGATATAAAGATATCTTTTACAGAGCATTAAGATATGTTTTACAGTAAAGTACACCTGGTGTATTGCTGTCGAAAGCATCTACAATCTGACAATTACTTACTATTAACCGAACCGTGTGCTTATTTGCGACCTTTACCGTAGAAAAATAATCAGAATGTTGAGATTAAAGCTATTAATTGTGACATCTGACTATTGTCTTGAGATCGTTGCGGTTTGGTTACTGATATTCTATACTGACCACAAAGGTTCATCCGACCTGATTGCGGCTAAATCGGCGCCAGCGTTTTATACTACTTATCGGTATGTTCATACCTACTGTTGTCATGTGAATCTTGGGTACATAAACGTGCCTATATTTCGCATAACTAATAAGCTCCAAAAAGGATTCTAATTGGATATGATTTAGATCATGCTTGCATGCATTCGTTAAGATCTCAATCTGTCCTTCTAGTCTGAATAGGGCCGGCCAACTATATAGTCAGTGTCAAAAAAGGGGCTTTAGATTGAAAACTACCAGACTTCGGCGTAACTAAGTAGTAGGTATGTTTCTTATCTTCTACAAGATAGATTTAATTGTTTCCCCTAGATTTGATCGATTTGTTACAAATTTCATTTCCATTTGATACAATTTCCATTGATTACATTGACAAGTGAAGTTGGATTTACAGCCCTACTTTATGATGATTTATGGCCCTTGTAACTAGCTCAGATAACTAGCAAATCGCAAACCTGTACCGCTTTCTCTGGTAAAGTCAAGTTTGTGTATTCAGCTTTCTAACTTTAAAGGCTAACTAAATATTAGCTAAGTGTGTTAGGTGAAATGCAGTTATGGTGAGGTATATTGCATATAAATCTGTCGTGCAGACTCGTGTATCAAAGAGCCGCAAGTAGGCAAAAATGTTAACTAATACTTACGAGTTTTCTCGCATGGCTGGCTATCGATTGTTTTTCTCGAGATTATGTAAAATTGTAAAATTTGAGATGTGCATATCATCATTGCATTCCTTTATTCCGTTAAACGGTTGAGTGCCTGCGTGTGGTTTCATCTCGCCGGACCGGCCGCACCTAAATAGAAACCGCAGGGACATTGCTCCCGATCCCGTCTGATCCTGCATCTCGACTCTCAAGTGCCTTATTGTGGCGCCTTTTAGCAGCAGCAGCGTTCAATTTTAACTAAAAAGGTTCTCATTATAATACATCTTGCAGAAATATAGCTATCCCACATCACCACATGTACCTATAACTTCATACATGTGATGTATTTCATAACCTCGGTTTTTAATGTAAAATATTTATTGATTTTAGGATGTTAAACAACCTTGATGTGATCGATCAGAAATTCAGAAGGTTGTAGATTAAAATAATAAACTTTTGGTGCATGTTCCTGGCTACTAAAATGTGACCTCGCGTGTTAATGGCATTTACTGAGCCAAAAACTAAACTAATTTCCGCTGCGGTCTGATTAGAAAATATTTTTCAATATCACATTAAACAAATCGTAAATCGCAATTGATTGATATTTGTCACTCTCGCACGACATTTAACAAACCTTCGCGGGCATGCCAAAGTATACTGTAGAGTAGATCATTAATCTTGGACAAATGTAGCTAATAGCCATGTGATTATGAATCCACAAGAGGACGTGTTTATTACATTTTATGAATGATACTGCTTAGTGAACTCATCAATCATATGACAATTGGGAAAAGTATAAGTGATCTTGCCGACAACAGCCCATTACAACAGTGACAAAAGACAAATTTCGTTTTCTACGCTCTTTCGTCATTTGCCTACTTCCCGTAGCAGAGATACAGATAGAGCGATTATCAATTTAATTGTAGAATACGCATGCCTCGTCGGGCACGCTTTCGAATATCTGCCGCTATCCAGTGGGTTTTATTTTCAATTTTATTTGTGTCGCGCTATTTCGGACCAGAACGTGCGGCACTTGTCTATTACATAGCGTCTATGTGATGGCCCACGCGAGCTGCTGGGAGTTATTCGCATAAATATATTCGAAGTAACAGGAATTTACGCAGTTCAAGGAACTAGCTGATGTCTTATAACGAAAATAGTCAACAATACTGAAAGCATAAGATTAATTGTACGATTCACACATCTTGCAGATGATGCTGTCAAATATTGAGTTGCCTTGGATTTTTTCGCTTGGGAGAGTTTATTAGATTTCATTAGTACAAGCAGATCTATAACTATAAAAAAAGAACAGAACCTTGCGGTAGGGATACTATTTTGCTGTATATTTTACCGGCGAGCGTGCATGAGAAGAGCTATGAACGTTAAAGAAGCGAGTGTGGTGTGGAAGGACCGAGTCACGTGGCGCTCGTTTCTTTTTACCTACCTTGAAAGGGAATTGACGAGAAGTTATAGATAGATAGATTTTACGCGGCTATATATGTCCTCATGTGTTGAACTGCTTTCGAACGTGCCAAATTAGTTTTACACAAACTAAGCTGCATGTGATGCAGCTTAGTTTCTATCAACCTACCTACTTACTTGACAAACCAAATTCACCCGCCGTAAGGTCCTTGCTTGGATGTATTAGGAAAGTAGCACATAAGGAGAGATGGTGGAATGCAGGAAGCAAGCATCATTAACTTCTCATAATCTTCTTCTTCTTCTTAGCGTTATCCCGTTTCCCAATCCGATAGGATTAACAGGGTTCTCTACCTAAGCCTAAGATTTTAACACGGAGCGACTGCCATCAGACCTCCCCAACCTAGAGTAAAAACCAGATCTTAGGACGTGTGGGTTTCCTCACGATGTTATCCTTCACCGCCGAGCAAGTGATAATTACAAATATGTGCATAAATCCGAAAACATGAATTTAGTGGTGCATGCCAGGATTCGAACCGGGGACTTGTCGATCAATAGTCCGGTTATAGTTGATAAATCCACTGGGTTATCACTGCTCTATCAACTTCCTATAATATAATCTCAAAATAACACCGTCGTCGCTCTGTAACTAATAATAAGATGATACTTGACATTGTTATCGTTTAATAAACAGTGACCAATAAATCTCATGAAATTTAAACGTAACACGTGTTCATATTGACATAAACAGCATCGATACAGGCACGCAGCAGCGCTCCGGCGCCAACTCTTGTATCCACACACGTGCCAATACTAAAATATGTAGGTACGTAGATTTGCAACGTCACTCGCAGGAAGCTACTGCGCATTTACCTTTTTGCGACGAACCATTGAATATTCAACCTGACAAATAAAGTACATTTGCGTAAGCCACCAGCGAATTCCAGTTATTTTAGATTTTACGTCGTTGGCACCCAAGGCTAGTGGTGAGTGGAAGAGTGATTGGATTCACACGTAAATTTAAATTAACACATGAAAATATGTCACACAAGGCAGCAGACTATTTTGAAAATATTAAAAATTTATCGTCCATCGCTTTGGCGCGACTGTGCGCGTTGGCCATTGTCATAATGTTAAAAAATTGTGTCAGGAAGTAACTGTATTGAAAGTTTTTCACAACATTTCAACGAGTGTTTACAAGTCGTAACTCTATTTCTGAAATACAGACTCATTATGAGCGTGATCTCATTAGCAGCGGCTGGAAGGAGAGCCCACTCATTCTCTTTCTTTAGATCTGAAATGTACCGTGAATCGTTGCTCACACATGGATAGAATTACATTCGGTACTATGTCATAGTAAAATTATTCATGCTGTGTACGTAAAATATGAAATGTTAATAATGTCACATAGCAAAGTTAATATGTACAATATCTGTGAGCTTTTTATTCGCAATAGGTTTCGCACGCAGGTTCACCCGCGTGGATTCCGTTATCGTAACAGTTTGCAGCTTAAGTTCAGATTATCAAATCCCATTATGATAAGATATATGATAGACACCCGGGTTTTGATGTGAAAAGGTAACAATTAGACATACTTATTGTGGCACTTAACATTTTTTTGTAAGAGTTCCCCGGCATATTAGTGTGCCGTGGTCATCAGTCGGTGCCGCGGAAAATCGTAATTTTGCGACAAAGCTCGCAAAATTACGAAAATAATACATCGGCTAGATAAGAGTTTCGTTGCACAAGGAGCGGGACAGCCGCGCAACAAATTGCTATTTGCTACTAACTAACCAGTATTTTAATATAGTTAGTTAAATAAACAATGCCCTTTTTCTATGATGTATACATATATATATTTCTTAATTTGGAAGGTGTACCTTGAACACAAGAAGTTTGCAGAATATTGATTTACCTATATAACGTCGGGTGCCAACAATACACCGGTACAGCGGTTACTGTCTGCGGCCTATGAACGCTTGCAAGACAAAAAGTCCGCTCGCGCGTACCCGCTGCTAGTGCTAAGCAACTCCTTCTCTTTAGCCTCATTTACTCTCAGAAACACAGCAACACTATCTGATGTTAAGTTAGCTGTAGTCTTCTGTAAAGTGGAGGAACTTTCTCCGCCGGACTGCTTGTCTAAATGTCGTTATGCCTTGCCTCTCTCACGGTGGAGTTTGATCGCATGCAGGTCAGTTTGATTTTGGCTCTAAAGATGATGACCTTATCATATTACACTCCAAATAAAAAGAAAGAAAGAAAAACATTTATTTGCACAATACAAAATATTGCACAACAGTATACATGCAGCGCTTTGCTGTAATGTCAGTCCTAATACAACATACATAGATCAAGAACATAAAATAAACGCAACAAAGTGTCGTGCGATGTCACAAATTGGTCTCAGAATGATGTCGAAGCCAACAACCCGACACTGATTTTCAATCGAGATCTGTTGTTATTATATTACAAGCTTCTAATTTCTATTTACTTATTACTAAAATTGCTCTGTGCATTTGTTTCCTCAATGTTGCTGGCGTCAATAGGCTATGACGCCTATAAAAACCGCTTACCATCAGTCGCGTCGTATACGTTTGTCCTCAGAGTAAACTTAACACCCACTGAAAAGGGGGTCATGACCCTTATAAATCACTGTGCAATTTATCACAAAGAACTTGCCTGTAATTTCTGTCCAGTGCACTTAAAGTGGTCACTTTAAATGTCCAGGTCAATTGTAGTACTTGTTACAATTTAAGAATTTCAGTTTTTAGTTGAGGCGAGTTTGCCAGCCACCATTAACTTCATGAATAACTAGCGACCCACCACAGGCTTCGCACGGGTGATCGATCGCTAGCAAACTTCACACGATTACACACTGGTCTAATCTGAAGAGTGCCTGAAATTCTTCAAAATCGGTCCAGCTCGACACGTTCAATAAAACATACATATACACATCCATTTTTATATATAAGAAGAATAGTATTATTATAAATTTCATATGAGCCAAATACGTAAAGGTTAGGGTTTCATTGTTCCAATGTATTCAAATAATATTAAGAGAAATAGGACGCATCAAAGCAGCCCGACCAAGAAAGTAGGTACCTCATAGAAAATCGCAGCTAAATATCAACTCCCGGGGGAGTTACTTTATTTCTGCGAGTAAGTGGAGTTTCTCGTAGTAGTTGCTATGTCAGTAGCAGGGGAGGCAAGGCACCAGCGATAATTTCTGCATTTCAAGTGTTTGTAGGCACAGCAACCACTTTAAATCAGATGGGCGTGTGCTTTGGTATATACTTACTGATTTCAAAAAGGAAGATGTTCTCTATTAGACCTTTAGAGCTTTAGTATAAAGCATTCGACTCTAATTTGTATTTGATGCCATAGTTATGCAATTGTAATGAAACTCAACGGTACATAAACTTGTGCCCAAACTTTGTCTAAAGCTGCTATGTCTGTATACCCTGTAGACCACGGTGTACCAAACACACTGAGTACTTTAGGGAAAAATGGGATAGACTCTAAAACTCTAATACATCTAAGGGTCGTGTTTGAGATGAACTGTCATTTATCAATTTATGGTGCTCTTCCGACTGAGCTGCCAGAAAGGTTTCATGTCTATTCACCGCTGAAAGTTGTACACCATCAGGAACTGTAATGTATTACTAAGTGAACATAGAGCCAACATAGCATCAGCTACAGATGAAATACTACTTTAGCTTGATAAAAATAATTGCAAATCCTAAGGCGCGAGTGTACGGTGTATTAGTTGTATTAGTTCAATTGCTTAAGCGCTCTTGAAAATAATTGTGGGAAAACCTTTGTTTACGTTCCTTAGACACACACCCACACAAAGACACAGACATCCTCTCAAAAATGGTATAGGGGCAAGGCTTGAAACATTAAGATGTTAACAAAATTTTTATGACAACTTTTGGGGTCTTACTTAACTTACAGTGGGAACATAAACAGATACAGTCAATATGACCTTGTCAGTCAATATGACTGTCAATTGTACCTTAGTTGGAAGAGTACTCCACCGGCAATCTTGAGACAATCATGAGTACCAAGTCCCACTACATATACGGCATAGATATATTTCTTCGTCGTTCTTCTATCGTTCCTCTTTATGTTGGTGTTTATGACATGTTTTATCTACAGATCGAGCATGGGTGACACTAGCCACAAACGACTCCTACGGTCTCGGTGCGCTGGTACTGGCACATTCTCTGCGCCAGGCCGGCTCCGCACACCCCTGCGTGGTTCTCATCACGCCATCTGTCACTGAACCAATGAGGTAAATAAAACCGATAGTTTTTTTTATACAACGTCGGGAGGCATACAAGCATACGGCACACCTGATGTAAAGCCGTAGCCTATTAACGCTTGTAATTGTATTAAGTATCACTTGCGCGATGCCTCCTCTGCTGTTTACACAGCAACTCCTTAGGAGCTTACTGGTGACCTCACTCACACGCAGCAACACAGCAACCCTCTAGGGAGTTGTTATTTGGCTGTTTTCTGTAAGGTGGAGGTACTTCCCTAAACGAGCTGCTAAATGCGCCCTATCTCTTAAAATAGTATGCTTTACCATTCAAGTTCATCATTTATGATTTGCGTAGGTACAGAAACTCCTCCTTAGTAGCCTCCGCGTCACATGACTTGAGTCATGTTTTGTTCTTCTAGGGAGTGTGGCGTTATACAAAGTCGTTTTTATTTTCAGGGTTTCAGACCAAAGAATATGTAATACTCGAGCATTACGGTTTTCCAAACCTAAAATAAACAAAAGACAAAATAAGTTTTCACTGAATCATAACGATTTGTAAATGTGCATTATTGAACGTCATTACTTAGAATAAAAAGTAAGTTTAAATAAAAACTGAAACTTAACTACTGAAAAATCATGTCCTAAAATATATGATACAAGAAAATATTGGCATCTGAAATTATGTACAAATAAAAAATACACGTAGTATATTTTAATTTATCTATACAGATAAATAAAATTGAAGTGTCTGTTTGTAATATTAAAATAACCGCTTTTTACTAAATGCATATGGATATATACACGGTACATATATACCAAAATGAATATTTAAAAAAATTTTGTCTGTCTGTCTGTTTGTTCCGGCTAATCTCTGAAACGGCTGGACCGATTTTGACGGGACTTTCACTGGCAGATAGCTGATGTAATAAGGAGTAACTTAGGCTAACTTTATTTTAGAAATTTTATTTATTTTTATTAATATAAATAAATAAAAAAAAAACTATTCCGCGCGGACGAAGTCGCGGGCACAGCTAGTTTAATATATATTCATAGCGATGTTCAGAGGATAGCCGTGGCCGTATGCCATCTACCATAACAAACAATAGGTACATACTAACTGTAGCAAGCGATCATAATATAAGCTTTACGGCAAAGTTAATTTCGCAATACATCTAGAGGGTGCCGTATGACCATACATATGATATCGCATACGACTACGGCTGTTGTCTGAACACCACTATAAAAATGTATTAAATATATAAAAATATATTACGTGTAAGTTGTTTTGTTATATCTATTTATTTTTATTAAAGATAATAGTATATACAAACGTGTTGACAAATTGCAAAGGAATGCATGATGCGCTAGTTAAAACAACGCGGATTTTTTTTTATACCAATAATATGCAAACAAGCGTACGGCCTGCCTGATGTTAAGCAGTTACCGTGGCCTATGAATATTTGCAATACTCTTGCGTTGCCGACCCTGTAAGAACCTCTTCACGCCTTTCTTAAAGAACCCCATACTGTAGTCCCTTGGAAAAACCTCGGCATGGAGCTCATTCCACAACTTAATAGTTTTCTGGAACCACACAGTACGCGACCATTGCGGTTCCAGTGTATGAGGAAACTTAGCATTTTGAACAGCGTACCTAGTAGCGTCACTACGCTCACACGTCACACTTGCCGCGATCTTAGTTGTACTTCCACATCACCACCACCACCACATCAACCCTTACTCATATCCCTGCAGGGATACGAGTCTCCCTTCAACCGAAGGGGATTTTTTTTTTACTCGTGCACCCCTGCCATGGGCAAGGCTATTTTGACAACAATATCTATTTATAACATTTTTGTTTATTCAATTAAATATAAATTATCACATTCATACATCATACTCTCTTCCTTTCCACAATTCCTTCTTTCATTCATCATCTTTCAGTGTTATTATCTAAAATTCTAATATTTGCCTGTTTTTGAACGCCGGTGAAATTATTTTATCTGTTTTCGAACTTCCCTCCCCATACTGCGTCAGTCCATCCACGGGCGACAGCGGGCTTCACAGCTCCACCTAGCCACCGCGAAGGTATACAGCATTAGTCCTAGGTGGAGCTGCTCTGCTTGTTGCGATCAATGACAACCGTAGAACCGAAGGGGTTTAGAGCATACTCCACCACGCTGCTCAAATGCGGATTGGTGGAGGCCTGTGTTTTCAAGCCGCCCGAGGGCCACTGACTTAGCTTAACGACCGTCATCTATCAACAACAGCCGGCCGACGGCTTAACGTCGTCTCCGTAGCACGAAGAAACTCGTGATAGATAAACCCATCCGTAGACAGGCTCCGGTCGACGTTGCTGAACCTGCGTGTTCGGTTAGGATGACACGCGCAACGACGCCATCGAGCTCTCCTGGTTGGTTGTACTTAATGTAAACAAACTCGAAACATAACATGAACTGTATATTTATGTACTTATCACAATAAGTAGATACCTTTGTTCTTAGTCAATCCAGTAAAAAAATACCCGTGCTCCAACATTTCCCGTCTGTACGTACGGACCGACCGTACGATATCTCCGCCGTTTTCCGGCTAATCTGTCTAGACTATTTTAAAAATTCAACAGCTGTTTGTGAAGTAAATGGAGCTTGACGTGAAATAATGTAAGAATAACGTATTCGAATTTCAAATGGGGACGAAGACGAAAATTAGTTATTTTAAATTGTACACAAAGTTGGGAGACATTCATGCGTACGGCCCACTTAATAGAAAGTGTTTTCCGTAGACTATGACTCACCCCTTGTGTTACACTATTTAGGAGTTTACTGGTCACAACACCTCTCCAGGGAGTTATTATTTGTCCGAGGGTTTCTGTGAGGTGGAGTTACTTTCCCGGTCGGACTTCTTTGATACGCCTTACATCGCCTAAACCAAGACAAACAGCCATGTTCATGCACACATACATATATATATTGTGTGGAGTCGAACTTGTCTTGAAGTTCAAGTAGCCATCGCTAATACTTCGCCACCGAGCTCATCAACCGAGTTTTCACGAGGTTTTCCTATGAGACTACATTTTAAAAGGGTAGGGACAGCTATATGCTGTTATGTGATAGGGAATAGCCCAACTCTGGAAGTAATTCAGAGAAGGTTGTAATCTTGCGAGTGAGTCACTTCACCATAAAATTGAAAAGGAGTTGCTGCGTTAGCATAACGCTTTCCATACATAGAACCTGGCTGTGACGGGGATTTGACCAGCGTCGAACTCGCTACTTTCATTTAAACTTTAGCCCGACGATGTAGTTAGTGACCCGGCCACCGGGTGAGCATGCATTTGGATGCTTCATTTGGGATGACGAAGGGATCCATTAAAAAAAATGATTTTCGAAAATTGTAACGGTGTACTTAGCACAAGCAGATGAAGTCGCGGATACTGTATAGTTAAAAAGTGAACTATGTGCCCCGGTATTTATAAATAAGTCATTAACCATCCACAGAGACCGCCTCCGAGCAGTATTTGCCGAAGTAGTGACGGTTGATGTGTTGGACTCCCGTGATGCCACCCACCTCGCGCTGCTGCAGCGGCCCGAACTAGGAATCACCTTCACCAAGATCCACTGCTGGAATCTCACACAGTACGAGAAGTGCGTCTTCCTTGATGCCGATACATTGGTAAGGCGACATCATTGTTGTGCGAAGATAACAATAATTCTCTAGCAGTAGTAGTTAGAACATTTATTACAAGAGTTATTATAGAAACCCTTTTGCCTGAAATTTGCCTTACCCCACAACATAGATCATACTACAATACCAATGGTTATTATAAATCCTGTGGAATATACTCGTAATAATACAACTAGACATTTATGTTCATGACATCACGAATTTCTAGGCAATTTAATCTAAACTAATATACGTGCTTTTGCTACCAATTAGTTTTTGAACTAGTGCCGCGCGGCACCCACCACTCCGTTAGTAGATGCGTGCTGTCGCTGCCAGGGCTGCTCACGGTGGCGGGGGTATACCAGCCGGCGCCAGCCCACATAAACTAATTGACGGCAGAAGCAAACAAAGTCGTTAATTCAACTTATCTGTGAATTTGAATTACGGAAAATAACGCCTGAATGTACTAGGGGAGCTGGGCCTGCGGCGCATTGGCAGAGCTGCTTTTGCATAATAAGTACGAGTAAATAATAGCAAGCTGCGTAAGCAGAGCTGCTAACCCTAACTCTTAAGTCAATAAATATTTTGGCAATTAATTTTAACCCGGAATATAAATTTGCAAAACTTGAAATGAGCTCGCCATACGCGCTCCAATATACTTTGTATTGGAACGGTTTTTCGGGCGATAACATTACTTATCGATATCCTTTATTGAGCTAATCGAAATTTAATCTATTTTAGGGGAATCTACAATACTTAAGGTACATTCACGTCGAACAATCAGCTCTCTAGCTTCTAAACTGAAGGAATACTACGTGTAACAGTCGAAAACCGCAAAACTGCAAAAAAGACAATTTTCTCGGTTATAAAGCTTCGCTGGCTAACGCAGCTCTGCAATTAACATCACGAACTTCTGTTTTCAATACACAAGCTAAAGACCAAATAATACTTTTTGCCTCGTGTTCATTTTATGGTTAATTCATTTATCAACCAGCCGTCACACATCCATAGTCCGTTAGTACAATCATTTTCTAACACCGTGCCTTGTTATATGAATACATGGATTATATAAACACGTGCTTACATCAATATTCACGAATCTATTATGTCAAATTGTGCCGCTTAAACTCCATTCTTTCCAGTCTAGATCTCGAGGTCAACAAATTCAATCCGGAGACGCTATTTCAAATCTAAAACAGATTTTATTACATTGGCTATATAAAAAAACGCACATGTAACATAAAAATCTTAATTTTCTCAAAAATACGCATATGTTTGGTATCAAAGAATTTGTCTATAGTTGTTAAAACGGACTTAAATCACGTAAAAACGATATAATTACCGTATTTTCTCAAATTTTGAAAAATATCTCAAAGTTTTAAATGGTGCATTGAATACCTACTAAACAATACGGAAAAGGTAAAGTTAAGGAACTGAAGAACTATTGACCATTCTTATTATACCTAATAGTTTGAACACTTACCTGTGTATAATTAATTGTATGTTCGCACCATAAATTAATTATGATGACTTTGTCTTATGTTATGCTGTTAGTTAGTTGAACATTATCTCGCTCCCACTTACATATTTCTTCGGCATATTGTCTTCATATAGATGTATAAGTGCCTACCCTCCTATATTTTCCTTCGAAGTCCCAGTCTTCAGGGCGCTTCCCTCAGTATGCGAGATAGCCTGAATAAGCTAGGTATGGATAATCGTTGGGACCTTAACCAGCGTAATTATATCGAGAGCCTCATCTCAACAGCTACAAAAATTCGGAGTTCTGAACAGGGTGCGCTGGTTCTTCACGCCGGACTAGCTTGTCTGCTTTATAAGACTTAAGTTCGGGCCTGCGTGGAGTATTGCTCGCATCTCTGGTACGGCTCCGCACAGTATCTTCTCGAGGCTCTCGATAGGTAGCAGCGACGGGCTATCCGCATAATCGACGACGTAGAGGTCACCAAAAACCTAGAATCATCAACCTTCAACTCCGTAGGGACATTGGCTCACTAAGCGTATTTTACGGCCTTTACCATGGCGAGTGCTCTGCAGACCTGTTTTCCCTTATACTACCCTCTCCCTTCCGTCATAGAACCACTCCTGCAGGTTTGCGATTTCATTGTTCCACTGTTGAGAACATTTCTTTGCGTACCAAAAAGTTCGGCAACTCCTATCTTTGTCATACCATTAAAAAGTGGAACGCCATGCCTGCACATGTGTTCCCTATTTTCTACAATATGGGATCCTTCAAACGAAGCGTGAAGAAGCATCTTGCGGGTCAGCATGGCAGCGTCAACTGACTATCTAAATTACATTTAGGGAAAATTACAATGTCAGTCTGTTAAGACTCTATCACGAATATTACAGATCTTTCTATAGCTTGTACTCGTACCCAGGTATCGACCCGTGGTCTATATGTCATATATTTAGCGAGAACAATAGCATGAGGTCCTATATCTGGACCGCATTAACATATTTCAGATTCCTTTCAGACAGTCAAAGGTGACGGTTGATGGGCAGTGCGTATCATATGTCGGTAAATTGCAGTAAAATCTTCTAAAATGTCTTCGTAGAAACAATTTTGTGAATAGTCGATGCTTTATCTTTACTAACATCAACTACAATCAAAATGGATTCACAGTTTTCTAAAGAAAATCTTTAGAAATCTTTTTTTCTAAAGATTTTATTTCGTAGTTTTAATTTATCATCAAATTTATACCAAAATTACACGGGTTTATCATTCACACACTCCGAATAATCAAAATCGAATCATGAACTAAAGACATAAAGAAAATCGGTTTTGAAAGTTCTTTTAAAAACTTTACATGTAATTTTTTATTTTCCAAAAATGTAACTAGTCATTAAACTTGTGTGGAACCAAATGGATTTACGGGGTCCGCTAACTAAGCGTAAGGATTTGGCAATGATTTTGGTATGGAGTGACTAGCATCATACTTCCACAAACCAGAAGAAAAAACTATATTGTACTTCCACAAACCAATAAAAAAAATATGTTAGGTCACACGTTTTACGATATGTTCTTTGGACGTGGATGTTTGTGTGGGGGTGGCCGAGCAACGGTGGTGAAGTAAAACATAGGACGTCAGGTTATTTATCCACTAGGCTATCACTGCTCTATGAAAGTCTCTACCTTCTATCTAGATCCGTAATTCCGTTGTCGAGAACCCTCCTCCTTTGTTGTGTTATCAAAAGTAAGCTCGTTTTCAGAGCAAAGCGCTATGATTAATATAATTTTTGGCGGTATACATTAATACATCTATTCTATTGCGGCAAATTCTTAATAAATAGACATATTTTTAAATTTGACAATTGATTGAATTCTGATGATCATTAAAAACATTTAACACAGTAAGTGGACAATTAAACACACTAAATGTCCTTATTTGGGCCAAGATTCTTTTATGTAGATTTTGAAGTCATTAAAAATGACCATGCAACACTTTTCAGTAATGTAATTAACTACTATCAAAGAAACTTAAGCTCTTTTGATGTTTGTTTTTACATACTAGATACCTAATAGCGACTGTGTAATTCGAAAACAATCGAAAAAATATATTTTCAAATAGGTACTTAATACGAGTGAAAGATGTTAAGGGTGCACGTAAGACAGTAGGTAATCAGACACATTTCCGTATTTTAATTTCCCGTCACAAATTTTATGTGAAAGCCGTAAAGCTATTTAAATCTGTAATTGTTTATACGATAAGAAAGTCAATGTTACCGGATGTGGACGTTAGCGCAGTAATACGAGATGATGCGACGCATAACCATGGCCCAAATATTTGTTCCCGGAAAATTTGGACCAGCTCCAAAATCTACACTTTCATTCTGTAGTATTTTTTCAAACGTTACAGACATATTATCGGGAGAAACGGCGGCGCTTGCCTCGTGTTTACGCTTCTCTTCGATCGTGTCATTACATAAGAAAAAGCTTGCAATATTCAATTATTTTGTAGTCAATTTTTACCAAATAAACAAGGAGATAGCGCGCGATACAATTCATTGAGCTACCATATTTTTATCGCAGGTTATTATGTCAACTGAGCGTTTATCCATGTTCCGATAAAGACTGCTTACCTACAGATAGTTTTATAAAGTATGTATAAGCAAAGATCATTTAGATTTTAGAGTTGTGCGAAATGTCAACAAGTTCTGTTCTGTCATGTGTCTTTTTAGGCTTCATTAAGGGGCTCACCATTGCTCTTGACACATCCATCTATCTATAACTTCACGCCAAGTCCCTTGTGAGAACCGAGTGCACGCTCGCCGGTTTCTAGGGCTCCTTACATAATCTTTTGATAAAATACGACCAATTTGATCATGATAGCTTACCTTTCTCGGCTCCTACATACTTCCAATTTCGCGTTGAATATCTGTTTCGTCATTCTTTTCTCCTGTCTTCTTTCTACATGTCCGAGCCAACGGATCATACCTCTCCAGCTTTCAGACCAACTCTGTTTCGTACATTATCATTGCGAAGACATCTACATAACGCTTGTAGACCGCTTCGCGATGATAATGTCACAAATTATACGTTCACATTTCTACCGCGTTTATTCTAAAACACAACATATTTCATTTTTCACTCGAGTGGCGCTGGTATCATCGCAAGAACATTATTCAGGAATAACTGGTTTATAATCATTATAGGTATAAAAGCAAAGCCACCGGCACTTCGTACAACCTGCCATATTTTGCAGGCCGCTGTAGCAATGTTACCAGACTCCTATCCGCATGTATATAAATTATGTGTCATCAAAATATGAGTAGGTGTACCTATATAAAGAAACGACCCAATTTCTGTCTCAGACAATTGGATATCAATGCCGCAAACAGGGGCAATGAACGCGAACGCAGAACTTTATTTTATGTGGCCATCTTTTTGTTTACTAAAAATGCAAACAAGCAAACGATCTACTAGATGTGATAACAGCTAACCTCTCACCGTCGGTGCAGGACTTCCCCGGTGCCCTCGCAGGAACACACAAATCTTCAAGGAATTCTTATTGAGCTGCTTTTTTTTTCTATGGTATAGAAATTGTTCCATTCGGACTAATTCCTGTTAATTATCGCTACTTCTCTTTCGTTAAAGGCTTTTTTGCCAAGCAGTACGACTCTCGTCAGAGCGGTGCGATTGTAAAACAAGGCTATTAGCATCATATCGAACAACTCCTCGAAACACAACCCAATGTACAATCGGTAGATCACGCAAAGGAAAGCAAAATCTCTTCTTAAACACAAGGGCTTAATTTTTGTTTTATACGACGTCGGGAGGCACACAAGCATACGGTCCACCTGATGTAAAGCAGTTACCGTAGCCTATTAATGCTTGTAACATATATCACTCGCGCGATGCCTCCTCTGCTGCTTACACAGCAACTCCTTAGGAGCCTACTGGTGACCTCACTCACACGCAGGAACACAACCCTCTAGGGAGCCGTTATTTGGCTGCGGTTTTCTGTGAGGTGGAGGTACTTCCCCAGACGGGCTGCTTTGATGCGCCTACCTATCTACTACCTCTCTTAAAACATCCAGACCAAGACAAACAGACATGTTAATGCACACAAATGTTTGTCTTGTGTGGGAATCGAACCCACAAGCGTTGATGTCAAAGTCGCGTCTTTAACGACTGAGCCACCGAGCTCGTCATAGCCATACCAATACCATGTGTAAGCTTAGGATCATCGATGATTCTCACAGCTCGTTTTTGCACCGAATTACAACGCCCTATCTGGTGGGTCTGGTATCCAGGTGCTCCCCCGCTCGAAGGTGACCACAGTACTCCATGTGCGGCCTGACTTGACACTTGTATAACATAAGACTTTGCACCGAACTGAAGTACAGTATATTACAATATTTGCATTGCTTTGTTGACCATACCAAGTTTCTTGGACGCCAGCTCGACCTTCTCCTCCAGGTGACATCGGTACTGAACATCGTTGATCATCTCGAAACCGCGAATTCCAATGCTTTTGGCGATGATAAGTGACGTGTTCTGGAATTATTTCTGGAACCACAGCAAATGGTATTTTCTCAATGGTGAATGTGCAGACTTGTGCCTTTGTAGAGTTGAAGTGCATGAAAGATGACCTTTCCAGATGGATGAGAATGAGATTCAATCCACGCAGAAGACTTTCCACAATATAATATACCAGTGTCTGGTTCTGTTAGCACTATCTCTGGTAATGTCTCCTAATCTTCATAGGAATTCTACACGAGTCATGCGATGTATCTTTAACGAATTGGCGGTAATGATGCTATCTAATCTGGTTACTTAAACAATTATTATAAAAATGTCGTCCAATACTTATGATATGATCTCTACAGAGAACATTCTGCTGAAAATATTCTTTAAAATCAAAGTCAATGTCACCTGCACATGGTACACCTTGCTTGCAAGGAGCTGTCGTATTGGGGAAGAATCGTCACTTTAAATGAGGCTAAAGCCAAATAATTATTCTGGAAGGATGTTACGATCCGGCAAGTAAGTACGAATACGATCACCAGATGAGGAGTTGCTACTTTAGCAGCGAGTAAACGATATTCTTTTTGTTGCTAGCGTCCTTAGGTCTCTTCACAACAGGCAGGTTTATATGCTTGTTTAGTACTCGACATTATACAATAAAAGAACATAGGTAGGTACGTTGTAATTCTATATGTTTTAAATAAATATTTCTAGATATCGAGTCCCAAAGTAAGGCCTGTATTGTGGTTAGTACCCGTACCATAGTAAAAGTTTAGCTTAAGTTACCGTAAGTGATAAATATGGTATTTAAAAAATAAAAATATTTTCTTTACAAAATATTTTATTTCATGTAAATACTTACGTAATATAAAAAAAAAACACCTAGAACTAGACACACGAACATGTTTATGGATTCCAATTAGTCTTGTGCTGGAATTAACCCGCGGAATTAAAACACCATGGGTTAAAGTAGCGATTTCTGTCCATTTCGTCGGGCTTTTGAATGATGTTAACATTGATATTTGTTAAGAAGCGATCAAGCTGTGTAAGGACCGTGTATTATAGCGCTCGGCTCTCCAAGGGCCCGTGGCGTAAAGATATACTTGCATACATTGATATTTAATAGATTCAGGCGTTATTTTGCGAAAGTCAAACTTACATGCAATTTGATCCAACCTGCTTTGTGTGCTTCCGCCACCAATTAGTTCATGCGGCCTAGCGCTGGCCGGCACCCACCCACTACTGTTAGTGCGTGCAACATGCCGACGCTGTCATGGCTGCTCCGGTAGTCTCTGCCTCGGCTGCTGCGGTCGTCCACCATCTGGAACAGAATCCGCATGCCCCCTCCACCACCGTCGCTGCCACGACTGGCCTGGTCGTCGCTGCGACACGTGTTTCGCCTCTCCACGAGACATCATCAGGCGTTGTAGACGTTAATCGTAAGAATAACATGCTACAAGTTTTGGCGTCAGGCGGTGATCCATTTATTTGGTCCTTACGTTCTATATACTCTGGTAGTCACATTATTGAAATGTAGCATGTTATTCTTACGATTAACGTCTACAACGCCTGATGATGCCTCGTGGAGAGGCGAAACACGTGTCGCAGCGACGACCAGGCCAGTCGTGGCAGCGACGGTGGTGGTGGGGGCATGCGGATTCTGTTCCAGATGGCGGACGACCGCAGCAGCCGAGGCAGAGACTACCGGAGCAGCCATGGCAGCGTCGGCATGTTGCACGCACTAACAGTAGTGGGTGGGTGCCGGCCGGCGCTAGGCCGCATGAACTAATTGGTGGCGGAAGCACACAAAGCAGGTTGGATCAAATTGCATGTACATTGATATTGGTTTGGTGCAGGTGATCCAAAACTGTGATGAACTATTCGACCGCGAGGAGTTGTCCGCCGCACCAGATGTCGGCTGGCCCGACTGTTTCAATTCTGGTGTCTTCGTATTTAAACCTTCCGCCGAGACCTTCGAGCAGCTCATCAAATTTGCACAGGAACGCGGCAGTTTCGATGGTAAGTTTAAACAAAATCTTCTTCAGGACTTCGTATTTCACGACCCGCTGGAAAGATCATTTTAATCCATTAATGAAATAACCTATGGAGAGCCAATGAAACCGATCATAAAGAACCGCCTATAGAACAACTGGTGTTTTCGGATTTATTATTATTCGGAATAAACCCACAGCCACAGGTCTAAGAAATTATATTTCGAAAGCCGGGTGACCTAACGATCCAAGAGCGATCTGGTTTGGTCTGGAGCCGGACAATCTAAATGGATTAGGAAATGGGATAACAATAAGCAGTGAGAGTAAAGTCACCAGGAAGCTTTGTACGAGTTGCTGCGTTACCAGATTGAGGAATCGGATATACTCCTTATGTTAGAAACGTTCATAAGCCACAGAATACGCTTCCTATCCGGTGGGCTGTATGCTCATTTATCACCCGACGTAGTACATATTTAAATCTACTAACCTCAAGACATGTCTATTTATCTAACAAGATTTGACTTGATCTAATTGAGACCCGTTGTCTATCAAACTTCATAATAAAATCATCTTCTAAAGTGGTTTAACTGACCGTGGGCGGGCAGTAGAGGCAAATTGTTGCTTATTTTGTTTAGACTCTGTCTCTGTGTTCTGTTAAAATAAACCTACAATCATGATTAATTGCATACGAAACAGCCTAGCGAGTACCGATATAACGACAGTATTTTCGAGCCCTAATGTCACTGTATTGAGAGTGTAGCGTGCTGGATTATTATGTATTGATATGAAACAACACAAATTCACAAACCTATAAACCACTAGACTGCGCAGAAGGCACCCCGCGTTGACAAAAACGTTCTCAGCGATTCGAGCCTACTGACCAATGGGACGATAATTTAACCAATGCGCCGATACGTGACGCGTTGTTGATCGGTGAACAAGCCAATAATAGTAGCGATGAATTAAGTGACTATGCAAAATCGGTTTCATTGGTTCTCAATAGGTTATTTCCTTCATGGAAACCAAGGAATGACGAATGAATTACTGATACAATGCAATACAAGACTTTGGCGTCAGGCGGTGATCCATTTATTTGGTCCTTACGTTCTATATACTCTGGTAATCACATTATTGAAATGTAGTGATTGGCACGAAGGCCCGGAGTGCAGTTCCTTATTTTTATACAACGAAGGGTGACATACAAGCATACGGCCCATCTGATGTAAAACGGTTACCGTAGCTTATTACCGTTTGCAACACATTGCAAGTTATTACTCGCGTGATGCCACCTCTGCTGCTAATACAGCTACTTAAGAACTTACTGGTGACCTCACTCACTCGCAGGAATACACCAACCCTCAAGGGAGTGGTTATTTGTCTGAGGTTTTCTGTGAGGAGGAGGTACCTGCTTCCCCAGGCTTCTTTGACGCACCCTACCCCTCTTAAAAATACCCAGACCAAGACAAATAGACGTGTTCATGCACACATGTGTGTCCTGTGTGGTAAACCCTCGAGGGTTGGTGTCAAAGTATCGTTCCTAACCACTACGCCACTGAGTTCGTTTACATACCGTCGTTTTATACTTATATAGTTTGAGTTTATATTTATATAGTTTGAGTGATATACAGGCATGCGACCCACCTGATATAAAGTCGGTACTGTAGCCTATAAACATTTGAAATACAGGAATTATCGTTCGCGCTCAACAACGCTCCAAGAAGTTGTTATTTGGATGAGGTTTTCTGTGTGGTAGATGTACTTTCTCAATCTGATTGCAGTAGCACCCTTCGTCTCTTAAAATATCATAATTTTATAGTTTCATGATATATTTTCTTCTTATTATCTTTATCCCGTATCCTAATGCATTAGGATTGGCGGGGTGCGCTACCTAAACCTAAGGATTTTGCGAAGATACAATTTTTTTCTTGGGGCGATTGACGTCAGACCTCCAAAACCCAGAGGGAAAACGACAACTTTCTTAAACGTGCGGGTTTCCCTACGATGTTTGCCTTCACCGCTGAGCAAATAATTACAAATATGTGCTTTAATCAGAAAACACTACTTTAGTGTAACATGCCATGACTCGGACCGCGGACCAGTTAGTCAACAGGCCAGTTCTTTATCCATTTTCGTAATATACCATTTACATAAAACGTGAATTTATTTACGATTATTTCAATTTTAGGTGGAGACCAGGGACTTCTGAACGCCTTCTTCTCCGACTGGGCACACGGCGACATCAACAAACATTTACCGTTCCTGTACAATGTCACATCCGCAGCCTTCTACTCATATCTGCCAGCTTTGAAACAGTAAGTGATCGAATCGTATATTGGTTTATATACATTATTGCAGCATTAACTGACATATTAATTTCTGAAAAAAAAAATATATATTACAAATATATCTATTTATAACTTCACGCCAAGTCCCTTGCGGACTAGGCAAAGAGAACCGAGCGCCACATAACTCTGTCCTTACACACTCCCAACTCTCTCACATTCATAACTCTTTTGATGTACGTCGTTCCTAGGGCCCCTGACCATCACCTTCTGATAACATTCAATCTCTTTGGTCATGGTAAGTGAGTTTAGGCCTTCGTCGTCACCTATATTCTTCTACTTTCGAGATTCGGACTTGTAGAAAGAATGCAATGGGAAAAAAATATTATATATTTCCTATTGCATTCTTTCTACATTTCCGAACCGACGGATCATGCATTTTCTTATCTTAACACCGATACTTTCTTTCAGACTAACTTTCTTTCTTACATCCACATTGCCAACTCGATCTACAAGTGTTTAGGTACCTACGCTGCAGATTTTGCGCAACGCTCTTATTTACTTTTTTATTATAATGGATAAACAGTATAAGACTGCCGTCTTCACTTGTACAAAAAAGTAACGTATTTTTTTTGTCGAATATTTCTCGAGATTTAAGTACGGTAGACAACTATACCAAAGTAGACCATTTTGAATTTATTATTAGATTTTCTAATTGCGAACTGCGAAAACTCGCCCAATTTTTTTAATGTAAATCAAAAACTAAATAAACTATATAAATTAATTCATTTCTCATTAATCATTGCAGTTGGGCTGTCATATGGTCCTATATGACAGCCCAACTGCACGGAGTTGAGCTATCATATGAATATCTAATTATTTTTTCTAATTTCACTTTTTGACCCTCTGCTAATTTGTTAGGTACATATTGTAAAATTATTTTATGTTAGATTACGAGTTAGTAGTTGTTGTATTCCTGCGGGTGAGCGTGGTTACCTACGAGCGAGTTCCGAGGCGATACTATGTTAGTAGTCAGGGTGGCAACACCCTTGAAAACATTGGCTTGTTATGTAATTCTACAAAATTTTAAGTTCATGTTAATGACGCTTTCTAAGATAAATTCAGGTGAGAGAGATAGAGACAGAGAGACATGGGAGTGATCTTGTAAGAGTTAGCCTGGGATTCTTTAGATCGAGACCTCCAGCGTGTTCAGGTTCAAAGTCACCTCGGCAGGCCGTATGTTAGCTACCAGAAAAACAATTTAGGTACGAAACCCTAAAAAAGAACGACAATTTCTAAGCCGACATGAACTTGATGAATCTTTATATTACTCGTATTTTCTGGCGGTGGTGGCATGCATCAAAGCAGAATGTTGATTAGTCACCCATTGTGATGGGAAGTGGTTAACGAACGTAGTTTATGGACGTTTGGTAAATAAGGCTTAATGTTCAAAAGTGCAATACTCTGGTGAAGTCTGGTGATTTCGAATGAACACAACAACCCAGTTTTTTGGCTGCCGTCTTAGAAAGTATGATTATCTGTCTGCGAAATTCATGAAATTTTACACGTTGATTGTATACCGAGTTTATATAACGTAGGCTATTTTTATCTTGTAAAAAGTAGGTCTTGTATAGTTTTTTCCTATGCGGGCGGAGGTAGTGTATGCTTGAAGGGGCGGAGTAGCGGGCATTGGCTATGTATATATTTATGAGCTCCCAACCGAGGTTTTTGAAAGGGACTACTGATGGGGTTCTTCAAGAAAGGCTTGAAGAGGTTTTTCGAGGGTCGGCAACGCATGAGTGACAACCCCTGATGTTGCAAATGTCCATATGTTACGGTGACTGTTTACCTTCAGGGAGGCCGTATGCGTGTTTGTCATTTTAGTGATATCAAAAATTGTATACTATTAATTTATAACTGCACCCTGCCCCTTTTGCCAGAACCTTATTTCCTTATCGAAAGGGTGTAGGTATCATGCAAATAATTTTGAATTTGGACCTAAAGATGGAGTTAAGACCTCGACCACAATTATTTTGACAATGGTAGTACGATCCGAATCTAAAATGTCTAAGAGAGCATGCAGTCAACTAGTTACCGCTATATATACCCATATTTAATATCAATAAACATTACATTGGTCAGATATATATACAAAATAAACATACTGGTCGATGTTTATTTTGGCTCAGCTGCTTATGTCAGGTTGGTTACAAATATTTGGTCTGATAACAAATTTATTGGCATGACGTGGCAAAGATGGGCATAATTAACTGGGTTTAATACCAATGAAAACCGAATTTAAAAAGTCGTAACTTCATGAAATTTAAATGGGACTATTATGCTTCTCCTATCTATCGATATATTTACGCCAAGTTTCATGCGAGGTAGGCAGAGAGGACTGAGCATCACATCACTCAATCCTTACTCATTATTTAAATATTCATAGCTTTTCATGGGCGGTTCCTTTATACAGCTCCTGAAGTCATGTTCCGATAACAGGACTAGACTCTACTATCACGACCAAATTGAGTCCTGGACTGCCTAAGCTCCCAAATCTTTGTTCGCGTTGTAAATCTTTTTCATAGTTCTATCATCTGTAATGTGTTCTATATGTCCACATGCCTCTTCTTATTTTAACACTGATACACTCCTTCAGATAGTCTCTTTCTTACGTAATTATTGCGAACCATGCCTATAATCATCACGCCGTAGATTTTGCGCAGCGCTCGCTTCTCGACCGCTTTTAATTTCATGCACTCTGTGCCAAACCCAGATCTCGTTTCCATACGTCAGTCGTGTATAGTGACCAGTGCCTTCTGGCTTCAGTTCTTACAGGAAGTTTACCCAACGCTCCATTCACATTATTACCTGTAGTCACTCCCCTTGCCACATAGGCTATGTACTTTCTGTTCCTGCTAAAAGTGAACTCAAGGTATACCTACCTTATCCACTTATTCCACCACTACGTCATTAACCGTAATTCTTGCGTTCGTTCAAGTTTATATTTTTTATCTTTATCTTTGTTTTCTTTGCATTCCATTGTAAAGCTTTTTCCTTACAATCGTCGTTCAATATGATGACTAATGTTTGCAGTTCAGATGGTATACCATTTTAAAGTACTCTTAGTATGCCCAGCGGTATGAATAATGAAAAGCAGTTAGAAGTTATGTCCGTCATGATATTTTGTTTCTAGTATATACTATATTCTGTAATATATGGTATATTTATATAGTATTATTTATGAGATGTAGAACGCATCAAAGCAATCCGACTGAGGAAGTACCCCAACTCACACAAGACCTAACAGCCTAACAACAACTCCTGCGTTCCTGCGAACGAATGGGATTACCAGTAAGCTCCTGAGGAGTTGCTGTGTTAACAGCGAGGTTAGCAGGTCTTTGTATAGCAGGCGTTCACAGGCTTACTTTCCATCAGGTAGGCCATATGCTTGTTTGTCTTCAGACGTTGATAAAAATATTCTCCACTTACTTTCAGTTACGGGCAAAATCTAAAGATCATCCACTTCATTGGCGCTGCCAAGCCTTGGTTGCAACAGTTCAACTTTGAATCTCGCACAGTAGAGGGCCCACAGCATCTCCGTGAATTCTTACAGCTCTGGTGGGATATCTTCGTGCTTCAAGTACATCCTCAGCTCGATGTTGCTATGGTGAGTACTGTACAATTTGAAGTTTAATTGTATTTGTGTAAATACTGTTATTGTGTATTAAGTTCTAATTTGCATTGTTAAAATTCGATAATTATCCCAATTTACGGTTAAATATAGGGTCTGTTTCACTCTTTTTTTATTGTTGATAGGATCACTGATAATGTCTACCATTCTTTATCTTGGTTCAGGTCCTGCAATTTCATAAGAGGGAAATCTATTTCCGTGTTGTAGTCATGATTCTTTTGACACCATTTTGAATTTATATCTTCTTATTAAAATATTATCAATAATTCCTTCTTACCCTTTAATTAAAAAATCCAAGTCATGCTTTTGTTACACCTAAATGGTTATCGAAAAAGAATTCTGCGAAATAGGTAATCGCAATACTCGTATAGTTAACAGGCATAAAAAATATAAATAGCCCATACAAACGTAGTTCTCTGCAATATTGTTACTTACTTAAGATATTGATTACGGTATCGAATAACGCGGCGACGAGATCAAGCCCATCTACTGCGGTTACTCACGCGAGACCACAAACATATAGATGTGGTAGTGTAGCGCAGTAAACCGATCCATTCAGATACCGTTCTCCATATCGTACTGAACTTAACATGTTTTCCAAGCGCTCACTTCAGGATTGTAAAATTGCAGAGGTGAGATTATATTAAAATCCATAAATATTTAGTGTACCTTTCTATGCATCCCTTTCATTGATTTTCGCCACCACACAAAATCTTTATAATATTTAATGCTAAAGTTTAACGCTTGTACTATGACGCTTGACCACTGAACCCGCTATATTGCACTTTGTGTGTGAAGCATTTTGTCACTTTTATTAAACATTTCTCCAAAATACTAACATTTTCTAATCTATCAAAACAATTTTAGTCTATTACTGCACGGTTCCTGTGTTATGGCGTGGGATTGTAAAGTTGGTGTTGGTATTTTGGTGAAATACTCACCGCGAAAATACAATAAACATACTGATTTTATAGTTAAAACAAATTCATTTAGAAATAGGAAACTATATAATGCTTTCACCAGTAGTAGCCTTACTACTGCATTACTCGACATTGCGATAAAGTTTTAATTATTGATCATTAGTATGTTTATTAAGGTTCGCAAGTAATATGTTTGTACTAGTTTACTAATATTCGCTTGGACAAAGCTTCCAGCACTGTACCGTAGTTTTTGTGCAAAAGCTTAGTTCAAGTGTTCGTCTGCATGCAAACCTATTGAGTTTTTTTGTCACTTCAACCGATAGGTTGAGGTGGAAGAAGCGCACCCAGCGTTACCCGTCCATGATGAACGACAACTTTATGAACCCACGGTGGATCCACAATCCGAGTTTCCCTGGCATCATCCTAACGCTCAAATTCAAGAACATGAAGACGTGTCTCCAATAGATATGACACAATTCCACGATCCATGGGAAATCTACAGAGGACATATTCCTCCAAATAAAGATAATACACTGCAAGAGGTGGAAGATCAAGTGGAACTGAAAAAGTACGCATGGGAATATCAACGTGGGCATGATGATCACTCAGATGCAGAACAACTTACGTGTCAAGTTCACCAACACGATAGTAGTTATAACGACAGAGGGTTACATCGTGAGGAACAACATTACAATAATGACCACTGCCAGCAACATACAGACGAATCACATGAACATTGGCATCACGAGCACCATCAGCATCAGGATCACACTCATTATACACAACATCATCACGAACATTATAGCTTTGAGCACGAGAAAACACACTATTCTCATAATTTTCATCACAGCGATTCTAGTCATAGGTGTAATGATCATATTGATTATTCACACAGCCATTTTAATCATCAGCACGATGAAAACTCACTTAACGTTAACGTTAGCTCTACACAACATTTAGAATCTAATTACACAGATTGTAATATTTTTCATAAGCACCAGGAAGATTCTGACCGAGAAGCCGTAACGCAACAAGAACAACGAGTACATCGTGTTCACATTGATTATGATGAACAGAAAAATAACCGACCGAGCAAAGTGAACCGTATTGATGTAGTGGTTGATGTAAATGCCACTATGAACGGAGACATTTCCGAGGACAGCGAGATTTACGAGGACATAATACCTAGACACCCGTATGATGGTTTTTATTTAAGGCATCGGGCAACTATCGATTCCTGTGGACGCAAGATTTGTTCACATGAAATACCTCCAACCCCGTCTCCCTCCCCGAGGCCTGATTCTCCGCAGCCAGTTATTATGGTACCCATACTAGCCGAAGAGTCCAGTCACACAATCGAAGGCAATCATGTAAGTCATATTTTTCATGAGTACGTATGATGGCAGGCTGAACTCTCAAAGTATTACTGATTTTGACCGCATTTGGATTGGTTTCTACTGGGTTGTTACGAAAAGGTATATTTTTTTAAATCATTTGCTCGTTAATTGAAAGTGCCTATATTGTGTTCTCCCGATCTTAGATTACCTTTGCATGTTATATAGTCCTTATATGCACGTAATTTTTTTGTTAACAACACTTACCACTACTAAAGAGTTGAAATTTCGTATCAGATACAATAATTTCGGATGCTTTTGATTACAATACAATAGCGATTAAGTGAAATTTTGTTTCTTATTTCAGAGTGGAGTTGCAGGCAACCTAGCTCGAGTGGTGGCAGGCGCGAGCTCACAAAGTGAGGCGCTTGATGAGCTGACACGTCGTCAAGGATGGGAAGCAGGCAATATAGACTACATGGGGGCAGATTCATTCGCTAACATCTGGGCTAAAATCTCACAAACACTCAATCAACCTCGTGTTTCTCCACCAAAGGAACAGGCATCTGATGTGTCAGCTCCTCCTACACAAGTTACCTCACCTAAAGAAGCAGCAAAGGAAGAAACAATACAAGCACAAGTTGAGGTGGCGCAAGAAGCGGCGTTAGTAGATACCCCTGTGGCTTCACCTGCGGAAGCACCTGCTTCTACAGCAGTTGATAATCTTGCACCAACTGAGGCGCCTGCACAAGCCCAAGTAGCTTCAGAAGTACTAGCCACTGCACCTATACAAACCGAAGTGCCTGCACCGGTTGAAACCCCTACACCGATTGAGGCACCTGCACCAGTTGCGGCACCTACGCCAGTTGAGGCACCTGCACCAGTTGCATCTGCACCCGTTGAGACACTTGCACCACTTGAGGCACCTGCATCAGTTGCGGCACCTGCAGCAGATGCGGCACCTGCACCAGTTGCAGCACCTGCACCAGTTGAGGCACCTGCAGCAGTTGAAACACCTACACCAGTTGTAGCACCTGCACCGGTTGAAGCACCTGCACCAGTTGAAGTAACAACACAAGCTGAAGTACCACCACCAGTTGCAGCACCTGCGACGGTCGAAACACCTGTAGTAGTTGCAGCACCTGCACCAGTTGAAGCACCTGCGCCAGTTGAAGCACCTGCACCAGTTGAAACCCCTGCATTAGTTGAAGCACCTGTATCAGTTGAAGCACCTGCATCAGTTGAAGCATCTGTACCAGTTGAAGCGCCTGCAGCAGTTGAAGCACCTGCAGCAGCTGAAGCACTTGCAGCAGCTGAAGCACCTGCAGCAGCTGAAGCACCTGCAGCAGCTGAAGCACCTGCAGCAGCTGAAGCACCTGCAGCAGCTGAAGCACCTGCAGCAGCTGAAGCACCTGCAGCAGTTGAAGCAACTGCATCAGTTGAAGCACCTGCAGCACAAGTTGAAGCACCGGTAGCAGGTGAAGCAGCTCCAACAAACCAAGCAACTGCACCCGCAGAAGCACCTACACCAATTGAAGCGCCTGCATCAATTGAGGAGTTTAAACCAGTTGAGGCGCCGGCGCCCGTTGAAGAGTCTAAACAAACTGAAACATCTGCGCCTATTGAAGCGTCTAAATTAGTTGAGACCCCTGCACCAGTTGAAGAATCCAAATCAATTGAGGCACCTACATCTGTTGAAGCACCAGCACAAACAGAACCACCAGTTGCCAAAGAATCTCCTTCAGTAACCACTGAAGTCGCATCTGAAGTTCCTACCACTGTTTTAGCGCCTGCAACGGTTGAAGCAACTGCTACAGCTGAAATTCCCGCCACAGTCGAAACGTCCGCAGGTACGGAAATCTCCAGTAGTGTAGAAACTCCTGCAGTTGTAGACGATCAAAAAAAGATTGACGAGCCCGCATTACCGCCCACTCCACCAACGAGTCCCAAATCCACACCGGAGGCGTCAACTCCAGTGACTGAATCCGCTCCTAAAGTAGAATCTGAAGTGCAAAAAGAACAGCTCTCAGTTGAGACAACCACACCTGCACCCAGTAGTGTAATAGAAAGTCCAGCTACCTCAGAAACTAAATTAGAAGCCACGCCAGAAAAATGTCCCAAGGCACCGGAGTCTGCTAGTGACAGTCCTCCGTTGGGCCACACTCCATCCAAGGAGGAAGCTCCGTCGTTGCCACCAGCCAAATGTAAGTAGAAGAGAATCTCGAGATGCGCCAGCAGCTGTTAACGGCTTTGCACTTTTAAGTTCTCACCGAGTTCATTTTGCATTTTTCTCTTAGACTTTTACTAATATGTTTATAGTTTAGATGCATCCGATTTACGCGGAGACCGAAGCATCTATTCGTTTAGTCGGTCACCCGTAGAGCTCGATGTGTCCACATGTTTTCTTTTGTGCAGTTTTGTGTTTTGGTTTTTATGTTATTTTAATGACCGTACGTTTCAAAATTCGTTGTTATTTCACCCAGCTACCGAGGAGGCAGCGCAAGAGACGCGGCTTTGATAGATCAGGTAATAACAATTTGATACTTGGACCCAGCACAACTTTCAGTGTTATAATCTGATGGTTTTATTAATTTAGGATTTTATCATTTTTCACTTAATTCGCTGTCCACTTCATTACCTACAAGGTGATTCATCGTCCAGCTTTAGTGAAATTTCTCAAGATAATTTATTAATATTTATTTGTTATGTCTGAACATTGTCCAAATAGCTATGTGGATGTTGGGTTGCGTCCAAGTTGATGCAGTAAGTAGGGCATTTTGGGTAAAGACTCATTACGCATTCCAGAGACTTAAATGTTTACATTAATTATTTATCTTTATTTATGTTATTATTTTTATATATGTTCTAGATATACAACAAAATGAGTTTCGACCCTGCAGTCGTCTTTCCTTTGACTCTAGAAATAAAATAGTCGTTCAACCACAAGTTACACTTGCATATTATGGGTTCCGTACTTAAGAATAAGTCGGTTTAATTTTTTTTCGAGAATATTAAGATACCTTTGACCGCTTATAGATCTTCTATAATATATGTATACAAAATAAATAATAGCATTTGACAGAGTAGGATATATTTAGTGATTATAACCCGGGCAAAAATAGTTATATTAGAACAAAAAATAAAACAATGTACCTATATGAATCTGATTTTTGTAATAAGATATTTAATGATCTATTTTTACACATGCAAAAGTCCTTGAATTTATAATCTGTTGCTTACTCTATTTGAGATCTGGATAGTGAACGCAGGGTTCAACATGATATAAATTTCACGTTTGTATATCAACTTTCTGGATTTATGTATGATAGACTGTCAGTCAGACATATTATATAAGTGATGTTGTAAGTATTCCATTACGGGCGCGGAACCCTATAAACAACAGTTGCATACTATGTATGTTTTCATCAATTTTATGATATCAATGGTACACAAAGCAAAGACGTCCGCGCATGATTGTGTGATGCACTCATTAAAGAACGTTGTCTTTTGTTCAGTAACAGTGTTACAATAAATACCACACCGTTACTGAGGAAATTGTACCGTTTCTTCTTTTTGTTTTATTTGCTTCACATGTCTGTCACACATTGCAAGGAACATTATTCAATGCTTATCCATCGCGATACACTCTTCACGCATTAAAATTAAAACCGGTGCTCATCAACGGTATTGGGCAGCAAAGTATTCATCTTCAATAAAAATAACTCGGTCAAGGTAAAGGTCAAATCAAAGATCCTGTGCAGAAGCTGAAATGGCTCTCACTTTTTATAATGGCACTCACATTCCATTAGTTTTGGCGCGCGTGTTGAAGTGTCGAGACATGCCGAGGATTAGTGAGGCATATCTTTGTGTTAGTACTCGTAGTAATCGTTTCAGAACATTCTAGGAGTCATGGTTATTACAATGACATTGAAAATCAGTACAGCTGCCATAAAATATGGTGCCGTGACGTTGATGGTCACTGGATTTTAATCTAGCTACCTCACTACAATATTCTTTAATCAATCCATCGGTTCCTATTTACAAAATAATTCTCCTTGTAATGTACATTCTGCTTCGGATCTCTGCTAATACGACACTAAAGATCTAACTTTCCGCTTGCATCGTTCGACTTAACCAAGTAGCTCTGTTTTCCCTCGACTTTGTTCCAGGCCCTAACCGAGCTTGCTCTCTAATGTGACTGCCATACTAACGCAACGTGTAATCGAAAGAGAGAATAAGGACGGGATTAAATTGGTTGTGTAGCCGAGGAGCGCCGTAAGCCCGCGGAGAAGCTGCAGCTGAGCCCACCCGCCGTCGCCGACCCGCTTACTACCCCCGACAGCGAGCTGGAGGACGCAGCCGCGCTCGCGCAGTCCATCATCGCTAGCGAGTTGCAGCCCGCCGTCGCTTCGCCCGTGCCCGCCACACCCGGTTCGCCGCCTCCACAGCCGCCGGCGCAGGAACACGAACGACTTTCAGTAGCAGAGCCGGAGGCCCCCACGCCGCCTGTGGATCCGGTGTCACTCGCTCAGATCGGCGTCAAATTAGGCAAAGGAAAGTCCACCACCGCCGCACAGATAGCGTCTTCGGTATCGGAAAAGGCGGAGCCGCCGGCGCCCACCACCCCGACGGATACCAAGCCGGCGGACACCACGCCGGCGGAGGACACGAAACCGGCGGACACCAAGCAAGCTAAAACAAAGCCGACGGGCGTTAAATCGGCGGGCTCCAAGACGTCGGATACAAAGCCAGCGGACGCCAAGGCGAAGGGCATCAAGGCAACGGACGCCAAGGCGGCGGACGCCAAGGCGGCGGACGCCAAGGCGGCGGACGCCAAGGCGGCGGACGCCAAGGCGGCGGACGCCAAGGCTGCGGACGCCAAGGCGGATGACGCTAAGGCGGATGACGCCAAGGAGGCGGATGCCAAGGCGGCTGATTCCAAATCGGCAGACGCACCCAAAAAGAAAGTCGTAAAGAAGGTGGTGAAAAAAGAAAGCGCGACGAGCGGTGCCGAGGTACCTGTGCCGCCGCCACGTAAGAAGGAAAAGAAACCCAAAGAAAAATGAGCGCTTGCGTCACGCTCCTGACAGTTCCTCTGTGCCATAATGTTAACTCTCCTTTTTAATGTTAATTTCTAAGTATTTAATTTTCGAATATGCTTTTATGTACTGCGTAATCTTTAATTATGTTAGATTTAATTTTTATTACTCGTCAGTCGCGTCCGTGTATTTTCGTTTGTTTATTTTTTATTATTTTATGTTAAGTACCTACTAAGTCTTTTACTTTTATTTTAACAGTTACTATTTCGGTTTTATGTTGTGCAAATTAATTTACCAAAGGATGAGACGTATTTATTGAACGAAGTTTATATGTAATTTTGTATTAAAATCTATTTTGGAATATCTTTATTATTGAATAGTTTGTTTTCTTTTTTTCCACTTTCAATAGCACTGCTTGCCTCTGTTTGATGTAAAATATTTTGAAAAATCTGTTTTTGCTGGAACTATTCTATAGCCAGCTGTTTTTATTTGAGTATATTTTACAGACCCTCTAGCATAAATGTGGTAGGTACTTTCCACCCACACACTCTTATTTTATTAAAGAAAATATATAAATCTGGTAAATGGGCAGATGGCATAGGCATCTATGTACTAGTAGTAGATAACGCGGTTAGTCATGACCACATTTTTCTGTCGCCTAATGCAAATTATGCAAATTTCTGAATACCTGTCCACATCTTGTGGTGTATGAATACGATTAGGACAGTTACTGAAAACTGGCACGTTCATTCATAGTATAGTACACACACACATACAAATACCTGTAGTGCACACGGGTCAAGCCATGCATCTTGTGACGTATGAATATAACTAGGGCAGTTACTGAAAACTGGCACGTTCATTCATTGTATATACGAGTATAGTACACACACATACAAATACCTGTAATGCACACGGGTCAAGCCATGCATCTTGTGACGTATGAATATAACTAGGGCAGTTACTGAAAACTGGCACGTTCATTCATTGTATAGTACACACACATACAAATAAAGTAGTGCACACGAGTCAAGTCATGCATCTTGTGATGTATGAATACAACTAGGGCGGTTACTGAAAACTGTTCACAGTATAGGACACACACATACAAATACATGTAGTGCACAAGGGTCAAGTCATGCATCTTATGATGTATGAATACCACTACGGCGGTTACTGAAAACTAGCACGTTGATTCACAGTATAGTACACACACATAAAATTCATGTAGTGCACATGTCATACATCTTGTGATGTATAAATACAACTAGGGCGGTTACTGAAAACTGGCAAGTTCTTTCACAATATAGTACACACACATACAAATACCTGTAGTGCGCACGGGTCAAGTCATGCATCTTGTGATGTATGAATACAACTAGGGTGGTTACTGAAAACTGGCACGTTACTGAAAGCTATGTATACCATAGTATGAATAAACCTGCCAGTTTTCAGTAACCGCTCTAATTGTATTCATACATCACAAGATGCACACGGGTTGTTACACGTGGCCAAGCAATACTATTACATATTATATACTCTCTGCTATGTCTTATTCTGGATCGGGGTCGGATGTGTGTAAAGATGGTGTAAAAAGGCAGACCACGATATAATATTTTACTTTAAAATCAGTGGACGCGCGAAAGAAGTTTCTTGTAATTTTTGTCAATATTTGATTAGCAATAATACTTGTAAAATAAAATTAGTGTACAGTAATTATTAGTGCATAATTCAGTTCATTAAATTTAACATTTTCTTTCTGACTGGAAAACGAAAGGAGACTCGCGAGGCCGATGTCTACGTATTTTCTAATGCCGCCACTGTAAATAATAAAAAAACTACGAGTATCATTGTTTCTTCACCTATGAAAGCTCAAGGTATTGGCATATTTACTATGGAGAAATTTAATAATGCGGTGGTCACAAACCGCTATTACATTCCAAATTTTGCGCGAAAATCTTTTTTAACTACATATCACATCCATATGGTAAGCCGGCTGGTCGCGTGGTTAATATTAGTACCGCCTCACGGAAAACTGCAACCAAATAACAACTCCCTGGAGGGTTGGTGTGGTACTGCGAGTGAGGGAAATTAGAGAGAGTAGCAACGCGCGAGAGATACTTCTTGTATTGCAAGCGCTTATACGCTAAGGTAACCACTTACATCATGTGGGCCATATGCTTGCATGCCACCTTAAGTTGTTTAAAAAAATTCATAGGTGTATGTTTTTTTAGCTGCTACCACACACCAGTTTATTGGTTTGACTGCGTTTAAAGGCAGTCCGAGCTCACAAAAGCGTTCTGTTTTAGTGCTTAAATATCTCGGCTACTGACCAATGGCAGAATATTTTAACCAATGTGCTGATGAGTGCTGTAGATCCACTAACTAGTTAATAAGAGCTGCGCGTTCTACTTTACCCAACGACTCGTACCAGTGAATCGAGTTACTGCGTAATATCGGTCTCATAGGTTCTTCAAAGGTTATTTCCTTCATGGCTGCTACCCATATAACAGTAACCACTTCACATCAGAGTTGGCGTATGCTTGCCACTCAACGATTATTATAAATATACAAATTTTAGCGGTCCTCAATGCTCCTAAGATCTGTCTTCAACATTTGACTGTAAGTTCTTTCTGCCTAGCGACGATGTAGGATGTAACTTCACCATCTCACCCAGAATCTCAGTCTTCGTAGAAATAATGTGCCAGTGTTGGTCTTCAGCTTCGTGAGTTTCCCAACAGACAGATCTTTGGCGAAGACTTTGTTTCTGCTTTGGTTCCACTCTATTACCTCTTTAATATGAATTGTATTAAATTGGCGTATGTCTCTCCATGTGCCTTTGGAGATCTGCCTGTTCAGCCGTCTGTACTCTAGCGTACAAGCTGAAGACTGCAACCACATCTCACGTCTGACCTGGATGAGATTCTGCGTGTTAGTCGAGAGCTTTTGGTTTCTTTTTGGGCGAGGCTGGAGAAATTTAGCTCCTCCTGTATAGACAGTTGAGTTGAAAGTTTTCGGGGTTTTGGATCAGGGCACGAGATGGACGGAGCGTAGACTTCACCAGTCCAAGACCTTTCCAGCTTTATGTTAAGATTCCACATGCCTCTTACCATCGGGTGATCGCTTCCGGTTTTCACCCTGTTGATCACAGAGACATCATTGTACAAACGCCGGTTGGTCGTCAAGATGAAGTCTATCTCGTTTTTAGTCGGACCAGGCCCACTTGCGCTGTGGCGGCTTCTTGAACAAGGAGTTCATTATGAAGAGTTCCTTCTTCTCCATGAAGTCGACCAACAGTTGGCCCCTTTAGTTTCGTTAACCGATTCCAAATTGCCCCACTCTCAACTCGTCATTCTGTTTCGTGCCCAGATTTGCATTGAAGTCCGCCATCAGCACAGTGTAGTGAGTTTTAGAGGTCCGTATGGCCTTGGAGATGTCTTCATACATAGCCTCCACCTCATCATCAGGGTGTGTCGAAGTTGGTGCGTAGACCTGTATGCCTTCAGCGAATACATGGTAATTCTGAGTATAAGGTACGCAACCCTCGCCTACACAGGCTCGATCTTTAATACATTGCTGACAAGGGGCTTATGGACGATAAACCCGACACCGCCCTCCCTCCTGGTCCCGCCCTGGTCTCCCTCCCAGTAATAAAGCAAGTTGCCGGATTTAAGGATCACCGTGTCCTCCCCCTGTATTGGGACAGTCCTATTATATCCTAATGCAACTTGCTTATTTTCTCTTCCAGCTCCAATATCTTCTCGTCGGTCTTCTTTGTACGCGTGTTGTATGTTGCCAGGGCCAGTTCGTTTTGGTGGTACCCACAGCGTCGGAGCCGGGGATTCCTAGCACTCCCTGCCCTGCCGATACTCTGACCGCTACCGAAGTCGGGATCAGCGGGGTTGCGGTGACTGGGGGCCGTCTTATTCTAGTACTTATATAGAGGAGGTTTTTGCCGTAGTTGACACGCTTGACAGTCGGCAACCGCAGCAAGTCATTAAAGTACGCAGGTGACACACTGCTGCCCATCTCCTGGATATTTCCCTTAGTCGCCCTTTACGACACCCACGGGTTGAGATGGGGTGGCCTATTCTTACGTCGAACCCACACGGCACTTTGTACATACATACATATAGTCACGCCTGTCTCCCATTATGGTAGGCAGAGACTATATGAAACGCCAGGTTCACCGATCCAAACATACTTCTCTCGACTATTTCCTACACATCAACCTCTTTATATATTTTCGGTTTTATGCGCTTTTGCCACTTTGTAATGTAGGTAATTAATTCTAAGATCGACAGATGCAATGACAAAATATATAATGATCCCGGCGGGGATTGAAACCCGCTCTCACGCGTTATATAAACTTACCCATAAACTACCGAAAATATAAGATACCATATGGAATAGTGTGAACTAGTATAAAAGACAATTTCTTTTTAATACAGTTAAACTTGAGTCGTGAGTCCTTTCTGCATTTGAACGTTTAAATTAGAATTAAAATTATGGCAACTTCTACGGAAGGTTACTTTGTAAAGAGACATCTATTAAAGTACGAAGGTACTAATTTGTGATCAACAGCGCCATCTGAGCAGTTTCTATAACTATATGCATCAGCGTATAGATGTCGCTTTATCCAAAATATTGTTATTTAATTTTAAATGAAATATAATTTAAAATTAAATAACAATATTAATGTTTTAAATACTATATTTTGTATGCCGCAGAAAAAAAAAGTGGAATTTATAATACAAGTCGAAGAACATATATAATATAATAAGAACATACATAATAGATAGCGTTTACGATTACGTACCTGCAGATACGTAAAGAAAAGCTATGAATATTGATGGCGAAAATAACTCCTGGATCTATTTACTTACGTATAGTTACCACTAGGAAACTTGGAGTATTCATCATACTCCAAGTTTCCTAAAAGTGAAACGGACTTCTATGAACTTGTTGTTTTATTTAAAAAGTTATATTTCATAACTTTTTGGTTTATATCAATACATCAACGTCGTATCTACTCGTACATCAAATCTTCACTGTCAGGTGAAAAGTCGGTCAATGTGAATTTGGTTTTCCAAGAGTTTCTGGAAAACTGTACACGCTACCACACTGAAACTTATGTGAGGACCTTCGAGGAATGCCCTATACAAAAAAAAAATCGTCTAAATCGATTCACAATGAAGATATCGTGTAACAGTCGAATAGACAACTTCCTCCTTTTTATGAAGTCGGTTAAAATGGCACACGTCAAGGCTAATCCTATTATTAATAGGTATTATAAATGAAAGTTTGTATGTATGGATGTTTGTTACTCTTTCAGCTTAAACGGCTGAACGGATTTGAATGAAATTTGGCACGTAGGTAGATAGATTATGATCTGGATTAACACATAGGCTACGTTATTTGACTCCACGCGGGCGGAGCCGCGGGCAGCAGCTAGTCCTACATAATTAAAACTGATGCACCTACAGCGCATCGCTACGTAGTATTAATAATTATTCTATTATGTATTATTGAACCTACAGATATCATTTTTAGGCGATGAAATTGATAACAGAGGTAGGTAGCCAGCCATATAGGTAAAGTCATTATATTGAGTCTATAGAAACTCTCTTCAACAGTTTCTATAATTTAATTCCTTGCAAGATACAAACGAAGTTGATCGATCATTCTGCGAGGTCTATAATACTTGAAGGCTCTACACTAGACAAAAGTCAACCAAACTTTGCCTTTGTTTATAGAATATAGAGAACGAAGATGAATACGTGTTGTAAAAATTAAACAGTAAAATCCATTTCATAACAAATCGTATCTAAAGGACCTATTAGCAAAAAATATTTATATTTCATAGTTTTTTCAAAATTTACGCTAATTGACAAATATCCTAATGCAATTAGTGAGTTTAAGAGATGTAGGACGCATCAAAGCAGTCCGTCTGGGGAAGTACCTCCACCTCACAGAAAACCGCAGCCAAATAACAACTCCCTAGAGGGTTGTTGTGTTCCTGCGTATGAGTGAGGTCATACTTAATGTATTGCGAGCGTTCATAGGCTACTGTTACCGCTTTCCATCAGGTGGACTCTATGCTTGTACGCCTCCCGACGTTGTATAAAAGAAAATAGTGACTCAATTATTCAGTCAGTTAGAAATCACAAACCAATAAACCGTTTGATATCGCATGGAGGACCCCACTGACACGCCAAAACGTAGTGTTTTAATGCCTAAATATCACAGCGATTCGAACCTATTGACCATAGATAACAGAATCTATTATCTATGCTACTGACCAATGGAACATTTTAACCAATAAGTCGATAAGTGATGCGATGTTGATTCGTGAAGTAACCATCAAGAGGTACAAATTCTACTATACCCTCCGGCTCGTAGCCATGAGCATTATTACTACGTCAAATCGTCTTATTGGGTCTCCATAAGTTATTTTTATTTCCATACGAACCCGAGTGCACGAGTTCGATTGTGCACTTGACGGGTTTTACTTTTGTTGTGAAATGTGTAATACTAAAAAAAGGATTATCAAAGACGTTTAAAATCAACAAACGTTAAAAATAAAAGAACATACATTCCTAATCCAAAATACAAAACACAGCGTAAGATGGTTCGTAACTTCGAACGCACGAGAGTAACCTGTAGGCGGGGACGGTAGAAACGAGTCTGTAATTTGCTCAAAATTGCACTAAGAAACAAACAAGCTTCTAGTTCAGTAATTTTATTCTTGTTCTTTCAACTGTGTTATTATAATGTACGGCACATACAAAGTTGTTGTTCGCCGTTTCTTCGCTATAGCATTGTTTTTTTTATCGCTTATGTCACATATATATCGCAGAGAAAGGAGGATATCAGGGATTTCACGAAATACTTAAAAATATCACGGCAGGTATCGAATAATCTTTTCTATTGCGTCTTCCTGAAAGGTTTGATTCTGACTGTCTGAATCAGACTCAAATGTTAAACTTATTTCGACGAAAGATTACTATAATAGTGTTCTTGCAGAGTGCCATGAACCAACCGGTCATGGTAAAAGAAGATACTATTTTCTCGAAAATACTAATTTTTCCATTGACTTATTCTCAATTCCGTTTTATGTTATATCGATCAGAAAGAGTATTCGACATGTGCCTTGATTTCGTGGTATTCCTAGGGATTTCGTGAAATCCCCTTTATCGTCATTTCCCTGCGACATATTCATAGGTACCTAGGTACATTGCTTACATACTTACACACATAACTATTTAAACAGTCCGTTAAACCGACAAGTAAAGATTATAGTTTTGGATTTTGCTTTTGATATTAAAGTATGATACTAATATTAGAAAACAATCTTGTAGAAAACTCATCGAAGATGCGATTATATTATATTATTATATATACGATTAAAGGCATATGTATAGATAAGATGCAAAACTTTTGTTTCCAGAACAGTTTTTTTTTCTAAATATTGGTTTTAGTTATGCTAATGCAATGAGAATATAAAAAACCAATATATATATAAGTATACAAGTTCCACTAATATTTTTTCTTTAATTTAAAACCTTATATTTAATGTATGTTATGTATTACATATACATATATATACGAATTTGTCAAGCGTCCTACCCGCAGGATAAGTAATTAGGTACGTAAAAAAGTTTATGACTACCCTCAGTCTATATATATCTACGAGTCAAACGTCATTTTGTCGCCATGAGTAGATATTTTTCGCGCGGCTTTGATCCTGAGACTTTTCTCTAAATGACGCTGCATATATAATTGATACCATACAGGACCTTAGCTTCTTGTTTTAGACTTTGGTTCGCCGTCGAATTTCTTCAATTCGGAGACTCTAAGACAAACCTCTCCAGCATATCTCTCTATGTTATTGCACCATTTATTAACGATTTTATTTTGCTTGCCTTGTTTGTGTCTTGTGTGGGTCAAATCTAGTAAGTAATTGAAATTTTGCCCCCTTCCTGTTCTGATGACAATAGGTACAATTATGTACCTATATTCAGTATCATTGTAAATCTAAGATGGCCGCCGCCATAAAATGGCGGATTGTAACTATTTTATACAACGTAACAATACATATAAAATGTATATGTAGGGTATCAAATGAAAGGGCTTGAGTGGTAGAATACAGTACAATATGAAAAAATTGAAAGGACAAAAATGTCCTGCCAGAGATCCAAATTTACTAAATCTACCATAGTCCAAACGTAGCCCAAACATGGGCCAAATGTTGCCTGAACTTAATACTTATAAAACTTATTCAAATGTGACCGATTAAAAAGGGGAGGCAGCAAAGAAATAATAGTAAAAGTTTCTTTGGCTCGGCTGTTCTGTTTCGTCATTCTTTCATCCTGCATTATTTCTACATGTCCGAACCAACGGCACATGCCCTTTCTTATCTTAACACAGACACTCTCTTTAAGCCCAACTCTCTTTATTATTACGTCATCATTACGAACGCGGTCAGCAAGCGTTACGTCACAAATGTTGCGCAATGCACTCATCTTAACCCCATTAATGAATATCACATCATCATTTATCATAATTTCAGCCGAAGGACGTCCACTACTGCGTGACATAGGCTTGTCCCTTAGACTTGTACAGCAATCGGTCCTGTGCCGCTCGCATCCATGGGCTACCTGCGATCTCTTGTAAACTAAGGGTACGGTTGTTCGCTCACACCGCAGACTATTTTTATTTTTATTTTGAAATAAAATGTAGCCCATATTACTTGCTGATAATGTAGCTTTCTATCTGTGAAATTATTCTTAAAAACGGTTAAGTATTTATTGAGTTTATCCATTTCAAACTAACATACAAAAATTCAAATCTTTCCTCTGTATAATCATATAATCACATCAACCCTCACTCGTCCCACTGCAGGGATATGGGTCTCCCTTCAACCGAAACACCACGCTCAAAATGCGGATTGGCGGAGGCCAGTATTTTCAAGTCGCCCGAGGGCCACTGACTTAGCTTAACGACTGTCATCTATCGACAACAGCCGGGACCGATGGCTACAAGTGCCCTTTGAAGCACGGAAAAACTCGAGATAGATTAACCCATCCATAGACAGGCTGAGGTCGTCCTTGCTGCGTTTTCGGTTAGAATGACACGTGCAACGACGTTCTGTATAATATTAATGTATAATTAAAGTATAATTTTGTTATATTTTAATAACTTAAATACGAGTAATATTAAATTTGTCGGCCCGAGTAGAAACCCAAGCAGGCCCTCAGGACTCTCTGCTCGTTAGCAGTCGAAGAGGAGTAGTTGGAGTTATGTTCTTGGAAGCGTTTTGTAATGGCATAATATAGTTAGTACGAGTAATATTTGTTTTCTTGAAACCGGCACACTCTACTTAGCATTTTAGGGGCCTACTTTCAGCTTTGTCTTCATTGACCGCTCAGAGAGAACTCATTGAAGCAAATGGGTTGGGGGTGGGATTATTAAGAAGCAAGTCGCGAGTAACTTCGGTGAATATGCAGCACATCACCTTTCGACGCCTCTGAAGCTCTTACAAAGGTACTGTATCGGCCAGTATCGGCCTAATTGTTGGCTAGCTGAAAATAGCGGTGGAAACTGGTAACAGCTTTATCAGGCGGATAGATTTTTTTTTATGCAACGTCGGGAGGCATTCAAGCATACGGACCACCTGATGGAAAGCAGCTACTGTAGCTTACTGACGTTTATAATATATTAAGTAGCACTCGCGCGATGCCTCTGCTGCTTATACAGCAACTCCTTAGGAGCTTACTGGTGACCTCACCACTCACAGGAACACAACAAACCCCCAGGGAGTTGTTATTTGGCTACGATTTTCTGTGAGATGGAGGTACTTCCCCAGACAAGCTGCTTTGATGCGCCCTACCTCACTTAAAAACATCCAAACCAAGACTAACAGACATGTTCATGCACACAAAATGTTTGTCTTGTGTAGGAATTGAACCCACGAGTGTTGGTGTCAAAGTCGCGTCATTCACGACTGAGCCACCGAGCTCGTCAGAATAACATGAGGTTTTCAATAACATGAAATAAATACGAAATTTTATATTTTTTTAATATACCTATTACCGTCCATAAAATAAAGCCTTTATAAGTAGAAAATACTAGTGACCCGGCCCGGTTTCACATGCACTAACTACATCCATATACATTCAAATATCATTATATTATAACGTTACCTTATTGTAGCAAAATATTAATAATTTATTCCTAGCCTTAAACCTTTCTTGATTATCGCTCTTTCTTTCGGTGAAAACTGTATGAATATCCGTATACAGTTTCTAGAATTAGCCTTAGGCTGTTTATGAATTATAAAACACAGGTGGCGGAGGACATTATAATATGTAGTGAAGATATAGGTAACAATAATTTGTATTACTGAAGAACTAAAACAATTATGTATAAGTTACACAGACTTTATATGTATGTAACGTATATACCTACCTACTATAGAAAATGGTATATCCGAACAGTCAATAGGTATCACTGTTATACGAAAAATAGGCAAGTACAAGATAATAAATTTGACAATTCCGAATTCAGATACACTGTAGATTTTGAAATAGGTTACTACATTGAAGAAGAAAAAATCATAATTACCTACTATGATTGGGAAAAAATCATTGAACTAAGTTAATAATATAATTACAAACAATAACAACATTGTACTGTTCGGAGATTATGTGCATGATCTAAAACAGAGTTGTCCAAAGCACGGCCTACTTCTTATGTCTGTGCAGCCCGCGGCCCGGGCGCGCCGCGGCGTATACTTGATCTAATACCACAAATACGTAAATATTCCTTTCATAAGATTATTTTGAAAGAGTATTATCCTATTTTAAGGCATACGAATTACTTGAATAAATTGATTATAAAGTTGTACAGTAAAGAACTTAAGCCAACTTGTATGGGCATGTGAACTAAACTTATTAAAACTAAAATTATTTAAAAAAAATACTACAACAGAATGACATTTTTGCTAGTCATAAAGATCAAAGACGCACAAATATGCGCCTGGCAACAACTGATATTAATGTTGATATCGATATAATTGTAAAAGATACATTAGCGAAGAATTGTAACTGTATTATTATACTCTCTTCAAAAAATTAAAGTATTTCTGCGGCCCTCCAACTTATTTTGTGGTTTGTATTGGCCCGAGATCGTAAAGGTTTGGACAGCCCTGATGTAAAGCATCGTTTTATCAAATAACGCTTCCTGCACGTAATAGTGAGAGTGAGATTTAGTTAAATACTAAAACGTTTAACTAAATTAAATAGCACTAAAATGAGATTTTTTAATAAGAGTAAACAAACTAGAGCATTTTAAAAATACATAAGTACTCTATTTATATATATATATACCCTCTACTATATATGATCAAATCAAAAAGTTCCAGTTACATATTACCAAATTTATGATTAAGATTGATTATACTGCCCTCTATTGAAAAAGTTTAGCATTTTAATAATTCCTCAATTCTCCCTTCTCGACATTTTAAGCGACCAACCGGCGAACGGCGGCGCGGCGCGCGGTCAGAAGCGATAAACGAAAAGCAAGCAAAGCAAAGCAAAAGCAGCTTTAACCAACCAGTTTGACGCGAGTCGTTGTACGAGATAGTAATGTCTCTCGATATTGTGAAGTAATGTTCACATTTGCAATGTTTATAAACAGATTTCGTAAAGAAATAGAAAATAACAACATTCCTTCTTGATTAAAATTTGGGTTGTTGGTGTATTAACATTTAAATTCATGTGTTCATCGGGATTTTGATGTGAATTCGTACGTTTTATTCGAGTGTGTAATCTTGTGTCGGCGAGAACTCTGCATCGTAGATTTTGTTGGACGTTTGTTGAAAATGGAATACAAATATTGTGGTGAACGATATGGACCGATAAAGTTAAACGTCCGTCTATAGTAACTCTCGAGAAAATAGGATTCTGCAAGACTTAAATATGAGGTGGTTGTTATTTGTGTTGTTTCTGCCTTCCTGTTTGGCTCATCTTAACCTTTACCTGAGCAGTGCTGAAGTTTGGAGGTTGCTGGGTAAGTCATAAATTGTTTTTATCGGTCATATAGTTATTATATAGTTTTGTGGCCAAAGTAGGTACTTGATGTACTTGCTTATCGCGTGCTTGCGAATCGTTCTGATAAATCTCGTAATCTGATTACGATAGTTGAGTCTACGTTATGATTGTATATCTTAATTCCCTCAGAAACTATCGATAGTTTAGTCGGTATTATTACTACTTACTACTTTGTTAACCTAATACATACTCTATTATAGAACAAGCGGAACGGTACTCAATCAAGTCTCATATAAATAGTCCAACTTGCCCTTGCCAGTTTTATTAATTTGATCTGACCCACTATTTTTTTATAGACATGCTCAATATTTTAAACTAATGACTAAAAAAACGTTGGCGTCCAGTCAATAGGTAGATAGCTACTTATCTAGATTTCTAATTTGATTGTCAGATTAACCAAAAATTAACTTTTGTACCTATCAAGTGTAGTATATATATACACTATAAAATAATATAACTATAAAAATATCTATATAGGGAATTAGGCTTGAAGTCCATCACGCCAAATTCTTTGCAGGTAAGCACAGAGAACCGAAACTAAAGAACTATAAAATTATAATTCTTATATATTATATTATGTAGTTTCGTAAACTTTTGCGGGTGTTTGTAGTTATTTTTTATTGCAGTTTCCTTGAAAATAGTTTTCGAGCATAAAATGAAGTTTTCAACTTTTGATTAGTTTTCGACTACCTACATTTATCACTATTATTTAATATTATATATTTATTAAGGGATTTTTCAGGTCAGTTAGGTTCATGCAGCTGTGATGTCCTAAGCTTGATGATATTCAAAAAACAATCGGCACGTTATCAAAGGTATTAGTTTATTAAATAAAATGTTAGTACCTATTTAACATAACTAAAACCTCAACAAATTAACTTGAGTACAGGGAATTTGGTAGAATATTAAACATGCAAGTACGAACTCAAAATCAAATTTTTCTACAGCACTATGCACGTGTAATTTAATGTTAAATAAAAAGTGGAGCAAAAAATTCGTTATCAAAATTGTTAACAATGTAAAGTTCAAATCTTAAGTTTGATTTAGTTAAATTTTATATTCATCGTGGCACCAGAAACAACAATAGTGGATGTAGAGCAGAAACAATAGCCTAGCTTTTGACCACTTATTCGAAAATTGAATCTCCTATATAAATGACTGCTTTAATATTTTATTTTTCCTCGGCTTCTAAAGGTCCCATCATGGTGTTGAATAGCCTACTTGTATAATCCCTCAAGGATTTGGATATCAAATGCAAAAAGATTTTTCAAATTTGACTTGCAGTTCAAGAGATTAGCATCTTCAAACAAACAAACTCTTCCGCTATACATGTTAGTGGAATGCTTTCCAAAACGGCGAATCTGTAGTTTAACAGTAAAATTTATATTCAAAACTCGTTCCATCGTATTCTGTGCCTCTTTGAGGATCTGCACACACAAAGAACCTTCCGTAAAATAATATAATGAAGAGTTAATGTAGATAATGAGCGGTGATAGCGTACTGGAGAAAGAACCAGCCGACCGGTCCCTAGTTAGTATCCTGGTGTGTTTACGATATTAGCGTGGAAATCAAAGTAGGCACTATAAAAAAGCTGATTAAAAGGTAGCTGTTCTGTTTTACGTCATAGTTCTTCACTGTAGTGAAATTATTTCAGATAAGTATGCGTCAAGCTTTACACTTACACCTTTGTACCGTTCGTATATCGTACGTTATATAATAATAGTAATAAGTATAAAATGAATGAGAAATCTTCATCATCAATTATTTCCTCCCTATTACTACAATGTTTTTTTTTACCACAAACAGAATCCTCTAACTATCCATCTATCCTCACCTGCTTATGATTGCATCCTGCCAACTCGCAAACAGGATCACGGGCCAGGATTCATGACAAAGGAAAAAGCCAAAACATACTACCTTAAGGGGCGTACATACATACGAGTGAATGAGTTACCAGTCAATTTCTGTAGAGTTATTGCTTTAACAAGTTTTGCAAGTAGTTACCTGTTACAGGACCTTACCGTCAGGCGTACCGTATGCTTACCAATTTTATTTATCATCAGACGTAGTATAAAAAATAGCCGTTCTATTTTTACAATACATTATAGTTCTACACTATTGATAGCCAAATCCTTGAGGGAGGTTATAGGTTATTCAAACATCATGATGCGACCTTTAGAAGTCGGAGGAAAAAGAAAATAGTAAAGAAGTTCAATACGCGCGGACGTAGTCATGGGATACTGCTAGTCATTTATATAGGAGATTAAATTTTCTAATAAGTACGTTAAGCTTTACACTATTTACATTTGTATCGTTCTTATGTCGTACGTTATAAGAGTTACATTCGCGAGAATCGATGCTTCGAGTGTTAATCGTGATCTGCTCTTAGCTGTACACGTTAACCTAACATTACCTAAGTTACAAAAAATATCCCTACTAATTACAGCTACAAATTCAGGTAGAGAGTTACCTATTCCTAATTAGGTATATTATCTAACTCCTTCCTATTCACACTATCTAATCTCAATCTAACTAATGATCCAATCCGGATAGATAGTACGACATAATGAGTAAAACTCATTACCGGTAGTTAGTAAGTATTTAAACTACAGTTATTATGCTTATTCTAAATACTCTAAATAACTACTTATCTACCTAATGTTATTGAATTGTAGTCTATTCTAATCTTGATTACCATATCAACTTGTTTCGGTATTTTGCTAATTGATCAGTTCATATTGTACACAACTCAGTGCACGTCAAGCTTGATAATTTGAACTTTGTCACGTTCTTATGTCGTATAAATAAGAGTCACAATCATACGAGTGTTAGGTGTGATCTGCTTTTAGCTGTACAATTAATTAAAGTGTCTCATGAAATCAGTGAAGATTTATTTTTTCACAATAAGCATGGCATACGCACCGACTTGAGGACACTTACTTAAGGAAAATCACAAATATCAACTAAGATTTTATTCTAAGATGCACAAATATAAATACATTTTAAGTAGATATATAATACTGGAATTCAATTAAGGGAGGATTTTATGATATAAAAGATATACCTATTTATATGTCACTTGAAATCAATTATGAAATGTGCTTCTGAAAATGAGATTATTTATATACAAGTAGAAAAAGCTATCCAGTGATTCGCCGCCATATTGGTAAATGCCTCATTCTTTTTCATTAGCCAATGCCTAATAAATCAATAACTAACTAGACTGCAAAACGATACAACGATATATTAATATGTAGCTCGACTGGGGAAGTATCACCTGACAAAAGACTAGCTAAATGTCAATTCCATAGTGGGTAATCGCAAGAGATCGTAAGCTTTTTTGCTATCGGACCAAAATATCAAAAACCATTCTTTGCGAATTTCAGCCACAATGTAGGCGAAAACGTTTAATAAATCAAACAGTGAAATACGAATAAAAAACTAGTACTGTATGAAAACCAAACTAATGTCTCTGGATACATAAAAGTCTATGGTCTCTGGTCGCAAAGTCAATAAATTTGGACCACTTTAGTCCTACAACAGTTTTAGGCGCGGCATGAGAGGGGGAAAAAGTATATTTTACAATTTATGTATAGAAAAGGTTACGCTGGTCCATTACGTTATGCGAAATGAGTATAATTAAATTGCTCAGCATATAGTTTAGTATCAAACTAATGATATTTTCAGTGTCGCCGTGCATATTTCTTCTAATGAAAAACTTGTATCATTACTTTCCTCCATCGTAAATAATTGAATTTCATAAAAAAAAATACCGATAACGTACAGAAGTTTCCGTTCTTGTGGACACATTGATACACGCACCCTATTTTGTTGATTAAGAATGAGTCAAAAATAATAATTTGATACACATAATAATGACTTCATGTTTAACCAATAATCAAGGAACCCTTGAATACTGGTTCTATTACTTGTGTAATTTAACATATTTACCATATAAAAATCGATGCAAAATGCGGAAAAGCGCGGCGTACTTAGTTATTCGGCGACTTCATATAGGCTACAGAAGTCAACAAGTGATTAATTAGAAAATTTAACTGCGTGGGCGCTTTACGCATTTAGTGCCTAGTAATATTAATAATTTAGTGATAAATTCTTACAATTTATGAGGAGCCCTTGCTATGATACGCACATTTTACTTTCCCTTCGTCAAAACGGCATATCCATTCACTTGTGTTACTTTTTATATATCATATGATACGTAGACTGACATAACAAATCGAACGTTAATATATCTATGCATCTATACATCTATCTATTAAACATCCATGCGTCCGAGTAACTGGTAACGTTACCTCGATTGTACACAATAGTATACAGTACGTTTGCGTCATCGACATGCGCCTTTAAATAAAAGTTCTTTCATATAAGTTGATAAAAAAAGCAATACATATTCTAGGTGCAATTCAACTTGCCTTGTTACGTGCCGTGATACTTCGAATAAACTTGATTGAATCTTCACATGCCAATTCCATTTACTATCTTTTTACTTACATAGGTCAAAACCAGTACAATAATTTGGAGCATTTACTTCTTCCAAACATTGAGAATTGAATTGATTTCTTCCGAACACCTCTCGTAATTGCTCTACAAATAATTTACAAAGGAGATTTTTTTCTTTGTCCTTTTTCCGAATTTGTCACGTCGTGTTATTGTGAGTGAAAAAGATTCATATACAATAACATTATGGTTTATTGTGTACATTGCAGTGATATATTAGTTACCTTAAAGTGAACATGTTCCTAGAATACAGATGGTCTGTTTTGTTCAATGTCCTAAAAAAATAACATAGATTTGGAAATTATTATCAATTTCAAAGTTTATTGAATGTTTGTGTTCTGCCTCTTATATCTAATATGAGCTGTGATATTCAATTTCACATCAGCGCATGCGAAGTGCTTGCATTGTGTGTATTATTATATCATATACCTAAAACATCTACGTAGCACTTTAAATCTGAGGTACACAGTGAAAAGAAATTTTAGGGGTAATGAGGAAAAACAATGACAAATTATTATATTAAAAGACCAGGGTTTGTTTTTGCACAGAAGACTTTCTATATTTCGGCTATCTTGTTTATCTATTTCTGGATTTTGTCTGTCTGTATAGGTACTATTGCTCTCTTATATTTTGTTTATCTGTTATATCTGAAACAATAAGGGTTTGATTGTTTTATTAATTAATGCGCTTACAGAGAAGTATTCTACCGAGAACTCATAAGTGAAATCATAATATTCTATTTTCATTGTCATTTCTATAATATATATACAATATATATATATCTATCATTGTACTCTGCCTAAATTAAACATGCTTAAATGATATCTCCAAAATATGTAAAGACACAAACCACTTCAACTTTAATTAGACAAACGTCACAACCAAAAGCTCACAGCTCGTCATTTCCCTTTTGAGAGTAAGCCGAAGTGACATATTTGAAAGGGCCCGTGCGCTCGCGCAGGTAACAGGCTTACTTCGACGTTCAATGCGCACGTTTTTTTGAATAACTATTGTAAGAACCTGCGGTTACTGCCTGAGATCCATCTTTGTCAACTAGAAAAACAGCTGTCCTTTGTTATTGCTCAAAAATTATAATAATAAGGGCCCAGCGTGATCTATAACAAGCGAACGGTATTTTTCTTTGTCCTTGTGTGGAGTTATTGAGCTTTTAATGGTTACAGTACAAGAGTTCGGGTAGGTAGTCCACTCCTACTCCAGGAGTTCAAAGTATCTCCGGAGATACTTTGAATCTTTGTAACAGGTAAAACCTCAATTATTTCCCGCCTCCATACCAAATGTGAAGAAATTCGATTCGAGTATTATTAGTTTTAAACGACGTACAAACATACATTTTTTTGCTTCATGTAATTTTTGTAAGAATTCCTGAAGTAGGTATACCTCCTAAATAAAATCAATATCTTCGCCAAATCCTTGGGCTTAGGTAGCGGACCCCGCCAATCCTAATGTATTAGGAAACGTAATAACGCTAGGAAGAAGACTCTTACAAGTCTTCAGGATTTTTGATTGCGTACAAAGTTGAACAGCTCTTTGGCGCGTTGCAGGGACTGTATTCGGACTATGTAATCGTATAATATCTATTGACCAAACCATATATTAAATCTGTGAATTTTCAACTCTATTAACCATATGCGTCGCAAAATTTATTCGGCACAGACATTTACTTGAACTGGTAATATAACATGAAATATAAACCTTTGGGTGCATACCTATATCACAACAGTTTTGAACGCGTCTTATGTTAAAACAAACATACGTTTAAGGTGCGGTAACATATTCTTATGAAATGTTATTTATTATGGACGTTAACAACATTAAAATTAACATATCTCACATCTTCATATGTTATCAGTTATTTCCATCAGGCATGTGCAGGCATATCGGCCAACACGGTCTCATCGCAGCGGGTATGCTGTATTAAAGGTAGTAATTTATTTCGGATGACATTTATGGAGACGCCATGGAGCAAAGCCAATAAAGTAACGCCTAAAATGTGTATTTTAACGCGCCCAATCGAATATTTAATCTCGGGTTTTCATTAGATAATCAAACGTACGCAAAAACTTTCAAATTTTATTCACTTCAACCATGACTTCACCATTGATATTGGATACCTCGTTCTCGTTAAGTCGCCCACGGCCCGTCGGGGAAATAATGTATGGCACTTTATAAATACGTTAGCAACTTCCTACGTAGAGATGGCGAAGTTTGATCTGGTGAGGCAGTTGTTATTGCTACAGTGGCCAGAATGCGTCGATAGTGGCCAGGGTTGCGTGGCCGCGGAGGCCGACGCGCGACCCGAGCACCAAGGGCAGTACTTATCAGTCGACAGCATGCTTTATGGAGAGCCCTATCGTTCATCTGAATTCTTGCCTTTAGACCGATGCAAGCTAAGAGAAACTTGCTATTTCTGGCAGTGGAACTTAATACATGAATTTGTTTTTTTATGCCGCTTAGATGGCAACAAGCATAGGCTCTGCCTGATGATGCCTATGGACGCCCGAACTAGAGAGATTCTCAAGGTTCTCAGGCTTTGCTGTCTCAATATACTAATCGCGTCTTTTTGAAGAACATCATGCTGCATATTGGGACAAAATGGGCTGATAGTTCATTTCACAGCAATAACAACAAAATCAAACAAAAACAAATGCAATAGTATTTTTATTGTTGTTTAAAACAAATATACACAAATATGTTACGCTCTACTGTTAGTTCGGGAGCTCGCAGCAAAATTGAACAATGATTTTGCAGAGAATGGCGTTTTGATATAAGTTAGATTACTATAATTAGAACCGATTAAGGCTATTGGCCAGTTATAGTCTATTTAAGTTTAAGTTTAATGAAAGTTTGAACTTGTCGATTTTTTTTTACTATAACAAAAGTGATCTTGCAGAGGATGGCGCTTGGTATATATGCAAATTATATTGTCCCCAATATAATTTCTGACCGCCATCTCATTTAGAGGTTAGGTTTGATTTTTATGAATTTTTAAAAACGTCATTTTAAAAAATTCATAAAAATCAAACCTAACCTCTCAAAAATGTCATTTTAATTAATTGGCAAGGTGCACCATTTGCAGATGAGTTTGGCTTTGTCTCTAAAGATGACAGCGTGCCACTTATACCCAAATCTTTTAATCTTAGTGATTACCGTTTGAAATTAAAAAATGCTCGTAGACAATTTAACCTCACACGCGTGATGGGATTACAGATAAGAGGCAGCCTTTCGAAATGCTATTAATCTCTTTTTAAGCGCGCTCTCAGGTCTCGTGTTGGGTCGTGTCAAAAGCTGGTTAACTGAGGTGCCCGGGGGTGCCCGAGTGCATTGTGTCAGGACCATTGCCCGGCAGGAGCGTAGGTAGAGTACACAATTATTTTTCATATGGGAGTGTAGGTAGTCGTTTAAATCATAGCTTTAAATCACAAGTATGTATGGTATGAGAAGCGAAGACGTCACACAATCATACATACACTAGCTGCACCCCCGACGTTGCGCGCGCGTATCTCGGTATCTCGTAAGAACAGCTTTTTCTACTTTCTTTTTCCTCGGCTTCGAGGGGTCGTATCATGATGTTGAATAGGATGTGAATAGCCTATAACCGTCTTCAAGAATTGAGCTGTCAAATGCAAAAAGTTTTTTTTTAATCCGACCGATAATTTCAGAGCAAACTCTTCCACTTTATATATTAGTATAGATATGCAGGAATATTGAGCGATATATACAACGCAAAAGTGGAAGGATGTAGAAGTCACGCTTACAAGGACCAAATTGGTCGTGTTTTATCCGAAGGTTACGTCTGAAGCCAAAGAAAGCGGCGAGCGTGAATGAAAAGTGTTGTAAATTGTTATAGCAGTGAGCAGGACCGCATCTTGTGGCGCTCGTTTCTGCCGATCATGCAATTGATGTTACTGATAGCATATATTTTTGGAAATAACCATAAATTAAAAATTATATAAAATTATCATTTTTAATTTATGGAGCGGATTTTTAATTTTTTACTTCGGAGCTTGTATTGTGAAAAAACTGTAATAATTTTATTATTTTAATCGAGCAATTTAATTTACATTAAATTTAAATTACATACATATATACAATTTAGATAGTTTCGCCAGGTTTGGCATAGTTTTAAAATTGAAATTTTGAATAGAAATAAAAACAAAACTAATTTTTGAGAGATGACTGATGGTTGGCCTGGTCTAACATAGATCTTTAGATACACTGACAGTATAAAATATGTGCATAACCTTGCATTTAGAGAAAAAACTGGCAAAATAGTGACATGCTAGGTAACAACTAATATCTGTAACATTCGGGTCAATGAAGACCGAAACCTAAATAAAGTAAATTCTATTGTACTTCACATAAAGTGCAAATATGCGCATCGGGCATGCCCATGTATACATTTAGTTGGCTTTGACAGTAAATATGCTGGTAACCCAGTTACATTCCAAGAATTTTTAAGTACTTATTACCCCCCAGATGAATAATGAGATGACACGTTACAGCATCCGTTGTAAGGAGATCCTCGAGCAATGTCTAAAGTTACGTGGCTAGAACTGCGGTGGGTGGAGAAAATAACAAAAAACCTTACCGTAAGTAATTCGATACGTGATTGCCGTGTAGGGTTTCGTCTAGACACCGTAACCTCTTCACACACTCATGGACGAAATTACTACTGAACGGGCTGGTGTAACTAAAAAGTAAATCGGTTGGTAAAATTAGACATATTAACTTTCTGTTAAGCCATTCGCTTGGCTAGGGTACTTTGTGGATTATGTACCAATTTTAAAGTTAACTAAAGTCTAACTTTTAAGTTAATACACCGCCGAATATATTACGATAAAAATATTGGTCACTCTGTAAAATGACATTCTCGAAAAAAAAACTACATTGAAACAGTGAACGAAAAAAACAGTGTTTTTTCACTGCATTGAAACTACATTTTTAATGTCAATTTTTCAATAAATACAACGTGTTAAAGACTGTATGTAGTAGTTAATAGTAATCTTAAATATGATGAGCTTGGCGGTGGCGGAGTGGTTAACAATCGCTAGTGTAACATCATGGGTTTGATTCTAACACAGGACAAACATGTGTGTGCATAAACTTGCCTGTTTGTCCTAGTCTGGATGTTTCTAAGAGAAGTAGGGAAGTAGCATCAAAACTACCCGACTGAAGTACCTCCATATCCCAGAAAGCCTTATTCAAATAACAATTCCCTGGAGGCTCGTGGTATTCCTATGAGTGAGTGAGATTACCAGTTAGCTCTTAAGAAATTGTAGTTTCAGTACCGGGGCTTGCAACATAGGTTACGGTAATCTCTCTCGCGTTATATTGATATGAATGTCTTTAAATATAAAATATTTTCAGTAAATTAATGATTACTTCATAAAATATAGAGCGGTCAAACTAAGCTAGTATTTTCTCGATAAACCATTTGAGAGACGGTTCGATATTTTTTTATATCACTAAGGTGGCAAACAAGCATACGGCCTGGCTGATGGTAAACAGTCACCGTAGCCTATGGATATTTGCAACACCAGGGGTGTAACTCATTCGTTGCCGACCCTCTAAAAACCTCTTCACGCCTTTCTTGAAGATCCATGCTGTAGTCCCATAAGAATACCTCGGCTGGGAGTTCATTACACAACTTGAGAATTCTCGGAAGAAAACATTTCTGGAATCGAAAAGTACGCGACCATTGCAGTTCCCGCATGTGAGGGTGAACTTTCCGCCGTCGGCGAGCGGTGCGGTTATAAAAAGTAGCTGTCGGCATCATATCAAACAATTCTTCAGAACACACCCCGTTGTACAATCGGTAGAACACACAAAGGGAGGCAAAATCTCTCCTTAAACTTAAGGGTTCAATACCGTGTATAAGCTTAAGATCGTCTACAATTCTCACAGCTCGTCTCTGAACGGAGTCACAAGGTCCAAGCTGGAATCCAGGTGTTCCCGCCCAAAGGTGACTGCAATACTTCCTGCGCGGTCTGGCTTGAGACTTATATAACACAAGCCTTTGTCCCATTCAAGTACTGCTTTGCTCTGTTAAGCACACCAAGTTTTTTGGACGCCAACTTGACCTTTTCCTCTAGGTCACATCTATATTGAACGTCACTGGAGATCTCGACACCAATCATCCTAATGCTGTTGGCGATGGTAAGAGGTGTAATATGGAGAAACAATTTACAAATATTATGAATAAAAAAATGATTTTTTTTTTGAAGTGCGGTGACCAGAAGACATGTTCTAATATTTAGTTAATTTTTGTTGACATACTGTTAAAAATAAGTTCTCTAACATTTGGACTCCAATCATCATGTTTATTCTAGCCGCTTCGTTTCCGGCGTTGTTATCTTGCACTTATCTAAAGCACACTGTTTTTTTCTCGACCTACGCCAACATTATCCAAGCCACGTAGCCTACGTGTAAATCGTCCTGTCCCATAGCTTATCCTTTCCGCTTCGTCAGCCTGATAATTTTTTTCGCGCCATTCAGGTATCTAAGCCCGTAAATGGAATAATATAAACTCACCGGAATAGTTATTGTTATTATAAGTAAATACTATTAATACACATTCAAGAGCCATTCTGATCCGGTCCCCTAAAACGAGTCGTCGTTTAGAGAATTAACAATGAAATATTTCAATAAACAGCCAGCGTCGGCGCTACATAAATATGGGCTGACGTCCAACTATTCTTTATGTAAATATTTCTGACACGCGGGATGAGGAGTGGGCCTAAATAAATTTAATTTCACGGCCTGAAGAGCAGAGTTTTAATCCGTGGGGGTGTGATATGTCACTCTCTGCAGGTGCGGCTTAGTCCACACCGTGATACGAATACAAGTTAATTAAAATTCCTTTTAACTCCCAGATTTTCCCTGATGCATTATAATGAAAAATAAGTAAATCGAGTTTTGGTTTATATTTGGCATCATTCACATTTGAAACGATTTCGACATAAGTCATTAAAAATTATGAACTTTAACGTCTTCCTAGCAATAAATTCATTGAAACGTTAATTCGTATGCAGTTTGGATGCTGAGTGCATTCGTTTCGCAATTCACAAATCTACCTAAGCTCAAAGCACTTAGGGATAACAGACAGACGCACAAATAGAATTAGTGGATGCACTGCCTGAAGCAATAGGGGGATTGTTATGCGCAGTTGCATGAATATGCAATTCGTTATTTCCAATTATGTAAACGCAGGAATTAGCCGACCACTACTACAGTGTCTGTAGACAAAGTAACGTGCTGGCGAATCTCGCTGTCGCGTTGGCGATGGTTTTTTCCTGTGACCGAAGCGATGATTCATTTGGGCCCACCGGCTAGCTATTTATCTACGTAATACAACCACGAACACAATGTTGTTTACAATATAATTTTTATAACAAATAGCATTCTAACTGGCTCCCAGATGAACAATATTATAATAATATTTCGTAAAGTTTAACAGTCAATCAAGTAAATTTTTTTTGTCCTCTTGCAGATTTTATGACAAAGGCTAGAACAATAGACAATAATATTGTGTGTTATTATCGCTCGGTTCTCTCTCTGTACCTTGACGCGAAGATATAGACTAGATTGAATTTTGTGTGTATGTATTATTATCGGCTTTACTGGTTAATTATATTCTATAAATTATCGTCGTACTCGTTATATAACTTGGCAAGTATATCGACGTACAACTACCAATAGTATCTCGTGGGCGCAACATTACTAGCTTGAGTGTTACTTTGTCTAGGCGCCCGGACTCCTGTGCAACGCACGTCAAGTTTTCTTGTTGCATTGCGAATAGATGGTATGTATTCTTACTTTTGCCCTTTCCCACCTTTTCGCTACGCACATCTCTCCTTGCTTACGGAATAGTAATTGAATTTCAACAGATTTCTCACTTGAATTTGTATTTGTTTATTTAATACAACGAAACAATAATGATTTTGAAAACATTCATTCGAGTTATTAAAAAATTGGAATACGAATTACCTCCACCTTACAAAAGTTTGCAGGCGAATATGCATGCATTCCTCGACTAGACTGCCACTTCATATCAGGTGATATGCTTGTTTGTTTCCCGATTTTGTATATAAAATCCAAAAGAAACTTGACAATATTTTGTTTTCGAATAGATCATTGTCAATTATATATAGCAATAAGTGAATGCCAGGACAATAACAATAATGTCTAATAGTAAAAATAATGGTACCTTTGAGAATGCTGAATAGTTTCCAGACATCTTTGCCAGTTAGATGTTAATCATCAATATTCAGCTTAAACCTATTCTTCAACATATTTTCAGGCAAATACAGAAAGGATTCAGGCAATTTATTATAGAATAATCGATTTCGAAATACCTACCTCCCGGTACCTTAGTAAGTCGATATATACCGACAATACGCAATTTCAAAATAAACGTATTTTCAAAATTAGGCTAAATGCTCTTTAAATTAAATTGTTTTATTGGTAATTTTTCTTAAGAGCGTGAATAACATTTTTATAAAATATAGAGTCATAGTGCGTCTCAGGAGTATCGCGGGTGGAGTCGGATGGCTCTCTTTTGTAAAATTAAAATTATTTCAATGTAGAAACCTTTCCCAACATCAGTGTACTACGATATAATGCTGTGAAGTATACCAGCTAAAATATAGACAGACACGCTGTATCGCCACGTCCATCAAATATCTCATTATCATCTCAGACTGAAATTTTAAGGCAAATACAGAAAGGATTCAGGCTAAAAATTAAAATATCATCTATACTATCTAGAATCTAGATGGCATTCTACCACACTGAGATTATAGAATCACGTTCCCTCAAAAATATTCCCGAACAAAACGTTATATGTACATTAGTGAGTCCTTTAAGAATAGTCTCTATTCCCCTAAAAACGCTGATAAGTGATAATAGATAGGTGATGTTTTGCTGGTGGTTTAATGAACCATTGCCATTAATACTATCGAATAACAGAAAAGATTTCAAATGTGCAACCTTAACGCAGTATTGATAAAAACGTGACATGGTACTCGCATAGACCAGACAAATTCTCCGAAGGTTGTAAACCCCTTTTCTTCCATAACAAAGCCAACGAGATACGGGTACCTTATTACGTGTTATTGTCAGCTTTGTATGGCAATCAGTCACTGTACGACAGGTTGAGATCGTTCGTCGATAAGCAATAGAAATTTTAACCATGCCTGCAGCGTACGTTTGCTCGTATGACTATCTCTGATAGCAAGTTTTTCCCCACAACTATAATATTCTTTACCATATAAGACTACAGTATAGCGAAGTGGCTTAGATATTGTTACATACACACCTATAATGAATTATTCATATGTGTATGTAGGTACATCTTTTTTTTATATTGGACTTCTGAATGTGGATGTGTGTGAATCTTTTCAAACGAGTTTTTTTTATTATTTCTGGTTAATTTATTTTTTACTTATATGTAGATAAGTACAATTATTGTATTATGAGGTATATGAATTATATCACAAAACAAAACCTGGCATTTGCTAGCCGGACTCAGAAAGGGATCACTTGCGTCTTTCTACTGTTATCCCATTTCCAAAACTATTAGGATTGGTGGGGTCTGTTACTTAAGCCTATGGATTTGATGTAGATATTGCTTTTTATAAGACGACCTTCAGATTACAAAGGGAAAAGCAGACCTTTCTTAGGGTAAGTCACACGTCTTTCGAAATATAATTTCATGGATGTGCGGTTTCCTTATGATGTTTTCCTTCACCATTTAGTGCTACAGGCCCACACCAGAATTCAAACCATGGACCGTTGGATGGCAGGTTCTCTATTCTCTGAGCTATCACTGCTCTGCTCACTAAACCTACTAACCACCTCCGTTTTTATATAAACCACCAGAGGGCGGTAAAAATACATAACTATAATTGCAGGGTATTATTACAATTACTTTTTGAATTTCTGATAGCATAAAATTTATATAAAATTCGCTATCAACCAACTATGCTTGAAATTAGTCGTTTTTCTACTAAAGTTGCTCCGCCGTAGGTACTAGTTTTTACCTTAAGAACTAATACAAGAAATGGCATTGATTTGAAGGTGATACTTACATACAGTTGTTAGTACGTGGTGAGGTGACACGTTGGCTTTACAGTGTATTCGGGTTAGCTCGCCACTGAATTAATAGATCTTTTATAAATAACGCTTGCGTCGTCGTCCTCCAAAGGCCTCGGCAGTGCTAATTGCATCACGGATTGTGGCATTTCGGAAATCGCTCGGAAAAATCCCTTCCAAATTATAACACTCGAATTTCAAAGCAAATCTCGCATCTTCGGGTTGAGGGAATGAAAAGTTTTGAAGCACGAGGCAGGAAACTAAATATGTCGCTCATACATCAATTATAAGGCAGCTCACGTGAAAGCAAGTTCAACGCTTTAAAATTACTTTTTACCGTGATCGATAGTTGGGAATATTCGGAGTAATGGCAGCGGCGAGTGAGCGAGCCTCTCAATCACACCGAGACAAGGGTTTTGTTCGGGACGGTTCGTGGCAATTTGCCCAAATAGATGGAGACGTCGACGCGACAAAAAGCTCCGATACATCACTGTTGTTTGCGCGCGCGCATATGTCGCTTTTATGACTTCCTTAAGTTTTCGTAGCTGTTAGTGTTAAAGTGAATATCAAACATATTTTTCAATCAGGTTATGTATACACAACGCCTGATAAGTCTATACAAAACCATTCAAAACATACCTTTACTACAATGTCATAAGACTCATACGTGGTATAGCTTGATGTCTCGTTGTGTGTTCATTCCTCTGTTTTCTTGTACAATTAAGGTTAGAAGCAAGTACACAAATAACACTGCATTGGTAGCAAGCAGTTACAATCAGCACTAGGCTCGCAACTCTAGATATATCATTCACACATTGCTCATCACAAAAAATCTAATGTTGAAGTCTACTGGGAAGTAGAAGTTCTTTCCACAATTAGCTACTGGCGGGAGAAAATGTCTCGGAACCTGCACAATATACATAGAATACATTGGAATAGAAATCTGAGGGATGAGTTCCACGCCGATGGCGAACGATGCAATTGTAGAAGAAGCCTTGATAAATTTTATCTTTGTCGCTATTCATATTTATCCTTATATGTACTTAAACGGAAAAAAATAAAGTTCATTTTGTTATTTAAAATCGAATGCCTATAATTCAAACCCCCATTTTTTTGTAATATCTGAAATGTCACAAAAATAATCACTTCAGCGAGAGTGTACTCCCGCGTTATTCCCGAGGGACGGTTGGGGAAGCGCTGGCGTAGGGGACAATGGGAGCGTGCGTCTCGGAAAATAATGCTTCTCCCACGATCGATGTTCTGCCAAGATGAGGTGCAGTGCAGGGCACTGATGGAATGCTGCCGCTTTCTACGATATTGTTGATGAGTTTCGTGTTTTAGCATATTTTTTTATATGATAGTGTCGAGAGTTAAACAAACACAGGTACGGACCACCGATGACATGTGAAACGGCTACCGTAGCCTTTCAACGCTTGCAACACAATGTGCTCGGGCTTCGCTACCCTCGCTGCTAAGATAGCAAGTCCTCAGGAACTTACTGTAAAATCACTCACACGCAGGAACACAACAGGCCGCCAGAGAGTTGTTATTAGTTTTCTGAGGTGGAGGTACTTTCCAAGTCGGGCTGCTTTCGAACGAACACCCCAGAGAAGATATCTACCGTTGTCTACCATTTTTTTTTACAACAAATGACTCGTTTACCAAGCGTTTACCCTTAAAAAGTGCAATATAAGAGAATATATATAATTATATTAATTGTTACGTGTGTCCTTATCTGAGAAAGGTCTGGTATTATCTCTGGGTTGTAGAGGTCTGATGGCAGTCGCTCTATGTAAAAATTTGTATCTTCGCCAAATCCTTAGGCTTAGGAATTGGACCCTACAAATCCTAGTGGACTATGAAACGGCATAACGCTAAGAAGAAGAAGAAGGAATCTACGTAATGTTATTTATATATAAGTTGTTTCTTTCTTATTTTATCTATATAAATGTGTTGCGAGGGCACGATTGCAATTGAGTGCGGTAAATCACGGGCTAACGTCGGGGCCAGCAAGCGAGCCCCTCACCGCGGGCTGACGCGGACGAGCCGTCAAGAACGCCCGTCATCTGCCACCGCTGACGAGTCAGTTTGGATCCAGTTTAAGCTCAGTTTAAAACATGACAGCACCCCGACCATGATAGATGATACCGTGCGCGAGGAATGCGCCGAAACCGAAATAGCATCCATCTGACATGCACACATATCAGCGTTTTGGCGCTAATGACCTTACAACTTTGTTTTTGTTCGACAACAAACTAAAATGTTTGTTTGAATTCTTCAACGTTCTGTAATGTTGACCCTTAACCCTGGGTCCACGTCTAACGGCCGCTTTAATAATTAATGACAAATCACCTTCACTGACCGCTGATGTAGAGAGAGTAGTGTGTGCCGCGAAAAGTGTTCACGGAGCGTTGGGCTACAAACTACTACTAGTTTGAAACTTCTAGACTTAGCTGAGCTAGAAGCGACAGTTCACTATATTCAACTCGGTGCAGTTTCTAACACTGACTTATGTAAATGAGAGCTGGGAATGGCAGAGAGAGCACGGAAGTAGAATAGATGCGGTCGTAATTCGAACGATGCGCAAAATCTGTGACGTAACACTTGTAGACGACGATCACAATAGTGACATATGAACGAGAGATTTTCTGAAGGCAAGAAGAGGCACATGTCGCTGATTAGGACAATAGAAAGAAACCAGGAAGAAAGAATGATAAAATAGGTATAGTGACGAAGATCAAGCTCCAAGACCAAGAAGACTCAGCTACCACAATCATACTGATCATGTTTTGTCAGAAGATTATCTCAGGAGACCTAGAACCCTGCGAGAGTGCGAAACGAGAGCTATGAATGTTAGAGAAGCGATTGAGGTGTATAAGGACCGAGTCTTGTGGCGTTTGTTTTTCTCTGTCTACCACGCAATGTACAGTGGCGTGTAGATATAGATAGATAGATCTCTAGTGACATTGTCACTGTCCGTTATAATATTAGAACTCCCGCTGCGAGCGCACACGACTCATGTTTTATTTTCTCCGCTGTTTATTCAAAGCTCGGAGATGCCATTAGGGATGATGGTGCCACAATTTAGTTTAGCGCATCGCATAATTGAATAGGCGAATGGGATACGACACGCGACCGCAATGTGGCAAAGAGAATATAAGCAAAATAAATGTGCGTAATAAACTATTGTGTGACGTTCACGAGTAATATTAAACGAATCAAAGCCGTAACACTCGTGCGAAAGAGCCACTGTGTTACTAAAAGCCCGGTAATGTTCTAAGCGGCGCAATGCTTTCGCACTTCTGACACATTATCTAAATTGTTAAATGCACTTAGAGGCACTGCGAACGAACATAAAGACGGTAAAGTTTTACACGTAGTCGTTTCTCTTTTGGGATGACACTTGCTGTTTGACGGTTGAAAGGATTTTATGTTCCCCACGAAACGTTGTATATTCTGTAAAGTTGTGTTTCGACAACTTTTAGTCGTTCTTTATTTGTTTCATGTTAATGTTTCCAGGGTAAACTTTTACATCATCGATATTTATCCTCCAAATACGTAGGCAGGACCACACACACGCCCCGGTAGCTCTCCCTACGCAAACATGAGAGGCGTCAGAGCAACTTGTACCAGCATTTCCTCGGTACGTGCGTGTGTACGCTGCTACTTAGTTACAACATGGCACTAATCAGTTCTAAACACGCCACCACTATCATTATGAAACACCATTCTTTAAGTTGTTAACGTATCGATCACTTTAACTGGTTTCTCCGATAAAAGTACTTATGACGTTTACTTTTACCAACATCACGAAAGCAAAGTTTCAAAGCGTCGATTGAACCTTCAAGGCGAGGCTTTGTATGTCATGTTTAGTAATCGAATGTGTTACGTTGGCAAAATATTCCTAAATCCAATTGGTCCATAATTAGGGACCATGAAATATGGCTCAAGTCAATGTGCATTGTAGTTTTGTGACAATACGGTATTTACGGGAAGGACCAAAATAAACAAACATCGCACACAATCGGACGAATAAATATGCTGGCACAATGCACGGGCCAGCATGTCATAATAAGGCAGTGGCTTTTGTGCAGCTGGTTGTAAATCATACAGTCCTTTGAAGAGAATACTATACCATAAATAATGTACTAAATTTCGGCTGCGATGCCTCGCCATCGGGACATTTTTGGTGGCCGTGAAGAGAATTCTAATGGCGAAACAAATTAATCAATAGGGTCGCGACAATACTTAACTTTTTTGCCACGAGACGCATTGTTGTTAACGTTTATGAGGAGAGATATAATTTAAAGCACTGACAATAAAAGGGGAACAATTTACGAATTTAGTTTTTTGATATTAATATGGTTATGAATAATGCTTCTCTTTACACGCAGCATGTGCTTATAACTCGATTGGTAATTGTTCGAGGTTTCATTTAAATCGATGCCGTAAATATTAAACTACACTGCCACTTTCAATGTTTACGGGTTCGTAAGAAAGCAGTTAAAGTTGAGCATTATGATAGTATGGAAGAATTTAACGCGGTCGACGTTGCTTGTTACGACTGGACTGCATTTTAATGGTTCAGTGCACCCCTGAATAAACAAGGCTATTGGGAGTTAAATTTGCTGCACCGGATATGTGCTGCTCTCGAACATATCCATCATGTAGATACTTCTAAACGGGAACTTGGTCAGCGATTAAATCTCTCGAATCTTTGGTTAGCGTCAGATAAAGGAACGTTCTTGTAGAGAGGGTTGCGGTCAACTAAACTTACCTTATTTTATGATCAGTAAATCTTGTCGGTTATGAGCTCCTAAATAATAGCGTTTTATTGGCCACCGTCGCTGTAGGATTGACGAATGCCTCTCACGTTTTATTGTCGACGGCAAACCGAACTATCTCAGAATTTATGTGTTTCCACAAAGTTTACTGCTAATGCAATCCAATATCGATAGATCTGAGCTGGAAATACATAATATAATATTTTATAGGTATACGAAAGACAATGATTTGCTATTTATCAGCAATGTTGTGTTTCCCCTTTCTATTTATTGCAATACTTTAAGCATTTTGATTGTATATACACACACTATCTCGTTTATTGCCTTAAACATTAGATAAAGATAAAATGGTTTATTTGCCATTGGGCCCTCGCGGACACATAGACGTCTTACTTTTTCAGGAACACCGTTCCTATATGAAATCTAAATGTTTGTCTGTGTGTGTGTCTGTAGCTTTTTTTCGAATATTCGAATTTTGACTTCAGATTCGAATTCAGCATAAAAAAGTAGAATAGGAATGTTCAGGAACACCGTTCCTATCTCCTTAACCTGTCAGACCTCGTTATATACGTTTCTTGGTGGAAAAGCGGTCCGCGGGTAACATGGTCAAAATGGCCGACTAATTAAAAGAAAAAATCAAATTTGAATTGTTATATAATTCACGAGCCAGGTGTTCCTCTGGCAATGCAAGCTTGCGCATTCTCAACTGGTTTTAAATAAAATCTTGTATTTAATAATTATTAATTATTATATGTATTTAATAATCATAGCTTTCGTTTTTTCATCTGTATTTCGAAATGACATTTAGTGAAGAAGAAATGCCAAAATAAACTTGCCAATATAGGTTTTTTAACTATGTATATTTTTTCTCGGTATGGCGGTACTTAATATAAGTAAAGCGTAGTAAGCTATTTAAGTAACGCGATATACGGTTCAGATTAAGACGTCAAATGGTACAATTAATAAAATTTTAATGCACGTGATGAATGATTTCAAGACATCTATTTCACTCAGATATTCATCAATAATAAACTTTTACAAAGAGTAGTTTTGATTGTACCTTTTGAATATATTGTCAAGATAGGACAGAACATTAGTAAGGATATCTTGAGTTGTCAAGAATGCGAAATCCATTACCACTTTTTATCTTTCACCATTGACATGTTACTTACTTTTTTTGGACTCTTGCGTTATCTACAAATGGACCACCGTGACAGACAACAGCAGTGGGACTTTAGCAAGGATGCACGCTATGACACATTTGGTGCAAACAATTTTTATGTATATCCTTGCTTTGTTTATTGTTGAGTGTGTGTGGCCTAGTGTTTATCGAGCTTTTGTCAATAGCTTTATGAACGACGTAGATTTATTTGGGGTCGTCTGAGCCACATTTTCAAAGTAAATTCGTATGTTTCGCAGCATGAAGTGGAGATGGGCCGAGTCATGGAACACAGTTGGTTTCGGCCTCCCGCGGTGTCCCGGTCCCGCATGCACCCAAATTTATATTCTGAATCCCAACAGGTTTTATTATGAACATCGCTGGGCTTCTCAGACCGATTAGAATCATGTCTATCATTTCAAAATCAATAAATTATACGCAGACTTGAATGACCGCATTATTATCCAGTGTTTACATAGCCACAATTGATATAGCTCTGATAGATTTTCTTTGAATTTTATAAGTACGGTGTCGTGTTATTTAAATGTTATTACAATTACATACTTCGTAGTCAATATATCTACTCGACCGGGCCACGTTTGCGGTGTCGGGTTTCGTTAATTATCATTACAAATGTAAAAAATCAATTGATTTATTTTAACGATGTCCATATATTCCCATCTTGCTAGATTGGGCGAACGTGGATGTCACCGATGTATAGTCACGGCCATTCATTTTGTTATTTATAACGTGGTGCTTATGAGAATTTTTTCATATTTGCTTACAAGTGAAGCTCTGGGCGAGCGAGCAAACATAGTGACACCCTAGCGAGCGTCGAACGATGGAAGTTGTTGAATAAGAAAATACACTTTTGGAAGCATTCGTACAGTTCAAATATTGGTTAAATCCGACGGGAGGTGCGCGTGGACTAATATTTATCTTCTACAGAGGTCATTATTACTTTCTAAAGGTGGACTCTTGTTTGTGTAATGTGTATTTTTTCTCCACTCTTCGAATTCCCCACCAGAATATGAAATCTCAAATAGCAGTCCATGAAAAATTAATTATCGCAACCCATTTTGACAGTGACTAAACGCTTTGGCTTATACCTTATTTTTGGCCAAGTTAACGGAACGATCCCGGCATCCAAACGTATTAATGGGAGGCCACATTTATTTAACCGGTCGTAAAAGGGCTCGTTACGATCGCGCGTGGATTTTAACCGATAACTATACAACTCATCACCTCGTACATTATTTCTCGGCTTATTCTACACCGTTCATCGATAGAAGCAAAGTGAAGAAAGTAGAACTGCCAAGTTAGTTTAAATGTTTTTGATATAAGAATTCTAGTGAACCATAATTCTTAGATTTGACATCTATCGTGTATATTAAAAACACTGACAGACTGAGTTATTAATCCAAGTGTCTAGGAACTTCTAATTTTGCATTCCTTTATTAGGGAGTCGCTTGGAAAGATATATTTAAACTATTAGAAAGTTTAAAGGAACAAATTGACCGACTGGATGACATTGTAGTACTTATACCTATATATTTAATGTGTAAACACAAAGACGTAAAGTGCAGACATGTTGCTAGCATAATAAGCAATATATGAACTTTAGCGTGATGCCGAAACTAAACACAGCGCTTTTATTTATTTTGTCATATTGCTAGTTTTTAGGATCTTGAGTTTTTTTCTGTAGGTTCCTTCGGGAAAATAACATTCGCTAAGGTCTTGTTCCCTACCCTAGCGGGTAGATAGCAAGTAGAATTATAAACTTACACATTACACGAATTAAATCAAACTATGCTAATTACAGTGGTCACATTTCATAGCAGGCAGACTGCGAGCGCCCACATTCATTACCATGCACGAGTGTCCCACTGCTGACGAGATTGCATCTTACGCCAGTCGTGATCGCAGGAATTCACAATTGCAGTCGGTAGTCACGTTTTTATTTAGGTATCTATAGCACATAAAACTTATGGCAAATATTGCACCATAAAAGTCAATAATAGGCTTGCCGTCACGTGCAATTTTATACGAACTTTATTCATAACCTTTGATATAAATTCTGGAAATGTTGGTTGCAAGGAAGAAAATAAAACGTGTCTCGCGGCGCCTGGTGGAGACGTGTAGGTAATAAAGAGAAATGCAAGCATGCGAGCGAGGTGTGGGCGCGGGCGCTGCAAGCCTTGCACACTCCATTTCGCGAATGCAAATTCAATTCCAACTCGGAAATCTTTATGAGAATACACCGAATGGCAATGTTTGTTTTACTCTTTTACGCGCTTATGTTTTTATTTGCACGTTTCATGCGAGTGTAGCGACTAGCGGAGTCGTGCGAAAGATTAATATTGACTGTATGCTAATTTCGTGTGCCCGTTGGCTCATGTTGCGTATTGTGGATGCTGTGCTGTGAACTTAAATTACTGGAATGTGTGGTTTTGCGTAGGGATGGTTAACGTCGACGGTTCCCCATTAAACTCGCTCTCGGCTCGTTCAACTCTAGGACATCAGATAATTCATTAGAGAGTGCCCGCTTTACAAGCTACCTCATTAACGAGTTTATCCACGTTCTTTTGTTTGCGTCAATATCTGGGACCTCTATTTTTCCTCCTGTTTAAATTGACCGGTACATTTTGTTTGGGCGCCCCTCATTAGCTTTTTATTTCGTTAGCGACTCGGTCTCGCAGCGTTTATTTTTCGTACGATACCGTTTTAACTGATCGTAGGTTTAAATCGCGTAGCGAGTGCTATTTTTATTTTTTAACTTGAATGTCGTGACTTAGGGAACTTTAACAACATTAAAATGAACAAAAAACGTTAGTGTGTCGTGCAGTTTGTCCTTTATCTTTAGGGAACCGGTAGCGACTCCGTAAAAAATGCGGTGTCTAATTGTAATGGGCAGCTAGCTACCAGGTGGAATAATACTCAGGTTTCGCCCGTGGGCTTTGTAAAAAAAGTGAGGGGCGTGGTCGGAGCCTGTTTGTTTTCGACTCAACATTAATCGAGCCGAAACCCGTACCCGTAGCTTTCTGGTTACGAGGATCCTTAATTCTGATTTATAGACAACGCATGCTGTTATTATAAAGTCGTAGTTGAATCTCCCGCGACGGGCAGACTCCCCTAACATCTAACATTCCCAGCTCGTAAAATCAATTAACTCGTCCATAAGTAGTAGTTAAAAATGGTAATTGATATACTGTTTGCATGACTCCTATATATATCATTAAAGTAACTAAAAATTTCGCAGAAATATGGCTGGTTCGCCTAACGAGCCATTGTTGCTCGTATCTCTCCATCTCGTTTTCAACTACCTCCTAAGGTAAATCACCTGCCTTATTTCGAGATCCATCCGATATGTTGCGATGTTTGTATAACAACCTCATTCTGAAGGATAAATGAGGCTTGTTAAGTATTCATTCCCTTAGGAAAATTGAAATGAAAGTTGTAGCGAAGGTGACTTGGACAGATTGTAGGCAATTGGGAGCGGGTCGGTTATCCATAGGTGTTTGTGGGATAATACAAGCGATCCATCTTCCGCTCTCGCCCGATGATGGACCAGTGATAGCATCACGACTCGTTCCTTTGTTGTTTTGTTTTGTTAGTATACGCATTGCGCCGCTTTCCACCATATTAGTACCTTGTTACGTTTGAATGAGTTCTTTTACGAGGTTAATAGGTTCTGTGGTTGCGGTGATAGCTTTGATAAACGTTTCGGTGTTTTCATACGCAGGCATTCTCGTTGAAAAAAGTTATTTATTTGTATCGGGTACATACATTATTTCCTTTGAATATTATTGATCAATATTATCTGTGTCCATTGTGATGTTCTCTGTTTTTTGCTTTATCTATTGTTTATAAAAAGAGATAAGGGTTCTATAGTTAACATTTACCCATCTGTTGTATAAAACCTGTCGCTTATCGAAATGTTCAACGATAGTAACGTCGGAATTCGAAGTTCTCGTATTAAAATTATTAAGCTATGCATCGTGCGTAGGCTTCGAATGCTTTGGAGAGATACCATCATCTCATATGTCGTTACAGGGTGTCTCCTCGAGCTTTCACCGATGCGTCAGCAGCGCAGCGTCCAATGGGCGCGTGTTGTGACAGCCTCCCACGATAAACTACATGTTTATGCGCGCGCGCGCCGCCCGCCATGTTTGTTTTATCTCGATCCACCGTACGTCCGTGTTAATAAATGTCTTGTATCGAAAAACCTATCATCCTTTTTTCATTCAATATTTTTATGTCCGCTATACGTTTTATTTAGACAGTGGTTATTAATAATAATGGATCCTTCAGGGTCGTTAGATCAAAATTTAAGATCCCCATGTACAAGATACGTGTAGGCAGTTTTTATACGTTATGTTTTTTGTTAGCCTGCGTGTTGCGTGGGTCTCATTTTTATTTGGGGTTTAAACAAGGGACTCGGGTACATGTTGGTGTATTTTATATTCAAAACAGATGTTATCCTGCGACGTTTGTTGGGAAATTAATTGAATTTGTTATGTTTGTTATTCGATTCGAAGCTTACGCCTGTAATAAAATATTCCCACGTTTGAGTTTTCTGTTATTCGGGAGCCGTGTAAAGTTACGACGTGCACGTAGATTTTGAAAATGGTCATGCCTGTTTGAAAACGTAATGAAATTTCATTGAACTACGGAAATACAAAACCATTTAAGCGTATCTCGTCACTGCTCGTTACCAAATCCCGTTTTGGTCTACTGAAGATCGTATTACGGCTTGTTAAAGAGGCGCGACGAATCGAACTGGCCCGAGTGCGGAGTGCATTGTGTTGCCCCGTCCGGAAACTGTCCTGTGACGGTGGCTGCGGAAAACCGTATAATTACATTGATCTAATTACATCGTCGAGCGCTCTCGTTGCCTTTTCTATTTGTTCATCCCTATTAAATTCTGTTACCTGTCTATAATGTTAATTCAAATCGTTAATTATAAAATGTCAGTTACTAGATATCTTGGGGACCGATAAAATTATTAAACGAAGTATTGTTTTACTTATTGAATACTAAATTTCCCTCACATCTTCGCCTGCGTTAGGATCCCGTTATTACGTTAATAATAGCCTATATTCTCCTCCGGGTCTCAGGCTTTTGTAAAAGTTTCCAAATATTATTACTATTCGTTCAGCAGTTTAGTTATATGTAATACATACACACAGACAAGCAGAGTTCTTTCACTTAGACAATACTAATGTATACCTTCACGTTTTATCTAGCCACATGCTGGTCTATATCTATGGTTGATCTAGGTCTATGGTTGAATACAATAACCCGATGTTCATTATATCCGTTATTAATCAAATTTTGTTAGCAATTGCACATAGCATCTATCTTAGTGAAAACCATTAAATTAAACAATGTCACTTAGTAATTTGTGGACCAATAGAGCATAGATAAATATAGATTTGTATTATTTATGGCCTTCTAAAAAGTTGTTTGCGTTGTAGAACCTAAAACTAGGTCCTTTGTTGAATCCAATATTTCATCCATTGTATCTATGCGTAAAATAACATATAGCATTCACAGCGTTATCATACTGTTTTGTGCATCACATGACAGCCGAACAACACCGCCTCTTATCGACAGCACAAAATACATTGAATGCATTTGCGTATGCGGTAATTTTTCACCCTTTACTTGAAATTATGTCATGAGACACGCCAGTATACGCGCGGCCCCAGCACTCTGATACTTTATGATATTTAGACTTTTATTTTTCAAAGCGTTTGAAAATAACGCGAGTGCACGAGTGGCGGGCACCCTGAGGGCACGCCGTTACACCGTCCATTTTTGCCTTTGCTCTTTTTGCCCATTGTTTACTTTACGAACGGCGTTTAAAATTTTATGATTTCCATCGCAACAGGCGGCTAAAACGTGAATAAATTGCGCTCCGAACGGTTGCCAACCGTGCCAATGATAATTCCCGTTTGCCAACGTGATTTTCGAGTGCATCTTATTTATACGGTGTCTGGTAAAATTTGCAAGCCGGACTCGTTCTTCACTATGATCACTTTAATTTTTTCATACCTTATGCCGGTGTTGCCAGTTAGGTATAAACAGTGCAGTTTAAGCACGTTGCCGTCGACGCGCGGAGAGCTCTCGAGGGTCCTTCAAAAACTGCCCTCCTGAAGCATTCACCCAGCGGACGATTTTTCAACATCCAAGCCGCATTGTTCTGGTATTTTTTATTTTGCTGGAATCCAAATATCGTCGAGCGAAACGTCGAAATAGTAATAAAGCATTTATAGTTCTAATATTTTTTTTACCAAGCAATAAGGCCTTTCTAAGTACCAAACTGATGTTCCAAAGTAAACAGAGCGAGTTGCTTCTGTCCCCAACGCAAGTTGGTACAAATCCACGACATAATACAGTGTGGCGGACGGATAATATTTGGTGAGCGTTATTTGACAAGCGTGTTCGTGTGTTTTGTCACTGGACACCTCCACTCGGCATACAATTTATGTTTGAATTGCACTAACACAACAGTGCATGGGAGTTATGAGGAACGGTGCACCTTGTTTGAGCATCTGGCTATAGGTGCCTTTTTCCCAGAATGTAGTAATAAAAAGTCCAGTAGCGTTGTCGATAATTTCAGATAATGGTTATCGGTGAAAAGATAAAATGAACGAAAATAAATCTCGTATCACGAAATTGATAAGAACGCGATTATTATGGTGAATGCTACCGTGCGATAACCTTTGCCGAAGGATTGTGGTAATCTGTCAGATAAGGTAGAGAAATGTCGGTTGTCATGTCTTGTTTACGTGCACGTGTGCTGACTTAGTAATTGGATTTAAACGATACAACGCACAAATTCACGTCGAGGGCTGCCGGGGGACTATTCCCGCAACATTTACAAACACGTCACGAGCGTCGTGTCGAGTTTTTTTCTAGCTTTCGTGCGCTTTGCTGTTTGTCACAGAACCTGCCACTCGAGCCGACGAGTGAAATGGGTGCCTTTTTTGTTCGAGTTTCGAAGTAACATGTCCGGTGTTTGCCTGGGCGTGAGGACGAGTTCACTCCCATTAGAACGACTCCTGGAGCGATAGCGGTCTTGTCCTAGTTGTGGTGGGTATTTGTGGTCCGCGGGCTACCACGATACAGCCGCCACTTCGATCACGATTTCGCTCAAACAGCAACTCGTTCGCTTGTACGGGTTCGCCCTCGCATCAATCATCGTTTGTTGAATGTGTGGAACATTGTAATCTTAACAAAGTTTTACGGTCTGATAAATCTATGCTAACAGCTGTCATAACCATTTTGATAAGATAGTTTAAAAATTTTATATAACAAATTCAATTTATTATATACTAGGAGGAATACAGGCTGTAGCTTAAATTTTTTCTTATGATTGTTATAATTATACTTTTTCATTTTATAATATTTTGTTTATATCATTATTTAATACCATAATTATTTTAATATAACATAGGTTAATTCTATTCACAGCACAGCGCTTATTTGCATTCCGCAACTGTGGTAGACTAGAATGTTCGCTATGTCAGTGAATTTTCGAAGTGTCATGGCTGCCAGTTGCTCCGACATCTTACTTCGTACTGAGATCTTCGATATTAGTTTACTGGTTGTTGTGTCTGCACCAGATGTAGACTCAGAATTTAATTTCCTGTCCCACGTGACTTTATGAAATGGAAGACATCTATCTCGCAAGGTATCCGAGCAAACTAACGCTGCTCTAGTATTTTAACTATATTATCTACCTACGTAGATTCCAATTCAACGCCCATAATCAATATAATAACATAGCGCAATATATAATTTGAGAATTATAAACTACTTTGTGTATGCTTCTGTTAAGAGTAACTACTGAACTAAAGTAGTCTACATAATGCGACTCGCCAGCGGAAATTGTGCCCCATCAAAAAATGTGGAGAAGTCAAGCTTTACTATAAAGGACCACAAAAAAAAGAAATGATAATATTTGAGTAAAAGGTAATCGTACATATTGTTATGTAATCGAAAAACCTTACAATTTTCCGGTTGTCTATAACTGGTGGGAAACTGTAGTTCCCTTCACTAGTTTATAGGGCTGTAACGCTTCGTAAAATAGTGTTATTGTTAGGGTGATGTTTACACATTCGCGATATAATTCAGCGACAGGTGCGTTGCGAACTGTTTACAGTTTACGCGAGGCCCGTTCTCATGTCGTTGTATAAATCCTTCATCGGAGCACTCTCGCGTTGCTGCGCCTGTTTATTTTTCAACAACATAATAAATGCGTGTACTGATAGAGAACGGTACACAAACACGAAAATACCGCTATACTGAAGGAAGAACATTATTTTATAACAACACCATAAATTCGTGTACAACGGTACACAATTACTGAAACTAATATATAACTGGATGTTAGTTAAAAATAACTTTATAACACAATAAGTGCATGTAAATAATTGTTCTATCTATCTATATATAACTTCACGCCAAATCCCTTGCGGGGTAGGCAGAGAGAACCGAGCGCCACGTGACTCGATCCTTACATAACTCACTCGCTTCTTTAACATTAAATTAAATAATTGTTGCATCCTATAATATCAACTTTATATTTTAACAACACATTAATTGCGTGTAATGATAGACAATGTCAGAAATACAAACATGAAATTACAACTATGCTCGGACTATATATTTATTTGAATGAGTAACTGAATATTATACGGTGTACGTGGCACGCCATTATCTTTCAACTGCTCGTGTTACTTATAATCCTGGCGAATAGTAGACGAGGCTTTGAAAAGGAAGCTTAGGACGCAGTATATTTCTCAAAAAATAGCCCTACTGAGAATTGAAAACTGGGAAAATACGTGAAGAAACTCGAATCTCTAAGAAATTATATCTCAAAAGATGTGTGATCTAACCTAAGAAAGGTCCGGTTTTCCCCCGGGGTTCTGAAGGTCTGACGGCAGGCGCTGCATGTAAAAATCTGTATCTTGACCAAATCCGAGTTGCTCGGAGAGAGTAGTCACCAGAAAGAGGGCGAGAAGTTGCTGCGTGACAACGTATGAGCGGTACTCCTTGTGTTGCAAACATGTGCAGTAGGACCATATCCTTGTTTACCACTAGACGTAGTACAAAAATCAATATTTCACCGTTAATTAGAGATGACGCAAAAGGAATAGACACGGTTTCCGTCCCGTTACACCTAATTAAGGGGCGTGTTACCAATAAACATGTGGACTGAGGACGCAAAAAATCAGGAAAAGATTCCAACTGTCAAAGTAAGTCGGCAGGATTAGCCCGAAGAGCGCGGAGTCGATCCCGGGCACGCGGGCAAAAAGCCGCATCCATCAGCGACCGTGCGCTCGCAGAGATATTTTCAACTTGTTCTACAGGGAATGAAAAAGTTGCTACATTGTCCAATTGTTGTACATTGCTTTTCATGTTGAATGATCATTCTCAGTCGCTCCAAAGTGAAACTCGACGAATACGAAACACGCTACATTCTCAATGCAGTCGGAGAATAAAAACAAAAATATCCTTGACTAATTCAGCCGATACAGATGACAGCATAAACAACACATTCGTTGGCAATTATACAAACGTTAATTGGTCGTTTTCATTTATATTCATTCGTTGATGATGTGTTTAAAATGAGTTTTTGTATATCTGTTTGCGTAATCATCCGATCGTTCGGATAGCCATTTTCGGAAAGAAATAAAAACTCCTATCACATACATTCCGCTAAGGTGTAGTATTCTCTTAATTATATTTTGTAATAATACCGGTTAATAGGTCAAGGAGGGTTAATTAATTTAATAAATTAGTTTGCGCTCGTAATTGCATTGCTGTGTAATTAAATTCAGTGTCGGGGTGTTTTGTGTAATGGTATGTGTAAGAAGGTGCCTGTGAGGGATGGCCTCGATTATTACGCACATTATCCTCCCGAGATGTTGCCCTTTCTCCCCTTTCTCCCCTTCCTACCCTCGCCAAGTACTTTCAGGTTACACCTTGATTTTTATTTGAAAAAATACTGAGCCTCACATTATGTTTGCCAGTTTTCTGTATATGTAACGTATTAAAGCAACGGTATGAAAATGCGCTGTTCTTGGGATTTGTCCGAACAATAGGTCGTGTGGGATTTTTTATACATCGTCGGGAGGGATACAAGCATACGGCCCACCTGATGTAAACCGGTTCCGTAGCCCATGAACGCTTGCAATACATTAAATATCACTCGCGCAATGCTACCTCAGCCGCTAACACACATACTTACTGGTGATCTCACTCTCAGGAACACAACAACCTTCCTGGGTGTTGTTATTTGGCTGCTTCTTTTTGTGCGGTGGAGTTAGACTTTTCTAGACGGGCTGCTAAGATTTTCCTCGTCCTACCTCTCTTAAATTTACCCTCGTGGCCGATGAAATCAATATATATTTAGATTCATAGATCAAAAAATCGTATATGCGTTTTAATCATTAATTGCTTAAGCCAGTTTTGACGTAATCAGTTCTAATGTTCCACAACTATGCATAATTCACGCATATTAGACATGTTTTGTCATAGATATATCTATAACCATATACTTCTATGTTAGTTTGTGGATTTCAGACAACTTTCTAGATTTAATGGTGGTTGGCTTGCAATACGATACGACTAGAGCTCACAATTTGATCGTAAATCGTTCTCAAACCACTTAGCTACCAACTGTTACACTTCAGTGCCAAATAACTTTTTTGTAATACGTATTATTTTGAACTGATTCTTTTTGCACAAGACCAACAAAGTTGCGCGATCACTGGACTCGGTTTGCAATCACAAGTTTATTATAACCAGTGATCGGATAATCGGGCGCTTATATACCTAAACTTCTTTCCTTCAAAGAATAATATGGATATTCCTTCCTGAATTAATAAGTAATCCGGGATTAATAAGTAATCATATTTTTTGTGAAAGATTTTATAATTATAATTTGCTTTTTGTACGAAAATAAATGGTGCTACACATAAAATTACAATTATTTCAATTCCATAAGTAGTTTAGGTTGCTGGCCTGTTACGAAACCAGTTTTCATAAAAACTTTTATTGTAAATTAAAAGTTTCATTAGAATCGGCTTTTTAAATATGAAAAAAAAAAATACAATAAGAGTTTAACAAGGAACAGCCGTCTTGAAAGTATGAGAGGGTATGTAAGCATTATTCAATGTAAATATATCATTTTAACAACAAGTTCTAACTATATTTTGTATGCAGGTAACATTTTTAGCAATCTCAGGAATTTCAAACGACTCCGGGATCCGGGGTTCTGAAAGGCATGTCCGTATTATTCTTTTGTGGGAATAAAAATGAAGTTTAGGTATATTAGCGCCCGATTATCCGATCACTGATTATAACTCAGTTTATTATGTTTACTTTAGAAGTTTAGTTTACAAAATTACTTTAGTATTTTAAGCAGTTATAGCATGGATTTTTAAGAATTTGTAATGGTTTTATATATAGCTCGGATATTTAAACTTTAAAAAAATAACAATCAATAGTGATTTGAAATTTTTATAATTTACGCGAAAAAGTTTTTTTTTTAAAAAATTATACGATAGTATTCTGTTGGTAGATAATAAGTCATAAATTTCGCAGAGCGCGATGGCGTTGAAGTGTCTGCCAGTCTAATTGGTCATGCAAGTTAATCGAAGTCGACTGTGATTTGTCTATGGATGGGTTTAATCGTTCAGGTTCCTCGGAGGACACGTCAATGTCTGTCGTTTAGCAACAGATATAGGGCATAGCCCGTCAGGGAAGAACACCTAACAAAAAACCGCTACCAAAAACAACTTCTGTGAATACAACAAGTGTTGTTGGGTTCTTACGAGTGAGTAAGGTTACATCTAAGCTACTGAGGAGTCGCTGTATTAGCAGCGGGTGTGGGCAACGTGCCACCATTGTATGCCTCCCGACGTTGTATAAAAATCATTTAAAACATTATGTGTTTTCTGCAGGTAATGAGAAAATAAATTTATATAGGAATTTTTAAATTATGTATTTAAAATGATTATTTAAAAACAATCGGATAAAAGCCGCACATGTTCACACCTACCTCTCTTTCAGAGACTTTAATTTCACGGGGCTTTTGAAGATGCGCTTTGTAGACCGCGTGAAGGGTGAATCTTGTTAAGCACAAAGCCCCGGACAGACAGACGGACAATGGGATCCTGTTACCGTCCCGTTTCCGGAACGATAGCTACGAAAACCACAACGTTTACACCTGACTTGTGTTCAATTTTAGTACGCTGTTACGTAATTTATAATGGTTCGATTGTATTGGAACGCTTTATGTTGAAATTGAACATGTGTTTGATGTTCGTGTGTTATTATAATTGGTTTTCAGTGTTGCCACTGTTCGATTTTCGTCTTCTTAACTACCCGGCAAACCTCCTTTTTTATGTTACTGAAAAAAGTAGTATATCCTTTTCAGGTTCATGTATGCATGTATGTTGTGAGTTATTTCATACTACCGTAACTACTGAACGTTTTAACCGATTCAGATATATCGCTAGAATTATTACGTTATCCCATAATAACAATGATATTGTTTGTGGATTATGCACTCCACATAATGCATGCCGAAGAAAAATATATTCCATACGTATAGAGGAGGTGAAATTAATGGTTTTGAAAGGATCATCTTTCAAAACCATTAATTTATCAAATATATGTTCAACTTATATGTTTAAATCTACATTTTAATAGAAAAAGAATTAAATTATACAAATTTTTATCAATATCCTGCGCGTTTACTGCCTTAATAAATTGACTTGTTTACGCTAAGAAATTATTTTGAAAACCAACTGTTATTTACAATTATATATTGTTATATAACAAGACTATCCGATCAAATAGAGTCAGTAAAGACGACAAATTTTACAAATTAATGCTTTGACTTTGATTATGTCAAATCCAAGGCATCAAACGACCACGGTCCACATTGACGTGGATCGACATACTTACGTATGTTTATCAGTTGTTTAGTATCATAGTACAAGCTTTGCTTAGTTTGGAACTAGATGAACACTGTAGAATTTGTCCAGAAATATATGTAGGTACTAGGTAATATGTCCGTATAAATATGTATATATTAATATTAATATATATTATATATTAATATATATTATATATTAATATATATATATATATATACTATAAATATGTCCGTCATCTTAAGCAGGTATACATTCAAATGAAAACTAACCGGTAAACTATATAATTTAGATGGTTATCTAAGCAATTAAAATAACTCTTGCAACAAAATAATGTTTTAACGACGACGATGCATTGGCGGCGTGAGTGTGACAATGTAAAGACTTATGTGCTGTTCACTGCACTGCCTATACATATCTGTTAAAAGTGCGGCACGTGGACGTCCCATCGCTCACCAGAAGTCATATATAGGCTATAGAGTGATCGATGGCTATAGATAATAAGTGCTACCTGTGAGTAGTCGGGGCTAGTCGCTAGTACCCATTGTATAGAAAAAGATAATATTTTACATCTAGAATTAAAGATTAAATCATATCATCATGTTGAAATTAATAAAGTTCCAATAAATATAATGATTTATAGAAACTTTATTAGATTCATTATTATTTATTATTATTTCGTAATAAATTAGTTGATTAATAATTAAATTAACCTAAAATTGAATTAGTCATTATCGTGATTACACGGAAAGTGACAAAAATTAATACCCAAATATGGCAATACACAAAGTATTACTATCAACAAATATTAACATTACAACAGTTCATTTTGTTTACTTATCTACTAAAGAAACGCGAACTCGGTACAGCAGTTATTACATACTTTTGCTAAAGTTAATAGTTTTTAATAGATGGCACTCCTGTTTTTTACACGCATGTATACTTATCTCCTTCCAATGTACTTACCAATGTACATATTAGAAGAATTCATAGTAGAAGGGATAATAATCGAATATGTAATATTTATCTTAAGTAAAAATGTTAAAAGAACTAGATCTTCATAGATGATCACAGCATGTTTTATGAACGATCTAGAACTGCGTTCGTTAAGTCGCGTGTTTGTATCTTGTCTACAAAGTATAGAGAGTAGTTTACATTGCGCAGACCGTCAATAGACGAAATTAGCCGGTTGTAAATCTGCGACACGGGCAACGTGCCTTATTTGTCGCGAGTATAGTAAACAGCTATAAATATTCAATGGAGCGATGTTAAAAACTTTCAGGGAGGAGACACACGGTTGTAACTTTCTTAGTAGACAAAATACTCTGTGACTCAAACAAAGGGAAGGACTAAAATAACTAGGGGACTAAGTGCAAATGTTGTTCGATTGGTTTTATACCCTTGTCTATTTAACTTGAGGTAATGAGTTAATATAAAAATACGAATTTAAATAACAATGTAAAAAGAAATGATGGAATTGAAGACAAAAGGGGATTTTTTGGAAAAATGGTTTAAACAATTTCAAGTACCTACCTACCATAAGCAGTTTACCTTTAGTTTGGGTCAACGTAAGGAATTATCTACCTATACCCTCATGCCAAGTCCCTTGCGGGGTAGGTAGGAAGAACCAAATGCCTCGTCACTCGGTCTTTACATAATTCACTCGCTTCTTTAACATTCTTAGCTCTTTTCATGCACAACACCAGGGTTACTAAAACCATCTTCTTTTAACCAAGTAAGGAACTATAAACCCTAACTTATGTGCTATTAAATGCGATTATATTATTCTGCTAATTCATTAAAACTATAAACTTGCGACTTTCGATTTTTTGATAATACTTATATTATCAGAACACTGTTTACTGTACGCCACGCCCCGCCCCGCCCCGCCATTCTCGGACCTTTAATCGGCTGGTGAAATGAGAACAACTCGTATAGTTGTTGATTCTTAGAACTTTGCGTCTTTAATTATCAAAATACATTTGCGTAGAAACGCGCTAGTGAGAACGTCCCTTTAATCTAGGCGATGATTTCCGGTAAAAGGGCCTATAAAACTGTCGCCATTGCTACAACCTAAATACCGTTTTTTTACGACACATCCAATACTATTCTTAACACATCGTATACTGATTTAATGATAACCATTATCACGCGTAGTTATAGGCTTGTGGTAAAGCTGTAAAACGTTATTTATCGGTTTTTGGTTATAGAAAACGTGGGTTAGTACACAATAATTTTTTTATACTATGTCGTTTGTAAACGACCATACCCGCCTGATGTGACGCGTCGCCCTGTATTGTCCCGTGTTTTACTTGCATACCTACTTTAAGAGTTGGTTTGTGTACAGTTGTAATGAGTTGAATTTGTACTATCAAAATGCTTTTATATTGCGAGTTAGATTGATAGTGCCACTAGTACGTCGAGTTATAGCTTTTCCAAAATAAGAAGAAGATTACATTGAGGGATGATAAGAATAGACAGTATAGAACGTTGTATATAATAAAGACCTCTAAATTATACTGAGAATAGACAGGCAGACAGTTCGTGTATACGACGTAAAACTAATTCGGTATATAAAACCTATGTAAGTTTTGTAACTTGTAACAAATTGATCCCATTCGAAGGGACAATATAAGTAGATTTAGAGTGGCTTGTACTAAATTTCTATCTAAATACGTTTATATCGTTAAATATGTTTAACATGATTGATTTTTACATATTTATGATATATTTATCATATAGATGATTCTTGCACGAAATTGTTTGGAAAATCATCTAATTAAACGTGTTTATTATATCGGTAAAACACCCTATCTTTCGCGATACATATTTACCGCAATTGACGCCATTTCTGGACAAAATATTTCTTGTCCACGATTCAAGCATGCGTGAATAGGAACCAGCCTGTCAATTTTTGATACAAAGTGGGTGGGTATTTAGCGTCCATTTTATTTGCTCGTTTCTTGATATTGTTGCATTGTGCTTCTGAGCTTGTGATGACACAAAGTGATTTTTATATCACTCAGGATCTCAAATATATTAGGATCTTGTGTTAATATCCTTTCTTATAACAGGTCTACTTGTAAACTCTGTTATTTCTTCATCATCATCCAAAGAAAACCCCCAAATATTCAACTTGTAACAAATTCAAAACAATAGGTTTACCTATTCATACTTATAAACAAACATAATATAAATGTAATAAACATATATTTACGATATGTAACTATTATGAAATAATATACTATATATAAATGTCAAAACTGAAGTTTATATGGCGCTAAATGTATTGCTCTGCTAAATAGCCGATATCGGGTGTTTAATTTTGACAGTTCTCTTAACAGGTTTAGCAACGTATTTAGCGTTGTGCAAGGCATAGCAATAACTTAAACGTGAATTATTATTTAAATTGCATTTAAGTATTATTTAGTGATATGATACAAGCCGCCCTTAATATGAAATATTTTAAACGAGCCTTTCATACATGTTCAAAACCTACAAAGAGGTACATTGCCTGTTAAATATATTGTCAAATCGGGTTAAATGGCGTTCAGGCCACGTTAGTAACTCCAGTCGGATGTGCTCATTTCTGATCCTATCCCGCAAAGAAACTCCGAGCATGGTTCACTCCATTACACGCTGTGCAACCTTGAGCTTTCGTATGAGGACCATAGTAAGGGACCACGTTTCTGTGCCGTAAGTCATCACTAGCAACACATACTGATCGAAGACTTTCGTCTTAAGACATTGAGGTCTTTTGGACGAGAAAATTTTTCGCAATTTCCTAAACGCTGCCCATCTGAGTTGGATTCGACGAGAGACTGATGCCCGGGATATCCTCGGTGTAGTGTCGGGTCAATTTGGCTCTTGGGTCTGATGTCGAACCAGAAGTGGGTTCTGGTGACTTGGCGTATACCTGTCCATAGAAACTCCCAATCTCCCTCAAGATCTCTGGTTTGGACGAGACAATGTCGCCACTCAGCTGCGTTAACTGGCTTGCTATGTTTATATACATTATGTATTTTTAACTACGTGTGTAACGTAGTTATGTGGTGTAAAATATAATATACCACAGTTAATGACCATAGTTAGATATTTTATAAAATTGTACTAACGTATAGAAGAGGATCTTTTTTCAGTTACAATCTTAATTGGCAATTTTCTCCCATCCCACAAATTGTTTATGAGCGGTCCTTTTCCTGTATGGTTCATTTTCTCCGTCTTATTAATTTTAATGTGCGGAACCCCAATAAACGATATTTACATTTCCTTTTTGTGCATATCCCTCACGGTAGCGCATGCCGCGGCCCCGGCTCTTTATTTCACCGACACCTCTGCATTTAGTTTTATTTTCTTGCACGCCTCCGCATAATTCCAGAATAATGCGTCTGTTGTGCCCTAACCTTCTTATATCCGACTCGAAGGGGAACTTTCTATACGAAATATCAGCGTCTATTGTTCCTCTCTCTATTTTATTCCTTACAAATGGCTTTTTGTTCGAATGTAATGAAAGCATTTAAGGTGTGAATACTGTGAATGTGGAATAGGTACTCGTATACGCAATTTCAGACGATATCTTCAAAAACCTATTGAGGTATTTTTTTTAGTTATTCAACTATTTGTTGGCGGTATGGAATCACTACTTTATGCGAGCATATGAGTCGTGATGAAAGCTGATTATGTATTGGATTTAGATCAGAGCTGGAAGGTTACTCAAACATATGAATATTATAATGTAGTAAGTAATCCAACGTAATTGTATGTGGCCTGCCATAATATTACAGTAAACTTAAGTACTTAGTTAAAACAATGGAATTGCAAGGCGTCCATTTTGTTATGAATAAATCGCGTCGACTTTCTTTACATACAGAGCAGATTCTGTACATATATACGCGGTTCTTAAAAGAATAAGCGATAAGCCAAGAAAGGATCGTTGTTCCGTAAGATACGAGTATTAGTTTTTGAGTAAGCAAAAAAGTAGGCGCATGTGGAGGCTGGTGCAAGTTATCTCTAGTTATTTGTCGTATCAAGTGGTTCCTTAAGTCCGCCGCCGCATCAAACGCGCCGCGCACGGTAGCAACTCCTGCGACCGCTTACTTATGTGGGAATGTAAGTGAATCCCCACATGTCACATCTTGATGGCACCATCATTATTTGTAGTTGAATTTCGTGGCGAGCAACCTTCCGTGTTTGAGGCGGTGCGGTCGTTAAAAGTTAACATTCAGATCGGGAGGCCGATTTCGTGGAAACAATTTATTAACTACGTTTCTGGTATTGACTTAACTTTCTGTGATATCTCGGATGATATAAAGTCAGAAATAATTTGTAATTTTATCTTTATAGGTAGTTTAAGTACACTTTATCTCTCTACGTGGAAGGACTAAGTATAGCAAATGCAGTTAAGGCGCTACCATTTCGAAACCGGCGGCGTGGCCCACTATCAGGAAAAAAATCATCAAAAATAAACTAAGGCGCTAATAGTATGCCATACGAATTAAAGCCCTGAACAAGGTCCTAAAGTATTTTCTGAAAGAATTAATACGTTGTAAATAGCAACATTGTAGGTTGAAAACGGAATAACGTTCTCGCGTTATTCCATTATAAAATTATTAAACTGTATGCAATGATACAAAGTTATTTACTTTAATAAATAAATAAAATCGCCATCGCGCGCCATGTAGCCCCAAAGTCAGCGAAGCTTGTATTACTAGACTACTGTGTGTGACTAGTGTGGGTACTAGACAACTGATAAACATAAGTAAATACATTTTGTTTTATAAATACACACTTATTATACATAGAAAATACCCAGACCAAGACAAACAGACATGTTCATTCATGCACACAAATGTTTGTACTGTGTGGGAATCGAACCCACGAGCGTTGGTGTCAAAGTAGCGTAACAACGCGTTTCACCACTGCGCCACCGAGCTCGTCATAATACTTTAATACATTTATCAGTACTTTTCATCATGTTCATACAATACATCATCAGTGCTTGTATGCTTCCCGAAGTTGATTTAATACAAAGTCGTCAAGTGCGAGTCCGACTCGCTCACAAAGGGTTCCGTAAAAATATTTTTGTGATGTAACTACAAATTTACGGTTATCGGATTTTTTCCTTGACTTGAGCTACATGACTTTGCTTCTTACCTAATTTCATGATTCTAGGTCAATGGGAAGTACCCTCCTTCCGAGTATCAAAATATGCGTATAAACGAACCATAAACAGTCGTATCTTCTTCGAAACCCGGGTGGTCATATATGACCGCGAAATGTATGGGAAAACGTATATAACGGGTTCTGACTGCTTGCCTTGACTTGGAAATTTGATTTTTTCACTCCTCGAAAGGACTGCAGAACTGAGTATGTGATATTAATTTCAGCTTGATAGTTCCACCCGTCCCTGAGAAAAGGGGTCTTGACAGAGGGACGGACGGACAGACGGACTACAAAGTGATCCTATAAGGGTTTCGTTCAGCATTTTGAGGTACGGAACACTAAAAAATACAAAATCGGCGTTTGAATTGATTCGTGCTCACGCTCAATAATGTTGCATTCTATTGGAACCTTTACAACAATTCTTCTTAATTCTTCTCCGGGTTCCAAAATAATCTCTATCAAATCTTAGGTTTTTTCAGGAGTTTAGTAGTGAAAAGGTAATAAGCAGGAATGACGAGCTTTCGAAAGAGATAGTAATGATTATATTTATTCCAAAAAACCGATTTTATTTTTCTTAGGATTGGCGTCTGCCACCTAAGCCGAAGGATTTGGCAAAGATACAGATTTTTACATAGAGCGACTGCCGTTTAACCTCCACAACCCAGAGGGAGAATCAGACCTTTCCTAGATAAGGTCACACGTCTATCGAAATATAATTGCTCGAATTTGCGGGTTTCCTCACTCTGTTTTCCTTCACCGCCGAGCTAGTGACAATTGCAAATATTGGAAAACATCAATTTAGCGGTACACACGCCTGGATTCGAACCGGTGACCAGTTTGTCAGTAGGCCGGTTCTTTATCCCCTGAGCTGTCACTGCTCTTCCAGAAAACGATATTGTTAGTGTGAAATGGAGAACCTGAATCCCTCGCGATAGCCCGGCTACCTACCAACTGGCTAGCTCGTTAAAAACATGCCCGTCCACTCATGAGGTGTCATCTTACAGTGATTTTATGGGCATGTGTTAACATTTTAGTATCATATGACGGGTTTAGGTGACGGAAATGATCGTTATATGCCTATAACAATACTTGTTGACATTTTGTTATTCACTTTTAATTATACAAATATGTAGTTATTATAGACCGGGTTCATCCGGGAGCATCCTGATATATATAGTCAATGCTTATTACCTCGTGAACGTTGTAATTAAGTACAGGTTATGAACTGAATGGACGACTCTTGCAATTTTATAAAAATATACCGCCTATACATCAATGTGAATAAAAAAAACAAACAATATTGGCAAGTTTCTTTCGGCATTCGCCAATAGTGATTTACGAAATTTTTCACAGATTTAGAGAATGCAAAAAGTTTAATCTATTCTTCTATAAGGCGGTAGCCACAGTAAATAAATGCTTCTATAGCGTGAAAATTATAGGTCAAAGCAATATATAGCCGTGATGTAATGTATCTATAATGAATGAACTATTACAACCCCTGTAAAACTAATACAAAGAGTTTCTTAAAAACTTTAGTAAAGTGTACAAGTACATAATTTCTTTATAAGTATCTCGAGTTGTCTGAAACTTGTCAAGCAAGGTGTAATCTTAGAAGTGCATAAAAATATTTATTTCCTTATCTGATACCGTCCCTTCTCACACCAGTATGATATAACATTCAGCTCAATTCGATATCTAAAATTTAAATAACATGCCATAAGTACCACTCAATTTACTTGCAAGATTACATTCAAAATTTTTGTATATTATATAATAATAAATATTGTCGGACAAATTACACAGCGCCATCTAGCCCAAAGTAAGCGAAGCTTGTGTTATGGGTACTAGACAACTGATAAACATACGTAAATACATTTTTTTTTTCGTAAATACATACTTATTATACATAGAAAATACCCAGACCAAGACAAACAGACATGTTCATGCACACAAATGTTTGCCTTGTGTGGGAATCGAACCCACGAGCGTTGGTGTCAAAGTCGCGTCATTCACGACTGAGCCACCGAGCTCGTCAAAAAAAGTTATATATAAGTTGCGATGCAGTATATTGCATATAAGTTGCGAGTATTCTGAAAAAAGAGAAAGAAATACTTGTAATAATTTAGTTAGTTCTGTAAAATAGATATAATTAGTGTAATTACATTATTATAACAGTCTTTATGGTAGTCAATCACCGTTTGTTTATAAATTCGTTTAAATTTATTTCTGTGATGGCACCATGTCACTAAATATGTCACATTTACATGTTTTTTTTTGGCAAATCACAAATAACGTGCTGAACATGACCAGGAAAGAAAATACGATAGAATTGACTACCTCCTCCTTTTAGAAGGCGGTTAAAAGATCCAAACTCATCTGATACTGAACAAACAAATTTAACTAGGTAATTAAAACGAAAACCAACAGCGATCGTATCTGAGAACAATTTACTAACCCAATACAAACTAATTATAATTATATATTATCCTCCCAGTATCATAAGCACGTTTAAATGTTAACATATAGCGACCGGTTCACATAAATATCGGAACAGGATCTTCGTAGCTGTCCGTCCAGCAGTTACGCCGTGTTATTAACACTATAATCGTAAAATATTAATATCTAAACCCGACATGTTTGTACAATATGTACCTTGGCATGCAAATGAGCCGAGGAACGGGCCCGAAATGGCCGTGTGACTAAATTAATAATTTTAACGCGGTTAAGCGCTATTTGTTTATTCGGAACGCGATAACAGCGATTAACAGTGAGTAACAGAATGTTATTGTCGTTTACATATATAACATACTAGCTTTAGCCGGCGGTTTCTCCCGCGTGGAATTCTGTTAGCGCAATAAAAAGTACCCGCTCTCTCTTCGAATTCCAGACTATTTATTCCTTGCGTTATCCCCATTTCCTAATTTATTAGGATTGGCGGGGTCCGTTACTAAGCTTAAGGATTTGACGACGATACTGATTTTGATATGCGATTCTTTTCTTTTTTCTTTTTTTTTATATAAATAAATAAATATTCTCGGACCAATTACACATCTAGCCCCAAAGTAAGCGAAGCTTGTGTTATGGGTAGACAACTGATAAACATACGTAAATATTTTTTTTTTTTTTGTAAATATGTACATACTTATTATACATAGAAAATACCCAGACCAAGATACACAGACATGTTCATGCACACAAATGTCTGCCTTGTGTGGGAATCGAACCCACGGGCGTTGGTGTCAAAGTCGCGTCATTCACGACTGAGCCACCGAGCTCGTTTGATTGACTGCTATCAGACCTCCACGGCCATATATTATAAGGCCCACCCGATGTTAAGTGTATTACCGTAGTCTGTCAACTTGTAGCTTGTAATGCATAATGCATGACGCCACCTCTGCTGATAAGTCTGATAACACAGCAGCTCCTTAGGAGCTTACTGATATTATGAGGTGGAGGTACTTCGCCAATAGCGCTGCTTAGATGCGCCATACGTCTCTTAAAATGTGTTGTATGCACGATGGCACTTAGTTATATAGCAATGTTAGCTTTTTAATTTATTTCTAACTATGTAAGTATTTTTTCTTATAAACTGTATATATATCATAAATCTAACGTGAGGATTATCTCAATACGTGGAATGCGGCGAGATCAATGAGAAGGCTTGCTAATTTAATTCTAATTTACCGCTCTAAATCAGTGTTTTAATAAGACCGGTATAACTTGACGTTTATGTCCTTTCTGAAGGCTCTCATTCGTTTTTTGTTAGTTCCCATGATTTGTGGACAGGTGGCGCAGGCGCGGATTGCGGCATCTTTGTGCCGCCCTTTGATCTCGCCGTGTTATTGTGCGCGTGCGCATTGAGGTTTTTGCTCGATATTGTACGTTATTGATGCGTTCAGTGAATGCCGTAGAATTCAATATAGGTTTCAATGTGTTCGCCATCCGTCAGAAATTTCTACAGCCAGACTGGTTGGCGTAGTGTTACACAATGAAGTTATGAATTTCACAATAGCCATGAAATCGATGCGTATTCGATTCCGGGAAATGATTTCTTTGAATGTCGAAGTACTATACCCTCCGAAACACCACCAACTTTGCGAATAATTTCTACGTAATGTCCATAAAGCTGGAACAATCTGTTACGTAAATGCCTTACAGCAGTGGTTCTCAAAGTTGTCTGCGCTACGACTCATCTAATACAAGTTCCTAAACTCGGGACCCACCTATAGAAAATTTAACCGTTACCAATATACCTAAATAAAGGACTTTTCAAATAACAAACAAAGTTTAAGTTTTTTTAAGCGCCGCCGGCGTTTACAATCCGTCCGGGCGGCTGACAGTCGTCCGCTGCCCAGCGGTTGGATCGGTAGGGTGGCGTGCCGTTCTGCAGGCAGGGCCCACTTAATGTTCGCTCGCGACCCATAGTTTGAGAAACCCTGCCTTACAGACCTGCCTAAAAATATTTTTTAAAGAAATTATATTGACTGCTTTGTGAGAATTATATACATATACGACATTAACAAATTCAAGGGCTTCTTCTTCTTATGTACCTTTTCCTGATCCATTAGGATTGGCGGGGTCCGCTACCTAAACCTAAGAATTTGACAAAGATACTGATTTTTACATAGAGCGACAAATCTCCACCATACAGAGGGAAAATCAGACCTTTCTTAGATTAGATCACACCTCTTTTGAAATATAATTTCTGGGACCCGCGTTTCTCACGATATTTTCCTACATTGTATTCTTTTCACGATGGGATTGTAATAATATATTTCACTTAGATTGTACTAGTATATCTTTCGGGCGCTTTCGTATAATGACTTCGGAACATAAAATCAACTGGAAATGTAATAGATGTGTTAATAAAGTTCAAAATAACAACAAATATGCCAGAGTGTTACACTCTGAAACGTCCTCACAGGCTTCAAATGAGAATGTCACATAACGTAATAAAGAATATAGAATCAATATACTAACTCAAAATTCGTTTGACTCACTATCAGACGAAACCGAGGATTCCGATTGTCACACTCACACTCAAGATTGCTCAAATATTTTAAACAGAAGCTGTCAAGACATGTCTCAAACAGATGTAAGTAGGATAGAACAATTTGAAACTGCAATTCAATCATTAAGAATGATATTGGCGTCAGCGGAAAATGAAATAAGTAACATGGTGCAGGAAAATTTTGCTTTATTAAATACTGTAGCCGAATTAGAGTTGATAATAAAAAAAACTAAGTCATATGTGAAAGTCTAAGTCAGAAAATATAACGACGAAGGAAAAGAGACAAAGTTTGAATAGAACACAGTTACATTTCTCATTAAGCCATTTTTTTTTATACTACGACGGATAGCAAACATGTATACAGTTCACCTGATGTAAAGCGGTTACCGTAGCAAGTGAACGCTAGCAACGAAACGAATATCGGTAGCGCGTTGCCACCCCTCCTCTTCTTCTTTTCTCTCCTCATCTTCTGGTTACCTCACTCACTCGCAGAAACAGGTCGCTTCTGTGAGATGGAGGTATTTTGTGACTGATGAGTCGGGCTGACTCTCTCGCCAGAGCCTTGTCTGTTGATGTGTAGGGTGCACCACATGCAGGTGAGGTTGGCTTTGGCTCTAAAGGTGACAATGAGCCACTTTACACCCCAAGCCATCGTCAAACGGAGCAAAAAGAGTCACAAACATTAAATTCATTGCAAACGAAAACTTAACACACGAATATCAAGAAGAATCCTTAAAGGAAAACATTGCGGGCAAAGAAAGGGCCAATTACAAATTGCTAAATATTAAAATTAGTAGAACTATGTTAAAAAAAATACAGCGGGGGTCAGAAAAATCCAAATAATACACCTTCAAGCTTCATGTTGCAAGCATTCATATGCTACTAAAGTCAACCACTTCAGATCACCCGGTAGAGCCCGCTACTGTTCTTTTCCGCCAGACATCTTCAACATAGAATCTTTGGTTGTTCACAGGTCTAACAGCAGAACTGTACTACGTGCGAGATGGCCAAATAAATTACTATGCTCTCAACTTCGTGGTTCCAGTACCGGCTACCATCGAAGACTTGCACTTCACGTGGCAGAGTCTTACCCGAAGATCGGTGAGTTATTTATAATAACAGGCGACTTGATAAACAAATTTAAGAGGTCCCGAATAAAGACTGTATTTTCTTTTTTTTATACATCGTCGGGAGGCATACAAGCATACTGCCTACCTGATGTAAAGCGCCCGCTTTAGCCGTAGCCTATTAACGCTTGAGATATATATATATATATATATATAAGTATCACTTGCGCGATTCCTCTTCTGCTGCTTACACAGCAACTTCTTGGGAGCTTACTGGTGACCTCAATCGCACACAGGAACACAACAACCCTCTAGGGAGTTGTTATTTGGCTGCGGTTTTCTGTGAGGTGGAGGTACTTCCCCAGACGGGCTGCTTTGATGCGCCCTACCTCTCTTAAAACATCCAGACCAAGACAAACAGACATGTTCATTCAGACAAATCTTTGCCATGTGTGGGAATCGAACCCACGAGCGTTGGTGCCAAGCCGCGTTCACGACTGAGCCACTGAGCTCGTCAACATTTTCGTGTTTCGTTTTCACAAAATACGTACGTACCTACATACTTCTTTCTTTTTAGTAATCAACCATCAAACAGTATTTATATAAAACTTGACCAAGTCTGTGCCAACAATTCCATTTGGCACGAGGAACACAAAAGCGGCGACTATGAGTGGTACGAGTATAAGTGTGAAGTAGTTTTCTACCCGTATTAATTATTTCTTATGTTCCGGATAAACTAGATATCACTAAATTTTCTTTGGCTTATTTCTCCTCATCCCGTGTGTTATATCCCAAATCCACGTGCACATCACTATTTTGATCACATGCAGTACTTTCCCCGCCATCACGTGTCCAAGTCATCTTAATGTTTTCATTTTCACACTTACTCATTCGCTCGCAGCAGGAGTGGCAAACGCTCGCATATTGCTACCCTTGGTGTTAATACTAGAACTCTTCGCCAGCTTCCTGGTGCTGCTTATTCGCAAGAATACAACGCTCAATCGGATTGTTATTTGGCTGCGGTCTGTGGTAAGATGGACGTAGGTCTGTACATAAATTTATTCTCAAAAATTCTTGAATACTATTTTTATATTTATACTTTCACTTGCTCTTTGCAACTGCAGTAAATGGTATGCTAGTATTATTTACATATTTAAGAATTTACATTTGTCGAGCCAAAGTTTAAATTGAACAATCGATTGGATGAAACAATCGCGCCATTATGGTAATCTTCTCCATGCCAGGAATACAAAATAAAGAAGGTACATGACAGACATATCAAAAGTCACGATATCGTATAATTAACAATACTAGTTAGTGGTCGCAATTCGACCATAGTTCATTTAATTTTTAAGTTTGAATAACTAATATATACAGTACAAATATCTGTTAGACAAATTATGACTTTGATACGAGTATTATCATAAATATTTTACACATTCAGTTAAGACTATTACTAAGAATAATATTATAGATCACTTCTCATTTTTTGACCACAGACTTTAACCATAGACAAAAGAGTAGGTATACATGTGGGTACAAATGTGTTTGTGTGTCAAAGCCGTATTAGTGTGTGTAATGTCTTTTTTATTAATTTAATGTATTTTCCAAGCATTATTACAAATAAATTTTAGCTTTCTGCACTGCTTCTTCATATAAACTTTACTTCTGCTAAATTTCACATCGCGTAATTTTCATAAAAAGGAGTACAAAGTTTTTGCTTCACGTATTAATATATTGATTAAAACTAGCGTCCCTTCGTGACTTAGTCAGCGTAGAATTGTTTTTTTTACAACTTCATAGGTTTTATTTGTTTACGCGGAAGGCAATTTTTGTCCGAAAATAAAAGTAACCTTAGTTTCTCCTTATAACATCAGCAATCCGCTAGTAAAAGTCCCGTCAAGATCGGTCCAGCCTTTCGGAATAAATAGACAGACAGAAACACATACAAAACCGTACCGTATACAAGTATTTACATTCATTTATCTACATTTAGTATAAAGTTGTTACTTTACAATTTTTAACAAACACTTCAACTTTGTTCATTTGTATAGATTACATATTCTTTCAGGCATATCGGCAAGCAAATTTAGGTTCTGGAAGTGTAATAGAGTGCAAGTTGCTCAAATATTTAGGTGCCCGTAATTAATTTGCAGGAGTTTACTCTTTTATGCCCGAATGGTAGTTGGGCCTCGCCGTGTTTTCCTTGAACTGGGCAAACGAGTAATTCTTATGGAAATGTCGTCCCTGCCTGAAGTCAGATAAACTCATAAAACCACGATAACGATGTCACGCTGCCCAATCTCGTCTGGCAGCGGTGCACCAAACGGATTTAATTCTGACATTTGATTGATTAACCGGAAATTTATTTTGGTTTCATTCTTTCCGAGTTTCTAATTCAAATTCGACCGTCTCATATGCAAATCATCCGGCGACGCTCGCGACGCAGGCCGGCTTTTATTTTCTTTGCTTCCTTCGTTCTGGATCTCTAACCAAATAATATGTGCATTTATTCATTTTTTCCAACAACATTTACAAACAAGACGCTCTCGAAGGGCAAGGTTTTTTGCTGATTGTAAAACGACATGTGTGATTTACATACTGAAAGTGGCAAGGTTTCAAGTGGCAGCAAATCGTCCCGCGACGAATACATCGAACTTCTCAATCAATAAGCTATCTACCAATTTAATACGACATTTTCATGACGATATCTCGAATTTCAACAATGCTGATTTGTATTCAGCTAGTTCAGCGTAAATTCTACCAAGAACTCGTTGGAAAATGAAGGTCTTTAAACATCTCTGTCTGGCGCATCTAAAAGCAAATATTGTAGAAAGCTGCGGTTGCGATCACGCGCCCACTCCCTTATCAGCATCTCGGCGAGCTTTGTGCCGGCCGGCGCTATCAGATCGCCCCCACCTCCGGCGGCTCCCCTCCACACCCTTATTTGCTCGGCGGCGCCTTTGACTATAGCAAATATTTGGTAACCGGTTAACTAGCGCCGATGAGCGATCGCGCCACCATCCATTGTCTGTGCTCACCGACTGCCGAGTGATAATATTTAATTAGCGGCTTCGCTGTCGCACCTACACGTTTTATGAGCCGCGCGCGACGCAATGCTCCATGGACCGGCCAAAGGGCCCGCCGCAAATGATGTTTGTTTAACATACCTGTAATGCCGCTATCATTAGTTTAACATGTGAGAATACTGTTTCATAATACGCAACCAACTTTTATTACAATTTATACCCATTTATTCATCACATCCCTTCGTCCATATTCGGTTGGTGGGCATGGCTACATTGAAAGATCGACTGCCTACATTATGCAAATACGGCAATGACCGATGTGTCTAACAAAGTATGTGTAAAGCTTACGGGCCTGGCGTACATCCTATAAAGGAGCGAGAATCGTGCTCTCACGGTGGGTTACTCGACATTTGATCCCTGACACAAGAGCGGATTCACACAGACCGTTTAGGGACAGCGCGCGTGCTGTTTGTCCGTCAAATGTGCATGCTGATACAGCTAATCGTGATGTTACCATACCGTTAGGAATGTGCCACAGGCATGTAAATACATAGGAGTATTAATATATCCACATGATTATTGGAGTCATCAAATTAAACATTTGTTGCAGTTGCCGTACACCCTGAGCATCGAACGAATATCCAACAAGGAAGCAATGCACGAACCCTCTCCAAACATATCAAGCGAAGGACTGGTGCCAACCGAGCCACAAACATGGCGAATAGATTTGCCATGCACGCGCACGGTGGCCGCTGAAGTTGATATCACGATATCACTCAATATTTCCACCGGTTCTTCATCTACAGTGCTACATTTCCGACGGCGGAAGATTTGCCTTGTAGATGCAAAGAAGCCTGCAGTCAGAGTAGATAGCGTTCCTCAAGCGACATCAGCGGATATATTTTACGCGGGGGCTGGTTGTGCTGGCGGCGCACTTTTAATAGCAGCAGTCGCTGCAGCGGCTTGTAGGGCTCGGGCGAGGAAGCTACGAAGAGCTCGTAGCGACGAACAAGACGCTCATGCATTCTTACCTGATTCTTCTTGTAAGTCTGCTGCCAGTTATACCAGCTACCGTCGGCCAACTTCTCTACCTGCTGTCGCGCCTGAGGATAGAGCGAGAGATTTGCAGCAAAGAATAGCCGAGCTTACGATACAGAGGTGTCGTGTGAGACTACGATCAGTGGCGATGGAAGGAACCTTCGGTCGGGTTTATAGAGGAACCTACGCTGATGAGGATGGAAGGGAACAGGAGGTGCTTGTTAAGACTGTTGCAGAACATGCCTCACAAGTACAGGTACTTATATTGTACTTTTGAAGTGAGATCCTATACAATTAATTATTAAATTTGAGCCATTAACATAAAACTTCGTTTCAGGTTTCACTACTGCTCCAAGAAGGCTGCATGCTTTACGGATTACACCATGAGCGTGTGCTATCTGTTCTTGGAGTTAGCATTGAGGACCAGACGGCGCCTTTCTTGTTGTACCCATGGAACGCTACCTGGAGAAACCTTAAGCAGTTTCTTTTGGCGTGTCGCGGGGTAACGGTGGGGGGCGCGGCAGGTGGTGCACCACCTCCGCCTCCGTTGACAACACAACATGTTGTTCGGATGGCCCTTCATGCTTTGGATGGCCTTGCCTATTTGCACACACAGCATGTCTTACATAAGGACATTGCTGCCAGGAATTGCATGTAAGTTAGAAAAATTGTCTGCAGTAACATTTTGATTTTAAACCACGAATTGGGTAATAAATAGACTTACAACTCATCTGATGTCAAGTCGGTATCGTTGCCAGGAAACGGTTGCTACTGTTGCATACACGTGGCGACCCCCGCTGCCAACGTAGCGTAAACTTCCAATATAACGACATGTACCTACAATATGTCGCAGTTCTATCTCTTTTCCACCAGAATCTCGTTTGTTAATTTACCTCCCAACCTTATTAGGTTGGCATTGACCCTCAAAATTATAATGAATCACTTACACCCCATGACTTGACATGACATGGCCATGCTATATGAGTTAATTATGATTATTTTAGTATATGAGCTAATAATTATTTATGAACTAACGACTACTATTTGTTAACAGAGTCGATGAAAACCTGCGAGTGATGATCGCAGACAACGCGTTATCGCGAGATCTCTTCCCCGCCGACTACCACTGTTTAGGCGACAATGAAAATCGGCCTATAAAATGGCTGGCCTTAGAGTCGCTGACCAAACGACAGTTCAGTCCGGCCGCGGATGTTTGGGCTTTGGGAGTGTTGTTATGGGAGCTGACGACTTTGGCCCACCAGCCATACGCGGAGGTGGACCCGTTTGAGGTAGCCGCTTACCTCAGAGACGGTTACAGATTGCAGCAGCCTGCTAATTGTCCTGATGAGTTGTAAGTAAAGTTTACCTAAATACTGTGATAACAATTTTTACTAGATACTACCTACCTATATAGTACAAAACAACTGAATTTCTTTATGTTGAGAGCTATCGGACAAAAATCCCATGGGATTTACGTACTCGATTGTTCCATTGTCATCGAGTGTACAGCTACGACCACGCTAAACTGTTTTTGGACTTTACGAAACACGCTAAGAACACATCATACTGGCAGGATCATGGTAACTTAATTCGGCCAGTATGAAGTGTTCTTAGTTGTACCTACATACTTCCTCACAATTGCCAACATCAAACTATACTCATCGTCTTACTGGTATAAGGGTTTCCTTTCAAGGGGTTTAGATATGCTTAGTACTGGTTAACGGAGCCCGCTGCATTCAAACTTAATTCGCAAAACCACTGTCACCAAATGACTATTATCGCGATCTTCGGCTTATTCCGCTCTCAGATGTAGGTAAAAGCTCTGAGATAAATAATTTCAATCCAAAGATATGTTGCGGTACACTTTGTTTAACTTGCACGTAAGATTGCATTGGCTATGGGCGCACCTATTTATATTTCCGGCAAGTTATTATTTTTTAACCTAGCCAATATTTCGATAATAACTATTAGCGAAGAAAACACGGCAAAAGACATTTCTCAAGACAACTCTTATAATTAAATGTAGTGACGTAATTTAATTAATTGTAGAACGGCTTAATTAACCATGAAATCGAATATCAATTTACAACAAAATATAATTATCTATAATCACGCAATTGTTGCGTATGTCAGCGGCATACGCAACAATACCTATTAATTCTTGGTTCTTTACATGTTCAAATTTCATATTTCACTAGCTGTGACCCACGAGCACATGCAAATTTTGGGCACTCAAATCTTGGGGAGCAACCCACATAAAGTTGACTGAAGCTCTGGGTAAAGCAGAGTCTTCGCGAAGGTGTCACGTCACGGGATAAAAAGTAGCCTTTTTATCCCTGTTCCTGTAGGATAGTGTCGGATTGTAGTAGATGAAAAGCCGCTGATACGTGAAAGCGAAATTAAACATCCACATTTAGTACGATTCAAACATCTAAACATCCAAACTATCCCACGGGAACATATCACCGGTATAAAAAGCAGCCTATCCAGTACCTCATCTATCTTCCTACCAAATTTCATCCAAATCCGTTCACGAGTTGAGGCGTGAAAAGGAAACAAACATCCATATTTCACATTTATAATAGTAGGATTGCTTTAGAGCTCTTTATATTATTTATTTTAGTAATAATAATCGTTTGTTTTCTCCTAGATTTGCTGTGATGGCGTACTGTTGGGCCATGTCTCCAGACGACCGGCCCACGCTACCTCAGCTGCAAATATTCCTAAGGGACTTCCACACGCAACTCACCAGATTCGTCTAAAGCATTTCCATAGACGTAACCCTAAAAAAGACATCCCAAAGACGACAATAAACATAGTGAAATATATGATAAAGTGAGACAAGTCTTCTGAATGAGGCCTTATCGTGAACTGCATAAAGTGTTATCTTGCTTGACAGTGATTGTGAAAAGGTTTGCCGATTTCGAAGTGTGGATGCGGATCTTCAAAGAGACTGATTTTTATAAAGTGTTTTATTAACTTGTATATTATAAAGATGTTTATTTACCCTGTCGACACACATTTTAATTCCCATCTTTTGTTTTCGATTTACAACAGAAATTTTGATTTGTTTACATATTTCTATTCTTCGTGCACCAGGGCCTTACGGCCGTAAACAAAAAAAAGTTATTATTTAACGTGATAACGAATATAAGACTAACGATTTACAGTTAACTACTTTATTCGATATTATCTCTAATGTGCGTAACTATGAGTAATACGCGTATTAGTAATACTATGACAATGAGCACTTAATCATGCTATGTATTTCGAAAACATCTACCAGTATAGCAGTATTCTCACGCGGATATATTATTCTTGTTGCTAAACGTATTTCTACCTACAAATCGTGTAAAATTCATATGAGTTTCGATGTGACTGTACACAATTTTGTACGTGTTGAAATCTTTTCGTCAGGAAAACAAAAATTAGAAGAAAGTTACATTTGTTGGTAAGGGAACAAAAGACATACTTACTACTTTTAAGCATTTTGACCCCGTACTAACAAACATAACTCCACAAGAGTGCGTTAATACGCAAAACAATGTGCATAACAAGAAATTGTAACAATATTAGTTAGGTTAGGACTTCGTAAAGGAACTGTAAGATGGTAAGATCATATTTTATTGATATATTCGTATTAATTTGGTGCTTGGCGTAGTAAACAACGTGATTAGTAATTTATTGTGAGATATATTCCTAAATCAAAACTTCTGTTTGGTTTACATTATTACTGATGATTTATCGAAGTGTGTGTTTACTTGGGTATTGTGGTACTACCTCGTTCGTCGTTTCGCTTGACTGATTAGAAATATTCGCACTCACAACAAATATGTATAGCTCTTGCTGATTTGATTTTGTGTTCCGTTTACCCAACTTACTTATACTGTCTACTTTTAAGATTTTGACTAAAAGGCATTAAAAAGGAGTTTCAGACTTGGGAGAGGAAATGAATCATTTATGCCACTCCAACCCTCCCTACATTATCTCTTTAAAAATGTATTTAAATAATAAAGTATAAAATGTAATCGAGATTGCCCATTTAAAATCGAACTGCCGACAAATCAGGTAGTACCCTAAAAAGTTTGAAACCTCGATACTGCCATACTAGTGTAAGAGATGTAAATAATAGCTATGTGATTGTATTGTATCATATACGTATATTCAATGTGCCTCAGATTTTATGAAACATTTAGATGTTTATTAGTGTTTAATTGGAATATTAAATTACTGAGTAAGACTGTTCTATCAATTTATTAACTTTATATAATAGCATTATACTTGGGTATTGCATCTACATGAATGTATAATTTGTAATTTAAATTTTCTCTTTTCCTCAGACAATTTTAATAAGAATGCTTCCCATGCGTGAGCTATGCATGATAGTTTCACCATGGCCAATCTGAGCGATATGAAACGCTTTTGTTGTTGCCGAATATTTCAAGACGTGAATCCAGTACCCGTCGGCAGTGCTGTATCCATTATATATATATATATAGCACATGAGAAAAAAAAACAGCTAGGGGTGGAAAATATCACAAATCTAGCTAATATTGCATTGATTTTCAATCAGAAGTAAAACTGCATTCAAAAATGTTACGTTCAGTAGTATCACATAGAATAAATGTGTTATTTTAATGCCCAGCACGACACTTTTCGATAATATTTGAGTCCGTTATACTTATTTTTGAAAATAATGAAATTATTAACTAAAAATTTACTATAAATGAATATTTGTATTTTTTTCTCCTAATCGAATTTGACTGGTTGATAAACCTGTATATTCTGGAAATAGACTAAGGACGATTGCACACACAAAATATTGCGGTATAGCGCATAGCGTTGAGATACTGCCCACATATTTTTGCACACATTTTGTAAATGTTAACAATGACATTGACGTGCCAAAAACAAAACAGTGCTAGCATTAAACAAAAAAATAAATTATGTGAACCTTACGTTAATAAAACCTAAAAATTACCAATTAATCTACTTGTTAGAAATATTTTAAAGATTTCGGACTAAAAAAATCAAATAGTATCATCGTACGACATTACGTAAGGATTAAGTGTTTATCGGTTTGGAAGCGGCTCTAGATAATTTCATATCTTAAAGTAATTACAAAAATGCGAATTTGTCAACGTACGTAGTAAATCATTGTCGAATTATGATATTTTCTTTTATACGATTGTTATAAATCTTTATTATAAACCAAAAGATCTCGAGTAAATATTTTATTTTGACTTTCGTTACTGTGTTTTGTATATTGTTGATATGGTAAAGAGTGAAATGGATTTGAAGACTGAGTCTATTATCTTGCTGGCACACAAATGAGCTAATTTTTGCATGCTACCATGTTTATAATAGCATCGAGTTAAGAATAGCGTCTGTTCCCAATTCTATTTCGCTCGCTATCTATTATGTAGGTGATATATTTAAACTTATTTGACCGCTTGAGAGGTAAGGCGAATATTGTAATCCACTTAGTACTTTAACGGGCATAATTATAGGGCGAAAATGACACTTTGACGTTCAACGTCATACGTAACAAGAGTCAACTTCTATTGTAAGTATGATCTGCTGTACAACAATTTCTTTTCACGCAAGTGTTCAAACATTTATAAAACTTTGTTCCGTTAGTTCGTCGCCATTTTGTTGCATGCCCAGTAGAGTACTAATGTGAATATTGTACATGTGTAAATATGATAAGACTACTGAAATGTGAATATACGAGTGATAATATTTATATTTATCGTTTTTCATACCTTCCATTTCCTATATTTCCTGCGATTTTAGGAGAAACTCGTCAAAGGGGTTTTACAGGGACGGTAATAGCGAAATAACACGCGTTGTAATCCTACATAGACTGAGCTTAGTTATCATCAAGAAGGTTATATGCTCATTTCCCATAAAAAGAATCCCAATTGCTTGTCATGTCTATAATACTTAATTCATTTTCATATTTTACTTATCTTGAGATTCTTGGACTTGATATTTAGTCTAGGTTAGGTCGTTACATAGAGCTTAGGGCGAAAACATCAAGGAAATAACCTATGGAGCAAGATCTAAACGTTTTTGTTAAGATTCAATGGTATTTCACATCGGGACAACTGCTGTCTTTAGACAAAGCTTAAGTTTTTCGCCACTAAGGGAAATAAGCGTATGGCCTGACTAATGTAATGGTATCTGGCCGCTACCAGCTCAACCCTAATGGTTGAGCTGGTAACCACTAATCGGCGAACCAGGAGTTTTGTGGATAGAACGTTAATTCAATTAGTTTATTTTTTCAAGGCTTTCTCGTACATATTAGAAGGCACAGCTCACTATACAGAAAACAGGGCATTGCTCGTTCCAATGCTTATGGAAGAACTGGAATTGGCAGAGAGAGTAAAAGTGGAATAAACGTCATCAAGATGCGAGCGTTGCGCAAAACATGCGGCGTAACGCCAATCCAATCCAATTCGTAATGAAGATTAAGTAAGAGAGTTGGTCTGAAAGACAGTATCCGTGTTAAAATAAGAGCCATGCTCTGTTGGAAAGTCATGCAGAAGGAATGCCAGAGGAATGAATGAAACAGATATCATACGTAACCTAACGTAACCTTAGGTTACATACTCGATAAAATATATACAACACCAAAGTATATGAAAAACCAAGATTCACTTCCACGACCAAATTGATCGTGTGTGATCAGGTAGTTTCAGAAGCCCTAGAAGGAGGAGGTGCAAGCGTGGGTGAAGAGAGCTCTTATGTTAAAGAAGCGAGTGAGGTGTGTAGGGACCCATGATTCTGTCGTTACACACCTCACACCTGGCGCGTTATTTCTCTCTGTCTACCCCGCAAGGGACGTGGCGTGAAGATAAATATTTATAGATAGATCTCGACAGTAGCAGATATCTTGTAAATAAAGGGGGGACGGGGGGAGGGGGGACGTCAAAGTTGATATTTTCAGACCCTTATCGTTACAGGGTTTAGAGATCGAAAATGTCTGTAATATGATGTTACCATTAGACTACATTTAAAAACAGCTTTTGTTTTTTTGTGACCCTATTATATTGCCAGGTGCAAGATATTGCATCCCTATTTCTTTTTATTTTTACGACTCCGCAACCAACACTGTTCACAATCCTGTTACTAAGGCTCCTCTGTCTGTCGATGCATTCATATGTGTGTTTGTCGTTTGTTTAAAGCCTGTGTCTTTGATATGCAATAGGTAAAAATTTGAAAAAATGTGTACTAACATTGCTATGGCCGATATAACAACTAATGATAAAAACAAATTGAAAATAGATCCCCATAGAAGAAACATTTTCTTTCGGCAAGTTGGTTGTTATATAATGCCAGTTGCCAAAACTGTTAAATTTGTATATCATTCAAGTTGCCAATATTGTTCATGCAGGTACCTATGTCAAATATTTTACTGATTCATTATTTAACGTTCTAACTCAACAAAAATGATAGATTTTTTATACTTTATTTTTATGTTTCGGAAAAATAACCATCTACCTACACTAATGTCTCTTTTTTTAATAATTTTAAAAATTAAAGAAGGTTCATACTGTAAACATTATTATTTTCGCATTTTTACTACGGCGGTGCGGGACCATTAGAGTGCAAGTCCAACTCGCCCTTTCCGGTTTTTTCTAACAAGTACCTATTACGGATAAAAGACTAAAGGGATACTTTGTGTTTGTAATAAAAAATATTTTGCCTTGTTACACTTAAATGCTTTTTACGGACAAAATCAAACAAAAGCGAAGTTTGCGTTGACCACTGCATGTAAAAAGCGCCCCCAAAATATGTCAACCGTGGACGTCGTCGACTGTACTTTGTTATGTGACAAATAAGTTTTCTCACGCACGAAGGTAACCTGCCACCATAGATAACAGAAACAATTCTGTTATCTATGCCTGCCACACACAAAAGGTAACTTACGTTGCGAAATGTCTTCACTATAGATCTGCTGTAGAAAGTACCTAAATGCAAGCACATATCAATTTTTGATAGACCTACTCGTAAGTATGCTACAAGGGCCAAGGGATACATCAAGTAACCACATATGGAAGACCTAAGAGATGGAAAAAATAAGGAAACCAAAGAAAAGTATGAGAAGTTCGTCTGTAGTAACTGTGCTATTTGTATATTCTTTGTTAGGAGCTATAATCATGATGTGAACCTGAAGTATAAAAAGTAAGAATACAAATAGTATTGGGATTCAAGGATCTACAAATACTTGTTGAGATTGAATTGTGGTCATCGCCATTATTGTATTTAGCTAAATTTACAAAGTTCGAACTAGAGTGTGAACTGGTATAGAATATTTGCATGTGATTGTTGTTTACATACAGTACAGCGAAATAAATTATTATTGAGAACGAAAAAAACTTGGCTGGAAGAGTCAAAAATGTCAGTTCACAACTAGGCCCCGGCGAGATTCGAACTCACGATCTCCTGTTTACTAGACAGGCGCTTTAACCAACTAAGCCACGGCGCCACACCAGCGTCTATTCCAAATTACCGTACACTTTATGTCAATGTAAAAGTAGTGCTATCTGTTATGTGACGACGATAACAGCTCATTTTGATCGTGCCTATTGTTAGTTCAGCCGTATTAGTTGTAAGTTATAGGGCGCCGGAACTATGGTCGTATCTATATATAAAGTAATGTCCTAGTACTTCTTGAAGACTACTAAACCTGCGTACTTAGGTGGAGCTGGATAGCGTTGTTAGTAAAGTTTTTGTACTAAAATGAGTCATGTTAATTTGTGTTTATTAATAACTGGTTTCTGTCTACAACGAAGCTGATGCGTAATTTCGCATTAACATTTGTGGCAGTCGTGGCCGAGCGGTTAAGGCGTCTGACTAGAAATCAGATTCCCTCTGGGAGCGTAGGTTCGAATCCTACCGACTGCGAACTTTATGAACCGGATTTCATTGCTGGAGTATATCACGATTATTGGACAGTTTGTTTTTTTCAAACACTCGTTATTGGCACATTAATCCGCCCATAGTGAGAAATTTTATTGCTCGAGCTAGAAATATGTATTAAATCAATGCGTTTAGGGTCATTCATAAATCACCAAGAGGACTGGGGGTAAACCGTAAATGAAATGTGCCCCGGCCGCAGATGAATTTTGGGGAAAAAGGATAGGATTCCGTTAATATCAGGTAAGTAACAATTTAATTTCGTAGTGACTGACACTTTTAGGCCTCGTCAGATGACTGGTTAAGTACATATATAAAAATGTAAAAAAATGCGTCATTAAAATATGGAGAGCGTCATATTAGGATCTAGGGTTGCCAAGTCGGATATTTTTAAACACCATAAGGCTCAAAATAAAGTATCCTGGGGAGCGTTTCAATGAAGATATATGATATCATAAGGCATTTTTTATAAGAAAAAGGTAAAAAGAAATATTGTTATTAAGTTGGGTTAAATAAAATAAGTAATATTTGGCAAAAATCTTAACTTTATTTGAGGTTATGTGAATGTGCTCATTCGGTGGATTATAGTTAACTGCTAATATTCAAAGATAAACAGTTCAGTAGATACCTTTTTTGTTTTTGCTTATCTACCGATTTTTTTCTTTAGTTGTTATTGACGAGTTTTAGTGTTATCTATTTATCAATTTATATCTTCACGCAAGGTCCCTTGCGGGCTAGGCAGAGATTATTACACGTCATAAGAGAGTCCTTACACGTTTTGCTGGCTTCTTTAACATTCATAGCTCTTTTCATACACGCGTTTGGTCATCTAGGCCTTCCTCGACTCCTACATCCTTTGACTTTCACATTATTGATCTGTTTCGTCATTCTTTCGTTCTGCTTTTTTTCTACAGGTTTGAACCGATGGAGCATGCTTTTTCTTATCTTAACACCGACGTTATCTTTCAGACCAAGTCTCTTCATTTCAAGTTTCTTCGTTATAAATAAGAAAATATGATTATTGTCGAATTTTTACCATTGCGGCGAATGCTAGTTAGACTGAAAAATCGAGGAAATCTGCCAACCCTAGCTTTATCTGATGTAGCTTGGCAAGGGAGTTGACGGTCATTGTCAGGCAGTAGACTCCGCAAAAAATAGGGATGGCACACCACTCTTACGGGGTCTCTATGGTGCTAATGTATTAGAAACGATTTTAAACCCTGTTTTGTTTACTTCCAATTAATTAAGGGAATAAAATAGCGGTTTCAAATGCAATGGACGTCGTAAAACCTTGTTTTATTTGTGTTACGTGTGTTTTTACGCGGGATGTGCCACCAAATTGTCGTAATTAATGGACGGATGTTTTTTTAATCAAACATATTCGTGTATTCTTGTCGCAGGAAATTCGTTAATGTTTACTTGTTATGTATTGGCAAGGAATGTAGATTATAGTAATTATGTTGTTCTAGAATGTATTTGATATTGTATCGGTGTTTATGTAAATATTATTTGTTTGGTGGAATATAGTTATGTATTTCTATTCGTAATATTACTGTAACATTCGTATTGTTATATTATGTATTGTCTCTATTATTGTAAGTGTACTGAGTATACAGGTGTTTCAGAAATTATGGCAATCAAAATGGGCGTTAACTACTTAAATATGGAACCGATTTCGAAATCTCGAACAGATGAACATTTTTTATGGCATTGTTTTTTTGATTTAGTTGATTCCAAAGCATAAATTGGTATTATGGTTAAAAGGAAACTAGTGAACTCATAATACTGCTTCTTAATTAGTGCATTTGCATGTGTAGAATTATATACCCTTTCGTTTTAGCCATAATTTCCGGGCCGTTCTGTATAATGTATAGGTGAGACTATAGTGAGGTGGTGTCATGGACTGGAAAGGATACGGTATAAACATCAATAGCGAATGCATCACTCACCTTCGATTTGCCGACGATATAGTTCTCATGGCGAAGTCGTTGGAGAAACTTAGCGCTATGCTCAATGACCTAAATAGTGTTTCGAACCACGTAGGTCTCAAGATGAACATGGACAAGACTAAGATAATGTCGAATGTTCATGTTATGCCTAAGCCGGTCACGGTTGGAAGCACTAAGCTCGAAGTTGTCGATGAATATGTCTACCTAGGGCAGGTTATTCAGCTAGGTAAGTCCAACTTCGACCGAGACCAACAGACGGATCCAACTCGGCTGGGCAGCGTTCGGGAAAATTCGACACATTTTCTCGTCCAAAATACCTCAACGCCTGAAGAGCAAGGTCTTTCAATAGTGTGTGTTACCAGTGACGACATATGGAACTGAGACGTGGCCTTTCACTGCGGGCTGTACCTATGGGGAAGCTCAAGGTCGCTCAGCGTGCTATAGAAAGAACTATGCTCGGGGTTTCTCTGCGTGATAAAATCAGAAATGAGGATATCCGCAGTAGAACTAATGTAACCGACATAGCCCACAGGATAAGCAAGTTGAAATTGTAGTGGGCCGGCCACATAGTTCGTAGAACCGACAACCGCTGGGAAAGAAAGGTTCTCGAATGGTGTCCCCGTACTAGAACATGCAGTGTGGGATGACCCGCCACTAGGTGGAGTGACGACCTCATGAATGAATGAAATGAACCTATCATTTTTAAATACAAGTTGATTAGTAGTAGTTTCTAATTTTTATACCACTAAGGTGACAAACAGGCCATAGCTGATAAGCAGTTGCCATAGCGTGTGGATGCAACACGATGGGGTATTTATTTTAGTACCTACTGCCGACCCTGAAAAATCTCTTTTAAAAATCGGATATTTAAAAATCGCTTTTTTTAAATATCGCTTTTTTTAAATATTCCATGCTATACTTGTCTGGGAAAACCACGGTACGCAGTTTACTCCACAATTAAGAGTTCGTGAAAGCAAACCTCTGGAGAACCGCACAGTTGTTTACAGTATTTTAGTAACCGGTTTAGTTTCGATTCGTAAGAATAAATTTACTGTCATTGGAAAGCAGTGTTGTGGTAGTTACTCGTATTAGTAAAGGAAGCTATTGGTATTTATTAATATCTGACCACAATCCAATATACAATTAGTAGAACACTAAGGGAGGGAAAGTTTCTCGTGCTTAAAGGCATAATACCGTGTGTACATAAACTGGTCTTCTTTATCTTCTGGGCTATCACTTCTCCAATGTTCCGAACTAAGTTCCGAAACATAAGTGTTGGTAAAGTTACTAATTTACTGCATCGCTATTCATTCTAACAACATCCTTACTTGAGTCTCACATGCATCATACAAACAAGTTATCCATTGATCCTGACTCGTCTGACTCGACGTGCGGCTCGTCTATTTATCTATATCAATCCAGTTTCAGCTCATGGCCAAAGCAAGCCGCGTGATTTTTTGTTATATTATGTGTTAATCATAAAGCAGGCATTGCAAGTTATCGATGATCGTAGAAATAATAAAAACAGAACTGCAATAAACCGTCAATAGGTTTCGAAGTGATAAAACATTTATTTAGTGTACTAGAATTAATAACTGAGACGAAGAAAAAGGAACCAAGAATTGTGCTCAGTTTTTGTACTTACAGGTATTACAGGAACAAATATGTCACTAAACTGACTCATTCCCGTCTTCCAACCTAAGCCATTCAACCCAAGTTAGATGAATTTGTAAGCCACCTCCATCCTACCTCAGGTTAGACAATGGGAATATAATATCTGAATTATTTTTGTTCCCATGATTCAACCTGTCAATAAAGAACGAGACAAAGTCGCACTTAAGAAACTTTTTTATATATGAATTTTCGAAAGATGTTTACATTATTAGATTAGTATCACATATCACGTTTTAGTAGTTTAATAGCGTCGATAGCAGCCTGTCGTGAAAAGGATATTTGAAGGGTGTGTTAAACCTTTAAACAGCCTTTGAACAGTTTGTGTGAGTTCATAACACTGACTTCCGCCAATCTGCAGTAGATCAGCGTCGCTTACACACGCTAATAAAGTAAAATCCGTATCCCAGCGGTATGAGTGGACAATGGTGAGCAGAAATGGCCATATACTGTTTGTAGTCGAACAACAAACGTTTTCTTGTCATACGATGTGATAAAAATCTGGGGAAAAAATAATTCTGTGTTAACAAAATTAACCAGTAGATGGAAGTTATGTGTATCAACTCGACAAAAAATAGGAAACATTTTGGTGTACTGCGCCTAGAGTGAGTACGTGCAGAATTCGTATAAAAATGACATTACATTAGCTACTTAATATTATTCGCATTACGAGTAATATCGGCATTAATATTATGAAGCTCCATTACTTTTCTGACTGCGCACATTTCGCCATCACGATAAGCTTTAAGGACCCTCGAAAGTCGTTTATTGTTAAGAAAATGGGGGTATGGCGAGTAATGAAGTCTTAGTTATGTGTCGTGGGGTAGTACGAGTAATTACTGATCGAAGCCTTTGTTGGGAGATATGGCACGAGGACGACGGTAATCCTCACACTGAGATACGCAGAATTTCGATCGATTATAATGTCTACTTGATCGTCATGGAGTAAAATTCCATGCAATGTGATTTGGCTATGGTTTAACTTCTTCTTCTTAGCGTTTGACGGAGTCCGCTAACTTAGCCTAAGGATTTGGCGAAGACACTGATTTTTACATGGATGTCAGACCTCCACAACCCAGATCTTTCGTAGTTTAGGTTACATGTCTATCGAAATATAATTTCTATGGACCCACTCGGTTTCCTCACGCTGTTTTCCTTCACCGCCGAGCAAGTGATAAATACGTACATAAATCCCAAAACACGAACTAAGAGGTACATTAACAGGATTCAAACCGGAGACCGGCCTTATTGAGCACCAGTTGCTCAATAAGGCCGGTTCCTTATACATTGGACTGTGGTCGCCGTGTACTTGTACTATAGCTGTACAAACAATTTAATGTTAATTTGCTTGAATTGATGAATGAATTCTTAATTGTATAGCTTCCCAAATCTGTCACTTGGATAGCAAGCAAAATAGTAACAGATAACATTTCGTCAATTGTAAACTGTTACAATACATAAATTTGCCTCTTTATTACTAATATTAAAAAAAAAAATACTTCTAAGATGACGCTTAAATTGTTATCACTATGTCAGTGATTCACAATTAAAATACATTTAAATAGCCTCTTTGGATTAAATCAGATTAGATACTAACATGATTTATCTTTTTCGCTTGAATATTATTATACTTAGAAATCAAAAATTAAATATTACATGTGTATATATTCATAGTTGTTTTTAGTGCAATTTGTCATATTTTTTTAATATTCTTATTTAAAATGTCAACGATCGATGCTAACTTGTCCACCTTTACGCTGTTGTTGTTGCCTGCTAGTATACATTGGGCGAATATGTTAAATGTTTAAGACTTTTCTGTATACTATGTTTGATGTTGTGCTATTGTCTGGTAGCAAAATGTATAGGTTTTCTGGAGTCCCAACTCGAGATAAGGCAACATTTAACTGCTCATGAGAAAAGCACTTTTTTTAAAGTCCTAGGGTCAAACATTCTCTCTGATGGACATTGAGTCCATCAGAGAGAATGTTGGGACTTATTTTCCTCAAATCAAATGAACATTTGACTGGAAACTGCACCCTTTTGAACGATCCTGGGAAATCTGTCGGAATCAGAGGTATCCGCGGAACATAAGCAAGTTATCCTACTGCTGGCCCCGTGAGGATGGCCACTACGATTATATTGTGTCGCAAATTTATATTGAACATTGTATTTACCTATATCAAACCGTTTAGTCAGCGCACGCCGATAAATCAACGCATCATCCCGTTTTTTTCCCGAATTGATTGACAAACATAGTTATTTCACATTAAAAATATTATTAATGACGATAAAACATGGTGTTAAATGCCTGTCACTAAGGAATAATGTAGCTTTCTACAGTTGAAAGAATTTTCAAAATTAGTTCAATAGATCCAGAGATTACTTCCTACGAACAAACTCGCTAAGTTTCATTACAAACTTTACCTCCTTATTTATTAGTGTATATTTAAAGCCGTTGTTATTATGAGGAATCATTTAGTCATTTAAAGTAATTGACATAATGCAAAGTGGCCGTTGTGAGAAGTTGGCATTATGCAAAGTTTTCATTGTGTGAGTTATTGACAGTTTTAGAAGCTAGCATTGTGAACTGAAAGTTTGTTACCTTCGTGAGTGAAACAAGCATATGGTCAGCTTAATGTGAATCTCCACCTCGCATCAATACGGGCGGCTACCTACCCACTAAGGCGGCTACGGTAACTACTGTAGTCATGAACTCGTGTAATAAAGGACATATTGCTCGCACGTTACTACCATCATTACCAACATTACTCCATCTTCAAGGAGTTGTCATGCTTTTGCAAGTGCATGTGGCTCCAGCTTTCTTCGTCCCCACTCTGACAGTTTATTGATTGTTCGCTGTGCTCTACCTCATCTTTTGCCAAAGTGTCGTTTGTTTGTTGGCACGGCTCACTGCCTGACGTGCACCATCTATGCAGGTGAGATTGCCTTTGAGATTGGCTCGTAAGAAGACTTTCAGATATTTACAACCCAACATTATTGAGATTCTATCAATAGAGGATAAGACAATCACTCAATATTTCGATATTGAAGCTTCGATACAGAAGTCTCAGCGAGCGTTCATAAGTTACAGTAACCATTCCACATCAAATGGTTCGAATGGTTTTTTGCTTGCCAATGTTGTATAAAAACATTAACTATCTATCTATACCTAAATGAAACATTACTAATAGATTTAATTTCGATAATAGCCCTAATGATCTCGGTGAAACTCTCTCTCGTAAAGCTATATTTTGAATTAATATAGTCTATGAGCTGCAAACATTTCAGGAACTCATTATTTTAATGATCCACTTGTTCCGCCAACCCTGATCCATCAATCGCAACGTGCGGTAACTGCGGAGTCTTAATTAATGGGAAATAGCAAAATCCCACGTCCCGAGGGATCTGCATTCACCCCAGAGCCTAAATCTACTGGTTTGATAATACAGCCCCTAAACAATGTATTAGATAAAGTAGATTACAGTCGCGCCTTGATATTAGTTTGAAACAGGAAAATACACGTCTTATTTGTGAGGGTTCTGTAGGATTCTATGTATTGTATGTACTATGTAGCTACTTATCTTGTGAAAATAATTGAATATAGCTCGCGTACTGAATTAAATCTTTTTTAAACTATCGCGCAAGAGCTTCACTTCCTGCATTGCAAGCGTTCACAGGCTACGGTAACTGTTTCACATCAGGTGGGCTGTATGAGTCAAGTATTTAGCAAGTGGTACCTACACCCTCTGTCGTTATATAAAAGAAATCCCCAGCCTATTCTGAAAATACACTAGGCATATTCTGAATATTGCCCTGTCTTGCTACTGTTTTCAACCCCCGACGCAAAAGAGGGGTGTTATAAGTTTGACGTGTGCATCTGTGTATCTGTCTGTGGCATCGTAGCTTCGAAATGGATGAACCGATTTTGATTTTGTTTTTTTTTTTGTTTGAAAGGGGACTTAATCGAGAGTTTTTGTGTATATCATATTGGTTATTTTAGCGTCGGGGGTTTTTTTAATCAAATTTTATTTCTTGTTTTGCATGCTTTTTCTAGTGAATACTCGTTACATTTTAAACACTACATTTGATACATTTGGTTTGACTACAAATAATAACAAAAGTTTTAATACCAAAATCAATCTAATTTGCAGCGGTGCACGCTAATGATTGGCAAACTATGCTTTGGTGATAGAAGAGTCGGACACAGCCGTAAGAATCACCTCCACTTGACACCGTCACATAACAACTCCCAGAAGTTTTACTGTATTCCTGCGTGCACATCGGGTTACAACGCAAGTTTCCATAGGCTAGGGTAACCGCGTCACATCATCATCACAGCGGTACGGTAAGCTTCTTTGCCAGCTGTCAAATAAAATAGAAATATCTATCTATAACTTCAAATCAAATCCCTTGCGGGGTAGGCAGAGAGAACCGAGCGCCACATGACCCGTTGCTTATACATACACCTCACTGACTTCTTTAACATTCATTGCTCTTCTCATTCTCGCCGGTTCCTAAGGCTCCTGACATCAACTTCTTATAGAACACGATCAATTTGGTAATGGTAGGCAAGTCGTTAAGAAAAGTAACTGAAACACAATATTGTCTATGTATCAAGAATATATTTATTTACCTAAGCACACTGAATTATTAACACAACCAAGGAAAACCTCAAAGTTTCCGTCTATTAAGACTTAGCAGAAAACGTCAGGGACCTCGCGTTAATTAAATTTAAACGTTGCAACAAGATGAAACTCGGAATTAAATATTTTTTTCTCGAGTGAAGGGTCCAAATGAAAAATTCCTGAGCGCGGCAGGTGACAGGCAATTTGGTCTCGTCGCACCATCCGGAACAAAGGTCCCAGGAGATTAAAACTTGAAAATAACTTATGTACACTTACGTGCACGTGTTTATGGTGGACGAAAAAATGCTTCTGAAGTAAACACATGTCTAACTGTAAAAAAAAAAAACAAATGTCCGGATGATGTTAGGTTAAAAATATTTTTAAAGTCAAGCCACTAACAATCATATGACGAGCTCGGTGGCGCAGTGGTGAAACGCGCTGTTACATTACCCTGACACCAACGGTTCGATACCCACACAGGACAAACATTTGCATGCATGAACATGTCTGTTTGTATTGGCCTGGGTGTTTTTAAGAGAGGTAGGGTGCATCAAAGCAGCGGTCTGGGGAAGTACCTCTACCTCATTCAAAATCGCAGCCAAATAACAACTCCCTGGAGGGTTGTTGTGTTCCTGCGTGTGAGTGAAGCCACTAGTAAGCTCCTAAGGAGTTGCTGCGTTAGCAGCAGAGGTGGCATAGCGCGAGTGAGACTTAATGTATTGCTAGTGTTTATAGACTACGGTAACCGCTGTGCTTTGGGTGGGCCGTATGCTTGTATTCAATTTTCTTCAACAGGCAATCATCGATTAACTGAACCGGTCTGGGACTTCTTGCCCTTCAACAGCTCTATGCAACGAAAAACATTTTTGGTAGAATCTGGGGTCGAGCCATAGAGTACTTTAATCAGCTCGAATATTCCTGCGGTTATGTTGTTGAATCACAGAAGATGCGAACAGACGATTATATATTCATGACATTTATGACAAAAGTATTTGAGAGAATGCCGAGCTGTATAATGATCCATATACCATTAGGATCTGGAACATGCTAGATTTTACCAGAGGCGGCTTGTGAATGTTGGTTTTGGGAAGAAAACAGTAAGTACTTTTTCTTTATATATTTCAATTAACTATCAGTAATCAACAAAATAATTATGATTCATATTACCAATCAGTTAAATCCTTTCCTATATAAAAATATTTTTATTTGGTAAGTATTTTTATTTATTAATTGTTAGTAACTAACATGTAATTTTAAAATAAAATAACACAAATTAAATTGTCTTCTTAAAACATTATCTTTAAAATTCTTCTTAAAAAATAAACACAAATTAAATTATCTTCATAAAAAAACGTAATGTTAATCGGCTTGGTTAATCTAACTGAATCATTGCTTTTCTTATTATTTAGTATTTAACAAACAAAAATATAGACAATTTATCTATTATCACTAACTAGTATGTAGAAAATAAAATTACATGTTACAACACGGAGTGCTATTGTCACATTTAGAATTGCAAAGTAATCCTGATGACTTGCAAACGCATTTCTTCGACAGGTATTTTTGAGACAGTTACATTTTTTGAATCCTTCAACTTTGACAACTTCTTGAAGACTCACTTCTTTATCTCTAACGACGTCTTCTATCTTTATAAAATCTTCAGAGCATGAAGTAAATTGATTCCAAGTGTAAAGCTGCTTTAGTACTTCAATTTTCGTACCAAGTTGGTAAAAGTCTTTTTCCTTTACATCTACCACAACTGCAATAATGCTTTTTGGGACAGTTTTAGCTCTGTCGATGTCAGGTACTCCCAGTCTTATATTTTGACTAACTTTCACATTTGGATACTTATTAGCCGATATGGCTTTCATTCTTTCAGTTCGATTTTCTAAATTCAATTTATCTTTTTTCTTATTGCCTGGACAGATTCAATCTTTCTCGGTATTGCATGTTCTTGAGACTGAATTGCGTTTTCTGTCTCTGAATCGGTATATCTCTGAATAGTTACATTAGTATTATCGTTTATTTGCTTATCCTTCAACTTTTCGGTTTCAATAATTTCGTTTTCTTGTGTTTCACACATTCACTGTGAATGTCCTTTTCTGTCTCATTTTCAACAAGATTGTCTTCCTTGTCGTGTTAAATTACAGTTTGGTCGTTAATATTCTGTTCTGTATTATTTTGCGAATATAACAAGTTTTCTAAATCTTCTTCTGATCTTAATAATCTAATCATATATTTAGGAATTGCTAACGTTGCAATGCCCATCTTCATGGGACAACCAAACATTGCTTCGTATGGGGAGCATTTAATTCCCTCGTGATATGCTCCATTTTTCACGACGGGGATGAATTTTAAGCTTTCTGACCACTTTGAAGACTGATTGGTTTCCATCCACGTGCTAAGCATATTCTCTATGTCTTGATTATCACGCTCCACTGATCCTTGACTCTGGCAGTGTCTTGTCTTTCCATGTACGATTTTAACATCCGGCCACATGTCTGTATAAACTGTCAATTACTTAGTTACAAAATTCCCGACCATTATCGGAATGAAGGATGTTCGGTGCTCCAAAAGTAGGGTAATATCCAGGAGATGGGTTTAAGTTAGGACGAGATTTTAACTATTTTTGAAAAAATAATTAACATATATATATATATACAAATCTTTTTGTCAGGTAATCATAAATTTAGGTAATAATAAAAAATATATAATCATAAAGTATTATGTGGGGAAGTTAATTTTTGTTTCTAGTTCGAAAGCGGTCTCATGCCATATTAAAAGTTGTTGAGAAATTGTTGCGAGCTACAGCTCGCAACTTAATTAAATTAAATATCATCATATATATATTTATATATTGTATCCTGTGACATTGCGTGCCTTAGCTTATAGTTATATAAATAATGATGTAAAATAAATTTGCGGCAATAAGTAAATCACAAAAGTTGCAAACAAACCACCGAAAAACGATAAAGAGGACAGTAAAACAGCGTTACGGGAAATTACTCTGAATTTAATGTAGATTTGCGGGAAAAACTCGAGTTTTATTCAGTCTGGTCTTATCTCATCGCATTTCCATGACATGGAATTATGTAGGTACTGTATGGAGAAATAATGAATATAGAATGTGAATTAATAGAGTTATGTAACAAATGATGGGAATTTATGTTACGAGTTTAGATATTTATTTATAAAGTAATTATAATAGCAGGTCTGGCTCGTTTCTCCTCATGCGGGTTTTAGAAAATTAACGAATGAATGATCAGATATAAAACTTTTCAATTCTTCGAATAAATACATGTTTACAATATGAAACTTGATGTAAGTGAGATGTATTGTTCATAGAAATTACTTTCTAAAGTTCTCTACTTTCTAAAAAATGAAAATAATAAAATACCTACCAAGCGTAAACATTGTTCGCGCACGTAAATCACAGATATGCTGATTGATTACTGATACCATTAGGCAGGTATTTTTAGGTATAGTTCTTTGGTACAACGTGCAACTATACAATCGTACCCTTACATTGATTTTTTCGTATAAGATAACAACTGTTACGTATGCCTGACAAGTTGTATTTAAAAACAATGCCTGTCAATTACGAGTTGGATCCATGAACCGAGGGTTGCAAACCTTAGTTTGTATGTACTAGTGCTAGAAATGTCATAAAGTTTTCATTAATCTAAATTCAAACTTGGCTCAAAATTGACCTGAATTGACCTGTGTCAAATCTTACTTTACCTATACTTTACTGACCTAAAATTGACTCATAGTTAACCTGCCCTTGACCTAAGAATGACCCAAATTAGGCTCAAACCTAACATAAACTTCAAGGTTACCTGCGAATTAACATGCACTTCACTTTCTTGCAGTCACACAGCTAAGTTTGTTTGTGAAAAGAATTATCAGTGAAAGAAATGTTTGTTTCTTAAATGATTAGAAACACTGGGAAAACATGATTAGTTTTTGTCTGTGATCAACAAACACACAAACACTGATCAAACTATTAGACTGATGGAAGACCATAAAGAAGTGGTTGTGATCGTGAATGCTTCCACTTTGTGTATATATTCAAAACTCTGTATGAAGGCACTTCGCGCTTACAAAAAGATTTTAGCGCGTAAATATCTCAGTGTTTCGAGCCTAAAGACCAATGGGAAAATATTTTAACTAATAAGTCGATAAGTGCTGCGATGTTGATTCGTCAACTAGCCAATAAGAGCTGTGCGTTCGACTTTACCCGTCAATCAGTAGCAGCGTATTGATTTACTACGCATAATCGGTCTGATCGGTTCTCTATAGGTTATTTTCTTCATGTAATTACACGACTACATGCCACGTGACCAATGTTGAATAGTAATATTCATTTTGTTTAGCTTTCCATTAATGAAAAGCAACCTCGTCACAGCCGTTCACAACACATGCTTTTGGTAAAATATGAGTTGTAGTAAACTGCCGAGCCAAGTGGTTAAGAGGTTAGTAGTAGTTACTTCCACACCTAAGCTCGTGGGTTTGATTACCACACAGAATAAGCGAGTGCATAAACATGTCTGTTTCTCTTGGTTTAGGTATTTTTAACAGAAGTAAAAAAATAATAGAAAACCGTAGCCAAATAACTACTTCATGTAAATCTATTATTAGGGCTTATAGGTTACGGTAACCACTTTACATCAGATAGGCCGTGTGCTTGCATATCTCCGGACGTATAAAGAAATAATATTATACTGTTGTTTGTATATTCATCTCTCCCTTCATTTGTACAGCTAATACCCGCATGACACTTGAAGTGAGAGTGTAGCTCTTGTTACATACAGCGTAAGAACGATACAAAGGTATAGAGTAAAGCTTAGTGTGCAGTTAGCTGTACTTGCTATGGAAGGTTCAGATTAACGGTGTCTCACGATCCCGTCTCAATAAAATACACCCGCCAATGAGTTCCGTGCTGAGATTCGATCCGCGGCCGTCCTGCCACTGTGTGATGGATTGCATAATTTGCACGTGTATCAGGTGCGAGCAGCACCTATAATCAATCATTTCACTTTTAATCAATTTATTTAGCCATCTATGAAATTGATTGTGAGGTTTATTGTTGTGTTTGTTGTTGGACAGTAGTTTTATATCATTATTAGAATGGCAATGCGAGTATGAGTTACATTTTTAGGGTTCCGTACCCAAAGGGTAAAACGGAACCCTATTACTGAGGCTCCGCTGTCCGTCCGTCCGTCTGTCACCAGGCTGTATCTCTTGAACCGTGATAGTTAGACAGTTGAAATTTTCACAGATGATGTATTTCTGTTGCCGCTATAACAGCAAATACTAAAAAATAGAATAAAATAAATATTTAAGGGGGTTCCCATACAACAAACGTGATTTTTTTGCTCGATATTGATAACAGCAACAGGTAGACGCTTGAAATATTCACAGAATATTTAGTTATATATTCACTTTAAGAATAAATAATTAAATTAAAACAAAACAAATATTTAAGGGGGGCTCCCATACAACAATTTTTTTTGCTGTTTTTATAGATAATGGTACGGAACCCTTCGTGCGCGAGTCCGACTAGCTCTTGGCCGATTTTTTTACTACATATTTTCATTAACTACCATTGGTTTTCAAGTACAAAGTAAATACCTACTTACGCTGTAATACTTATATGTCATACACAACAGTATCAGTATTCTCTCAACGGACTACGGCAAAGTCAAAAGGGTTATGATTTTAGCAGTTTATGGATGTAAATATTAGCGATGCACCTTGTACACAATTTACCGAGTAACCGAGCACCGAGTATTACTCGCTTTTATCGTGCGTTCCGAAGTCACAAACAGCAAAGTACTTAGTGTTCCTGCGTCGTAACTTGCCTCCGTTAAACTTCCAATATTAATTTATATCCTTCCACTTTTGTGAAATACAAAATTGGAAGGATGTAGGAGCCGAGAAAGACCGATACTCAGAAGGTGATGTCAGGAGTCCTAGGAACCGGCGAGTGCGAGTGCATGGAAAGAGCTATGAATGACACAGAAGCAAGTGAAGTATGTAAGGACCGCGTCTTATGGCGCTCGGTCCTCTCTGCCTACCCCGCAAGGGACCTGGCGTGATATACATACTACAATTTATAGAATTCGTACCATTTTTAAAATAAAAATACTTTAACAATACAACAAACAATATTTTAACAATAAAGTACTCGGCATTTGAAACCAGTTACTCGGCCGAGTAGGTACCTATGAGTACTATAAAACGTGCGCCGAGTACCGAGTAAAAATAATAATCGGCTCGTCTCAAGCATATACGAGTATGTTTCTATTTACATGCGTTCCATTGTAGCATCAAAATTAATATTATAATAATTTTGATGATTGAAGCGTCAGTCGATTCTTTATTATGATTAGAATTAGACTTAGATTAGGTCACACGTCTTCTATACAAATAAATAAAATTGGAGTGTCTGTTTGTAATATTAAAATAACTGCTTTTTACTAAATGCATATGGATATATACACGGTACATATACCAAAATTAATATTTTTTCAATTTTTGTTTGTCTGTCTGTCTGTTTGTTTTGGCTAATCTCTGAAACGGCTGGACCGATTTTGACGGGACTTTCACTGGTAGGTAGATGACTGTTCAGAGCACAATATAGGGTACTTCTTATCCCGTAAATATTTAGGGTTCCTGCGTAAAATATGAAAAACTGTTAAATTTAGGGGGAAATATCTTCCCTTCGGGGGACTTTGCACTTTTATTTTTTATTATTTTCACAGTATACGTATTTTTTGTGACATAAAATAACTACACATTTTTTATATATATATATAATAACATAATATGCAATAATATAATAATAATCTTCTATACATCTATACAGATAAATAAAATTGGAGTGTTTGTTTGTAATATTAAAATAACCGCTTTTTACTAAATGCATATGGATATATACACGGTACATATACCAAAATGAATATTTTTTCAATTTTTGTCCTGCGATTGAGAGATGGCGGACGACCGCAGCAGCCGAGGCAGAGACTACCGGAGCAGCCATGGCAGCGTCGGCATGTTGCACTTACTAACAGTAGTGGGTGGATGCCGGCCGGTGCTAGGCCGCATGAACTAATAGGTGGCGGAAGCACACAAAGCAGGTTAGATCAAATTGCATGTAAATTTGACTTTCGCAAAATAACGCCTGAATCTATAAAATAAACAGGTGTTACAGATGTTGTAGTTGCAGATATCTGTTTATTTTTGTCTTGCATTCTTCTGCATGCCCGAATCAACGGAGCACACCTTTTCTTATCTTAACACTGACACTCTCTTTCAGATCAATATCATCGTTGTGAATGCGTTCAGCGAGCATTACGCCACAAATTTCACGCAATGTTCGCACCTTGACTGAGTATATTCTACTTTCATGCTCTCTTTGCCATTCCCAGTTCTCACTTTCATAATTTATAAAGGTTGTCCATAACTATTGACTATATTTACATAATGGAAACTTGTCGGCTTTAAAACCACACCAAAACGGCGCCAACTCCCATCACTTTTTGTTCTCAACTTTCGTAATATGTGAGAGTGAGGTGCGCCCTCTCGTTCGTTTTGCCCCGGATCTGTCACCGGGATACTGCACAGCCCAGCCAAGATGCATCTTTCGTTGCTTCATTAAGCTAAATGCCCGCCCGAACGGCAGCGACGAGTGTGTTCCTTTCCGTATGTATATTTGTCACAGTTCTGAGGACTTAATTAAATGGTCTACCGTGGAAACAATTGACTAAACTATTTAAATATTTTGTTTGGGGCCCCTGTGGGCACTGAGAAATGTTTGGTTATGTCATATTATTTTATTTTCTACTCCTTTGTTGTCTTTTTAATGTACTAGCTTAACGAAATTAATCACTGGCGTCAATTAAAACATCGTGAGGAAACCCACATGTCCAAGTAAATATATTTCGAAAGACGTGTGACCTAACCTGAGAAAGATCTGGTTTTCCCTCTGGGTTGTGGAGGTCTGACGGCAGTCGCTCCATGTAAAAAAGTCAGTGTCTTCGCCAAGTCCTTAGGCTTAGGTAGCGGACCCCGCCAATCCAAATGGATCCGTTTCTTAAAACGGGGTGCGTTTTCCCGATGAAGAAGAAACAATGCCGTGAGAAGCTTGTTAACATAAGACTTTTGTCTCTTCTCTCAATCTCAAATCTATAATGATACATATAATACAACAAGTACGTATCGATACAGTAATGTATTATATCGACCGAGTTTAGTTAGGTATGTGCCTGTGTAGATTTGTTTTCAGACTTACTGCCAGTATTATTTTGATGGATCCTGTATTAGTCTCTGCTTCACAGTGACTTATACAATGTTAACGTACTTCTTGAACTTCTTTAATGGGGAGGTTGGGACTGCTTCAGGTAATTCAGATTCGCATATAAGTTACAACAAACGAATATCTAGTCTTAGCACGCCGATGTGCGCCATATGTCACTTCAACCTTGCATCTCAGATTTGCTGTTGTACAGAAAGCGACTGATCAAGCTATACACCCACGCATTTTATGTCGTAGCAGTAAAATTGTAATTGTTTTGACTTGTCGTGGTGTGTACAGCCGCTAATTTTCAAGTAAAATTTTATTTAAAGTGTTTTCATAGATATATTGAGAAGTATCATTATACCTCAATATATTTATGAGGTTATTTCTTTGAAAAGTTCTTGTGTCAATTTCTTATTTTGAAGAAAGTTATTTGCTATATTATTGAAAATTAAAATTTTATCTTTACTGTATTAGATGTCACATAGTAACTATGAAACATCTCAGTCATTATTTTATTTCATACAACAGGGTTCTATATAGTGGTTAGTTACAAAAATCTGTAAAAAACTTAAAAATAGTTACTTAATATAATTAGACAGTATTTATTTGAGTGACCTATTTAATATACTGTAGTATTATATTATCTTTGATTATAGGGTCGCTGGCCCAAATAGTACCAATTACTTAAACGTATACTGTCTTATTCAGCTAGCCATCGGCGAGTTCCCCCGGTACGTTAGAGCACGCAGGATGGTGCTGGGAATACCACGTAGGTACACGCAGGAATAAGGAGGCGCAATGAGGCGCAGCGTTTGCGTATGATGTCGATCATATGCAAAAAATCTTCGAGACTTGATTCCCGTGATGGACGAATTTACATACCTACAAGTTTATCCCGAACCCCAGGTGCGCGAGAGCGACTCGTACATTTTTCTATGTAAAGACTGTCATGTTAATTTTATTTTACTAATAAAAGTTATCCTTTGTTTGTCAAGTCTTGTGTTTTATCTCCTCTTATTGGTCTACAAATAAATAAAGTCAATTTTTAAATTCGGACAAATTGATCGAATTTTGATATCACTATCATATCGAAATTCAATCAGATTTTGTACTTTTACCGACAGAACCGAAATATGTCTATTATTTTAATATAAACCATTACAGAAAAACAGATATATACGAGTATTTCGAGATAGTTACGTCTGGCAGTGGCATGAGAGTGTATTATATTATAGGTCAGCGAGGCTAATATTGTCCAGGCAATAATGGCTAATCTAGTGGAAACTAAAGCTCCATGAACACGAACAGATTTTATTTTCTTCATATAAATAGTGTTTGATAACTTTAGAATGTATTGCACTGTTCAATAAATGTTTTAATAACACTTTCGAATCGTCAAACAGTCAAAAATAAATACGAGTACCTTGCTACGAGTATTTCATGTAATATGACATTTGACAAAAGACAAAAATATTTACCAGCAAGAAGTTAATCTTTTATCTTTACATTATAAATAAAACTTTGGGTTTATTTTTATTGTCAAGGATAATCGAAAAAATCTCTTCAAATGCACTTTATAAAACTTTTACAATGATTGTAAACTTGTATTTTCCTCACATTATGAAAGAAATGTACAACGAACCAGACATATATATACATATATTATTTAGTTGTTACTTTCTTTTTCTAAACTGGCATTCTAGTACATGCAGTTGCTGGCAACCCCCTTAAAAGGTTTCTCATGTATCGCTAGTTTAGTTATTATAACTTCGTTATACTATCCTATTAACTGATTGAATGAATCTTATATGTTGATAAAGTATTATAGACAGGTTATAAATACAATTTTAAACAACAATTGCGTCAAAAATAATAAAAAAAATATCGAAATCGCTAATCGTTGTATACTAGCATTACAATAAACATCACTTGTTTTCGTTACAAGTTATTACCAGGCAGGTATCATATATACACAATATATTTCTTCAGAAGAAGTCAATTCTAAAACTTCCTACTCCTACAAATTTCTTCTGATTAAATTCGTTTGTGAGTTCCAAGGCAGCTGTAGTTTAACCCCCGGGACGGCAATGGACTTCACTGTTCATTGCCTTTTTTGTGGTCGCCGCTGTTAATTCTGGCTACACAGGAGACACAGTGGTGGGTATGAGTGGTGGGCCTGTCCCGTAAAAAAAAAAAAAAAATAATATTTTTCTTCACAATTTATTTTTATTAATGTAGGAGCCGAGGAAGATCAAGACGGTTAGTCTTGGTCTTCCTCGGCTCCTACCATGATCAAATTGGTCGTGTTTTATCAGAAGGTGATGTCAGGAGCCTTAGGAACCGGCGAGCGTGCATGAAAAGAGCTATGAATGTGAAAGAAGCGAGTGAAGTGTGAAAGTGTCTTATGGCTCTCGGTTCTCTCTGCCTACACCGCAAGGGACCTGGCGTGAAGATATACAATATTTCTTAAGAAAAATAACAAGCCCTTACTGATATAGACATCATGCATCTGATACATAAAAAATCAAGAAGTAGACATATTTTTGCAATACTAAACAGGCTCTAAAAATCTTCACAGGCTTCAATCAGTAAGCTGATACCTCCCTGAATTTCCAATTGCCTGAGTCTTCTCGCAGGCAACATGAAGCAGTTATTTGAATTAAAATAAAGTAAAATAGCCAATACAGTAGCTAACTTTTGTTTTAAAGGATTCAGAGGTATTTGAAGTAAATGAAATTTCTTTCGTAGTATCTTAACATACCACCCTATTCTTCAATTTGTTTTCTCCTACGTCGGGATGCATACGTCCCACCTGATGTAAAGTGGTTACCATGGCCTTTGAACACTCGTAATATATTAAGTATCAATAGCACGACCACCATAGCCACCTCTGCTGCTAACACAGTAATTCCTTAGGAGCTTACTGGTGAACTCACAGGAACACTACAACCCTAAAGAGAGTTGTTGTTTAGCTGTGGTTTTTTGTGACGTGGAGGTACTTCCCTGCTTCGATGCGCCCTACATCTCTTTAAAACACCCAGACCAAGACAAACAGACATGTTCATGAAAACAAATGTTAGTCTTGTGTGGGAATAGAACCCACGAGCGTCGGTGACATTGTTTTTATACCGTTTTTAGGGTTCCGTACCCAAAGGGTAAAACGGAACCCTATTACTGAGACACCGCTGTCCGTCCGTCCGTCCGTCCGTCCGTCCGTCTGTCACCAGGCTGTATCTCATGAACCGTGATAGTTAGACAGTGGAAATTTTCACAGATGATGTATTTCTGTTGCCGCTATAACAACAAATACTAAAAAATAGAATAAAATAAATATTTAAGAGGGCTCCCATACAACAAACGTGTTTTTTTTGCTCGTTTTTGCTCGATATTGATACCGGCAACAGGTAGACGCTTGAAATATTTACAGAATATTTAGTTATATATTCACTTTAAGAATAAATAAATAAATTAAAATAAAACAAATATTTAAGGGGGGCTCCCATACAACAAACGTGATTTTTTAGCCGTTATAGATAATGGTACGGAACCCTTCGTGGGCGAGTCCGACTCGCACTTGGCCGATTTTTATTATATAATTTATATAGCGGTTAAATTATAACAGTTTTTAAGGGAAAAAAACCTTGCATGGTAAACTAGTATTCGGTTTCGTTAGTATTATTCAGCTTTATACAACCAACTAAGTTTATTTATTTATTGACCGATAAACACTACCGATCCTTAATTATTTAAAGCTACATGATTTCATGACATGAAATTCGCAGTTTGTTCATCTGTGGTACAACAAAAAGTTAGTAGGTTTTTACCTTTTAAGAAAATAAGAATTTCTATAAAATACAAATGAGAATGGATTTCAATTATCGATTCGATGTGCATTTTTTTTAAGTGCTTTGTTGTTACCGACAACAATTTGATGAATTACTGAGGCCATCAGAAGGTCCTAAAGTGACCATTTTTTAAAATAATTCGGATAATTCCTAGTCATCCTCTGATTCTAGAAAATTTCCCGAGGCCTCTGAATCGCGGCGCAACAAAATTTGAAGCGTTAACATAAACAAAGTAGAGTAATTAATCAACGTTTTCCAAGCTACTTTAATACAAAATTGTTCGATTAGGTGTTACGCTCAATTAGTTTTCTTTTGGTAAAGAAACAAGTTCGACGGTTGTATAAAATTTGCGAAAATTCACCGAAATGTATCGGGGGATTAAATACGGGAAAATTAAACAATCGCTTTTCGGCGGCGCGGTGAGATTACAAAATATAATGTAATTTGCGGAAGTGTAACCCTCAAATCCCCTTTTTGCTTGAAAACTCTGATTAAAATAATCACACTGTTATTAGTTTTTGCTATTAGATACAAATCGGAATTTAACTTAATACTTGTAGATCTACGAGTGTTGATATAACTGATATTAAACACTTTTGGATATATTTTAAAGAGTAGGTACCTATTTATTGATTTAAGTTATGATAAAAATTAATTAAAATCTCTAACTTTATTGCACATAGCATTTATTACAGCCTCGATTTGAGAATGTATAGCGTAACGTATGAGTGAAACAACGCGAGAGTGATACTTATTTTCGAGATGAAGACAAGGGGAGCGGCCTCGCTTGTGAGGTTCGCACGTGTCCTGGACAATGTTCGTGTATTAGACAAAGAAAATTGGTTGACAAACAGCGGAGAAAAAAGTAACTATAACTATTTTGTCTTTGCCTATTTATATAGACATGTTTGTCAGTTATCAAATGACTTTAATGATTATTACTTATATAAAATATTAGGCGTTAAAGTATGAATTTGCCGATTTGTAGTAAAAAATTACAACTCATTTTTTTTCTAACATGTAACATATTTATTTAATCAAAATATTTACTCTCATTATCTATACACTGCTACCGGATTAATCGGAAGTTTATTTATGCCTTTGCGACAGTACTCTGGGGATCTAGATTCGACAAATTGTGTGAAAGCATTTTGTACTGCCTCCTGGGAAGAACATTTTTTACCACGTAGAAAACTGTCCAAATCACGAATAAAATAGTACGAGTAGTTAGTTGGCGCAAGGTCTGGCGAGTACGAAGAATGACGTATGGTTTCTAATTGTATAGCTCCTGTAGACTTACAACGGTTTCTCGTGCAGTGTGAGGCCTTGCGTTATTATTGAGCAATAATTGTGAAGATCGATTCACGAGTCGGGGCTGTTTCACTGCTAGTTTCGACATTACTGTTCGAAGTTAGGCACAGTGAACATCTGCTGTTATTGCTTGACCAGACTTCAGAAAGCTATAGTGAATAACGCCATGAAGAGACCACCGAAGAGTTACCATTACCTTTTTATTGGTAAGCTTTGCTTTATGGCACTATTGCGGCGTTTGACCTGGGGTCAGCCATTGCATTTTTCGTTTACGGTTATTGTAAAGAATCCACTTTTCGTTTCATCTCCATTTCTCCATCCATTTTTCATATTTTTTTATCTTACTGATTTGATACAAATGAGTCATAATGGTATGTAAGGTAACGTTAAACCATGCATCTAATTCCTGGGTAGTTTGACTCGGATTGGCTTCCACTATCTCCTTCAATTCAGCGTTATTCACCTGTGTTTGCAGTCTTCCACGTGGTACGTTCTTCAAGTCGAAGTTTCCATTATGAAAGCGTTTAAACAAAAACGCATGGGGCGTTCATTAGCAGTCTTCTCTCCAAATGCAGCAGTGATATTGTTGCGAGCCGTTTCTGCCGCGTTAGTTTCACGTCGAAATTCGTATTCATAATTACTTGGATTTTCGATTGAAATTCGAAATCAAATTTTTTAAAAGAAAAACCTCGTAGGTATCACGTGTAAAAAGTTTCACTCGAAAATCTCACACTATAAAGGTTTAATGTCAATTCAAATTATTTATTGCTATAAAACGGCAATTTCATACTTCAACTCCTATTATAATAAGATATGGACTGTGACACTCTTTACATTCAAATTTGCCGTTATCAAATTTTTAACAAAACACGTAACAAATAAAAAGAACCCAGGACAGCGTTTACATTTCACATAAAATTTCACCCGTAATACTATTATAAAATAAATAACCAATAAATAATTGTATGCACACGACTAAAGTCTCTAGTAGGTACTTTCTATACTTAGGAGTATAATCTTAAACTTTAATTGCGTCAACACATGCATCTATGAAACTAAAAACATTGAAACCTCCATTTTATTGTGTAACTGTCAGCGAAAGTGTTAATTCAAGATATAATTAGCAAATATTATACTATTTTTTTAATGCGCAGACAAATTGCACGGCGTTGTCTATTCAAACTATATGTGTGTATGCATTCGCGAATCGCTCAATTTTGGTACATAATCAGGCAAATAAACTAAAAGTCGTTGAATGAAAGTAAATTCATTCAACGGGTTTAAGCAGATTCTCGAAGTTATCATATTGTAGGAGTTTTAACCAGTCAATTAGTTTAAGTTTACAGTCACGGTAAGTTAGAGGATTTATTTCCAATACTCGATTGGAATAATTATACAGGCGAGCGGATGGACTCATGTAATGATACTGAGCAAAACTACTATGTGTACTATATATTGATACTATATGTGTGTATATATTGATACTAATTTTTCTTCTTTTTTGTGCAATATCAGGGTTATATGTAAGAGTTCTATGTGTTTATTACTTACTATTGTCTTAGGTTTTCGCGATTGTTACACATTGAATTAAACAATTTTTAACGGAAGTATCGCGTATTTTATTTATTTTGTTGAACCTTGCTCGCGGCGTTAAAGGACATAACGCCGCGAGCAACTTCGGAAAAAGCTCAGCACACATCTCGACACCCCTGAGTCGCTCACGTCGGTGTTACACCCAGCCGACTTTCTCTGGCATTTCAGGGGCCCATCCGGTGATTGGTGAGCCGCCGTCCGCCTCAGGAGCATATTGCTCTATAGACTCTCCTCTGGACGGCCAATGAAAACACGCCGAGTCTTCTTGAGTTTCCACTCCGACCGACGAAGACACGCCGGAAACGAAGGCTCTGAACGATTTTCTGGAGCACTCGGTTACCCGTGGTCTCGTTGGGACGCACCAACAGCTCGTCACAAGCTGCCCTGCGGGGCATATTATATTTTTGTAATTATTAATTTTTGATTACTATTATATTTTTACTTAAATTTATATATTGAATTGTTTATATGTAGAAAGCAGTGACAGAAAATGTAAGAAAACAAATTTAATAGTGGTTGACGGGTCATTCTTAATAATTATATATGACTCGGTCCTTATATATTTCACTCGCTTCTACAACAGTGATAGCTCTTCTTATCCACGCACGCCAGTTTCTACGACTCCTGACAAAAAAATCTGATAAAACACTACAACAATAATAAACAATTTGGTAATGGTAAGTTTCGACTTTCCTCGGCTCCTATATCCTTCTACTTTCGCGTTGATATCGGTTTCATTTTATTATTTCCTCCTGCATTCTGTTTACATTGATTCAGAATCAACAGAGCACGCCTTATCTTATTTTAACGCCAATACTCTCTTTCAAACGAATTCTGATTTTTACATATTAATTAAACTCACATGAAAAAATATATAATACGAATCAAAGTCATTAATTTTATTATTAGTAGCATGTTATTCGAGACGACTGAAGCAGCCAGGGCAGCAACGGCGGCGGGCGCATGCGTTTCATGCTTCAGATGGCGGGCATTCGAAGGCATGCCGCAGCAGTCGAGGCAGCTGGCAGAGGCGTCCGGATGAGCCATGGCAGCGACGGCATGCATCTACTAACGAACATGACAACAACATGAACTAATTGGTATCGGAAGTACAGAACACACAAAGTAGTTTAGATCAAATTGCCTGTAAATTTGACTTTTACAAAATAACGCCTGAATATATTAACAAAATTTTCTTATACTTACTTATGAGTAAGTTTATACAAGAAAATCTATGACTTTGCACGTTTACCGATTAGCATGTTATGCGAAACAGGCACGCTGCAAACGAGATACGTAGGTACTGTACCGTGCGATATTGGTTTGGTTCGGGCGCGATAAGGGCGACGGAAGGCGGGCGGGCGGTTATCTCGGTGTCTTGTAGGTCGCTCGATACTCACTACGTGACAGGAATTCTCTACAGTTATACATTTAACAGGTCTGTAGAATTAGCGAATCTTATGTTGCACTTAAACTTAACTTGGGAAGTAGATACTACGATTTTGATTTTCGTACATAGGAGGTAAAGTTGGAATCATGAGAGGACCACATTGTTGTGTCTTTGTCAATCTGTACATCAGGGATATTTTTGTTCAAAACACATTTATAATAACTATTAGGGGTTAAAGTATGAAATTGCTTAATTGTAGTGAAAAATTAAAACTCGTTTTATTCTAAGATGTAACATATATATTTAATCAAAATATTTACCCTCATTATCTATATATTGCTGCCATCGAATCGAAAGTTTAGTTATGCCTTTGCGATAGAATTCTGGGCATCTAGATTCGATAAACTGTGTGAATGCATTTTGTACTGCCTCCTGGGAAATAAAATTTTACCTGGTACTATGACTATTTTCATTACGAAAGCGTTTAAACCAAAAACGCACGATGCGTTCATTAGCAGTTTCCTCTACAAATGCAGCATCGATATTGCGAGTCGTTTCTGCCGCGTTAGTTCCGCGCCGGAACTCGTATTCAAAAATTACTTGGATTTTCGAATCTTTCGCAAATCAAATTTTGCACATTTTTTAAAAGAAAAACCTCATAGGTACCTATCATGTGTAAAAGTTCCACTCGAAAATCTCACACCATGAAGGTTTAATGTCAATTCAAGGTATCTATTACTATAAAATGGACATTTCATACTTTAACCCCTATTATTAAACTCTTAGAGATTATGAGCAGTTCAAGTATGTCACATAATTGAATTAAATGCCATCCATTTTAAATGCATATAGTAATTTAATTGTAAATAGCAATTCCCTGAAGCGTTGTTGTGTTCCTGCGTGTGAGCGAGGTCACCAGTAACTCCTAAGGAGTTGCTGTGTTAGCAGCAGAGATATCATCGCGAGTCATACTTATTGTATTGTAAGCGTTCACAAGCTACGGTAACCGCTTTACATCAGGTGGGCCGTATACTTGTGTATACGGCCCACCTGATGTAAAGCGGTTACCGTAAAAAATAAAACGGAACAATATTGCTGTCGCAGGTTCGTAACTTGAAAACGAAAGGCTTGTAGACCTACAATTTGGATATATTGTGTCGAATGTTAACACAAACATCGAATATTTATTAAAAAAGATAATAATTTAGTTTAATCATTTTGTATATAAAAATACGTCGAACAAAACATCATCAGGTCATCGAGTAGAGTGCAAGTATTTGTTTATTCTTTATTGCCTTTAAGAGAAAATAAGAGCCAATATTGTCAGTTTGAGACCATTTTTTTACGGGATCTATGTTAAAAACTTGAAGAAATTTGCAATTTCTGTATACCAACATATTTAAAAACAGATACCTACTGTAAATATCGATTTGCAATGTAGTTTATGGTTTATGAAACTAATTTAAATAAACATGTAGGTACCTAGTCTTAAACTATTTTGCAGTGGCATGGAACTCTTTCATTTTTAAACTGCTAAACAAGCATACGGCCTGCCTGATAGTAACCAGTTAGACTAGGGTTCTCCGACTTTATTCATTATATTGTGTTATGAGACCCAATGACAATTACTAATATTGTCTATATAGACAGACAATTACAAAACGGCAAATTCGGATTTTACATACAACGAACCCTAATTACAAAACGGTAATTTTAGGATTTGATCCTGCTATTGTGCTATGTGACCTTGCTCCCTGTTTAATTTTATGATTTTACGTCATTTATAAGTATCCTGTATGTTACAATTGTGATTACCTGACATACAAAAACGGATCATATAACATTATATTTATATATTATATTTATATATCAAACTAGAACTAGATCCCCTCCGGCCGAGATCCAGTTAGTTAAATCCTTAGTAATTTACCTACGAAAAATATAGAAATGTAATAATATAGTTCCATAACTTGTCGCAATTATAATCAAGTATATATCCATACACAAGACATAATTATATTGTGATCATGTAATTTCAACCATCTTACTGGGACGTAACTTTATTTAAGTCATCATCCACAAGCTGTAAATCCATTAAAACTTATTCTGAACTTTATATAACCATCACAACCACGCCGGCCCATTCAATGTTCACGCATAGAAAACCCACATATAAATCCTTATAATTAAGTGATGATGATTAGTCTTGCTGCAAACGGTCATTCAGGATCGTAATATGAGTTATGTATGGAGCTTTAACGAGAGTTACCTTGAGGACAAATGGCGTTCTTTCAGAGCAGAACAATGCTAGTGGGCGAGCACTATGTCGACAGGGCAGCCGTATTCTGTGATTTTTGTTATGGCTGTTTATATATAATATACATACGCCGTGAAATTTGTCAAAAAAATTCTATAATATATCTATACAATTTTTTTGACAAATTTCACGTGCAGCGTCGTAGTCTAGCCCCAAACTGAAAGAAGCTTATATTATGGGTATTCGACAACTGATAGACTTGTGTATGTTTTTCTAAATACGCACTTAGTACGTATTCGTAATAAACACCCAGTCTAAGACACATATGTTCATGCACTCAAATGTTTGTCTCCTGCCGGGATCGAGCCTACGAATCTTAGTGTTAAAGTATTCATTCCTCACCACTAGACTTAGCGAATGCCCAAGGCGTTCGAGTGCGACTGACGTCTTAGAGTTGCAAATTTATTTTAAGTTTTATTTTTTTTAAGTAATTTCCCTTTTAATTTGTAAGAGTATATTTATATGGTGTTGTATACAATTATATTTAGTTATTGCCTGTGATATTGTGTCTTTACCTTTTGAGGTGATGAAGGACTAAGAACAATAAAGAACGCAGTTTATAGCTACAGTCTGCCTGATGGTAACGAGTTAGTTACTAAAGCCCACTTGCAACATCCCTGACATCCTTCAGCCATAGCTGGCCATGTAGAAAATATATCACGCTTTTTTTAGGTTTACTTAAGAAAAAGGTAAAAAAATAACCTTAATGGTGTCGCACTGTTCGTTTGTTCGTCTGTCTGTAATCGGTGTCATTACTTCTACAACCATACCGCTTGTCGTCGGCGGAGAATTTATTATTAGAACCGCAACGGTCGCGTACTGTGTGTTTTCAGAGAATTATTATTTCGTCATCTGTTGTGTTGTAGAATTAACTTCCTGTCGAGGTTTTGAGAAGAGACTACAGCGTGATGTTGCTCAAACGAGGCGTGATGAGGTTGTAACAGGGTGGTCAAGGCACGAGACTCGTGCTACTTATTTATACTTAAAATCAGGCAGGCTGTACGTTTGAATGAGGATTTAAAAATATAGAAACAAAAGAACTTGCATGTTACACGTATCTACGAATTCTCTCTTTTAACTTCATCAGGCACATTAGGTGTTATTCCCTGATAATATCACGCAAATCATACAAATACAGAAATGTGCAAGAAAGAATTTACGGATATCTTCAACTTACAGATACATATTTATCTTTATTTTAAGTACATATACATATTGCATAGTCTGGGTACTCTTTATGGACGACTGGGATTGGAAACAATATCAAATAAGTTTACCCATAATATGAGCTGAATACATGAAGAAAATGACTTGTTTTGTTTACATACAGACCCATTACCAAACAACCGCTCTAAATTCTCAAAGGCAATCTCGCATCGCTTGGCAGAATACCCCGTCCCAGTTATCTAGGCAGCAACAGACGTGCAAGGTAATTAAACTAATTGCCTGCCCATTTCTCCACTCATTCGGGAAGGTACTCAGCATTACAAGGCCAACGAACTCGACACGTGGCCGGTTTTTAATACCCTTTGCCTACTTGACCTGTAATTTATTGCAAGTGCGCGTCTGAGGACTCTTGAAATCGTAAATTAATATAACCCACTGGAAGACATAAGTCAAGTATTTATAAGCTTTCTCGCTCTCGGCATTACTGCAGTAACTACGTTTCGTGTGAAAATTTTGTTTAGAATTAAGGCATATTCATTGTTAACAAAAAACCGTTTCACTGATAGGTTTATGGCTACGAAATAACTGATTTTTGTTACTAGCTAGTATGAATCCATAGTTTTGAACTGATAGACAAAGCAATAGGTAGGTTGGTTACAGTCCACTTACCTACTTCTGGTTAGATATGAATCAATTTTAAAATATTTTTGCGATCTAAAGCATTGATGTGGGACGGTAGTCAGTAACGTCGTGTTTGAAGAACAGTGACAGCCCAGTGAATAAAGAACCGACTGCCTGGTCTCCAGTTCGATCCTGGCACGTACCACAAAATTGTTTTTTTTTTTTATTTATGTACTATATTTGTACTTATCACTTGTTCAATAGTGAAGGAAAACATCATGGGGAAACCCGCAAGTCCAAGAAACTATATTTTGAAGGACGAGTGACTTTACCTAAGAACGGTCTGGTTTGCCCTCTGGTTTGTAGAGGTCTGACGGCAGTCAAACCATGTAAAATCTTCGTCAAATCCTTAGGCTTAGGTAGCAGACCCCGCATATTCTAACGGATTAGGAAACGGGATAATGCTAAAAAGAAGAAGGTAGTCAGTAACATTGGATTTGCAGCCACATACGAGAGTTACGTTAGCAGATTTCTTAACTTAAGGCACAGCTTAGACTATGGTTATATTAAATAAACAAACGCTGGCCAATCGTGTCGGCAGTACTTAACAAAAAGGGAGAATGGTATCTAGGCCTGAACCTTTATTTATATCTAAATGTCATACATCTGTTATATATGTAATAAAAGACAGAAAAGAATAAAGACCAAGACAAAAGATTGGCAAGTTCCTCGCATTGCTTGGTATTCTTTCATTGCCAATAGTCATGTCAGAATACAGAGCCAATTCCGAAATATTGGTACACTAAAAAAGGTGAAGGATATTATAAACATGATATCTCTTTATAAATAATTCTTCATTTTTTATCATTATCATCATCAACATTCATCACTTAATTGTGACTGAAATTCTCCTAAACGGTTGGACCGATTTTGATGATAGATTCACAATTGGACCTGGTATGTGGCGCTGCGATCGAGTTACAGGATTTTATTTTCGCACAGGGCAATGTCTGTCGGGTCCGCAAGTAATAATTTAAGATATATAGATAAGTAAGTACCTAAGTCGTATCTAAGTACCCAAAGGGACCCATAAATAGCATGAAGGAATTTAAATTATACTATCTCTATTCTACAGTATTAGATCATAATAATTGTTGAGAGTTTCAGAGCTACGTGATAAGTGTACAGACATCGAGATTCCTTTTAGGTATAATTCTGACATATCGTTCCCTAAAATGTACCTTTCCCTCTAATGTGCTAGTATAATAGTAATATGGTAGTAGATATCGGGCTTGAAATTCTACATACCGATCTCTCATTTGTATTCAAATTGATTCCGACGTTCAGAGAAATTTGATTATATTGCGATTGATATATGCAATATATCGAATTAGTTTCATTACTGACGTCAGCTGCGGTGTTTTGATCAGATTTGCATATTCAATATGAGTGAACTGCGATTTCATATTTGGTTTAAATAAGACATTATATAAATAACCCAAAAGATAAATTTATGGATCTATTTATTAACTTCCTTATTATTCCTTTATTATTTTAGAGTAAGTCATTGCAAATTGTCCTAAATTTTTTCTTGTTGCAGTGTTACGATTCAAATCTACCTGAGTCGGTTAATACTATGTATGTATGTCTTCACGCCAGGTCCCTTGCACGGCGGGCAGAGAGTACCGAGCGCAATAAGACGTGGTTCTTACACACCTCACTCGCTTTTTTAATATTCATGGTCTCCGGTTCCTAGGGCTTTTGATCAAACACGACCAATTTGGTCATGAGTCTTGGTCTTCCCCGGCTCCTTGATCCTTCCCCTTTCGCATCGTATATCTTTTTCGTCATTCATGCATTCTTTCTACACGTCTTTTCTGCAACGGAGCATGTTCTTTTCTTAACTTAACACCGATACTTTTATTCAGACCAACTCTCTTTCTTACAACGTCATTGCGAACGCGATCAGCAAGCGTTATGCCATGAATTTTGTGCAATGCTCGTAAGTCGTGCCGTTTGGGCGGTTTGAAAATACTTTCAAACCACCGAAAAGCCGCGACTTGGCTAACCGCCTGTCATCTAACGACAACAGTGGGTAACGATGCTTTTACGTACATTGGTTTGAACCTGAGCTGTTGTAGATAAAGTCATTTCAAGGAAGTAATTTCACATCCAAGACGGTCACAGAAAACCAATCCACGAGTATTTCTATATGGTGCGTAATTTAAACAAGGTGAGCGCACAGCGGGTACCAGCCAATAAAATAAAATAAATATTGTTTGCGCCGATAACAACCGGTATTGTTGCGCGTCTGTTGCTGGCGATGGCGATCGTAAATCTGCAGTAAGGTGCCGTAACGAGCCCCTATTGTTGGACGCAACTGTAGCAGCTGGTATCCATTGCAAGGAGCTAAACGGTTTTTAGCCACCGGATGTGTGTGTGTGGAGTATGTGAGACGGATTAGTTTAAAGCAGACTTACATATATTTAGGACAAATATGATTGAAAATCTCTGATATAGACACCTCACCTATATATTTTCTCTTTTCCGTAGATACGAGTATAAACTACATACATTAGCAATGCAGGCGGCATTATTAATGTATAGATCAGATACTTTAGTAATGCCCCCTCGCTTTGGGAATTTACGGTTTAAGGACATAATAGAAGTTACCCACCGGTTATTTCTAAATATCTATTCTTAGTGCATTTCTGCTCACTGTACAAGGAAAATTAAAAAAAAACAGACTGTCAGTTTGGGAATATCTTGTATGTTTGTCGGAGCGTTACGCAGAACATAAATAGACACCTAAATATTCTTGAGTTTTTTTTATCTTTTAAGAAAACCTTGTCTCTGAACATATAATTTCTTTTATTTCAATGCAAATTTTAGCCGAGGTCGGTGGCGCAATCTTGAATGACGCGACTTTGACACCAATGCTCGTGGGTTCGATTCCCACATAAGACAAACATTTGTGTGCATGAACATGTCTGTTTGTCTTGGTCTGGATGTTTTAAGAGAGGTAGGGCGCATTACAAGCAGCCCGTTTGGGGAAGTACCTCCACCTCACAGAAAACCGGATCCAAATAACAACTCCCTAGTGGGTTGTTGTGTTCCTGCGTGTGAGTGAGGTCACCAGTAAACTCCTAAGTAGTTGCTGTGTTAGTAGCAGAGAAGGCGAAGGCATCACCCGAGTGATACTTAATGCAAGCGTTCATAGGCTACGGTAACCGCTTTACATCAGGTTGGCAATATGCTTGTATGCCTTCCGACGTCGTAATAATATATAGATATAGGATTTTCAATGATTTGTCTGACAATATTAAAAAAAATCTTCTAATCATTTGTTTCATCTATCTTATGAGTATTATAGGGTCACGCAGTATTCCTTTTTTCATTATACGTATGTTTTAAGTCTGTCCGTCTTTGTGTATGACACAACCATTTTACTCACAGACTATTTGAGTAACAGCGCCAATATTTGATACGGTTGTATGTATGACGGTTGATGTAGATGGTTGTAGATTTATATTGCCAAAATATGAATAAAAAAAAAAGCCAAAATTAGACTGTTCATCAAAAGTGATTCATTTTTGCAATTAATTGTGAAAGATGAACAGTGAATAGCGTTGTTTGTATAGCTCACTTTTGATGAAAGCTATTGTTCCATTACTTGTCGAATTCCCGCATGAACATCAACTGTGTAGAGTTGTTTAATTAAAGAATACCTAGTTATATCGCGGAAACAAGTCGTGCGCCGTGGTGTGTCTTTGATTGTAAACCATTTACCAAAAGAGTTAGAGAAAAAGGAAAAGCAAAGAAAAGTCGACGTTGGTGGATCCGATCTTGGATTGCAAGAAGGAATCATATAGGAGCTTCATACACTTTATTGTTTGCAAGTGAAACTGCATAATTGAATTTTTTAAAGCATGTTCTATCACTTATACGACTACGAAAATCTTTTCTGGGCGGGGTTACACTAAACGTAGGTATTTCTTTTTTATTTACGATAAAAGATAATTAAAGTAGTTAAGTTCTTTATAAAATACAATGTCGTGTGATAATGGAGCCAGTCAAAAATCATTTGTGCGAGTTGACGATAAGCGATCGAGTGCGCGTGCTTTCGCCGCGGCCCATTACGTTCGCTACGCGCTAAGCGACGCGGCTAGCGCCGAATTCCTGTTACTATAGCTTTATCCCCCTTTTCTGACAGAGTAAATATGCAAATATTTGTATAATAAAATAAAAATAATTTTCTGTTTCACTGAGTCCAACCTCAGAATAATATAAATGAAATCTATAAAGAGAATTGAGTAACATACAAATTTATAATTCATTTTAAAAGCTCGAATAGATTTTAGTAATGTTAGTATATAAAATAGGTACTTCCATAGCCCAGACGAGATATACTTTGGATTTTCGATAAATTCCCAAGTTAATGAAACTTTGCTAAATACAGCCCGGTGTAGTTCAATTTATGTACACAATTTATTTCCTGACAATCGAAATTCCATGTAGTAACTGGAGAGGGAACAAAACGCTGCAAAATTTTGGCATTTTATATATTTTTGCTTATATCTTTCTTATTTCTTCCTATTCTTCTATCTACTTTTCGTATATTTATCAGCTGTCTAGTGCGTTGCTTAGTTTGGGACTGCAACGCGCGGTGTAATTTGTCCAACAAAAAAAACATTCTTCAGACCAAGACAAACAGTGATATTCATACAGACATATGTTTGTCCTATGTGGGAATGGAACCCACGATCATCGCTGACAAAGTCGCGGTATTAACCGCTGCGTCACCGAGCTCGTCAAAAAATTACTAAATATAGACAGATAGAGAAAGATGCAAAAAATCTAGGGATTTTTTTGTCAGTTGTCACAAACAGATGTCTACGGAACAATATTTACACGAGAAGTAAAATAAAATTGGTTGATACACTTTCAATTTAATTACTGTATAAATGTGCCTACTACATACAAAGCAATTGAATAATTCAGGCGTTCAATAATACTCCCGAGCGCGGGGCGACGCCACGCTGGGAGTAAATTTGTTTAAACAGACAAGAGCCTCATAATTTACTTTTAATTCGATAAACTCACGCCTAACTTGGTTTTCTGTAAAATCTAATGCACACTTTAGGCTGGGCACACTCGAGCGACTTTTGTTTCCGCAAGTATCGTTATCGTTCATTTCCAAGTCGAATGTACAAAATGTCTTTGAATGTTCGAACATTATGAATACACAAAAGCCGTACCTAAGGTTTGAGACTTGGGCGAAAAAATTGGTGCGTGTACTTATGAACGCGCGTGAGAAGTTCTACTTCTTTGGCATCATTAAATAATAATATTTTAATTTATATCAATAAATAATATATACGGATAGTTAACCTCAATTATATCGAAACACTTGAAAAAGTATATAAGCACAATTTTTTTCACAAATATTTATGAATAGTAAATAATATTAATTAAAATATTCAATTTAAATCACTACTAAATATAATTTTTTAGCACTTGATTTAAAGTACTGCGTGCGCTTCCGGTACCGATTAGGTACAATCCGGTACGAACGTAGATGCATACCGCCGCCGTTGCCATAGCTACTCCGGCCGTTTAGCGGGCAGCTTCAACCTGTAACTTTTGTGTTACAGTGATGCGCGCGCATCTTAAAATTTCACTCTCATCATTTTTTCATAACGCGCCTAAAGAAGTATAACTTCAAAAATGTAACATTTTACTCTCAAACTATTCGAGTGCAAAAAAGTGTTGTACAAGCATTTTACTAGTACATGACATTGTGTTTTGAACTATTGTATATCGAAATGACAATATTACTAAATGCAGTAAATACATCGCTTGAAAATAATGCTGGATCTACCTTTGTACCGACTTCTAATCTGTGTCGTTAAAAGCAATAACCTTACTTCGTAACGCTGCGATGCAGGCATCCTTTCTATTGGAGGGGTCTCAGAGCTACACGTAACCTTTCGGTATAGTTATAGTCCAAAAGTTGTCTAATATTGCTACCTGAACAGTGACTTATTTAAATATAACAGAAGTCAAGTTACGTAGGGCGCATAATAGCGACTGGAGAGTTACCTCCACCTCACAGAAAAGCGGAGCCGGCGAAATAACTCCCTGGAGGGTGTGTGTGTTCCTTTGAGGGAGTAAGATTACCTTAAGCTCATTTTATAGGTTACGGTAACCGCTTCTCATCAGGTAAGACGTATGCTTGCAAGCCAAAAAAACCTAGAACAAGACTCTTATCCTAGAGTCTACTTCTAGGTTTTTTTGGCATTTAATTTTCTCTAAATGAGAGAACAGTGCTGTATAAGGTCTGCAGAGGGCCTAATGATTGTGGAACCGGCTTTGTATGCGCTCAGTAATGTGATTCGCGCCCATCTAACAGCAATTTGTAATAATTTTAATGTGCAAGTAATTCCGTAGCTACACTCAGTGTACACCCCCTCTTGTTTCGAGTATTGTCCTCCAGTGTATTATTATAATTGGTGAATTATGCTGTAATACCAGGGGTTCCATACACGAGATTCTATTGTGGAGAATTGTTCGAAATAGTAAACTATTGAACATGAGGATTCTTTGGGAACCTACATATCATACCTATATAGTCTATGCATAATCAGTACATAGTAGGTATCTGGCGCCCGCTAACGGCGTTTTTTATACTCTGTGTATTAGGAAAGACACCTATATAGATAAACATGAATACTGAAAGTTTATATAAATAAAAACTTGATACAAATCGATAGAACCTATATAATGTATGTAGGAATTGCTCCTTTAAAGTTATAGGCAAAAAGGTGTAAAGAAAGTAGTGGCGTTAGTGGGCTTCGAACTGGGAGTCAGACTGTTCATGCGGAGCGACCAAATACTTAAAACCTTAAAAAACTTAAAGTTATTGTAACTTCGAATAGCGACCAAGCTTTGCTCGGCGTCAAGAATTTTGTTATAAGTCAAAGTCAAAATGTTTATTCGCATAACTAAGTGTACAAAATGATCTTAGATTTAATTAAGCACTTAGGTACGACTTAGTCACCTTTGTCAGGTATTGCAAAGATTTAAGGCTCTAGGTACTACCTCCTTACACAATAGTTTATTCGTACGTTGAGCATTTCGTCATGTGTATATATCAATAACAGAATAATTTAATTTTTAATTTTTATTAATCCTTCGTTGTTTGTCGTCATTTGCTTTATAAATTAATTCTCATTTTTCTTTTTGTAAATTGTATTGAATTTAAATATAATAATTATTTTAATATTATAATTGAATTTAAAATTAACTAATAAATTTTATAAAATTTAATCTTTTAGTGTATTTTTTATTTTATCCTATATTTGTCAGAGTTTGTTTGTGTAGCCTATGATTTTTCGATATATAATTATTTCGTTTCCAGATATTCGTTTACGGAATAAAAACATTTCTGGATTAGATAGTCTTTGAGTCTTTTATCAAACTGTATGTATTTAGTCTCTGCTTTTATGTCTTTAGGTAATTTATTAAATAATTTTACTGCCATATAATATGGACTACAGTTTTGCATTTTAATACGAGATGGTGGCAGGTATAACTTATTTTTGTTACGTGTATTTATCTTATGCACTTCGTGTTGTTTTTTTAATAGGTTTGGGTTTTCATGTACAAAGGAACATATGTCGTGTATGTATATAGATGGTAATGTCAGCAGCTTGAACTTAACAAAGTAAGGTTTGCAGCTTTGCGTATTGTCTATTTGAGCTAATATTCTGACGCACTTTTTTTGAAGAATAAATAATGATTTTACATCTACACTGTTTCCCCATAGCATGACTCCATATTTAAACCAAGAGTAGGCATATGCGTACATAGTAGGTCGATAGTGATGTTTATACGAGTATGTTGGTACTCTGCTTGATTTGAAACAGTGCATATGTGAATTTTGATAATTTAGTTTTAAGTTTCTCAGTATGATTCTTCCAATTTAAATTAGATTCATCCAATTTAAATTAGATATATATAAGTAACAAAATTGTTGTATATATATAAACATTATTAGGTAGCGGACCCTGCCAATCCTAATGGATTAGGAAACGGGATGACGCAAAGAAGAAGGCAAAAGTGTATGGATTATTTTTATGAAATAGTGAGGCAGCGGGACTTGCTATAGAATAAGAAGCCACAACAACAATTTTAAAATAAACAGTGTCTGTCTGTCGTCCGTTGTACACATACCGTTCAAACACTACTAAATGGATTTCGATGAAATTTTACGAGAGCATCTCGGATTACATTTAGGTTACGGCTTCTAGTACATTTTTTTCTTAACACAAAGTATACACGTTATACGCAATTCCAATAGAATTATTTTGATATGAGTTGAATGTTATGCATGAAAATTAAACTTAAAAAATAACACCTGAATCTATTAACTTTCTGATTATATTCTCAAAGCACAGCGGGTGTAACATATTACCTGTTAATTCTAAAGTTATTATTCCATGGCAACCAAATTGCAATCATCTCGCAACGAATACAATAACAATTACGGTCTTTACATAGAGGTGAGGCGATAATAGTATATTTCATTACGAGTGCGGAAAGCCTGTCATCGCAAAGAGTTTCGACAAATGTCTAATGGTTGACAGTCGGAACTCTTTGCAATGAACCGTCATCCGCACGTGTACTGAACAACTATTTTTAATACAGTTGCGAAAAAATGAAGCAATTTAATAAAATAATAAAAACACAATAAACTCAACTAACTAGAAAAATAGCGCCAACCGTAAAAGAATATAAGCAGAAATTTTCTTTTGTTTTCTTCACCCATTCTGGGTAGGCAAAGGGAACTATGCCCATACAGCCAAGTCTTCAGTAGAATTTTTTTATTGATTTGAAATGAAAATGAAATTTTATGAGATGAAATGAAATGAAACCTAACCTAACTCATTGAATCAAATCATTAAATCTAATATTGAAACAAATTAGTAGCTTCTTTTTAGAAATATTTGCATGAATCATAAAAACTTCTATGAATTTTTTTAGTAAACTTCGTAGTTGGTTTTTTCTTTTTAATAGACATTATTTTGACAGTTGAGAAAGAGAACACACGAGTTCGGAAAAGGTAAAGAAAAAGCTCGAGAATGTAATAGCCCACATCCCGAACGCTATACGTCCCTGCAATACGCCACTTTTTGAGAAACTGTATTAAAAAATATTTTATAGGTAGGCTAATCATTTTAATAACATTTATTCCAAAAGTAAAAAAGCTAAACTTCAAATATCGTGGAACTATCGGTGCATGAATTTGACTCGCACAGGGGGCTTTTTTTCGTTGAAGGCGCTAGTTGTGTATTTATTTGGTCTTAGCTTAGCATATCACAGAGCAACCTATAGATACATTCATAACACCTACTTATATCATCACAAAATTTCAAACCTGACATGAGAAATGATTAGACACGTTAAATATAATCTTACTCGTATAAAAGCAAGGGCCCAACTGCACCGGTCTGTCTGTCAGTCCATCTGTTTCCCTGTCTATCTCTGTCTGTTACAGGGTTGTATCTTTGGAACCGTTACAGGTAGTGACTTGAAATTTTGTCGGCGTTCTTTCCATCCTACGTGTACAACTCACACCTGGCAGGCTTTTTTTTATGTTTAACCTCCCTGAATTGATTGAAATGAATGAGATTTGAATAAAATGCCTAGGAGAAATATGGATACAGGCTACTACTTTATTATCGCTATAATCGTACTCTCACAGTAGGTAGCAGTGATAGCCCAGTGGATAAAGAACCAATGATAATGCCTATTGACGAACTGGTCCCCAGAAGTCTAAGAAATTACTTTATGTGACCTTACCTTAGAATATCCTAGTTTTTCTTCTGGGTTGTGGAGGCCGGAGGGCAGTAGCTCCATGTAAAAATGAGTATTTTCGCGAAACCCTTAGGCATAGATAGCGGATCCGCCAATACAAATAGATTATTTTAATATTGTAGGACAAATTACACAGCCCCATGCGGCCCCAAAGTTAGCGAAGCTTATGTCATGGGTATTAGACAACTGATAAGTATACACAACATTTTTTTTGTAAATATATACTTATAACACATAGAGACACCCAGATAAGGCAAACATACATGTTCATGCACACAAATGTTTGTCCTGTGTGGTAATCGAACCCACGACCGTAGGTGTCAAAGTAACGTTACTATAACCACTGCGCCACCGAGCTCGAAACGGAATAACGTTAAGAAGAAGAAGAATCATACCTTCTCATGAAGGCAAGGGTAGACACTGGACGTCCATAAATTAGAACCGCTTTTTTACTTTCTTTCTTTATACTCGGCTTCTAAGGGTTGTGTTGTGTTCAATAGCATCCATCCTCAAGAATTGGGCTATCGGATGCATCTTTTAATCCGATTGGTAGTTCCAGAGGTAAACGCGTTAAAACAAAGAAAGAAACTATTCCTTTTTATATATAAGTTTTTTTATACAGCGTCGGAAGGCATACAAGCATACGGCCCACTTGATGCAAAGCAGTCACCGTAGCCTATTAACGCTTATAAATTAAGTATCACTCGCGCGATACCTCCTCTGCTGCTTACACAACAACTCATTAGGAGCTTACTGGTGACCTCACACGCAGGAACACGACAACAGTCTAGGGAGTTATTATTTAGCTACGGTTTTCTGTGAGGTGGAGGTACTTCCCCAAACGGGCTTCTTTGATGCGCTCTACCTCTCTTAAAACATTCAAACCAAGACTAACAGACATGTTCATGCACACAAATGTTTATGTTTTGTGGGAATCGAACCCACGAGCGTTGGTATCACAGTCGCGTCATTCACAACTGAGCCACCGAGCTCAATAAAGTAGCATAAAAAACATAAATGCGGAATCAAGTATAGATTATGAGCTTAATAAGTGTGTACATCGAAGTGGTCATAACTCTTGACATTTGCAGCGTGTAAACTCTCACTATGTAATGTATAAATAATATGTATAGGGACGATACAAAGGTCAGTGTCAAGCTTGAGTTGTTTTTAGCTATACTTATGAATAATTGTATCATTATTCGTATTTCTTAGATACACAAATTGAAAATGCAGTAGAATTTGTAGGTATCTGTTTATTATAATATACAGTCTAAATTTAGGTACCCAATAAGCGGCACGCCATCCATTGGACCATCGCCAGAACCGCAAATGAATTGACAAATGAACCAGCCAGCAGCGGGCAGAATTCAATTACAAAATGAATTTTGCAATGCACATGCTTTCTATTTTGCCCCTAGTCCCTGCATTTCGTCATGTAGTGTCAAATTCGAATAATTCGATAGAATTGTTAATCCAGCATGCTTTGTTCGAACGCCAACAGATGTCGTCTTAGCGTTCTCTTTGTCCCCATTTCGATACAATGGGGATTAAAGTCGTATTTGATGACAGCGATTTCACGGGCTACAATTTGTATTTCACGCCAATAGAAAATAATGTGTGAATTATAAAACGTAGTATAATGAATATAACGAAAGCCGACGTTAAACGTTTTTATTGTTAAGTTAATATTTATTTTACGGATTTGTTCTGGGTGTTTTGAGCAAAATTTCTATGGAATGAGATAGTGGAATATAAGTTAAAAAGAATATGGCTGCTTTTCATGTAGTTATTCTACATGTCTCCTAAAGCGTACAGCGTATTAAGTTGTTAAAAATTTGCATAATTTGAGATTGAAAACATGTATTTATTTCATAGAAATTACAATTCAATTAACTATCCTACTTCTTAAAATTATATATGACACATTTTAAAATTATTCATGTAGATCTAAAATCATTGGGTCTCCGACGATGTGAATTGCTCTACATTGTATAGGTATGCTCAAACGGAGCAAACAAGTACTGGGAAGCGTAGGCCAGAAATGGAAACAGTTTACCTACCATGTGAAGCCGGACTTAGATTGTTTATGGGGCTGATGGTTTATATAAAAGAGGTAAAAGTAAGAGGGTAAAGTATCTATAAAGTATTCGATATTAAAATTTAACGATTGTTGTACAGATTTTATGTAGTCAATACAGTGTTTACGTATCAGTACATATATCTCTGATGACAAGAAATGCGTAATTGTCTCTAGAGTTACCGTACACTTTATATTTTTTTTGCGATAAATATTTTTTTCTCTCTTTTAAACATCCTTTTAAGACGTGACTAAAACAAACAGAGGATTTCTCGGTATCGTCCACTTGTATTATAATGAAGACGTTGTGAATTGTTAAATTTTATAGATTTAGAAAATATATTTCCTTCATCTAAATTAGCTTAAAGTGTTTTATGGTGGTTGCCTAGACGATACCTAGAGGATAAATCACACATAACTGCAAAGTGTCCTTTATAGAAGGAGTCGAGGTAGCGATTATTATTATTTGGTTGCCGTTTATTTAATAAAATTTTAATAATAACATGCCATTCTCATTACCTAGCTGCGGTATTCTGTAAGATACCTGCCCGATCGTTTATTTATTAAAATTTAGACATGCACTACCATTAATGATTAAAAGATGAGACTCTTATTCAATAAGTGATAAATGAGTGCATTTGGTGCAATGATACATTATGGTAATATTACTTACTTTACTGAGATGCGATAAACTTGTATACTGGTAAACTTGAATGAATTATTGGTAGCCAGTAGTAGTAGGTAGGTTAGGTTTTACATTAAACTGTAAATTGAATTTGTAATTTACTACTTGAATAGTAATCCTTCAATAGTTCAGTGTTCTTTTGTGGCATGTTGTACAAGCGCGTGTGTACTTTAGCAGGTTTCGATCTACCTTTTGTTGTATAAATCGTCGTCTGGGGGTAACTGACTTTCCATCTGTGAAATTGCATTTGCGTTGGCACAGAAAGTCTAACCAGAAAATAATATTGTGGGGTAACGAAGTATTGAAAATATAAATTTAAAAGTAACGTATTTTACATATCCTACAAAACAAAACAGCTTCAGCAATTTTTACGTCAACATGGTTTAAGAATAAATATACACTACTAGCTACCCACCCCGGCTTCGCACGGGTGATATGATTGCTACCAAACTTCACAGCATCACCCGCTGGATTAATCCGAAGATTCCCTAAAAATTTCATCAAAATTATGCCCAGCCGTTTTTGAGTCCATAGAGGACATACAGACAAACATTAATTTTTTTATATATAGAAGATGTGTAGTCGTAACTTCTCCGTTACCAAGTTGCAAAGATTTTACATTTAGATGTGTAAAAACTTTCACGTTTTTTGAAGTACTAAAAAGTTTAAATTGCAAATCTAACAAGTTCTAACTTATATCAACATTCACACTATAAAATAATCAGCAGTTCGGGAGAAAATTTATCCAAAATTGGTCCCACGCAGACATTTTCTCAAAAGTGGTAAGAACGTCTCAGGTACGAGTAGATTTGATACGTAAACATAAAATTAAACTTTGACTTTTAGTATAATTACAATAACTTCTCCTGTATTGTGAAGTTAAAAAAAGGCGTCAAGTGCGGATCCGACTCGCGCACTGAGGGTTCCGTAAAAAATATTTCCTCAAATTATTGTCGCAAAAAAAGCATTTTTTTTGTGACTGAACAAATTTACAGTTTTCGGATTTTTCTTTACTTGTGCTACATGACATTGCTTCTAACCAAATTTCATGGTTCAACGGGAAGTACCCTATAGATTGAATTAAACAATTTTTAACGGAAGTATCGCGTGTTTTATTTATTTTGTTGAACCTGACGTTTCGAACGCTTTGCAGCGTTCGTGGTCGTAGGAAGACTAAGGTGGTATTTGTCTTACATTAATTATTCAATTATTACATCTACCGACATGAATGGATTAATTATATATGTTCCGATTCACACAAAAATCGCTCACAGTGTCCGAACGTGTGTTAGTATATCACTGGGTTTGTGACTTGATTATTTTTAGAACTGGATCCCAAGCAGGTGGTATTGCAGGCAGGATGGTACTTGCCAACCATCTTCTCTATTGAAATTGGGGTGTTTTCTTATTTCAATAGCCTCGCGTAACATTCTCAGCATGTAGCGATTCTCCTTGGCGAGGACTTGTGCGCGATACTTCCGTTAAAAATTGTTTAATTCAATGTGTAACAATCGCGAAAACCTAAGACAATACTACCCTATAGGTTTTGATTCCCTGCCGTATCTTTTGATTGCGTTGACTTAGAAGTTTGATATTTTCACTGCTCGAAGGGATTACAGACTTCAGTATTTGATATTAATTTCAGTTTGATTGCTACACTCGTTCTTGAGAAAAATGTCTTGACAGACAGGCGGACAACAATGTATAAGGAGTCCATTTTTCCTTTTATGGTACGGAACCCTAAAAGTTACCTATCAATCAGTATAAACAGGTATTTTTTTTATCTATATTGCATATCCAAACAGAAACAATGTTTGACGGGCCAGCAAATAATATTTTCTATGCGGAGAATGTAAAAAAAATTCTAAGACTTCCTCAGGACCTGACATAATTCGAGTTTCAAAGAGTTGCCCTATTACTAGCTTTATATACAAACAAATTGATATTTCGTCTAGCGTTATCCCATTTTCTAATCCATTAGGTTTGGTGGGGTTTGATATATAAGCCTACGAGTTTGATAAAGATACTGATTTTAAGATATTGATTTTAAATGCTTGCCGTATGGGGCTCAAGGTCGCTCAGCGTGTTACGGAAAGAGCTATGCTCACGGTTTCTCCGCGTGATAGAATGAGAAATGAGGATATCCGTAGTAAAACTAAGGTAACCAACAAAGTCCAAAGGATAAGTAAGTCCTAAAGTGGCGGTGGGTCGGCCACATAGTTCGAAGAACCAACAACAGCTGGGGAAGAAAAATTCTCGAATGGCGTCCCTGTACACGCAGTGTGTGACGACACCCCACTAGATAGATGCAGGTGGCACAGGATCGAGACGAATGGCGCTCTAGAGGGCAGGACTATGTGCAGCAGTGGACGAATACGGGCTGAGATGATGAAGACTGATTTTGATATGGGATGACAACTGCCAGACCTCCACAACCCAGAGGGAAAATCTTTCCGAACATAATTTCTTGGATGTACGAGTTTTCTCACGATGTTTTCTTCCATTGTCAAACGAGTGATAATTAGTATACTAGAATTAATACTAGTAAAATCCGAAAACACTGATTAGTGATAAATGCACGCCAAGATTCGAACCAGGGTCAAGTCGGTTAATAGGTTGGTGTTTTATCTAAGCTCTCATTGCTTAATTGTATAGAGAATTGTATTACAGCGTAAATGTTATTGAAATTTCAAGCATTTTAAATAAATATATAAGGAACAAATAGAGAGACCGTGCTAAATTTCCTGGCTAAAATCAATTTCACAAACAATCTAATTTTATCCCAACGTAATCCATTGACGAAAAAATAATAGCATGCGACTAAGGAAACATAAATTAAACGGGTTATCCACTTGCTACTATAAAATGACATTATTTACGATGTTTTGTTCCACAACAACGTGAATGCGTCATCTTCTAAGTTCGAACGAGACAATCTTAAACAGCTTGTTTAAAGTATAAAACATGTCTTAACTGGACGAAGGAAGGGCAATGGAACATCTATATAGTCTATCTATACTAATTATTGAGGTGAAAGTACCTGCCCAGAATCATCATCATTATCGTCATTTTAGCCCGATAGCTGATCCTGAGCCCCCTGCATCCATTGGCTCCCTACAAATCTTTTGAAATCGTCGCAACATTAAGTGTGGGTCGTCCTACACTGCTTGTACTGGTGTACGGGGACGCCATTCATGGGCCTTTTCCCCCACTACCGGTTAGAAAGAAAGAGAGTAAATTTATTTACTTCAAAGACATTGACGTTGTTAATAAAGACTACCTAGTTTCACAAAATTTCGCCTGATTTAGACATGCAAAATAATTAAACTATTATTTGCGGATTTCGAATGCGTGAATTTTGTGTAAAATCTAAATTATGAAATATCTAAATCTCTCTCACATTGATTTACATAATATGGAGCAAACAAGATACTATTCGGATAATAAAACATTATTTGGATAGGTTGAATTATTTTGAATTACCCTGAACATAAAACCTTAAATCACTAACATGGATACATTGTTTTTTGTTGTATATAATACTGATTATACTAAAATGAAATTTGAGATAGTTTGAGCAAATTATGCTGATTCTTCAGCATAATTTGCTTAAAAACCATAAGGAAGAAAGGGTCTCGACCGATTGGAGACGCGCAGTCAACATGCCCTTGTACAAAGGCTAGGGTTCACGTATGGACTGCACCGACTACAAGGCCATCAGTTTGATCAACTTAGCAGCTAAAGTGTTTGGAAAAATTATTGAAAGGATAATGAGGATGAAATCCGATGGAATGGAATGATGGAATGCGAAAGAAGCACAGGGTGGATTTCAAAGCGGCAGTGGACGTACGGACTAAGTTTTTTCTCTCCGCAATATCGTAAAGAAGCATCTAGCTATATATCAGAAGGTTTTCTGCGGTTTTCTGGACCTTGAGAAAGCATTTGATAGCGCCGTGTGAAAGAATCTCTAGAACATTTTGCCTAGATATGGAGTTGACGGTGACCTGCTCCGTGCTGTGCAATCCACTTATGAGGATTGTACAGCATGTATGCGGGTGGACGGTAGTTTGTCGCTCTTATTTGATATTAACATTGGTGTCACACAGGGATGCGTGCTATCGGCTCGGCTATTCATCCTGTATCTGGACAGTTGTCTTCAGAGAATAAGAAATATAAATGTAGGAATGCAAATGGGTGACTCAGTGGTCAACTGCTTGCTTCATGCAGACGACGCGGTAATCACCATCCGAACTGCAAACACTAGTTATAACAATGAAAGATGATTGTATGTATAAAGGCTTACAATTGAATGTGAAGATAATGGTATTTGAAAGAGAGACACACAGAACCAACACTAGAATTACGGTTGATGATGTAGTGTTGGAGCAAGTGGATGAGATTGTATATATTGGAAGCGCTTTTAACAGCGATGGAAGGTACTCATCGGTGATGTGGACAGACGAATGAGTGCAGGGAATAGCGTGAATGGAGCGTTGGGTAAACTTCTAGGCAACCGAAATCTATGCCAGAAGGCACAGCTTGCTGTACACAACACGGTGCTAATTACACTAAAATATACCTCGTAAATTTTTTTTAATTTATAAATTAATAAAAAAAAAAATTTTTTTCATAAGTATAAGAATCAACTCAAATAAAATATTTTTTTATTTTATTCTTATTTTTAAAACGCTAACTTATGGAAGTGAGAGCTGTGTATGGCAGAGAGAGAGCATGAAAGTAGAATAAATGCGGTCGAGATGCGAACACTGCGCAAAATTTGCGCAAAAGTTGGCATAACGCTTGCTGACCGCGTTCGAAATGATGACGTACGAAAGAGAGTTGGTCTGAAAGAGAGTGTCGATGTTAAGATAAGAAAAGGCATGATCCGTTGGTTCGGATATGTAGAAAGAATGCAAGATGAAATAATGACGGAACAGACATACAATGAGAAAGTGGAAGGATGTAGGAGCCGAGGAAGACTAACCTACTATGACCAAATTGGACGTGTTTTATCAGAAGGTGATGTCAGGAGCCTTAGGAACCGGCGAGCGGAAAGCTGCATGAAATGAGCTATGAATGTGAAAGAAGCGAGTGAAGTGTCTAAGGACTGCGTCTTATGGCGCTCGGGTCTCTCTGCCTACCCCGCAAGGGACCTGGCGTGAAGATATACATATGAGGAATAATATATCACCATAGAAAAATCATCTCAATCTCTATGTCAAAAGCAGTATCTTCGGATTATAAAACGTAGCTAAAACTAGGGAGAACAAGAACCTTTAACCATTATGATTTTTCTATACCAAACGGCATGGACAAAAGTATGTTGTTATTTGTTTAAGGTTTTCTGATTGCTAAACTTCCAACATTTTGATACTGAACTTTAAGGAAAATCCCTACCATCTAAAGTCTATATTTTTTAATATGTCTAATAATATGATTCTTTTTCAGTATATATATATATATATATATATATATATATATATAGTGGTCAGCATGTTACGTTACGTAACTATCTCAAATTTCACTTTAGTATATTTTAATAGGTATAGGTATTTATATGTATGTATATATATATATTTCGTGTATATCGGAAATGGCAGTAACGATTAAAAAGAAATTTTGCGTTTGCATAAGGTTTTGCTTTTAAGTTTTTCGTCAAAAATCGCCGAGCTATGCTCGATCGTCCGAGGTACGGAGTATCTAATCTCATAAAGGTTATGTTTTATCCCTTCGGGCACAGAACTCTAAAAACGAGCAAAAGTAGTGTTTAGTGTCGAAGCCAGTGGCGGAGTGGTTAGCGATGCTACTTCAACACCAAGCCCGGCTGGTGGATTAGATTCCTAATCCACCAGCCGGGCTTGGTGTTTCTGTTTCTCTTTATCTGGGTGTTTTTAAGAGAGGCATCCAAACAAGTCCCTGTAAGAATATTGTGTTCTTGCGAGCGAGTGAGGTTACCAACAAGCTCCTAGAAAGTTGCTATGTTAGCAGCAGAGATAACAACAGGAGAGCGAGACTTTCTGTAACACAAGCATTCATAGGCTACGGTAACCACTCTACATCAGGTGGGCCGTATGCTTCCGACGTTGTATAAAAAATATTATTTAACATGTTTGTACAGAATGCTTAACTGTATGTAAATATAATAGTAGGTATATTTACTGCTACTCCATGTTCATGCCAAGCCCCTTGCGGCGTAGGCAGAGAAATAGCAGGTATATTTAATTATATGTATGTCCATGGTAAGGTCCTGTACTCTGTCCTACTACATGAATAATACGTAGAAAACTTAAACGGCAGAGACATAAGTATTAATAGATAAGTATTTCAACCCAAAGATAACTTCTTGGGGTTAAATTACATAAATTCAACTTAGAGCTATCTTTCAGCTGCAGAACACTTTCCTAATTTTCAAATTTATCTGACCCGGCCGGCGACACGGAAGCGACCCTAGGACCGCATAAATCACATTTTATTCGAGGAACATTCCAGCAACACGCGAAATTTTGTGAGTTTTACCGAATTCTCTAACTTTAAACGCGGATACGGAAATGGGTGAAAATTAAAATGACGAGATTTGATAAATTATGTTCAAAAATATCAAAAAGTTGAATTAAACATGTTAATAGTTAGTAAGATAAAATTTTGGATCTGTATGGTTAATATTTACAACTTATTAACTTATTTTATGCTACAAAGTATGCTTCAGAATGTTTTTGGAGTTTAAGAAACAATTTTGAGTTATAAGGAACGGAAATTTAATGAGGAGTAAAATCAAGTGAACCAGTTAACAAAAAATGACGCCGTTACGCTCATCCGCTTAAAAAGAGATAAACATATACATCTGTAGGATTTAACGTGCGAGAGAATGAGATAGGAGTATTTATAGGGTTTAACTAAGACTTTTATTTATACAATATCGGAAGGTATACAAGCATACGGCCTACCTAATGTAAAGTGGTTACCGTAGCCTATGAAAGCTTGTAATACGTTAAGTATCACTCGCGCGATGCCTTCTCTGCTTAGTATAATAAATAATTAACACAGCAACTCCTTAGGAGCTTTCTGGTGAACTCACTCACACGCAGGAACACAACTCTCTAGGGAGTTGTTGTTTGGCTGCGGTTTTCTGTGAGGTGGGAGTACGTCCCCAGTGCTTTGATGCACCTACCTACCTCTCTTAAAACGTCCTGACCAAGACAAACAGACATGTTCATACACACAAATGTTTGTCTTGTATGGGAATCGAATCCGCGAGCATTGGTGCGCCACCGAGCTCGTCAAAATGGGAATGAGATAGAAAGCATTATACAGTGTTTATTACTGAGACCGAGAGTTGTACGTATGTTAGCACGTGTGTGTGCGCGCCTACGTATTACGAAGCTTGGTATATTTTACGTATATTTTTGTGTACTATTAAACAAATCATCAAGTGATTAAAGTTAAAAAACATTGGAAAATAAGGAAGAAATTGATTCGAGTGGCAATGAAGAAGAATCCGAAAAACTCGTGAATTCCGAAACACATTTATGAATAATATAATCTTTCTTATTCTTATTATTTTAGAAGATACGTTCATTTACTCTCTTTTTCTATTTGATATACATATATCATTATTATCGTCCATAAGGAGTAAACTCCAGTCGTGCGTTGGAGATGGCATACACACTTTTATGCAATGAGAATTTAGATATCTCTCTCAATTTAAATATGAGACAAAAATAATTTCGATAATATAAGATAAACTCATATCAAGGTAATATAGACATTTATTATACCTTGTAACAAAGTGTAGCGCATAAAAGTATGTTTGAAACGCTTTTTATTCGACGTGCGAGCACTTCTTTTTTCATTTTCAGATTCATTTTCACCCAGATCAACATTTTCGTAACAGTAATTCAGCAATTTTAGAATGTGAAAACGGAACACAACTAATACTTGACAAAAACAACAACTTTTAACAAAAAAATTTAGAAAAAAGATATTCGTTGAGAGAACTGTTAAGTGAACTACTCGCGATAACATAATAATAAGTTGCGGACAAAAATATTTTTGGGGTCCTTTTGTCTACATATTTTTCACCATCGAATGCATCCTGTTTCTGCCTGATAGGTTATTATTAAAAAAAAACTTTTTGACTCCACTAATTGGGCTCTCGCGGGCACTTGGCCATGTCTTATAATTTTTAAATAAAGTATTATAGTATTTTATTACCGAAAATGACAAATAGTGAAAAAGAAACGCTGAAAGAATCTTCCCAACATACTTATTTTTCAATAGACATTAGAATCCATTTATGTTAGTATAATGGTACAATAATTATGGTAGGAAAGGCTAAAATTGAAGAAATATACCAGAAGTATTTATACTCAAACGGTATTCCATTGAATGTCTGTAAAATATGGATAATAAATATTCCTCCATAAAAACAGGGAACATTTTAATATAACCCACAGAGCCATAAAATAAGGCCCAAAGGTTGACTGACACTGCACTACGTCTTGTATATTACCAGTAATATGTCAGCGAATTTCCTTACGGGACCCATTTTCTACTCAAGAATATTCCACTTGGTAACGTACTTTTTGTTCCGTTTTCCATAAAGAAAAAATGCCAACGAGAGTGCATTTGAGTCTTATACGTTGAGAAACACATTTTCCTTCATAGTTTATACTGTATTCGTATATATGAGGAAAACCAGAGTAAAGAGCAATAAAAACGGAAGTAAGGTAAGGTATGCCGTTTGCAATATAAGAAGTATCATCGCTCGCGCTTTGCCCCGTAGGAGCTTACTACTAGCTGCTGATCTCATTCATATAGCTAAGGTCTTCTGGGAGATAGAGATACTTCCCTCAATGGGTTACTTCAATGTGCTCTTCGTCTTTTACGCCAGAGTCTCGTTTATCAGTTAGGAGAGTTGTCCGATGCAAGTGAGGTTCACTTTATTTTAAAAAATAATAGTAACCCACTTGTGCTCTACAAAAACACTTACAATGGAAATTAAATACATTCGTTTTGAAATTAACCACATTTCGAACAGACTGAAAGGCGTTACATAAATCAATAATTTACGAGTTAAAGTCGTATTGAACGGATTTCCGCTATAAAATTAGGTATGTGGCGGATAATTAATTAGATGGTAAAGAAATATCTAAGATTTCAGGTTATTTATCGGTGGTATATCTAACAATAATAATGACTATGCACCTTTGTCAATAATCTACTATTCAACCAAAGTATAGGTAAAGTACGAGTATATATTTTTTAAATGTTGTTTCGTACGTTTTTGAAAAAAAATGGCAATGAGTACTGACAATGGTAAGAAGTGTAGTATTACTATTAGTAGATATACCATATTTAAATAACCTGAAATCTTAGATATTTCTTAATCATCTAATTATTAATTTTGCCGGAATATAACGCCTTGTTAGAATGGTAGATTATTAAAATAAATCGTCAGATAAATGTAATAAAGTATTACAGTAATGTTAGTTTTTGTCACAATATTTATTCTATTAAGAAGAATATTGTTACTGTTACAAAGGTCGGCCTTCTCACGACTTTGTGACATTCGCCTCCAGATTTCCCAGCGGAGTTTTAACGATGCTATTTTCTTTGTTACAAAAGTATAGGATATTTCTTTATTATATTTAAGAATAATATCATATCAAGACAGGCCATTTTTATAGTGGTAGACAGCTTACTTATGTGTTTGTGTATTATTATATTTATTACTTTAGCATTTATTTTTTTATGGTACCTTGACAAGCTCGATGGCGCAGTCGGGAATGACGCGACGTTGTCACTAGCGCTCGTGGGTTCGATTCCCACACAAGATAAACATTAGTGTGCATGAACATGTTTGCTTGACCTGGATGTTTTTAAGAGAGGTAGGGCGTATCAAAACAGCCCGTCTGGGGAAGTACCTCCACCTCACAGAAAATCGCAGCCAAATAACAACTCCGTAGAGGGTTGTAGTGTTCCTGCGTGTGAGTGAGGTCACCAGTAAGCTCCTCAGGAGTTGCTGTGTTGGCAGCAGAGAAGGCATCACGCGAGTCATATTTAATATATTACAAGCGTTCATAGGCTACGGTAACCGCTTTACATCAGGTGGGTCGTATCATCAGTGAAACAAATAGCCTGATGATAAGCAGTTACCGTAGTCTATGGACGACTGTGACATAAGCGGTATGATCCATGAGTTGTTAGCGTTATGTAAATATTGTGTACCATTGGCAAAATTCAATTAAAATAAAATTAATAACTTAATTCTGGTTAGAATCATTGTCGTTTTGCAAATCTCATGCAATGTACAATGAAAAAGGTTTTAAGCTGGATACTGATGATTGACAGCCTTTAGCATACTTAACGCCAGTGACAACGGGGCTCGCTTAGGAAGCTATGTTCTAGGCAGCAGATAATTTTCAGGCGGACGCCTGCTGCATAGATATTAATGGTAAAACTGTTCGGTTACATTCTTCATTGTCCGCGTAACAGGTGTATAACGCTCATCATCATTGATAAGTTCCTCCTCAATTATAAAATCGGCCGGACCCAAGTAGAACGTAACTTCATATATAGAATATAAGTGTATGTTAAGTTGTGTGACGGAGCAAATTCTGAACATGGCGATACATCGTGGTCTCCCCGATTTGCATACGTATTGCATTGCTCAGTGCCATTCGCATGCTTATCCTTACATTCGCTGCTTTGTACCGCGTTGGTTATTAAAGAGGATATAAGACTGATGGTGCCTGAGAAGGCAAGAATGCTTTTTGATTTTGTGTACGCTGTGTATGTCTCGAGAATATAGATAAGCTTATTAGAATTCCCAAGTATACATGCAATTGAATGCAATCTCTATATATTATTACTCAAAGGTGTTTTTTTGTCGGTATGAAATATCTGTCTTAATACTGTATCAAACTTAATGTTTGATACGCTATTTTAAAGATTGTTTTTTTCTTTAGTAACGAAAAATAAATTTATATAAGTTTCAGTTCATTTTCGTTAAAAAATTACATTTTAAAATTTACATTTTCAAAAATTTATTTAAAAAACATTTTATTTTAAAGAAGAGTCGCCATCTGTTGGCAATTTATATTTTTTAATAGTTAAATGTGTCGTGGAGGCGCTGATGTCGTTGAATTTAACAAATTATAATATACGTATATGTAAACGGTTAAACGACATATAAACAACGTGTCAATCGAGTAATCAAGTAAGTATTCTTATTTTACTCATTATTAAGTATGATTTTGAACATTTCATGCTATTTTTTTCACTTTTATTTATATTTTAATTTTTATTACTTTACAGTATTTGTAAAAGCAATTGGAGTACTATTCTAACCTCCATAATATTGCGTTTTTAATTAAGAAATATAAAGTATAGTGTGTAAAATATTTATTACATTTATATTACAAAAAATAATATTTTTTTATTACGAAATATTTGCTACAATATTTGTATATTTATACGTAAAGTGTTTATTGGGTATTGGATATTTGTTCACTAAGAATTGCTCTCATTTCAATGAAAACTCATAAATGCGTTTATAATACTATATATAATGTTAACAAAAAACTAATTTTGTTACTATTTTTTTTTAATAAAATATTTAAAATTAATAAATATTTACATTTACTTATTTCTACTTTATTATACTACGTAACTAATCACTATCGGTGCGAAGTATTCGCACGGGTCATCTAGTATATTATTCATAAGTCTAGTCGTTTTTCAAAATTCATATCCAGATATAAAATATCCTCGTTCGGCCATTGCATTTTGTTTTCTTCGCATATGACTATCTACTAAAACTAGAAGAGTTATGATAATAGCACTGGCTCATTGATACAATGTACGACCAGTTTGATATATTTTACTGGATATGCGATATTACACCCTATGTTAATAATCCCAGTGATAGTTCAGTGGATAAAGAACCAGGCTATTAACCTACGGTTTCTAGTTCGAATCCTGGCGTGGGAGAACTAATGAATACGACTTTTTGGTTTTATTTACATATTATCACTTGCTCGGTGGTGAAGGATAACATCGTGAGGAAACCCGCACGTCCAAGAAATTGTATTTCAGAAGACATGCCACCTAACTTAAGAAAGGTCTGTGTTTCCTCTAGGTTGTGGGGGTTCGATGTCACTCGACGTTAAAATCAGCATGTTTGCCAAATCCTTAGACTGAGGTAACGAACTATGTCAATCCTAATGGATTACGAAACGGGATGACGGAGAAAGAAGATTTAAGTTGCGGAGCGTTTTTTTTTGTATATATATAACGTCGGGAGATATACAAGCATACAGCCCACCAATAAAGTGATTACCGTAGTCAATGAACGTTAGTAATACAGGAAGTATTGCTCGCGCGTTTACTGGTTACCTCACTCAATCACAGGAACACAACAACCCTCCAGAAAGTTGTTAATTGGCTGTAGATTTCTCTTAGGCTGAGGGAGGTACTTCCCCAGTCAGGGCTATTTTGATGCGCCCCTCTACCCGTCTTAAAAACAAATATCAAGAAAAACAGACAATCCTTGCCTATATGTTTTACTTTCATACAAACTAACGCCAAGCCTCAATCATTTACACGTGATGCACTCCGTTGAATAGCAACCAACCGTTTAAAGGAAAGAAAGGTATGATAAAGCGGTATATAATAAGTAGGTGCAGCTTTAAAGCTTCTGTAAGGCAAATAGCATTTCCAATGTCTTTGGGAACTAGGCGACCATATTGAAGTTCGTCAACAGAGGCATCACTCCCAACGCTTCGACGTCTCATAGACAGTCTTTTCACCAGACTTTATTTTTCACGTGGCTTCATTAACTTAGGTGATGTAGCCGGGCCATTGCTTCTTTAGATCGATAATTTGCGTAAGTATATTTGACAACTTTAGTTTGCCGTTCATTTTGTAGGTATAGATTATATAAAGAAATAAGAAAATCTTAGTTTGCAGGAAATCAGCTTCAGATATTCAAGCAGTAAACAGCGCGTTTACGGAGCTAGCCCTTCTCATTCCGGCACGTAGCAGCTACGGCCAGTCCATCTATTTCGCAGATGATTTAAAGGCAACCCGTGAGTACACGCCCTCATCTCGGGAGCTTACATTGTGAGACAATATCCGGTATTTTTATATCGTGCCGAGTGACGAACAAGAATATGGTCGCCTAGTTTCTGAAGACATTGGTATTTACCGTACAGAAGCTTAAAGCTGCACCTACTTATTATATACCGCTTTATCCAACCTTTCTTTCTTTTAAACGGGTGGTTGCTATTCAACGGGGTGCATCACGTGTAAATGATTTGGCTTTGCATCTAAAGAAAACGAAGTGCTAGTTTTTGTTTAGTTTTTGACGTGTTTTTGACAATGCGACATGTGTAAAGGCAATTTAAATATTTTCTCATAAACATCCCACAATGTTCTGCCCTCTTATTGCTGTAAGTAAGAGCCAATTAAGCTATTTGTCCTAATTAAGCAAACTTTCAACTAAAGAAAACCTTAATCGGTCCTTCATCTGAAAGACATGTCACGAGCAGTTACACAGACAAAAGTTTAAAACATGTAAATACCGAGGGTTCCGAAAATAATATTTTTTTGTGTGATGTAACTACAAATTTTAGGATTTCATTATTTTTCTTTTCTTGCGCTGCATGGCATTGCTACTTACAAAATTTCATGATTTTAGGTCAACGGGAAGTACCCTATTAGTATTGATACCCTTGCCAGTGTCAAAATATGCGCATAAACGAGGGATAAACAGCCATACCTTTTGATTGCGTTGACTTAGAAGTTAGATAGCTGATCTGAGTATTTGATATTAATTTCCTCTCGTCTACCGGTCTTAAATAGAAATAGTGGCAATTATGCTAACGGTGTCCCACGGGGTTCCGTCCTATCGCCCATCCTCTTTCTTCTTCAAATCAATGACAGGCTGCCACTTGGTATTATTCATTGCTATGCAGATAACAGTACGGTTCACGGGCGATATTTCGGTCGGCTTGGTACTGGATGGGCAGAAATTGATGAGAAGCGTGAGAATCTTGTCGTTGAGCTGAATCGGGGTTTGAATCTCATTAGTAAATGGGGTTCCAAGAACCTGGTTGAGTTTAATGCCAAGAAAACGCAGGTCCCCATTTCTTCCTACTCCCAGTCTTCAGGGCGCTCCCCTCAGTATGCAAGATGATCTGAATATGCTAGGTATGGATATTCGTTGATTTCTCTAACGTAACTACTCGTACATCGAGAGCCTTATCTAACAGCTTCAAAGAAACTCGGAATCCTGAACAGTGTGCGACAGTTCTTCACGCCGGACCAGCTTTGTCTGCTTTATAAGACTCAAGTTCGGGCTTGCTTGCAGTATTGCTCTCTGGGAGGGTTCCGCATCGACGATCAAGAGGTCACCAAAAACCTGGAACCTCTTCAATTTTGTAGGGATATTGGCGCGCTAAGCGTATTTTACCACCTTGACCACGGTGAATGCTCTGAAGAACTGTTTTCCCTCATCCCACCCTCTCGCTTCCATCATAGAACTACATGTGCAGGCTTGCGATGTCATTATTCCACCGTCGAGAATATTTCCTCGCGAACTAAAAAGTTCGGCAACTCCTATTTCTATCGAACTATTAAACAGTGGAATGTCTTGCCTGCACATGTGTTTTCTCCTTCCTACAACATGGGATCCTTCAAACAAAGCGTGAAGAAGCACCTTGCGGGCCGGCGGTCAACTGACAGGACACTGTAGTCCTTTGTCAGTTGCCGCTGCGATTTGTGCTCCTCTTGTCGCTTACCAGCAGGCAAAGCGGAGCCACTATGCTGAGCTAAAATAAATATAATAATAATAAACAAGGTAGCAATTTCTGCTAAGAAAAATGAAGCGTCAGAGCCGCTTATTATGAACACGGCGTGAAAAGGGCCCAGCGAGCTCCTTAATTTCGTTATTTATTGTAGAAGAGAGCCGACGACGCAAAAATGTCCGGCCTGTAACCGGAACCCTAAATCAAAAGGGGCCTTAATTGTGAAAAATAATACTCCATGCCAAATGGTTCTTAAATGACGCTACGCTTTCCCGTGAAAAGAATTTTAAATGACAATTTTGAAAGAATCTAGAAAATAAATTATCGCATATTTATAAATCATAACGACTGAAACCGTTTTGACGAAGACTTGATTTATTTTGGGGAATTGTAAATATTACATTTGATTAATGATCATATTATCATAAAGTCTGCATTGGCAACTTTTCTGTATGTGCAATTTGTGTTATTTTTGTATTCGATATCACATAATTATTTTCTCAGCGAAGCAAAATGAAATTGTAGAATTTGTTCAATCCTCACACCTATTTGATAGTGTTTGCTCTTTTCAGTCGTCCTTTTTAGTTAATCCATATAATTGTATTACTCGGAGAAATTTTATAGTCCTTGTATTTTATTTGTTTGTAACAAGTGAATAAGGGCCCCACCCTTTTTTTAAGAAGTCGTGTATAACATGCGAAACGTACGAATAACATTAATATCTAATTACTTTAAAGTTCGTCTTCTTAAAAATTTTACGACCCCTGTAGTTAAAAGCTTCTTGCAGTGCAGAAAATACATAAGAGAAAAAATACTTTATTTTATTTTTATAGGTCAAAATGTTATCTACTTTATACATAACATTCATGTAGCTCAACTTAGGGTTTGTCACCTTATTCTACTACCATTTAAATTGGTACTGATTTCATTACTCAACCCGTCTCCTCTTAACAAAAATTTTTGGATGGTTTGGCCAATATTTTGACTTAGGGACTGTCATATATCGGTAACGGCTTAATGTACTCCGGTGCGAAGGTCGGTAATGGGTGCCAACTCACCCGTACCTAGGCTTTGCAAGTTAGTGAACAGCTTCAGCGACTTACTCGACATCCACTTTGACTCACTGGCCAAACTTATTAAAACGGTACGCATAAATAATTCATAAAATGTTGTTACTCACCTTAATTTATCTAATCACAAATATAATATAATAAATCACAATTGAAATAATTTATCGCATTTAATAATTTGTATTTTTTTTTTTTAATATTTTCAATTTATGTTGTCTATTGCATGCGGTGTTTACCTATAATTGTTTGTCATACTAAGTAAGATATAAATAAAATGTATTCTATTTTTAAGATTTCGTGTGTACAATCGCTGGTAAACCAAAATAAATAAATAAATAAATACATCACGAAGTACGAGTACGTAGGAGAGGAGATAAATAAAACAATAGTAATAAAATTAAAAGAGACAGATTACGCTCATGGTTGCTTTATTTGATTGTACGATTATAATATCATGCGTAACAAATATCATAAAGTCCTATAACAATTCTACCTGCGAATATTGATACTAACTCGGGATACAAATTATTAGTGCTGCTGTGCAGTGAAAATACCATTCTGCACTGTATTCATCATGTAAGTACACATACATTGGTTGTATAGAATGGAGCACCATTATTATGTTGAAACAAAGAATAGCCTTTTCCTTACATCGAAACAATGGATTCCTATCGCAAACAAATTAATTTCGATCTCCGATGCCATTTCTCATGATATAGCATTATGTTTATTTGCCGTTGCTGGCACGTAACGTATCTTGGATAATTTATCATCTCTACCAATGAGAAATTGATGTATGCGCAACGCTTCGATCAGCTACATATATCCTCTGGTTGTTACATGGTCTTAACCTTGAGAACTACATGCAACCTGCACACGAATATCAACTTATTACACCAAGTTATTAGAACGTTTATTGACTGTGGGCAAAATGCATAACCTCTTCCTCGCAGTACCGTGCGGTGCTAAACTCTCGACGGGTGGTAAATTTTTATTTGCATACGTGTTTATTTTGTAATTTCAATCAAAGATGGCGTCGCGGTACGATTGAAATATAATTTAGTTAATAAACGTTTTGTAATTAAGCAAATCAATAACAATTTCAATTTTAATTTTGACAATATTTTTAATCGATTCCGGAGGTCTGAACTTTATAAAATTTTAATATTTACAATACATAAAGTCTTAAATTTAACTGTTTTATTCCTTTACATGCTTTTTCTTTATCATAGACTATACTTCCCAGCAACTATACCTCTTCTTCTTCGCCTTATACCATTCCTAATCCATTAGGATAGGCGGGGTTCGCTACCTAAGTCTAAGAATTTAGCGAAAATATTTTTGACTGATTTTTCTAACGAAGATGTTTTTTTGGCTGATTTTTACTTGGAGTGACTATCATCAGACTACACAACCTAGAATGAAAACTAGATCTCTCTTAGGTTAGGTCACACGTATTATTATTTTTTTAAACTTGCGGGTTTCCTCACGATGTTTTCCTTCACCGCCGAGCTACTGATAATTAAAAATATGTACATAAATCCGAAAACACAAATTTAAAGATACATACCTGAATTCTAACCGGGGACCAGTTGTTAAATAGGCCGGGACTTTATCCACTGAGCTATCACTGCGCAGCAAATATATCACCCCACTTATTTACTACTATAATATTTTATGCAAATATTTCTATGGATACCAGTAAAATGGTAAAAGTATGCGCATTAATATATCGTGTTAACGGAAACCTGAACCAGGTTTCCGCCATTTTACAAAATTAATGACTGTCATATTTTAGCGCCCACTTCCAGATGAAATAAGTGAGGTAAAATAAATATAAAACTGCAGATTTAAGAGGGACATTTCGTTGAAGTTTATCACGTTAGGGGTCTTTGGTCATGTTCGTCCTGCGGAAAATTCTCTTCCGCTCAACCCGAATTATTGCATGAAACCAGCGTTATTTATGTGCGAAATACGGGCCCCTGTACCACCAGCATTATTGATAACATGAACATAAAGTTATCTATTGTTTTTTCAAATAGGTACATATTTTATTCTATGTATTAAGGGCATTTTTCGGTGTTAATTCAATTCAACCTCTGTACAGAAAACTTAATACCATCTTTTAATTACTTATTATATTTAAAAACATCAGCGCATACTTATAAACAGGTTGAAGACGATATTTTGAAAAATATTAGTAGGCATTCAAGCATACGGTCTACCTAATATAGAGCGGTTACCGTAGTCTTTGAACACTTGCAATACATTAGGTATCACTCGTACGATGCCACTTCTGCTTACACAGAAATTCCGTAGGAGCTTACTGGTGACCTCACTCACACGCAGGAACACAACACCCCCTAGGTAGTTGTTATTTGGCTGCAGTTGTCTGTGAAGTGGAGGTACTTTCCCAGACAAGCTGTTTTGATATGGCCTACCCTTCTTAAGAACAACCAGTACAAGACAAACAGACAACGTACACAGATATTTGTCTTGTGTGGGAATCTAATCCACGAGCGTTGGTGTCAAAGTATAGCATGATTAACAGCCCCACCGAGCTCGTGAATTTTGCTTTATATGTCTCTATATTTTATGTACCAAACCTGACATTTTGAAACCATAATAATTTACCTGGTAGCCAACTGCTGCTCGCGTTACCACCCGCGCGGGGTTTGATTTATCAAGTCTCACGCAGAATCTTAAATACCACTTGTGGTAAATCTATACTTATATAAAGCAAAAGAGTTTATTAAATGCGCTAGTATCTGGAATCACCAGTTGGCTATTAAATATTATTTTTGAATTTAATAGCCCAATTCTTGAGGAAGAATAGGTTATTCAACATCACGATATGACCGTTAGAAGCCAAGGAAAAAGAAAGAAAGCAAAAAAAGCGGTTTCTACAGGATACCGGGCTGCGCGCGGACTAAGTCACGGGCTACAGCTAGTTATATATATTGTTCTTATATCAGTTTCGTTGAAATCTATTCGATAGTTTTATGTGTGCTAGAAATACATCATGAAAACATCGTCCCAACTTGACGCGTTTTTAGTGTCAGTGGTATTGAACATTTTAGTACTGGATACTGCCTGCGGATTCGCTTATTTAAGTTTTACACATTTAAAACATTTGCGAGATAAATGCTTTGCAGCGATGCATTGAAGTTATAAACCACCGTGGAAATGATTATCAACATTGCCGTTCGACATTTTTGTGTGATGCGTCCACAAAGAGCGACATCAGTTTTAAAAATATCGATAGTAGACTCCAGTTGGAATAAAATATTCCCAGTATAAACCTGATCTAGCTATGATTTTATTATATATACCTATAGTTGGCAGAGCTGCGATAGCCAGCGGAGCCACATTACCCTCAAAATTGCCGTTTGGGGTAGACTGATGTCATCCAGCTAACGTTTAGACGGTAATAGTGAGAAACTCCAAAATCGACACACTAATAGCTAACATATTGTAGTTTTGTATCCTTTAATTTGAAATTTAAATGTTCGTTGGTGAGGAAGAACGGTCCAAAATCGTTCCAATTAGAAAAAAAAACATATGGGAAAACGTATGGCCGGCCACTCTGCAGTGCAGAGTCTGCACTGCACTCCCATCAACAGAAAAAGTAACAGCACTCGTCGCTAGATGTCGTACAGGGTTCCATATATTTTAAAAAAATTAAAAATTAAAAATAAAATATTTAAATATTTTTTAAATTTAAAAAATATCAGCTCTGCCTACACAGCTCGCTGTTATTTACTAGTTATTAATAATTCACAGTCACAGAATCCGTTTGCACCACAACACACGTAAATGAATGATGTATCATAATCACCCTGTAACCGAGTGGCGCGTCTCCCAACTCTGCGGTTTTCCCTATCCTAGATAATTTATTAGATCATGGACTGGTTCGAGCAGAATATACGGCTAAGTCCGGGAAATGATTAATTAGATACCAGCGAGCTCAGACGAGGCAGTGCATATACAAGTTATTCGTGTAACGTCGATAATGTTTCATGAGGTTTTTTTATATACAACATCGGGAGGCATACAAGCATACGGCCCACCTGACGTGAAGTGGTTACCGTAGGCATCAGGGAGTTGTTTGGCGTGTTTGTGATATCGCCGCGTTGAAATTATCGTTAATCCTATATATTAAATGAATGAAATATCAATGACGATGATGAATGTTTTTTTGTAAATAACCTTATTTCCTTGTTTAATTTTGTCGATATATGTGTGTCGAAAGTGCCAAATAAATCCATTATCAATCTATCTAACATATATTAATATCGTACAAGTTCATATCTATTTTCTCCACTTTTAAAGCGACTTTGGCACACCATTCTTTCGATGAGAATATAAGTGCACCGATTAAATCACCCACATAACAAAGGAAGTAAATGTCGGGCTTTGAGATGAGGCTACTCACTCTCTTTTGTCTTTGATAATTTTAGAACATGTCTATTTTAGAAATGTCTGTACCAACATCAATCGGAGTCAAAAATTGTTGTCTATTTATTTTGGCAACACAATCGGAATTATCTAATGCGTTATTCGTTCGAAAATTCTTTTAAGGAGAAGTTATTTATTACCGTTATGATTTCGCGGTTTACGATAAAATTTATCTTCATACATTTTCGTGTTTCGATGAAATATTGCGGTCCGTATTTTTGATATATCCTTGACATCATGCTCTGTTTTCCTATGAGATATTAAAAATAACAATTTTCTTTTACAACTATTTGTTTTTGTTGTAAAATATGTATGTACGGTTCAGTTAGAGTTATTTCGGAAAAACCTTTCATGTTTAAACGTTGACAAGGATGAATTAAGATAGTTTAGGATATTTATATTATAATTTTGTAACAAAGTAACATTTTGAAGGAAGCTGATAATACCTTAAGAATGAAATTTCAATAAGATGCTAATATTAACATTTATGATGACGTGATTCTTTGTAGAGACAATAGGTTCATATTAAGTACATACTCGTAACTACCCAACGTCGCGATCAAAAGATGCGCCTTACCTCTGTTACAAATGGTAGTGTATACGACATAATAACAGATAATATAATTTTACTTGCAATAACGCTAAAACAATATAATTTTTAATTTATATAAAATACATAACCTAATTTCAATTTGCCTAACATTTCATTTTATAAAATTATCACTTGTCCTAATGCTCTTTTAATATAACGTTCATTTATCATAATCTTCTTTTTTACTAAATCAAGAGTACTTAAGAATTATAAGCAGTCCAACACTGTCTGGGTCATCCTCCACTACACTACTCGTGAAGTTGATCGTGACTGCATTTCATAGAACTCATTTGTCATTATTTTTCTCAATTTTTTCTCAATTTTCGTCGAGTGATAAACACGCACGTAGTTATAATACACAAGGGTGCACATTGCAACAGCAGCTGCCACTTGAACGATATTCATGTTGTATGACATGCGGGCGCGGGGCGACTGCGCACCTCGCGAGGTTGCTAAAGTGTGTGGTCACCTATTTTCAAATTCGGACAGTTTCTACCAGTACTTCGAATCGAAATTCAAATCGAAGCAACTTTGCGAGTAGTGTAGTGGAAACTTTAGGTTAGCTAAGATTTGGGACCATCAAAAAAGCGACATGCGTTTCATCATAGTTCAATTAGAAACCTGTATTTCCTAATTGAATTAAGTAATATATATCGAAATGAAAATTAGTTCAAATATGTTTATGTCACTTGAATATTTATGTCAAATGGTTACAAAGTAAATGAATATAAGGTCACATGGATAACTGTTTTTAAATATAGGGTCATATTGCAGGGCATATAGCAGGGCATATTATAAAGTATCTGACTATATTAGTGATAAAAATGCCTGGGATTGAGTCGATCCAATTATAATGTATAAGGGTGAACCAAAATTTTTTTCGTATTTTTTTATATTTTTTTGTTCAACTATTTTTTACCGAATAAAGATATTTTATATACATGTGTTATATATATTTTTAAAGGTCTTGAACTAGTCTATCATAATATATATTAAAACTTTTAATTAGTCGTTTATTTAAATTTATTTAACTTCTAGAAAAAACATGGAAAAATCCGAAATTCGTGTTCTTTTACGTTATTACTGGAAACAAGGCTTCAGCGCAACTGCAGCAGCAAAGAAGATATGCGAAGTTGAAGGCGACAATGTGGTCTCCAATCGTACTGCGCAAGATTGGTTCAAAAGGTTCAACGACGGCGACACGGACCTCGAGGACAAGACACATTCAGGCCGACCTACGACAGTGGATTCTGAAGCAATCCGTGAAGCAGTCGTGAGCAATCCATCAATAAGTACTCGCAGATTGTCGGCCGAACTCGATATTCCTCAAACATCAGTTGTACGATATCTTCACGCTCTTGGGAAAGTCAATAGACGCCGCCGAGAAGTGCCTCATGAATTGACTGAAATTCAAGCTCAAAAACGTGTCGAGACTTGCCGGAAATTGCTCGAAAACCCACAAGATGACCGTTTTATTCATAGAATTGTAACTTGTGATGAAAAGTGGGTCTACTTCAGTAATCCGGACAAACAAAATCAATCAAACGGCGGAACCGGTAGCAAAACGTGATCGTTTCTCAAAGAAGGCACTTTTGTGTGTTTGGTGGAATTTTGAAGGCGTGATTCACTTCGAGCTGGTTCCAAATGGTCGGACCATCGACGCAGACCTCTACTGCGCCCAACTTGATCGAATGTATGCGGCACTTGGCGAAAAATATCCAGCATTGATCAATCGAAAGCGGGTACTCCTTCAACAGGACAATGCAAAACCGCACACTGCCAGACAAACGAAGGAAAAGATTAAAAATCTCGATGCGATTCAACTTCTTCCACACCCAGCGTATAGTCCGGACCTTGCGCCATCCGACTATCACCTTTTCCGATCCATGGCACACTTTCTTCGTGTTCGTAGCTTCAATGATCTGGAGGATGTCGAAAACGGGTGCCGCGAGTTTTTAGCCTCTAAGAAAAAGGAGTGGTACCGCAGCGGGATCGCACAACTTGCCGATAGATGGGTTCAAGCCATAGATTCAAATGGTCTTTACTTTGAAACTTAACTGTTTTTCATTTGTTGTAAAATTATCTTTTAAATATTAATAAAAAATACGAAAAAAATTTTGGTTCACCCTAATAATTAATAAATTATGTAAATTTGTTTGGATACCCAAAAAGGGAGGCCTGAGTTTTTTGGCAGTTTTTATCAGTGCTCACCTAGTCATGAACTGCACGGTAGGGAAAAAAATTGTGACGATTCCAAACAAATGTAGCCATTTTTACGGAATAACAAGATTTTGACTTTGAAATGAAGCGTCGTTATACATAAAAAAAAAATGTTGTCCGGCGAAACAAGGGAGAACCCTTAAAAACCGCAACAAACTTTTATCATGTGCAACCATTTGAACCTACCACGCCACGGACCTTAGTGATAACGTAGCCATTGCTGACAATTCGATCATCGTGTTCATCAAAACATAAAGTAAGTTGGTATCTTCTTTTTCGCAACGAAACGCAGCAACAGATGACGTTGTGTCACCTCGCCTACTGATGGGACACTGATTAGTCGCGGATCGATAGTTTTGTCGATAATATGCGCTCGTCAATACGCCGTCATACACGTAAAGCAGTCGATCGATAGCTGTTCAACTTTTTAGTCAACAAGCGATCAATGTGGATTTTTGATTGTTTAGTCGAGCAACAATCGAGTTGGTTATTAGCGCAGCTTCATACGTTCCCAAAGACTTTGGACATACAATTAAATAGTTGCTCGACCAAAAGTTGTATGTATGTTCTAGGCCTAATGCGAATTTTGTGGTACATGCTACGATTCGATAAGGGGACCGGCTGATCAATAGGCTGCTTCTTAACTATTGAGCTATCACTACTCGCGGAGTAGTAAAATTGCAATTACATTTCCAAGAAAGACCAAATCCAACGCTAAAACCGTTATTGAAGCAGTAGTTTAGCCGAGAGATTTCCCCCACGCCTTGAACTTGCACACATGCTCACTATCGTCAGCCAATCTGTCTGTCACCGTGCGTGCGCGCAACCCCCCATCAAATAAATACGTTCACACAACGTTACCGTTTCCGATCCTATTTTCATTTGCTGATATTTCCGTGATTTCGTTGCTCGTTTTATGTATACACCGAGGAAACGTATCGGATTATTGAAATTTTTATTGAGTTTATGTACGTTAATTTATAAACGAGAGCTGTTACAGATCAAACAACAAGGTTATTATGATGCTAAGATCAAACAGATGTAATTAGGAGTTGATCTACGATATGTTTATAAGTGGCAATACAAACAATGTAAAATTCTCATAAGTAATCGTAGTAAACAGTTTTATTTTACACATATTTCAATGTCATAGACTAAATTAGTGTTTTCTGATATATATGCACATATTTGTAATAATGACATTGGCGGTGAAGGAAAACATCGTAAGGAAACCCGCAAGTTCAAGAAATTATATTTCTAAAGACGTGTGTCCTAACCTAAGATAGATCTGGTTTTCTCTATGGGTTGTGGAGGTCGTTTCATGTAAAAATCAGTATTTTCGAAAGCTTTACGAAAAGACTGTAGGTCACCATAATCACACCTATACACTATGCACATCTACATATTATGACATAATGCTTGTTTATTTGTTTGATTATAAGGATTTATTACTTACTTAAACTAAATTAAATAATTAATTAATTGACTTTCCTTGCTACTGTTTTGTTGATGATATGAGTGAATTGAATTAAATCTACTGAAAAACTCGAACAGGATAACGTCGGCCAACTTGATGGACAGATGATCTGAAGGCAATTGTACTTTATTTAATGTAATTGTAATGTATTGGATATACTTAGACTAAAAAGACTTGCATCTAATGGTCGTAAAAGTATGAGTGACATTTGTCCAACCTGAGAGAAAAAGTACGTACAATTATTTTAATTTGGGATGGAAGTGAGTCACCGTTATCGTTAGAACTAAAACAAATTTCACCTGCGGTCTAGTGTTTAGTAAAGTAGGGTTTGACGAAAAAGGGGAAATCAACAGCTATGTCTACTTCCCCTACAGGAGAAGTACCTCCACGTAACAAAAGCTTAATAAAAATCTGAAGGGCTATTGTGTACCAGAGTTTAGTTGGGTCACCGAGAAGTGGGTGTGGTTGGCCATACTGTACAAAAAATATCGCAAAGATGTACTCTGTTGCAACATTCTGCGGTAACCGCTTATCATAAGGTCTGTCTATTGAATACATAATAGTCAAGTCTTCTGCCTAGCGTTATCCCGTTTCCTAATCCATTAGGATCGGCGGGGTCCGCTATATAAGCCTAAAGATTTGACGAAGATACTGATTTTGGCATGGAGCGACTGTCGTCCGCCACATCTCAGAGGGAAAACTAGACCTTTTCTTAGGTTAGGTCACATGTCTATTGAAATATAATTTCTTGTACATAAATCCGAAAACACGAATTAAGTGCTACATGCCAGGATTCGAACCGGGGACCTGTTAGACTAGGCTATCACTGTTCTAACAACACGCATGAATAATATATAATTTCTTATATTCACTCCTGCTTGTTATATTTTCATAGTATATAACGAGGATTCTTGCTCATCCATTCGAAGGCACACGAAATAAAAGTCCTGATAGATTAGTTAGGTACGTGTATTGATCCTCCGAAACACGTTTTACATAAATATGCAACAAATAATCAGATGCAAATAGATTAAAGTTATTTGGAGCTCAATGAGGTGTTTTCGGTCCGGCGCGTGATCGAAAAGTGTCCTCTGCCAGTCGCCCCCACTTCCATCGCCCCTTTTTTAGCATGAAGAATGTAATCCAACGGAAGTTAGCTACTGAGCGGCTCCAAACAACCTCAGAACAGCGCCGCCTATGATAGTTTCTGGAACTAGCTAAGCTAAGCGCCATAAGTGATGATCTTAAGACTTCATTTTCATGATGAGACGACATATATATCGGTATGTTGTATGATTCAATTACCACTCACTTGACGTTATGTGTCGGACAATGGGCCAAATGATCAGTTGATTCAGTTAGGGAGGCGACGGGGCGGCTCCCGGTAGGAATTGGGTTACCGTGCCAGTACTCATCATTGTCTAGAACGAGGTTTACGACCTCCACTGCACAGCTTTATGGGGTAATTTCCCATGCTTTGGATTATTGTCAGTTTTATATCTTACTTCGTCATGAAACTCATAAAGAAACGTGAAACGATTTTTTGTCGAGCGAAATTAATTTTGAATTGTTGATGCCATTGACATCCGATATCCGATCCGACTGTGATAAGCTTTTTAGGCAATAAATGTTGAAAGATATTTTATTTTCAGAACATTTTTGTATATTTGTTATTAAAGAAGCAAGCGTGGTGTGTAAGGACCGATACATGTGGCGTTCGGTTCTCTCTGCCTACTCCGCAAGGGATCTGGCGTGAAGTTATAGATAGTATTTGTTATAGTTTATCAGGTTATCTATGTAATTTACCATGTTATTATAGTTATAATTTATCATGTCATTGATTCTTTTTGGTAAAAAGCTGTGTATTTTACAAGAATTTCCACCCCTAGTGCCGTTGTTCACCAACAGCTCGCCACAATCTGCCTAGCGGAGACAATTATGATTATTATTACAAATAATCATCATCATTTCAGTCCATATTCGTCCACTGCTGAACATAGGCCTCCCATCTAGAGCATCCCATCCCATACAGAGCCATTCGCCTCAATCCTGTGCCACTTGCATCCATCGACCACCTCTTGAGGTCGTCGCTCCATTTAGTGGGGAGTCGTGCTACACTGCGTATACCAGCACGAGGACTCCTTTAGAGGACCTTTCTTCCACAGCGGTTGTCTGGTCTACGAACTATGTTGTCAACTCACTGCCACTTCAGCTTGCTTATCCTTCAACCTATGACGGTTACCTTAGCTATACTACAGATATCCTCATTTCTGATTATATCATGCAAAAAAACTCAAGCATAGTTCTTTCCATACCTTGAGCATCCATACGGCCTGCAGTGAAAGATCACGTCTCAGTCTCGTATGGCAACAGACACTTTTCGAAAACGTTGCTGATCTTTGAAAGGTCTGGTTTTCTCACTGGATTGTGGAGGTTTAACGGCAGTCGCTCCATGTTAAATCAGTATCATCGTCAAACCTAAGGATAGGCTCTGGTGTAAGTCAGGTATGGCGCACAAATATTTAATAAGTTGATTGGAGAAATACCTCGTCTTCACAGTAACGTAGAAGTACCATTTCTCAAACGGAATGATCGAAAGTGTCGTTAAGCCCCTCAATTGCAACTAAATGCTATTTTTCTGCACAGATATTCCTGCGAGTACTGTTACATGATGCTGTTGAAGATTTTGTTGTTGCTACTTCATATCAGATAGATCATATTGTTGTTAGCCACCCGATAAAAAAATCGTATTATATTATTTCCAACAAACAATTCAAGAAAATAGGTTAGTTGTATCCATCGAGATCTCAAAAGAAGTATGTTTACGATGGCATTTCGTGGAGAACTGTTATAACTATCCGATTTATGCCATTATCATTGGCTTTGTATTTAGTCGTAAAGTTTACGATCCGTGCATATCGCAGGATGTCTGGAAAAGTAGATATTTTGTCGAATACGCTATTGCTCAATGATTTATCTCAATATGGTTTAAGATTTTTGTAGAAAAGAGAGTTAGCCATACTGGTTATTTACCTAATTAGATAATTTTATTTTTTAAACAGAATTATAAACATGGGAAACTTCTCTGAGATTATATTTGTGAAATAGAAAAAATTGTAAGCTTATCAATAATAGTTTTATTAAAATGTATTTACATTCAATTTTGATAAAAATAAACTGGTATAAGGTATTTGCCAGCGATTTTTATCAGTTAAGTTTACGTATTGTAATGCAGTTCTCTTCTATTGCATCAAATAAATACCACCATATCGGTTGTCGCTATACTTGAAAAACAAAAATAAAAATATCAAATAAAAGAGATGTTATAGAGAACATACAAACCGAAGTTTTACAGAGCCACAATAAAATGTAGAATACTCGATCTTATGAGAGCGCGGATCCTGGCCAGCTCGTATTGCCTCTTATCGCGTTTTGCAGTTTGTGAAATATTGCTTGTTATTATTTATTTATACTGTGTAGCATCGTTGGAATGTGTTGACTCAGTCTTTCATATCCCACAGATCCTTTGAAATGAGTCGGATGAGAACATTTCGAACGAGGCAACTTTTGTACAAAATACAAAGACTTTCTGCGCTTTCTATGCTTCGTTGTCTGTTTTATAATTGAATGCGCGGCGTCTTTGTGTGACGATAAAGCTATATAGTACGAGTATTATATAAAAATATATTTTAAGCTTTGTTCGTCATTTTATAATTACTATTTTTGCTTAAACTGATTCTATTAAGTACTTGATAGGTCCCGTTTAAATAGTTAAATGAATGTAGAGTTTTTGAGAATTTAATGATGTTTGACAGATTCTTTCAGACAGTTCAGGTACTGTTAAAAATAAATTAGTATTATTGCAATATCTCCGTATGAGTAAAGTTAATATTATAATCTATACGCATTCTTTTTTATGGATACTACGTCTGATGATAAACAAGTTTAAGAGAGGTAAGGCGCATCAAAGCAGCCCATCTGGAAAACTACCTCCAGCTCACAGAATACAACAGCCAAATAATACTCCCTAGAGAGTTGTTGTGTTCCTGCGTGTGAGTGAAGTCAACAGTAAGCTCCTATGGATTTGCTGTTTAAGCAGCGGAGGTTTTTTTATACACCTAAGGTGACAATCAAGCATACGGCCTGCCTGATGGTAAACAGTCACCGTAGCCTATGGACATTTGCAACACCGGGGGGTGTCATTCATGCGTTGCCGACCCTAAAAGGTGAGGTATCTACGCACGAATGATACTTAATGTTTTGTAAGCGTTTATAGACTACAGTAACCGCTTTACATCAGATGGGCCTTATGCCTGTATGACTCCCGACGTTGCATAAAAAAAAACTAAACTATAAGTAGACTATTTGATATGAAGATGTTAGGAGTTTACTGGTAACCTAACTCATTGGTTAACTGCAGTCCTCTTTACGGTAGAGAGTACTTTCAAAGTCAGGCTGCTTATTAAACGTCACTGGGCTTTTTTTGTTTGCTAGTTGGCAGGGTAAGTCCAGCAAATATGGAAGAGGTTACATTTGGCTCTAAATTGCCACTTATACGACTTACCTTGCTTCCAGTAGGTGTACAATACCATGGCTTGTATTTCCTTCTGTTTAGTTTATTTTTGTTTCATCGAGGTTTGTTTTAAACATCGAATCTTGCGAGTTTTGTGTCATTTACAATTCTATAAGCGTAACATTAGACATAACAGTCAGTTTAGCATAATCCAGCAATTTGTCGGGGTTCCGAGCCGGGCGATAGCGCACCCCACATATTTCCTAGATTATCCGAGCCTGTTAAACGGGATGATTTCACTTTTATCTCTACAGCCCGAGGTTCTATTGGCCTAGAGATTACTTTATTTTGAAAATGAGATTGTTTAAAAACATTATCCTTGCACATGTTTTTAATTTTGCAAAATTATGAGAGAATCAGAAAGCTCTACATAGAGCATTTTTCAATAACTACAAGGTGGGAAGAAAGTTGATTCTTTAACCTTTAACAAAAGTTTTATGATGTTTCACATAATTCAATGTGTTCCTGCGTGTGAGTGAAGTCAACAGTAAGCTCCTATGGATTTGCTGTTTTAGCAGCGGAGGTTTTTTTTATACACCTAAGGTGACAATCAAGCATACGGCCTGCCTGATGGTAAACAGTCACCGTAGCCTATGGACATTTGCAACACCGGGGGGTGTCATTCATGCGTTGCCGACCCTAAAAGGTGAGGTATCTACGCACGAATGATACTTAATGTTTTGTAAGCGTTTATAGACTACAGTAACCGCTTTACATCAGATGGACCTTATGCCTGTATGACTCCCGACGTTGCATAAAAAAAAACTAAACTATAAGTAGACTATTTGATATGAAGTTGTTAGGAGTTCACTGGTAACCTAACTCATTGGTTAACTGCAGTCTTCTTTACGGTAGAGAGTACTTTCAAAGTCAGGCTGCTTATTAAACGTCATTGGGCTTTTTTTGTTTGCTAGTTGGCAGGGTAAGTCCAGCAAATATGGAAGAGGTTACATTTGGCTCTAAATTGCCACTTATACGACTTACCTTGCTTCCAGTAGGTGTACAATACCATGGCTTGTATTTGCTTCTGTTTAGTTTATTTTTGTTTCATCGAGGTTTGTTTTAAACATCGAATCTTGCGAGTTTTGTGTCATTTACAATTCTATAAGCGTAACATTAGACATAACAGTCAGTTTAGCATAATCTTTTTTTTTTTTTTTTTTTTTTTTGACCTGACTATGTAGTTAGCCCCGAGTGGGCTGTCACTACGTCACCGGACTAGAGAGGCGGGCGTGAGGCGCCACAGCCTAGAAAACAAAGTTAAGCGACAGCCTAAGGGCCCCCGAGAGGGGTCGGACCTCGGCTCAGGACGTCGCTGGAGAAACAAATCGAACACGCGGGTTCGTGCCTTAAGGGCCTGTCGGAGAGAGAGGCGCCCAGGTACCGTGGGCTACCGGTACCTGGTGTATCGCGCAGAAGTCCTTACTCTTCGCGCCCGGAGCCGCCGAGCGCGGTGTGTGTCTGGAGTGTTGGGGTTGGAGGGGGAGAGGTAGGGGGCGTTCGCAACAGTAATGCGATCATCGGGATCAAAGAGTGAATTCCGCGGTCTGCGCCGGAACCCCCGGGCGTCGATCCGCGGGGTGTAATTGACAGCGCGGGCTATCAATGGGTTGGGGTGTTGGGAGGCAGTTTCGAAGTAGCGTCTAGACGCTTTCTTCATGAAACTAATGATGGAAGGGAGTTCAAGGTCGAGATGGAGATCTGCGACCCTGAGATAGTGAGGGGCAGCGGTTGCATTACGGGCAAACCGGTTTTGGATAATCTGGAGCTTAGCCAGATGGGAGCGCGCAGCGTGTGCGAATACTACGCTGGCGTATGTGAGAACGGGGCGGATGCAGGCTTTGTAGAGTGTACACTTATTTCTAAGTGACGGACCGAGCCGGCCTAGATAGAACGCGGCTTTGTTCCTAACAGCGGTGATGTGAGGTCCAAACGTCATTCTGGAGTCTAGGATGACACCTAGGTATTTGGCCTTCTCGACCCATGGGATGGGTCGGCCGAACAATGAGATGGGGCGTACGGTCCTATGTTGGGAATCGGGTCTCGTAAGACCTCGTGGATCCCGAGAAAAGAACACTGCGGCACTTTTCTCCGGATTCACCTCGATTTGCCAACGTCGGAACCATTCGCCTAGAGCGTTAGCCGCTCTCTGGAGCCTATCCGATATGTTGGATTTGGCTCGTTCGGAAGTGTAGAGTGCCGTATCATCGGCAAAGAAGGCTAGCTCCACGAAGGGAGTCTTGGGAACATCGTTGGTATACAACGTGTATAGGATAGGACCGAGCACGGAGCCCTGAGGGACCCCGGCTCAGATAGGGTGCGGCCTCGAGAGAGTGCCGTGGACTCTGACGCGGAGGGAGCGATTCGACAAGTAGTCTCGTAAGATGTGCACGAGACTGTCTGGCACTTCCATTTGGTGTAGCTTATATATTAAGCAATTGTGCCAGACTTTGTCGAACGCTTTCGCGACGTCGAAAAACAGGGCCCCGGTATGGCGCCCTGTTTGAAAATTGGAGAGGACGTGCTCCGTGATGCGGTGCACTTGGTGGACTGCCGAGTGTTTGGGACGGAACCCAAACTGCTCGTCTATGAGAATGCCTCTAAGTTCAACGAACTTTTTGAGGCGAATGGCTATGATGCGTTCATAGACTTTCCCCAGGCATTTGAGGAGACTGATGGGCCTGTAAGACGCGGGGTTCTTCAGGCATTTGCCTGGTTTGGGGATGCCAACTACGTCTGCATCTTTCCAGGAGTCTGGAAATCTGCAGTTCGCGAGAGCGGCGTTGAATATCGCCACGAGAAGGACTATCAGGGGGCCTGGGAGGAGTTTGAGGACCGAGTTCGTGATGCCGTCAGCTCCGGGAGCTTTCCGGCTCCGAAGGTCCCTGATGATCGTTTGGACCTCCTCTACCGTTGTAGGCTCGAGGGGGATCGTGGGAGGTGTCGCGAGGATTCGTTCCACCTCGGAGTCAACCATCTGAACGTGTTCGTCGTCGGTTGGTTCTAGACTAGGAGAGCATTGGCTCTCCAAGCTGTCTGCAAAGCATTCAGCCTTTTCGTCATCATCGAACGCTATCGTACCGTCTGGTCGGGTCAGGGGAGGGCATTGGGTTATTTGGTCGGAACGGAGAGATTTAGCAACTCGCCAGTACGCCGTGTGCGAGGGCTTAATTTCTCCAACAAAGTTGGCCCACCGTTCATCCCTGAACTCTTTGATGTGCTTCTTTACTTGGCGTTGTAAATAGCGCATCCGAGAACGGTTCTGTTCGGTGGGACAAGAGTCATGGGCGCGTGTCGCTGCGTTCTTTTCCGACACTAGTTCTCGCAAATAAGCAGGGAGTTCCCAACGCCGAGCTAAGTCGGCCGTTGAAACCTCTCTGGAGCAGTTGTTAGCTGCCGTTTGCAAGTGGCTAGTGAGGGCGTCGATCGCAAGGTCGGTCTCATCATTTGTGAGAATCTGTTCGGGTACTTGCTCCAGTTCGGGTGTGGAAGTCTGTGCGAGCACTCTTTTGAGTTTTCGCCAGTCCGTTACCCGTCTGGTGTCCTCGTCTGTCGGTAAGTCAGTTGGTTGCCCGAACTCGATCAGAACTGGCCGGTGGTCAGAGCTAAGTTCTGTGTGCACTTGGATTGAACGCATCCGTAAGGCTACGTTCTTTAGAAGTGCAAAATCCAGAACGGTCGGGCGGTGTCCCACTGTTGCGGAATAGACAACTTGAACCTAAGCGTCTGAGTAAAAGAGGGACCGCGACGGACAGTTTATCCAAGACAGTAAGGTTAAATTAAGTTGCATTTGTCCGCTGAAAGGTTGATTTATTTATTATTATTATTTATTATAATAATAAATAAATCGTTTATTGGCGTTTAAGTTTAATTATGTATTTATTACTAAATTACTATGTTTTTTAAACATTAAGCGTGTATGCCGCTGCGAATCATCTGTGCAGCCATGGGTTTATTATGATTGATGACACAGGATCTTACTCTTCACGCGCAAAATATCGCTATATCAAAGACACTCGCTACCCGTATTATTAGCAGGTTCTTATAATATAACTAAAACTACCTGTTTCGTTCATACTTGAAAGTGACTTAATATTAAATATTATATACAAGTCTTATTCGAGTTATTATTTATTATACGAGTCAAGAAAGAAAAAACCTTAAGCTTGAGCCAGAACGCACAGCTCGCTATACACAACGCAGTGCTGATCGCAAAGCTAATTTATGGAAGTGAGAGTGAAAGTGGCATAAACGCAGTCGAAATGCGAGTGTTGCCCAAAATTTGTGGCTTAATGAAAGAGAGTGTCGGTGTTAAAATAGGAAGTGGAGAAAATCTCCGTTGGTTCGGACATGTAGAAAGAATGCAGGAAGAAAGAATTACGAAACAGATATACAACGCGAAATAAGAAGGATGTAGAAATCGAGGAAGGTCAAGACTCACTTACCATGATCAAATTGATCGTGTTTTCTCATAAACCGGTGAGCGTGCATGAGAAGAGCTATGAATGTTAAAGAAGCGATTGAGGTTGTGTAAGGACCGAGTCATGTGGCACTCGGTTCTCTCTGCCTTCCCCACAAGAGATTTAGCGTGAAATTATAGATAGATAGATAGATAATATATTCGCCATAATTTAAAAAATTAGTACATGTTTGAAGTAACACTATTTTGGCATTGTGTGTGACAGGTAACGATTAAGTAAAAAATAAATAAGTCATATTAGAATTCATTTTACTATAAAAACACCTTTTTAATTTGCAACACTTTTAGATCATTACAAATAACTAAAAGAAGAAGTAGACTTTCGAGCAAATACACTATGATTCAGACTAGTAAAAAAATATACACACATCAAAAGTGTCTAGGGATCAACATATATTTTTGCAATAACTTTTCTCCTGATTGATATTAATTAAAATTTTCTTTAAGGATTCATCAAATAAAGTGTTTTCGTTTGTCTACAGTAACGATAAACCAAGTCACCTTTGCATTAATAAAGAAATTTGCCATTTTCATAATAAAGGGATTTTTGACATTTGAACCACTAACATTAAAGTTCGAAAAAAAGACTGAAATAACAGTTTTCTTTAAAATTTTATTGGGTAACTTAAACAATTAATAATCCGTGTTTCTACCGTGAACACTAACAACACAAGAACATCGGTTTGGCATACTCAAAATGAGTTCATCCAAATCACGCTGTGGAATGGCCGCCCATGTTCGTTGCAACAACAAAAAAAGGTCTTCTTGCGACTGGATACCCTCCATATTCGGCAGAGCTCTTCTCTGTAGCATATCCCATGCATGCTCAATCGGGTTCAAGTCTGGCGACTGAGCAGGCCAGGGCATGACATTGATGTTAGCTGCGGCGAGAGTCTGTCTTACAACTCTTGCGGTGTGCGGTCGTGCATTATCATGCATTAACTGAAATAAGGGACCGATTTGCACTTGTAGAGGAACGATGACATCTGATACAATCGTCTCAGCATAAATTTGAGCGTTGAGGTTGCCTCTGATCCAAATCAACTCAGTTCTTCCGCCGATCCAAATACCCGCCCATACCATGATGGTTCCACCACTATAAGGATGGACTTTCTGGCAGGATTTTAATCGCTGTTGGCGTCCAGGGGTTCTCCAGTGTCGTATACGTCTTGTATCCGGTCTCATACCAAAACGAGACTCATCAGAAAAGCACACGAAACGCCATTGTTCTTCTGCCCAATTTCTGTGTTCAAGAGCCCATTGATATCGAATCCTACGATTGTGCATTGCTATAGGTGGTACCCTTAGCGGTCTTCGGGAATGAAGGTTCACTTCATGCAAGCGGTTTCTGACTGTTTGGTCGCTAATTAAGTTCCCTGAAGAGTGATGAAGCGTCACGGCTAACATCATGGCGGTTATTGTTGGAGCTCTTCGACAATAACCGCCATGTCTCCGTGTGGTGCAGCGATACCGTCCTCCATGGCGCTCAGCCACGGTACCAGTGCTTCGGTAACATGTCCAAAGTCGACTGATAACACGATCTGCCGAATATGGAGGGTATCCAGTCGCAAGAAGACCTTTTTTTGTTGTTGCAACGAACATGGGCGGCCATTCCACACCGTGATTTGGATGAACTCATTTTGAGTATGCCAAACCGATGTTCTTGTGTTGTTAGTGTTCGCGGTAGAAACACGGATTATTAATTGTTTAAGTTACCCAATAAAATTTTAAAGAAAACTGTTATTTCAGTCTTTTTTTCGAACTTTAATGTTAGTGGTTCAAATGTCAAAAATCCCTTTATTATGAAAATGGCAAATTTCTTTATTAATGCAAAGGTGACTTGGTTTATCGTTACTGTAGACAAACGAAAACACTTTATTTGATGAATCCTTAAAAAAAATTTTAATTAATATCAATCAGGAGAAAAGTTATTGCAAAAATATATGTTGATCCCTAGACACTTTTGATGTGTGTATATGTAAAGTAGTCTTGTGAAGTAGCATGACGCAAACGCGCCATTTTGTTTGTTTTGTCTGTGGATGCAGTCGCCTGTTATTTTTATCTTGATGTTTTAATATTAAATATTACTTATTTTAATACAAGTTAAAATGTAAATTAAGATATGTAAATTTAAATGTTTTATTATTTATTAACTAGCAGCCCGCCCCGGCTTCGCACGGGTGGACATTTATTTTTTAAACATTTTGGGATAAACGTAGAGTAAATGTATATTTAGAGAGTTTTTTAAATAGTTTTTCTTAAGTAGCTTTTTTGTCAGACAAATTACGTATTTAATTTTTTATTATTTTTTATCCATAGACCTATTTACAATCGGAAAGTTTATTTTTTATTTATTTATATTGTATTTAGTTATATTTTTACATTTATTTTAATATATATAACATATATTTCGAGACTGTTTAATTTTACAGGTTTCATTTTTTTAGTTTCCAATATGTTTACCTTAAGGCTTCACTGTATACTATATTGGCTGTGGTATTCGTAGATGGCAACAAAATATATTGATTTTTAGGAGATCCTACTAGAGAAAGTGCAACATATAACTGGCCATGAGAAAAGCATTCTTCTCTTAGGTCGATGCCAACCATCGCGAAAGTTTGTCCCTGGGATTTATTTATTGTAAAGGTAAACGATACCTTTACAGGAAACTGTAACCTTTTAAAAGATATAGGTAAATCTGTTGGTATCATCGGGATCCGCGGAATGTGAGCGAGCTGTCCGGCCGCGGGACCCGTGATGATTGTTGCTACAATCAGATTGTCTCGTAATTCCTTTATCAAAAGCCTTGCCATTACACATATTGGGAGGGCTTAAATTTCTCAACAGCATAATGGGAGTACCTACTTTTAATTTCAGTTCGTGTGGTGGCAAGCCGGCGAGAGAGAATTTAAAAATGCTTGTGGATAGTGCACTGTATCTTCGATGTTGCACACGTTATCAATAGATTTGTAACATTGAACAAAATCCGTTATATCTTTGGAGTGGAATGTCCGATTTCATTAATTCAAAGAGTAAACTACAGGCATTGAAACAGTCTTGAATACGAAATGATTTATTTGGATAAGGATTAATACCAAGGTACGAATAATGTGGCCTAGTTTGTACCGGCGTTACTATAGCATATTTTAACATGAAAAAGTAGTTATTGTGACGTAACTGTAATAGTTAGACATATGGTGTCGCGGACTTTTTTGTAGATATTGATGTCCTCTATAAAACTGTAGTACATCACTTTTCTCTATTGTCAATAGTTTCAGCAGCGTACGCGGTATAAGGATTTTTTGGTATCTTTTTCACACATTATCGAAGTTTTATACGGATCCCTAACTATTTTCAAAATATTCTTTAGCCTATGTTAATCATTTATAATGTAGCATTCTAATAGTGAAAGAATTTTTAAAATCGGTCCAGTAGTTTTTGAGTTTATACATTACATACATACAAATCTTTCCTCTTTATAATTATAGTGTTTTATTTCTAATATTAACAAAATTATTAATATTTTAAAAGCGGATGCGCAATCTCTGTAACGCATTTCCTTTGCATTGTCATCGTCCAAAGCATACAATTACTCCATAGTCGCGCTTAAAGAAGTTCTACTTAAAAAAAAAACACTTTACGTGGATATGGAGGTTGTTTTAGTTACATTAGGAACAAAACTTAAGACCAACTGTATTTTAATACAACATGACGAATAATACTGTACCTAACTCCTCACTATTCACAGTTAAAACTACAATGCCCTATTAAAAAAAACGGCCACAATATCAACCACTTCCCTTTCCAACAGTGAGGAAAGGAAACGCTTCCGTTTGACACAATCCCAATTGCCGTGAGAGAATTCACTGCCACCGCCTGATTAACCTTCAACTGCATGAATTATTGTTTCCTCCCTCTCACTCACTCACAATTTCTTTAATGTGATGAAGAGAGACAGCTGCTATATTAACAATGACAGAAACCTTATTGATGGGCGAGAAACAGTGGACAGTTTCAGATGTCCGAAACATAGGTTGTTTTGGATATGGAACAGACTATTGTACTTTTTTTATACAACTTGTGGAACATTCATTTGACGATTTCAGTGGCTAAGTGGTTAGTAACGCTACTTTGACACCAACGTTTGTGGGTTCAGTTCCCACACAGGACAAACATTTGCGTGCATGAACCTGTCTGTTTGTCTTGGTCTGGCGTGTTTAAGAGAGGTAGGACACATCAAAGTAGCTCATCTGGGGAAGTATGCTCACAGGAAACCGCAGGCAAATAACAACTCCCTGGAGGTTCGTTGGGTGCCTGCGTGTGAGTGGGGATTAATAAGCTCCTAAGGAGTTGCTGTGTTAGCAGCAGAGATGGAATCACACGAGTGATATTTAATGTATTGCGAGCATTCATAGGTTACGGTAAACGCTTTACATCAGGTGAACCGTATGATTGCTTTCTTCCCGCCATTTTATAAAAAAGAACTCACCTACACCTGATGTAGAGTAGTTACCGTAGCCTATAAAAGCGCATATTAGCTATTAGGTATAAAGGTATCTCTGTTCCTCACAGAGATACGCAATCAAATAAGAACTCTTTGGTGGGTTGTTATGTTCCTGTAAGTGAGTGAGGTTATCAGCAAGTTCCTAGGAAGTTGCTGGGTTGGGAGCAGAGGTAGTAACGCACGAGCGATACTTCTTATATTGTAAGTGTACCTAGCCTACAGCCTACAGTAACCGCGTTGCAGCTGGTCAGTCGTATGTTTGTATGTCTCTCGACGATACACAAGACTATGTATCAATGCAAGAAAAAAACCTTTCTATTTTCTAGTGCGTATTTTCGACTGTACTGTTCCTAGGAAAATGAGAAAATAGATAATTTAAGTTTTTTTTATACCACTGTTGGCGACTGGCTGGTTGACGTCTAGCAGTTCGATTTTATAATACTTTTTTTGTAGAGTTTGTTTTGTTTTTCGGATAGTTGTCAGCTGTCAGTGTTACAATTTGGTTTTGCTATAAATAATTATATTAAATATTTAGTGTTTTATCGTTCTTGTGCCTTTCTTTACTTCAAATACAGTCCTGCTCGCTAACAACCACTAAGGTGGCATACTAGCATACGGCCTGCATTGTGGTAAGCAGTTACCGCAGCCTATGGACATTTGCAACACTAGGGGTGTCACTCTTACGTTGCCGACCCTGTAAGAATCTCTTCACGCCTTTCTTGAAGAACCCCATACTGTAGTTCCTTGGGAAAACCTCGGCAAGGAGCTCATTCCACAACTTAATAGTTCTCGGTGGAAAACTGTTCTGGAACCGCATAGTACGCGACCATTACGGTTCCAGTGCATGAGGATGAACTCCCACCCGTCGCTCGGCGAGCTGTGCGATTGTAAAACGAAGCTGTTGGCATAACGTCGAACAGCTCCTCAGAACACAATCCATTATACAACCGGTAGAACACGCTGAGGGAGGCAAAATCTCTTATCAAACTCAAGGGCTCAATACCGTGTGTGAGTTCAAGATCATCGACGATTCTCACAGCTCGTCTCTGCACCGAGTCACAAGGTCCTAGCTAGTATGCAGGTGCTCCCGCCCAAAGGTGGCTACAGTACTCCATATGCGGTCTGACTTGGGACGTATAAAACATAAGTCTGCCCCGAGCTGAAGTACTGTTTGGCTCTGTTGAGCACACCGAGTTACATTTAAGGTTTTTGCTACTAGCAAATTTCATAAACATGTTAGTTCAGGAATATATGAATATAGTAATGAATTCAATATAATGAATAATAATATACTACACTACTTTTTTATACTACGACGGAGAGCAAACAAACGTACGGCCCGCTTGATGTAAAGCTGTTACCGTAGCCTATGAACGCTAGCAACAAAAAGTATGTCGCTAGCGCTTTGCCACCTCCTCATCTTCTGGTAAACATCACTCACTCGCAGGAACACAACAACTCTCCAGAGAGTTGATATTTTGCTGCAGTCTATTGTGAGGTGGAGGTACTTACACCAGTCGGGCTGGGTGGCTTCGCCAGAACCTCGTCTGTTGATAAGTGCACCCTGCTTATCAACAGACGAGGTTCTGGCGAAGCCACTACGTGCAGGTGAGGTTGACTTTGGCTCTAAAGGTGACATTGAGCCACTTACACCCCAAATAAAATACTTCAGAAAAGGTAAAAAAATACAGTATTTCTGGAAAGGCAAATCTTTTGCCGTATCCAATATTTGTACTCTGACACAATGACATAATGTTTTATTAACAGTTAGATAAGATGATTTATACGATAACTCATCGCCGTTTAATAATATTGATAGTTAAACAATGCTTTAATTGATGGTCACGTGTCGACCAGATTGACCGTTAATTGAGCGGGTATTGTTAAAAAGTCAGAACAAGAGCGGTGGCTGATTTACTCACAACGCGAATGGACCTCTTGACATATCTTCCATATATTCTTATAGACGGTGAAATAGCGGATAGTTTTTCTTTATTTCTATTGCTAAGGCCATTATACTTTGTAGGTACTATACTGTATGATTGTGATGTCTAAATTGTATGAATAAATTATATAACTCGTAATAGATCTTTGCTGATTGAAAGAAGATGTAGTGACAGGAGTTGATGAAGGTATGATTACAATGGTTTCGGCACGTGGAGAAGCTGAATGACTGTGGAAGATAGGTGGGAGAGGATGACTACGAACTACGTAAACTTGAAATGGAGATTATAGCAGTAACTTCAGTTATTAGTATATCTAATATGAGAGCTCTGATGAGAGTGAATAAGGCGAATGTTTCTCAGAACCATATCAAGTAGAAATCATTGGTCGTTGTATACGAGTACGTAAATTCGAAAAGAGTTATAAATATTTTGATAACCCCCACGTACAGCTAAGGAAATTTGCAGTTTTGAAAGCTCACATTCCCCCCTCATCCACCCCCCTAATGAATGTGTCATAAGAAAAAAAAGTAAAGTGCTTTTGGCTGTACCAAACGATATCACAGAATTGTTATCTATAATTACTGGGGCATGTATCGTTTGCAGCCAAAGATAAAAAACTAATCAATGCTTTTTTGTGTTATGTCGATGTGTACTCTGTTAATCTTATTGGAAGAAAATAAATATAATATGCAAAAAGAGCTAGAAGAATATTAATTGATATATTTACATCGTTTAAATTTATTGTAGACAATGTTACGTATTGTGCTTAAAAGTATATAATGCAATAGCTAATAAAATTAAAAATTTCAAGCCTAACTGCTTTACAAGAAATTAATAAAATGGTTGAAAGACTTTTTTATTACGTCTATGGTTGAAAAAGTGAAAATTTTACACTGCTAAGGTTCTGGCGAAATATACTGTATCTACCACTAATTTATTGCACTGGAAACTTGTATAACCACATTTGACGCAAATAAATAATTCTAATTCAAAATAAAATAAAGGTAGATAACTAGTTACTTCAAGTCTTGTACCATATTAATTATTATAAGTATTCTACGAATCGGTGCCGATTGTAGGTTAAGCTAAGGTTAAGCTAAACAAGTCCAAACGAATAATTAATTATTGTAATAAAATTTTAGAGTATATGGCATATAACCGGAACTTGAACGCTGTATCATAGTTCACTAGACGCATTAGTCACCGACAATAATAAACTCGCGTTAAAATTATGTTACGACATGTCAATAAACGTTTAACATCAATTACACGCATTTTAAAGCCATTATGGGGGTGGCCATGCTTAATTGAGTTAAGTGGATATTTCATACACGTCACGATATTTAACGAACGACGACAGATCGAATCGTGCGCGTATTTATTAAAGTGAAGAAATTATTGCGACTGTTCAGTTTCATATATTGGTATGGAATTTACGAATCACAAAATATACAGGGGAAGTTGAATCACAGCTTTTTTGTGTATTGAAAGCGAATAATTATGCTTTTTGTCAGTTTGTAAAGAATTCTATTGAAATATTTTGGACGTAATGATGGTTTTTCAGAATTTGGGCGACATCTTCCCCATGGGTATTAAACTCAACCAGGTTATTGGAGCCCCATTTACTAATGAGATCCAAAACCTGATTCAGCTCAAGGAGAGGAGTCTCATGCTTTTCATCGATTTCTCTGCGACCAGCACCAGGCCGATCGAAATATCGCTCATGGGCCGTACCGTAATCTGCATAGCAATGAATATTACCAAGTGGCAGTATGTCATTGATATGAAAAAGAATGGGATGGGATATGGGATAACGGCATTCACTGACATGAACCGCAAAGCGCATCCATCTCAAGGACGCGGATTCTGCGCTCATGCTGGAAGCCAGTAACCCAATTACAAAGCTGAAGGGGCAGACCGTATGCCGGAAGTTTGGAGAAAAGTGCTTTGTGCCAAACCCAATCAAGTCTCAGTCTACTATACCCCCGACCCGTATCGGTGAATTGAGTTACTATTCAAAATAAGTATTATCGGTTCTCCATAGGTAATTTCCTATGTGCGCAGGAATTACGACATATAACGAAAACGTTAATACACGTTATCGTTACTAATCGTAAATTGGATTGGTGGAGAAATAATTTCTACTATTATCTTAGTACTTGATGAGGTCGGTGACGCAGTGCTTAGTAACGTTATTTTGACACCAACGCTCGTGGGTTCGATTCCCCGTGGTTAGTGGATAAAAATTTGTGTGTATGAACATATCTGTTTGTCTTGGGTGTATGTTTTCTATCTATCATAATTACATGTTTGAAAAGACTATTACAGTCAAATTTACTAATTTTTTCGAAAAAAAAACCGTTTTTACTTCTTGTGTTACAAACGAAACAGTAAGGAATTAAAATTATACGGAATTTCAACATACAAACAAAGACAAGAAAGAAATTACCTATATCTATATACCTAATATAGAAGAATACGTGGCTTCTATTATTTTTACAAAAGCGATTTATTGAATGGTGGTAATCCTCATAAATTATAAGATTCAAAACATCTGTGCAGGACTGTGGCCCTGCTAAATGGGTCGTGTGTAAGATTAAAAAGATTTCGACTTCGGCCTGGGGGTCATAAAGGGGTCTCTTAAATTTAAACCTTGTAGATTAAAGGCGATCAGCTGTCACCGGCAAACATTACGCATTCGCACTTTACTATAGACGGTTTAATCCTGCACTTGAAATATGTTGGCGAGGGTCGGGAATCGAACCCGCCCCGGGGGACGCCAATTCTCTGATGACATCTAGGTAGTAATCAACGCACGGATACCTCCGCTTTGTGTGTATGACCGTCCTAGGGCTGTGTAAAAAGGGATTATTTATTTTTCACACGGAAGTATTTTGGCGTGAGTCTTTAAATATGCTTGCTTGTAACCAAATTGGAGGATACAGTTTGGTATTGTAGCTACATACCAATAGTTTACATCCAAAATTTTATTATCCTACTTGATAACTAAAGAATCAAAGAAATCGTTACGTAGAGTGAGGACTGTGACGCATCGCAAAGGACTTCAAAAATTATTATGACATTCATAATCATAATACGCTCAAAGAAAACATTACCCGTTACGAAGGCGTATTCACATGGAACTCGCGTCCGTGCCACGACAGAGCCATGCACCACGTTTTTTTACATCCATTCAGAATTTAAATAATAATATTCTTTACGTTTCAGATACGTTTACAAAATACAGATTTATTACTTGCTATTTATTACTATGTCTGTACAGGATAATGTGAGGCTTACTGGACATTACACTTATTACAGACATTTAAAAGAGATTGGAGGTTGTTTAACTTTTTTTTTTATACTACGTCAGGAGGCATACAAGCACACGGCTCACCTGTTGTAAAGCGAATACCGTAGCCTATTAACGCTTGCGACATATTAAGTAACGCCATGCCTCCTCTGCTGCTTACACAGCAACTCCTTGGGAGCTTACTGGTGATCTCACTCACACGCAGGAACACAACAATCCTCTAGGGAGTTGTTATTTGGCTGCGGTTTTCTGTGAGGTGGAGGTACTTCCCCAGACGGGTTGCTTTGATGCGCCCTACCTCTCTTAAAACATCCAGATCAAGACAAACATGTTCATGCACACAAATGTTTGCCTTGTGTGGGAATCGAACCCACAAGCGTTGGTGTCAAAGTCGCGTCATTCACGACTGAGCCACCGAGCTCGTCAAACTTGACAGTTGCGTGACTATTAAAACTTTCAGTAATGTTTAAAAATCGTTTAAATACGAAAAGAAATTTATTGAAAATATAACCTATAAGGAAAGCTATGCTTACGAATACATTCTTTGCTATGTTTATTCAGATTGTGTTCTGAGGAGTTGTTAGACATTATGCCAACAGCTTCGTTTTACTATCGCACAGCTCGCCAATGGCGGGACCTGCAATGGTCGTGTACTGTGCGGTTTCAGAGAAGTTTTCTACCAAGAACTATTAAGTTGTGGAATGAGCTCCCTGCCGAGGTTTTCCAAAGGAACTACAGCATGGGTGTCTTCAATAAGGGCGTGAAAAGGTTCTTATAGGGCCGGCAATCCAAAAGTGACAGCCTGGTGTTGCTTACCATCAGGCAGTTCCAGCCGTTCGCGAGCTGTGCGATAGTAAAACGAAGCTGTTTGCCACCTTAGTAGTATAATAAAACATATAATAGTATCATATTGTGTATACTGCTATGTTACTGATAGAGTGCTTTCAGTTTTAATTACTTCTCTTATTTATATATAGATATATGATATAATAATACTTAATTTGTCACACTAAAATTATTCTTGTCACATTTGATCAACACCTCGATTGTAGAAGTGACAATCGAGCCCGTCCCCGCAGGCAGGGTTACGAAAATTAGACCCCTGGGACGGCGCGCTGCATCCGACCTGCATAATGTGTGCATTGCATGGGACGAGATCATATAACATTGGAACAAGTCACGAACACGTACAAGAAATAAATTAACTGAATCCGTTTTGACATTCATTCTTGCATTCTTTCTACATGATAAACGATATCATAATAAATTTGTAACAAGCCCATAAATATTTGCCATGTAATATATTGCGATAGGCAGAGTACACTTGTACTCTGCCTATCGCAATATGTCTAAATGCAGCCCTGACGATAGCTAAGCATCAATTACGGGAGGTAATCCTTAAAATTATCTGATGATGATGATGAATGATTTGATAAGCATTAATCGAGGCAATCAAATATATTTGAAAATTTACAAGACATATTCAAAGAGAGGTAGGGCCCAGCGACCGCGGGTTCTAACAATTCCCTAGAGGGTTGTTGTGTTCCTACGACTGTGAATACCAGTAAGCTTCTGAGGAGTCGCTTTGTTAGCATGTGCGACCGATATTCCGTTCATAGGCTAATAACCTTAACATCAGGTGCTTTTGCTATGGTATCATACGCGTCACATTCTATCATATTTTTTTATCTTAATAAAACTTATAAGTACATATTTATGAGTCTCAGCAAAAAATAAAAATTATGAGTCTATTCAAAATAGCTACTTTTGGCTTTAATATAGGCCTTTAATCTGTCTGGCCACGAATCTATGGATATACGCACTATTTCCATGGGAAATTTAGCCACTGCTTGCTCCAGAGATTTTTAAGAGACACAATGTACAAAATTTGATAAATATATTTAGTATAAAGTGAACAATTTAGTTCAATAAGATTGTATATGCCTAATGTAATGTTATTTGTTCAATTTGTATTGCAAATTCTGACGATGTTCTTACGGAATATTGATTTGTAAACCATTGTACGAAACTATTTAATAAGTATGAATGTAGTCTAGTAGTCTTTCAGTGTAAACGTAGCAAACATGAGACAAAACAGTTGCACGTGATGCTTCATTCAGCATAACTTCATCCAACAATGCCCAGAGCATTTGAAATGAAGTTATCAAGGAATCCAAGGGAGCCAGCGGGGGTTCGCAAAAAACTAACACGTACAATTGCATTACTTTTGGGGCGCCGGGACCAAACAGTGAATAATGCACTGTCTTATTCATATTGTTAAATTTTAACTCCCTTCATTGACTGAGCAATGTTGGGTGTGATGATAAATGCTCTGTCGTCCTCAGTACGGGTTGATATCGACGATAAAAACCGGTTGCGTGATCAATGGTCGTTGAGTTGTGTTTGACAGTTGCGAAACGGTTGTCTATTTATTAAATCGGAAGATGTCAGGATAAATATATATATATTAAGTTTTTTTCATGACGAAATAGTGGCACCTACCATTCGAATATATATGATTAAAGGCAAATTGAACGATATGATCTGATGATTCAATTCCTAGGTTATTCCAGAGAATAATCCTATGAAATAGGTGTGGATATCTGGTACTAAAAATTTATAGCTCAATCATCAAATAAGATTCATGCTAACATAATTTGCACTATCACCGCCATTTTATGTCGATCACCGTTTTATGTTTCATATATCACACACAATTGGTGATGTGCTGAAAAAGGGCCAAATCAAAAGGACTAAAACCGAAGAGCATGCATGAAGAGATTGGTTAGTGTGGAAGAAACGAGACACAAACCAATAGGCTGAGCATTAAGTTACTATGCAAAATCTGTCTCATTAGTTCTCCGTATCTCCTTCATGAAACGAGAGAGGTATATTTGGCTCGGTGGACCTGACGTTCCATAGTCTCTGCCTGCCCAATGGAAGACAGGCGGATGTTATCTATGGCACATACACATCATCCTATCTATCCTAGCCTGTGTGTATGTCACACAGCTTATTGTATTCTACTTGTAGTTCACTATAATATTTGATGATTTGGTAACCATTTCTCGGGGGTTGTAAAGAAAACAGTAATCTGTCATTTTGCGCTATCCGCCATATTGGATCTACGATTAAATTGCACTCATTATATTATACTGTAAACGTTTGTCCATATCAAGTTCAATAATAATCTTATGTAAATAAATATATTGTCAAAAATACAATCCGAATAATTTATTGCGTTTGAATAATAAAAACAGTTTGCTCAAAAAACCATAATTCATAATTGACAAGCTCGTATACGCCTTCTGAGAAACGAGAATCTCATCTCAAGGGAGCTGGCAAACTTATAACAGGAATGGAATAAAACTAATTCAGATTCGAGCGGAGTTTTAGCACTTATAACTTTGAACTAGAGAATATTGCACAAGTCTCGGTTCTGAGAAGCATACTCGACAACATATTGAATATTATTTAGTACTAGTGGTCGCCCAGTGGTAGAAATTCGACCAAAAATTAATTTTATTTTTAAGATTGCCCATTTGAACAAGTAATATATGAATCACAAATATTTATTAGATAAACTATGATTACGACATTATAATAATCATGATTATTTTTGACATTCAGTAAGACTATAGACAATAATATTATTCTCTTCTCAGTTTGACTGCAGACTTCAACCATAAACAAAAGTATTTTACATGCTATTTGATCTAACCTGCTTTGTGTGCTTCCGCCAACAACCACCATCAGACCAGTCGTGGCAGCGACGGTGGTGGGGGCGGGTTCTGTTCCAGATGGCGGACGACCGCAGCAGCCGAGACAAAGACTACCGGAGTAGCCATGGCTGCGTCGGCATGTTGCATCTACTAACGGTAGTGGGTGGGTGCCGGCCGGCGCTAGGCCGCATGAACTAATTGGTGGCGGAAGCACACAAAGCAGGTTAGATCAAATTGCATGTAAATTTGACTTTCGCAAAATTACGTCTGAATCTATTAACAATTAAAATATTTTAGATATTCAGTAAGACTATACACAAATAATGTTATAGACCAATAATATTAATCTCTTTTCAGTTTGACCACAGACTAACTATAAATAACAAAAGAGTAGGTATATATTGGGGTACATGTGGGTTTGTGTATCAAATGCATGGTAGTGTTTGTAATGTCTTTTTTATTAATTTAATGCATTATCGAGCATTATTATATAAAAAAATTGCTTCCTGCATTTCTTCTCCATATAAATTTTAACTGTGCCAAATTTCATACTCCTCCTTTAGCGTAATTTTGCTTCATGTATTAATATATTCATATAATAAGCAATATATATATATATATATATATATGATAGTTGATTGTGTTGTCACTTTTGCTCGACACAGTAGGAGTGAATCTCATAAAAAATAATAAAACACAAGTTTACCTTTTTTCATGTATGTTAATAATAAATAAATACTGTCGAACAATTTACACAGCGCCCTCTAGTCAAAAACTAAGCAAAGCTTGTGCTATGGGTACGAGTAAAAGACAAGTAAAAATACGCAAATACTTTTTTTGAGAATACATACTTATTATAAATTGAAAACACCCAGACCAAGACAAAATAAACAGACATGTTCATGCACACAAATATTTGCCTTATGTGGGAATCGAATCCACGAGCGTTGGTGTTAAAGGAGCAATGTACCACCGAGCCCGTCAGATAAAAATTAAAGCTATTTTCGTAAACTTACCACTTACTTGGTGCGGCTTACCTGATGAGAATAGTTATTCTGTGGCATTAGGAGTAGTGATAAAATGTAAGATTAATTAAATAACACACCAAACGTATGTTAAAATAAGGTACCAAATAACGCTCGTTGCCCTTGGAGTGCTAGGGTTATTTATTCGAAAGTTGATTTAATCTGCATAGTTTTTTGCTATGTTTGATGAAAATTGTTTTAGTGGCGTAGTAAAATATATTAGTTCAAGTTCGAGATTTTTGAAGATTTTATATGAATTGTTTTAAAGAACTTTTGGGTATAGATAGAGCTCTGCTTCACTCTGCATTGCCGATTAACTAGCAAATCAATTTTCTCCAAACGTAACGAGAACCCAATGAAATCTTTTTTATTGTAAAAAAAAAACACTTTGAAATCTGTTACATCCTTGTGGGAACTACGATTACAAACACTCCGCTAAACTAAAAGTCTCTCTATTTTATAAAAGAAACTATTTATTAATCAATTGATGTTTTTTTTCAAAAACTGTACCAACAATTTTCATCAGTTTTTTGTGGCTTATTAGGCGAGTCAGTCTTATAAATCAGTTATTTAATATTTCTTAACTTGATAATAAAAGCTCTCCCTTAAATTATGGAAATCGAGTTCGTAGTATAAAAATATTATTAATATAATGGGATATCCCAGAATGAAACAACGTAATAAGTCATTTTAAGCAAACGTTTGCTCACGTTCGTCAAATATTAAACTTTTACAAAACAGCTGTTTCTTTGTCCTCTGATTCTATTTCTGAATCGTTTAGTGCAAATTCAATTTCTTCGTCATTTAAAGCTACAAAAATAGAAACAGCGAACGTCATTGTACTTACTCCTTACTAATTTTAATATAAAATAATAGTGTAATTATACCGACTCAAATGGCTTAATAATACGTATTTAATACAATATCGGCATAAACGACAAGTTACTACATAATTTCTTGAAATAAATAATAAAAATGGAAATTGTACGTGAATAATAAGGAGATCATACATACCCGATTACTTAAATACTTTTTGATTCACTAACCTGCTCCGCGCGGGCCGCCCATGTTGCCGGGTGCCAATTATCTAATTTTAAAATACATATATATTTTTACGAACTTCAGACCACAGAAAAAATCAGATATTCCTTTAAAAATTTAGATACGTCAGTTTATATGAGTGCGAAATCTGAAAATAAATTATTGGTTATGCAACTTGATCTAACCTGCTTTGTGTGCTTCCGCCACCAATTAGCTCATGTGAAGTACTTTTTTTTGTCTGAATCTATTACAATTTATTCTTTTTTTGCAATAAGGCCACCTGGTGGGACACTAGAATGCTAAAACTACACAAGTGTAGGGCTGGGTAAGTTAGTTAGTTCCGTACGTAGGGTCGTGGGCCTTAAAGGAGATATTTGTATGATTGATGCCATAGTTTTTAAACGAGCCTTCATTTTTTGTAGCGTAAACTAAAAATTTTGACTAATGGTTTATAATAATATGTTTTATCTTAAATTTGTACTTTCAGTAGTCTATTAGATTAATAAGAAGTTAAGTTTGGGGCGTATTCAATAAGTATCTTTTGAAATTTGGAATTATATATGAAATTCTGTTAAATATCAAAAAACCCTTCAAATTAAAGTAAAGTAAAATTAGTTTTTGTGCCCCTAATAGCTCCCCTGTAATTTTCAGCAACCATGTAAAGTCGTTTTTGCATATTTTTTGCTACTGACTATACGATAGAAGAAAAAGTTAGTTGTGAACAAAGCGTCGGGCCGGAGTCGGTGGACCGCCGGCATTTGCACTCGTTTTAATCAATGCAGTCCCGAATCGATAGGTCTTGCTCACAAAGAGAATTATTAAGTCAGTGAGTGGTGCAGACCTTACTGAATTCATGGCTTAAGTCACAGGGGATTACATTACATGCAAAATAGTCGAGAAATTGTTTCTTACGAGACCAGTGACTAGAAGACAACCAAGCGTACTGCCTACCTGATGTGATGTGATTACTGTGTAGCCTATGAACTCCTGCAATATTTTGGCATTATTGACAAACGTAATACATGTGGGCGTGGCAACCCTGATCAAATTATTGACTTGTGACACTCCATAATTTAACTGTGTGAAATCTTGATTTAATTATTTGAAAACTAGAACAGACCCAGAGAGTTGAAATTTACATACACGCTAGATGCTATAGCCACAGTAGACTTATAAGTCTACTGTGGCTATAGCTGTATGTTGCGGTTTAATTGAAGAAATATTTTGATATTCAGATAGTTTAAGGGTATGAAGACGTAATGGAAAAAGAGTTGTTTATATTGAATCGCTACTACTTTACTCGTACTTAGAAAAAATCGGACAAGTTCGAGTTGGACTCGCATATAAAGGTTTTCATTGTGTAAAAAAAACCCAGATTCTTGTATGCGGACCGCCTTTAATTTTTAATTTAATTTAAATTATTTGTTATTATAAAGCTAGTTCAAGTGTCGACATAGTACGGTTTTTAAGATACAGCACTTTGGGTACAAAACCCAAAAAAATAAACACTCTTTTTGAGTTTTATTTAAAAACCCTAAATATTTCTGTATGTATGTATCCCACCAAAAACATTATGTAAAAAACTAGCCAAGTCTCGATGGAGCTGCTTGTTTATCTCTAAAAAGTAATGAAATCTAGACAAAGTCGTGCCAAGTCTAAGGTTCCTTACTGCGATTTCTTTATTATTATAGTTAATGTTGTGTCACTTGGCCGTTGAACATTCTTTATACGTTAGTGGGTACAAGTCAATTTTGTTTACACGTAATGTTATATCTGTTGTAACTACCTATGTTTGTTAAGCGAGATAATAACCCATACTGGTGTTGGTAATTGGACGCTAGTGTCTCATTTTAGGCTGTTGTTGATTGTGCAACACATGCATTCAGCATTGACAATGCTGACTTCTGCTCTCTTCTTTTTGGAGCGTCAAATCGACCACCGATCTAACATAAAATAGACGTACAGACGGACTTCTATCAATGATTAGAAGTCCGTCTGTACTGGAAATAATTTTTTATACTGTTTGTTTCAGGCTCGCCTATACATAAGTATTATTGAAATCGCAGCTTTATCAAGCCTACAATTGACTGGTTATTGAATCAACGTTTTCCAAGTGGCAATTTTCCATCGTCAATGGGTAGCGGTTCTGGCGACAGATTGGTGCAATGGTGTCATGGATAGAGCACCTGGTTTTGTACCCTTGTGTACCCTTCAATGGCCAAGTGACACAACATTAACTATAATAATAAAGAAATCGCAGTAAGGAACCTTAGACTTGGCACGACTTTGTCTAGATTTCATTACTTTTTAGAGATAAACAAGCAGCTCCATCGAGACTTGGCTAGTTTTTTACAGAATGTTTTTGGTGGGATTTCACTTCTTTTTGTAGAAACGTGGACATGTTGATTTATTTTATTAGATTTTCTTATTTGACACTGTTTTTTTCTCATAGTAGAAGGGGGCATTGCCATGTCTCTAATACAGCTGAGACCAACTGAGGGTTTTTCATCAGATACTTCAAACCTTCGATTTTTGACATCAAATGAAGCGGCCCACCAAGTTGAATATTTTTTGTAAAGGCGGTATGTCGATCTCTAATATTTTTGTTTGGGCTTTTGTGTTTTCTAATCAGGGTCATCACATCAGGTACTCCAGATCTTCGATTATCCTAGTTTTTATAGTTTTCCCTTTATATGGCCGTTAAACCCTAACTCTGTACCAAATTTCAGCTCTCTGAGTTTATGGGAAGTACTAGTTCTATTCTGATGATCATGAGTGAGTGAGTGTCATAAATGCGAAACTTTGCTTTCGCTTAACTTCGGAACTAAATGACCTACAGACTTGAAATTTTGGATTTTAAGTACGTGATTATAGCTTACTGGATGACGAAAATTTCTGCGTTCTGGTCATATCCAGAGGTTCTCAAATAGGGGCCTGAAAATGCGGCGAAATGGTTCCAGTAAAGGATGGTACGGTAGTGTTTGCTTCGCGCTCGACTTGGCGGGGGCACTGCCGTGCCCCCCGATATCACGCCAGATCCCTTGCGGGGTAGGCAGAGAGAACCGAGTGCTATAAGACGCGGTCCTTACATACTTCACTTGCTTCTCTAATATTCATAGCTCTACTAACTCCTGACATCTCCTTCTGATAAAACACGACTAATTTGGTCATGGTAGGTTAGTCTCGGTCTTCCTCGGCTCCTACATCCTTCCACTTTTGCATTGTATATCTCTTTCGTCATTATTTCGTCCTGCATTCTTTCTACATGTCCGAACCAATGAAGAATGCCTTTTCTTATCTTAACACCGACCCTTTCTTTCAGACCAACTCTTTCTCTCACGTCGTCATTACGAACTCAAATCATTATTTCTGTACTATTCGAAATATTTAAGTTTCCTTAGGTAAGCCTACAGAGTAGCTAGTGTTTTACTTAATCTAGGTCTCGACATAATCCTTTATATTATTTTCATTTCGTAATTGATTACAAACATTCAAATGTCGTTCCACACTTAACTAACATTAGTAGTGAGATAAACTAAATTTTAGAACTGTGTCTGCCCGCCACTAACTTGCAAGTAGCGATCTAGCGATTGAGAGACTCGTTATTAAGTTGTGGCCGTGGTCGGATGGGAGACAGCAGTCTGTCCTGACGGCATACAAAGACAAAAGAAAAATTGCCTCCGTGTCATTGTAATGCACTTTTTCATTAGCTACCCTTTATTTTTTTTTGTCATCAGTTTCTTGGGAGGCGTTCCACTTTTTCTATATTGCTGGTGTCAAAGTAAAAGAGATTATTTTATCACTATTTGACCTTTGAGATTCCAAATGAACATTTTTTTGGTTAAGAAATTTTCAATCATGCTTAATTGCAGTTCTGTCCTATCCAGACAATATCTTCAAAAGGCACATCAAAAATACTGTCTATAAAAAAGCTTTTTATAGAATTAGTGAATATAACTGACAAACATATCTGGAAATAATCAGCATAAGCAACTATATGCTAATAATTGTACCATTTGACATTATTACTTTACTAATATAATGACATAATACTTAATATTACTAAATATTTAATCGTAATAACAAAGTTCACCATTTAAAAAGAGACCTATATTGGCAAGTTTCTTTCGGCATTTGTTTTTTGTCACATTTTGATAAAACACAACGAATTCACGTGCTCCGTTGGTTTGCAGGAGGAGTAGATTCTTCCACTTTCGCATTGTATATCTGTTTTTAATTCTTTCTACATGTTTGAACCAACGGAGCATGCCTTTCCTTATCTTAACACCGACAGCCTCTTTCTGATCAACTCTCTTAGATCATCATTGCGAACACGGTCAACGAGCGTTATGTCACAAGTTATGCGTAATTCTCTTATCTCGACCACATGTATTCTACTTTCATTGCTCTCTCTCTCTTTGCCATACATAGCTTTCACTTCTGTAAGTTTCCATTGAGATTAGCACCGCGTTGTGTATAGCGAGCTGTTCCGTCTAGCTTAGCTTTCGGCCGCCTAGAACTTTGCCCAAAACGCCCCATTCACACTGTTCCCTGCAATCAATCGCCTCTCCACATCAGCGGTGTACCTTCCCTCGCTGCTAAAAGTGCTTCCAAAAATATACGATCTCATTCCCTTGTTTCAATACTACATCGTCAACCGTAATCTTTGTGTTCGTTCTGGTTTCCTCTCATTTATATACCATGTTGTTATATCTTGGTTTTCTTCGCATTAAATTGTAAGACTTCCTTGATTTTATTGTTGTGTTTGCAGTTCAGATGATGGATTCTTTATTTATACCGTATGCAGACTATACGGTATTAATAGAAAAATCCATCATAAAGCAAATATTTCACCAACTAAGTCACCTACTCGCAATTTCATATTCATAGATCTTATTCTCTAAAGACAACTGCACAGATACAGGATGAATTCGAGCAGATAGTACGCAGCCCTCCTAACACCTATATTGATGCCAAAACAGAGCGCCAAGCTGTCCTCTACCAGCACACATGCTGTACATTCCGCATAGGGTACAGACATTTCTCTAGAATATTCACTCCACCGCTCGAACGCATCTTATGTTAGCAAGAATGACAACTGCTTTTGACTTGTTTAGTCCATTGTGGATGCTGACCACTTCGAACATCTTTAACTCTCTCCAGAAAATTTTGATATTCGCCTAGAAGTTCTTCATCAGCATTTCCTCATCCATCCATCATATCCAGAGTAATTCTGCTTCACTTTTACTAAACCTCCGCATTTCACCAGTCAGGCAGGCGCAGCCACATGCTTCATTCTCATTATCCACCATACTTTCTTTCGGAATTTTTCATCATTCACCGCCGAGCAAGTGATAATTACAAATATGTACATAAATCCGATAACACGAATTTAGTGATACATGCCCCTCACCAGGATTCGAAGCAGGAACCGTTGGAGAATAGGTCCGTACTGTATCTACTGAGCTATCACTGCTCATACTACTGTATGACCGAATTCTTATTTGTCACCGAACATAGTAAAAATGTTTTTACGAATGGCCGATTTAGTTACCGACTTTTTTTTACGTCTTGTTGCATACAAGCATACGGCCCTCTTGATGGAATTCGGTTACCGTAGCCTACAAATGCTCACAATACATTAAGTATTGATTATCGATCATATTTTTTTATATACAATGCAATTGCCAATGTCACCTCAGTTGCTAGCACTGCAACTCCTTAGGAGCTCACTAGTGACGTCACTATAATGCAGGAACACAACAAACCTCAAGGGAGTTGTTATTTGGCTGCGGTTTTGTGTGAGGTCACGGCACTTCCCCAGACGGGCTGCTTAGACGCGCTTACACCTCTCTAAACAATTACAACTATAATTACTATATATAATACTATAATTATTATAGGTGTTCCACGCAGCTCCGTCCTTGTGGAGTAAGTTCGTTAGAGCTTTGCGTTAAAACATTAAGCACTTTTGGTATATAAAGTAGTCTAAATGTTGACTCGGGCGGAATAGCTGGCGTGAAAATTTTTATCAAACTTTCAGTAATTTCAAAAGTTCCGTAGTTTTTGATGCATGCACGACGACAAACACCTTGACAAACTTTTTACATAAGGCTCATTTGAAAATAAAACGTCTTCCGTCGAATATTAAATACTTTATTGTCTATGTGCTTTTTGTCTATTGATCGATTTTCGATCATATTTTTTTTTATACCTACATATTTTTCAACGCGCACTTTAAAGTAATACCTGGAGACAATTTTGAGGTCATTATCATTAATTATGTACGTTTAACTATCTATATACCGTAAATTTGGCAAATAATTTCTGATGGAAGGCCTAGAAAAGCAGGCGATATTTTCGATATTCATTCTATACAAACAATGATTGCGGTATAAATAAATACAGAACAAGCCTGATTTAATAAAATAAATATTTTATTATTTATTGTTCAGCTTGCAAATTGCAATAAAATATCATCGACAGGTCGGTATGGAAATAAACAAGTATAAGTACTTACTCAAACTGTATCAATGCAAAACACATCCATTCGGGAAAGTTTCTGGTACTTCATCAAACTTGTATTCAAATAGGATTGGTGCAGAACAAACACGCTGGGTAATATTATGATTGTCTTGTTTGTTATATTTTTGTTTTGTAATTTTTGTTCCAATTTATCATCATTATTTTGGCTATAAGCTAAGTTAAAGCCAAAATAATGATTTTAAAAATTAATGTAAAAATATATTTCAAAACATGTGCAATAGGTAATGCACACAAAGAGTTTATTACAAGCATACTAATTTAGTATCATAATTATAATAATTATCCAATAATCTTAATGTAGGTTTAAAATTTTATGGAAATATGAGATGTGATGATGACCTGCATAGGAGAATGTTCAAGAGGAAGCTAGAGAAAATTCAAGATAGAGTGATGTATTGTATCTGCACATAGATCGCCCCGCTGGTATATACCTACATGAGATTGTTGCAATTGGGACAATAAAAAAATTTGTCGAAATTCAATCTAAATTCTGCGTTATTCAGAGAATATAAGTATGTTACGACATTTTTTTTTCAATACTATCTCAGTATGGTCACGAAGTCTATTCAAAAAAAATATTCCTAGCGTTATCCCATTTTCTAATTCATTAGAGGATTGGCCGGGTCAGCTACCTAAGCCTAGAGATTTGGGAAAGATACTGATTTTTAAATTGAACGACTGCCGTTTGTCCTCCACAACCCAGAGGGAAAACCAGGCCTTTCTTAGGTTAGGTCACACGTCTTTCGAAATACAATTTCCTCACGATGTTTTCCTTCACCGCCGAGCTAGTGATAGCTACAAATATGTACATAAATCTGACATCACGAATTTAATGGTACACGCCATACGTAAGATAATAATTTTATCAAATAACCTGGTAGACACAAGTTGTATTATTTAAACAAGATAAAACAAAACGATGCCATTGTTGAAGGGAGTGCGCGCGAAAGTTATCGCCGAACTTGAATTAGATTGCCGCCTTGGCGTCCATAAATGAGATCATATTATTTCACAGGAACCACTTTCCTGCTTCAAAGTACTAACAGTTCCAAAGTTTTATTTGTTAATTTCAACGAAAACGAAATTAGGCCCCGACGTGTTTTTACCTTAATATTAGAAGTACGATACTATTTCTTCTTCTTCTTTGTGTTATCCCGTTTTCCTAATTCATTAGGACTGGCTATCTAAGTCTAATGATTTGGCGAAGATACTTTTAAATGGCGGGTCGGTAGAAATGAAACGTCTTTCATTACTTCATATTAAGGTGGAATTGTTGTATCATTCTATTGAATATATCTAATTATATCGCTCACAATTTGTAACGTTTAGTTCGTCTTATTAACTATGTTGTCAGTATGAACGTTCAACAGTTCGTTTGCCTCGCTCGAATGACAACCTAAGGCCTGCCCTCCACTCCCGCCATTTTGCTTGAGTTGGCGCGCTTCAACGTGATTAGAGGGCCGGCACAAGTAAAAACAAGCGAGGTATCAAAACAAGGCCTTTTAAAGTATTAAATCATGATTATTACACATTAATACAGTCTACTTTATGTTACTAAGTATTATTTATTTAATCTAATTTTAGTAAATAGCTAACGTACTGATTCTTACATGGAGCGACTACCGTCTGACCTTTGCAACCAGAGAGAAAACCAGCTCATTCTTAGGTAAGGTCACACACAAATATAATTTTTTGGATGAACGGGTTTCCTCACGTTGTTTTCCTTCACCGCCGAGCAAGTGACAATCTATACATATAAATAAAATTGAAGTGTCTGTCTGTGATTTCAAAAAGCCTTTATCTTAAGCTCATATTATTATTTTCACGTTACCAAAGCCTAAATAGGCATTTTTAACTTTTTTGTCTGTCTGTTTGTTGTCCGGGCTAATCTTCGAAATAGCTGAACCGATTTTAACGGGACTTTCACTGGTAGGTAGAGGACTGTTCAGAGCAGAATATACTACGTTTCGACTAAATTGGCCATAGAATTTCCTTCGTAATGGTCTACATGAATGTACTTGTACTTCTTACGGACAGCCAAGTATCACCTCTAATATTCTAATTGGTGACGCTGACTGCCTGTTCATTATCTTTTTTAACTACATTCGTAACTAGTCGTACCGAAATTTGATATAAGTATCAGAGGCCTGCAGAATAATATGGGGCTACATCATCGCGACAACAATAATTTCGTGGTGCCGGACGCTGGTAGTTATCGTGTATAATGTATAATTGTTACGGTTATCTACACTTCCATGTTATTTGCAAATGTCGGTACTACCAGCGTCATCTGTTAAGAAGAAGATTAATTCATCATAATGGCAACACGTAATAATACACGTCGAGATCTCCAGTGATGTGTAATATCGAAATCACCTGGAGGAGAAGGTCAAGCTGGCGTCGAAAAAACTTGGTGTGCTCAACAGGGCTAAGCAGTACTTCAGTGCGGGGCAAAGACTTATATTATATAAGTCTCAAGTCAGACCACACTTGGAGTACTGCAGTCACCTTTGGGCGGGAGCACCTGAATACCAGCTTGGACCGTGTGATTCGATTCAGAGACGAGCTGTGAGAATTGTCGACAATCCTAAGCTTACACACGGTATTGAACCCTTAAGTTTAAGGAGAGACTTTGCCTCCTCCCTTTGTGTGTTCTACCGATTGTACAACGGGTTGTGTTCTGAAGAGTTGTTCGAAATGATGCCGACGGCTACTTTTTATAACCGCACCGCTCGCCGACGGCGGGGAGTTCACCCTCACACGCTTGAACCGCTATGGTCGCGTACGGTGCGGTTCCAGAGAAATTTTCTTCCGAGAACACTCAAGCTGTGGAATGAGCTCCCAGCCGAGGTTTTTCCAAGGAACTACAGCATGGAGTTCTTCAAGAAATGCGTGAAGAGGTTTTTAGAGGGTCGCCCCTGGTGTTGCAAATGTCCATAGGCTACGGTGACTGTTTAACATCAGGCAGGCCGTATGCTTGATTGCCACCTTAGTAATATAAAAAAAAAAAACGTAGCCGTCAACTAATAGGTTTGGTTTAACCCATAGATTCCGCCTTTTTTTGGCCGGAAGATTAGAAATTTCTCTTTGAAAATAACTGTGTGTGTCTTTTTTGAGTGAGAATTTTTTTGAGTCGTAATAAAGTCAGCCATCCAAATACGAATTTGAATTAATTAGTAAACGCAAGGTTCTAATCCATAAGATTAAATATAGTAAGGTTTCCATCAAGAAACATGATGTCATCGTGTCACCTACAGGATTGATTTTGAACTTTGAACTCGCTATACTGAACTAGGTTCGGTCGCAATTCACCGTCGCAATTCACAATTCTCATCCGCATGCTAATTCGTAGACTGCAATCCCGTATTCGCAGACCGCAATCCGCAATACATAGTTCCTGGTCGTTTAATTGCTCACTACAGGCCCGTGGCTGGTGTCACCGTGCACAATTTTGGATGAGTGGAGCAACGCTGGGTTCTCTTGTCATCATACCCTATGCCCCGCTTATTATCAGGTGATCGTTTCATTGCTTTTCTATAAAGTGTTAATTATTCTAAAAGATGAATGTTTTGACCCGATAATGCACTCAAAAAGTAATTAGATCTGTACAAATGCACACCGGTTTTATAAAGTAAGCTATTATGCATAGGCCTATTGCAGTGTGTAAATTTAAGTGTATGTGTAATCTAGCTTAAAGCATAATCTAAACTAGATAAGTATATAAATATATGTTGTCCATATGAAAGGAAATTTATTTACTCTTTAATTATATTTGAATATGCCATGTACGATATGGACATATGAAAGTAAATTTATGCTTCATATTAATTGTGTCTGAAAGCAACTGTAAAGAATAAATACATTCTCGTTATATAAGTTTGTGCATTACTTTGTCTTACCTTCCTGATAGGTTTAGGTTAAATCAGGCGGCGCTCTTTCTTTCTTTTATCTATTGTCTTTGAAACAGATTAATTATTAACCTCCTGGTTTTTGGCCTGCAAAACTACTCGAACCCACGCTCTCTGTTCTACTGCCACCCACACATATAAATGTTACATACTGTCTGCGCTAGAATTTCATTATTTGTGATTATAAGTAGCTTATATTCTTCTTCCTTACTAAATTTTATTACGACCAGTTATGGTATTTAGTCGTGAAATGGTGACAAACAGGTAGATAGAATTACTTTCACATTTAAAATTTCACGACGAAATTGTTTTCGTAATTACTTAATTTATTAATACCGTAAGTTGTGAGTTTTTTTATATTAATACTTTGGCTGTATGATAAATCGGCCGCCCGGTCAACGTCTCTTAGAGAAATTTGTCCATTCTTAACATATTACACAAAATTATAATACCTTAATAATCACTCAATATCAGCCCCCTAGTTGAACAAATAAGTTTTAATCCCCGCCTCTGGAACGGGAGCAACACGTCACGTCGTGTGGTACACAGAATTGGGGATGCGTGGGCACGTACGATCTATGAAAATAACGAGAAAGGAGGCAAACGACTAAAATGCTGCTGTAAAAAGTAAAGCAAACAATACTTACTTATAACAGTTTAATAGTACCTACTTATAAGTAGGTACTATTAAACTGTTATAAGTATGTACTCTTATTAATTTTATATTCGACAACTATTTATTGGAAATTTGGACTGATCTTCAATTATAAAATTATGTTGTTTCACTACGTTAAGCTTTATTGAATAAAAAATGAAGGAACCTACTTTGCCCTTTTTGAAAGTCTATAAACACATAATTTCATATAAATTTTGTACTAGTAGGTATTTTTATATACTTTACTGAAAGCCACATTACGTGCAGTCTTTGGAGCGAGCTAAAATAATAGGCGATGTTGCAGACTGTTGGATGATGACAACAAATTGTGATAAGTCCCCTACCTATAATACTCGTAGTAACATAAACAACCGTGAAAGTTAAAAATTATACATTTTGTGCGATTCTTCCATCATACCAGACGAGATGACATCTGATGGATTTTAATACTGTCTGTAGTAGGTATACTAATTTATTATAAGTTAACTATATAATTTTCCAAATATGTATAATCATAGTATTGTCTTAAGTTTTCGCGATTGTTATACATTGAATTAAACAATTTTTAACGGAATTATCGCGTGTCAGGAAGGAAGTCTTCCTGCGACCACAGACGCTGCAAAGCATTCGAAATGTCAGGTTCAACAAAATAAATAAAACACGCGATACTTCCGTTAAAAATTGTTTAATTCAATACCTATGTATGTACATGTTACTATTATATTGACAAATTATATGTATAGACTAACATCTGAAATCAAAATTTCTCATAGAATTCAAACCTTTATGCTACATTCGTTGTACATTTTAGCACCACTCATTGTCGCGGGCAGTCATAAACATGGAGGCGGATTAGTGCCCCTGACCCGGTGACTCAGAACGTCTCAATCAGGGGCGTCTCATTACTGCCGCGCTGCCACCGCCCCATCCCATACGGTAATAAGTGTCCGATTCTGTTTGAATACGGGGGTTGCATGCGATAATGAGGGAATTTTAGATGGCTTCTGATTTCTAACAATGATATTTTTCATGTTTTTTCTATGTACACACACAGGCTTTGCGGCCCAATTAATTGAAATGGTTACCATAGCATAGAATAACTCATAGATCATAGACTATGGACGTTTGGAACACAAGGGACATCGTATTACCCGAGTAGCTAATATAGCATTTTTTTATCAACTTTCTGGTAGTTTAACTCACGCAGGAATGTCACAACCCTCCGGTGAATTATTAGTCGGCTGCAATATTTTTTAAGGTGATAAGTAGCGAGACTGCTTCTTACTAAATACTAGCGACCCACCCCAGCGTCGTACGGATAGCACTAATTTATCTATAACCATATGACTTATCGATGATCATCCGATCGCTACCAAAGATCACCGCCGGTCTAATCTAAAAATTGCATGAACCAGTCCATAAGGAACATACGAAATTAGCTATTGTTATCCTAAATATGATTCTGATCTACATGCATCCTTATATCTTTTGATGAAGGAGCTTTTGTAAAGTCAAACCAACAATCTCAACAAAGGAAAGCCAAGTATTTATTAGCTACCTGTAAGGCTACAGCCTAGATGAAAATGGATTTAGCTCTAAAGGCATATTCAAAGGTGAGTCACTTATCTACTCTCCAAAAGGCATCATGGTCACCGTTATTCCCCTAAAGCTGGATTAAAACAGACATGCCAGCAAGGATTTCAATCATTTGTAAATATCAAATGTTTTTGTGTAAAATTCATTTTTTCACTTATTTCTTTACGTACATCTTGAACATATATATTATTTATATTTTAATTATACGTTTATACAACAAAATTAATAATAACCAAATACAGTGATGATGGCAATGTTAACTTAAGAAATAAAGATGAATAAAATTTATGAATTTGTCTACAACTTTAAAAGTTACGAAATATCTCTGTACAACAATATTCTCTAGCAAATGTTCCGAATTTGTATTCGTTTATAACTTCATTTCCCCTGGCTGGAACACAATAAAAGAGTAAACTAGTTGAGTGCGACAATGGGCAATAATGTCCCGGCGTAATAATAAGGGTTCCGTGTAACATTAACAGCACGTGATACCGCATGCGTGATTAGATTCTGAACATTTGCCAATAAATAAAATGTATGTCTTTATTGCTTTTGTTGCCCTCTGGGCCTAAATGTTAATATAGGCGGCCAATGTTGGAGTATTTGACCAATGTTTGTGAACGTAACAAATATAAATATCGAGTGAGTATATTTGGTTGTATATGATAGAGGGCGTCGGGCGTAAAAATGCGTGAAGATATCGGTAATGAGTGATGCTTCTGGTGTTGCAATCGTCCATGTGTTACAATAACAGATTACCATCAGACCATGTGCTTTTATGCCACCATTGTGGTTTAATTAAAATGGACTTTTAACGTTCTACAACCTACCTAGACTGTATTTTAGACTGCACCCGTTAGGGAATTTTTGTCGCGATGAACGGAGAAACCACAAGTATATGTGACGCCATGACCATTACCAAACAATAGTTATGCATTTGCTGCATTTGCTAGCGAGGTTGAGATTCGCTTCAGCGCAAATTTATCGCCTCATTCCAGGCCACTTCTTAGTCCTACAGCTCATATCTCTTGGCTAGTTTTTGCCTAATACCCACTGCACTAACACTAGCACTAACAACCGCGAAAACCTAAGACAATACTATCTGTAGCTTTCATATTTAAGCAGTTTTAAGTAGCGTGAAGACGTTAAGCAAATTCTTGCTGAAGTGAGATCCAACCTTAGATTAAAGATATTACTTATCATAAGATATTATTTCATAACCAAGTAAACTTCAAAAGTCAGATCTCTGTCAGATGACCTAGTTGTGTATACAGACTTGCTGACGTATCGAATCAGCAACTCTGTATAAAAAAATAGATCATCTGACAGTTATGCCGATGAATATCCACAAACGACTAAATTAATAGACAATTATGCGAAATCCTGACAAAATCTTTATGCTCATTTGAGGTGTACATAGTGCATTTTAGGAGTAATTACAGATATCATGAGATTCAAGCTATTTAATTTTACTTTTAATTTATGTGCTTTAGAAAGGCAGAAGCCATCAATTAGTTTATACGAACTAGCGCCGGCCGGTACCCGCCTATTAGCATTAGTGAATACATGCCAAGTCCGTCGCTGACATGACTGCTCTGGTCGTCACTGGCAAGAATTGACTGATGGTAAAAGTTCAAAATTGACATAGTAGCTTATCTTCCTCAAAATAACATCAGAATCTGTTTGCGAACGAACATACCCACTAAAAGCTATATTCAATTTAATTCTGGAATACATTGTGTATTCCAGAATAAAATAATATGTATATATAGGTATATAATATCAATCATCAATATAACCGATCTCATTATACACCGCTTTTGATAACTGATAAACAAATATACGTAGTTTCCTTTCGTGATTATATATTTTTATATATATGATACAAAAATATATCTTACTTATGACCCAGATGGGCTATGTGTCATAAGTATGTATTAAGTATGTCTCTGACTGGTTGTTTCATTTGAACATATGGCACATAGAAACAGCCAGTCAGAGACAAACAGTTATGTTCATGCACACAAAATGTAGCCAATGCTAGCCATTCGAACACCGAGCTTGTCATGACATAAACATAAATGCAGCGTTGGCTATACATAGAATACAGAAAGTATGGCCTATATTTTCTTTCCCAATTCCCATAATCCAACAACAACTAAGGCCGGTAATAGAACGAGTTGCATTAAATAAACTATTTACGTTCTCCCTAGCGATCTACGAATTCTTCATGGCGACATTCACGCGCGCGCTCGACAAATTTGTTAAAAGCTTTCTTTTGTTTTTGAAAGGTTAAAAGCAGGGAGCACAGAATCAGGTTAAATGTTACCCTAATGATCCACTGCTGACTGCAGTTGGCGTGGTATTAATCACTACTGCGCTAGATAATATTATGGATATGTTTGCCAAAGAGTTGCCTGATGTCTATTGATTTTTATCGTATAGTTATCGTCGATAGTCGGCAAGGTCGGGGAAAAAGTTTCTTCGTAATTATTTACAAATTTAAGATATTTTTGTCATACATTATTTACATTTGATTACAATATATGTATATGTACCGTTTTGTTCGATAATTAATTGCCATTTTATAGATAGTGACATAATTCCATTATTGTAAAAATTTTGCGACTTCTGATCAAAAAACCGTGACAAATAGTTTTGACAGTCCTCTCTTGATTTGACCTAACACTACCTAAAGAATTCTGAAGAGACTGACACAGGTGAAAAGCTGAGGGTGCAGGTCAGGGCTATATGGTGGATACATTAACACTTTAAAGATATATGTGACCTGACTTTATCATGATGAAAAACCGCACCTTTTATGTTGATCAATACCGGCCGCATTTTGTCTATTTTTATACCAGAGGGAGACTTTGTACAAAAGTCGTCTGCATGGGTACCTCTGTCTCACATACTTCTACCGCCAAGCAGCTATATTTATATAGCTGTGTTCCGGTTTGAGATATGGCAGAGAAATTACTGGGTACTGTGGCGAAACATCCTTAGGTCATAAGATTGGCAGCTCGCGAGTAACATCCCCGTGGTGTTGGAAGCGTCAACAGGCTGAGGTAACTGCTCGCCATCTGATGCGGGCCGCATGCTTGTTTGCCAATCTAGTTGTTAAACAAAATATGCAATTATAGGCTTTCGCATATCTCGTCAGCTGTTGGCAGTAGAGATTCGAATCAATGGTTTTGCCCGGCGGTAAAAACTCATAATGAAAAATGTCATTCTAATCCCACCATACACACAGCATCACCGTATTGCGAGTTAATTCGGTTTAGCTATTCTATGGAACTTGTTGTTCAAGATCTTTTCGGATGTTCTTGTCATAAATCGTAAGCTATTTTTCATCATCAGTCACCAATCTTTTCAAAAACAGTTTGGTTTTATTACGTTTTAAAAGCGAATCGCTAATGAGTAAACGATTCATTAGATTTCTTTCAGTGAGATCGCGTGGTGTTTCGGGTGGACTTTTTCAAATGGGTCAAAACTATTCAGTAGTTGACCACTAGATCTTCAGCTATGTTGTTACTACTATTATGCCGATCATGCTCCACTTTTTCAAAAATGGCATCGACTTTATTTGTAACAGGTCGACCAGAGCCAGTTTTACCTATGACGTCAAAATTCCCGGACTGAAAATGCTTGAACAAATTTTATGCTACTCTTCCTGACGCTGTGTTATTTCCATAAACGTCACAATTTTTTTTCGCATCTCGTGTTGTATTTTTTTCTTTCTAAATGTATTGAATTTCCTCTTTAATTCACTCATTTTGGAGGACAGGAAAATAATAGAGAAATGCCGAGAAATTTTATTTAAATTAAATTTTTCTGTTGTTAAAATTGTCACTTATTTAATGATATCAAAACCAGCCAGATACACTCAGTGCAACCAAAGAGATTTTACTGCAACTTTTTACTTATAAAATACGAAATTACTGTTTCTCCGATTTATTATATTAAATATAATAATATATTAAATATTTCATAAAGTCATATCGATTCATTGATACATATTGATGTCTCGAAACGACAACCAAATACGCTGTCGCATTTCGTTGATGATAATTTTAATTCTCTTATGTTATTTACCTATAACTTTTGACCTCAAAACTAATTATTGATAAGGTAACTATTAAATATTCTGTCCTCTAGCTTTCATAAAGTGCATATTAGGGCAGAGGGCAGTGCCAGCAGCAGAGGTGGCATCTTGCGAGTGATATTTAAAGTATTACCAGCGGTCATAGGCTACAGTAACTGCTTTACATCCGTTCGCCGTATGCTTGTATGCCTCCCGACGTTCTATATGAAAAAGAACAAAAAGATCGTCGATCACAATGAATTATAATTGAAGTAGCGGCAGCCTTCGATGAAAGTGATAAAATTTAAAAAAAGTCGGAGTGGCCTGTGGCGGTATTGTTCATCACAGCTTTTTGAGACCTGATAGAACAAGTCAAGCTCCCTGTCCCCTTTCTTCACGAAAACTACAGGAGTTAGAACCAGAAACACTTCTTTATCCAACACCACTACTACTCGCCAGGCCTCGCATTAAATGTTTTTTTTAAACATCTGTATAATTTTTACAGGGCACAAATTTAATTTTCAATGAGGCGGTGAAATATGCTATTTTGTGAGAGTTTAGTTGATTTAGTCTTAGTTTAAGCAGATACATCAATTAACTTCCATTAATGTCAAGTTACATCGACAATAATGAACAATAGTTGGATTAATAAAATATGTATTTTTCATATTTTTTATATATTTCATGTTTTATAAGTACTAGGTCTTTTCTTTCATAGAAAAAACCTAGTACTTTTAAAAAAATATGAAATTCTTAAACCACTAAAAATTTCAATTTGCGTTTAAGAATTTCAGATCGTGCCAAGTTTCGTTGAATTTATGTATATGTATATATTACAATCCTCACCCTTTGTAATATTTATATCTACAACAAGCTGGCCTTAAGTAAAAAAAATATTTTTCAAGCACTATTATGTCAAGAAGGGTGGCGAGAAATTAATAGCAAAATTTCGTAACTGACACATCATATATTAAACTTATGCGATAGTGCACGCACGCTGTTTACTACCATCGCCAGTAATACTATAATCTTGGCTACCGTAGGGTTTACAACGACAAACTTCCGAACTATTCTGTTTACAAACAACTTAATTAAGGACCTGTCGACCTTAAGTTTTGTCGTGTCGATATCGTGCCTATTGTTACAAACTGTCACGCGACTAGGGTTACCATTTCGAAATTCGAAAGTTACGGATGAACATTCAAAAACTTCAAAAAGACCGAGTATCATAGTAAAATGAAATAGCGAGTGTTGTAACACCCTGTAAATACTTATCTTTGAAATTTCTTAAATGGACTGACACAACAATTTTACTATTTGGTAATTATTTCTAAAACTCTTTAATCCTTAAAAACGTCTCTGGCAGTCGATAATTTTCTAAAAAAAATATAGATAGATAAGTATCTCCATATTGTATCTCCATGACACACAACAGTAAATATTGGCAGGTAAGCAATGAGTAAACGCAAAATACAATAGTAATCGTAGAAAAATTGTGTGTCGCAGTGATACAAAGAGGCAGTAGCTCAGTGCATTATTTGCGCAAAGAGCAAACCACTGATTTTCAGCAGCTGCCTGAAATTAAATTAAAGAGACGCACGCAGCAATAAAACCGCGGATGTTATGTTATGTTATACAATACGTATCCATGCATAATAATACTCACAACTGTAGGTATAAATACATGCAAACAAATATGAGGTTATGAACAGTGTATATATGAGTATGAAAATGGATTAATATAATTAGAACCAGCAGCGAAACTCAGCGAGATCACAAGCACACAAAGCCACCCATACCCATTGAAAGATTCAAGACCCAGACAATCACCACCAGAAATATGTTGTTTGAAATTTTAAATATTAAATCCTAAGAATACGGAACTCAGGACAAAAACTGACGCTGAGATCTAGTGGAAGATACACGACATATATCTCTGCACGGTCTTCTTTTTGTGTCCGGTGACGCCTTCGTCTCCTGTACGGGTGGGTCGCAGGGTTATCTCCACTTTCTTCGCTTCGCTGAGCGATCTAGAGGCGTAGTTCGGCATGTATCTCCATTCGGACATTTTGCCGTGTCCAGGAACAACTACCCTCTCCGCCTAAGATGTAAGATGGAGCCTTCAGTAAGATGGGATATATCCCATAGCACCCGGCTCCATCTTACTGAACATCTGGGTATTTATCTGTCCGATACCGTCTTTTGTATTCCAATATTTGTAAACATTACTTTTCAATCAAATTTTATTATTTTTATTTAGAATATCTATTTTATTTAGTAACCTTACAATATGTATTAAATCTTGATGATTGATTTTAAACCTTACTTCAGTTAACTTTTGTTTTTTTATTTCAAATTTCTATTTATGTATAACTTCACGCCAAGTCTCTTGTGGTATAGAGAGAATCGAGCGCAACATAATATTGTTACATTTTTGTACATCTTATTAATAAATTAAAACGTTAGCCTCAGTCTGGACAGAATAATATGTCCACATAAATTCGGACGGATGGTAACCATACACGGGAAGCTTTTGCTACGGTATAAGGGGGTTATTTTATATGCTCCAAACACGAAAAGCGCAGTTGTTTCTCACGCTTAAATACATATAAATATATTAAATACGAAAGTAACTTTGTCTTCTAGTTACGTTTTCAAGGTTAAACCCCTAAATAAATTGTACCTAATGAGATAGATATTCTATTGAAATAGTCAGGTACAAAAAACAAAATGTATTTAAAAAAAAAATGCATTTATTTATCAGTTGTCTAGTAATCATAACACAAGCTTCGTTTATTTTGTGGCTAGATGGGGCTGTGTAATTTGTCCGGCAATATTTATTTAAACTTTTTCTATACAATGTGGTTTTTTTTCGAAAAATCTGTATTTTTGCTGTCAAATTAATAGTTGATCGGTTTCCAAAATGGGAGAATTAATTTAGGAGGTTCTCAAGTAGAAGACATTTTAAGATAGCTACTTATTTATTCGTTTTTGTGTTAAAGTTAAAAACCGAAGCTCGTATGATGAAATATGCAAGTACCTTTATTATTGACGTAATGTAGACACTTGTTAAATCTTATGCCCTTAATGACTCCGCAATTTAAGTTCCATCTTGTTTTATTTCAAATAATTATTATTTCGACTTATACAATAAAATAAAAGAAGATCTTATGAAGCAGTCAACACCGTTACTTTACAGGCATGAGCAAGCTCTTTATTTTAATTTAGAACTGTAAAGCATGTCGTCATTTATAACCAATCACAATTACTCATTTCATTGCCTCCCCATCTCGAAGCAGTCGCAGACGCATACATCTTTCTGCAGACGCGTTATTTATCTGTGGGACAACGTCTTGGTACAGCTGCGTACTCGCTGTAAACTCGCGGGAGTGGGCGAGTAAATCAACTATTTGCATTCTCGTGCGGACTGCATTCGCACGGCCGCGTCGCGCAACGCGCCGCACGTGAAGTGCGATCGAGAAATTGGAGTTTATTTTGCATATAGGTTGTGTATTTATTAATTAATTTAAAACTTAATTGGAATCAATAAGTTGGTATTAAAGGCGGACGTAATGCTAATTGCATTCTCTATCCGTCAATCATTGTGAGTCAAAGAAAACACGATTGCAGTTTTATATAATGAATTGATACTCTAAACTAATATATATATTTCGTCTCACGGGTATTAATCCCGGTCATTTGATAGGTGTTCGCGAGGATATGTATCCAACGCGCATTATTATTTATATGTTAAGTTTTGATCTATCTTTTTTATATCACTAAGGCAATCAAGAGTACGACTTGCCTAATAGTAAAAATAAATTTATAATCTATGGACACTTGCAACACGAGAAGCGTCACTTGTTTGTTGCTAACTGTGAAAAACCTATCTATTTTCTTTCTTCTTTATTGCATCTATATCGGGAGTGACTGTGGTCACCACGAATATCAGGCAGATATCAGGAGTTCCTATGACTGCCGGAAGGTGGCAATGCGTGAGAGAACTTCCTCTATTGTAAGCCCTCATAGGATACGGTAAACGTTCACATCAAGCGAGTCGAATACGCCTTTCTTCACGACGTAGGTATAAAGTAGGCGTGAAAATAAATACGAGTAAATGACAGATAGCAATGCGTCATTAAAATCACGAATACTTTGTAAAGGTGATTTGTTAACATAAAATACTTACATGATCTGCAATGTGTTCGAGTCATGTAACAAATCTTAGGTGATTATATTAATATGAATTAAACGAGAAAAATAAAGTGATTACTTTAGAATTTCTCTTAGAACACCCGTTGGGGCACGGTGCGTGTTTTGTGCGCGTGCGCACCGCGCAGCGTGCTCGTTAGCGCGCGGCGCCGCGTCCGACGCTCGGAGACAAATGTGACAGCCTTATTTAGTGCCGAGGACCACGATCGCTGGAACAAAACGATAATGAAAACGCATTCACGGTAATTGTTATTTCAATGCCAAATTATTTGCACTCTGTATACGTTTTATTCTTTGGTAGCGCCCTGTACATGTTGGGGACTGTCGTGGAGAAACAATTATAACAAATGCACTGTACTTAAGCACATGTAGTATATTTATCGTGAAGTTGGTTTGGGCGGACACTACAGGAATAACATTGGAAATAATTGTCCCGGTTTGAAGTGAGATATGTGAGATATGGCAGAGAAGATACTGGGTACTGTGACGAAACGTACTTAGGTCATAAGACTGGCAGCGTGCGAGTAACATCCCCGTGGTGTTGCGAGCATCAATAAGCTGCGGTAATCGCTTACCATCTAATGTGGGCCGCATGCTCGTTTGCCAATATAGTATCATAAAAAATATATAATTGTGAAAATATGGGATGGTTTTTCATGAAAATGATTTCATAAATGAAAATTAGAAGAGATAAGCCGTTTTCTGAACTACCGTAGATGCAGCCGCGGTCAGCATCAAGTAATGTAAACTTAAAGTGGTTATGAAAATTGCCTTGTAAACATTTACAATGACGATAAAAATTGAAGAGGTCATGTTTAATTATTCAGAAAGTACGAGTAATATTACTAGGCTTGATAGAATCGAGAAGCATCAACCGCAGCCAGTCTATGGATGACTTTCGTCGTCTTGAGTTCCTCTGCGCTCGGAGGATACGTTAAGCTTTTGATTGATGACAGTAAAGAAACAAAGAGAAGTAAGTCACAACCACCTCACAGAAAACTGTAGCTAACAACAACCACCAAAATTCTATATCAGAGAGAAACCCCAAACATTCTTGTTTACCTCACTCTTCAACGTTGGTTGTGTAACTTTCAGTCTGGTCCAGCCCAGCAACGAGAATCTATTTAATTAGTAAGGATTAATGTATGAAGACCGAAGTATTTATACTTTAATGGAAGTTATGGTAGAAAACCGCTGAGCCCGGTCCACCCCGACATTCCTTACATAACATAAAGCTTTAACACATAGTATATTTGTATCTTCGGTCAGTAAAGTTTTGATTCCATCCTAGCCTAGCCTAGCCTAGTAATCTTAACAGTCGATCGAGGTTGAAGTTATGAAATTGAGAATGTCTGAAACCGAGACGGTTTCAGACATTCAATTTCAGGACAAAACGCTGCCAAAAATAATGTGTTCACTAGGAATGCTTCATGAATTTGATTGATCATTTAAATGGTGGTAAAATATGATAATGTATAATTAATATATCTGTAACTGTAAGCTTTATCGTTTCAAATTTACTTTGGAAAACATAGCTATATTTAATAAGGAGCAACCGGACTTAAGAAGTTTCACCAAAAAAGTAAATAATCCTACAAGTTAGTTGTGCTCCTGCGTAAGCCTTCTTTATCAACTAGTAAGTTCACCATTGAACTCCGTGGATTTGCTGCCTGAACGGCATGGGCGACTGTAATTATCACATGCTCTTCGGTGAAGGAAAACATCGTGAGCAAATCCACACGGTCAAGAAATTATGTTTCAAATGATGTGTGAACTAACCTTAGAAAGGTCTGATATTCTCTCTGGGTTGTGGAGGTATGACGGCAGTCGCCTCATTTAAAAATCAAACTTCACCAAATCCTTAAGCTTAGATGACCACGCTAATCCTAATGGACCACGCTAATCCTAATGGATTAGGAAACAGGCTAACGCTGGAAAGAAGACTAGTATTCCTTCAACCAAAGGGATTTAGAGCATATTCCGCCATGCTACTCAACTGCGGGTTGGCACATGGTTTATTGTCATCCGACGATATGGATAACGTATACATATACCTATATAAATAAATATGTATGACATGGTACAGTTCAAGATCCACAATGCCTACAGAGTTAGAATTAGAGACACTAAAGTTTCTAATTGTGGATATTCCGAGACTGCGAGATCGCTCGCATATGTCGAGCATACGTACGCTGGCGTCGGCTCAGCTTGACACTTCTGTGGGCAATTTACACTTTTCCATATATAGGGCTGCTACATAAGTCCTGATAATCGTTGTCTAGATTTTTAATGAAATTTTGAGGTAACAGGGAGCCGTTAGTTAATGACCTCAGAATTAAAACAGGGTCAATGCTGTCATTAGGCGACTACTTTAATTTTTTTTTATACTACGTCGGGAGGCATACAAGCATACGGCCCACATGATGTAAAGCGGGTACCGTAGCCTATTAACGCTTGAGATATATTAAGTATCACTCGCGCGATGTCTCCTCTGCTGCTTACACAGCAACTCCTTGGGAGCTTACTGGTGACCTCAGTCACACGCAGGAACACAACAACCCTCTAGGGAGTTGTTATTTGGCTGCGGTTTTCTGTGAGGTAGAGGTACTTCCCCAGACGGGCTGCTTTGATGCGCCCTTCCCCTCTTGAGTCACATACCTCTCAAGGACCATTAGAAACAATATTTATTGTATTAAATGCAGTAGCTTTGTATTAAATTGAGTCGTGATAGCCTAGTGGATAAGTCTGTTCTTTATCGACTAGGCTATCACGATTATAATGACTAACTGGTCCCCTCTTCGAATTCTGGAGCGGACATTATCGCTAAATTCGTGTTTTCGGATTTATGAGTACCTACATATAATTATCACTTGTTCGGCGTCGGAACGAAAACATCGTGAGGAAATCCGAACGTCTAAGATATTATATTTCGAAAGACCTGTGGCCCAACCTGAGAGATATTATTTTACCACTGATCTGTGAAGGTCTGACGGCAGTCGTCATAAGTGCATAGTTACAAGGTGAATAAACTTTATGTCTTCTGATACGTTACTATTTAGAATGCGATAAAAGCTGTCAGTTACTTAAATATGATTTATATCCATCTCTTCCCGTATCTTACATGTCATCTATCGTATCCATTGCCATTTGTTCAGGAGTGCATACTCCAGTGGCCGCAATATAAATCGAGTATAATAATTCTGCGACATGTGTACAAAAATAATTCTACATGAGAAGCCGCTGGTGTCAGCCCTGTTCTTATACAATTTAAATATACGTAATTTAAATGGGTTGCAGCGATTTATCAAAACGGACTTTGACGTTTCACTGCGGCTATTATGATATGCATTTAACGGCTGAACTACGAGTTAATGTCGCCGTAAATTACTATGACTTTATTGTTTTAACTGTACAATGATCTATTCACAGTGGCGGTTACACGCCTGGACAGAATGAAGATCATACATCCGTGGGACACTCAAAGTAGGTAAACATCGAATTAAGGGAAAAATTTTATGGCCCGTGAGGTCAGTAGCTTGATCCTAAGAGTCATTTCAGAGGGTCAAAGGAGACTCGTAAAAAACCTGGATGCTTACCGGCCTGTGACGTTTGAATTTTTTACTGATATCAAAAAAAGAAGGTTGTAATAGTTATGTATAATGATTCTCACTGCCGCGGCCATGTAGTTCAACTACTTTTGATTTAACTCTTTCCTATCATATTTTCTTCTATTTCATCATCATCATCAGCCTGTATCTACCTGCTGTTGGATATAGGCCTTCCCGAATTTTTTCTACCGTCTGATTTTGAAAGCTATGAACGATATCTACGATAGAATAAAATTTATTAAACCGTGTGTTTGTGTTCATAAAAGTTCGGTGAAACCGAATGGAAAGTTCTTACTTGTTGACCGAATCGAGCTACACATAGGAAAAAATCGTTCCTTTCCCCCGTATTCATACCTTATTCAATTACCTACATTTAGCTTAGAACTGCAACAGTCCACCGAACACCGGTAGCCCTATATTGTAACTATCATAAAAATCGCCGAGAAACTAATGGGCAATACTGCCATGAATTGCTTCACCAGATTAGCTAGGCCACGAAAAGAAAAAAATAAGTTTTGTATTAGACTAGCTTTTTTTATACCACTAAGGTGGCAAATAAGCATACGGCCTGCCTGATGGTAAGCGTTTACCGTAGCCTTCCCTAAATTCTTAAAATATATATATATATAAAGACTTCGTCCGCGTGTAACCCGCTGTCCCATGGGAACCCGTTTTTCTACTTTCATTCTTTTTCCTTAACTTCTACGGGTCATATCGTGATGTTGAAAGGCTTATAATCTTCAAATCCGACCGGTAGTTACAGATATTAACGCGTACAAACAAACAAACACCCTTTCCGCTTTATATATTATGTAGTAGGTATATATAGATTAGAGTTTAAAAGTGTAATACAAAAAATAGTCAGCAGATATATATTTTTATAAAATAGCGTGTAAGAGTATGCCGAATAGATTTTTTGGTATCAGAACTGCAACAGGTAAAAATTGAAGCCTTATAATAGCATTCACGTGTCTGTCTGTCTGTCACAGGCATTTATCTCAGGAAGTGTTAGAACATGAAATAAAATTTGCCATAATTGCGTAACATAATGACTTACGCCTTATACCAGTATAATTTTCTCAAAAATAATATGGAATAATAAGGTAGGAGCCACTAATTTTTTTTTTAGAAAGTGAGGTGTACAAAGTTTTTTTTTTCAAAATCTGAATTGACCTCGCAAATCTATTTTTTACTCTATATATAATATATTAATACAAATACAACAAATATAATTGGTGTAGCTTCGGTATTGTTCTCTCACTATTTAGTCAGAAGCCATCTGCTAATTTGTGTTTGAAGCACAAGACCGTTAAGACTTGGCAGCAGTGTGAATTAACCTTTATACTGCCCTATATACTCGTAGCAATGAGTTTATTGTTTGTGCAGCGTAAACAGTGCGCTTTCATTATATAATATCTTAGTAACAGCATTTCTCAACGGATTAAGAACAATAACTATAAAAAATAATACCTACGAAGCATTTTGCATGGTACAGTCATCTCCAAACATAGACAACATAGGGTTGCCACCTGTCTGGATTTGTCCGAACTTTCAAGCTTCCTCACAGACTTTATCAACATTCACATATCGAATCTTTGTTCTACATGTAGGTAACTATAAGTCTCCTTGAAAATAATCAGGTGGATATTACTTTTAAATTGACGCCAAAAATCTCCTATATTTCTAAATGTCCAGTACTTTTCAATTACTGAAATGGTCCTACTACTATACTAGCTATATTTTGTTGAAAATACAACATATCAATGTCACAAAGCAAAGAGATATAGATTTTGATTATCTAATATGTGTGACACAAAGAAACATATTATCTAATTATCTATAACTTCACGCCAAATCCCTTGCGGGGTAGGCAGAGAGAACCGAGCGCCACGTGACTCGATCTTTACATACCTCACTCGCTTCGTTAACATTGCTCTTTTCATGCACGTTCGCCGGTTTCTAGGGCTCCTGACATCACCTTCTGATAGAACACGACCAATTTGATCATGGTGGGTAAGTTTGCCTTCCTCGGCTCCTACATCCTTCAACTTTTGCATTGTATATCTGCTTCGTCATTCTTTCGTCCTGCATTCTTTCTACATGTCCGAACCGACGGAGCATGCCTCTTCTTATTTTATTATATTAAAAATATATTAATTTTACTATTAAGCAAAAATAAATGTTTAAAAATAGTTTATGAAGTCGGAAGTTCACCATATTTATCTGTATTTAATCAGAAGTTATGTTCATACACACATTTTTATTGGGAACATCCTTTGTGTGGATGAACATAACTTGCATGTTGGACTGGATTTTTTCATGTTTAGTTTTTTTCTAGTTGATGAGTTCGGTGGCGCAGTGGTAAGTAACGTTACTTTGATACCAACGCTTGTCGGTACGATTTCTACACAGGACAAACATTTGTGTGCATGAACATGTCTGTTTTTCTGTGTATTTTCTATGTATAATAAATATGTATTTACGTATTTTTATCAGATGGCTTTAACACAAGCTTCGCTACTATGGGGCTAGATGGCGCTGAGTAATTTGTACGACAATATTTATTACAGTAATATTGTTACTAGTTTGAACGTCCGAAATGTTTGACGATAACCAACAAACGTCCTAACAAAACTTTAAAATAGTCTTCAAAGTAGTCAGTAACTCTACTTTGATATCAACACTCGCTGGTTCGATCCCCACACAGGACAAACATTTGTATGCATGAACATACCTATTTGTCTTGAGAAGTACCTCCAACTCATAGAAAACTGCAGGCAAATAACAATTGGAGGGTTGTCGTGTTTTTGGTGTGAGTGAGGTCACCAGTCAGCTCCCAAGTCATTGCTGTGTTAGCAGCAGAGGTGGCAACGCGCAAATGATACTTAATGTATTGCAAGCGTTGATAGGCTACGGTGATCACTTTACATCAGGTGGATCGTAAGCGTGTATGCTTCACTATGTTGTACAAAGAAAAACATCCCACTAAGAAATTCTTCAAAAGATTTGCGTATAACGTGGATATTTTAGATTATTACTTAAAAAGCTGGCCTTTCCGTAACATGAAGTCATTTCATTAAGTATTTCTGTCAGGAACGACGTCAACTTCACTGAGAAGAAAAATTTATAATTTACAGGAAAAGTTTCAATGGTAGCGAGGACGACGGCGTTAAGAGGAAGCCCACAGAGCTTCGTTTACAAACAACGTCGCCGAGGAATTTAGCAAAACTTTTGAACGCAATTTTCTTGTAGAAGTTTTACAAAATAAAATTTTACGCCAAACAGTGACATCTATACTATAATGGAGTGTCTGTTTGTAATATTAAAATAAACGCTTTTTACTAAATGCATATGGCTGTATACACGGTACATATATCAAAATGAATATTTTTACAATTTTTGTCTGTCTGTCTGTTTGATCAGGCTAATCTCTGAAACGACTGGACCGATTTTGACGGGACTTTCACTGGCAGATAGCTGATGTAATAAGGAGTAACTTAGGCTACTTTTATTTTAGAAATTTTATTTATTTTTATTATTAATATTAATAAATAATAAAAAAATAACTGGAATAGTTATTTTTTTATTATTTATTAATATTAATAAGCGTGGACCAAGTACATAATACATATCTATTATTATTTTGCTGGTCGCTATTTTACTCTGCTTATTTAAGTATTAATAATCAAATCAAATAAATAAAATTATAACTGAACAATAATAACTTTTTTGCTAAATTCCGCGCGGACGAAGTCGCGGGCACAGCTAGTCGAATATATGTACATACATAGAACATATATATTCACAATAATTGTTACGACTTTATGTTTGATTTTAGATTGACTCTTTTTTATATGCAACGTTGGTCGGGACGCTAACAAACACACGGCTATCTTGATGTAATGTGGTTACCATAGCCTAAGGCTTACAATACAATGCGAATCGTTCGCATGTTGCCATCCTCGCTACTTATACAGTAACTCCTTAAGAGCTTACAGATAACCTCACTCACTTGTACAAACATACAACCCTCAAACGAGGTTTACCATTTTTTTGTTTTGTTTTTCGCCCAAGAAATTTGAAGACCCACACAAGAAGGACCAACCCACACCCGGGTGTGCATTGGTCATTCTTCCGTGAGGGGCACCCTCCGGAAAAAGGGAGGGAGGAGGTGAAATCTTTCAAAGATACCATTTCGTGCGAACGAACTGGTTATGTCAGATTTCCACTGACTAAAACACCCCCTGGGACTGCCTCTAGCCGGGAAGGCTATAAAGGCAATGAAGTAAATTATGAAGCGATCACCCCAGGGGAACGGGGTGACTCAAGCGTCACTCTAATAAGAGCATACGCTTAGAGAAGAGTCGACTTCCTCCTGAGGACGCCGAATCTGGACCCTATAAGCGACTAACCGAGCGACCAGAAGGGTGCTCACATGGTGGAGGACTTTTGCCCTAAGGAGGCTTCGGTAGCCTGTGGTCGGTGGACTGCATAGCGGTTTGTCTAAGAGGACACCGAGGTTTACCGTGAGGAGGAGGTTTTTCTTTGAGGTGGACTCCTTCGACGCTTCTTACCTCTCTGTCGCAAGATCCTCATACATTAATGACCAGGGTCCACCACGTGAAAGTGAGGCTCACTTTGTGTCTAAGATGGTAAGCCACTTACAATGTTACCATTTTACATTTCGTATCCTCGTTTCACTCTTTAACTCGTATAATAGAATATTAAACATTCCAGAATCGGCTATTTATTTATTTGCTTTGTAAAAATATGTACACCTAATTTTGTAATTTACAACTTCACGAAGCATATGGTATATGATGGTAAGCGGCTAACGTAGCCTATGAACGCTTGCAACGCATTAAGTATCACTCGCTCGACCCCACCTCTGCTACTAACACAGCTACTCCTTAGGAGCTTACAGGTGTCGTTATAAACCACAAAAGCACTACTACACATAAAGGCACCGTTTGCTCTACAAAAGGTTTTAATTAACTACTAAGCCTGAGCCTGAACTGATGTATCGGTCTCATCTGTTCTCCATAGTACCTACTCACTTCCTTTATGGTGTGTATATATAACCAGTTGAGAATGCGCAAGCTTGCATTGCCAGAGGAACACCTGGCTCGTCAATTATATAACAATTCAATTTTTTTTTTATATGTCGGCCATTTTGATCATGTTCCTTAAGAGATAGAAACGGTGTTTCTGAACATTTCTAATCTACTTTTTTGAATCTGAAGTCTGAAATCTTCCGAATCTGAAGTCAAATTCGAATATTCGAAAAAAACGCACACACAGACAAATGCGCATATAGAATTCATATAGGAACGGTGTTCCTGAAAATACGAGTACTTGTCATATGTGTCTAATAATTTCCACAATCATTTGCCAGCTGCTGACTGACGTCGCCATCGTGGAGACGACTTTTGGTATCGCGTTTCACGGCTACGTACACATTCACAAGCGGAGCGTCAAGCGGTTTGAAATATAGAATAAATATTTTATTGGTATTTTACACGTCGAGAGTCATACAAGCATACGGCTCACCTGATGTAAAGCAGTTACTGTAGCCTATAAACGCTTGCAGTACATTAAGTATTTCTTCCGTGATGCTACCTCTGTTGCTAACACAGCAACTCCTCAGGAGCTTACAGGTAGTGACCTCACTCATAAGCAAGAACATAACAATCCTCGAGAGTTATGATTTTGTCTGCGGTTTTTATGAACTGGAGGTACTTATTTTTTTTTTATATTGCTAAGGTTACAACACAAGCATATAGCCTGCCTGATGGTAAACGGTCACCGTAGTCTACGGACATTTGCAACTCCAAGCGTCTCACTCATAGGTTGCTATCCCTCTAAAAACATCTTCGCGCCTTTCTTGACGAACCCCCAGCTGGAAGTTCATTCCACAACTTGAGAGTTCTCGGAAGAAAACTTCTCTGGAACCACAGTACAGTACGCGACCATTGTGGTTCCAACGTGTGAGGGTGAACTCTCCCCGTTCGGCGAGCGGTGCGGTTTTAAAAAAACACTGTCGGCATCATATCGAACAGTTCTTCAGAACACAACCCGTTGTACAATTAGTAGACCAAACAAAGGGAAGTAAAATCTCTCCTTAAACTTAGGGGTTCAATACCGTGTGTAAGCTTAGGATCGTCGACAATTCTCACATCTCGTCTCTGAACCGAATAGGTTCAAACTGGTGTCCAGGTGCTCTCGCCCAAAGGTGACTGCAGTACTCCATGTGCGGTCTGATTTGAAACTTATATAGCACTAGCTTATGCCCGCGGCTTCGCACGCGTAGATTTTGGAATTTCAGCAGTTTTACTTACTTTTATTTTACATCTTATTTTTTAGTACAGTCGGCAATAAATAGTTAGTAAAAGTATCAAATATCCTTATTTGTGTAGTAATGAAGATATGTCACGGCCTGTTCGGTTTTCATTAACTATTTGATACTGGCTGTATACACTCAAAGCACCTCTTTATTCTCAACATTGCCTATTTTAAAAACATAAAAGTTTCAAGCCACTTAAAAAAATATCTGCCTGGGTTGAAATTCAAAAAAATCTTCCTTATCTCTCATATGCATTACAAAAGGAACCTATTGGTGAGTCAGTGAATTAGACAGGAACTCCATTTCTATTAATATAGATTAGCGTCTCGTTCAAACACAATTTCAACCCCCTTTTCACCTCACCTCACCGCGCTAGGGGTGGAATTTTTGAAAACGTTGAAACCAATTTTTTTTTGGATTCTAATAGAGAGTATCTATACAAAGTTTCAAGTCACCAACTTCAAAAAGTTTTCTGCTCTATACAAACTGTCAACCCCCCTTTCAGCCCCTAAAGGTGGAATTTTGAAAAACGCTGAAATCACTTATTTGACGTCTTGATTGAGAGTATATTTACAGTCTAAAGCAGCTCACTTTAAAAAATAAAAATTTCTTAATAGTTCAACTTTTAGTTCAGGAAATACTTTTGACCTCCATTACACCCGGGGTGGAATTTTTGAAACTACTTTTTTGGATTTTAATAAAGAGTATCTGTATAAAGTTTCAAGTCACTAACTTGAAATAATTTTTCAACTCCATACAAACTGTCAAGCCCCTCTTCACTCTCGTGAGCTTTATAAAAGTAACCTCTTTGCAAAATTTCAGCATTCTAGGTTCAAGAGTTTGGCCACGGAGTTGATGAGTCAGTCAATTAGTCAGGAACTCTAGTTTTATATATATAGATATCCGCCTTAGATTACGATAACACGTCCTATTGTAGGCAATTTCTTAATATTACCAATCTCTTAATTTAGTATTATGGAAAGAGGAGATCTTGTTTCCATAAATATTTTTATAAACCAGCATACGGTCTGCCTGATGGTAAGCCGTCAGCCTAGTCTATGGACATTTGCAACATCAGGGTTGTTACTCGTGCGTTGCCGACTCTGTACTAAAAATAGAATAAATAATAATAATTAATCCGAATATTGCAACATTTTTTTTGTTATAATAATCAAGGTGATCATCGCCTACACTACGTCGACGTACGAATTAGAACATTCAAATCAGTCTTTGTTTTTGACCTGACTATGTAGTTAGCCCCGAGTGGGCTGTTACTACGTCACCGGACTAAAGAGGCGGGCGTGAGGCGCCACAGCCTAAAAACTAACAAATCAGTTTTGTTTTGACCAGACTATGTAGTTAGCCCCGAGTTACTACGTCACCTGACTAAACAAATCATTTTTTTTTTCTTTTTTTTTGTCCTGACTATGTAGTTAGCCCCGAGTGGGCTGTTACTACGTCACCGGACTAGAGAGGCGGGCGTGAGGCGCCACAGCCTACAAATCAGTCTTAATGAGCTACAAAAGAAACCATAGCGCGTTTCAATTTGGCTTATGGCGCCTTCTCTTAGCAATAATTGGAACTAATCGAAACTAATACATATATATTTTATGCCTCTGTTTTTAACCCCCGACAAAAACACGACAGGGTGTTATAAGGTAGACATGGGTGTGTGTGTGAGGGTGTGTCTGTGTGTATGTGTGTGGGTGTGTGTGTGTGAGGGTGTGTGTGTGTCTATGTGATTCTGAGTCTTTCTGTGTCATCATAGCTCCCGCACGGATGAACCGATTTAGATTTTTTTTTTGTTTGAAAGGTGTATTAGTCGGGAGTGTTCTAAGCTATGTTTGGTGAGAATTGGTCCAGCACTGAAATGAAAGGGCGAATGACGAACTGACTTTCTGGACTGTCGGGGAGGTTTTAAATTTTAAGCAGTTAGATATTTTCTGCATTCGGGTTGCCCACTTGTCGACCGCGGCACATCCGTGCGCGCACGGCCCGCGAGATAGAAGAGTTTCGACAGGTCGAATCCGATAATGTAGGTAAAAACGAAAATGTTTTATACTTATTAGTTTAGAAAAAAAAATATTTTACATTTGGTTCATGACTTTCAATGAAACTTCTTAATATTGAATTTCAATCGAATAACTTCAAAAACGGAAAGTTTCATACTAACTTTACATCCCCGTTTTACCGCCCTTAAGGGATGATTTTTGAGAAAAATATTTTACTCGTGTTTTATGCCTTTCAATACCTTCATGCTGAATTTCATTCGAATAACTTCAAAAACGGCAAAGTTTCATACTAACTTTGCGCCCCTGTTTAACCCCCTAAGGGATCAATTTTGAAAAAAATATTTTACTTATGTTTCATGCCTTTCAGTAAAGAACCTTCATGCTGAATTTCATTAGAATAACTTCAAAAACGGCAAACTTTCATACTAACTTTGCGCCCCTGTTTAACCCCCTAAGGGATGATTTTTGAGAAAAATATTTTATTCGTGTTTCATGCCTTTCAATAAAGAACCTTCATGCTGAATTTCATTCGAATAACTTTAAAAACGGCAAAGTTTCATAGTAACTTTGCACCCCCGTTTAACCCCCTAAGGGATGAATTTTGAAAAAAATATTTTACTCATGTTTCATGCCTATCAGTAAAGAACCTTCATGCTGAATTTCATTCGAATAACTTCAAAAACGGCAAAGTTTCATACTAACTTTGCACCCCCGTTTTACCCCCTTAGGGGATGAATTTCCAAAAGTCCTTTCTTAGTGCTCCCCTACGTTATAAAAGGAACCCCTGTGCAAAATTTCAAGTTTCTAACCCTTATAGTTTAGGCCCTGCGTTGATATGTCAGTCAGTCAGCTTCTCCTTTTATATATATAGATAAGTCTTTGCCCCGCGCTGAAATACTTCCCCAGACGGACTGCTTTGATGTTTCCTACCTCTCTGCAAAATACAACACAACAGACCAAGATAAACGGACATGTCATGCACAGAAATTCTTCTCCTATGTGGGAATCGATCCCACGAGCGTTGGTGTCAAAGTAGCGTTATTAACCACTGCGCCACCGAGTTCGTCGACTCAATTTCTTTTTCAAAGTTTTCCAATAGCGCTGAAAGCTAATACTGTAACGTACGGTTAAGTTAAGTACGGTAAAGCGGGCCTATTAACACTTGTAATATATTAAGTATCCCTCGCGCGATGCCTCCTCTGCTGCTTACACAGCAACTCCTTGGTAGCTTGCTGGTGAACTCACTCACACGCAGGAACACATCAACCCTCTAGTTGTTATTTGGCTGCGATTTTCTGTAAGATAGAGGTACTTCCCCAGACAGGCTGCTTTGATGCGCCCTACCTCTCTTAAAACATCCAAACTAAGACAAACAGACACGTTCATGCAAATGTTTGTCTTGTGTGGGAATCGAACCCACGAGCGTTGGTGTCAAAGTCGCGTCATCAAAAATAAAATCGTCGTAAAATGTTATATGCCAGAAATATAATTCAGATAAAGCTTCCGCTTTTATTCTCACTGTGGTCACACCACAATCGTACATTGAGCGCGGTTAGATTTGAAGATAAGCATAAATAATATCGAGAATTGGAACACGAAGTCATATATTCTTGTACTCTTTATCGCGTAACTCGAGAGTGATCGATGTGAACCCCTGTCACGGTTGTATGACGAATTTGTTGCAATTAGACTTTTTTCGGTATCATGTCGCTTTGCTTGTCCAGTCTTTTTTACAAAAATCCCGCATCCACAAGGAAAAATATAGCTTGTTAAACTTTCGAAGATAAATCGAATATTGCTTTTATGCTAATATTCTCTATTAAGAGCGTTGGATATTTCAAATTGAGATTGTAATGTTATATACGTATAATTGTATGAGTTCATAATGCATTTGTTGAAAATGCAAAAAATCATAGATGATTTTTTTTTTGTATTGTTAACTATAAAATTCTTAGAAGATTTTTTTTGCATTGTGAACGAATCTATGTGCCCATGTTCGGCATGTCCCTTGTCCACGGAAAACTCTGTAAACCTCTCCTTGTGCTGACATATAATATTGTATATCTGGGGTTTCGTCAAATTTAAATCAAATGGAATTTCGTGTCTTTCTAACCAATTGATCATTTCCTGTTTAATGGTGTTTGAATTGGAGTGTCTTTCAACATATTTATAGTGAGAACGCACCCTGTTGTCGATAATCAGAACGGAATCACTTGAATTAATTGATTAACCAACCATTTCTCGTAGTTATCGTTATACATTTCCTTGTGATAATCGCCTGTAGTGTCCATGGATTTATACGTTAAAAAGCCTTTTTCGTTTCCTGCATGAACAATTATCAAAACCTTTTGAAATCGGTTTTTTACTTCTTTTTGCTTATCTTCACTCCAAGTTTTTCCTTTAGTGTGGGATGTATGTGTGTAGGACTCATCCATATAGAACAAATTAAATCAAAGTCGTCAATATCTAAACGAAATTGTTTTTTTTTTGGTCGGAGAGCTGAACTGACTTCGTTTAACATATTGTTCAAAGTTCTTCTTGAAATTCCAGTGGCATTTGCAACTCTCTCTTCAACCTTCTTAAAAAAAATACATTGTCATCCTCATTTTTTTTAAACTGTCTCGTAAACGGCTCGGTTCCAAAATATTTATAAACATTGTAGATAATTTCACGTGACTGGCCTTGTAATGGTTTCCATGTCTGAACCACGGAGCATGTTTTTCATTCTTATCTCAGCACCGACACTCTCTTGACCAACTCTCTTTCGCATATTCAAATTTTGCATAATGCTCACCCCTCGACCGCATTTATTCTACTTTCATGCCTTCTCTTCCATACCCAAATTTCATTTTCTTATGTTAGCGTTGGGATTAGCTCTACAGCGAGCTGTGCCAAACAAAACAAAACATGACATGCGACATGATTATTGAATACCAAAGGGCATAATATTTAGTGATAATCATAGTAGTTTAAGCATAGTCGAAGGCAAAATGATCTCGTCATCCGATAACACGATAAGATCCTTGGCATCCTTTTAGAAAAGTTAAGAAATGAAATAATTTGGCGAAAGTGTGGACGGGGAATAGTGAAATGTAATATAGTAAAATACTAGTTGTACCAATGAATGAACCATTGGTAGCGCTAGAAAAACACAACATGCTAATTTCCGTATTGCCAAGAGTACTCGGATGCCAGCAATACGTGACAATTTAATTTTTTTCGATATTCATGACATAGATGTATATTTTTCTTTTCATTTGACCCTCTTTCTGAATATTAAAAAATATATATTTTCTATCTTTAGCGTTAGCCGTATTAGATACTTTCCTGAACTAAGGATCTCAGATAACGAGGTTAATTCACAGCCAGACGGCGTTCTAAGTATAACAGAAAAATAATATGAGTGTAGCGAGCAGTGGGCGCGCGGGGCGGCGCGGGGCGACGCGGGCCGAGCGTGGTGAGTGCATTGTATGCACATGAACACAACAAAACAATGACGGTAAACAAACAACGTGCTGCTCACTCATCGTTGTTTCTTTTTTTCCTTTTTTCTTACAGATGATTGGGTGCCGTGGAGTCGAAAGATACTAGTAAATAACAGCAAGCTGTGTAGGCAGAGCTGATATTTTTTAAATTTAAAATATATTTAAACATTTTATTTTTAATTTTTTAAAAATATATGGAACCCAGTACGACATCTAGCGACGAGTGCTGTTACTTTTTCTGTTGATGGGAGTGCAGTGCAGACTCTGCACTGCAGAGTGGCCGGCCATACGTTTTCCCATATGTTTAAATAACATTTAAATTTCAAATTAAAGGATACAAAACTACAATATGTTAGCTATTAGTGTGTCGATTTTGGAGTTTCTCACTATTACCGTCTAAACGCTAGCTGGATGACATCAGTCTACCCCAAACGGCAATTTTGAGGGTAATGTGGCTCCGCTGGCTATCGCAGCTCTGCCAATAAATGTGAACCTAATTTTAATCAACTTTAAAAAAGGGTAGACTCGCGTCCCATCCGCATGTTTGCATGTCCATGATTTTTTGTATACGCCAGACTTTATGATTTTTATTATTTACATTAGTGTAGCGGCTTAACTGATTTTTGCTAGACATAGATTCAGTACGAGGTTCTTTAAAAACACTTGAAAAGGTTTTTACAGCATAGGCAATGCACGTATGATGCCACAGGTGTTGAAAGTGTATATGGCCATACATACGTCAGATGTTTACCACAAGACAGGGGGAACGTCTTTTTGCCAACTTGCTGGTATAAAAATAAGCGTATCTATTAATATATTTATATGGGAAGGTTGTAACGTACTTCTAGTTAATGTACCTACATAAAATACTAGCCAACCAACAAATTTTGAATGTTCTGATAATTTTTAATATTAAAATTTACTTTCGACACTTCCAATATTAAATGTGTCTGAACAGCTGACCGACAAATAATCTTATTATTTATTTATTGAAATGGCCACTCCATTCCTCCGGCACTCCGAAACTCTGCGATATTGCCTCGTCATTCTCGTCTGTCTGTCGCTCTCGTTAATACTTTGACCACCTTTAACGATCTAATTGTGCACTAATATACAGAAAAAAGCTTTTATAGGGCAATTTGTTTGATTAGACACTGCACGACGGTGATGTCCGTAATGTTGTTGATGTGTCTATCTAATCTTAGAAAATGGTGTCTGTTTATGACCCTAATGCATAAGTTCATACATCCCGTTTTTGTTTGTGATTTGTTTTGTCAAAACCATGTAGAAAGGAATTTGAGTTTACATACAATTTGATCTATACTACTTTGTGTGATAGTATACATATTAGTGTACTTCAATAAAATTGATGGCAATGCGAAAAAATATGAAGTGAGATTACTAGTGGAAAGGAGAACATAAGCTTCTGAGGGTTGCCTCTGACTGGAAAGGCTGTGTAGACAAGAATACATTGTAGTCTGCATCGGTAGATGGAGAAATTGAAATGACTGATAAATTGAATATTGATATGTATGAGGTCATGGAAGAAGAAATCACACGTTGTTGTGTTCATTACAGCTCATTATGAATAGGGGATGAACAAAAATAACTAACATAACATTCTTTTTGCAGATAAGTACTTCAAACACCGATAACCGACCTTCGCTTGGCAATTAATGTTTCTTGTTCACACCAAAGGAACGCCATCACAGGCCAGTTCATATTCCTTCCTACCAATTAGGGAACGCAGCACTAAAACAACAATGCAATAGCTCAAATCCGAATTGTAAGCTCACAACAATTTGCTGCTACAACACTAAAAGGTGCATGCGGGGCAACTCACTTACACAGAGTGTCAATTAACACTACCCTAAAAACACATTATACACCTTAAGTCCACGGAATAAATCGGAAAACACGATGACAACATTAGCGTGTCGATCTGCGTAGGCGAAACCGTCACAAATGTCACGATACGATAGTCTACGCCGTTGTCAAAGGACGGGCGGACGGCGGACGGAAATGCATCTCATGTATAATGCAGTCTTACGCATCTGTAGGATAATCGGGCTGATACTGTTTGTTAGTCAAATAAGCCATTGTGTGCGTCTGATGTAGAAATGGGCGCAACCAGATTGGAAGACTTTATGTTAAATTGTACTTCGTTATAGGTTCGTTAAAGCGAGCTGGAGGTCAAAAAGGGTTTCTATAGCGAATGACAAAAAAAAATGTATGTTGTGCATTGTGATTGGATGTTTGTTTTATTAGTTTTTGACGTGAATACGTTTTCAAATTTGCTTTCACAGTGGGAGGCAATTCATAAAACTGATGATAACAAAATCGGTGAATACAGTTTAATGTTGTAACTACATCTATCGTTTACATTCAAAATTACATTACTCCACTTGATAGCTAAAGAATCAATTAATTCGTTACGTTGCGAGAGGACTGTGACGCATCGCGCGCGGCGACGGGTGGGAAAAGTGCCGCCATTTTAAGATCATTTCACAACATTATATAATTTCTTTTAAGGAGAACTTACTTTCGCTTACCGGTAACGAAGCCGTATTCATGTAAACTCACGGCCTTGTTCACTATACAGTCCCACCCCGTTTTTAGTATACAACGTCTGGAGGCATACAAACATACAGCCCTTCTCATATAAAGTGGTAACTGTAACCTATTGATGCTTGTAACATATGAAGCATCGTTAGCGCGTTGCCCACCACTGCTGCTAACACAGCAACTCCTGAGAAGTTTATTGGTAAACTCACTCACCCGCAGGAACGGTACAACCCTACAGGAAGTTTCCTTGACTACGGTTTTCTGTGAGGTGAAGTCACTTCCACGGTATAGTCGGGCTGCTTTGATCCACCTTACCTCTTTTACGATCAATATTGTGAATAGTGGCATACGGTCCGCTCGATTTTAGGTGGACATGGATAATTGCAACATAATAAGGAGTACCTTGCTCTTTAGACACTTGCAGGAACACAACAACCCTCCAGCAGTTTATTGTTTAGCTGTGGCATTCAGTACGGTGGAGGTGATCCATCACTTAAGCTACTACTTATTGAACGTTGCTGTGTCTATCTATCTCCTTCTATACAGTAGGCCAATTTTACTAATAAACCGCAACTGCACTGCAGCGCGGCGTGTGTCAAAATACGTACATTTTGATATTTTGTTAAGCGATCTGACAGCAGCGATGTTGCAGCAACGCTGCAGTAAATGACACGTTATTCTGTTAAAAAACCTACACTGCAGCTGCACGTTTCCTGCAATATACTTGTATTCTGATAAATTGTTTTGACATTTGTGGTGACAAAAGTTTTGAAGGAGTTTATCTGCAGTTTTGCTAACGTTAGTCTCAAGCAAATTTTGCAAAATAAAATTAATATTCTGAAGCGGTGATTTATATACAAAACATTTGTTTTGTTTTGGGAGATGTTTGCGGGAATATATGATTAAGTAAAGCTACTTTTCAGTTAGAAAAACCTCCACGCCGACAACCAAGGGCAATGGGGTTTGAAACTATAGGAGTCAACATTAAGTAAAAATCCAATTTATTAAATTGAAAGATTTACCATTTTCCTACCATCATGACAGGTGTTAAGTAGTTCATTTGCAGGATACGCACAGTTGCAGCGTAGTTGCAGTGCCGTTGCAGTGCAGGAAATTTTAATAGAATACAGGTATTGGCATTGCACTACTCCTGTACGACTCAAAATACAAGCGTAAACGTGCAGCTGCAGGTTTTTAGTAGAATTGGCCTACATGCCCTTGTTTGCCTTGGCATGTGTGCTAAGTGTAGGAGAGATAGGCTTATGCTTCAAATTTGCTGTGGATCCTGTTGTTTTCGAAGGAGTACACGTTAATCTGGTTGTGAAGTATAATACCTTGGTAGATAGATAGATAAATGATTTATTTGTACTCACACTAACACACATGTTACAAAGAAACAACACACAAAAAAAAAACCACGTACAAAGAAATAAAAAATGAACATTACACACACAGATAAGACAGTAGAGGTATTTACTAGGACCGATCATTCTCCTGGCCTCCTCAGGTGGTAGTGGGCAGTGGGATGGAGACTGTGACCGTTGGCGCTCCTGGCGAATTCGAAATTCCTACGAAGGACATTTCTTTTTTTATACAATGTCGGGTGGTATACAAACATACGGACCACCGGATGAAAATTGGTTACCATAGCCTATGATTGCTTGCAATACATTAAGTATCAGTCGCGTGATGCCAGCTCTGCTGCTAACACAGCAACTCCCTAGGAGCTTACCGGTGGATCTCACACGAAGGAACACAACGCTTACTGGTAACCTCTGTCACTCGCAGAACATGAAAAGAAGTTGTTATTTGGTTGCGGTTTACTTTGAGGTGGTGGTACTTCCCCGACTGCTTTGAGCCCCGACCAAACCCAGACCAAGACAAACAGACATGTTCATGGACACGAATGTTTGTCCTGTGTGGGAATCGAACCCGTTACTAACCAATGCGGTACAGAGCTCGTCGTAAAATTATTGCTGATTGAAATTTTTATAGCACTAAAGTCACAAAACAAACATGTGCCTACCTGATGGTAACAGTTGCTGTAGCCTATTGCGATACCAGGGGCGCCATTCCGTGCCGATCCTGTAAACACTTCTTCTCACCGTTTTTGAAGAAACTTATGTTGTAGTCCCTTTTGAAAACCTTGGAAGAGAGTTCCATAACTTAAAAGTTCTCTGAGGAAAACTTCTATGGAATCAAGCACACGTCGTACGTCGCGTACATTGTAGTTCCAGTGTGTGGAATTATGTATACCACGGGTAGCAAACAGGCATACAGTCTGCTGATGTGAAGCGGTTACCGTAGTCTATAAACGCTTGCAACAAAAGGAGTGTCATTAACGCGTTGCTACCACCGCTGCCAACGCAGCTACACCTTACATAACAGCAGTTTAGCAGACTTGAGCAAATAGTCTTCAACACCGTTGCATCCGTTTCAATTGTGGCAGAGACGGCCGGAGCAGCCATGACAATGACGGCATGCAGAGGTGCCGGCATTGGTGGCAGATATAAATGACTTTCACAAAATCACGCCTGATTCTATTAACTAAATCCCCATTTAACTCTAGAAACTGTTTTACTACTTAGTTCTTAATTTTATGTCCGTCACAGGGGTAGCTCTAATATATCGTAAGATACCATGACGTCTCGCTCTAATGAAATGAAACATGGTGAACTGGTGTTTCAGCGTTTCTCCTGTTTCAGCATGTTCCATAGGTATAAAGTATGTAAGACACCACATTATGTTACGATATATTATAGCCACGTCTGTGACGGGCTTTACGGTTGTTTAAATGTTACTATTGTAGGTACGGGACTTATCCGCAATTTGATTTCATATTTTGCCGATATTTCGGCGATGTTGCAGACGCCATGGTCACGGGATGACTCAGACGCAGTCAGTCGTGGTACGTCCCTTACCAACAGTATTAATACCTAATACCTGTTCTGTTCAAGCCGTTTGCCTATGGAGCACCTAACGTTTTACATTTTTTTATTAAATGTCAGGAGAAACGCATGAATACGGCCCACCTGATGTGAAGTGGCCACCTTAATATATTTGTAATACAAGAAGAATCGCTTGCGCGTAGCCATCCTCGCTGTTAACACAGCAACTCCTCAGGAGGTTACTGGTGTCCTCACTCACTCGCCAAAACACAACCTTCCAGGAAGTTCTTATTTGGCTGTGATTTTCTGTTAAGAGTTTTCCCTGTCTGGTTGCTTAGAAGCGATCGCCTTACCTGTCTTACTTAGATTAACAAATGTCATCTAATGAATTTTTTTTTCTTTGGATTTCGATTTGTCAAGTTTTATGACGATAAATTAATTATAAGTGGTCAAAATACATGTCCATAGATGAAAGTTTGCTAAGTATTTATGTCCGACTAAAAAGATGACGCTTGAACTTACAATGACACAAAGGTTTAGAAGCAGTGAATACGTACCTGTCGATTTTAATAAAGCTGTAACTTCTGAATTTATATAGGTTCGGATCCGGAGACATACGACGTACCTGATGTAAAGCGGTTCCGATAGCCTATGTACGCTAACAATATAGGAAGTAGTCATGCGCGTTTTCACCTGTAAGCTCCTATGGACTTGCAGCAACACTCCAGCTTACTGGCAACATAACTTACTGGAATGAACACAACAACCCTCGAGAGTCAATTGGCTGCGAAATTCTGTGAGGTAGAAGTACTCTGTACTTTGTTCTGAATTTTTTTTATGCAACGACGGGAGGTTAGCAAGCATACGGTCCACCTGATATAAAGCGGTTACCGTAGCCTATGAAGGCTTGCAATACGTTAAGTACCACTCGCGCGATGCCTCTCCTGCTAACGCAGCAACTCCTTAGGCCCTTACTCGTAACACCACTCACTAGCATGAACACAAGAGCCCTCCAGGCAGTTATTCGGTTGCGATGTTCTATTGCGTAGAAGTACTTTGTACATAGTCGGGCTCCTTTAAGCACCCAACATCTCGCTCAATTTGTTTAAGTCATCAACTTAAACAAATGAATATAGAACAATTGGTGTTTTTAAATAAATTGGAAATTTCGAATTCAATCCACAGCTCAAACACACGGGGTTTTTTAATATTTATTCAAAAGCCAATCCAGCAACTCTTTTTATAGATATTTGTAGTATACCTACCAGAATATCGAATGCACGAACACCACATTGTAATTCTTCAACAAACTCAATCGGACTTTTAATATTTATGTCATTGGATCACGTCCCACATACTGATATTTATAACTAGGTACATGCTTAAATGACAAATACGCTTACAAAACCCCTCACGTCAATACTAAGAAGTCTTGCAAATAACATAGTAAACGAGGCGAACTTAAATAGTTTTAGGAAGTAATAAATTTTTAAACAGACAGTGTATCTGGACATAAAAGCAATGAATACTACACTGACTGTGTGCCAGATGGTCAGTAGCCTATCAATTTGATAGATAATCTTATTTTTTATGGACCATTCAGACATGATTTCCGTTTTTGGCTTTTCTCCGTCCTTTCCTTCACAACGTAATGACGGGGAAATAGTACGAAAATGTTATTTCTATGGATCTCACGCGGAAGATAGTCGTACCCGTTTATCGTGTAACCAAGGAGCCAAGAAACAGTTGGAAGCAGTGATGGCCCAGTGTACAAGGAGTCGGCCTTTTGAGTAACTTTTCCCAAATTCTGGTATATGCTACTAAATTGGTGGTTTCGGATTTATATTTATATATATATTTGTAATTATCACTTGCTCGGTGGTGATAGAAAACATCGCAAGGAAACCCGCACGTCCAAAAAATATATTTCTTAAGACGTGTCACCGTGTAAGAAATTCTCATTTATCTCTGGGTTGTGGAGATTGGACAGTAGTTGTTCCATCCACAATATCTTGGCCAAATACTTAGGCTTAGGTGGCAGACTACATCAATCCTAATGAATAAGACAAACGGAATAACGCTAAGAAGAAGAACCAAGGAGCCGAAAGCTTTAGAGGCAATCATTGACAATGAGCAATGATTCACTCTTCAGGTACAGTCACCTGGATTATACTATAATCGCTTTGGACTTTAGGATTTTTTTAGCATGATGAATTCTACAGGATATGTAAATGACTAGGATGGTTAGTGATGTACTACGGATCTCATAATGTAACGACTTTTTATGAGTTGGAAGTTTCGAATTTTGATTGTTATGGCTTGTAGGTACAGGTTAGAAGCTTTATGACTAATTCGCTTTATTACTACATAGGGGTATGACTAGATCGCTTTATGACTAAATCTCGATTTGATTTAATTTTAATTTAATCTGGTGAAATCTCAATTTATTCATTGTTAATTAAACGCATTTGTAATAATTTTAATATAAATGTTGATCAAACTAGTATTATATTTTTATATATTTCATTTTTTTGGCTATTGTAAATCTGACATGTCGTTTACATCTGTAACTGAGGTGGCACTCACCATTTTGAATATTGCGTATGTGTAATTAAGATTGTGCTAGGGTTCACTTTGTTGATGTAACAAATAAAATAAAATAAAATTTGACTCCCTCCGGCCGTTGTCGCAACTGCGATAGGTACGACGACGAGCGAAGCGAGGAGTGTTAGGCAGAACTGCGACCCTACAGCGCGCGAGCCGATCGAGCGAAGCGAGCGTGCCGCGGCAGCGGCGGGCGAAGCGCCAGAACCGAACATTGTCAGTTGTAAGAATTATTGAACATTGTAAGTGGTTGCGAATCGCAGTTGCGACAACGGCCGGAGGGAGTCAAATCGAGATTTAGTCATTAAGCGATCTAGTCATACCCCTATGTAGTAATAAAGCGAATTAGTCACAAAGCTTCTAACCCGTAGGTACATGTAAATACTTTCTTATGGATATGCATATTTGTAGCTTATGTTTGATGATTTTATAGTTCGGTCTTTTTATGCAACGTCGGGAGATATACAAGCACACGATCCGCTTGATATAATGTGGTTAACGTCGTTTTGCAATACAGGAATTATCGCTCGCGCGGTGCTACCCCTGCCGCTAACACGGCAACTCACTCCTTATTAATTTATTAGGTACCCCATTCACTAGCAGGAACACAACAACCCTCCAGAAAGTTGTTATTTGTGTGTGACTTTCTGTGATGTGGCGAAGTACTTCCCCAGACGGGCTGCTTTGACGCGCCATACCTCTCTTAAAACTATCTGCACTTGACATAATACAAAAATGATTTGTTATTTACATTTGTTTAAATGAATCAATTATTAAGACATACGGTAATAAAGCACTTGCGATTATTTCAAAACGCAGTTACTTCATCATTAAAATTTTCCTCTCGAAGTGGAATTGAGGTCACTTTGAGCGAAGTTATCACAGCTTCCCTAATTTATTCACGTGTAATGCAATTCACACCGTAGTGGAGATTTCACTAAAAGCTATTACCGTGACCCAGAGTGCTACTTGTGCCTATAAAACCGGACAATAACTGCCGACGCCCATTATCCGTACTTAATTTGCAGGCTCGAAAGAAAACTAGTAATTTATATGTAATGTACATTACCCCAATTTTAGATCTCGCTTTACCTTTTCCAAACCAATCTCTCATGGATCTTGCGATTTTACGCACAGAGTTTGAATTAGTTTGGCAGGATTTAAATTCTTCAACTATTCTAGCTGTCCCCTCATGGTCCGCTGAACATTGGGTCTGGGTACTTAATTACGTGATAGTGTTGGTCCGTTTTACGAGTAGAGAAACGCTCCCTCATTAATGTTTGTACGAATCGAGTCTGTGAGGGTATAGAGTAAATAAATCGCAACCAGTGTGTACTAACAGCAAATGGTACATAAGAGAAATTTCAAAAGTTTACTTAGGCTGTGGTAGTGTTTGAATGTTATTTAGTGATGGAAAAGGGCGACACATTGCCCAAATGTCAGAGCAGCTATTTTGCTAACGACCGCGTGTTGGTTTGACAATACAATTTAAGGGTCCAGAGGGTGTCTTAGGTTTGGCAAGGGCTATCTTCCCTTTGATTAATTCAACCATAATGCTCCCCAGGAATTTGTAATTTCAAAGTTGGGAAGTAATTTGAATAGTGAAATTAATGGAAATTTCGCTGATGCGAATTAGCGTCTCATTAAATACATCTTAAACAACAAATCATTGTACTTGGATAAGACAGAGTTACTAACTAAATGTCCCAGTTTAAAGAGATTCGCTATTCTCCTACATTTGACATACAAAGTTTGTGGTCAGAGAATTTTTATATAACAAACTGTACACTAGAATAAATCAAGTTTCATGATGCGTTTATTTCGATTTATTAGCCATTCGTAGACAGACATATACTGAAATAATATTTATTTAAGGGAGATGTTTTTGGACAAAAATTAAGTGACATACGAGAAAGTTACCGTTATTATTTCTAAACACATATATATCTGTACAAATAAAAACAAAAACAATGAGAAGTTTCGCGTTCAATTTACCTACAAATATGTTGAGAGCGCATTACCCAAAACAAAGTCACCTAATTAATTAGAGCAGCGTCATTCCCGACCTAATGATACGACAAAATCGAAACTCCCATTGAAATGAAAACAAACGGGACACTTTCCAGAACAAACGATCAGAGTGGATTTCAAAATGGAAGGGAACGCAATCACGAAGGATCGCCTCGAATCCCATTCTACACACATATCTCCAGGCAGTTGACCGCTGGAAGGTCTCCCCGTTACCCTCTTATTGCCCCCTTCTCCTTCAATTCGGATAAGTTGCGGGAGGCAGGGTGGACTATTCACATTTGTCGAGTTCAGGCGTGAAGGGGTCGTGAATGACATTTGCCTAAGCGGCCTGCCCTCGAGATTAGCCGGCATGCGATGCTTCCATCGACTTGGGATAACGAAACGTAGGAGATTACAATAAATATCTATCCGAATCTGAACTTTCATCTGTGGAAGTACGTATTGAACATACTCGTAATATCTGACATAATAATCAAGATTAGAAATATTGTGTTCCTTGTATTCATTTGCAGGTAGAGAACTCTAGAATATTATAAATTTTAAGTATATCAAATTATATTTGCATTGATGCAACTCTCACTAATTCACACACATCGTGTAAATTTTACTCCAAAAGTTTAGTAGAAACGACCTTCGGTGTCACCGTTAGCAGGATAGCTTTTCTAACTTGCGTCAAGTGCCAATAGTTTCTTCAACTCATTTAAAAACTAATTTGTTTTCATTGATATCCGATTAGAAATCCAACTTATAAATTATCAATAAATTACCTTGAAAAGCCTTGGTCGATATTACTCATTTATGTTTTTGTTGGGGTATGATTAAATTTTGAAAAGCTAAAGGTTTTATACTTATTTAGGCAGTTAAATGAAAAAAAAACATTTAAACAGATACATGGTCTCCAATTTTTCTTCGGTTCGATCAATAAATACATTATTGGCTTTTTTCACTTTCTTTCACAGTACAAAAGTTCGTAGATACCATATGATCTCACTGAATAACAAAGTACTCTCAAACTTTACTTTAACTTGTTGAATAGACTTACAAATGAAAGGATTCATAATAATCTGTTTCTCAGTTGTGGTAAATAGTGAAACGTGTATGTACGAGTATGACAATTGAAAACAATCAGTGTGGTTTGGCCACAAGGGCGGCAGCAGAACCATGTCCTAAACGCAAATGGAATGCAAAAAATCTGTTTATGTGTATACTGTGGACTAAATAGTGATGCTTCGACTGCTGTACATTTTTTTTTCAAAATTTGGAATAATTATTACAAGGGAAGGAAAATAATTGCCATTGAAGAGTTCTGCGTTTCCTGTCTATCATTTTCCATCAATATTGCGTATGCATTTCATGAGCTCGTTGGTGTAGTAGTTAGCAATGCTAGTTGTACCTACACTTCACAGAAAACCGCGGCCAAAAAATATCAAATTTTCAAGTTTTGCGAGTGAGTTCGGTTAGCGCCTCAGTTAGCAGCAAAGGTAGCAATGCACGAGCGAAACTTTTTGTTTACTTGCCGCTGCTACTATCGTGCCGTACATTGATTATTTTATCTGTTTATTTGGTGCAAAGCGGGTACCGTAGCCTATTAACGCTTGCGATATATTATCTTGAGAGAGAGGTGGAGGTACTTCCCCAGACTGGCTGCTTTGATGCGCCCTACCACTCTTAAAATATCCAAAAACACAAAATGTTTGCCTTGTGTGGAATTCGAACCCACGAGCGTTGGTGCCAAAGTCGCTTCATTCACGACTGAGCCACCGAGGTCGTCCAAATTTGTGTATTGCTTGATTTCTTTTTGTGATTTGAAACAATTTTGAATGTAACATTTTTTCTCTATGCAACGGCAATTCAGATAAGGTGAGAACCTAATACAAAATCTCATCTATCCTCTATCATTCTGCTTAATGTTTCGCAAGAATTCTTATTAGACGTCATTCGTTGTGCTGTCCCTTGTATTGGCTACCAAGATGCTGACAGTGAGAAATGGTGCGATAAATGTGTCCTGCAATCAATCCCCTTGGATTAATTGAGCTCGTAATGTGATTTATCAGGAAAAACAATTTGTCGCAAGGGCAGTTTAAACTTTTAATACCGGGGAATGGCTGAATGACGTTTAGAATTTTAGATCTGTATATTTAGAGGATAAAATAATAAGACAGCAGTAACTGACCCTAAAATATTTCGCTGTCTTAATGATTTCCCATTTAAAAGCTTGATCATCAATTTTATTTCGAGATCAAATCAGGGACGTCCTGAAAAAAGGCCAGGTCAAGAGTACCCTAAACCGAAGAGCATGTATGAAGAGAATAATGAGAGTGGACGAAGCGAAACAAGTATGTAAGGATCGTAGCAAGTGGAAAGAAGTGGTCTCTGCCTACCCCTACGGGATAGAGGCGTGATTATATGTATGTATCATCAATTTTTATTGAAATTAGGTACTTTGATTTGCATTTAGATAATGCTAATACCGGAACCGTCTTATCTCGAATCCTGTTGGAAGCATGGTATACCTATATACAGAGTTCAGATTTATGTACATTTCTGTAATTATCACTTGCTCGGCGGTGAAAGAAGATATCGCGAGGAAACTCGCATGACCAAGAAATTATATTTCGAAAGACGTGTGACCAGGCCTGAGAAAGATCTGGTTTTCCCTGTGGGTTGTGGAGATCAGTCGCTCCATGTCAAAATCAGTTTCTACGCTACAATCCTTAGGGTCAGGTAGCGGAACCGCTAATTCTAATTGATTAGGAAACGGGATGACGCTAGGAATAAAAAAGTTTTTTGTTGTTATTCAACGTCGGAAGACAGAACCATACGGCTCACCTGATGTAAAGCGGTTACCGTAGCCTATGAACGCTTACGACACATAAAGTATCACTCACTAGATGCCACCACTGCTGTTATCACAGCTACTACTCAAGAACTTACTGGTGACCAAACTCACTCGCAGGAGCACAACAACCCTCCAGGGTGTTGTTGTTAGGCTGCGGTTTTCTGTGCGGTGGGGGCACTTCCCCGGACAGGCTGTTATGATGCGCCCTATCTTTCCTAAACACAGCCAGACCAATACAAACAGTTAATAGATTCAGGCGTTATTTTGCGAAAGTCAAATTTACATGCAATTTGATCTAACCTGCCAGGTTAGATCAAATTGCATGTAAATTTGACTTTCGCAAAATAACGCCTGAATCTATTAACTATTTAATGGCAGCAAGTATAGCTTATCAGGTGAAGGTGTATATTAAGTTGACAAAACTCCACCGCATTGCCGTTCAAAATCTCTGGTTCAACCAACAGTGCAAACACAACCACGTGGTTCCCAACTATATTTTTATAACATCACATTCACGTTCAATAGCGGCTAAAAACGCCATTAAAAAAAGCCCAATTCATCTGGCAAAATGAGGAGTCACGTCGTTGGTTTGCCGTTAGGGACAACCTCAAATCACATTTAAAAATATTACATACCGATCTCGCCCACAAAACTAATTGGTGACGGAAGCCAAAAAAACAAACAGACATGTTCGTGCACAGAAATGTTTGTCCTGTGTGCGAATCAAACGAGCATTGGTGTCAAAGTAGCGTTACTCACCACTGCGTCTCCGAGCTCGTCAATTCCATTGTTTTTGTAACAATTTCCTATTATAATGCATTATGTTAATTACGCTTCTTGATAAAAAGTTTGGCGACGTTTGGGATAATGAAAGTTGTAGTATTTATCGTGTAGACTGCATGCCTCCTCGGAGGCAAGTTCCAAAATGAAAAGCGACGTTTCGGCGACAGATTATCGTTGAGGGCCCAATTACCGAACTTCGGTCGGGGTATTTGTAAACCAACTTTTACAGCAGTTTGGGCTGTATGGTAACCGGAAAGGGTTAGCGATTAAACTTCCCTCGTTATGACTCGCTTTTAGGTTTGCTCGTTTTATTATATTGTTATTATGGTTTCCTATCGTAGTGTTAATTATTTATAAGTTAGTAGTATTATTCCGTTCATTTGGACAGAATATTGAAAGTTGGTTGTTGTAAATGTAAGAAAAGTACACAAGTTGGGCATGAACTTGATTCAACGACCACAATGAGGAGGAGATTCTCAATTCGACTGCATTACGAGAGTAGAGCGCATCAAAGCGGCATGACTAGGGAAGTCTCCACTTTACAGAAAACCACAGTCAAATAGCTGAGTGCGGTAATCTTCTAAGGAGTTGCTGTGCCTGCTGAGCAACAGAAGTTGCATTGCGCAAGTGATACTTCCTATCCGTCCATTTCCGTCCATTCATAGGCTGTGATCACCACTTTATATGAGGTGAGTTGTATGCTTGCATGCCTCTGACGTTGTATAAACAAAATACTTTTGTGTCTATATTATGCGATATCGTCATGATCCCACTTTAAAAATTATGCTGAGAAGGTTAAATAAGATTTAGCGCAAAGACAAACGCTTGGTCCAAAAAAAATTTGCTGGAAGTTTAGATTGAATTTGAACTTTTTTAAACCTTTGTAATTTCATTAACGCGAATGTACCTGCTCTATTTGTTTGTTGTATTTTCAGGATCGATCCCGCAGAGTTTGTAATTGATTTGGTTAAGAGATTTCTAGGGTCAGGAGAAAAACATATATAAACTTACTATTAATTGTGATTGCAATAAAGGAATCTACAAGAACGGGGCTGTGGGTGCAACCAAATTATATTTAAATGTACGGCTTTATAGCTTTTTCATATCTCTAAGAGAAATTGGGAAAAAATGTTCACTTTATGATGAATGAAATTTGATATTTGACATGATCCGCTCCCAACAGTATCAAACCAAACAGTCTTGTCGTGGTATCAGCTGTGCCGTGACGCGGGTTTAAGTTAATTTCCGCCAGTCGCCGGCTCACGGGACCCTAATAGAGTTTATCCCATTCCGCCTCCGTAAATACAGACTCGAAGTTTCGAGAAGTTTCCAGTAGCGAATTAGTTTACGTAATTTTGGTAACCAAATGTTTAGGGCAATTCTGTTATCTAAGAATTTCAAAAGTAAAACGATACTCCGTTAGATTATAATGAAATAAGTTGGAAAATACTCTTGGAAAATTCAACTTCGTATATTTTCCGCAGTGCCTCCATAGAACAATGCTCGAAATTAATCCTTGTTTCTGTCTAGAAAGGAGCTCCATCATCATTGTCTAATAACGACAGCCATCAGCACACAAATTCGACCGCTCCCACGATATTGAATCCGACAACCCGCAACAAAATAAATACTCAAAATAAATTATCCGTTTCCAATAAAACAACATCCTTGCTACGCTCTGCGGAGCATTACTACCAACAGTATCAATTTGCCGCTTACATTTTGAATTCTATTGGCTGTATTTAAGATATAATATTGAGTGCTACCATTATGGCCATGGCACGCGACTCGTATCTATATGGCGATGTGCGATTTTTCAAAAACCCATCCTCCGCGCTTAATCGAGCGCGGGTAAACATGGCATTTTTCGCTTCTCGCGGCAAATATATCGATAGGGTTCCTCGCGTACTCGTATTGTACTCGATCGAGACGGCGGAAACAGGGTTCCCACGAATGAATATGTTTTCGAAGAGTGCTACCATTAATCATGCATTGAGTGCTGGCACAATGGTATACGTAATGGACGCGGCTCGTCGCGAATGAATCGCTGATGGGTCTATAAACGCACGGTAGCAAAGCTTCGCGAACAATGCTACTGGAAGTCTTTGTCTCTGCTAAGCGATTTATTGTACTACCTGTACATCTATTTTATTCTTATCAATTCTAGTATAACTAAATGTTAGAAGAACATGATACGCAGCCTAAGTGTTGGTCGGTAACAGTGAAATACAAAATGGTAGGCAGTGTTTACTTGAATGGGCTATTGTGCAAGATGCCGGCACTTACCAAAACAGGGTTGTTTAATATATTTGGCTAGTGACTCATCTTTTATCTGCCAAAGGTTGGTTGCCGACTGAGTGCACCGTTCAGGTGAACTTGGTATCGTCTCTAAAGATGATAATGAACAACTTTCACTCTTTTGAGTAAATATTCATTTTTTTAAAAGTCATCAACTAAAAAGCGCTACAATATTTATGCTATTAGCTGGTACCTAAGCATTGCCGTTTTTAGTATGCAATATAAAAAAATGACTTCAACAAGTAATTTTTTTTATACTTCTTTTCGCGCAAGTGCAATCTATAAGTTGATAAAGTTTCATCGCAATAACAAACATTCAAGCCAGTTCGTCGGTTTCGGGTGCTTGTGATGTGGCTCTTTTTCAGCACATCACCTACTTCATCAATATGCGTCTAGGGCGGCCCCTGCCGACATCTCCGCTCTCTCTTGTTTGATACACTTCTTTCGTAACTCTTCTCTCATTTATTCTTTCTAAATAACCCAACCATCTCAGCAAACTCTTTTCAATTTAGGTCACTACATCATCTTTCATAGCCCTTATCATCTTTGGAACAAAGCTAACCTCAGCTACCCATGCTGCGCCCTGTTATTAACGAACGAGGCCCTGGCGAAACTTTACACCGTTTATTTTTTGCACATGTTTTAAAACAATCATCTTAGGGTATTTAGGTCCATAGTATTCGTCTCTATTGGTATCTCTGATCATAGAGAAAGGATATTTCGGGTATGCGCCCGTATGCCCCCTAGCTACTGCAGCTGCCACCAATTTCCTCCCGCAACTAAAGTATTCATCCTTTAAATGTCCGTACTACGTACCAACCTCCTTTATCTTTACCCAAGATTAGTGTCTGTTTTTGCTTCTATTCCCCTCCCTATGTGATGACAAAGTAGGAGAAATATTAGGCCACGATACGTGTGTTATACCGTACAGCGAGAATTAGTATGAAAATTTTAGCTTACAACTCTAGTGAAACATTTCGGAAATTCAGATTTTCATACCAATTTATCGACGTAAACGTGAACCCAGTAGTAACGTAAATCTTTGAAAAACTCGCACGCTGGCCACATACAAGATACGGCGGTGTCGTAACTTTTGTTGCTTTCAGACAACTAGCCTCCCATTAACATTTTTATCGTCCGGAAAACAGGGAACCGACTTTACTTCATACATAAATGATGTGGAGTATGCTATTTGACAGCGGAACTCATAATAAACTTAAAAACATAACTTTTAATGGCGCGTTCTGAAAATCTAATAATGCTTAATAGATTTTATGCCAAAGACGTTAAAGTATAATTTTAAATGTACTTTGGTGGTGTTTAGTAGGATGGTATTGGGATGTAAGGATGATTAAAAATGGTTCGAAGCTATCCATCAAGCGACAAGTCGTCTGCGATACGCGATGCTTCTTATTTAAATAACGCCCATTAGATAATAAAAACCATGCAGACTTCGTACTATTATTATTTTGTTCACTTGAACATTTTCATCGATTACCATTCTCATCCGACATTGAGATTAGCGCTTCCTATTTTATTGTTAAGCTAAGCAATGTACTTTGTGAATGAATATTATTGGTATACCATATTTTAATGTATATGATTGATTTTCAAGTCACAAAACATTCGTTTGTTATATGTTGCAGCAAGCATGTCTAATATTTAACCACTAAATTAACGTTGCGGGATGTTGTGTTTTAATTTAATCTTAGGCTACATTTTGTTTCGTGCTTAGAATCAGACCTGAAAAAATGAGCCCGTGTTACTAAAATATTGTTAATATAAAAAAACCTGACTAATTTAACTTAATGACTGACATCTGTCGACAATAAGCAGGTCCAACGGCTTAACGTCCCTCTGATATGAAGGTTGTGGTTGGTGTTGCTTGACTTATATAGTAATTCAGACTGAGGCATACAATGATGCCTCCGAGTTCCTCCAGCGTAATAGCGTGAAAGATGGGGCCATGTGGCGGTCAGTTTAGATTAGCAGAATAATATTAACTAAGCGCATTAAATATCACGTTAGTTAAGTTTATAATTTCTTATATGTATTCACAGACCTATGAATATTAGAGAAGCGAGCGGGGTATGTAAGGATCATGTATTATGGCGCTCGGTACCGTCTGCCTACCCCGCAAGGGACCTGGCGTGAGGATACATACATTAAACTTACCTAATATTTCTTCATACACACACAGTCACATAAACCAGAACTAACAGTTGACAGTTACTTCGTCCTCTCGATCTTGGTTCCAGTGCCCAGGTACGCCTCTATCCCTACTAAGGTATCCTAAAAGAGTCGTATCTAAAGATACATAGATTACTAAAAGTATGAAATAAGTCGAGATGCTACGACCATGCATTCGCCTGTAACGACAAATAAATTTAAAAATGTTTTGTCTAATAGAGTCTCCACTGATTACTGTTCCTACGTACGGGTGTTTTCAATCTAGGAGATTGATCGGTCCGGCATCGGCGCGACACAAATTGCTCCTCATTTCAATATTAGATCCAGACTACTTGCGATGCGCGGCATTGGGTGTGTCAAGAAAAGGTTGCACGATTGTAATTGTTTCTGTTTTAGGTGTCCATGGGATTTCTAATATACGTAGGCTTTGATGAAAGTTTTGCGTACCTCGTGACTAAAACAAGTTAAGTTTTTTAACATTTTACTCGTTACCTTAATTCAAGACACGATGTCCACTGATCGGGCGGCGTATTTTCTACGTGTTGACTGAAACACTGTAACAGTGTGAAAAATCCGCCGTCCGGTCAATCAGAATAGAAAATGAAATCTTTGATTTCGGGAAAGGAAATCACAGGTCAAGTCACGAACTGAAAGCTCACTGCGTAAAGAAATGTAATAGTCAGCATTAACACTTTTATGATTTTCAAGTTTTCAAAAGGCACCTGGTAGGGAAATAGTCTGTCTCAATTATGTTGGTCTGTTTCGTTTCCGACCACCCATTTAAACGATTCCTATTTCTTTTGGTTTGATACAATAAATTTACTTTTCGTGACAATATCGTAAACAGCATTGGAATGCCAGTGGCCGTGCTTTAGCTACATCTTTATGCACCAATCAACGGGAATCCACTTTCTGTTCTGGTGTTAGGAATGAGGAAATCAACGACTCATTCCTAACACCAGAACAGAAAGGATTGAGGAATCCAACAACAATTGTTTCCTAATATTTAAACGTTTATATTTATTTTTCTAAATTTGATTAGTAAGGTATCCTCAGAGGTCGATTTTATCTGATTTTGCAGTTCACAGTAACGTTGTTTCTCTGTACTCGCAGTTGAAGGGCGTCTTTCTTGAACATCGTCCTTTAGAAATACACGTCAATGCTTAAACTCCTCGCACCGATTACGGTGATTTCCTCCTATAAACTTTTAGTAGACGAACAAAACAATCTAGTCGTTCTAAAATCATAGCTCTGAAATCTTTTCTCCTAATTGCATTGTTTACAGACATTTATGATTTTCAACTTCAATGTACGAAACAAAAACTTACCTAAGTACTATGACCAAATTGATCGTGTTTTATCAGTAAGTGGTAAGGAGCCAGCTAGAAACCGGCGAGCGTGCATAAGAACAGCTATGAATGTTAAAGAAGTGAGGTTTGTAAGGACCGTGTCATGTGGCGTTCGGGCCTCTTTACCTACGCCGCAAGGAATTTGGTGTGTAGTTATAGATATATAAATATATTCTTCCAAAAGTCTTTAATATAAAATTAACTAATCTCTCATTTGATAAATACACCCTTTGCATGTTCAGTAGGTATAACTGTATTATTATTACTTTTATTTATCATACACTCTTTTCAAGTATCTACCTATTGGAATACAATCCTGTGACATACAGATGGACAGACAAACAGCGGTTAGTAATAAGAGCACATTGGTACCCCCTACTACCTATGTAAACTTGGCGTAAGAATAGGCTACCCCATCTCAACCCGTGGGTGACGTAGAAGGCGACTAACGGAAATATCCAGACGACGGGCACCAGCGTCCCTTGAGTACATGGACAAATTACAGCATTTGCCAACCCGTCTGCAATGCGTGGCAACTATGGGAGAAGCCTCCTAAGTGAGTACAAGAACGATACGATCCCCAGTCACAGACAGTTCTGCTGATCCTGACTCCGGTAGCGTCAGGCCAGGCGGAAGTGCTAAGAATTCTTGGTTCCGACGCCCCGCGGCCGTAGTTCTAAATATAAAGGTATACGTAGGTAATAATTAACGGTATACGAAAAACAAAGTCGGAATTAGTATAATAATTCTTTAAGAGAATCTCGAATATGTCGGATCGAATGTATCCAGTCATACATTAGCTGCAGGAGGATTACGATAACCGACGTTGTTACAAATTAAGTACTCGTCTGTATACGCCATATTATTATACACACGTGTTATAATCTACCACAACAAAATACGTTATAAAATATACATAACACGGTAGGCTATTTAACATTTTAACGAGTAACATGATGAATAGCATCGATAATATGTCTACGGAATTATAATCATATCCCGTTGTTTACACATACTACGTATCGGCCTATCGGTCCGGAGCAGCCTGTGTACACGTTGCCCTGATTGGTTTGTTTAGCGAGTGTAACAAAATTATTTTTATATTTTGAATAACACTATTTTCTATTATAAACTCTATTTTAATGCAATTGTGTTGAATATCTATTTGATTGATTAGTTTATCAGTAAATTAAAGTTTGTTTAGCTTGACCGTCACAATTTAAATTTTCGAATAACTCTAGTCATACTCATTTAAAAGATAAGGTCCAAAATTCAATGTAGGGCAACTCCAGGACTTTAAAAATTGTTTGTTTGAGAAGGTCCTACTGTTCCGATAAGGATATCATTTTGATTTATGTTCTACTTAGTTTGCTGTGTTATTTAGATAGCTAGACATTAAATATTTCTATGAACTAATAATGTTATATTTAATACTTAAACAAAAGTAAAAGAGTCTGATTGTCAAAATTAATATTAATTTTAAAATATTTCATTTAGTTAGTGTTAATTTCAGTTCTCCATTTTGTGTGTTCGACTAAAAACGGCGTAAAACTGTAGAAGATTAGGTACTCTGGCAAGTAATAAAAGCAATAAAGTAAAACGTCTCATTCTGTTAATTCCATTAGTCTGATCAGACTGAGACCAGTCTGATCTCCTATTATTTATTCTTCTAATAGGTATATTGCACTAAAAACAATAGGAGATCAGACTGGTCTCAGTCTGATCAGACTCAGACTGGGACCAGTCTGATCTCCTATTATTTATTCTTCTAATAGGTAAATAGCACTAAAAACAACATATCCACAGTTTCAAAGATGTTTTCTATATACTTATTTGTGCATTGAACGAGAAATCTTTAATGAAGATTATGTTTTTCGGTACGTAGCTTTATTTTCAAATGAGATTTCAAACTTCTGTCTTTTCAACCCCCAATTACATGTTACTTAGTCTTGACTTCAACAATGTAACGTAATTTCATAAAAAAACTAAGTGTAGTATTTTTTAAGTTAAGTTAAGGTAACCTCACTCACTCGCAGAAACATACCAACCCTGTTTTTTTTTTATAAACGTCGTAAGACATACAAGCATACGGCCCACCCGATGTAAAGTAGTTACCGTAGCCTATGAACGCTTGTAATACATTAAGTATCACTCGCGCGATGCCTCCTCTTTTGCTAACAAAGCAAATCACTAGGAGTTTACTGGTGACCTCACTCACGCGCAGGAACACAACAACTCTCTACGGAGTTGTTATTTGGCCGCGGTTTTCTGTGAGGTGTAGGTACTTCCTAAGACGGGCTGCTTTGATGCGCCCTACTTCTCTTGAAACATCATGCACGCAAATGTTTGTCTTGTGTGGGATTCGAACCCATTCATTCACGACTGCGCCACCGAGCTCGTCGGCCTCGTCAGCAGACCTGTTGAAGGCGGGGAGTTGTTACTTGGCTGTGGTTTTCTGTGAGGTGAAGATACTTTCCCAGTAGTCCTGAGTTGACATGCCCTATCTTAAAAATTTGCTTGCAAGACAATTAAAAATGCCCGAACAGGCGGAATATCAAATAATCACCAAATATTCTATCTATCTATAACTTCACGCCAAATCCCTTACGGGGTAGGCAGAGAGTACTGAACGCCACGTGACTCGATCGTTACATACCTCACTCGCTTCTTTAACATTCATTGCTCTTGTCATTCAAGTAAATGCACCAAATATTCCTTCCATTAAAATTTCATGATTAATCGATAAGAGTTATTCGACATCTGCTTTATTATTTTGACGAGCTCGGTGGCGCAGTGGTGAAACGCGCTGTTACGCTACTTTGACACCAACGCTCGTGGGTTCGATTCCCACACAGTACAAACATTTGTGTGCATGAACATGTCTGTTTGTATTGGTCTGGGTATTTTCTATGTATAATAAGTATGTATTTACAAAAAAAAATGTATTTACGTATGTTTATCAGTTGTCTAGTCCCCATAACACAAGCTGCGCTTACTTTGGGGCTAGGTGGCGCTGTGTAATTCGTCCGACAATATTTATTATTATTATTATTTATTATTAACTTACTATATAACCAATTTTATTACTTAAAACGTAATAGTGAAATCATTATCATACTCGTACATACGACACGACTAATTTATTACAAATTGAGATCTGTCGACTCATGTTTAATCACTTAGACGCGACAAACGCGCGTTTAATTTGAAATTTCCACGCACGAACACCATTCAAATTATACCTGCTACCGTTTATCGAAATATCCACGGAGTAGGGTAAACAGGGCACGTTGTGTCGCAGAGTGTCGCGTCACGGTTTCTGTGGGGTGTAGATACCGTTTAGACGCCCGTCTATTGTAGACATGGGGACATAGTCCGCAGTAGCTATATAAAATGTACATAATTTTATTTTATATCATATGTTTACAATAAAAAGTAATTATTTGATTACTATCATAGGGTAATAATATTTTATAAAATAAGTTTTTCGCGTTATTTATTATGAGTTGACTTTTGACTGCCTTCCTTTACCTTCCGTACTGCTTGAATTGGGTGATTTGATGGGCATACAAGCATATGGCCAACCTGTAAAATAGTTACCGTAGCCAACGTTTCCGCGATATCAGCAAACATATATTATAGGTATAGGAGAGTACGCGACGAACACAGGATCTTTTCAAATGTTTTAAGATGGCTACGAAAACAATGACAGGCAGTTGTAACAATATAAACACAGCGTTGATAATTTAAATAGTATGTATGTATGTATATCTTCACGCCAGGTCCCTTGCGGGGTAGGCAGAGAGAACCGAGCGCCATAAGACGCGGTCCTTACACACTTCACTCGCTTCTTTCACATTCAGAGCTCTTTTCAAGCACGCTCGCCGGTTCCTAAGGCTCCTGACATCACCTTCTGATAAAACACGACCAATTTGGTCATGGTAGGTTAGTGTTGGTCTTCCTCGGCTCCTACATCCTTCCACTTTCGCATTTCGATTTTATATTTCGATATACATCTGTTTCCTTATTCTTTCATCTTGCATTCTTTCTACATGTCCGAACCAACGGAGCATGCCCTTTCTTATCTTAACACTGACACTCTCTTTCAGTCCAACTCTCTTTCGTACGTAATCATTTCGAACGCGGTCAGCGAGCGTTATGCCACTCATTTTCCGCAGTGCTCGCATCTCGACCGCATTTATTCTACTTTCGTGCTCTCTCTGCCATACCCAGCTCTCACTTCCATAAGTTAGCGTTGGGATAAGCACCGCGTTGTGTACAGCGAGCTGTACCTTCTGGCTTAGATTTCGGCTGCCAAACAGTTTACCCAATGCTCCATTCACCCTATTCCCTGCACTCACTCGTCTCTCTACATCTGCAGTGTACCTTCCATCGCTGCTAAAAGCGCTTCCAAGATATACAAACTCATCCACTTGCTCCAACACTACATCATCAACCGTAATCCTAGTGTTCGTTCTGGTTGTCTTTCTTTCAAATACCATTATTTTGGTTTTCTTCGCATTCAATTGTAAGCCTTTCTTCATACAAACGTTTTTTAATTTAAAGAGTACTAGTTATAAATATCTATGTATATACATACTTAAACATTTAGTATGCTTGTACATACATTTTTGGCGAGCTCGGTGGCACAGTTTTTTATAATACCAGGGCTCGTGGATTCGATTCCCACACAGGACAAATATTTGTGTACATGAAAGTGTCTGTTTATCACATGCATCACAGCAGTCCATCTAAGGAAGTACCTCCATGTGTGTTCCTGCGAGTGAGTGAGGTTACCAGTAAACTCCTAAGGAGTTGCTGTGTTAGCAGCAGAGGTGGCAGCGCAAGAGGTACTTAATGTATTGCAAGCGTTCATAAGGAGGGATGTATACATGTATACTTTCCGACGTCGTATAAAAAAACTAAGCATACACTTCGCCATAAATAACTACATAGCTTGATTGTTGACTGTATGACTCAAAAGTCCGTGACAAAGAAAAATATGAATATTACTACATATCTGAAACATGAGTCGAAACGGAAACTGAAACGAAACTGAATTTTCGTTGGAAATTCAAGGTTTTTTCATGGCAGTATTCATTGACTTACCTTTCGACGTTGTACAGAAAAAATCGGCCAAGTGCGAGTCGGACTCGCACACGAAGGGTTCCGTACCATTATCGATAAAAACGGCAAAAAAATCACGTTTGTTGTATGGGAGCCCCTCTTAAATATTTGTTTTATTTTAATTTAATTATTTAATCTTAAAGTGAATATATAACTAAATTTTCTGTGAATATTTCAAGCGTCTACCTGTTGCCGTTATCATAATCGAGCAAAAATGAGCAAATCACGTTTGTTGTATGGGAGTCCCTTTAAATATTTATTTTATTCTATTTTTTAGTATTTGTTGTTATAGCGGCAACAGAAATACATCATCTGTGAAATTTTCAACTGTCTAACTATCACGGTTCATGAGATACCGCCTGGTGACAAGCGGAGCCTCAGTAATACGGTTCCGTTTTACCCTTTGGGTACGGAACCCTAAAAAGAAATAAACAATTTTTTACATGATTGTATGATGCAATATAAGAAAGCATTACAGAACCTTAATCGAGTGAGGGCCGAACTGCACTAAACCAGTGTCATAGGTTACCTAAACTAAACACTTGTCTACCATTTCTCGTACATTGTAACTATTTCTCCAATTTTATTCATAAAATGCGCTATAATTCTTAAACAATACAAGCAATAGCATTGTAAATTCCCGGAAAATGTTTATTCCACTGTTCTGACAATTTGAGATATTGAGGAAATAAATATCTGACGGCGAATATTGCAAGATTTAGGAGCAAATGTTATGGGCGTACGTTTTATTGGTGTTTTTCAAGAAACAAATTCGCATAAAATTGTGCGAATGGGCAGGTTTTGTATAACGTTTCAGAGAAAAGATAAAAGTATTATTTTATGTGTCCCATTTCGTAGGACTATGGCCTCAGAACTCAGCTTATTTTTTGTCAGATTTGTACAATGCAATTTGCTACGTCACGCAACAGATACATATGGCTTCAATACATGTGAAAGTCACGGTGTATTGTGTGGATTATGACACATTTTAGTGCAATATGTAACTGACATATCTGATAAGTCACTGCTCTTTGTGAATTATTAATTACCAAGGGTGCTTCCCTGGTCTAAATAAATACATATGATTTTTAATTTAACTTTCATGTAAAACGAAAAATGTATCGCACATTTTTTATACAATTTCGGGTGACATACAAACATACGGCTTACCTGATGTAAAGTGTTGCCGTGAGCTATGAAAGATTGAAATACAATTTTATTTGCGCGTTTAAAATAGAATATGACATCAACAACGGCCTGACCTACCTAAGCGCCATGAATGTCATGTCGCTGGAATTCATATTTATAATATGGCAACAATTTAATATGAATAGAGAGCCAGGAAGCATTAAGGAGACCAAGCGAGAGTTTGACGTCACAATTACACGATACTCGCAATAATTTTACCTTCAATTCTGGGAAAGTAAGGAAATGTTATGTGCTCACGCTTTGCGTCCTTGTATTTATGATAGTTATATGAATAAATAGTTATTTTTCCCGTCATTTTATCATTACGTTCCGTTGAATATTTATATAAATTATAATTTAGGCGCGTAGATTAATTCCGAATTACACAGGTTTTTGTTGATGCGCAAATGTTTGAGTAGATCGTATACTGCATAGTAAATTATAATTGAAGTTAGGTAAATACAGTGTCATTCCTATGCTTTATCAGAATAGAAATTATAATGAGTGTTAGTGATCGTGACGTTAAATTCTTGCTTGATCCATATTTGGTGCTTGGTGTTCCCGCTACTCAAATCAAAATAGTGTTATTATATGCCATTATAAATGTACAAAATTTTTGAAATACCCTTAATAGCACCAAATGTACACTTTTTCTTTCTATAAACATTACTAAACTTATATTATTTCCTTATAGATGGAGATGATGTGTGAAGAGGCTCTGGAATAAGCGAGTTACGGCACATAATCAGTCCTACACTCACTGCTATCTCATAACTATCTCACATAGGTACCTGACAGAAGAGCACAAACAAATAACTCCCTTAATGGTTGCTATGTTCCTGCCAGAAAGTGAAGTTACCATCTGATGAGATATCACAGATGTTTATAAGCCACGGTAACCATTTTACGCCAGGGTATGCTTAAAAATGATCATTTTCAAATTCGAGAATTTCATAAAAACCTGCAATAACACGACATACTACCAATTGCCTTTCGGCAATAAGCAATCGTAGTAATTAAGTATATAATTGTAAAAGGCAATGGTCATATTATCATAAAATTACACAGGTCTGCATATGTAATTAGGTATGTGAAAACCATCCGATAACTGATTTCCCTACCGCAGCATCACAAAACAGAAATTATCAAGTCATTACTTCTTGCGTTCATTTTCAACGAATGGTAATAAGCGAGGTAGTAAAAAATAAAGAAGTTTGTATGGTAAATTGCAAGGCAAGATACCATTATCGTAATTGCAGGCAGACAGTATAATGTAATCAATAACGAGGGATAATTTGTTGAACACACGGGACGGAACATTTGGAAAACAAACAAAATATTCGTATGGTAAATAAAGGCTTTTTCAAACTGCGGAGTGGATGTATATGTAAACACGAATGAATGGACAGTAATATATGCCCAGTGGACACAGAACCGGCTTATTGACTAACTGATCCTCGGTTCGATCCTGGCATGTCCCACTAAATTCGTATTTCGGATTTATATGCATATTTGTAATGATGATTAACTCGGCGATGAAGGAAAACATCGTGAGGAAAACAGCAGACGTGTGACCTAACCTAAGATACAGTCTGGTTTTCTCTCTGAATTGTAGAGGTCTGACAGCTGTCGTTCATAGTAAAAATCTATATCTTCGCCAAATCCTTAGGTTTCGGTAGCGGACCTCGACAATCCTCACGGATTAGAAAATGAGATGACGATAAGAAGAACGGAGAATTATTTATAGCAATAATTATAATATTTACAGGCATTTCAGAGTTTTACAATGTGATTCAATATTAGATTTAGAGCTAAAGGAAACATTACTCGTGGTACATCTTGCTGACCAGCTAACATATTAAAATCGACACTAAATTTGTAGATGTTTGGTGATAAGTGCGCAGCTGGACTCTTCTATGGATACTGAAGTTAAAACAGGTTTTTAATGACTGTCGTGCTTAAACTAATGAAAAAATTTTGATGAAATTTTCAACACTGAAATAGTCAACATTTAGGCTGGTCTTCTGCACGCTCTACACCAAGCCTAACTCGTCCCACTGCAGAGATAGTGTTTTCAAGCCGTCCGAAGACCACTGACTTAGCTTAACGATTGCCATCTATCGACAACAGTCGGAACCGATGGCTTAAGGTGAAGCTCGAGTTAGATACACCCATGGACAGGCTGCGGAAGACGTTGCGTAACCTGCTTGTTCGGTTAGAATGGCACGCACAACGCCATCGAATTCTCAATGACGTCTCTCTTTCTGCTGTTTGATATTTCGGAAATGTTTAGGCTAAGATCATAGCAGTGATAGTCGGGGGTGAGCGTTTCTCTAATATTTAACAAGTGTTACTAGCGTAGTCGATTTTAGGAGCAAATTTAGGAGATGAATGAAGATAATGACGATGTTTAAAGTACGCTACTGGTTAAAAATCATCTACTTATCCCTTGTTTTACAAGGGTTAAATTGACACTCTGTAAGTATACACTTAAGACCTATAATACACGAACAGATCGTAAACGTATGTTATGCTCGACAACAAGTAACACGAGGGTACTTGTATCACAAAATGAGATCACAACTGTGTTTAAAAGATAATAACTACTTCGCCACAGTAAAGAGATATAAGCAGTAGGATAACTTCAAAGAAGTTGTTCGCAATCGTTGTACTTGTCGTACTTGTGTTGTACTTATTGCAATCGTTGTAATTAATAACATGCGACTCTCGTTCAAGTCAAAAAGAAGAGTAAAACGATAGTTGAAAATTCTTCAAGCCAGCGGATTTTTGAAACAAAACAAAGAGGACCGTTATTGCGGTTCTAATTACATTTTATTATGCTGGTAAATGGTAGTGGTAGGTGGTACACAAGTGTACGATCCGCCTGATGATAAGTTACTATAGCCTATGGACATTTGTAAACTTTAAAAACCTGTTTACGCCGCTTTTGAAGAGTCACTAACAAATTACAATCAGTGTATACTTTGTCCCACGTTTGCATCAGTTTACAGTAATGTACTATGAATTAAACTACAAAACAGACAGAAATCGGAAATAAATTTAGCGACGCCAACGGAGCCTTTTTGTACTGTAATGACAAAAGGGGGTAAGTGCTTTCCATCGGCGAAGAGAGGCAACACGAGAAATGAAAACCGTAAGATTTTTTGTCATTATCTCCATGCACATTTGCCGTAGTTCGGACTGGCGAAGTTGTGCAATGTGATAATTGCAATTCTTACTGGTGTATGATTATGTCTTATTTCTGCGTGCATAGATAGGTACCGCAACAGGTCGTAAGAAGATGCGATTTCCATTGGTTCGCGCCGGTGCAAAAGCATCTTAAATGGGCTATATATACTTAATCTACTACTTAACTTTCTATTTGTAAGGCACATTTTTTGTCAGATACAGAAAGTCGACAAATTGCAAACAAAGCAGTAATCAAACCGATCTCAAACTACCAAAACCTGAATCAGAAACATCAACTTGTCAAAGTGCAATTGTACATTTTGCTTATACTTCGTCGGGTGGCAAATTTTGTTTTGGCAAGTAAAGTAATTTGTTGGTTGTGATCTTCTCTAAGGGAGAGTTACCTTCTCCAGGTGGGCTAATCGATATAAAACACACATTTTTAACACAAAGTTTATTATTATTAGTGTGTAACAAATCTGAGCTTTTATTAATTTCTAGAATTATTAGATTAACTACTCATGGCGCACATTGAAACGAATGAGACTTTGACGATAGATAAATAAAGTGGTATTTTAATTGATTAGCCGGATTGTGGAAATCTGTATCTCCACTAAACAGAATATAGTCAAGAACAATTGTCGTTGTCAGAGCGAGTACACAAGAAAGCTACCTAAGGATGGACTGGCAATGCGGATACTTTTGAGAAACTTGATGGTGTTGATGCAAGTATTAGTCTATCGCAAGTTATCGGGGATTCTGGGATTAGTCATCAAGAGTTCGTCTATGCTTTGGAGAGTACGCGATACCCTCGGTCCCGGCTGTTTTAGATAGATCACAGTCATTAAGTTTAATAGAGGTATGGAGGAGGGAAACAAATCAGTTCTGCTCGCAGGGTCTGCGAGTGAGTGAGGTTACCAGTAAACTCCTAAAGAGTAGTTGTGTAATAAGCAGGAGTGACAACCCGCGAGCGATACTACGATGTACGACCAGCTTTCACAGGCTATTTATTGTAACGTTACATCAGCTGGGCTGTATGCCCGGTGCCTCCCGTCGTATTATAAAAAAAAATATGTGTTGCAAGCGTATACATAGATACACACACATATACATACATACATTGATAAATTTCTCAAACAGCATAGCTCGCTATACACAATGCAGTGCTGGTCCAACGCTTACTTATGGAAGCGAGAGCTGAGTATGGCAGAGAGAGCATGAAAGTAGGATAAACGTGGTCGAAATGCGAGCGTTGCGCAAAATGTGTGGCGTAACGCTTATAGACCGTTAGAAACAGAGTTGCTCTGAAAGAGAGTGTCGGTGTTAAAATAAGAAGAGGCATGCTCCGTTGGTTCGGACATGTAGAAAGAATGCAAAAGGAAAGAATTACGAAACGGATATACAATGCAAAAGTAGAATGGATTTGGCGTGAACTTATAGAATAAGAAGATATTTCTCGAACCTCGTAATTTGCTTAGAACGATAGTAATTATATCTATCAATAGTAGCTTTCGTTCTGACGAAACTTAAGAACTTTTTGTTCCACAAAAAATATCCAGTTCTCATGACGTGTAAGAGTTATGAGCTAGAATTTATTTGTCTTATCACTTTTGTATCAGTATACAAACGAAATGGGAGTCCATTATTTAAATGAAAAAGTATCTTTTAGATACGAAATCTTCTCTTCGTCTTCTTCAATGCTGATTCTTTAATATTAAGGCACGATTTATTATTAATTTATAATGCTTATACACACAACACAACGCATCTACGCAGTATGCTCTCAGGAAAGAGACGATACATGCTTTATGCTACATAACGCCAGGAATGAGATTGCACTGCAACAGGTAGAAAACAAAAATACAGAACTACTAAATTCAATGTACTTACTAAATTGATCCTGAACAATATAGAAATTCGAAAGGGAAACATGGACATGACATGAAAAGATTAATTCATAAACTAGGCAAATGTCAAAGTGTATTAATATTATGCTGTGGATATTCAATTTCACATACAGCAACCATCTGAATACCGTAGACTGTAGTTATTGATTTTAGACTTTATATCTGAGTGTTAGTAGATCTTAGTATGGGCTGGTGTAGGCACAATTAGGCAGGGTTAGTCTTGCAAACCCGATACAAAACTAAAATTTTAAGAATTCGCTACCTCAAATGGACAGGTAAGTTTAACATGAAAAACTTGAATGTTTCCACGTTAAACCTACCTATTCACTTGAGTTGCTCGAACAATTTTTTAATTACACCCGGCCACAACCCATCCGTCATACAATATGTTTGCTTAACGAGCAGTGATTACAAGTATGCAATCCCTCATTATACTCATAATATTTAATTATTTCCGATACTGTATATACTTGTTACAGCGAAGTTAGTGGAACTATAAATATAGTTCGACCACTAAACAAATGAAATTGTGCGAGTTGATCCTCGCTTAATTCATTAGGCTTGCGACAAGCTTTTTTTTTCTTAGTTTTGACATTCACTAAACCAACTTTTTCGTTTATACAGGCACAAAAGTGACTTTTTTCTCATATAAAGGTTTAAATTCAGAAACTACATAATGTTTGTACAATAATGTACTGACAAAAATCAATATATTAATACGTGAAGCAAAAATTTTATACCCCTTTTTACGAAAATTACGCGGACGTAGGAGTATGAATTTCGGCACAGTTAAAGTTTACATGGAGAAAGCTATTTTTTTTATTAAAAGCTTGGAAAATTCATTAAATTTATAAAAAAACCATTACACACACTACCGTACGTATGACACACAAAAACATACGAGTATATACCAAAATATATACAAATCTTTTGTTTACGGTTAAAGACTGTTGCCAAACTGAGAAGAGATTATTGGTTTATGATATTATTTGTCTATAGTCAAACTGAATGTCAAAAATACTTTTGTTTATGGTTGAAGACTGTAGTCAAACTGAGAGAAGATTAATGCATCAAAATATGTCACATGTCATTTTTTTCATTAGTATCACCCGTGTTAAAAATATTGCTTGCAGTCGTAAACATTTCAATTTCCCTAAGGTTTACAAGTATTTGGCAACACGAGTTACCAGTGTAATAATTAAGCCACAAACTCTTCTTGACTCACAGCTGTCGGGTGCGGGCGGCGTGCTCAATACAGCCATATTTCCTTATTATGTCATATTTTTTCCTCGCTCTTACTAAATTATAATAAAAATTTACGGTTACTGCGAATACTGCTATCCAAGAACATGTTTTGATGGCGTTCCGCCTTCCCCTTTGTTTATAAAGTAAAGTAACATAAATAAAAATGGCTGCTAAGCTGGTTAAATTAAGCTCCTAGCTTTAATATTATATTTACTTTATAAGTAATTTTACACTTAATTGCGGTGTTTGATTACCATTACAAAGTAACACATCTTTACCAAAATTTTATATCTCTAACTCTCGAATATGGGTAGGTACCTACAGTTAAAGGCACACACGGTGACACCTCAAGCTAGATTATTTGACCTTTTTACCGTTCTTATGGGGCGCGCAATATAAAATTCAAGTGTCGAACATGACTTGTCGCTGTGTGTACATTGTACAGCTCGACAAACTGATCGTACAACATACTTTGTCCTACAATCTGCATACTATAGAAAACTAGACAGGGCCATCTAGTCGCAAATTAAGCAAGGCTTGTAGGTACAGTTAACAGCGAATCACGTTTAACATTCGAATTTCTATTGTATTTCTTATTACGAACGGTACAAATATCAAAGTGTCAAGCTTGACATGTACTTAAATGTACCATGGGTATGTGTGTTAATGTGTTACCAGAAAACTGATACACTTACTTAGGTACTAATTTTGTGTAAATATCTAGAAAAACAGGCATGGTTATACACACCTTTAGTGTTAAATCTTTGCTTGTTACTCACCTAACCACGGGGACCACCAACCACCACCTAACCTCATCAGAGTTTTATGCGGCCATCGCTGGATTCACTGTCTCCCTCTCCCTATCCCGAAGATAAAAGCACAATGAAAAACAATTTTTAAACTCGAATATATGGTATCGACTCGAACATATACACATATGGTTATACACAATTCCATTTTGTACGCGGGCGAGAATATCGAGGCACAGGCAGGTCTTCGTTGTCACCATCTGAGCTCCGCGTGCGTAGCATAGATACTCTGAACATGTCACCTTTTTATAATCTATTATATTATAGTATGTTATATTATATATATTACGTTATTTATGTTTATGATAAATAAATAATCAATAATGATCATTATAATTGAACTATGTAATATGTAAATGTATTCAAGAGGCATGCGACTTTTAACCACAAGGCCCGCTTATAGGAAGACGGTTCGTCGAATGACTAATAAGTGCCGTAGCCTATCTATCCTTACAAATACGCTTGCAATACCAAGATTAAAAGTCGCGCATTGCCGACCAAGTCTAAACTTACCGGGCGAGGTATACTCCGACTGTAATTCAGGCTTATATCTGTTTAAAAATTTTAAATGTATGTATAAATATTTCAACTTGTATGACCGAATTTCTCTGTGATAGAACGTGATCCACAGGTTTCTCAAAAGCAAAAAATCTACATAAACCATCGAAACATATAAATAATTCTATTAATGTTGTATTTTTGCTATATTGTTTCAAATAATAAAAAACCACGTTAATAAGATCGTTCGTCCGGCTCTCACAGTCTCATCTTTTGAACCGTAATAGTTATTTTTCACAGTTTTTTTTATTACTATAGTAATCGCTCTGAAACATGCAAGCATACGGCCCACCTGATGTAAAACGGTTGCCGTAGCCTATGAACACTTTCAATACATTAAGTATCATTCGCGCGATGCCATCTCTGCTGTTGACATAGCAATTCCTTCAAAGCTTACTGGTGACTTCGCTCAAACGCAGGTATACAACAATCTTCAAGTTGTTATTTGGCTGTGGTTTTCCTTGAGGTGGTGGTACTTCCCCAGACGGGTTGTTTTAATGCGCCCTACCTTTCTTATAACGAAATATAGCTAAAAAGTAAAGGTGATACAAGAAACTATTAATAAAACTGTAATAGCTGTAACTGTTAACATAATTATTTAGAATTACAATATAGATCTATACTTTTTCATAAATGTCACTTATTGTCTTTTTAAGCATTGTTTGTTTATTTTGTCATACGAATAAATAAATAAAAAACATGTCTTTTCAGAGTATCCGTACGTGGTACAGCTAATAGCAGATCACGCTTAACACTCGAAGTGCTATTGTAACTCTTATCAAAGAGTAAAACTTGAGCTACACTTAGCTGTACATAGCCTTAGTGTCCGGCTCCTACTTATTTTTAGGGTTCCGTACCCAAAGGGTAAAACGGAACCCTATTACTGAGGCTCCGCTGTCCGTCCGTCCGTCCGTCCGTCTGTCACCAGGCTGTATTTCATGAACCGTCATAGTCAGACAGTTGAAATTTTCACAGATGATGTATTTCTATTGCCGCTATAACAACAAATACTAAAAATAAAATAAAATAAATATTTCAGGGGGCTCCCATACAACAAACGTGATTTTTTACCGTTTTTATTGATAATGGTACGGAACCCTTCGTGCGCGAGTCCGACTCGCACTTGGCAGATTTTTTTTTTGCTGTTTTTATAGATAATGGTACGGAACCCTTCGTGCGCGAGTCCGACTTGCACTTGGCTGATTTTTTGTTATTGGCGGTGGTAGATGCCAATGAGGCTCAAAAAAACATCAAAACCAACAAACAAAGTGAAAACATCAAGTTTTCACTTTCGTAATAAATTAATGACGTTAATTAATTTAATTAATTAATTTTAATTACTAGTTACGTCCTTGAGAAAGACAAACTCTTTGTTATACAATGTCAATAACGAGTGACACATAAAGTTGGACTCAAATTTTGGTTTATAAACGGATTGTATTTAATTGGTCAACGTATCAAACCTAACCTATCCTAAATATACTATGTTCACATCTAAAAATACTGAAACGTACGTCAAATCAGTATTCTGATGTATTTCAATATTTTAGATGACCAGTTAGTATTTATTATATTCCTTTATAAACGTACACACGTGGTTGTTACCTTACATGTGACAGGACTTCTTCCGGCGCTTTTGACGAGTGACATTGTTCTTATATTTGAAATTTATACAATTCAGTGTAAAATTAGTTTCATGTGACAATTTCGATAGTGTTTTGTAACATAAGTGCTAGTGCAATTATACAATAATGAAAAAACTCAAATATAACACGTTTATGCACTTTTTGGAAGACATGAATAAGTTCATCAAGAAACCTTGTAAAATTCTTTTTGGTCTGGTTGATTGGGTCGAAGTACCCTTCCCAAGTATTTTTTGAGCACAGTTCCTGAAGCTGGAACATAGAATTAAGATTTTCAAATGGTTCTAAACTGATGACGTGGCTGTATGAGCTAGATCCCTTTGCTTTTCTTCTCGGGGATAAAAAGATCCAAAAAAAAAATTACGTGACAGTTTCATATTTTTTTGTACATGATTTTGTTACAATTTTTGAATTCGTAATTTTGAAATTATGACATACCTAAGTGTATATAAATCTATTTAAATTTCAAGTGAATGTAGAAAGCCCAAAACAGTAATTGTTTTTTAAGTAAAACTTCTTGACGCACGCTTGACTTGGGGAGTAGGGTTGTCAACATTTCTTCGGCGAAATATAGTATTTTTCAAATTAAGATATAAAAAATATAGTACCAACACTTCTAAAAAATATAGTATTTTATGGAAAAATGAAAAATAGACAATAATATATTTGTTACTTATTTATTTTTATAAAAACTATATTCTTTTGCACTTTTTGCATTTTTAGGGTTCCGTACCCAAAGGGTAAAACGGAACCCTATTACTGAGGCTCCGCTGTCCGTCCGTCCGTCCGTCTGTCACCAGGCTGTATCTCATGAACCGTGATAGTTAGACAGTTGACATTTTCACAGATGATGTATTTCTGTTGCCGCTATAACAACAAATACTAAAAATAGAATATAATAAATATTTAAGGGGGCTCCAATACAACAACGTGATTTTTTGCTCATTTTTGCTCGATATTGATAACGGCAACAGGTAGACGCTTGAAATATTCACAGAATATTTAGTTATATATTCACTTTAAGAATAAATATTTAAATTAAAATAAAACAAATATTTAATTGCGGCTCCCATACAACAAACGTGATTTATTTTGCCGTTTTTATAGATAATGGTACGGAACCCTTCGTGTACGAGTCCGACTCGCACTTGGCCGATTTTTTAACAATGTTTTGTCTAAAATAAAAGTGTCATATGCTTTATTACTTCTATTTTTAGATTAATGTAAATCAAAAGCTCATTTTCAGGGTTCCGTACCCAAAGGGTAAAACGGAACCCTATTACTGACACTTCGCTGTCCGTCCGTCCGTCTGTCACCAGGCTGTATCTCACGAACCGTGATAGTTAAACAGTTATAATTTTCATAGATGATGTATTTCTGTTGCCGCTATAATAACAAATACTAAAAAATAGAATAACATAAATATTTAAGGGCAGGAGCAAAAAAAAAACACGTTTGTTGTATGGGAGCCCCCCTTAAATAGTGGTACGGAACCCTTCGTGCGCGAGTCCGACTCGCACTTGGCCGATTTTTTATTAATGAAATATTACGAGTAATTCTGTATCTTTCTTCCCGCCATTTCGAATTCATAAGCGAAAATGTCTTTTCTGTAAATGCTGAATAGAGAGCAGGAATGACATCTGACATAATCTGACATAATCTGCAAAAAGGACACAAGGAAGTATAAAACATCTTAAGTACCACCACCACCCATCATGCAAATCAAATCAGGAGACAATTTTATTAAATAAAAACAAAACAACAAACAAGAGAAGATATCTAACATAACATAACCTAAAATAACTCACCTGGCCAATGCCACTTTCCACGATAGAAAATGTTATATTACATGGTTTACATTATACATTGTAGATATTTTGGGGATCTTTAGTAATCCAGTCATGCCGTCTTTCCCACTCAGGTTTATATTTTTGGAGTCTTTTATTGTATTTTTCGCTTTTTAATCGGTATTAGCGGCACATTTGAACTTGACACACTTTCGTCATCAGTACCACTTTCTTCCATTACAATTTTTTTTATTTAGGACCTCAACTTCTCAAAGGAAAGAACACAATCTAATTGAAAATAATTACCAAAGTCCCAATATAAAAATAAAACAGACCAAATAAATTATTTCGATGTTGTCAATTTGATATTGACAACTTCGGAATCAAAAGATACGTTCGGATTTCGGAAACATGCACGCCTCACTCAAAAGTTAATGTAAAAGCGCGTTCATAAATTTAAAAAATAAGGATTTGTTTGTTAGATTTCGATGTTGAAAATATAGTATTTTTGCGTACTATATATTACTTCAATAGTATATAGTACGCAGACCCGAAATATAATACAATACTATATATTATAGTACGGTTGGCAACCCTATTGGGGAGTAAGTTGGTGAATGCGTGACGAGAGCGTTACGAAAAGTGTGATCGGGCGAGGCGAACGGAAGTTGAGAGGAGATATAAGTTAGTGAAGATAGAAAGAGAGAGAGTTACGTTTCATATATTACTGTAGGGGCATGAGAGAGAGGTGCGAGCACACATTTTCTTTCTCTCTTTCACTTATAGCGAGTTAAGTTTCGTATATGTAAGACACAGTGCAGCCCTATTGTCTGTATCACACTATGGAGCTAAAGAAGTTTTACTTCAGTCGTATGGTCTAAAATACACTCGTTTTTTTATTTTAACAACATCGTTAAGAATGCAAGCATACGGTCCACCTGATGTGAAATGCTTACCGTAGGTGGCGTGTGAACGCTTGCAATACAATAGCATCGCTCGCGCGCTGTTGCACTTGCTTTTACTACAACTTCTTAGGTGCTTGCTGGTAACCTCACTCACTCGCAGGAACCTAACATTCCTGTATGGAGTTGATATTTGACTGTGGTTTTCTGTAAGGTTGAAGAACTTTACCTAAACCTACCCTAAACAGATATGTTCATACACACAAATGCCTGTGTGTGAATCGAACCTACGAGCCTTGGTGTTAAACCGTTGTTAACCACTCCGCCTCCGGCTTCTCCAAAATGTCTGATGTTATAATGCTTATATTGTAATAACGTTAAAATGTTATAAGGGTCAACCTCTATAAGTCCTACAGACAGTGCGTCTTCCACATAAAAGACCTCCCAGTGAGCTAGTTGTTTGTTAATCAAAATATGAAGCCTGTCCATTACTGCGAGTCAGGTGCCTGTTCTATAATCCATGGATACATCACCGCTTAGCGGTTTGTATTGCATAAACCTTAAACCACGGGATGCTCTAGGGAAACTACCTAACGCAAACGACTACCTTACTCAAACACTTTGTAAAGCATTTGCCGTAGAATTCTCAACTGTATTTCTGCTGAGTATAAAATACGGGAAGATTTTCTAATTGTACGATATAAGTTAGTTGCAGCGGTGTTCAGAATGCATTTGGCGCAGGTGGTTGTTCTCCCCTCTGAGTTAACTTGTAAGATGTAAATAAGTGAAGGTGTAATAGATTTAATAATAAGAAGTGGTCCTGAGTTATGATAATATTTTTCGTATTGTTCATATCAACTAAAAAGAAAATAATAATTGCTTATTGATCACTATATCATAGATTTGCATGCATATACGGTAAATATTTAATAAAATACGTTCATGAATTTTTTGTCATTCAATTTTAAAAATACCATGGCTACTGCTTCCTTTCAAGCGGGTCGTACGCTATTTTGCCGCTTTCGTGGTATTTAAAAAATGAAAGTAACCATAGAACAGAATCAAACTGACGAGTATTCTATTGTACTAATCGATGGAGTCTACTAATACTATATCGCATACAATTTTTGCTGACAATGAATGAAGAAAAGCCGTCAATTAAATCAATAGCACGGCAAACCAGTTCAGTACCTTTTACCTGTTTGACAACCGATTATGTTCCTTTGTTTAGTGGCTATTAGATGAATCTATTTGACAAACAGGAAAAAGGTACTGAATTGATTTGCCTTATGGACTTCTTTTGTTTAGTAGCTATAGACTCATCTATAGCTATTAAACAAAAAAGATAATCGGTTGACAAACAGGAAAAGGTGCTGAACTAATTTCCCATGCCATTCATTTATTTGACGGCTTTTCTTCTTTCATTGTCAGCAAACATTGTATGTGATCTGATGTAATATAGTATTAGTAGACTCCACTTTAGCGCTATTTACAAAAAAATAGGAAACAATAAAACAATTTGTAAACATGCAAATTCATAATGTTTCACGATGATTACTTCGACCATAGGGACGAATACCTATTATAGGCAGTCCATGTGACGCATGATTCATGTAACTACATGTAACTATGAAGATGTTGGCGAATCAGTCACGTGACGTCTCCTTTACTTACCTACATCACGACCATCACTATCGCGTCTACACAATATTATTACTATTATATTTATATCGATACTTCGGAATACTGATAATAAAGGAATACTGAATGACTATTGCAACTCATCTGTGGATGCAGTACATCTACCACATTTGCTACCGAGTTGCTTATGTTTGACGTATTGTTTCCATCTTATGTCGAAGGCTGCTGATAGCTCCCACATGATTTGAGATAAATTCCACTATGACTTAACGCTGTTGAATGTTTGAAGGAGATGATCATGTTCATAACATAAAATTTCCATGTTATCACTGCCATACGTAACACTTTTATTTAAATATTTAAAAATATTTCGTCATCATCATCAATTAGCCCGAATCTATTCACTACTAGACACTAGAACTATTCTAATCCCTTCTACTAAGTACAATGATCCGCTATCCGCATCCAAATATGTTAGCGCCATCCTTCCAGATCTTCTGTCCATACTGAGAGAGCAGGAACGCGCCGTCTTCCCACACACGGCAACCCTTTTCTCACCTATCTGTCACAACTAAATCTGCAGATGTGACAGCCCTAGTGCCACTTCAGCTTGTTAACTCTAAGCTAAGTTCGCAAATATATTTCTACGTTCAATTAGTTTTCTCCATATTTTGCCCCATGAAGAAACCCTAAGCATAGATTGAGCAGTGGCAGAACCACTCTATTAACCGACTAGTTAAGTAGTAACAGACTACTCGTACTCCTATAATGAGTAAATTTAAATTACGGAAAGAGGGAGACTTAAGATGAATGAAAACAAGGGAATGAATGCTACCTGCATGCCTGTCCCTGTCTGGCTTTTTATCCTTTTTCTTCAGAAAGAATAAATATCATACACAGAATCGACAGATTCCGATGAAAAAACAGGAGAGCCTATATCCAGGATATGTATTCAAACTGTAACAAAATATATTCGTTCAACTAATTGAACATTGACTGTTAATATATTTAATTTTAAATTATTTGAACGTCGCTCACCCGTCATGTCTGATGTCGAAATTTGGTTCTTGAGTGGAACATCTTGTAGGGTGACCAAGCGATGTGCTCAGGATATAAACCGCTTTGATTTTTGCTAATCCACGCAATGATATACACTAATTTATCATATCAACCGGGTATTAGGAGTTACCCTATACAAAAATGATTTATGCCAGTAACAAAATCGGTTCAGAAATTGGCGAAGACACATAAAAGCTGTTTTAAAATCTTTTTGAAGTCGGCTAAAAAGTTAAATAATACAATTCCGATCACCAGTCGTAAATAATCTTCGTTCTATAAACGCCTGGGTTCCAAAAAAATTGTGCCTCTATTATCTTTTTTCTTAATATCTACAAACTACACATCGATGCTAATTAATATGTGAGAGTTAGCTTCCAACGCAATTTGAAGGCGATCAATGGTCAATGTTTTTATTAACAATAAATAGGCATTGAATGTCGGATAACGTGACAAAATTTTGAAGTATTGTTTGGACGTACGCTGCATATACAATGTATTACACTTGTTATTGGAATACTTTAATGCCATGGGAAAAATCAAATGCACCGTACTTGTTCTACAATCGAGGTTCCAGCTATCGGCAAGAATGTCTATTTCACACATTACAACTAAAATGTACATTATATGTGACAATTTTACTACAGAAACTTATCTGTCCCGTGCACTGTCAAATTAAGGAATGCACTCACTGTCGGGGCTTTCTCAGGAGATTATATAGCCACATGATTCTTTAATAAGGGGCATGATTATGTTTTTAGAGGATGCGCGAATGATGCCCTAGTAATGCATGCACCCGTATGCTGCTATCTAATTGTCATAATCCTAGTAATATAAGAAAATTTCATGGTATTGTAGGAAGTTAAATATTTCGCCATATGTGAAGCAGCTGTATCTAAGAACGTTTAGAAAATAAATGAGCTACTGATATTCTTAAAGAAATGTTTATATTAAAAAGAAATATAAGAATTAGAGTTATAAGTAGAATAAAAAATACCGATATTCACACTAGTGTGTAATAAAATCCGGATATTCGATAGGAAGGATCTAATAATACTACTAACTCCATCTACGATCATGAGATGAATAATCGGCTCGGACTTTTTTTAATACGACGTCGGGAGGCATACAAGCATACGGCCTACCTGATGTAAAGCAGTTACCGTAGCCTGCTTGTAATAATTAAGTATCACTTGCACGATGCCTCCTCTGCTGCTTACACAGCAACTCCTTAGGAGTTTACTGGTGACCTCACTCACACACAGGAATACAATAACCCTCTAGGGAGTTGTTATTTGGCTACGGTTTTCTGTGAGGTGGAGTACGTCCCCAGACGGGCTGCTTTGATGTACCGTACCTCACTTAAAACATCCAGATCAAGACAAACAGACATGTTCATGCACACAAATTGTTTGTCTTGTGTGGGAATTGAACCCACGAGCGTAGGTGTCAAAGTCGCGAATAAATTATGATCATTAACGAATGTAATAATTAAATATATCGTAAAATAATTTTAATATAATTTTATATACATCCACGAGATATATGTTGATTCAGTGCTCTACATTTTGAAGGATTATGTCCACATTTAATGTAAGGCCATATATTGTATGACCTTGTTATGTCTTAGTATAGATACTCTTTCACGCCAAGTCCCTTGCGGGGTAGGCAGAGAGAACCGAGCGCCATAGGACGCGGTCCTTACATATTTCACTCGCTTCTGTGACATTCATAGCCTTTTTCATGCACGCTCACCGGTTCCTGGGGCTCCTGACATCACCTTCTGATAAAACACGACCAATTTGGTCATGGTAGGTTAGTCTCGGTCTTCCTCGGCTCCTACATCCTTCCACTTTTGCATTGTATATCTGTTTCGTCATTAATAATAATTATAGATAATTATTATACTAATTACCTATGCACAGATAATTCCGAAAAAGAATACGATTTTCGTTGCCATTTAAAAAATAATTATCAAAATCGGTAAGGGAAACGTGAAAACTAAACAAAAATAAACAACAATACTATTTCGTTTTTAAAGTCATGTTTACGACTCAACGTAATTTTATATATTTGAAAAATGGTATCCGTTACTTAAGATAAACCAAGGTGGCTTCTTTCCATCAAGCTATATAATAAGTTTATTTAATTAAATTGCCTACAATATGATTCACTTTGTTGTTGAATTTTATTTTGAAATAAGTGACAATAATAATATGCATTATATATATATTTAGTAAAAAATCCGAACATGAACCGCGCAATGCAGTCACACTAGCACTCGGACGAGCAGAGTTGGGCTGACGTGAAGTGATTACCGGCTTGTTTATTTTGTTATTATTATTGTTTTTTTATCTAAACACGATCGTGATTATCGGATGGAAGTGCTCGAGACGTCGACACAACTTACATGACTGAGTTTGTTACGTTACATTTTATATTGGACATCGCTTCTCTGAGCATTAAATTGCTCACACGCGGCAGGCATTAAAAGATTAGAGTATAGAACTTATCTATGACAGAATATATATGTAATATAGGCAGTCAGCTAATTTAAAAAAATCACGTCTTTGTATAAATTTAACCGGAATATTCTGTCATTAAGGGATTGTAGTCCGAAAATTCATGTAGATCCGCCATTAATTTCATAGATTAAGTTTGCAATTAATTGCATTCGTGCCAGTACACATTGACACTGCTGTAGTCAATTAGAAGAAAAAGAAATTACAAACTATATTTTTAATCACGATCGAGCATACACGAAAAGAGCTATGAATGTTAAAGTAGCGTGCACAGTGTGTAACTTGCAAATAACCTCTGGAGAAGCAGTGAGACCGATGTTGCATAGTAACTCAATTCACCGCTACGGGTCGGGGGGTTAAGTAGAAGGGGAGCTGTTATTGGCTAGTTCACGGATCGACATCGCGGCATTTACCGGTGTATTGGTTAAAATATGAAATATCGAGTTGCAGAGATATTTAGGCGCTAAAACACAACATTTTAGTTGGTGCATGATGCCTTAGTGCGCGGCCAAGTGGTATACTGGTGGGTAATTGGTATTCGGTGTGTAAGGAACGAGTATTTTTTTTTATTATTTATTAAGAACAATTGTACATTGATGATAGAGTCAAGCTTATTTTAACTAATAGAAAGAAACCAACACTGATATCCGCAAAATAAAGTATAAGAAATAATGGTCTCAAATTTAATACGACTGAGATAAATTGTAAAAAGAAATGAGCACTCATCAAATACTAGTAATTAGTATAAAACTTTCCACGCACAAAATTTTATATGCTACGATATTGAGATGACATACTCGTATTAATATTATTTTTTATCAGCTTCTCAATGACGCATGCCTTAATTTATTGGGTGACAGTTGAATATGAACTAATATAAAATTAGCATTATACAGTTTCGTAATACGATGCAGCGGCGGTCATTCACCGGCGTTAGTTTTTGAGAGTTTTTGGCGTGAACAGACTACTATTACAAGGAAATTTTATTATAATTATTTTTTTGCTGGGGGCAGCTCACTATTTAAATTATAGTTATCTGGGATTAAAAATTTATTTAAACTGCTGAGGAGACATACTAACCAACATAACTTACAAAACGAACTTAAGCATTGCAGGCTATATTTGTAAAATTTATAACAAACTATCTCGTGCATTTAAATTAAAACATTTAAACAATGGCTAACTATGTATACAAATGCTTCTCCAGGTCTTTACTCTTTATCGCTTTGTGATAATTACCACACATTTTACGTTTAAAAAGGCCGCCTAATGCCAAGACGTATCACGTACCCATGTCATTACAAGAACAAGGTAAAGGTTGGCAGCGGCCTGTGTTTGATGCGCATAAGACTGGCACACGAGCAACTCGAAATAAAATAACATTTGACCCGAACACGGAGGAAGATTGAGGGGAGGCAGGGGTCACGTTTGTCATGTTCATACTCGAGGGGCGTGGGGTTTTGACACGATTTTGAGGGATATTGTGGATAAATGTTTCCTGTTGTAATTAGTGAGTCATGTTCATTGTATTGATATAATCTGAAGCAGAGGGGATTTTTGTATGGTAAATAAATTCACAATTTGAAAGCAAACGTAGTTCTGGCAATATTTAATAGAGATCCATGATAATCTTGGAACGATTACAATGATACAGTTTTTCAATTATAATTCCTACATTATTGTTTATGATTTCACATACTTTTAGCACATTATGATGGAATATCTGGTCATTTTGTTTATCACGTATTTTAAATAAAGTTCCTGGCGTCCGATCTTCGCTTGGCGTTTTCATGTTTATTATGTGAAATCGCGTTATTTTTTGTTCAGGAAAGACACCTATGTAAATAAACTTTAAAAGCAAAACTTTATATATATAATAAAATGAACCAAAGCCTTTGGAGCCGTTTTAGAGATACACGAAATATATTTATATGTCATATATTACGGTAGGGGAAAAAATTGTGACGATTCCAAACAAATGTAGCCATTTTTACGGAATAAAAAGATTTTGACTTTGACTATTATTGAACACGTTTTTATTGAAAATCCTTGATCATTTTCATTAAAAACCACGAAAAAAGTAAAAACGGTGTATCAATTGATAATACAAGATCTCTTCTTCAATAAAAAATATGTTAAAAGTGGATTTGTTAACAAAATTATCAGCATTATGATTACCTTTTACCGTTACAAACTTATAAATAGGCCTATTGGCACAGTAAACTTAGAAGCTTTAGCTTATAAGTCTACTGTGCCAATAGTGCCTTTTTCTTTTTTTAGCGTTATACTGTTCCCTAATCCATTAGGATTGGCAGGGTACGCTATCTGAGTCTAAGAATTTGGCGAAGATATTGATTTTTAACTGGAGCGACTGTCATTAGATTTCCACAACCCATAAGGAAAACCATATCCTTTCTTAGGTAAGGTCGCACACCTTTCGAAATATAATACAATTTTTTAGACGTGCAGTTTTCCTCACGATGATTTCCTTCCCGAGAATACGAATTTAGTAATACATGCTAGGATTCGAACTGGGGACCGGTTCTTTATCCACTGGCCTATCATATTATCACGGCCTATCATATTATACACCCGGTATAGTGTAGATGTATACATATTGAGTCAATTTTATTTATTGTTTGAAATAGTACCGAGTTGGAGACGGCACGCCATTCAGTGGCTAAGGAAAACGTTGCACATTTCCTTAACATTTCGTGTGGAGAAAATTGAATTTCGCGAGGTGGGTGCACGTACGACGTACAAACGTACGCAAAATTGGATGCATATCAATAGGGGTTTCAATATCTGTGTCACAATGTTTGTTTGATTTTTGTCAGGACTACCGATCACGTGATATGTCGTATCGGTTTTATTAACTTTCAGTGCCCACGTAGAAAAAGTGCATATCTCCTAAAAGTCACAAGTACGTTCAATGTAATATGATTGTGACACTGTATTTTGACAGATGATTATAATGGTAGGACAATAGAATATATCGAATATATATATAATATTGGAATATATCGAAGGACAATCTGAAAAAAACACTTGCATTCTTTAGCTTATTTCTTCGTCGACAATGATCCATATTACATACTAGCAGAAGCCCGCGGCTTATTTATATTACATAAAAAATGCGTAAATGACTACGCATTTTTTATGTAATATAAATAAAATATGTTACAAAAAATACGTATTCCATGAAAATATGAAAATAATCAAAATGAAATTGCCCCGAAGGGGAAGATATTTCCCCCTAATTTTAAGTTTTTCATTTTTTACGCAGGAACCCTAAATATTTACAGGATAAAAAGTACCCTATATTCTGCTCTGAACAGTCCTCTACCTACCAGTGAAAGTCCCGTTAAAATCGGTTCAGCCATTTCGAAGATTAGCCCGGACAAACAAACAGACAGACAAAAAAGTTAAAAATGCGTATTTAGCCTTTGGTAATGTGAAAATAATAATATGAGCTTAAGACAAAGGCTTTATTTTGAAATCACAGACAGACACTTCAATTTTATTTATATGTATAGATAAATATATGCTCCCGTAGAAACACCCTAAGAGAAAACGATAAGAAAATAATAATTATAAGGTAACTAGATGCTTATAGGGACCCGATGGCAAAATAAATGATTTCATTACAATTCCTACTATTTGCGATTTTATATCAGTATCGATTTACGTAAGGGGCAGAGGGAGCGTGTATTTGTTTGCTACCCGACCTAATATACAAATAACGTTGAAAATATTATTTGACTGCAGCCATCTAAGACCTAAAAAACATAAATTAAAAATTTTAAAAACCCATGACGGAAAATTGTTATATGAAAAAAACTTCAAATAAAACATTTCAAAATCCCACGACATTAAAGCGTAATGTGATTCTTAAAAAATTTAGTACACGACGAAACAGCCAGAAGGAAAACATAGTATATGAAATATATTTCTCCAAAAACAGTTAGATATAATTCTCATTAATAAAGTTAATAAATGAAAAATATTGATAATTACACTATCACAATAACTATTATATAGAATATTATTAACAGCTGTCGTGCATAACCAATGTCGTAAACTGTACATATTAAGTAGCATGTTAATGTACAACAAAAAAAAATCTATATCGGTTCAGTAGTTTTCGAGAAAAATGGTAACATATTTGTTTAACGGTAAGAGGTATTTGTTTGTGTGTCAAACAAATACCTCTTACCTCAAACGTATATACCGCCTCCGTGACGGGTAAAAATAAACATATTCATTCACGAACATTGTTTTTTATTATAATCAACATTATAGCTGCGCTCTACAGTATTGTGTTGTTAGTTAGTTATGTACTTTTAAATATCAAGAGTTAAAAGAAGGATAAAGTTTCGATAGTCTGGTTCGATTTCATACAGAATGACTGAAATTATTGGCCATATGAGCCATATAAGTTTGGTGCCTCTCTCTGACTGTCATATGTTCCTATCCGTACATATGGCTCGCAAAAAGGTGAACGGAATTTCTGTTTATGCTAGTTCGACAAAGTTATCGTTGATCTAACGGCCGAGCTGTTTGATGGATCTTTGTTCACGGTACCTTCATAGAAACCTGGCCTGAAGATAAAAATACTTACAACTTGTCGACCACTAGAAGATAGATGGGGATAAATGGATCACTGTTATCTTTAGAGCAAAAACCAAGATCAGCTGCATGTGGTGCATCCCGTAAAGCAACAAATCAAGGATCTGGCGAAAAAGAGTTAGGGTGCATCAAATAGCTCGACTGGGAAAGTGCCATCTCATAGGAGACCACATCAACGTAACAATTCTCTGGGGTATTTTTGTGTTCCTTGTTACCAGCCAGCTCCCGTGAAATTTTTGTGTTCATAGGTACATTGTTCCATTGATACTTTTTAGGGTTCCGTACCCAAAGGGTAAAACGGAACCCTATTACTGAGACTCCGCTGTCCGTCCGCCCGTCCGTCTGTCACCAGGCTGTATCTCACGAACCGTGATAGTTAGACAGTTGAAATTTTGACAGATGATGTATTTCTGTTGCCGCTATAACAACAAATACTAAAAAAATGGAATAGAATATATATATTTAAGGGGGCTCCCATACAATAAACGTGATTTCTTTTGCTCGTTTTTGCTCGATATTGATTACGGCAACAGGTAGACGCTTGAAATATTCACAGAGTATTTAGTTATATATTCACTTTAAGAATAAATAATTAATTTAAAATAAAACATATATTTAAGGGAGCTCCAATACAACAAACGTGATTTTTTTGTCGTTTTTATAGATAATGGTACGGAACCCTTCTTGCGCGAGTCCGACTCGCACTTGGCCGATTTTTTTTATACATCGTCGGGAGGCGTACAAGCATACCACCTGATGTAAAGTGGTTACCGTACCCTATGAACGCTTGTGATACACAAATCACTCGCGCGATGCAACCTCTGCTGCTAACACAGCAACTCCTTGATAGTTTACTGGTGACTTCACTCACACAACAACCCTCCAGGGAGTTTGTTATTTGGCTACGGTTTTCTGTGAGGTGGAAGTACTTCCGCAGTCGGGCTGCTTATTTTATTTATTATATATTATACTTTACATATTAGATCCGTACCTCTGCGTACCTGGCTTTCTATCTGGATTGTTAAGGTCTGACGGCAGTGGCCCCATTTAAAAATCAATATATATCGGACATATATATATATATATATATATATTGGACACGAGATAACGCTAAGATCTCATTGGAATACCGCAGTATTCCATAAGCGTAAAAGCATAAGCGTACTTTTTATGTACTATGCCGGTTGGCTCTCTTTGTGTCAGCGGCCAAACAATACAAACAGATATTAAGTACTGTCGAATTTCAGAATAAAATAAATGTATACGTATTGATTCATACACTTTTATTTTATTACAACGCAGAAAATGCGTAACAAATTAATTTACGACCTGTCTGTGAGGCGTTTACCTTTAGCCTGCCTAACTTAGAGGCTTGTGAGTTTTTGTAAGTCTTTTTAGGGTTCCGTACCCAAAGGGTAAAACGGAACCCTATTACTGAGGCTCCGCTGTTCGTCCGTCCGTCCGTCCGTCTGTCACCAGGCTGTATCTCTTGAACCGTGATAGTTAGACAGTTGAAATTTTAACAGATGATGTATTTCTGTTGCCGCTATAACAACAAATACTAAAAATAGAATAAAATAAATATTTAAGAGGGCTCCCATACAACAAACGTGATTTTTTTGCCGTTTTTAGGGTTCCGTAACCAAAGGGTAAAACGGAACCCTATTACTGAGGCTCCGCTGTCCGTCCGTCCGTCCGTCCGTCTGTCACCAGGCTGTATCTCATGAACTGTGATAGTTAGATAGTTGAAATTTTCACAGATGATGTATTTCTGTTGCCGCTATAACAACAAATACTAAAAAATCGGCCAAGTGCGAGTCGGACTCGCGCACGAAGGGTTCCGTACCATTATCTACAAAAACGGCAAAAAAAATCACGTTTGTTGTATGGGAGCCCCCTTAAATATTTATTTTATTCTATTTTTTAGTATTTGTTGTTATAGCGGCAAAAGAAATACATCATCTGTGAAAATTTCAACTCTCTAACTATCACGGTTCATGAGATACAGCCTGGTGACAGACGGACGGACGGACGGACGGACGGACGGACGGACGGACGGACAGCGGAGCCTCCGTAATAGGGTTCCGTTTTACCCTTTGGGTACGGAACCCTAAAAATAGAATATAATAAATATTTAAGCGGGCTCCCATACAACAAACGTGATTTTTTTGCCGTTTTTATAGATAGTGGTACGGAACCCTTTGTGCGCGAGTCCGACTCGCACTTGGCCGATTTTTTATAGATTAAGGTACGGAACCCTTCATGCGCGAGTTCGACTCGCACTTGGCCGATTTTTTCTACCACTGAGGCGGCGATTAAGCACATGGTCTGCCCAATGGTGATGCTGCATGCTTATAGCTAACTGTTAAGTACAGGTACGTCTTGACTGCGCATGAAGTCACCCTGCACTCACAAAAATGGAGTTTTAGCATATTCGATCGATGATTGATTCCAGCGATTCGAGCCTACTGACCAATGGGTGGATATTTAAATTAATAAGCTGATAAGTGTCGCGATGTTGATCCGCGAACTAGCCAATAAGAGCAGCGTATTCTACTTTGCCCTCCGACCCGTAGAGGTAAATTGAGTTAATACGTAATATCAGTCTCATCGTCTTTCCATAGGTTAAAAAAGATAAAAGATAAAAATTCTTTATTTACCATTGGCACAGATTACTTAATAGTTACTTGGGCCCTCGCGGGCACTTAGACACGTCTTACATTTTTTGAAATATAATCTTATTATATCTTATGTAATTCTCTTACTCGTATTTTACTTTTTCCTTTTTTTTAATCTACTGGTATTTCGCAAATGACCATTGTCGAAGAAGAAATGCCGAAAGAAACTTGCCAATATAGGTCTCTTTTAAAATTGACAATTAGATATTACAAAAAAAGAATATTTACAGAAGCATATTGGTACAATAATGATATCAAATGGTAAAATTAAAGATTATTAAGGACAGATAGTCTGTGTTGAATTATTTCCCGACATCTTTGTCAATTATACATTCATCAATTCTATAATAAGCCCTTCTACAGTATTCTACAGAGTATTTTTAATATGCTTACATTGTCAGGAAAGGACAGAACTGTTTCAGGGAATTTATTATAAAATCGAATACAATTTACAAGAAAAGATTTACCTATTTTTAGTTACTTCCTTTAAAGTCCACGTTAATGGAAATTTCATATTAACATACTCAGAGACTTGATCAATTACTGCGGATCTGATAAGATCATTTAATATTTCAAGACTAGGACTTTCTAATACGGTGTGTACTACCTATATGTGTTAACCCCTCCATAGGTAATTACAACAACGTTTCCAACATGCCAGGTGCTATAAGGTTTATATTAATCTTAATGTAGTAAAGATGTCGGCTTATTTGAACTCCTGCTATGTTTATTTCCTATATTGAATTAGCATTGTATGAGATTTTTTTTCATGCAATTCGTGACCGCCCTAAGATATTTTTAACAGATAATCCAGAGAGAAGGTAGTTATTTAACGCGCGGTAAATTCACAAGACGCCTTTGTGCTATGCCGCCTTTTTGCTCAATCTTGTTAGCGAGTAGCAAAAAATTTCTCATAAATAATTAGACATTGTTTCACACACCCGTTCGGCTGCTTTGACTACGATCGAAATTATCTGCTCACTGATGGAGTGATGGCAGTAGAAATAGATATTCATAGATTTTTCTATACTAGTTATTACCCGTCGTTTTACACCTGATTTAACATAACAACTAGCATATATATTTTTTTATACTACGTCAGGAGGTATACAAGCATACGGCCCACCTAATGTAAAGCGGCTACCGTAGCCTATTAACGCTTGCGCTATATAATAAGTATCACTCGCGCGATGCCTCCTCTTCTGCTTACACAGCAACTCCTTGGGAGCTTATTGGTTACCTCACTCACACAGGAACACAACAACCCTCTAGGGAGTTGTTATTTGGCTGCGGTTTTGGCTGAGGTGGAGATACTTCCCCAGACGGGCTGCTTTGATGCGCTCCACCTCTCTTAAATCTACTAATTACTAATGAGTATAAGTAACGAGTCATCTCTTACACAATTTTATATAATGCGGGACTTAACGCGTAATTTAGGTAAAAATATTACCCGACGAGTCATATCTTAATAATTATATATTTACAATAAACGAGGCTTATCATGCTAAGTTATTTTATCTATAAATTAAGCTTATCTAATTATAGTTACGACAAGACGTACAATATTATCTTTAATACTAATATATAAAGCGGAAGAGATTCATTTTCTTCTTTTTTGTGAAAAAGGAGACCTTGATAAGACACCCCTCACCAAAGCATTACAGATACAGGAGGATGATGACCATGTTGTCCCTTTCCGACCACTTGAACAGTTTCTTGAATTGAATTATGTCCGTACACTTTGAATTATTTTGCTTGTTGTAGTGCTTTTCAATTATGGTTTTTTTTCATCAATAAACAGGATATTTCTGTGCCTTTCAGCTGCGTATCGGGACAGAAGGCGTTTTGATCGATCCACTCTTTTCAACTGTAGGGATTGATTTAAGGCATGTCTTGCATATCGAAGATAAGCTTCAGTTCAGTTCAGTTGTTTTATTATACGCGACAGGTTTCTAGCAGGAATCTTTAATTTCTCGCGATAAGATTTTTTGTTTCCTAATGGGGTTTCGGCGAATTCTGGCTTTAACAGCATTTGTAGTTCTTACAGCACGCGGTCACCCCGATCTTTTATGGTCTTCAACAAAAGAAGTGTTGGTATATCTGTCAATAATACGATATAACAACATACGGTTGATGCCAAGCTTTTGAAGTGTCTTGAATATAATCAACGGCACGGACCGGCAACGGAGGTATGGATACTCACTTTGTGCAAGGCAATCACTGCAATCCTATTTTTTAACATCCCATTCCATATTGTAATTTGATAATAAACACGAAAAAAATATGTTAAATGGCGGAAAATCGAAAGGAGCTTTTAACATAATAAACATGTTTCAAATTCAAAATAATTAAAGAGTTGAAAAAAGAAAAGTTTCTATTTTTAGTATAACAGTATTTACGGCCAGACTAGTTATAAGACGTATCAGTTTTCCTGTCTATCGATATTTCAATATCTTTAACAGATTCCTTTAACATTGTCCAAATCAATTTAGTCCCACATTATTCCTGTACTTAGCGACAGTTTGCTTAGATACCCGTATGAAGGTGAATCTTGAAAATAAAGGCCCCAAAATCATTAAATCGACTTCAGGCTTAAGTTGACTTTTGGGTTCCAAGACTGTACACCTCAGATCTGGATTAAAAAATCCTTCACAATACCTTAATAAATCTATAAATTTCACAAATAAGTACTATAGAAGGTATATTATTTGCAAAATATACTAAATTCATAGCATATACATTTTTTATCATAGCAGGTAAATTTTTATTTGCCTGCTTATTTCGCGCTAGTGTTATGATCTACTTGCATACCTGAAGCGGGCGCACTCTGCTGATTGCGAACGTACCATTTGCATCAGTCGTATTGGGTGTACACTGCTACAAGAAAATAAGTACCTAAACATTGCGCTGACAATCAGTCACATTTTTAAAAACAAATAGGTATATGATGTTATACCATATTCACTTGTGCTTGAAGCAAAACGTAAACAGACCATAAAAAAATATTTTAAGTGTCGATTTTATCATGAAATAAACATTCATCAAACTAAAAACATTTAGTAAAATGTATAATGTTACTTGCATATAAATAAATATTATAAAGTTACCAATAGAGTTGTGATAACAATTTCCGTCGTTTTTACACTAATAGGTACACACTTTTTACACTATACCTACGTACAAATTTTCTATGAAGATTCATAATTGTTGGCATTATTAAGACCTGTTATTGTAGTGAAGTTCAAAGCTTGAACGAATTATTATAGTTCCCAATCTAGATAAGCAGTTAACTTACATCGAAGTATGAATAAAAACTTTTGCATTTATCCGGATTACATATGCCATTTTTACTTTTGACACAGAGGTTGACGCTAGTGTTGCTGTTGCCGTTTATTGTCAGTTTTTCTTATTATTATTTTTTTATTAAAATTATTGTTTTTGTTAAGGTTTATCGTAGTAGTGTTACGTTTTCATAATCTGTTATTGTCGAGTTTCTGTGATGAGAAGCCTATTCCAATGGGTTCTACAAACAAAGATACCGTTATTAACATATTAAGGCATGTAGACACGACATAGCCTCTGTGTATCCATACAGAAGTTTGAAAACTTATGTTTTCTTTGTTTACGCTTTGTCTCATGACATAATGAGTGAATTTATAGATGTCTTGATAAATACCGTATTACTAACGTATCAAAGGAGTATCACAGGCTTGCTCGCTCGTAGGAACAGAACAACCTCCAGGGAGTTGTTAATTTGCAGTAGTATTCAGTAAGGCGAAGTTACATTTCCAGTTATGCTTAGGTATATAGCTAATCTATACATCTATACAGATAAATAAAATTGGAGTGTCTGTTTGTAATATTAAAATAACCGCTTTATACTAAATGCATATGGATGTATACACGGTACCTATACCAAAATGAATATTTTTATAATTTTTGTCTGTCTATCTGTTTATAACTGAACAATAACTTTTCTGTTAGATTCCGCGCGGACGAAGTCGCGGGCACAGCTAGTACTAAATATAGCTGTTCTTTTAAATGAATTTGCCTGAAACTCATTAGTTAGTTGGCTAGATAATAGTTTCTGGAAAGTTAAATAACGGTTATTATAAGAGAGCATTATATCTTCAAAATGAGATCGGTAGTGGTAAAAGTTCTATACATTTTGATTTAGATGCATTATAAGGATTGTAGTCAAAGTCGAGTCAAAACGAATTGTTTGGAGAAATCAAGGGAGCATTGATTTAAGAAGTTGATTTTTAGCCTGTAGTGAAATACCACAAGTTCACAATGAACTATTAAATTGATTAATGTTCTAAATATGTGTGCTCCTAAACAAATTTGTAAGTACCTACCTATGAAACTGAAGTTTTAGTCATCGCAAACAATAATACAATTTCGCAGCATTGTACATTCTAATATGGCAAGGGGAGCGTCATTAAAGCATAAGTTCAAAAACAGATCTATAAGCGTCGATGTGTGTGTGACAATAGTCTGTTAACGATACTACTCGTCTTTTAATAAAAAATTACCTTAACATAATAAATACTATTCGATATACCGCCATTGCTCGGGTTGGTTGGTTTTAGGGAACAATTAGAAATTAATAAACATAAAAATTCTAAAATTACTCTCATGAACAAACAGACTGACGTAAACCATTCCCCACTATTAAATATCTTTTCGCTCACATCATCCACCCCCACCCTCAATTCAATATAAGGGACGGCACTGCGATGGATTTGCCACTTGTAGCATGTTATTATTACGATTAACGTCTACAACGTCTGATGATGCCTCGTGGAGAGACGAAACACGTGTCGCAGCGACAACCAGGCCAGTCGTGGCAGCGACGGTGGTGGTGGGGGCATGCTGATTCTGTTTCAGATGGCGGACGACCGCAGCAGCCATGGCAGCGTCGGCATGTTGCACTTACTAACAGTAGTGGGTGGGTGCCGGCCGGCGCTAGGCCGCATGAACTAATTGGTGGCGGAAGCACACAAAGCAGGTTAGATCAAATTGCATGTAAATTTGACTTTCGCAAAATAACGCCTGAATCTATTAACTATTTAATTTTTTATTTTTTTGGTCATTGAGAGTCAAAAATATCGTAAGTAGATAAAGCTGTCTTTTAATATACAATACGCCTTTGACTACGCCTAATGTCATTTTATAAATTGTTGCTCGAAATATACAAATTTTATTAGAAAAAATTTGGAAGAATGTTTTTGGCTGACTGTACTGTAACTGGGAAAGCTATCCGAGAACTAGTACACCATCTTGGTAATTTGAAAGCGTCGTGTTGCCGCGCCTCGCACTCAGATCCCAGCCCTCAACTTGTACTTGGAGGGTGTACCTGTTTCTTCTTATTTACCTGTCAATGTGAGCACTCCGTTTTTTTTTTATAGGACACTATTTATCCGATGGATGTTGTGGCCGGCACAGGGAGGATTCCGAAATACCTTCTATTTTTTATATATATGTACAGCAATATCGTGGAGAAGGATCTGCCCATAGACTAGAAGATTTTCTGTGGTTTTGTGGATTTTGAGAAAGCATTTGATAGGGTTGTGCGAAAGAAACTTTGGGTCATATTGACCAGATACGGGATTGACGGTTCACTGCTCCGTGATGTGCACCACAGGGATTGCGCAGCATGTGTGTCGATAGATGTTAGCATGTCACCCTGGTTTGATGTCAAAATTGGTGTCATGTCAAACAGGATTGCATGCTATCCGCAAGGCTGTTTATTCTGTATCTCGATAGTTGTTTACAGAGAATAAGATCGACGAATGTAGGATTACGCATGGGTGACTTAGTGGTGAACTGTCTGCCGTATGCAGACGATGCCGTGATATTAGCAGAAACACATCTGAACTGCTAACACTGGTCACAATGATGAAAGACGATTGTATGGAGAAAGGCTTACTATTGAATGCGAAAAAAACAATGATAATTGTATTTGAAAGAGAAGAAACCAGAACCAATGTAACGATTACGGTTGATGATGAAGTGGTGGATAAAGTGGATGAGTTTGTATATCTTGGATGCGCTTTCAGTAAGGATGGAAGGTACACCGCAGATATGGAAAGACGAGTGAGTGCTGAGAATAGTGTGAATGGAGCATTGGGAAAACTTCTTGGAAGTAAAAACTTAAGCCAGAAGGCACACTCGCTATATACAATGCAGTGCTGGTCGCAACGCTTACTTATGTTATCGAGAACTGGGTATGACAGAGTGAGCATGGAAGTAGGATAAACGCGGTCGAAATGCGAATGTTGTGCAAAATTTGTGGCGTAACGCTTGTAGACCGTATTCGCAATGATGATGTTAGAAACAGAGTTGGTCTGAAAGAGAGCGTCGGTGTTAAAATAAGAAGAGGCATGCTCCGGACATGTAGAAATAATGCAGGATGAAAGAATGCCGAATCAGATGTACAACGCAAAAGTGGAAAGATGTAGGAGTCGTGGAAGGCCAAGACTTAACTACCATGACCGAATTGGTCGTGCCCTATCGGAAGGTGATGTCAGGAACCTTAGAAACGGGCGAGCGTGCATGAGAAGAGCAATGAATGTTAAAGAAGCGAGTGCGTTGCGTAAGGATTGAGTCACGTGACGCCCGGTTTTCTCTGCCTACCCCGCAAGGAATTTGGCGTGAAGTTATAGATAAATAGACTATTTACAGCATTATCATTAGATTGGTTGATAACACAAATTGCAGAATGGGAAAATATGTAAAAGAAACTAAACTAATGAAATTTCGTGTGCAGGCATATTCGGGCCTGGATCGCAACAACTTTTTCTCAACAACACATGACCAACCTGCGGCATGTCTTCAGTCGGGTAGGGGAGAGTGACTAAAGTATAATGAATTAACAACAAAAGTTCCATGTGCAAACGGTGCTCTGCATTGGTCTCATTATAAGAGGAGATAAGATATGGAGGAGGAGTTTTGGCGATCTTTTATTATATTCTTCGATTATTGGAATAACATGAAATTTGACATACTATAACGACACTTGAACCACGATGAATCGGTATACATTGCAAGAATACCTATCAAATGTCTTCACAGCGTCTACTGGAGACAACATTATGGACGAGGATGTAAGGCAGGCAGGCCCGTAAGATCCCAAGACAAGACATCGGCAACGCTTCAAAATGTTGATGTAAATGATGGACAGCTTAAAGTCGGTCTGACGTCCACGGACCTTTTTTTTTTTTTTGTGTCGCGGGGAAAAATGCGTTACGCACACCACCGGTGCCTGGGTGGCCTTCGGTGGTAGTGTGGTACTCCCCGTCGGCTGTCCGACGGTATACCCACTAAACGACCCCGCGAAATGCCATCGGCCGCGTTGGTGTGGTGCCCCGGATCTGTCAGCAACAGGACACCACTGCGACTGGCCAGCCCCTCAGAAGGGGCCGGACTTCTTCAATCTAGGGGCCGTCCCGGCAAATTGGGACAGCCCCTCCGGCGGCGGGACCATTATGGGGCCAGATTCCCATCCTGACCCCTAGTCCCACAGAAGGAGGCCATCGCCTGCCAGGCACTGTCACTCCCGAGCATGGAGCGGACCACGCTCGGGAGCGAGAGGTCCACGCTTCCAAGCGCGGACACCAGATCATGGCGCTGCCGAGACCATCTGGGACACAACTCCAGCGTGTGTTGGGCAGTGTCCTCGGCCGCGCCACAATCGTGGCAGCCCGGCTGTTCCTCCAACGTGGGGCGCTCGCTGAGTGCCCTACTACTAGCGACGAAGCTATGCACTTCGGCGAGCACCTCCGCCACCAACTCCCAGGGCGGGACGCCAGCAAGGGCGGTCGCGGCCGTCCACGCTACCGTCCGGTACCCCCTTATCGCCCTCTGCGCTATGACCCGCTGCGCTCTGCGCAGCTGAGCCCTGTTCCGAGCGCAGAGAGCGTCCGCCCATATGGGGGCACCGTACGTGGCCATACTCCGGCAGATGCCGGAGTACAGCCGCCTGCACGCGGCGCTGGGTCCGTCCACATTGGACAGGAGGCGACCCAGCGCCGCCGCAGCTCTGATGACCTTCGGTCCCAACCGCTCGAAGTGGGGACCGAGGGTCCATCTTCCGTCAAGGGTGAGGCCCAGGTACCTCATCTGGGCACTCACCCTTATACTCTCTCCTCCTATTTGGAGGTGCGCTCCCAAGGGGGGGCCCCGCCTACCGGTCCCGCGGAAGAGGAGGGCCTCGGTTTTCTCCAATCGGACCCGAAGCCCAAGCCTCTCTATGCGGCTGACCACCAGTCCTACTCCGACTTCGGCCAGCCGCGCCGCCTCCACAAAGGTCTTACCCCGGGACGTAACAAGGGTGTCATCTGCATAGCAGATGACACTCATCCCGGGGAGGAGACGGCACCGCAGGACCCAGTCGTATGCGAGGTCCCACAGGATGGGGCCCAGAACGGACCCCTGTGGGACACCGCACACGACGCGTCTTCTGACCATCTGACCCCTCGCGTCCTCGTAGCGCACCTCCCTGTCCTCCAAGTATGCCTTCAACAGTCTCCCCAAGTACGGAGGCACCTCAAAGTATTTGAGGGCCTCCAGGATGGTACTACGTCCACGGACCTTAATAAAATACCTCAAATAGTTTTTTGTAGTTTACTCCTTAAGGTTATTTTGAATTATAAGGCCCGGTACGGAAATTTTATGAGGAGTAAAATCAAGTTAACAAAAAGCCATCAGCTCGAGTGCGAGTCGCGCTCTGAGGGTTGCGTAAAAAATATTTTCGCAAATTATTGTCGCAAAAAAAGTTTTTTTTGTGATGGAACTCGGCTTTCGGATTTCCTTAACTTATGCGACATTGCTTCTTACCAAATTTCATGATACTAGGTCACCGGGAAGTACCCTATAGGTTTTGATTCCCTTGCGAGTGTCAAAATATGCGCATAAAAGATGCATAAACAGCCGTATCTTGTGATTGCATTGATTTAGAAGATTGATTTTTTCGACAGACCTTCCTACAGGGAGTACTTGGTTGGTTTCAGCTTGATAGCTCCACCCGTTCCTGAGAAAAGGAGTCTTGACAGACAGAAAGACAGGCAGACAGACAACAAAGTGATCCTATAAGGGTTCCGTTTTTGGATTTAAGGTACGGAACCCTAAAAAACGTTACGCTCGTCCACTTAAAAAGAGGTCAACATATATGCTGTCTGTAGGATTTAACCTGCGTGAGTGACATAGAAGTATCTCTAAAGGATTTAACTGAGTTTTTTATACAAAGTCGGAAGGCACACCGGCCCATCTTATGTAAAGCGGTTACCGTAGCCTATGAACGCTTGTACTACATTAAGTACGCTCTACTACAGGTAACCTCATTCACTTGCAGGAACACAACAACCCTCTAGGGAGCTTTTATTTGAAGCTTGGTACATTTTAAAGTTAAAAAAAAATCAGAGGAAATTATAAAAGAAATTGACGAAGAAGAATCCGAAAAACACGTAAATACGGTTAATTCGTAAGCCTGTAGGATATGAACTACAGTTCACATTTATGAATAATATAAATTTTATTCTTATTACTTCAGAAGATGCATTCATTTACCTTCTTTTTCTATTCGATATATATTTCATAATTATCATTCGTAAGGAGTACACTCCAGTCGTGCGTCGGAGCTCATAGACATACTTTTTTTGCCGTGGACGGAGTATTTTTATAACAAGCGTGCTTGATGGTAAGCACTCACCGTAGCCTGCGGACACTTGCAACAACAGGATGTCACTCATGCGTTGCCAACACTATAAAAAAATAAATGTGTATATTTTCTACATCTACCTCGTGCTGTAAATGTAGGTGAGAATGATAAAATTGCTCAATTTTCTTTCACGTCTCACTATTGGGAGAGAAATGCAAAAAAATACTTGGTAAACGAAACGATCTTCAGCTTAGCTATGAATGTGGAAATAATTAGACAGCGAATTCTGTTTGTGTGAATTATGCATAGAGTTCAATATCGTATTAAACAATTGCCAGAGAAATGGAGGACGTGCTCTTCCAGAATTGGTCATCAAGCGAGACGACGACCCACTCCAAGATTACACGGAACATGGAGCAGGTCTTTTGAGTTAGTTAGTTCCCATCAGGCCCCTGTAATCTACGCAATGTGGACCACAGTTTAAGGTAGTTTTGTTATCCATTTCCCCTAATCGGGCTGAGCCAATTAAAATTCGAAACGAAACTAGCGACTCCCCGCCGCTTCGTCCGCGTGGAATTGGAATTTGTTAACAATCATATAACTTTTTCTAAAATAAAAGTTACTTCTTATAACCTCAGCTATGTGACAATGAAATTCCCGTCAAAATTGGTGCAGCCGTTTCGGAGATTCAGCGGACACAAACAAACGGATAAACAAATTATTTTTTTTGCTGTAAGTACCGTGTACACATTTTTGTGCACTTAGCAAAAAGCTGTTATTTGGACATTCCAAACAGACACTCAACTTTATTTATTTGTATGGATAGATATTACTTTAAAAGGCATCCCTTATTAAAATAAGATTCTAATATTGCGGATCACCAGAGGCTACTGGAGCAAATGTGTTTTCTAAAACAAGTAGAGGCATTTCAATACAGTTCATTCAATTGGAAAATCAGATTGCATTACATTAATCCAGATTGTTCTAGTGATATTTTTTATTTTTATTTCAGATAACAAGAGGTTTTAAAATCATGTCGACAATGCCTACATTTGATACCTATGCCTACGTCTGTTAATTAATTAATGTTTCGTCTATTATCGATTGTTGCACAATGTTTTATTTAATTAATATGCCATTCAAATTATTTCAATAACTCCAGCCGTTTATGGAGTTTTGACACAGTCTGTGTCCAATTCCAACATTTTATTCAAATTCTAATAGTAAATAACCAAAGTTCCTGGTCCGAATATCAGAACGGGACCGCATTTAGATGCAGATTCTCATAAAATCTGCGGAACGTTTGCACCGGTCCCCGAGGAGCGCGCTTTGAGTAGTGACACCATTTTTCTCTCCAAAATTAAATGAAATAAAACTCCGGGTATAAACTTAGCAAAGGTTGAAATTTGATACATTTTGTTGATAAGTTTTTAAAATCGTTATTGCATTATAAAGAATAATATATTTGTGATATGTTTTTATTGTCATATCTTTACTTTTAGGCTTTATTTATTCTATTGTTTGACGAGCTCGGTGGCGCAGTGGTGAAACGCGTTGTTACGCTACTTTGACACCAACGCTCGTGGGTTCGATTCCCACGCAATACAAACATTTGTGTGCGTGAACATGTCTGTTTGTCTTTGTCTGGGTATTTTCTATGTATAATAAGTATGTATTTACAAAAAAAATGTATTTACGTATGTTTATCAGTTGTCTAGTACCCATAACACAAGCTTCGCTTACCTTGGGGCTAGCTGGCGCTGTGTAATTTGTCCGACAATATTTATTTATTTATTGTTCTCGTGAACTAGGTTTCCAGAGCAAACTTTTGGTAATTAACATTGAAGACATTTTATTTTTTCATACAATATATCTCTTATTATTTGACAGATAATGCACATCACGAACTACTACATATAGACTCTTGAAATACAAAGAAAACATTTCTTGCGATGAAATGAAATGATTTTTAGGGACGAGTACTAATGTACGCTTATCCATATGTCGGGAACGGCTTAATGGGTATACGGGCATAATTCAGAGCGTTCTTGTAGAGAGATGCGACTCCATACAAATTTGGTGAATATTTAACGGTTGGTTAAAAAAACATAATGCAATTATGTAAATAAACGTATAGATTATATTTACGTCTGTGTAAATTTATATGTGTACATGAGAAGCGTGCCAATATAATTTGTATTGTGTGACAAAAGAATTTTTTAACTAGGTTTAAATTTTTTTTTTTTTAGCAAAACGTGTAAGTTGTAATTCCTTTTTTTCACTCATGTAATGAGAATAAGACGTTTCGTTTAAAGCAACAGAATTTAATGAATTAAGAAATATAGAAATTTTTTGTGGGATACCACTTTTAAGCCTTTCTTTGTGCATTTCCGAAAATCCAGTTATAGTCGGACTCCTAAGATTTATCGCCACTGAGGTTAGTAACGTTCAAATCTTTTACTACACGCCACCTCTATGAAATGTCAAACGAGTGTGCTACTCGTACCTTGAGAATTAATTGTCCTCAAAAGATTTCACGTGTGGATGTCCTACCTTTTCCTTTGATGTCCGCGGCACCGCGCAATATGTTCGTGTAAACAAGCCCCTATCTCAGCTTAGAGAGTTAGCTCTTTGTGAGTTTTCTTCTTATCTTAGGGAACAGTTGGCAGTATTCCTTCTGCTGCCCCTTCAGAATCAAGTATGCGACATGCTTTTGACGAGACCGGTGGCGAAGTGGTGAACAATGCTACATAAACATTATGTCTTGGTCTGGGTACATTGAGAGGTAAGATACATGAAGGCGGCTGAAGAAGTACCTCCACCTCACAGAAACTGCAGCCAAATAACAACTCCCTGGGTGGTTGTTGTGTTCCTGTGAATAAAAAGGTTACAAATAAGCTATATTATGGACTTGCTGTGTATGCACAGGGATGACAACGCGAAATACTTTCTCTACTGTAAGCGTTCATAAACTATGGTGACCACTTTCTATCAGGTGGGCCGTATACTTGTATGCTACCAGACGTTGCATAAAGATATTTTTGTTATTAGACACCTGATAATGGTATGGTAATTCGCCAACTCGCCCGAGGTTAAGAAAAGTGGATTATGTTTATGTATGATAATAACTGAAAACGACCGTCCATCGCACTGCAATCTACAACTGTGTCAAAAAAAGTTGCTTGGGAATATATTCTTTATACAACGTCGGGAAAAATACGGCTCACCCCGCCCACTTGATGTAAAATAGTTACCGTAGCCAACGAATGCTCGCAATACAGGAAGTATTGCTCGCGCGTTGCAACCCCTGCTGCTAACACAGGAGTTTCTTATTAATTTACTGGCAACCCCATACAATCGCAGGAACAAAACAATCCTCTATGGGACTTCTTCCCGCGCTTTTGACAAGTGACATGGTTGTTATACTTGAAATTTTTACAATTCAGTATAAAATTAGTTTTATTTGTCAATTTCGATAGTATTTTGTAACATAAGTGCTAGTGAAATTATACAGTAATGAAAAAACTCAAATATAACACGTTAACGTTTATGCACTTTTTGGAAGACGTGAATAAGTTCATCAAGAACACCTTGTAAAATCACTATCGTTTTACGGGTGGTATTTAAACTGGGTTGATTGAGTCTAGGTACCCTTCCCAAGTATTTTTCCAGCACAGTTCCTGAAGCTGGAACATAGAATTAAGATTTTCAAATGGTTCTAAACTGAAGACTTTGACACTGGCATAAATTTGTTAGTTGGTTATTTTTATCCCCGAGGGGAAAGGCAAAGGGATCTAGCCCATACAGCCAAGTCATCAGTGTAGAACCATTTGAAAATCTTAATTCTATGTTCCAGCTTCAGGAACCGTGCTCAAAAAATACTTGGGAAGGGTACTTCGACCCAATCAACCCAGTTTAAATACCACCCGTAAAACGATAGGAATTTTACGAGGTTTTCTTGATGAACTTATTCACGTCTTCCAAAAAGTGCATAAACGTGTTATATTTGAGTTTTTTCATTATTGTATAATTGCACTAGCACTTATGTTACAAAACACTATCGAAATTGTCACATAAAACTAATTTTACACTGAATTGTAAAAATTTCAAGTATAAGAACAATGTCACTCGTCAAAAGCGCGGGAAGAAGTCTCCACTGGCATAAAGTAGCAACACTATTGCCATATATTATAAAAAAAAAACCCTCTATGGAGTCGTTATTGCGGTTGTAGTTTTCTGTAAGCTGGAGGTGCCTACTTACCGAGTTGTGATTTGATGCACCCTATCTAACTAGTCCGGCCATAAATACTGTTACATAGAAACATTTCTATTTTTCAACTCTTTTTTGAATTTGGACCGCGTTTATCATCTCTGAAACTTCTTGCGTTTTCACGCCATTTTAAATATTTTTTTCATGTTTATTATCAAATTACAATATGGAATGAGGTGTTAAAGAAAATAGGATTGCAGTGATTGCCTTGCATAAAGTGGGTCATTTTCGACACACATCAAAAGCTTGGTATCAGTCACAATGTTCGTATATCGTACTATCGACAGATATAGCAACACTTCTTCTGTTGAAGACCATAAAAGATCGGGGCGACCACATGCTGTTAGAACTACAAAAACGCCTTTAAATGTTTGTATGTATGTATGTAACTTCACGTCAAAGAGCGAACGGAGCGCCGCTCGATGACTCAATTTTAACATACCTGACTCGCTTCTTTAAAATTCATTGCTCTGTACTGTATCTTTTTCTCATACTTCATTGATTCTCGTCTCCAGGATTTCTATAGCAACGGCGTCAATAAACTCCCATTAAAATGACAAGAGAGCATCAAAATGATAGAATAGAATACTCTATATTGCACCAATGAAAAAATACATATACCTAAAATACAGGTAAAAACAAAAGTATTGCAGACGGTCTCATTGCTAAAGAGATCTCTTTCTGACAACCATACGCCAGGAAGGGAAACAATAATTAGTAAAAAGTACGTAGGTTAGAATTTTGGTATATATATATATCTATACTTCTATACTATTATTCTCAGTTTATGGCAAGCTATGAAGTGGTTCCTACCTATACTGGTACCTACCTAAACGTACTGGCATACGAGGGGAAAATAATAATTTACTTATGTACGAGTACTTACTTTATTAATTTTTAATACGCAATTATAGACAAATAGAATATATATTTTTTTGTTTTCTTACACAAGCAATTTGATAGAACGTACTTCAATCACTGGCTAATATGGCTCCCGAACAGTGAACAGTCTTGAAAACTCAAGACTGTTCGGGAGCCATATTTGTGACGTCACTCCTTGGCGTACCCCTGCCCCCTCCTGTAATAACCACACCAATTATAATAATTTATGACAGTTCACGTCAACGGTCAAATCAATTTACATGTATATCACGGTTCTATTTTATTTTGTTACGGTCTTTTATACTTTATAATTCCATTAGACGCAATATGTGCGGCGATATGGTGATTTTATTTAAGAATTCTAAAAGTGATGAGTTTAAATAAATTCAAACTAAGAAATGTGAATTTGGTAGACGTGTTTCTTTCGGCCGTTCATTCAAATTATTTGTTAGAAAAAACCATGATGTGATATAATTATATTTAGAGTCGTAATTTAGGATTTCATTTATAAGCCCGGCTAGCTCAGTCGGTAGAGCATGAGACTCTTAATCTCAGGGTCGTGGGTTCGAGCCCCACGTTGGGCGAAAATACTTTTTGCATGCGACTATGGTCATCCACCACCGTTTTGAAAGTTATATACCTAATTATCATATTATTTCTGTACTACCGCTAGTTATGTTTCATGTTATCGACTCATCCACTTCATAATGGAACAAGGTAGGTAATTTCTACTGAAAGCAAAATTATTATTCTGATGTTATTTTTAATTTTGCTGGGGCATATTAGTCTTAACGTGCAGATCAGCATAACGTAGAAGGTCTGAAAGTTATTCAGTAAATGAACAATATTGAAATGAAACTGCTGCCATCTAGTGAAATTTACCATTGATTATCTGCTCCTACGTCAAAATAAAATATTTGTATTTTTATAATGCTTGTGAGCTGAATGTTACTTGTGTCAATTGGCGAAATTAAAATGTTAAATCAACCCAATCGGAACAAAAATTTTGGTCTCAGTTTTGTTCAATAGATGGCAGCCTACGTCGTGCTTTATTGTCCACGAGTAGCAGCAGTTTGTAGTTTTAGTTTTAACTTGTGGTCATAGATGGCGCTGTTCGTAGTGGTTATCTTATTACGCGACCAATAGACGGCGCTGATTGTATTACAATTAATGTTAAAAATTGAATGACGCTTTTGACCTAGACAAAAATCTATATTAATTTTAATATTGAAACTTTAGGTGACGCGATATACGTGTTAAATAAGCGCGTGGGGTGTGTAAGGACCGAATCATTTGGCGCTACTTCTCTCCGTCTATCTCACAAGAGACTTGGCGTGAAGATACATGGATGAATAGATAAAAATATTCATTGTTTTTTTTTAAAGAAATAATTACACTAATGTTGGTAAGTATATCATTTATTATAATTGTTTGATTTGTTTATATATAAACCTATATAACATATACACCTGGTTAGGTTAGTACTATTAAATTACTATTTAAATTTCCTGCACCGTGGCGGTTGTGCAACGACATTGCAACTGTGTGTACCCTGCAAATGAGCTACTTGCCACCTGTCATGTTACCATACTTTAGTCTAGTAAATTGGACTTTTACTAAATGTTAACTCCTAAAATCCTCAAGCCTCATTGCCCTTGTTTGCCTTTACCTGTTAGTTAGTTAGAAGGGGGGACCACATGCACGTGAGGTTGGTTAGAGCACTTACGATAGTACAGTAATGTAGCGTGGCTTATAAGTTTATTAAAATTACCCCGTATAAGACGTACTGTCAAGAATCGAATATGAAATCTCGATTATTGCGACTTTTGAATGGCGTAAGCCGAAGTGTCAATTTAACATTTACTGAATTTGTACCTACTTTGTGATAGAACCATGCACCTTTTTGTATTCATCATAAAGGGTAGTCCCCTGTCATTTTTTGTTAACTTAATCGGTTCAAAAATGACGGTTCTCAGAACAAGAAGTTTTTCCATTGTGTAATTATTGTTATTTTAAATAACTCATTATAATTGCTTGCACAAAGATGTATATCGTCATACCACACCAAGATGATTATATAGTAGGTACAGTTTGCCTACAAAATACCTACCTAGCTACGATACTAAACAAGTCCTACTGACATTTTAAACAATATACTCTTTTGTACATTTTTTTCATTGTTAAATTTGTTATGAAGAGTATATAATATCAAACACGAAGGAACGTAACAAACTTCACTGGTGAGCTCCAGTGACCATCTTCCGATTCCATCATCAGACGATGCTATTTTATGCAGCTCATCGTCGTTAAACGTCGCTGCTGTCAAAACGCTTGACGAAATGTCAAAATGTACCCATTTTGACACACGCCGCGCTGCAGTGCAGTTGCGGTTTTTTAGTAGCATCGGCCTACAGATGAGCTGCATAAAATAACATCGTCAAAGATGACTACAATTCCTCCAAAATTTACTTAAATTTATTTAAACATCGAATCAATAAAATATAGGGAGCGATAAGAGAGCTAAGGCGCATCTAAGCAGCCAGTCTGGGAAAGTACCTCCACCTCACAGAAAACCACAGCCAAATAAAAACTCCGTGCTCCTAAGGAGTTGCTGTGTTAGCAGCAGAGGTGTCATCGCGCGAGTGACACTCAATGCATTGCAAGCGTTTATAGCCTTTATACTCAATCCGCTTGCCTTTTCTACGCTGCCCGAAGCCTAGTACAGCCTTATTAGAATAACAGTAATATTTTATTTATGACGGTACAAAAATGGTGTAAAATCAATGTTGTTAATTTATTTACTGTAGTGTACTGACCCGGGGGTCTTACATCAGGTGGGCCGTATGCTTGTATGCCTCCCGACGTTGTATAAAAAAATAGTATAGTATTTGGCCAATGAACTTCATTGTTGTGGACTTGTAGTCTATTTTGCCCTGTATTTGCATCTGGATTTTGCTTCATTCGCTAAAGAATTAGTTAAACTTTTAGCTACAAATCCGTAGGCAACATAAATAATTTGTACTTGCAGAGATTATTTCTAGACCAGAGATGTTATGGAGCTAACCGTAACCAAAACTGTCGGATATCCGAAATAAAAATCTATCCGAAACCGTAACCGAGTCCGATATCAAAATTTCAAATAATTTCGGATAGGCGTTATGAAGATATTGAATAATTTTATAGAATATACAGTTTTTGCTTCTTTAGGTAGATACACCTTAAAATAAGTAGCTATTATAATTACTTATATGATTGATTGTAATACCAAATGATAACATACAAATAAAGTCAATACATTTACCTACTTGTATTCTGCTTTTACAACTCTACTACAAATCTAAAATCCATAGTCCATCTGAAACATGTATAATATTATTTCTATATCATCTGTATCCAGATCTGAAATTTCATATCAATAACCTTCTGATGTTCTAGATCTTGATTGATCAAGACTGCTAATTATTTAGTTCCATTTTACAATAATAATTAGGTATGTGAATATTTTCTGACATTTCATTGAAATAAGCTCAATGAAATCCCTCTCGATCATCTCGAAAAAATGTTGTGTTTGTAAGTAATTTGGTTGTCAATTTGTTGTAGTAATGTAACTTTTTAGAATAAGGGCGCATCAAAGCAGCTCGTCTGGGGATGTACCTCCACCTCACAGAAAACCGCAACCAAATAACAATTCTCTAGAGGGTAGGTATGTTCCTGCGTGTGAGTGAGGTCACCAATAAGCTCCTAAGAAGTTGCTATGTTAGGTGGCATCATCATCAACAGAAGTGGCATCGCGCGAGATTTATTTAATGTATTGCAAGCGTCCATAGGTTATGGTAACCGCTTTACATCAGGTGGGCCTTATGATCGTATTTTTCCCGAAGTTGTACAAAAAAATCTTAGAATGATTGAAACTACATACAATATATAAACATAAGGCATATATACTATGCTTTTGAATGTTCACGTCTTTGCTACAATACTTTTTGCCGCAATTTATTAGGCGGTATTCTACTTTTTTGGCTACATGGGTACCTACGTTTCTTACGAGTACATAGGTAGTTCGTTTTTGTCTAAACGTTCAACAAAACGTAAAATCTGCGTTTTCTTATATCATTGTCGCGAGTAATTGTTGTTTCCTTTGCGACATCATTATTGCAATTTGTGTTGTTTGTATAAAACCTCGGTGTCACGCGACCGAGCCTTATTGTTCTTGACATCTCCATCGCAGCAGCAACAAACAAGATGAACTGGACGCAGACCTGCCTTCTCTTCTGTGGTAAGCAATTAAGTAGATCTTCATCAATTAAGACTCAATGATTCATAGGTTTTAACCGCTAATTACAGTGATTAATACAACGTTAATGATGATTATTGTAGTTTATAATTAATATCACAGGTCACAAACATTCCATCAAAGGTGGTAGATTAATCCGACTAATTCCTAAGGTACTAAGTGTAAGCACTAATATAGATAGATGTATATTTTAACGCTGAATTCCTTGCGGGATAAGCAGAAAGTACCGAGGGTCACTTGAGTCGTCCTTACATATACGTACGTAGCAGAAAATAATATAGCAATAACAGTTAGTTACTACGTAGCAGAAGATAATATAGCAATAACAGTTTTAAAAGAATGTAGTGAATGTTACAATTGACTTATAATAGAGATAGCTTGTAACATCGTTCTATAGACAAAAAAATGCCAACGTGATACAATAACCAGATTTCAATTCTCAAATGATAACAGTTTTAAATATAATCAGTTGTATAGTTCTTCAAGACGTTGAAAACAAAAAATATTTCTTTAATATATACTTCGCAATTAACTCACCAACAACAACTCGTATGAAAAACGAGTGTGTTACTAAGCACTTGCTGCAACAATGAATCATTTTCATATATTTGCGTATAAAAACGTCATATTAATGTAGCGGTTAGTTTACCTTTCCAAACAAGATTTGAGAGGCATTCTACCATACTAACGAGAGAAGTAAAATAATTTTCTTGGCATTGGCATGGACATTTAAAAATAAAATCATTTTTTCTGAAATGGGCATTATAAGTACATGATCTATTTATTTATATTTTCACGCCAATTAAAACGGCAAGTAGACAGGGAGAACCGAGCGACAAGTGACTCGTTTTTTGGCGTGCATTAAACGTGGGCACAGAGATGACACTATGAAACCCATGACAAATAGAAAATATTATAACGCTGACAATAAGTAGTATTTTTATAATTTGGAATATTTTGTCTTCCTTTTGATTTATTGAGATATTATTTTTTACTTTTGTCGCTAATTTTCATTTTTTTAATCTCTTCAGTTTCTCTTCCAGAACGTAGCTCTTACATACGGGTGAATCTGCATATATTTCTTGTAGTGCTGTCATTAGTCTTCTAGCTATATAGTTGAGAAAATACTATTTGTCTCTGATTTTTAATATCAAGATGTCAACTGTAACATGTAACGTACTAACCATGTAAAATGCTCTTCTTAAATTTTGTTTATAACAAAGTAATATTGCACTTTTCGAACTACGCAGTCTAATATGTACACGCCGACTGGCACATCTAGTAGAGCATCTCGTGACCTCGCCTGCAATCTCTTTATCTTTGTTATGAAATATCACGAATGCCCCTCGATACTGCAGAAGAAAATCCTAAGCTAACCGAAAAACAAGACTGACTTTACAAATACATATAATCCCACAAGTATGTACAATTATCATTTCTACCAAGCTCGTTGGTTAGTAAGTGTATGTAATTATTATTAATTCTTAATCATTCACATTCATTGTAACCTTATATACAGTTTATACATAGCAAAGCACAGACACTAAAAATGCTCTGAATAGTATTCAATAAATTATTTGAAAGACAAACTAAGTGCTCATGTTATATGTATGTACTGCAAGATGGTTTGCGTAATGACATTTATTTCAAGAACAGACAGACACTGTCGATCTTACCATGTTTCACAGACAGTGACACAATAAATTTATATTAATTTCAGCCATCTTTAACACGAGTTCAGGCGTGACTTCAAAAATGGATTTCGGTAATGAGGAAGATGTTAAAATAATAAATAGTACAAGTAAATCAGAAGACGAAGACGTGGAAGTGAAACATACAATAGTCGTTTCAACTAAGCTTAAGAATAATAATCGCAGAGGAATTCATAGCCAGAGTGATGGTCGGTATTATTTTTTTTTATCTCAGTACAAGTATAATTACGTGCACATATCGAATGTACCGTTATGTAAAACAATGTTGAGAGATTAGTCAGACAAGCAATGCAACAGATTTTTATTTATATCTACCCTGAAATAAATATCGAAGTGTATATAGGGATTATTTTCTCGCATATACTAGTGTAAAACAATTATTTGGATGACAAATGAATAAATGATTTACTTTCAGGAGATTCGGGCATATTAACCTACAATGTAGGCACTTCAAAGTCAGATAAAGAGGATAGTGGAGAAGTGCCTATAATAGCAGGAGATAAATCAGTAGACACTACAGTAATTAGAACTCCGGACACGAGATACAAAGCTAAAATTTATCCTGACTCCGTATTTATAAACCGCAATATCCGTGATGATTATGATGTCATACCGAATATGGCTATGAACCCGACGCAGTGGAAGCCTTCCAATTACTTTAACAATATTAATTGGTGGGGTAACGATGTCAGACGACCTAATTATGAGAGAAGAATTGGAAGACCCTTAGAGCATAATAATGTTAATAAATTTCATAGAAAAATTACGAATGATGGAATGCGAGAATTTTATTGTCAAAAATGTAGAGAAATGAGCGTCGGACAACGACCACCGTGTAACTATATACAACAAAGAACCAACCCATGGAAGTACGAAACGACGACTCACACGATGAAACTAGACGGTAAATTGGCAAAATTAAACTAATAGCTCGTCCCATTGTTTTTGTTCATCCCGTCTCCATAATGCTTGGCAGCAAAAAGTCGCCGCTGATACGATCTGCGGCCTTGAAATTTTGAGAAGCGTAGTAAAATATCAGAAAACGCGTTAGAATATGATTGTATATTTAGAACAACTTCCATCAGTTGTATACCTAGACATCTTATGATAACAATAAAGGTATCGGAAATAAAGCGCTTCTTAAAATGTATAAATTGAAAACGACGAGTTTTCATTGTGTAATTTGTGTATCTTAGGGGATATACTGAATATTATGATTAGATTATGAACAGAAAATTACATCAGATCTAATCAGATATATTTATTACAAAAAAAATGCATTACATTTTACCACATTGTCATAACGTACGCGATGTCTAATATTTAATTGAGTTTAAACCAGAGATAAAATGAAAATACAGTTATGGAAATTTTGGGATTTAGTTTAATAGCAGAACTATACATTAATTCATTATTACTTTAACTTTTAACTGAGTACGTAGTGACCTTTCCATTGTCATTGACTGTGGTGGAGGCGCCTCTGTCGTTGAACTCCTTGCCGTTGACGTTCGAGGAGACAGAGTAGGCCTTGGAGCTCATGCTGACAAAGTTCTGGCCTGGTGTCTGTGGGATGTCCGCGAAACGACTCATGATGTTGACATTTGGCATTCCCTGAAAATTTTATACCGTTTTAATAGTTAACCTTATTTAATAGGATTGTGCCTGCCTCAGACTTTTTCATACGAATTAGCAACGAATAAAGAAAAAACAGAGTTATTTTCGTAATTGTTATATCATAGCAGATGAAACTACTATTGTGAGTATTTCCAATCACTGATTAATGTGATAAATGTTTTTTTAAATTACTTATTGATTACATAGTCTATTGGGTGTACCCAACATATTTAATTCATAATATTATGCAACAAATTCTTTAAGGAATGCTTTTAGTCGATCATGCCACTGAATTAACCGATTAAAATCCGCAAAATGGCGGTATAACAAAGTGATAGCTTTGATAGAGGTCAAAAAATGTACTAAGCCTTTGAACCTAAATCGAAAAAGGTTCTATACTTTTTTGTACCCCAACTTAAGAAACAAGCATACCCCGCCAGCATTCCAATGGATATTTACAACACCAGGGGCATCACTCGCGAATTCCCGTCCCTGACATGCGTTTACAACCCATTTTTGAAGGACCAATGCTGTAATATCGTGGGAACAGCTCGGTAGAAAATTTCACACTCTAAGGTATAATACGGAAGAGCATTTTGGTTTCAATTTAATAGATTGAATTCACTGACATTTTATTCACCACTTTATATATATAACTACGAGTACATCCCGAGAAAAGAAAATATTGTCGTAAATGTATCATTTAATAGATTTGGGCTAAGTTATAGGGTTTTTATGTCAAGTTTAGGGGGGGGGTAGCAGGTTTGAGTCAGGTTTAGTCTGGTTAATGTCTGATTACTGACCTAACCTAAACTTATGAACCTAAACAGTTCATAAGTTTAGGTTAGATTTAAGTGAGTCTTATGATTCGGCTTACGTTTAGCTTATGTGTAGCGTCGGTCCAGTTTAGATCCGATTTAGGTTAAGTATTTTTTTCATACGACTAAGAGGTCAACTAAGCGTACAGTCTTCTTGATAGTAAGTAGTTTCTATGGTAACCTGAACGCATAGAAACTAGTAACACCAGAGCTCGTGCGTTATCGATCCCATAAAAGTCTACTTACGACCTTGTTGAAAAATCTCATGCTAAAGTCTCTTGGTAAATCCCGGTAGGTAGCACATTTCACTACTAGTTGTCACGGTACCATTGCTGTTCCAGTGCGTTAAGATGTATTCCCCGAATGGTCAGGAAGTACATCTTAACGCATTGACCATGGGGTCTGACGATGCGGTTGTGGACGTAAGCTGTGGGCGTTATATTGAGTAACTCTTTGGAACACAACGCTTAACACAATCAGTAGAAAACGAAAAGGATTTCAAAGACTTAAACTTAAGGGCTAATTGCCCCGAGTAAGTATAGGGTTTCTCGCAGTGTATATCTCGACCGATTCACGAGGTCCTAGCTGGTATCCAGATACTCCCGGGCAAATTTATATACAGAATATATTACTCCATGTACGTTCTAAACCAATACTCTTCTTAAATTTAGGGGACTGAGTGTAACCTTAGGACCACTGTCTGTCAGGTTGTTTTTGAACCGATTTACAAGGTACTACCTGGTGTTATTTACAACGTACATTACTCCATGCGTGGTCTGACTTGGTATAAGTCAATGCTAAACTACTATTTCCCTCTCTTGCGTACACCAAGTTTATTGGACACCGGCTTACCCTTCTCCTGCGCATGACTTAGGAACTGAACTTCGCTGGAGATTTCGACGCCAATTGTTCTAATGCTCTTGGTATTAAGAGCTTGTTCTGGAATTGAACTGGAAGTGAACGCACTTGTGTCCTGATGTGGTATTATTGAATTGTTTAAACGCCCCCAGTCGGATACTTTAGTAAAAGAACCCTGAATTTCAGACAATTTAATCACGTCCATTCTTCACAAAATGAAGAATGTTAGCACGGTTTGTGTGACAAGTACCGCGGTGCAGTCGTTTGCATAGCAAAAAAACACTCGATTGACAACATATCATGGATGTTTAGCAGACATAGACATAGACATGTCGGTGACAGCACTGAACATTGCGGTACAAGAGAATTGATGTCCATGTTATCGATGTAGCTGTCGTGGTTATGCGTCTGCTTGCAACCTTCGGAAAGCTCGTACGATGGTAACCTAGACAGAAGACTCCTATGCCACACCCGATCGAACGCTTCGACCATATCTAGTGTGACAGGCAACAATTCCACCTCACATAAAACCGCAGCCAAATAACAGCTCTCTAGAGGGTTGTTGTGTTCCTGCGAGCAAATGAGGTTACCAGTAAAGCTCTTAAGTTGAGCATAATTCATTTATTGCAATCGTTCATAGACTACGGTAACCACTTTAAATCTGGTGGGCCGCATGCTTGTTTGCTTCCCGGCGTATTATAAAAAAACCAGTTATCTCCAATCAAGCAAGTCAGATCCGTATCATTAGGTTCTGTACTATGTTCGTCATCGAAATCTATCAATGCCGTTCAAGTTTCTGTTACCTAGTTCTCGAGAAAAGACTGAAAAGCAGATAGATAGATACGCGAAAGATTTTATAAGGACACCGTTTTCCCTTTTACGGTACGTCACTTAAACAACCTGGATTTCTAAATTCGCAAGTTATACGAGCAACATAACTCTTTCCTTCTTAGTAGTATTTTTTTACATAGACCTGATGGTGCATAGTTACTCGTACAATTAATGAAATATCTCGTTTGTGTTTTGAAAATTAACTCTAGAAACCGGCCAAGAATAATATTTTTTAATGGCATGCGAGCGTACCCATTTGTATGTGTAAAACCATTTGTAATCATTAGATATGTCTCGTGAACAAAGTTAGGGATACAGTTTGTAAGTATTTAAAATTACATACCTACAACAACTCCATATAGATATGTATACATTTAATAGATTCCATATACATAACAGAGTTGTTTAAAAATAAGTAGGAACTTGTAATCCGCTCATGTTTACAAGGACCGCTGCACTGCATGATATGCATCTATGATGCAATTTAGTCACGTTTCGACGATTTACGTCATTTCTAAACTATGCTAATGCACAGTGTGCTTACATGGAAATATATTTCATTGTAATAATAATAGATGGGTATCATAAGAAGTTTAAGGACAGACTATGCCTCCCTTGTGTGTTCTACCGAATTTACTCGATATGATGTCAACAGCTACGGTCTACAATCGACCCGCTCGCTGACGACTAGAAATTCATCCATACACACTAGAACCGCAATGCTCGCATACTGTGAGGTCCAGAGTTATCCTCTGTGAACTCTTAAGTTGTGGAATGAACTTTCTGTCAAGATGATCTCAAGGGATTACAGCGTCTAAAAAAAGCGTCCAGAGGTTTTTCAACAATGTCTTGCAAATGCTCATAGTCCATTTCCATGAACATGAATGTTTGGTTCGGGGAATCGACATGAATAATCTGTACTTTATATAACCTCCCTTGTTCATGTTTTAAAATAGAAAGAATCGCATTTATACCATAAGTTCTTTAAATTGATGAGGATTGTACGAACAGATACAACATTTAAATTAAACACCGAAACCAAGACAAAGAAAAATTCATTTGCACAAATATTTTTCTTACAAGTACAAGGAAGTCGAACCTGCGGCCATTGATGCTAAAGTGCCATTGCAACTTATTCGACTATCGTTCCGTGTTGTTCACGTGTTGGCTATTCACTGTTATTTGGCAATGAAAGACGTATGTTTTTGTCCTAGAGTATCTCTAATATCTTCTTCTTACTAGCTATATTGTTTCCTATTCTGTTAGGAATGGCGGGGTCCGCTACCTAAGCCTAAGGGTTAGGCGAAGATACTGATTATGATACGTAGCGACTGCCGTTAGACCACAACTTGAGGGGAAAATCAAATCTTTTTTAAAAGGTTTGGTCACACATCTTTTGAAATATAATTTCTTGATGTGCGGGAAAACATGAATTTAGTGGTACATGCCCACGTCAGGATTCGAACTAAGGACTGTCGGCTAATAAACCGGTTCTTCATCTACCGAGCTGTCGCTGCTCAGAGTATCTCGTATAATCTCTATTGATAATAGAGATCTCAAAAAAAAAAATACGATTTTAAACATATTCACATCAAATCTAGTAATCATTTCTATTTAAGGATTGTCCACATCAGCACGGCATGGTGTGTGAAATATCACTCTTTCACGTCACCGTGAAACAGTGATATTTCATATTACGGCTCCAATGTCAGTTACAGTAGACAGTAGCAACAGTATGTTAACTAGCGCTCTTAGACCTTCTTAAATATCACCAACCACGCTCATGTTAGAGACCTGCGAATTTTAAAGCACTGAGGGGCTCTTATAAAGATCGGTCATTTTGACGGACCACTTCCGACTCTTATTTATCTATAGTCCTTCCACACTGAGTTCGTCATGTACAAGTGCACGGTGCGGCAACGACGATATGAACACAAGCTTGCCCATCCAAAATTTTTTTTTACTGTTCTTACGTGCTTCACAATAGAAGAATACATCTCGTGAAGTCTCGTGGCTTAAAAACACAGTCGCTTTACTGGCTCGAAAGATTAATATCAATTACACGCGTTTTACAATGACGGCGCTGCTGCTAAACCGTGCTAATGTGGTCAATTCTTTCACCAAAATGTTCTTAATTTTTTCTTTAGACTTCTTTTATTTAGACTTCAACGCAACGTACCGGATTTTCCGGATTGATTGAGGCAATCTGATGGTTGAATCCAGGCCCGACTGCTCCTCCAGCGTAGGCGCTATTTGGAAAGCTCATGTCGAATGTCGGGAATGGAAAATCTCCAAACGGTGACCTGAATGGTAAATTATTAGCGTAACCAGCCTGGTTCGAAGTTAAGTCAAATGCCTTCCTAGCTGCGTCTAAAGCTATTCTCTGATTCGCTATATTTCTATGAAAAGCCCTGTAAAAACATAATGGGTTAATTCACACAATAAAGCATTAGTACATAATGGAAATGTCAATGAAAGCCCATACATAGAATAGGTTGATTTAGCAGCGAAATAGAGAAGGATAGAAATAATAATACATTAGATTAAAAAAAGGTATTACAGTTTTTTTTTGGCAAAATCCGTTAACACTCGCTCTTTTAGAATCCTTAGAATTGTAAACTTAAATTGTTTTCTTGTAACAAAAGCGATATATCCAAGAGACAATTTAAATATTGACGCGGGCAATAATTCAATGAATTAGCGGGCATACATGCAGAAATGGAAGCCTGCATTATAATTTTGATTTGACTGGCGATACTATAAAATGAAATGTTTAGTTCACTTCTACTACTATAAGTGTTGTTCAGTTGCCGATGCGAGCAGTTTGTTTTTCAAGTGTTACGCAGATACTCTAAATATTTTCTGGACGCAAAGAAGCACAAATGTCGATGCAGAATATATTTTTTTGCTAATACAAGCTAACATGCAGACAGATAGATTGAGAACTAAATACTTATACCAAACAACTCGACTCTGTTACGATTTTATTATTTGTATACATGAATTAAATTTATTGAATCTTTAAAGTGCATCGATAGATATATATAGAAGATAAAAAAGAAAGAAGGTAATAATAGGTAAAGAAAGACAGAAAAGATAACGAGGTATTAAATTCGCCAAAACTCGTTAATAACGCATGACCGGACCCTGGATCACACAGTGATAAGTCCTTAGAATGGTTACCTTCGATGAAATAGATTTAATCCTGGCGGTGACAACTCAAATGATGATTTGGAAAATGACTTCAGTGGTGGGAGCGGTGGCAATGGTGCAAAACGTAATGAAGGAAAATGTGGGAAGTTTAATGGCTTTATCAATGGGAATAGTTTAATACGTGGAAATGGAAGAAAGGGCTGTAATTGTCTCGAGTCATGGAAGGAAAATGATCTTCTTCCGTCAACTATTGCTGAACCTGATGCCACTGATCCTGTGAAATATCCTTTCCCGGCAATTCTATAAACAAATGTTAACTGTAAGGAAGTTGCAATGAAATGAATGATCATGATGCACATAAAAGATCCTATTATTTCGTAACAAATATATTGAACAATATTATGAAATAATTTTCAAATTGCTATATTTTTAAAGATTTAAGTGCCTCTTTTGAGAGTAAAACTATTAAGTCCTATACATTGTATCTGGCAGAGTAGTGAACATTTTCAATTATCGGGTCCAGTTACAAGTCGAGTTGGCGCCTTCAATAAATGAAGAGAGGCCTATCAAGCCACCTATCAAAAAGAACGATTTCATCGTCAGAGATAAAACCTCCACCGGAAGCTTTTGTCTCCAGATTTGTAGGCCTTACTCTTGTAATAGACTCTCGAGGTTCCTAAAGTATTCTGGAAAGAATGTGTCCAGATCCTGGTAATAATTTTGCACATATGGTATCTGGAATTGTGGTTGCTGCAGGCCGAAGTATTGGCCGTCGTTTATTGGATATGTTCCTCCGTACCTATTACCCGACGAGTCTTGATATGCGAATGATCCAACTCCGTCGGGTGCTCCTGAAAACAAAATGAAGAATTTTATTTAGGGCGTGGCCTTTCGAGAGGGAAAGATAAAAATCTTTATTTGTAACCGCGCCACTTCGCGGCCACTTAGTACATCCTACGCCTTTAATATCAAACACGCGTTTTAAACTGTAAATGCATTTTAAGTAAATAAATATTTTGATTGAAAATATTTTAATTTTTTATTATTTTGATATTTGGATATTATTTGTACCTTATCAGTTGTCTTAGTTACTATTTTTTTTATATACCAGCATTTCGGAAATTTGCCATTGGCGAAGAAAAAATGAAAAATTTAACTTGTGTCTTTATAATCGTCAATTCGATAATACAATAAAATATTACACTACATTTATTTTAGTATAATAATGAGGTCCAGCAGCAGTGCTAGCCTCGTAGATAAAGAACCGACCGGGATAGGGTTCGAACCCTGGCATGGTACCACTAAATTCGTATTTTCGGATTTATATATATATTTGTGATTGTCCCTTACTCGGCGGTGAAGGAAAACATCGTGAGGAAACCCGCACGTCCAAGAAATTATATTTCTAAAGACGTCTGATTATACCTAAGAGGTCTGATTTTCCCTCTGGGTCATGGTGGTCTGACGGCAGTCGCTCCATGTAAAAATCGGTATCTTCGGCAAATCCTTAGGCTTAGGTAGCGGATCCGGCCAATCCTAATGGATTAGGAAACGGAATAACGCTAAGAAGAAGAAGAATGAGGTCAATTGGTGGAATTAAAGACATACTACTCTGTGTAAAAAGTATCGGGAATATGTCAATAAAAAGACCCGCGTAAAAGAGGTCGTTCTAATTTTTTTACTGCATGTTGGTAGCACTGTACTGATTTAGCGCGCAAAATTTGAGCGGGATCTGTCATTTAATTTGTTTTAAACTACACTTTTTGTTGGTCATAGTTTTGAGTCCTCGGCGATTTTTACAATGGAAAATATTGTTGAACAAAGAGTGTGCCTTAAATTTTGTGTTTCAAATGATATTTCATGTGGTGAATCACTAAAAATGTTGCGAAATACCTACGGCGAATCGTGTATATCGAAAACAAGGGCTTATGAATGGTATAAGGCTTTTAAAGAAGGCCGAGAAGTAGTAGTAGACTTGCCTCGTTCTGGTAGACCTTCAACCGCTACGACCAGAGAAAACATCGACAGAATCAAGAAGCTAGTGCTCGAAAATCGACGTATGAGTCTGAGAGAGTTGGCTAGTGAGGTGAACATATCTTTTAAGTCCGTCCACAACATTCTCATTGACATTTTAGGCATGAAACGCGTCGCCGCTCGACTAGTTCCAAAAGAGCTCAATTTTGTTCAAAAAGCGCAGCGAAAGCATGTCGCTGAAGACATGGTTTCCCGAGCTTCTACGGATCCGACCTTTATGAAACGTATAATAACTGGCGACGAGACATGGGTTTATGAGTACGACATGCAAACAAGCCAACAGTCTTCAGAATGGCGTCTCGAAAACGAGCCGAAACCCAAAAAACCGCGGCAAAGTCGCTCCAAAATCAAGGTGATGCTGACAGTTTTTTTTGACTACCGTGGTGTGGTTCACTTCGAATTCCTTCCAGAGGGAGAAACAGTGAATAAAGAATATTATTTAGGCGTCATGAAGCGTTTGCGTGAGAGTATCCGCCGAAAACGTCCAGATTTGTGGCAACACAACTCATGGATGCTGCACCATGATAATGCACCATCACACACAGCCATTATAGTGAAAGAGTTTTTAGCGAAAAATTCAACAAAAGTTCTCGACCAAGCACCGTATTCACCTGATATGGCTCCGTCTGACTTTTTTTTATTTCCCAAGTTAAAATTACCACTTCGAGGAAAACGTTTTGAGTCGATAGAAGCCATAAAAGAAAATTCGCTGAATGAGCTAAAGGCCATACCGCAAATAGCCTATGAAAAATGTATGGAAGACTGGGTGAAGCGGTGGAGATGTTGTATTGCAAGCGATGGGGCCTACTTTGAAGGCGATAAAATAAATTTAGATGAATAATTTGTATTTTTTGTTTTATTGACAAATTCCCGATACTTAGTACACAGAATGTACATATAGCCTGTGCTGAAATATTTCCAGATATCTTTGTCAGTTGCATATTCATCAATTCTATATTCATATTATATTTTATTTACAAGTGCATTACAATTACATTTAATTTGTGTGTGTTTGTGTGGGTGGCGGTTTATATTTAATTTCTTTGGAATACTGGTCTTTATCATGTTATGGGCAGCATTCTACTGAAAATGATTTCTTTTTTAAAATGTACAATAACGGCCAAAATTAAGAGAGCTAGGGACATAAAAGCAGATTTCCCTTGACCTCGACCTCACAGAAAACCACAGCCTAATAACAAGTCCCTGGAGGGTTGTTGTGTTCCTGCGTGTGAGTGAGGTCACTATTGGTGACCTCACTCACCTCCAACGTCTTGAGGAGTTGCTGTGTTAGCAGTAGAGGTGGCAACGCGCGAGTGACACTCAATGTTTTACAAACGTTCATAGGCTACGGTAAACGCTTTACATCGAGTGGAGTATGTATGCCTCCTGACGTTGTAAAATAAAAAAATCCAAAGTAAATCAGGAGGGTTTTATTAAATCCTAGTCTTGGACAGGAGTATTTATACTGCCCAAATCATGGACACAGCGAAAGATTTATTATCAATTCCATTGAAAGTTATGTTTTAAACAGAACAATTTTAAATACAAGTAGGCAGTAGAAAGGATGTATGTCGAAGGATTTATTTATCTATTAACTGAGAGAGCTGTCTTTTTTCCAAGTGACACATTGTAAAATTTCTTCATATAAGGCGTTATAAAAACGGAAGTTGTGAAGTGATAACTTCTTATGGGAGGGTAAACCGCCTCGTTACGTAACGCGTTACGACGCCAGTCTGTCTGGCTTCCATTTCTCTCATGCATACGGCAGCTTTAATTATATGTAGATTAGTTTAAGTTATCACTTCTGACGGGCGTCCCGAGACGCACACATTGTTTTTATTACTTGTATGTAAGGTCCAGTTGTGCTTAAATTCCGATCACGGCCAAGTTGCGTATGAACTCACGAAAAAATAGCTTAATTGCTTTAGCGGCAATCAGATACACACAAATTGAAATGGGAAATTAAAAGTTTTATAGACGGATATGTAAAGTGACTAATAAAAAAAGAAAGACCAAGTACAACTGTATATATTTTCACAGATCACCTGAATTAAAAGATGAACGTCGTTTAATTAACTTGATCTGTGAAAACAAACACCTTAAAAAGTTTATTGAGTACAGGGGAAGCCAGGATATAATTGAGAAGATATTCTTAAATTTATGAATTGACAAAAAAAAACTTTTAAATGACACAATTATGCCTTCAATCTTCATTTGTACTTACTACACCTATAATCTCCAAGCTTAGCAATTAAAACACTTAAATACAGTATTTTACAACGAAAACAAACAATTAATCATCGTTAGAGCAATAATCACTTGATACAAAAACTATGTTATGTATACTGTTGTTTGGTCATACAAAAACTATGGCGTTCAATAAAAAGCTAATAAATAAAATGATACAAGCCATACACTACCGTAACAATAGATGCCATACCCGTATATGCTTTTGTACTTTGCATGATTTACGATATGATGTGACACATTATTAATTTATATAAAAACTAAATATAAATTAATGTAAGTAGTAAGTATAATATAATTTAACTTAGCAGTTCTGTTATGAGTGTTAATTAGTTTGATTTCGTTTTCGTGCTGTTTTTTCCCCCTTGATTTCGAAGACCTCGAAGTTTTTTGTATACAAAAATAATTAAGATTGTGACCGACACGTTATGCTGCAGCTTGGGCGACCGAGCTTCGTTCGACTTTTAAAAGTCAAAGCCCACAGGGGCAAGAAAAGCGGCATCGATCCGATACGGGATTTTTGTAACAATCGTGTTTCTAAAAACATACACCCTGACTTTCTAAAACACCGCGATATGAACAAAATACTTAAAATATTATTCAACGACGAGGTATTTGAAACTTTACTGCCTGAATGGCAAGAAAGATGGGAAACTTCTACTAAAGGATGCCACTTGTATCTGTTCTTTTAATCAGTGCGAGACAGATTAAGTAAAGAGTGGTTAGAAGTCGATCATCCCGTTGCGCAATTTTTAACTGGACATGGAAACTTTAGAGCTAAGCTCTTTTCGTTTAGACTTGTGTCATCGCCTTTATGCGAGTGTTCTACGACAAATTATGAATTCGAGCAAACAGCACATCATGTTCTCTGGGAGTGCAATCTCTGGCGTCGGGAGCGAGACGATATGTTAAATTCCTTGCATGTCACATCCTGGGTAGTATATTATTCTGATTTGGTGGCAACAAGGGAGAATTACCGGGCGTTTAGGCGGTTCTGCAATCTATATTATTGGAATCGATGTGTTAGGTAACAACTCACAGTTTAGGTCCCAATAGTGTTAGATATTTGATAAACCGTGGTGCACGGCAGTTGAGCTTCACTACTAGCCATCTCTTTGAGGTTTTTAAATGCCTTATTTGTCATATTGCTGTCACTTTGCCAAGAGGGAAAGTCAATTCCAAAACTTCCTACTCCTACAAATTTCTCCCGATTAAATTCGTTGTAAGTTCCAAGGCTAAGATAAAAAACAACTACTGAGATTTTTAGACTTATAAGAAGTTTTGCACAGAGATATTAATAATGTAAACATGATCGTGTAGTTTAAATAAAGTAGTTTAACCCCCGGGACGGCAGTGAACTTCACTGTTCATTGCCTTTTTGTTGGTCGCCGCTGTTAATTCTGGCTACACAGGAGACACAAGGGTGGGTATGAGTGGTGGGCCTGTCCCGAATAAAAAAAAATTGTGTTTATATGCAACCTGTCACACAAAGCGCGATCGTTACCTTTTCTTACCGCTTCTCCCGCTCATGTGGATTTCCGTTTTTAATGTTTTTTTTTGTGTTCGCGAATCGCGAATTCAGTATAGACATAAATATTAGTAAACTCAAGAAACGAAAGCTTATCTACGCTCAAAATTTGATAGAAATTGTTAGAGTCGTTTCTGAGATTCTGATTACACGAAATATATTTATAATATGTACATGAATTACTCGTTAAAATTAAAAGGATACAAACTGCTAAGATAAAAAACAACTACTGAGATTTTTAGACTTATAAGAAGTTTTGCACAGAGACATTAATAATGTAAACATGATCGTGTAGTTTAAATAAATTACTAAATAAAATAGTAATAATATAGTTTTAAATAAAATAGTACTGATAATGCCGAAAAAATATTATTTGTTATATATATATATATATATATATATATATATATATATATATATATATATATATATATATATATATATATATATGTAGTCCTTTGTAAACCCGGGTGGTTCACACCCGAGCATATTTTAAGTGTAGGAATATGCAATACGTAGATAACCGTTTAAGGATACTGAAGTAATGTAGTTGGTACACCCGCCGCCACCTGCTTCAGGAGATGTCAATGGAAATAGTATATTGAATTAAATAGGTATTCGGATTATTCGAAATATGTCGGAAATAAGACATTATACGTGATATCTGGAGGGATATTGGTATTGGGTTATCAGAGAAGAAGGGCGGACGCCTGGCATAACTGTCACTTCTAATTGCTGCTTTCGACTAGCGGTGGCTCGAAAATCTTATACTGCGTAGACGGAAATGCCTGTAAACGACAATAGTGGTCACAGTGATGCCAGCGACTGGTAGCGAGAGGTGTGTTGAACTTTCTACAGAGATACACGCGTTATGCTCTTTACTTCTAACATCGAAGCATATAGCTCTAATAACTCCTTTCTGCGGTCATTCTTACTATTAACTTAAATAATAAACCGGGCTTATGTCCGCATTAACAACGTCCGCCCATTAGGTTATAGTAAAAACATGCGCATCTGAGCTCATTGCTTGATTGACTGGAAATCCCAATGATAGTAGTCAGTAATGCGTTGCAAGAATTAAATGAAAAAATATTAAAAGGTGGCGTGGACTGATCACCCATCAGGCACTACTGTTTTTAGAAGTTTCGTTTTCCGTATCACTTATAATTAATGACTTAAGTGATATATTGATTGATAACTTATTAAGATATCTCTACATAAAGCTGAAATATTAAAATTTGATTCGTGATACATGAGGAAGTATTAAACATTTTGGAGAAGATTATACGATCGTGGACAATGGCAATTAGTATAGTAAAAATAGTATTCATTGTGAAACGCGTCGTTTTTTATCTCAAAATAGCTCGTAAAAAATCATAATAATCTAAGTAACCCGTTTCACCATAAAACTACACATAATTATCTATATTCATTTCGATACATCAATTAGAAAAGGATGACATGCAACTGAATGGCGTTCTTTTCTAATTTTAATTTATGGTAAATTTTGCCGTAACAATTTGCACTACTTCTTCCCCACTCATCCATTGACTTCAATTCGTTTTCAATGACTGTTCTCTGTTAGTATAGACAGATAATGTATGAACCATAAATTCATTGAGTTGTTGTACATTCGCCACAAAGTAAATTCGTAACGGAAAAAAATATGTGTAAATTTGTCACTGTTCTATTTTCATGAAGTAAATTCGTCATATATTAATTTGGATTATTGTAAATTCGTCGCAATGTTTGTTTTTGTACAGATATTTCTACCGGTACTTTATGCAAAAATGATGTAAAATGAAGACTTGTGACGAATTTACTATAAATCTTACCTACCTGTGACGAATTTACACATATTTTTTAATGTACGTGGAGAATTTACTTTCTATGTCTGGAGTGTATAAAAATGTGACGAATTTACTTTGTGACGAATGTACAACAACCCAATTCATTTCAGTAGGTGATAATGACTTCATGTCATATGTGATTAAGAGTAACAAAGTTTATTTGCCGGAAAATGGGTCTATATCTCGTCTTTTAATCGTTTTATAATCACATCCCATTTTCAAGATTCATTCTAAACATAAAAAGATTGTATGTAAGATTAGAACTTCTTGGATTCGATACGCGTAATACTTTTTTTAACTGGCATGGATGCCCAGGGCGCTCCGAGGGTCCCTAATTTTCCGAGGCTCAAGGGTTATTGGATCCCAGGTTACGATACCCTGTTCCTCATTGAACAAGCAATAATGAAACAATACTATTTTATTAAATTATTCCACAGCCGAACCAGCGTGTGATGATTCGAATGATTCATACCTCCAAATTGGTGTGAATGCTTTGTTTTCTACATTAAGGCCTTCTCATAAATATGCATGTGTATAACGGAATAGATGCGAGGTGTTTATTATTACGACTATTAGGTTTTTTTACCGGCCATATTACAATATTTGAAATGTTTTATAACCATTCTTTCAATCAAAATCAATAATTACATGGGAATGTACTGTTATGATTTTTTAAATGAAATTTAAACACCAACCTCACCTCTTCAACGTCGAGAGGTAATCAATTATTTTACGGCCTGTTGTCAAACATTTAGACCGTTTGTAATTCATGGAGTATTTATGACGAAACAGATATACAATACGAAAGTGGAAGGATGTAGGAGCCGAGGAAGACCAAGACTAACCTACTATGACCAAATTGGTCGTGTTTTATCAGAAGTCATGTCAGGAGTCCCGGGAACCGGCCAGCGTGCAAGAAAAGAGCTATGAATATTAGAGAAGCGAGTGAAGTGTGTTAGAACCGCGTCTTATGGTGGTCGGTTCTCTCTGCCTACCCCGCAAGGGACCTGGCGTGAGATATACATACATACACATACATACATACTTCGAGTGCATGAAAATTACACAAATACCACTGTTCGCGTATCATGCTAAGTACCTTTAACAACCATAGCTATCGTGCGATTAGTAATACCTACTTAGTTTACGATTACGCGTTACAATCATGAAAGTAAAGAAATATAATAATCAGTACATTCAATTTAGTGACGCTTGAACAGTAAGAGAAAATAAAAATACTGTTGATTAAAACTATATTAAATAGTTCTTGGGTGCAAGTCACTAGCTTTACGCAGTGAGCCCAATTTACCAGCAATAGAAACACCCACCGCTGTCTAGCAAACGAGGCATATCAGAAGTAGGGAGTAACGTTTTATTTAATCAGTACCCTGCGAGAGTACCGCCACCTTACAGAAATACCGCAGTAAAATAGCAATTCTTTTGGAAGGTGCATTCCTGCCAGGAAATAAAGTCACCAAGCTTACCTCCACCTCTTGTTTTGCAGTCATAGGCTGCAGTGCTTGATTCAGATTTTACAGTATGAATAGGATGATCGTTTGATACCTTTGATTCAAAACAAAAAACTGATTTATTTATACTTCGATTAGTATGGAGGATTTCGATACGAATCCAATCTGGTTTGAATCAAGTTGAAGTACTCTTTTGCAAGGACCCGCAATGAATGAGATAATTACTCGTATACACCGATGAACCTTATCGTGAATTCATGGGTGCATCTTTGCATTTACGCCAAACGTCATTATTTCAATACATTTGCAAAAAATAAAACTATAGTGATCGAAAACGGTACGCAATAGCTAATGGGATCGTATAATACTCGTACATATATGTAAAAGGTAATGAAACCTTGGTAGAGACAGGTAATAATAGTCCTATTAAAAAAAACTATGTACATATGTTTAAAATGATATTTTTTTCAAAAAGTTTACCCGGTATTACGATTTGACGAGCTCGGTGGCGCAGTGGTATCGATTTACTTTTAACACCTACGCTCGTGGGGTTGATTCCCATACAGGACAAACATTTGTGTGCGTGAACATATCTGTTTGTCTTGGTCTGGGAGTATTTTTAAGAGAGGTAGGGCGCATCAGCGCTGCTTGTCAGGGGAAGTACCTTCACCTCTGATAACAACTATTTTTATTACAGAAAACCGCATATAACAACTCTTTTTATTACAAATTACACAGCGCCACCTAGCTCAAAAGTAAGCGAAGCTTGTGTTATGGGTACTAGGCAACTGATAAACATATGTAAATACATTTTTTAGATATATTAGAAAATAAATAATAGAAAATACCCAGATCAAGACAAACAGACATGTTCATGCACACAAACGTTTGTGCTGTGTGGGAATCGAACCCACGGGCGTTGGACTCTGGAGGGTTGTTGTGTTCCTGCGTGTGAATGAGGTCACCCGTAAGCTTCTAAGGAGTTGCTGTGTTAGCAGCAGAGATGGCCTCGCGCGAGTGATGCTTAATGTATTACAAGCGTTCCTGGGTTACGGTAACGGCTTTATATCAGGTGGGTCGTAGGCCTCACGACAATGAATTTAAAAATAAAGCTGCGTAGTAGTCACATGTGTCGGTGACAAAATCGCGTTGTTAGCCGCTGCTCCGCCAAACTCGTCATGCCTCAGTAACTGTAGTTCTATTTTTTTGTAGGTTTTTGTATCTTCGAAGTGCAAAGTTTACATATAACATCATTACGTAAAAGTACACTGGTAACCTCACTTACTCGCAGGAGCATAACAATCCTCCAACAGGTGCTTGTTATTTGGCTGCGGTTTCCTGTGAGGTGCAGGCATTTGCCTAGGCGAGCTGATTTGATGCGCCCTACCTCTTTTAAAAACACGCAGACCAAGATAATCAGACATGTGCATGCCCACAAATATGTGTCCTGTGTGTGAATCTAACCCACGGGCCCTGTCAAAGTAGCGTTATTAATCATTGCGTCATCAATCTTTCAACAGCAATATAGTTTATATTTATCTATAGAACTAAAAAAGATAGGAAAGAAAACAATATTCTGTAGACGATAAATAACATATAGAGTTAACCTTCAACCTATTTCGAATCAATTAGAAATGGAATTAAACCCATACACTGCGGCAGTGGTGCCAGGACTGCCAGGTATTTTTGTCCCAGTAGCCAGTTGTCGTCGAATTTAACACTTTTGATGTCATTACTTGTTAGAACACAATAACAAGATAGTCATTAGTAAATTTGTGTCATTTGTTTCAACTTTAAAAGTAGCCCTGCAGAATAGAAATTGTGGGATGATAAATAAATAATTTTAAAATCTAACCTGATAGTGTGGTCGCCAAAGCCGCGTAAAGTATACTGAAAAATAACCACGGAGGTTTTTCGAACACAGCTGCTAACTGTGACTAATACGGCGGTGAACCAAACAAACGAAAATATTGCGCAATTGATTTGTTTTCAGAGCCTCGAAATAATTAACAGGTTGTTAATAACATCATGTTATAATTTAATTCCTGCTTTCATGATATATTCAATGCGATTTGCGTGTTTTTACTAAAACAATAATACAGTTTATATAATTGATCAACATCATGTCTAGATGTTATATATGTTCAAATATTAGGGCTTATGAAATTGGCGATTTGTACTAAAAATTAAAACTCGTTTTTTTTTGAGATGTAGCATACTTATTTAATCAAAATATTTACCCTCATTATCTATATACTACTGCCATCTAATCGGAAGTGTATGCGATATAACTCTGGGGATCTAGATTCGACAAACTGTGTGAAAGCATTTTGTACTGCCTTCTGGGAAGAAAATTTTTTACCACAAAGAAAATTGTCCAAATCACGAAAAAAATTGTAGTCAGTTGGAGTCTGGAGTAGTATGGAGGATGACGTATGGTTTCTAACTGTAGCACTTATAGAGTTACAACGGTTTCTCGTGCAGTGGTCTGCGTTATCATGGAGCAATAATGGTGAAGATCGATTCACGAGTCTCACTGCCAGTTTCGCTATCATTGTTCGAAGTTCGACACAATAAACATCTGCTGTTATTGTTTAACCAGACCTGAGAAAGCTATAGTGAATAACGCCATGAAGAGACCACCAAACAGTTACCATTAACCTTTTATTGGTAAGCTTTGCTTTAGGGCACTGTTGCGGCGTTTGACCTGAGGTCAAAATGCTTTCACACAGTTTGTCGAATCTAGATCCTCGGAGTTATATCGCAAAGGCATAAATAAACTTCCGATTATATAGCAGCAATTCGATATTGAGGGTAAATATTTTGATTAAATAAATATGTTACATCTTAGAAAAAAAAGGTTTTATTTTTTTCGGTACAAATCGGCAATTTCATACTTTAACCCCTAATATTTTAATGTGAACCTAAATGATAATTGCATATGATAATAAAATGCCTTAGAGGTTTCATAAATGCTAATATTTTTACTCAAAAACAACAACACACAACAAAAAAAAAATATCATATTAGCATAGTCTTTATAATGTAGGTAACCTGAACAATTTACTTTACTACTACGACTTAGGAGCGGTTACTGCAACGTCAACCCGTGGCAAACGCAGGGATTGACTCAACTCATCAGGATGTATATGTAAAAAAAATGTATAGCATTTTAATTTTACGTAATATATAATATATATTTATAATTTAAAAGTATATAAGTATAGTTTGTAATTTTTAGATTTTGTCTCACTAAATATTTGCCATTTTTACTTGTCTCGTATTATTTTTATACATTTAAATTACATAATTACCTTCATGGCAAATTTCATTAAGATTAAATGACAGGCTGATGCACATGCATTTTAATAGTTTGTTTATATTTTATTATCGTTTCTAATCACGACTTATGTAAATTTCAAAGATAAAAAATAAGTGACGATCACAATATCTTTATATTGTTCTCCGATCGCTCGCAAGTAACAATACTGGCCATGGTATATATTGCGTACGTGGATATATTTTTGTATTTATTTCCATGTCTTAACATATAATAAATAGTCATATCCGGACCATCAATATTTTGTTTGCCAGCCCTAATTTGACCTCGACATGTCAGATTTGCAAAAAAAAACAAACATAGCGATTACTATACCGTTACCTTGACTTACGATGTATGCGTAGTTCAAAGATTGACTGATTTAGAATAGCAGTTTTACTTCTAACATTACATTTAAATTATACTTATGATCTCATAATTACGTAGAAGTAATATAACAGTTAGTTCAGGGCAATTGAATTTTTGAGTGGCATTTGACGGCAATGCAAACATAAGGTGCTCCGCTGGCAAAAAATCTAGAAAGTAATTAATTTACATACGTTGCTATGAAAACTGGGGGCACGGCAGTGCCCCCGCCAAGATGAGACAAGTAAACCGGCCTACCTTTTCTCGAAGAGCTTCTTCGTTTCTTTGAACCCTTATAACTTGGGTTTGGATTATACCAGATAAAGAATATTCTCGGAATATGATGTCAATAGTGGATATTAAACATATAAAGTTTCAATTGCATAGCTATTATACTTTAGACTTTATTGATATCTAAAAAACCGCTATTTCGTCACCGACTCACTGATGATCATCTAAATTCTTAGGGTATTCCTGAAGTGAAATTTGGTATGTAAGCTAGTATATAATAGAATAATAGAGTAACAAAAAAATATAAAACTTGGAACTTTTCCTTACCTGACCATGGGTAAGGTGAAAGTTTTATTCACTGTTCATTACTTTTCTATTACAACACAATAGTTCTTGTAGTAACGAAACTAAAATATTTTGCCTTGTGGTGTTGAGTTTGTGAAGTTAGGGCTTGTAGAGTTAGAACGTGTAGAGTTAGAAGCTTGGCTCTAAATGAGATCTGTCAACTTTTTGATAGTGCGAGCCTTGGTCTCGTCTTGGCAACATTTTACTTGAAAATCTTTTTGGTGGGATGTAACTTACTCATTATTGTATCAGCTTTTTGTACATGCAAACTCAATGCTACTTCGAGATTCTAAAGTATATACGCAACTCTAATCAGTAAAGAACTTGCAAAAATAAGTATTTATCTGATCAGATGTGGACGAATGCTCGAAAGTCCTGAAAGAAAGTATGCGCAAATGTAGATGTGGATGCGCAAAGAGGCAGAAAACCATAAAAGGTGACGCTTGGTGAGACACGGAAGTTGAATCCTCCATGGCAAAAAAGAAAAAAACGTAGCTGGAGTATGTCGCATGTTTGCATCTAAGTAATAGTATGAGAAAGGAGAAGAAAGAAATGTACTGTTATTGCAAAAATTAAACCTAATCTTAGTGAAAGTGAAGCTGAAATCAAAATTACGAATGAGGAAAAGAAACTGACGAAAAACATCGAGTTGAACACAAGTCTTTTGGAGGAAGGTAAAATCACGAGGTTGTTTTGTCACCATTAAGAATCGATAAGACAAATTCTAAAACTGGTGATATTCTTGCTTACTGTGTCATCTGGTGATATTCAGGAAGTGTAGAAACGATGAAGTAAATATTTTGAGGAAATACATGATAATGGTCGGGAAGCTGACAGTGCGAGTGAAATTTTTATAACTAACTCTAGAGCACCTGCGTCGGATGGACAAGGATTTTACTATGGACGAGATTGAATGGTCTATATGAAGGCTGAAATACGGAAAGTTAGCAGAAATAGATAGGACTGAAGTTCAAATAACCAAATTAGGTGACGCTTGCATTCGAGACGCGTTCTAGTTCCTGTGAAATTTACGCTGGGTAACCGGAAAGGTCCCAAAGTATGGGGAGTCATAATTATCGTACTGTTGTACAAAGGCAATCAAAGTAATGGGTGGCGCAGTTCATACGTGGGACCACGTATGAACTAATTTTCTTAATTTCATTTCTTAATTTTATTATGATGTCTAATAGACGTTGCGTCCGAAATGTTATTAGATTTAAAAAAATTATGAATGGATGAATAACTGAGATTTACAGATGCCACACTGCGCTTCTACACGAACTTTAATGTATTTTTTTACTTTGGTAATAAATATATATATAACACTCTGCTTCATATAAAGTGGGTCCTGTAACCATTGTGCCCCAGAGAATTCTGCGCATTGTCACACTGTTCGAGAGCAGTAATTCTTTGTACACTATCTGTTGGCCCTAAATACGATAAGAATAAGATTCTTCTTCTACTTCGCGTTATCTCGTTTCCTAATCCATTAGAATGACGGGATCCGCTACCCAAGCCTAAGTATTTGGCCCAAACACTGATTTTTACAAGGAGCGCCTGCCTTCAGACCCTCCACAACCCAGAGGGAAAACCAGATCTTCCTTAGGTTAGGTCACACGTCTTTCGAAATATAATTTCTTGGACGTGTGGGTTTCCTCACGATGTTTTCTTTCACCGCCTAGCAAATCCTACTTAATATTATAAATGCGAAAGTTTGTATGTATGGATGGATGTTTGTTGCTCTTTCACGCTTAAACGGCTGAACGGATTTGAATGAAATTTGGCACGTAGATAGATTATGATCTGGATTAACACATAGGCTACGTTATTTGACTCCACGCGGGCGGAGCCGCGGGCAGCAGCTAGTAATAAATAATACAATATTATAAATGTGAATGTCCGTTTGTTTGTTACGCTTTCACCGGAAAACTACTCAACCGATCATCATGAAACTTTGTACACATATTCTTGGAGGTATCAGAAGTAACATAGGATACTTTTTATTTAAAAAAAATGCGAGCAAAGCCGCGTAAAAGCTAGTATGTACATAAATCTGAAAACATGAATTTAGTGGTACATGCACCCGCTAGGATTCGAACCGGAGACTAGGTGGTCAATAAGCCGTTTCTTTATCGACTTGGCTATCACTGCTTGATAAGAATAAGGTGCAACTATACAAATCTAGATGTAAATTGCAATTGAATCAGTGGCTGGTGGAATTTCCTACCTACCGCTCTAAATCGTAATCGTTAGTTGTATTATGTCATAGAAGTGTGCGCTAGTTAATTTACTATTTATTAAATCTCTTTATTGTAGGTAGTGCCTCGGTAGACGTCCAATGCTCCACGTGATATATTTATGCGTGTTTTGCCGTAATGTTAAGCGCCATTGTATGTTGCAGTGTAATTTTACGTCGCACGCAACTATTGAAGGTGTGTCACTACGCTAACATCACCAGAAAGCTTACTCACAAGCCAATTTTTATTAAAACGTATGACTTGCCTGTTTTTTCATTTGTAAACAGTACATGCGGATGTGGTTAGATTGAAGTCTTGATACCATCTTTACATGTTAATAGCGCGCCAATTAATGTTGGTAGCTAAGATTATTCAACGTTTAAGGCTTTACAGTGCATACTTATTATGATATTTTATTATACACTGTATCCACTCTCTGGTAGCTGGTAATGAAGATGTTATTTAGAAGCGGGAGACTAATAAATCCCAGGTAACTAAACTGTACCTTTCTGACTAGAAAATGGCATCAGAAGAGTTATAAAATGTTATTTAGCACCTTGTCTGTCATCATTTTGATTAATGGCTAATATCAATGCGCCTTTGCGCACTACGCGTATATGGATTCATTTTCTTACCTGATTATGAATGGCAATGGCAGAAATACAAATGGCAAAAACTAGCTGACTGATATATACACGCGTGAGCCAAATTTCTGGGTTCGAGAAGAAAAAAAATCATGGAAGTTTCTTGAAGGATATAGCCATACACTAACAAGAACTTTGCAAAATTCGCAGCCGCCTGAAGTAATCGTTCCTAAGTATACCTATATATACATATAATTTTATACACAGTCTAGGTTCAAACTCAACTTAATTAAGCTGTAACGGGACCTTTGTTTTCCCAACAGTAACCGGCTTTAAGTAATAACCGGATGTTTCATGTCTAGTTCAATAGATAAAAACTGGAAGCCGTAATTTAAATTGTGCTGGACATAAAAACTACCTTTGCGATGTAAGAAGCTTGGAGCGAATATATTACCTAGATCAGAATCTGCATGCGATACGTATGAAAATATTATTTTTATAATCCACTGAGGAGGTAAACAGGTATACAGCTTGTGTGTACGTTATGGACGTCGTGTATCGATTATAGTTACCATAGCTTATAATAGTTTAAATAATTTCAAAGTCAACCGAGAGAGCAACAACAGGCGAATCAAACTCGGCTGGGCAGCGTTTGGGAAACTTCGACACATCTTCTCGTCAAAAATACCTCAACGCCCGAAGAGCAAAGTCTTCGAACAGTGTGTTTGTTGCCAGTGATGCCATAGGGAACTGAGACATGACCAATCACTGCGCTCAGCGTGCTGTGCACAGAGCTATGTTCAGGGGTTCACAGAGCTAAGGTATCCGGTATAGCCCTAAGGATAAGCAAGCTGAAGTGGCAGTGGGTCAGCTTCAAACAATACAATACACTTTATTGCACCAAAAGAAAAATACATAAAAAATACAACAGTAAAAAAAGTATCAGTACAACGGCGGTCTTATCGCGATGCGATCTCTTCCAGACAACCTTACTACCCTAAGGTTACAAGTGAAGAAACAAGGTAGGGTGGTAAAGAGCATAACTATATAAAAGCAAATAAAATATTATATAAATAGACATAAATAAATACATAAATTCATATTATATACATAAATATACACACAAATTTATCAAAATGATACATACAATGAATATGCACACAGTCAATGAAACTGAGGGGAGAAACAAGAAAAATTACGCTGATTACGTAATATTAAGGGAAAGATAGTGAAGTTTGAGATATACCTACATAGTTGAATGAATAGCTCTCTAGAGGGAAGGCCTATATTTAGTAGTGAACGAATATGCTAATTATTTCTGAATACGGACTGAAACTATGATGACGATGATTACATTAATGTCTGACTGAAAAAGTGACTATTATTAATGATACATTAATAATATTCACTTTTTTTATTCTAATAAGGACACCAACAACCGAAAACTAGGTAGATAGAGTTAGGAACCAAGAGTAACATAGTCTTAGAAACCCACTCAAGTCGAGGTGCACGAAATTAATATATTGTTACAAAGAAGTGATGGCACACTACATGAATCAATTAACTTTTGTGAATTCTTTAAGCAATCAAATACGTATTTTACTAAGAGTGGAATGACATTTAAATTAGTTTCTGTATCATAATTTACACTATATCATACAAATGGTATCGCCCAAGGCATGAGTATCGCATATAATTTGTCGCTGTCATCAGAAATATGGTTTTATCATAGAAAACATCATTAAAATAAGATAACTCCATCTGATATTTGAATATTTAGACCGAAGATGACGTCAAAATATTTAAAAATGCGTATTTTGACGCGGCGATATTTATATATTTTAACGGTCTTTTTGAGTGTTGAATTGTTTAACTTAGATTCGTGGGTAATCAAAATATACATTCGTACATCCAGCGATTAAAAAGCTGGAAATTGTAGTATAAATCTGATAACAAATATACCTTTTCTAAAGCGTAGGCATGTGAAAGTGAGGTTGACTTTGATTTCCAAGATTACAGTGAGTCACTTCCATTCTATAATTGATTCATTTTTGAAGTTATACTTCTTTAGGCGCGTAATGAAAAAATATGAGAGTGAAATTTTAAGATGCGCGCGCATCACTGTAACGAAATAGTTACAGGTTGAAATTGCCCGCTAAACAGCCGGAGTAGCCATGGCAACGGCCGGAATAGCCATGGCAACGGCGGCGGCATGCATCTACGTTCGTACCGGATTGTACCTAATCAGTACCGGAAGCGCACAAAGTACTTTAAATCAAGTGCTAATAAAATATTCAGTAGTGATTTAAATTGAATATTGTATAATTAAGGTTAACTATCCGTGTGTATTATTTATTGTTATAAATTAAAATATTATTATTTAATGATGCCTAAGAAGTATAACTTCTCACGCGCGTAGGTACGTAAGTACACGCACCCATTTTTTTTTATATCGACCACAAGTTTCCAAAGGTAAATTATGGTCATTAGTGTACTGGACAAATTCACAACAATGGAAAATTTAGGATTCTTTATCATCAAGACGTGTATATGTCTTCTACACTGAATCGTCATAGCAATTAACACATGCAATAGTGACGTAATATCTATTACGAGTCATTTAACAAAGTAAAGTTGTTAAATCTGGAAGCTTATCTATACAAAGAAGTATCTACAAGTAGCTAGTTTGTGTGCATGATCGTGCTAATCTCGAGAAATGAGAGTACTCGTAGTCTTTTTGTATGTCTATTAGGCTCCTGGTACGATATCCCACTGACTTTACAAATATTACTTGACTTATTGCCTTACATGAATAATTATTACACATATCTTTTCCCTTGCGTTATCCCGTTTACTAATCTATAAGAATTGGGGGAATTCGCTATCTAAGCCTTTAGCGAAGATACAGATTTTTACATAGACCAACTGCCCTTAGATCTGCACAAACTGTAGCGGAAATCAGACCTTTCTTATGTTTGGCCACACGTCTTTCAAAATATAATTTCTGGTACGTGCATTTCCTGAGTATGTTTTCTTTCACCACCAATCAAGTGACTAATTTCAAATATGAATTAATATCTTTTTTTTAAAAAAAGAACATAAAACATTAATAATTTATATATAGTATACTTTTTCACTCTTGATTTAATACATTTACTTCACCATACATCAACTACGGCTTTGTTTTAGCGTAACGAAGCAGGAAGAAAAGAAACTGCATGAATGAATGCAATTTTTGAAATGAATGCAATTTTTTTTTCTCAGCTATCGACAGAAGAGGTCATAAAAAACCAATAAATCATATTTTTGAAATAGACTTCTATACGTAATGCCTAAAGTACTAGTGATTTAGGGTGTAAACAGAGCCGAACGGGTGCAAAGTGTGCTCATGTACTTATACCATATATTTATATATTTGACCCCCCTAACCGCCCCCCAGAAAAGTCATATTAGATGAAATTACGATTGAAATGAAACATATAATGATAACTATTCAAACAAATCAAATAAATGACAAGTACAATACTTTGTAGAATTACCCTTTCTTTACAAATTTTAAATAATGTAATTCATAGAGAAACAAAGTGGAGATAGAAAATTTGCAATAAAAGCTGAATCTATACAATTAGAGTTATAATGTAAGAGCACAAGATAGGGGAGCGTATTACCTCTTAGAAATATTAAAATTTAAATCCTTTACAAAATGGTCTTGCATAAATTCCACATATTTATGGCAAAGAACCATAGCTTATTTATTTATTAATTAATATAATAGCATAATTTCTATTTCACGCATAATACAATTTTAGCTTGATTGAATAATAATATGCCGTAACTTCACGCCTATTTCGCAGAGCTATTATTTTTTTTAGAATTTGAGAGACTTCTTAATTTCTTTTCTTCATCGAAATATAGTACATGTAAAAAAATACTCCTATCAAACTCTATATTATCAGTGTTTGTTAAGAAGAGTGTTTAACTAAAAAGTAGATCTCGTACGTATAATGCTTTGTACGAATACACTACTTGTAAATTGTGAATTTACGCATTATTCTAAATATTTCTTAATATATCATTTGACGTTGTACAATAGATTGTGTTCAGAGGAGTTGTTGATGAGATATCTACAGCCTTCTTCTGCAATAGCATTTCTCACAATCGCCGTTATCTATTACATTTATATGTATACTTAAATGTAGTTTAAAATAGAGTAGCCCGAACGGAAAAACCTCCGCCTCAAAGTGCAGTCAAATCCTCAGTGAGTTGGCATTTCTGCGTGAGACGAGATCACAAAAAAAAAATGTGAGGTTTACCCTACCCCTCAAATTTTACTTACGTGAAAGAAATGGGCAACTGTAAGCAATTATTAGACAGGCTTGATGTTTGCGTGTCACCCAACGTGGTATATTAAAAAGTTACTTGTACATAAATTAACATAACAGTGACATCTGACATACCATTATCATTTTATTGGCCTTTTATTAACGTCGAGAATAAAAGAAATAGGTAGCGCCCCCTAACCAGTGCCAGTTATTGGTGTTAAAGGTGAACATTAATCATGTATCCACTTGTGAATGTGCCGACGTTCGCAATAGATTAACTGTTTAATTGTACGTTCGAGCTATTCATCAGAATTTTAATATTTATGGGTGATAAAATATTACCGTATGATTTTATCAAGATAATAAATTAAGTATACAACCGTATTATAAATGTGTAAAACTTAGAATTTTAGCAGGTGTTGAAAATCTAGAGAAGAATTCATGAAAGCTCTTTTAAAACTTCTAAACGTCGTTGGAAGGCAAACTAGTCTACGGCTTGCCTGATATAATATGGTTATTGTAGCATTTTACAAGAGACGCACGCAGAGACTTTGTATAAAAGTCATCTGCGTGAGTACCTTTGTCACACCTATTTCTACCACCACAGTAAGACTCCTGAGGAGTTACAGTACTAGCAGTAGGGGTGGCATCGCGCGAGTGATACGTAATGTATTGCTAGCGTATATAGGCTACAGTAACTGCTTTCTATCAGGTGGACCGTATGCGTATATCCCTACGTTGTATTAAAAAAACCAACCTCATCTAAAAGTGATGCACTCTGCTAACTGACTAAGGAGGCTATAAAAAGAGTTTATAGCCTCTTTGGTCAGTTATGCCACTAAGGCTACTAGCCAGTTGGTAGGTTAGGAAGGATCTGTACGAAAGACCGCAATATGTCCGCAAAGTGTGTGCCGCGGCAACATTAGTGCACATGTGTACACATATGCTTTAGTCAGTGTGCCACGGAAAATGGCCAGTTTAGTCATAAAATTATGATTTTAACTACACATAGGTGAGAGTTATGCGCCCTTATCAACGATTGCTGCAGATTTTTATAGCGTATCCTCTGTTATGCAGGCTCACCCACGTTCTCATTAACTGTCATTTTTTACATCATTACTTCGATTTAAATAATAAATAAATATTTAGATTTTCCTATGGTGTACTTAAAATTTCTTGATTTGGTAGGTATGCCTTGAACACAAAAAGTTTGAGGAAAATTAGGTAAAGGGTTGTTGTAATGCTCGAATAAATCAATTTTAGTAAAATATTCATGTGTTAAAATTGTAAAAAATTCACGAGAAACGGGTTGATCAATCTACACTATTTATACTCTTCTCACAATCACTTTGACGTTTGCCTTCTAGACCAATTGAATAGATTGATTTCTGACAAACGTACATAGCAGCCATTATTAAAACGACCATCACAAATACTTTACTTATTATATATCTGATTCATGAAGATTGACTCGATATAAAAATTAAAATTGACAGCTGCACCGTCCCTAGGTGTGCAAAAAAACATTGGACAATGGAATATTTCACAAAGAAAGACAATTCAGCTTATTAATATAATAATATTACGGCGTTGACCAGAGATTTTTGAAATTCTGATTGGTTAACTCGAGATAAAATGTACGATTAGTGAAGAGAGATATCAGATAGACATCAACGCGCCTCGCTTTCCCATACTCATTCTACTGCCAAGAGAAAGATTTTTCTACAATCAAAGGGATTTAAAGCATACTTCGCCACGTTGCTCTAATAATAGCAGAGGTGGATTTTTTCATGGTCCCGAATGCTAATGACTTTGCCTAACTACTGTCATCTATCAACAATAATCGGGATCAAGAGCGTCTAAGTGCCGTCCGAAGTCCGAAAATATAATTTATAGCGCACTTTGTGTGTACTTACTCATGATGCATTCTAAGGAATATAGGATTCAAATAGTTTATTGGCACACTTGTACACCTACCTGCACGTCAAACGTCACACTCTGACCCTTGTGCCGTTCTTATGTAGTACGTAATAAGATTAATAATCAAACTTGGAACGTTAAGGGTGATCTGCGGTTAGCTGTACGTAATATTGATGGCATAATCGATAAATTCCTAGCTTGTTTCCCATAAATACATTTGAAGCATACGTACAAAGCTGCCTAACAATAATATTACATGCTTCACAAAACTTTGGCTTCACGTACCCACCGTTTTGATATCCAAAAATAATTACGCTGACCTAATTGAACATTAGCTATACAATGTAATAGTCTACATTAATAAGTGTTTTATTGAATTTAAAAATACAGAAGTACGAGGTTTCTGTACCACCATTTCTTTTGCATATAGAACATTTATTCTTCTACCTATTTAAATCAGGCCATCGATGGTTATCGTTGGTAAATGTACATACAAAAATTTAAAAAATGTTTTTTTGACCCTAGCTCGATTTAGAAATAATAAATTCATACATCAATTATTTGAACACGTTAGCCGCATTTTACCCTAGAACGACCACTTCAAGCATTAAAACATGTGAATTTTTCACAGTACGAGTAGAAGCATAGCACAATTATGCTCCTTACTGTATTTAAGGTGATCCCATTACATCAATCTATTTGGTTTCTTCTCCTTCCCAAGTCAGTCAGTGAATGAAACTTTTTGATGTTTATTTATTTGAAGTATCATACAGCATATCGATATATATTATTTTTAAATCGCAGTAGTAGTGGAATGAGAAAGGGGAAACATGAAACTGGTCAATAACTGTAAATGACGAGCATAAGCTCCTCAGTGCTTATGCTCGTTAGGTATACATAGGTTAAGTACCGTATTTTATACTGTCATTTCTTTTATTGACTTTTTTGACATAATTAGCGAGCTTTGGTTAGAGTGGTAAAGTTGTCAGTTTTCGTGAACAATGAGCGGCAAGCTGCACAGTGAAAAGTGTCATGCCTAGAAGCATTTTTAATAAATTTGGCCTAGGGCATACAAATAGCATTTGTGGTAAAACAATTGAATTGAAGTAGTTACGATTGACTCTAGCATAATTTACAACATCTGGTCATGTTAAGTAATTGAACATATCCAACAGCGGAGAACACAAAGTCACTGTATGCCATCAGGCTGGTCTTCTTACTGGTCTATCATGTAGACGGAGCTAGAATCACATAATTGAGAATACTTTCTTCAAGTAATTCACTATTAAATGTATCTACTGTCCTTAGAATCAAATCGCTTTATGTTGTTGAAACAGTACTCGACTGTTAAATGTAAGGGGTTGACCTAAACTTAATTCATGATGATAAAGCTTACTTGTAAATCAGTGGCTGGATTTCAAATTATATTCTACTATAATTCTTAAATCAGAAAATCTACAGCTTAGAGAGACATCAGTATCTACTACGTTTTATTATAATCTAAAGATTGAAATTGAAAACTTTTAGTCCATAGTCCCTCTTTATGTACTTGCTATTTATAGTAAAGGAACAGAACTTAAGTTCTGTTATATACCTAAATGTAAAAATGTCAAGAATAGAAATAACTACTTTAGATTCTATCCATCGTGGGTATGTCCAGAACCCATAAACTTTCGTTATGTAAATCCAGTATCTTGAATTTACATTTCACAGAACAGTTATAGCTTGTAAATTTCAACATTGGCAAGTTATTTATTGTCTATTAAATAACAAAGATTGTATTCTACTTCATCTTATTTTTATGTATTAACTAAAAAAATGAATTATTCATTTATTAATGTAGGAACAATAACATATTATTGTGTATAAAATATATAAAGATAATATAGTTGATGTAACTTTGAGGACCACTATAAGGTCTATTTTTCTGTCAAGAAATCATAAATTGAAACCCGTGTAGTTCTTCCAGTTAACCTAGAGTCATGAAATGTGGCATGAACTAAGATCTGATAGCACCAGTCCAGGAAAAATGAAAAAATCGTCAATTTGTATTCTGTTTGTTATTGTCTGTCCGTTTTTGAACCTGTAGTTCATGAATTTTGGCAAGGACTATTTCACAACATATGTACAGAAAAAAACGGAAAAAGTTTTAATTTTCGCCTCTATCTATCTATCTATAACTTCACGCCAAATCCCTTGCGGGGTAGGCAGAGAGAACCGAGCGCCACGTGACTCGATCCTTACATATCTCACTCGCTTCTTTAACTCTTCTCATGCACGCACGCCGGTTTCTAGGGCTCCTGACATCACCTTCTGATAGAACATGACCAATTTGGTCATGGTAGGTAAGTCTTGGCCTTCCCCGGCTCCTACATCCTTCCACTTTTGCATTGTATATCTGCTTCGTCATTCTTTCATCTTGCATTCTTTCTACATGCCCGAACCATCGGAGCATGCCTCTTCTTATTTTAACACCGACGCTCTCTTTCAGACCAACTCTATTTCTAACATCATTGCGAATACGGTCTACGAGCCTTACGCCACAAATTTTGCGCAGCGCTCGCATTTCAACCGCGTTTATTCTACTTTCATGCTCTTTCTGCCATACCCAACTCTCGCTTCCATAAGTTAGCGTTGGGACCAACACTGCATTGTGTATAGCGAGTTGTGCCTTCTGGCGCAGGATTTTACTGCCAAGAAGTTTTCCCAACGCTCCATTCACACTATTCCCAGCACTCACTCGTCTTTCCACATCTGCGGTGTACCTTCCATCCCTGCTGAAAGCGCATCCAAGATATACAAACTCATCCACTTGTTCCAACACTTCATCATCAATCGTAATCCTTACATTAGTTCTGGATTCTTCTCTTTCAAATACCATTATCTTTGTTTTCTTCGCATTCAGTAGTAAGCCTTTCTCCATACAGTCGTCTTTCATCGCTGTGACCAGTGTTTGCAGTTTAGATGGTGTATCTGCTAATAGCACGGCATCGTCTGCATACAGTAGACAGTTCACCACTTGGTCACCCATGCGCAATCCCACATTCGTTGACCTTATTCTCTGCAGACAACTATCGAGATACAGGATACAGATAGGAACAGCCTAGCAGATAGCATGCATTCATTCATTCCATTCGCCTGAGTGGTAGAAATTTGACCATAACTATTATTCAAAATTTGAGGAAAACGTATACTAATTTGCATGTTTTCAACATTCTTTTGGTACTGTTTTTCAACGTATTTTTATTGAACGCAGTGAAGTTCGTCAACAGCACTAAGAAAACAAAATTGGTTGACTAATGCAGGAGAAAAAATTATATCTGTCTGTATATTTGTGTGTACTAGGAAATTAAATTCTATACTTTATTTACAGTTCATCACGAATTTTAGCGCCAATGAGTAACGAAAGCACTAGAAAATTAGTGCAATCAATACGTCTTTTGGTCTGTGGTACCCCGCAAGGGATTTGGCGTAAAGTTATAATAATAATAGAGGAGTCGATACAGCACTTTATCAGGTGATATACTCCAAGGGTGGAAGAGCATAAAGCCCTTTAACACAGCCGCAAATAACTTCGGACAAAGTGCAACGCACCTTTCGACAACCCCGAGTTACTCACATCGGTGTTGTCCCCGGCCGACTTTCTCTGGCATTTCGGAGGTTCATCTAGTGAGTGGTGAACCACCGCCTGCCGAAAGTAACACCAGATTATGATAGTTAAGGCAGGCATCCGTCCCTCTTCTGTAATAATCCCTCCAGAGCTCATCTCAGTAACCTAATTTTTTCCGTCATATTTCCAATAGTCCTAATATCTGCCGTCACCTGTTCATGGGTATATTGTTCCATTGAGATCACCTGAAGCAGGTCACAGCGGGTATAATACATTACATCAATCTTTTCGAAGCTATGAATGTCACAGAAGCGAGTGGAGTATGTAAGGACCGCTTCTTATGGTGCTCGGTTCTCTCTGCCTACCCCGCAAGGGACTTGGCGTGAAGATATACATACATACATTTTCGAAGCGGCCTCTGCGCCTTGGATTCACATCAATTGACCGAAGTAAATGTCCATGACTTAAGAGAGATAAATGATAATAATAATACAGTACACAAATATAATAACTTTAGTTCTTAGATTCGCTGCTGGATTCTTCACGCTAGGCTTCTTTCAGCGTAGTAGAGAGCCACGTGACTCGATCCTTTCATATCTCAATCGTTTATTACTTATTCGAGGCTTTTATTACGCACGTCCGCCAGTTTATAGTGTCATGCTATAACTATATTTGAATTAAAATGATGGAGAGTACTGACTTTTAATATTTTGCATTATTATGCGATGAAACACTGATGGCTACAGCATGCTTAGATAATAATATTCAACTACAACTGGTTTTTACAAATATCATTAAGTGAAATCAGTGAATCATAATGGGGAATTCGCAATTATATGTTAGTAAATTAATAATGTAACTTTGAAATCATTACGTTATCATTTAGATAAAACTATAATTAACTTGACAGGCATATACATTATCTAGATATATAATAATAGACGACTAAAATTTAAAATAGAAATTAGCTTTTAATATTAACTATTTTATCATTTTTTATGTTATATTATTAGCTTAAATTAATATATATATTTATATACCTTAACGTCAAGTCCTTTGCGGTGTAGGAAGAAATATATTTCGAATATGGGAAAAATATGATTAAATGTTAAATAGGTATCGATCAGTGAAACGAATATAACAGCTTTTTATATTATTTTTTTTATACAATGTCGGGAGGCATACAAAAATACGGCCCACCTGATGCAAAGCACTTACCGTAGCCTATTAACGTTTGTAATTATATTAAGTATCACTTGCGCGATGCCTCCTCTGCTGCTTACACAGCAACTCCTTAGGAGCTTACTGGTGATCGAACCTCACAGAAAACCACAGCCAAATTACAACTCCCTAGAGGGTTGTTGTGTTTCTGCGTGTGAGTGAGGTCTCCAGTAAGCTCCTAATGAGCTGCTGTGTTAGCAGCAAAGGTGACATCGTGCGAGTAACACTTAATGATAACATATTTTTATAGGCTACGGCAAGCGTTTATGGGTTACAGTAACTTTACATCAGGTGGGCTGTATGCTTGTATGCCCCCCGACGTAGCATAATAAAAACTTGTGTTGACTTGTGTGAGATATTTATAAAAAATAAATATGCAAACTTATATATAATAGCCAAAAAACAAAACAGATCCGTACCTTTCGTCCTCTGTTTGGAAGCCCATTTTCCTTTGTTTTTGTTTATTAGTTGTTTGTTTTGTTTTTTATGGTTCATGTGGTATTCGATTCTTTCTGCCTACCCCGCCATTACTTAGCGTGAAAATACATAGACAGATAGCGGCTTAACGAGCTTAGTGTTATAAAGGAACAGTAGAAAAAGTTGCAAACATGCATATTCGTGTATGTGATTTCCTCAAATTTTCAACACGATTATGGGCGTATTTCGACTGTTGGGTCAAACACTAGTTTATTAAAATATTTAATATAACACTTTCTGCTAAAAATATATTTTAATAATACTAAATACTCAATTGTTAGAGTACCAAATATGTTATACTGTATAATAATAATCACTTACCATAACTCCAGCCTAATTGCAAGCATACGACACACAATGTTATAAAACTTTTCATATTATCGTCACTGTTTTTCAATTCTTTATGGACACTCTGTATACAAGTACGTTCCTCGGAGGATCGAAGTATAGTGTTGCTCGACGCTATCGGCACGGCACTCTTATTAAAGTTCTCATTCTTATCAAATTACTTACCATTTTTACAGCTATAATGGGTGCGATGCGCTCTTATGCTTACGTAATAAGAGTCACATTAACTACAAATGTAATTTGGTGTAGAGCTTGTTCTTAGTTCTCTTTACAGATGCGTTGCGGTCGGTCGATGCATCCGGGTGCAATGTCAATATTAATTGCAACTTGAACTTCGGAGATTTTGCGTAGTTTAAGTACGGATGGAAATATTTTTGGGTACTTTGACGAGCTCGGTGGCACAGTGGTATAAGGCGCTGTTACGCTACTTTGACGCCAACGCTCGTGGGTACGATTTTCAGGACAAACATTTGTGTGCATGAACATGAATGTTTTGTCTTGGTCTGGGTGTTTTTAAGACAGGTAGGGCGCATCAAAGCATCCCTCCTGAGGAAGTACTTTCACCTCACAGAAAACCGCAGCCAAATAGCAACTACCAAGAGGGTGGTTGTGTTCCTGCGTATGAATGACCTCCAGGAAGGTCCTAAGAAGTTGCTGTGTTAGCAGCAGCGGTGGCATCGCGCGAGTGATACTTAATGTTTTGCAAGCGTTTATAGGCTACGGTAACCGATTTACCTATATACACACATGCCTCCCGGCATTGTATAAAAAAAATAAACAAACGGAGGTGAGCGTTTGGTTTATGTACTAGAATTCTTTCAACGAATTCTGGCGGGGTGTTCAATTCTTTATTGTTACTCTGTTGTTGTATGATTTACATAAGTACTGTATGTTGTATGTTCCTTTCAATCGATGGAGTCGATTCGCGTGTCAGTCTAATAGAATATGTTATTTGAACAGTATAGTCGCAGAAACGTTAAGCTAACCTCTCTTAAGACACAGGGTGCATCAAAGTAACCCTTTGTGACTTGGTGACTTGGGAAACACCTTAAAATCATAGAAAACAGCATTCAAATGACAACTTCTTGGATGGTCCTCGTGTAGTATCTTGTAAGGCACCGGCGAGCAAAATCTCAGAGTATTGCAAGCGTTTATGCAACTTGTTTTTCAACTGACATATTAAAAAAAAAGTAAAAAAATGTATCAAGGCTCACATTACAGTAAGAATATATTCTTGGAAGAGTAATGACATATAGACGAATAGAACATAATGTATAAAATGAAAAAATCTTCTCTGTCTGTTCATGCATCATATACAAACTACATAGTGAATTTAAAATAAAGTTGCTATACTTATATCGTGGGTCAAAATACCGGATACATTTATCTAGTAAAAAATGGGAAAATACTAAAAACTTTTAAGTCAGGAATGGCTGAACAAAATAAATATAGAATCTACACTATTTAATTATTTTCACTTATATAATAATAGTTTGGGAGCTATAATGATACAGTCGGACATATCCTGTTACTTTAAACGAGCTATTCTGTAATACATATTTTCGTATTTGATAAGGTTTCGATCTTTAAGTTTATTGATATAGTTTCCAGGCTTCTTTGCCTGAAAGGTAGTTTCTTTGCGCATTCCTGTATCGCGATAATAAATAGCTTATGCCCTATCCCAGTTTTCACGCTTCCTCCTTACTTTTCATGACTCGTACGGGGATCTCATCTAAAATGATGAACAGGTAGACAGACGAATTACTTTCGCATTTGTACCTATTAAAGCGGACACTTCTAGCCTCCAACATCATTTGAATTATAAGTCTTTGTTTGAATTCGATAGTTTCATATTAATGTATCGTCATCGGTGTATCAATTTATAGTAATTAATGTATTGCCTAGTTTTGTGATGATCATTGAAATTTGAATCGATCAGATGTTTCGATATTTTTATTATTTGTCATGATAGTTGAGAAGTATTAAAAACTAGTTGCTGCTCGTTGCTCCGCCTACGCGGAGTTTAGCTTCTCAAGTTTTACACAGAATATAGAACATATTTCCTGCTGATTTCTGTGCTATACTTCTGTGTTAAACCATAACTCACAGCGGTTCTTTTTTTAATGTTCATTTTAGACGAGTGAGACACTATTACTAAGGCTCCGCTGTCTACAAGCCTGTCTGGACCTCCGTCTGCCATAGATCTTTCGAACCGTGATAGATTATGTAGGAACATAAATCCAGAATTGTTTGGGCTTTTATTGCTCTTGTAAAGACCGCTCGACCCAATAATATGGCATTTTAAATATCCTATGCACCAACATCGGTCAGGAATTGAGATATCTAAAACAATTTTTTTTTTTTCAAATCTGACAGGTGTTTGTCTGGCAGTTCTAGAGATTAGCGGATATTCGAACAAATAAACATCGAAAATCTCTTCTAGTTTATAATATGAATATAGATGAACGATAACGATAGTCTAAACGAAAATAATAGAAAAATAATTATTATTATACATACCTACTTTGTATGTGTTACCGTTTTTGAGTTGGACCGTGTTCAGCGGAAAGGTTTCAAACCACAGAAAATCATATTTCAAATTATTGATACCACGCGAATTCAAATATTCTATTCTATCATTTCCTCACAAATTTGGACAAAAAAAGTTTTTTTCCATAAGTTGTAAATTTACATTAAAACAGGTTCTAAAAAATGCGGAATAATTAGTGGAAAGGTTTTATGATTTTTAAACTGTTTATGACATGCGATTGTTTTGACATAAAATTTGAAATAATGATTTCAAAATGCAAAATATTTATATTTCTTCTAATATTTCATCGCCGAAGAAACAACTTTATATTTTAGTGACTTGCTACAGAAGAAATTTTAGTGACTTGCTTACTATTGCATGTTGGATCTTTACTAAAACCAAAAACCTTAACACTACTGCTTACTGAGCTGCAAGTAGTTCAAATAGTACTTTTATCTATCTATAACTTCACGCCAAATTCCTTTAAAACTTTAATATAGAGAATAAAATAAAATGAAGCTAACAAGCTTTCAAAGATATTAAATATCTTTGACCTACACGCATATAATTTTCATCAGAAAAATAAATGATCTAAAAAATCTAGTATGTAATCAAAGCGACCAAATATGACTATAAAATTATGGTCCTAATTATAAGATACATAAATTATACCGTTTTGAACTATTATTAAATAAAAAATCGGCCAAGTGCGAGTCGGACTCGCGCACTAAGGGTTCCGTACCATTATCTATAAAAACGGCAAAAAAAAACACGTTTGTTGTATGGGAGCCCCCCTTAAATATTTGTTTTATTTTAATCTAATTATTTATTCTTAAAGTAAATATATAACTAAATATTCTGTGAATATTTCAAGCATCTACCTGTTGCCGTTATCAATATCCAGCAAAAATGAGCAAAAAAATCACGTTTGTTGTATGGGAGCCCCCTTAAATATTTATTTTATTCTATTTTTTAGTATTTGTTGTTATAGCGACAATAGAAATACATCATCTGTGAAAATTTCAATTGTCTAACTATCACGGTTTATGAGATACAGCCTGGTGACAGACGGACGGACGGACGGACGGACGGACAGCGGAGCCTCAGTAATAGGGTTCCGTTTTACCCTTTGGGTACGGAACCCTAAAAATTAGTATACCCACTTCATCTAAAATAAAAGAAATTTATAGAAGAATAAAAAAATATAAATAAATATGTAAACTAAATCCTAGTTAATCCACTTTACACAAACAGTTGTCTGTTATAAGTGGATTAACTAGGATTTAATCAGAACCGAAGGCATTCGCTAACAAGTATCCTTAAATGTTTCATCAGGCACCATTCTATTGTGAGTATTTCTATATATTAATAGTGAATCATCGAGTTGTATAAGAAACTATAACAAATTACCAAACACTTTAATAGACCTACGCTTAATATGGGAAATGAAATTATTAATGAAGCTTAATGATAAGTGTTTTTACTCAATAAATTAATATCTTAATTATATAACTAAAACTTGACAATTACTTAAAGTAACTTACAGTAATATACTTGATTTAATATTTGAAATTTCATTATTGTATTACATATTTGCTTGTCACCATTGGTTGAATATCTGTAAATCAAACTTGATCTGTAAATGACCGCATTCACATCATAAAGATTTCTTCTCCTTCTTTTTCTTCTTCCTCCTCATATTATCCCGTTTCCTAATTCCTCAGGAGTCACGTGGTCCGATACCTAAAACCAGACAGAAACCTAGACGTCAGACCTTTCTTATGTTAGGTTTCTTAGGTTAGATATAATTTCTTGGAGGTGCGAGTTTCCTTACGATGTTTGCCTTCACCGTTGAGCAAGTGATAATTGCAAAATATGCATAAACTCGAAAACACGAATTTAGTTGTACGTGCTCACATCAGGATTCGGTTAATGAACCAGTTCTTAATCCACTAGGTAAACACTGCTCTTTATCCATTCAATTTATTAATTTATTGCCCTCATAATGTAACTCAGAGGTAAAGTTAACCGTATTTCAACCCTCTCTACTAAACTTGGCAAACGAGGCTATTAATATCCCAAAGACCTCGTTTTACAATCGCACTGTTTGCCGACGGCTGGGAATTCATCCACACACACTGAAGCCGCAATGATCGCGTACTGTGTGGTTTCCGAGAGTTTTCTACCGAGAACTATTAAGTTGTCAAATGAACGAGTGATTGAAAATGCCGTGGATTCAAGGGGCTATAGCTCGAGATTCATCAAAAAAGGAGCGAAGAGAGTTTACTGGGACACCCTTAGTGTTGCACTCACCGGAATACAACAACTCTCCAATAAGTTGTTATTTGGCTGTAATTTTCAATTAGGTGGAGATACTTCCCCATTCGAGCTGCTACGATCCGCATTACCTCTCTTAAAATACACTACTAAGACAATTAACATGTATATACACACAAATGTTTGTTTCATGTGCACCATTCTATTGTGAGTATTTCTATATATTAATAGTGAATCATCGAGTTGTATAAGAAACTATAACAAATTACCAAACACTTTAATAGACCTACGCTTAATATGGGAAATGAAATTATTAATGAAGCTTAATGATAAGTGTTTTTACTCAATAAATTAATATCTTAATTATATAACTAAAACTTGACAATTACTTAAAGTAACTTACAGTAATATACTTGATTTAATATTTGAAATTTCATTATTGTATTACATATTTGCTTGTCACCATTGGTTGAATATCTGTAAATCAAACTTGATCTGTAAATGACCGCATTCACATCATAAAGATTTCTTCTCCTTCTTTTTCTTCTTCCTCCTCATATTATCCCGTTTCCTAATTCCTCAGGAGTCACGTGGTCCGATACCTAAAACCAGACAGAAACCTAGACGTCAGACCTTTCTTATGTTAGGTTTCTTAGGTTAGATATAATTTCTTGGAGGTGCGAGTTTCCTTACGATGTTTGCCTTCACCGTTGAGCAAGTGATAATTGCAAAATATGCATAAACTCGAAAACACGAATTTAGTTGTACGTGCTCACATCAGGATTCGGTTAATGAACCAGTTCTTAATCCACTAGGTAAACACTGCTCTTTATCCATTCAATTTATTAATTTATTGCCCTCATAATGTAACTCAGAGGTAAAGTTAACCGTATTTCAACCCTCTCTACTAAACTTGGCAAACGAGGCTATTAATATCCCAAAGACCTCGTTTTACAATCGCACTGTTTGCCGACGGCTGGGAATTCATCCACACACACTGAAGCCGCAATGATCGCGTACTGTGTGGTTTCCGAGAGTTTTCTACCGAGAACTATTAAGTTGTCAAATGAACGAGTGATTGAAAATGCCGTGGATTCAAGGGGCTATAGCTCGAGATTCATCAAAAAAGGAGCGAAGAGAGTTTACTGGGACACCCTTAGTGTTGCACTCACCGGAATACAACAACTCTCCAATAAGTTGTTATTTGGCTGTAATTTTCAATTAGGTGGAGATACTTCCCCATTCGAGCTGCTACGATCCGCATTACCTCTCTTAAAATACACTACTAAGACAATTAACATGTATATACACACAAATGTTTGTTTCATGTGCACCATTCTATTGTGAGTATTTCTATATATTAATAGTGAATCATCGAGTTGTATAAGAAACTATAACAAATTACCAAACACTTTAATAGACCTACGCTTAATATGGGAAATGAAATTATTAATGAAGCTTAATGATAAGTGTTTTTACTCAATAAATTAATATCTTAATTATATAACTAAAACTTGACAATTACTTAAAGTAACTTACAGTAATATACTTGATTTAATATTTGAAATTTCATTATTGTATTACATATTTGCTTGTCACCATTGGTTGAATATCTGTAAATCAAACTTGATCTGTAAATGACCGCATTCACATCATAAAGATTTCTTCTCCTTCTTTTTCTTCTTCCTCCTCATATTATCCCGTTTCCTAATTCCTCAGGAGTCACGTGGTCCGATACCTAAAACCAGACAGAAACCTAGACGTCAGACCTTTCTTATGTTAGGTTTCTTAGGTTAGATATAATTTCTTGGAGGTGCGAGTTTCCTTACGATGTTTGCCTTCACCGTTGAGCAAGTGATAATTGCAAAATATGCATAAACTCGAAAACACGAATTTAGTTGTACGTGCTCACATCAGGATTCGGTTAATGAACCAGTTCTTAATCCACTAGGTAAACACTGCTCTTTATCCATTCAATTTATTAATTTATTGCCCTCATAATGTAACTCAGAGGTAAAGTTAACCGTATTTCAACCCTCTCTACTAAACTTGGCAAACGAGGCTATTAATATCCCAAAGACCTCGTTTTACAATCGCACTGTTTGCCGACGGCTGGGAATTCATCCACACACACTGAAGCCGCAATGATCGCGTACTGTGTGGTTTCCGAGAGTTTTCTACCGAGAACTATTAAGTTGTCAAATGAACGAGTGATTGAAAATGCCGTGGATTCAAGGGGCTATAGCTCGAGATTCATCAAAAAAGGAGCGAAGAGAGTTTACTGGGACACCCTTAGTGTTGCACTCACCGGAATACAACAACTCTCCAATAAGTTGTTATTTGGCTGTAATTTTCAATTAGGTGGAGATACTTCCCCATTCGAGCTGCTACGATCCGCATTACCTCTCTTAAAATACACTACTAAGACAATTAACATGTATATACACACAAATGTTTGTTTCATGTGCACCATTCTATTGTGAGTATTTCTATATATTAATAGTGAATCATCGAGTTGTATAAGAAACTATAACAAATTACCAAACACTTTAATAGACCTACGCTTAATATGGGAAATGAAATTATTAATGAAGCTTAATGATAAGTGTTTTTACTCAATAAATTAATATCTTAATTATATAACTAAAACTTGACAATTACTTAAAGTAACTTACAGTAATATACTTGATTTAATATTTGAAATTTCATTATTGTATTACATATTTGCTTGTCACCATTGGTTGAATATCTGTAAATCAAACTTGATCTGTAAATGACCGCATTCACATCATAAAGATTTCTTCTCCTTCTTTTTCTTCTTCCTCCTCATATTATCCCGTTTCCTAATTCCTCAGGAGTCACGTGGTCCGATACCTAAAACCAGACAGAAACCTAGACGTCAGACCTTTCTTATGTTAGGTTTCTTAGGTTAGATATAATTTCTTGGAGGTGCGAGTTTCCTTACGATGTTTGCCTTCACCGTTGAGCAAGTGATAATTGCAAAATATGCATAAACTCGAAAACACGAATTTAGTTGTACGTGCTCACATCAGGATTCGGTTAATGAACCAGTTCTTAATCCACTAGGTAAACACTGCTCTTTATCCATTCAATTTATTAATTTATTGCCCTCATAATGTAACTCAGAGGTAAAGTTAACCGTATTTCAACCCTCTCTACTAAACTTGGCAAACGAGGCTATTAATATCCCAAAGACCTCGTTTTACAATCGCACTGTTTGCCGACGGCTGGGAATTCATCCACACACACTGAAGCCGCAATGATCGCGTACTGTGTGGTTTCCGAGAGTTTTCTACCGAGAACTATTAAGTTGTCAAATGAACGAGTGATTGAAAATGCCGTGGATTCAAGGGGCTATAGCTCGAGATTCATCAAAAAAGGAGCGAAGAGAGTTTACTGGGACACCCTTAGTGTTGCACTCACCGGAATACAACAACTCTCCAATAAGTTGTTATTTGGCTGTAATTTTCAATTAGGTGGAGATACTTCCCCATTCGAGCTGCTACGATCCGCATTACCTCTCTTAAAATACACTACTAAGACAATTAACATGTATATACACACAAATGTTTGTTTCATGTGCACCATTCTATTGTGAGTATTTCTATATATTAATAGTGAATCATCGAGTTGTATAAGAAACTATAACAAATTACCAAACACTTTAATAGACCTACGCTTAATATGGGAAATGAAATTATTAATGAAGCTTAATGATAAGTGTTTTTACTCAATAAATTAATATCTTAATTATATAACTAAAACTTGACAATTACTTAAAGTAACTTACAGTAATATACTTGATTTAATATTTGAAATTTCATTATTGTATTACATATTTGCTTGTCACCATTGGTTGAATATCTGTAAATCAAACTTGATCTGTAAATGACCGCATTCACATCATAAAGATTTCTTCTCCTTCTTTTTCTTCTTCCTCCTCATATTATCCCGTTTCCTAATTCCTCAGGAGTCACGTGGTCCGATACCTAAAACCAGACAGAAACCTAGACGTCAGACCTTTCTTATGTTAGGTTTCTTAGGTTAGATATAATTTCTTGGAGGTGCGAGTTTCCTTACGATGTTTGCCTTCACCGTTGAGCAAGTGATAATTGCAAAATATGCATAAACTCGAAAACACGAATTTAGTTGTACGTGCTCACATCAGGATTCGGTTAATGAACCAGTTCTTAATCCACTAGGTAAACACTGCTCTTTATCCATTCAATTTATTAATTTATTGCCCTCATAATGTAACTCAGAGGTAAAGTTAACCGTATTTCAACCCTCTCTACTAAACTTGGCAAACGAGGCTATTAATATCCCAAAGACCTCGTTTTACAATCGCACTGTTTGCCGACGGCTGGGAATTCATCCACACACACTGAAGCCGCAATGATCGCGTACTGTGTGGTTTCCGAGAGTTTTCTACCGAGAACTATTAAGTTGTCAAATGAACGAGTGATTGAAAATGCCGTGGATTCAAGGGGCTATAGCTCGAGATTCATCAAAAAAGGAGCGAAGAGAGTTTACTGGGACACCCTTAGTGTTGCACTCACCGGAATACAACAACTCTCCAATAAGTTGTTATTTGGCTGTAATTTTCAATTAGGTGGAGATACTTCCCCATTCGAGCTGCTACGATCCGCATTACCTCTCTTAAAATACACTACTAAGACAATTAACATGTATATACACACAAATGTTTGTTTCATGTGGGAGTCGAACCTACAATCCACCTAGGACTAATGCTGTATACCTCGGCTATACTCTGTATAGCCGCAGGGATCGCGGTGGCTAGGTGGAGCTGTGAAGCTCTCTGTCGCCCGTGGCTGGACTGATGCAGTATGGGGAGGGAAGTTTGGAAATAGCCACTATCGTTTCACCGACCTCAAATGGGCAAAATAAAAATTTATAGGACATAAAAATGAAAGATGATGAATGGAAGAATGAATTGCGGAATGAAAGAAAGGATGATGTATGAATGTGTTAGCAAAGTTAGAATGTGAAGCACAGAGATTACACAAACGAGTATAATTGTGTAGAAGAAGAAGTTTTCCCAACGCTCCATTCAAACTATTCCCAGCACTCACTCGCCTTTCCACATCTGCGGTGTACCTTCCATCCCTGCTGAAAGCGCATCCAAGATATACAAACTCATCCACTTGTTCCAACACTTCATCATCTACCGTAATCCTTTCATTTTTATTTTTTTTATTTTATTTTATTAGGTCTACCAACAGTTGTTACATTTCTTTCTTCTCACTTACATAAAAGTAGGTATACATTTGCAACATTACTGGCTTAAATGTACAACCAATTATAGGCAAACACAACTTGCGTAAAATTTAAATAACAATACTTAAAAATAGGTACAAATATCAAAATCTCTTGTTTTCATATATAGCAAGTGGGAAGTAAAAAAATGCAAAGGTCATTATAATTTAAAATTAAAAAAAAAATCATTATCATTTCACTACAACTCACAACTCTCGTCTTAAACAACATCTTCTATTGCACTGACAAGTCTTGTGCGGAACTGACATTGTGACAGATGATTGATATCCAGTACGGAGCTGTAGCAGTTCACTAGTCTGCACAATCGCGGTATGGGTAAATGAGAGAAATACATTGGTTCTGGTTTCTTCTCTTTCAAATACCATTATCTTTGTTTTCTTCGCATTCAGTAGTAATATACACACAAATGTTTGCGTGCGTGTGCGTGTTCGGGCCAGAATTGCAATCTAATCGATTGGCAGGGGTCGCGAACGAGCACGCTTCTGGCACATGACCCCCACTTACCACGTAATTTATTATAAGTATATTAACTAGTCTTAATAACAATTACTGATTATTTGTTCTTACTAAGGGATAAACTTACACTTATTTAGTACCTACTCCTACATTTAATACCTCTTTTACTACGCATGTGCCATTTTGTTATAATACACGCCGGTTTGTATCGATACAGCAGCATGTTTTTATCGATTTACTATAGCGACTACTCTAAACGCCTGTCAAAATTCTTGCAATGCAGACGCGCGCATCTGCATTGCAACAATTCAAACAGGCGCCATTCAACAACATTTGCATCGCTTCAAAAATACCTATGTTTGTTGCAAGCTTAATATAGCAGAATAAACGCGGTTGATTACGCGAGTATTGCGCGAAATTTCGATTCGCTTTTGCGTTCGCATTTAAATGTAAGAAAGAGAGTCGATCTGAGAGAGATTTCGGTGTTAAGATAAAAAGGGCATGCTCCGTTGGTTCAGGTATGTAGAAAGAATGTAGGATGAAAGAATGTAGGATGAAAGAATTACAAATCAGACATACAAGGCGAAAGTGGAATGATGTAAGAGCTAAGGTAGGTCAAGTCTCACCTACCATGACAAAACTGATTGTGTTTTAACAGAAGGTGAGTGCAGGAGCCCTAGGAACCGCGAGCGGGCATGAAAAGAGCTACGAATATAAAAACAAGCGAACCAGGTGAGAAAGGGTTCGAAAGGGACCTCTAATAAACTACTTGACTGCGCATAAAGCCACCACTCGCTAAAACGTAGTGTTTTAGCACCTAATTGTCTATATTCCAATGAGTGACATGATGTTGATTCGTGAACTAATCAATAGGAGTAGCGCGTTCTACTTTACCGTCGTCCCGTAGCGGTGAGTTGAATTGTATAGCAATTTCGTTTCATCGGTGAAGATATAGATAGTTTTGTCTTAGGTTTTCGCGATTGTTACACATTGAATTAAACAATTTTTAACGGAAGTATCGTCAGGTTCAACAAAATAAATAAAATACGCGATACTTCCATTAAAAATTGTTTAATTCAATATAGATAGTTATAGAGCACTATTAAAAAAAACATGCTGATTCCGTTAGTGTATGTTTGTATTCCATTCATATTCTGGGAAACTATTCAACAGCCAATATTTTTCAGGGCATACTCCACCAGTCCACTGCTCAACTGCAGATTGGCGGAGGCCGCCCGAAGGCAACTGACTTAGCTTAACGACTGTCATCTATCGACAACAGTCGGATCCGACGGCTTCACATACCTTCCGGAGCTCCGAGGAACTCGGGATAGATAAACCCATCCATGCTGCGGTCGATGTGCTTAACCTGCGTGTACAATAACACGTGCAACGACGCTATCGAGCTCTGATTTAATATACTCAGACTTTTTAAAACTATATCTCCTATTTACAACGCAGATTATTACTATAAATAATAAATGTGATCTAAACTACTTTGTGTGCTTCCGCTACCGATTAGTTCATGACAACTGCTGCCGGCCGGCACCCACGCACTACCGTTGGTAGATGCATGACGCCGCTGTCTCTGTCTCTGCCTCGGCTGCTGCAGTCGTCTCTGCGAGTGTTCGCCATCTGAAATGTGAACCGCATGCACCAGTCACCGTTGACACCCTGGTTGCCCCGTTCGTCTCTGCGGCGCGTGCTGGGCCTCTCCACGCGCATCCTCAGGCGCAGTGAGTTTATCCGTTGGAATTAGATTCGTAGCATGTTATTTTTTGAAGAGGGGTAAGGTGCATCAAAGCAACCCGCCTAGGGAAGTATCTCCACCTCACAGAAAACCGCAGCTAAATAATAATTCCCTAGAGGGTTATCGTGTTCCTGCGTGTGAGTGAGGTCACCAGTAAGCTCTCAAGGAGTCGCTGTGTAAGCAGCAGAGGAGGCATCGCGCGAGTGATACTTAATATATCGCTAGCGTTAATAGGCTACGGTACCCGTTTTACATCAGGTGGGGCGTATGCTTGTATGCCTCCCGACATAGTAGAAAAAAAAAGTAACGGCAGCAGCCGAGACAGAGGCGACAGGAGCAGCCATAGCCATAGCAGCGAAGTCATGCATCTACTGACGGTAGTGAGTGGGTGCCGGCCGGCTATATTTCCCATGAACTAATCGGTAGCGGAAACATACAAAGTAGTTTAGATCAAATTGCCTGTTTTGACTTTCGCAAAATAACGCATGAATCTATTAGGTAACTAAAAATAATTATCAACTAATCATGTTAACTTATTAAAAAATATAACCTCGCACATTAGTTTAAACTACTAAACACCGTAATATTGTTAGGAAGGAAATATTGCTGGTAACTTAATGTAATAAGCTTATATTATGTTCGATGCCTCACGCTTATCAAATCATAGTTACACGATTGAACAGGTTCAATCGCTCATCTATACATGTATATATGTATACATACAATAGATTTATATCAACGATTTTTTTTATATAAAATCGGGGGTAATTAAACCCACCTGATATGAAGCGATGACTAGGAGAACCGCTACGAATATAAGCCGCCTACAGTCGGCTTATATTCGTAAAAAAATGTACACATTGCGTCGAGTTCCTACAATTTTTTTTATACAACGTAGTCGGGCGGTAACAGACAAACAGGCATGTTCATGCACACGAATGTTTGTCCTGTGTGTGAATCGAACCCACGAGCTCTTGGTGTCAAAGTAGCGTTACCAACCACTACGCCATCGAGCTCGACATAATATAACTTGCTAATGGCTATGAGCGCAGTTCTGATAATACAATAATTTGATACAGCCAAGCGGATTTGTTGACTGGAGTTTGAGGTATCCATTGGAACTATGCTACAAACATAAAATATTCATATTATTAAACTATAGATTTTTTTCGTGTAGTGATTCTCTGTCAAAATTTAAGTTAAATCACCTGCACGAAGAAGCTCCGGCGACATACTGGCACAGCTGTGTTTAGTGTATTTAGTATTAAACGTTTAGTGCCCCCCACACGACGAACCGACGATCTTGTGAAGATCGCAGGGATTCGATGGATGTGAATGGCACAGGACTGATCTGTCCTGTCTGTCTGTTCTATAACCAACATTGACAATTGGCAATGTTGGTGATAGTAACATAGTTGATAGAATGATAGCTATTTTAACATCACATTTATGATTTACATATCTTTGAGTTGTTTAATGTGATGTACAGGCATGATAGGCATTAAACATCTAAAATTGTGGATATAAAAATTGAAGTATATGAAAGCAGTCACTGAATGAATAGAATATATCTAGAAGATACTCTATTTGTATACTAAACTTTTCCAAATCCCTCCAGCCGTTTTTGTGTGAAAGGGTAACAAATATCATATACCTTACCAACTTTCACATTTATAATATTAGTAGCATCTATCTATAATATTATAAGTAGTAAGTATAAATTATTAATCATCGGAACCTTTTGTAATTTAATAGTATTGGTTAGAAGTAGTCAAGTATCGATTAAATATCTTAAATATATAGAAGTGAAACACGCCTTTTCTGTTAGAGCTTTATTATAACACAATAAATAATTATAACTTATCAAGAACTGGTGTCTTTTCAATCTGTTTATTGAATAACTAAACTAAATAGGTACTCAATGAACTAAGCATCTACTAATTTGCTCTAACAATGATATGTATTAAATAACAAATTTTGGAAATTCGAGTTTACAATTGACCTAGTTACGATACTTAAATATGAAATTCCCATTGTCAAATATTTTTTTTGTATAACAATTTTAAGTTATTTATAAATGTGTTAAGCAACAAATGAAAAAAACATAGTAGCTAAATCTAAAAACACTGAAACCAACGCAGGATAAGTCGTATGGAAAGATAATATTTTAAATTCCACAATTGATTTCGAAATTCAGTTGCGATGACTACCAGAGGGAAAAAATATTATCACGTTTATTCCTATCTTAAAGTTTTAAAAATATTATCTTAATAGTGTGGAATCAAATTTCACTGATTGCATACAAAGTATTGCTTCTATGTTTTTTTCATTACTATCAAGTTATGGCACTATGATAACTTCATAATTTTATTTCTCAAATTTCCTTTTTGTATCTTGTTATTGATTTGTTATTGATTTAGGCTTGAAGTCGTATTCCTCAACTTTTCCATCGGTGTTGACGACCCGGTGTCCACCGCTGGTTTCCAACTTCTTGCCGTTCACGTTTGACGCGGAGTGGTAGGTATACTCTGATTCTCCATAAATATGACCGCCTTGTACCGGCTTCAAGGACTTCACATTTCCTGATGGGATTGGCTGAAAATATAATCGAACATCATATGTTTATATGCTACTGCAAAGACCTTTGAGCTTATACACATATTAATATCTGTACATATATTCCTTCTGTACATATGTATGCCACTGAAATGGCTGAACCGATTGTGATGAAAAAATTCTGTGTTTTTGAGAGGGTTCTCGGATGGTTTAGATTCAAAAATTGTACTTGTGTGCAGTGCAGCAATCGAGTATTAGGATTCATTGTTTTTACTCGTATATTCAGACTAGCATATATCTAGCTGTCGTAGAAAAGAGCACCGGGGCATTTGATACTGTGGTCCTAATCAATCTATTGTAAAAAGTATAAAGGTGTTGGGAAAATTGATACTACTTGGTTTTATAGGCATATATTGCTGTATTGAACTTTTAACTTCATTCTTAAAACGTTAGGTATCCTCATGGGATTCATTGCAGTAATCGGGAAATAATTACAGACGATACTTCATAGCGGTGTTAATGGTCAATTACGGTGGATTGTGGTACTATTAATATAGCTATAAGTGGGCTATAAAATGGAGTTTAATTGTATGCACGGGATAAAAACTCCACCGCAGTTTATGATAATGATGACACCGTCCAGTTAAGACACTTTGTTCTCGGTCAAGATTGTCACGAAGCAACCAGTCCCTTGTCAACTTCAAGACTATTCTTTATAATTACATCGGATACAAAGTGGTTGTGATTATATTTTCATCACATTTGCCTCACAATAAGTACACAAAGCGGGCCATTAATTAAGCCCATGGGCATAATAGCATTTTTTTTTTAAATATTATACAATACATTAGGAAAAAAATTATAGTTAGATCTATTAATCCTTAGTTAATAACATGTGTCAGTATCTACAATACAAGTCATGCAAATAAGACCTTGTGCAAGAAATATATTTTATTCCAGGACGGTATCATCAGATGTTATCTTCGAAGAACCTTAGATACATTGAATGATTCATAGGTCAACAAGTGATTTGAATAACTTGATATTAGCTGTCAACAAGTCAAAGTCAAATTACTACTATAACATGAGTTGCAATACTCCCGTATTGCTCGATTTTTCGCTATCTGTACATAGATTTGCGATTTAGATCCTCAACCCTGTGATATAAATAAAAAAGATTTTGACCAAATTTTGAAATTGTAACTACGAGTATTAGTCAAAATCCATTTTATACCATAGAATACTTCAGATTTGTCAAATTGCAGTTGCAATATTGAGAAAATTTGTAAAAAAATGAGCACTCGTCCGATCGATTTTGGTAAAATTTTGAATTTTGAACTTTTTATCAAAATCCTATTTTATGCTAGCTGTATCCGCGACTTCGTCCACGCGGAATTTAACAAAAAAGTTATTTATTTATTTGATTTTAGTACCTAAGTAAGCAGAGTAAAATAGTAAAACAGCAAAATAATAATAGATATGTATTATGTACTTCGTCTGCGCGGAATATTTATTTTTATTATTTATTTATATTAATAAAAATAAATAAAATTTCTACAATAAAAGTAGCCTAAGTTACTCCTTATTACATTAGCTATCTGTCAGTGAAAGTCGCGTCAAAATCGGTCCAGCCGTTTTAGTTTTTTTTCATTCATCTGTATACCTATTACGCATCTCTAGGTAAATAACAAGATACTCGTATTAAACATTAACATTTTGTTGGAAACCTGACCCGAAATGACATTAAATGAAGATTTAATTAAAGTTCTTTTATGAGGGTTTCACAAAAAAGTAGTAGACATTTTAATTTGATTATTTAGATAGAGTCCTATCATTTAGGATTCGTTAATTGTTAAGAGTATATAAAATAGAGAGATATCAAAGTTGTCAGGTTTTCATTTATGTGGTTTGTAATCTATTTGAAAATATTTTTATATAGGGTACTATAAAATAATATTGTGATTCAAGTTACTAGGTACTCACTTGCCAAGTTTTCCTTCTTAAATCATTAATTACAAATTTATTAAAATGTAGAGTATTATTTTAATGTTCCTAATTACTTGACAGATTAAATAATGTTCTTCTTCATCTAGAGCTTAAAATACATACCTGCCAAAAGTCCTTTTCATTGCGGAATTTTGCGTTGATACTGTAAAAGATGAAAATAAATTGAAATATTTAGTGCAATAAATAATATTTATAAAATTACTGAAAAACGTTTCGTTTGGGATTTTATGACACTCGGGATGAAACATAAGATGCTAAGAAGAAGATGTTGTAGCATACATTAGTGCAGATCCTCAAGGTTTAGGCTCAGAAGACTAAGAACGTGCCGGTGACTGTCACAACTGCGAAATTTTTGAATTCATTTCGTAATTGATGTATCTAGTCTTTTTCTAAATTATTCGTTACGTGACATAGTTAGTTAGTTACGGTTAGTTATCATGATAACTAACCGTAACTAACTATGTCATGTAGTTATGATTATTGTATTTAACTGGCACTTATTCCTAATCCCACGGAAATAAACGTTCATAAATATTTTAGAAGTACCAACAAAAAAAATAACAAATAAATACCAAACAAATAGTTTTTAAACTCACGTGTTATGAACGCAATGATTGTACCAACTATATAAATGTAACGCATAGAGTGATTTGCATGGCCATACCAATTTATTTTACACTAGCTTTTGCCCGCGACTTCATACGCGTGAAATTTATGATCCTATGTTTTAAGATAGACTTCTAGCTATACATCGGTGAAAACTGCATTCAATTTCATGCAGTAGTTTTCGCGAGATGCGTGTACAATACAGATAGACAGATTGAGTAAAATTGTAGTAATATCGAAACTGTATTTCCGATAAACAGGTAATTATTTTGTCAGAGCTTCAAAATTGTTTGTTAATTTGTTTTAATATAAAAAAAAACTATAATTATATAGACAATTTTCCGTAAACCCCTTTAACTATAGTCCATAAACTGAGATTCTTACATGACAAAGAAACTAGATTATTTAGTTTATAGCGTTTTGTGGCTAATAAACGATAATTAAATAAAATTTGTGAAAGCAGGAACATTTTTGAACAAATAACTCACAGTCGGTGGACGGTGTCCCAGTCGCCGCTCGCTGCAGCTGCAGCTATATCCTCATCGGCCGGGAAAGCTGAAAATGCATATCATATGTAGATATTTAACAAATAATGTAGTAATAACAAATAATAATAAAAATATATATTAGGGTCGGCAACGTATGAGTGACACCCCTGGTGTTGCAAATGTCCATAGGCTACGGTGACTGTTTACCATCAGGTAGGCCGTATGCTTGATTGCCACCTTAGTAGTATAAAAAAATCGGCTAAGTGCGAGTCGGACTGGCGCACGAAGGGTTCCGTACCACTATCTATAAAATCGGCAAAAAAATCACGTTTGTTGTATGGGGCCCCCCTTAAATATTTGTTTTATTTTAATTTAATTATTTATTCTTAAAGTGAATATATAACTAAATATTCTGTGAATATTTCAAGTGTCTACCTGTTGCCGTTATCAATATCGAGCAAAAAAATCACGTTTGTTGTATGGGAGCCCCCTTAAATATTTATTTTATTCTACTTTTTAGTATTTGTTGTTATAGCGGCAACAGAAATACAAGATCTGTGAAAATTTCAACTGTCTAACTATCACGGTTCGTGAGATACAGCCTGGTGACAGACGGACGGACGGACGGACAGCGAAGTCTCAGTAATAGGGTTCCGTTTTACCCTTTGGGTACGGAACCCTAAAAATGCACGATATAATATATATATATATATATATACAACTTGCCAATAGGGAATATTTCCCCTATTGGCAAGTTATAAATATGACCCATCTTACGTAGTTGTTTCAACGTAAACATATACTGATACGAATTAATAAAGAATCAGTGTTTCATTAATTCATTAATTTCAGTAGAAAGTATTTTTTTTTATACAACTAGATTGGCAAATCGCATCAGATGATAAGCGGTCACCGCATCCTATTGACGCTCGCAACACCACGGGGATATTACTCGCGCGCTGCCAATCTTGTGACCTAAGGATGTTTCGTCACAGTACCCAGTATTTTCTATGCCATATGTCACCCTTCAAACCGGAATACACCTACATAAATATAGCTGCTTGCCGGTAGGAATGGGTGCGATAGAGGTACCTATGCAGATGACTTTTGTACAAAGTCTACCTGTGGTAAGTTTTTTACACATTTAAATTTAATAATAATAACCCCGCAGGGCAGCTTGTGGCGAGCTGTTGGTGCGTAACGACACCACGGGTAACCGAGTGCTCCAGAGAGTCGATCAGGGCCTTCGTCTCCGGCGTGTCTTCATCGGTCGGAGTGGAAAGTCAAGAAGGCCCGCAGGACTCTCAGCTCTGGCTTGCCTTCATTGGCCGTCCAGAGAGGAGTCGATAGAGCATATTACTTTATCAGGTGATATGCTCCAGGGGTGGAAGTGTTAAAGGGCATAACGCCGCGAGTAACTTCGGAGAAAGCGCAGCACACCTCTCGACACCCCTGAGTCACTCACACCGGTGTTGCCCCCGGCCGAATTTCTCTAGCATTTCGGGGGTCCATCCAGTGAGTGGCGAGCCACCGCCTGCCGGAAGTAACATCAGATATGATAGTTATGGCAGGTGTCCGTCCCTCTTCTGTAATAGCCCAGTACCAATAATCCCTCCAGACCTCATTTTAATAGGCCAATAATTTCCAACACATTTGCTATAGTCCCAATACCTGCCGTGACCTGGTTCATGGGTAAATTGTCACATTGATATCCCCTGGACAAGGTCACGGCGGCTATACAACATTACATGAAGCTTCTCAAAGGGGCCTCTACGCGTTGGATCCTTATCCCCGCACACGCCTAACAAATGACCGGGATAATACCCGTGAATCAAAATAATAATAATAATTCTTTATTACCTATCCACAATATGTTTACAGTTATAATTGAAACTATATTTAATTATATTATATTTAGTACATAATGTGTGGTAGACTGGTGCCTGTGAGGCTGTGATAGGTTAAAAAAATAACCTGAGTTACAAGTCGCCAGGCCCCCACAAATTTGAAATATTTCCAACATGTCAATGAGCAAAATGCTATTTCTAGTTCACTTTTTTAATTTTTCCCCCTTTTTATCTATTCTCAGTTCCCGGCTCAAGTAACTATTTGTTTAAAGACTCATGAACATATATATTATAAATTAAAATAAGAAAGCGTTTTTTTTTGTAAAATAGCAGAGGAGGCATCGCGCGAGTGATACTTCATATATTACAAGCGTTAATAGGCTACGGCTTTACATCAGGTGGGCCGCGGGTTTTTACCATTCATATAGTGAAGCGCGATTTCTTTTTATACTACGTCGGGAGGCATATAAGCGTACGGCCCACCTAATGTAAAGCGGGGACCGTAGCCTATTAACGCTTGCAATATATCAAGTCTCACTCGCGCGATGGCTCCTCTGCTGCTTACACAGCAACTCCTTGGGAGCTTACTGGTGACCTCACTCGCACGCAGGAATACAACAACCCTCTAGGGAGTTGTTATTTGGCTGCGGTTTTCTGTGAGATGGAGATACTTCTCCAGACGGGCTGCTTTGATGCGCCCTAGCTCTCTTCTTAATTAATCTATACATAGAGTGCAATAATACAATGGTTATTTTGATAAGGGTTTTCCTAAGATCAAAGGCTGCTTTAAATTCAGCAAAAATTCACTTCTAGAATCCTGAGTCAAGTGAGGGGCTAATGGCCGTGATATTTTTTCACGGCTTATTTATTCTATTTTTTAACTTTGACTTTTATAATCAGCAATATTATTACCGTAAAAAACACGACACATCCTGCTTCTTTTAATATCGTAAGTTAACCTTAGAAATGATGTTATAGAACCATTTATGAATACGTATTTCACACTTAGCATCGAAGTACAAACTGTAATGGTTATTGAAATAAGTCATTGTCAATTTTAGATGGCTGGTTATATGTTCGCAAAAATAAGAAAAAATATAAAAGTAATAAACAAACACAGACCGTATTTATATATACTAGTATTTGCCCCAATGCAAATTGACCATAATCGTTAAAGGAAATATTTATGAGGAAAACATATATGAATTTGAGTGTTTGCAATTTTTTTGCACTCTATCCAAATTCTTTTATTGAAAACGCTGAATCTCGTTTCGAAAATGGCACGGGACTGTCTATACGTTTAGCTGGAGCTGATGACTTGAAGTGTCTTGTAGTTTTCGAAGCACGTAGAAGTTCGTGGTCTATGAACAAATTTCCATCAAAACGAAAATAGATAAGACTTCTGTTTTTACTGAGACTGAACAACAAGTGCGAATGTGCAAGTTAAACGAAAGAAGAAGATAAATTGGTGAATTTATTGAATACTTGGATTGTTTTAAATTAAGAGAAAAATGACTCCAATTTTAGGTAGTTTCTGTAGTCATTCATCACTGAAAATACTTTCTCAGAATCATTCATCATCATTCAGAAGAAATGTAATGAATTTTGAATGACGAAAATTTGCTGCGGAATATATATCTAGTCTTGCCATAAATACTGATACAAAGAAAAAAAAGATTTCTGTTGCAAACAACATTTATTACTTTTACAGTGTGTTAGTTTAATACATAAATATAAAACAATTTAAAATATAAAAAGCTTATTCGAAGTGGTCTCCATTGGCTGCCATACAGTCCTTTAAACGTTGAGGCCAGTTATCAATAGAAGCACGCACTCTTTCCATGGGAAAATTCTACACTGCCAATCATACGGATTGTTTTAGGGACTCCAAATTATCATGGCGTTTAGAGCAAGCCGTACTCTCTAAAACTGACCACAAATCATAATCCAGCGGATTAAGATCGGGACTAGACGACGGCCAGTCTTCAGCTCTGATGAAGTCCGAAACGTTCGTTTCCAACCAGACTGCGTAGACCGAGCTTTATGACCCGGCGCCGAGTCTTGCTGGAAGGACCATTCTTGGTTAATGAACATGGTGTTGTTAAGGGGCTTCACTACCTTCTCAAGAATGATATCTTGATACACTTGTGCCGATGTTTTGATACCTTTTCACAAAAGTATGGTTCAGTCACTCCTTCATAGCTAATACCCCACCAAACCATCACTGAAGTCGGATAGTGCCCACGTTGCACTCTGTCGATTAATTGGGAAGCTTCCATAGAGCGTTGAGCATAAATACGGTCATTTTGTTTGTTAAAATGTTGCTCAATTGTAAAAATTTTCTCATCCGTAAACAATTTTTTTCTGTGACCTCCCTTTGCGTACCGCTTCAGTAGTTGTTTCGATTTTACCACCCTATTCTTTTTTAAATTATCAGTTAAGAAATGACCAGTACGTCTCTTATAGGCTGCAAGTCCTAAGTCATCGTAAAATATGCCACATGGTTCTAGGTGCTATCTTCATCTCCCGAGATATAATATTTTGCTTTCGGACAGGATTTCTTCGAATTCTTTCCCTTACTGCTTTGACCACCTTTTTCGTACGAACACTACGTGGACTGCCAGATCTTTTTCTGTCACAAATAGAGGAGGTCTCATTGTACCTAATAGCCCAATATACTAATACTAAGCGTATGGAGGGTTTTAAAAATTGCATTTGGCTCCATACCTACTTTGTGTAATGCAATCACAGCGATTCGGTTCTCTTTATCATCCCACTCCATTTTAATATCGCAAAATATTGTACAATGTATTGGCGCCAAAATGAGAAAACTCAATGAACAATCATATAAAAATGACAGATTCCAAATTCAAATGTAATATTTTGTTTATTTTTAATTGTAACAGTATTTATGGCCGGACTAAGTATATATACCTAATATATAAAAATATTTTTTTGTTGAAGAAATTATCGAGGATAATATGAAAAACAATAGTTTTCTCGTAGTCATTGCTAAAACTGAACATTCTACTAGTAAAAAAAAAATCTCGACCATACCCCTCGCTCGAATCAGGGCTCTATTAAAGAATTCTTCATTATACTCGGGATACTTCACCTTTTGGCGTCCAACTCACCCTCCTCTAATACGAGTACAATCCTGTTTTACTCAAATGTTGCGTGACCTACGTATACATTATATTCGGTAACATGTAATTCTTATGTTAACTAAGAACATTATTATCTCTTCACTTCTTTCAGCAAAGTATATATCGTATGTCTAAGAACGATAGGAAACCAATTGTGCAATAAATAGGTCCTAATGTCCCCCGATTTCCCCGTCATAATAAACAGTAGGTTGTAACATGCCCACACTTTTCATCAATATATGTTCAGTGTGTAGGCAATTATAAATAGAAATCTAACTAGAACATGTTCCATGCTCAAAGATTCAATGTTCTTGAAATAACGGCGACTCTTCCGACATTTAAATGAGTAGGTACACAAAAAAGCTTAATTTGTATTTATGTTAACTATGTGTGGAATCTTTAATAGCAGGATAGCCCAGTGTATAAAAAGCCGGCCCACTGACAAGTCGGTCTTCGGTTCGAATTATGGCACTTAATTTATGTTTTCGGATTTATGAACATGTTTGTAATTACCACTTGCTCGGAGGTGAAGGAAAACATCGTGAGCAAACCCGATCAAACCGTGAGAAGCCCAAGAAATTATATTTTGAAAGGCGTGTGGCCTAACCTAAGACAGGTCTGGTTTTCCCTCTGGGTCGTGGAGATTTGACGGTAGTCACTCCAAGTAAAAATCAGCATCAACGCCAAATCCTTAGGCTTCTGTAACGGACCCCGCAAATCCTAATGGAATAGGACACAGAACAATGCTAAGAAGAAGATGTTTGAAATCTTTGTAACTATTTTGTCATTGTTTAAGCTACCAATAAGAAATCGCCCAGGCTTTGGCGGGCGCCAGACTTTCAAATCACACGAGTTCAAATCGGCCCATAAATGTCGAACTTATGTGCCCCTGATTATACAATATGTCTTACGGATTTATTTCTGTTATACTCTAAGTAAAATTAGAAGCTATATAAAGTTCGTAGCCTATGTAACTGTTGACCATTAGGTGGCTCATATGAATACTTGATATCTCAGTTGTAAAAAAAAATGGAAAAATATTTACTACATGTTAAAAAATCGGAATGTTAAATATCGTTTATCAGTAATTTCACTTCATTTTTCGAAGTTTTTTTTTTGTATTTATTGATCTTTTATTACCTTAGGGCATTCGACCGATCGTTAAAGGGTTGTGGCTACAGGGCAGCAGAAATTTTAAATATAGTCCTAATAATAAGTAACATAAGGGTTAGTAATGTATGAGTGACACCCCTGGCGTTGCAAATGTCCATAGGCTACGGTCACCGGTTTACCATCAGGTATGCCGTATGCTTGTTTGCCACCTTAGTGGAATAAAAAAAACATAAAGGTCTTGTTTATATTACACATACGTACATATATTGTTGCGGATATGAATTAATAATAACATGGTAGGCACTACGTTTTCATCTATACCTATTTATCTACTTCACGTCAATTTTCTTGGCAAAGAAAACTGAGTGGCACAAGACGCGGTCCTTTCCCCACCTGTAGAATTTTTTTTCCTTTAATTTTACTAGCTTTCTAAAAACCTTTAAAAATAAGCTGTCAGTGATTTAATTAACAGTTCACTTGAGGATTATCTCTTCATCGAAGGCATTTAGGTTGCAAGGTGCAAAAAGTGCCCTAAGCTCTGGCAGCGTCATCACGATACATGGTCCTAAATGGTGAGAAGCGAATGAAATTCAGCATCTATCTTCCATAGTCGTATATTTGCATAACTAGCTAGAAGATTTAAATTTTCACGCAACGATTCCAATTTGGCATTTTTTTAATCTATTTAATTATTCGTATACAACACGAATTGTATTTGAAGTCTAAATAAAAATTTAACAATATTAACATTTTAGTCACGGTAGATAGTACGAGTAGTTTTTTCCGTTTATGTAATCATTGGTTAATCATATAATTATTTTTCCTTATTTGTTTAATATTTTATTCTACGATTCAGACACAATAGCAAAACGAGAATAGGTATTACAGCACGAAACGTAATTCTTTATGCGTAACTTTTGCCTATTGCGGTTACACGCGTATGTTGCGTCAAATATAAAAATCCCTGGTGGCAATGCAATATCCATGGTTGTAGGCGCTCTTTATACGTGAAACTAGCTATATAAGCTATTTAAATTTATCAGTCCAAACGTTTTTTTTTTCTGTGGGTTCATTATTGACTAATCAGTCACGTTCATAGAAATCTTAGAATGGTGATGCTCTATAACAAATACTTACACCTGAAAGAAACACTATGAATTTTCTACGTCTGTCAAAATCGGCTGAAGTTAAACATATCTGATTATCTCACCGTATTCGCAAATAAACATAACAATGCGTATGTACGTAGAAAAACGATTTGCACATGGTCTCTGGCGTTTCTTTAAGTTATTACCATAGATATTAATGTTAGAAAGAAAAATAGTCTACTGTGATGTATGAAAAAAAGAACTAACAATAAACGTAGATCCGATATTTATTCATTTGCGCAATTTGTTTGTTAACTTGTTCGCGCGATTTGATATGGATTTTCCTTGATTCTAAAAATATCTTATTCGAAAAACACGTAAATTTTTCGAAAGATAAAAATCCATACAACTTCGGTTATCGCAGTAGGAAAATTAAGCTTTATCTACAGCCAGTCTATGTATGGTATGATCTGTTTTATGTTTTCAAGGTTTTTCGGTAATTAGATGACGGTAATTAGGTATAGTCAGTGGCCTGGAAAACAGTACTCCGTCAACCTGTGAAACTTTAGTGTAATTTAGTCACAGTACACTAATTTTGTCACAATTCTTCACGAAATGCAATTCATATAAAGTGCAAATTCGTTTATAAATACCTAATTTTTTTTGTGTAAAACCGCATTTATTTTTTCAGGACAGATATTTATGTAGATTTATGTAGAACTTAAAGAGAAAAGTATCTAAAAACAAACCCTTTAAACCCTTGTCTAAAAATGAAATTTGTTCCAAATCATTAAAGCAGTTTCCGAGATTCATTCGTTCCGAATTCCTCATTAAAGTAATTTAGTTAAAAAAAAAAATATGGGTGGGGTATTCGTTTTCGATTCCTCTAGCCAAATATCTGGTATTGTTGATAAGCAAACGCATATCTAAATCACCAGATAATTTGTTTTGCTACAATCAGTTACTTTTTTATATTAAAATCGTGTTATTACAATAATCAATCAAAATCTACACCATATAATACAAAAATAAATAAAAAGATAAAAAAATGTATTCAAGAGAAAAATCGTACATTTGTTGTAAGAGCATATTTGATTTATTTTTAAAAAAGAATAAAAACAAGGTTTTGCTCTGAAGGTAATAAAAAATATTGAGTGGGGAAAGGATTTGACAACAAGTTAAAAGTTATTTGAAAAGACTTTTGAAGATATACTTTTTAACATTTTTTTTTTTATGATCCCATTTTTCTTTCATGAGTCCTTTGATGACCTTACAATTTTGGTGAAATTTCGTGAAGATACAATGATAAAAATATATGACATATTTAAAACTAATAAATAATAAAGTGAAACCAGTTCCATTGAAGTTGATATTAGTGAAGCTAAAGCAAGTATGTGAACAGGCGTTTCTTTTTTATGAAGTCTGTGTTATTTTTTCTATTTAATAGTGTTTTACTTACTACCATTATATCACGCTTATGATGTAAGTACCTAGTGAGAGAAACTAGGCGAAATATCCTGTCATCTATAGGGTACGTAGCTAAATATTAAAAAAAAGCGAATTTACGATTACAATACTTATACTTGGAAACTTCTTTCCGTGTACATATTATTTATTGTATGACCAAAATAAGATTTTCTTCAGTGTTAAAAGGCTTAACATTAAGATACTTAACCCTACGACAACAATCTAAAAGACATATCACCACTAAAAAACTAATACGATTACAAATATTTATGCAGATGCGGGAATAGGACCTGCTATCCCAGTTACCGTTTCTATTCTGTCGACTAACGAGGATATTTACAATAAATTTGTAACCCTGAACTAATATTAATGATATTTACTTAAGTGCAGGGCAGCCGGGTCCTGGAAAAGAATATAGTGGGGGAACTCATTAGAAGAGGATCATTAGTAAAATAATTGCGAAAGTAATTTTATCTGTCTCTCTATATGCCTATTTGGATGATTGATGTCGAATAATCCCCTAAACTGTTCATAATGTAATTTGATAAACCGGAGCATAGGTTAGGTATAAATCTCTGTCAAGGGTTTACAAAACAAGCGAAGACGCGGGCAGAAGATAGTATGAAGTGTTTAGTTCTGTGATCAGAGATCATTTAATCAATATTTGAAATATAACTGTCAACCTTTTAGCATCAGTGATGTTTATTAATCTTATAGTAGCGTGATTTTTTGCATCGAACGAAATATTTGTTTTGTTTCAAGAAGGTGAGACGTCTGCCGTTTGGAGGCCAAATCTTGTCAAATAACACGACGACCCCGGCCGCTTAGTTTGGGAATGGATAGAAACTTTGATTATTTACCTATCAGGTAAATAATCAAAGGATAGAAATTAGGCAGGGGACGTGACATAATGGTTTTAAATGGGTTTTTTATACTACTAAGGTGGCAAACGAGCGTACGGCCTGCCTGATGGTAAGCAGTTACCATAGCCTTTAGGTATTTGTATCACCAATACGCCTTTCTTGAAGAACCCCATACTGTAGTCCCTTGGGGAAAACCTCGGCATGAGCTCATTCATGTTTGCAAATATTCGCTCTTAGCAGTTTGTAGTTAGGATTTCGTATCTCAAAAACTGAAAGGAACCCTTATTGGATCAGTTCATTGTCCGTCGGTATGTTAAGAAATCACAAATAAAAACTTATAGGGTACTTGAGGTGACCTAGGATCAGAATCATCTTCTCAGCGTTATACTGTTTCATAATCACATTAGGATTTGGTGAAGATAATGATTTTTACATAGAGCGACTGCCCTCACACATCCACAACCCAGATCAAGATTTGGACATGAATTTTGGAGGTTTTTTTTATATCAGCTCAGCATATTGACTCCATTGCGCCTGATGGTAAGCGAAAAGAGGAGCCCAACTCGCCGCTGCAACTGACAAAAGACTACGGCGTTCTGTCAGTTGACGCTACCATGCTGGCCGGAAAGTGCTTCTTGACGCTTCGTTTGAAGGATCCCACATTGTTGGAAGGAGGATACAAGGAAGGCAAGCATGTAACTATATAGTCGCATAAAAAAATATCCTATTAATATTTCCACAGTAATTAGCTCATGACCAAACCCTATTGGATAGTTCTGATTATCCTAGAACACGGAAATTAGAGGCATAGAAGAAGTGGGCTCTCGGAATATCTGGACTGCCATTTTTGGGGCTTTTTAATTTTGTCGAGCCCGGTGGTGCAATGCTACTTTGACATCAAGGCTCGTTCGATCAAGGCTAGCTTCGAATCCCACATAGGGCAAAAATTTTCGTGCATGAACATGTCGTTTACTTAGTCTGGGTGTTTTTCACAAGAGGTAGCGCACATCAAAGCAGTCTGTCGGAGGAAATACCTCTACCTCGCAGAAAACCGCAACCAAATAGCAACTCCCTGAAGGGTTGTTCTGTTCCTGCGAGTGTATGAGGTCACTAGGAAGCTTCTAAGGAGTGGCAGTGTGTGTGATACTTAATGTGGTGCAAGCGTTCATAGGCTACGGTATAAAAAAATACTCAGGTAGTAAGTAAGCACTAGTGACCTTCTGATGAGTGATGAGTAGCAGTTACTTTTTATGCATGTTTGCATTGGAAGGAGTCACGTTCGTGCATTGCCATCGGCGCTATAGGCATTTTTTTATTCATACATCGTTGGTAGAGTATGTTTGGATAGATGCTCTGAAGCAACTTAAATCTAGACTTATTTAAAAAACCGGTCAAGTGCGAGTCGGACTTGCGCATTAACCCTTCGAGACCCGGGTGATCGTATACGACCGCGAAATGTATGGGAAAATGTATATAACGGGTTCTGACTGCTCAAGGGTTCCGTACCAGTATATATATATAATAAAAAAAATCACGTTTGTTGTATGGGAGGCCCCTTAAATATTTGTTTTAGTTTAATTTAATTATTTATTTTTAAAGTGAATATATAACTCAAGCTGAATATTTCAAGTGTCTACCTGTTGCAATATCGAGCAAAACGAGCAAAAAAATCACGTTTCTTGTATGGGAGCCCCCTTAAATATTTATTTATTCTATCTTTTTTGTATTCGTTGTTACAGCGGCAATAGAAATACATCATGTGTGAAAATTTCAACCGTCTAACTATCACGGTTCATGAGATACAGCCTGGTGACAGACGGACGTACTGACGGACAGCGGAGTATCACTAATAGGGTCCGTTTTACCCTCTGGGTACGGAACCCTAAAAACCAAAAATTTATACTTAATTGTTATTCGGCTCGTCGAAGTGAGATATTCTTTTCATTCAATGTTATTTTCCTTTTTATTCGGTGGAAAGCTATCGATTTATGTACATAATAGATATCTCTTGCTCAGCGGTGAAGAAAAACATAGTAAGGAAACCCGCACAATCAACATATTATAATACAGATGTATTATATATTATTATACTATATATTTTAAGAGAGGTATGACGCATCAAAGCAGGCCGTCTGGGGAAGTACCTCCACTCTAGAGGGTTGTTCCTGCGTGTGAGTGAGGTCACCAGTAAGCTCCCAAGGAGTTGCTGTGTAAGCAGTAGAGGAGCCATCGCGGGAGTGATAGTTAATATATCGTAAGCGTTAATAGGCTACGGTGCCCGCTTTAAATCAGGTGGGCCGTATGCTTGTATGCCTCCCGATATAGTATAAAAAAACTCCATTTAAAAATCGGTATCTTCGCCAAATCCTTAGGCTGAGGTAGCGGACCCGTTTCCTAATCCATTAGGGATTAGAAAACGGGATAACGCTAACAAGAAGAAGGATTCCGTGGAAGGTTACTTTTTAGTAACTGATGATTCGAAGATTCTAAAAATAAATGGATTACACGTAAATGGCAGAGCGATATAAGTAAAGCAGTAGGGTAACTTCAAGGAAACGATTCAAAACGCCACACACGTATGAGCAGCTCTGCACGACTCTAAGAGAAGTTTGCAGCCAAATCGGCCACCGATCTCTCGAAACGCCTGGCTTCATTTTACACGGAAGGACGACTTTTTTAAAGCCTAAGTACGCTAATCAGATTACTTCTTATATTTCTCTGTGATTTAGTGACATAAAAATGTGTTGACCTTTCTAGTATTAGAATTTATCAAAACGCGCGTTGATACGATATTCTTGTGTCGTTTATAATGTGGAAGGCCTTGACACAGTAGGTATATTTTGTGCACAAAAAGCGATGTCGCGTCGACACCGCCATAGGCCTTTATATCCGCACAATCAATGACTGACACCAACTTATTTGCCATAGACGCGGAAATATACGTTGATAATGACCTTTACTAATCACTTTCTTATTGTCATCGTGTATATTTTTAAACTAATCGATTGATTACTTTGCCATATATGCATATATATGAATATGTCATGTTTATATCATGTCTATATCTACATTAACTCATACGACTGCTACTTCTCTACGGTGTTCACAACGAGGAGGTTTTTAAGTCGCGTGACTACTGTCTTTGCTTAGGAGCAATTAGATAAACCGGCCATTTGTCCCCGGTTCAAATCCTAGCGGGAGCATGCTATAATTGCATACTAAAATTATACGTTACGTATTTTCGTATTTATGTACATTTTTGCCACTTGCTCGGCGGTGAACGAAAACATCCTGAGGAAACCCACACGTCCAATAAATTATAATTATTATATTGTGTCTTAACCTCAGAAAGATCTGGTTTTCCCTCTGGCTTGTGGAGGTCTCACGGCAGTCGCTCCATGTAAAAATCTGGGTCTTCGCTAAATCCTTAGGCTTAGGTAGTGGGCCCCGCCAATCCTAATGAATTAGGAAATCGGAGTTTCGGATAGGAGTTTGTTAAACATAATCCTATCCACATACAGGCTGTTATGCTGTCGACTTGTGTGTGCAATTAAACGCCATCCAGCTCTTTCGTTTAGATAAGAGAAGAATACTTGACTCCTTACCCCAGAGTATGTTGCTAGTATCAGCGCGAAGTCTAAACCGCCGGCTCTAGATACTTAATATTTTCCTTAACGTATATAGGTATCTACGTATATACTGGGATGAGGAATTACAGCCAACAAAAAAAATTTAAAACAAAAATGGCAATGAATGCGTAATATATGTATACATATTCAAAATAGTGTTTAAAAACAACGACCTCAGATTTTTCTTCGGTCCAGTGTTTTTTGTAATGACGCACAAACATATAAATGTCAACATTATGCCTAAACATTAGAAATATGCGCATTTATCTATGTATAATGCTCATAAACAAAAATTAAATTCTCGACAATTCTTAGCTAATGTAAATATTATTGTAATGTCCATTTTAGGCAATAAAAATATATATAAGTTTTACGTATACTTTTAAAATACAAATGCGCGATACATTTTTGAAGATGGCTGCTTACCTTGAGCCATGGCAGCGATGACCACAAAAACTAGCACGATTTTCGACATTTTCTTTGATATTTAATTATTAATATAATTTATAAACGAAAGAAGACTAAAATAGTCGTATATTTGTGTCGATAGTAACCGCCCGCCACGAGTGATCGGCTGTTAATGTTTGATGACACCGGCAGCGCAGCGCTTATATCGCTCGACGATTTCTAAGCGTATACCGATCTATAACACATTATATGTACGTCATGCTAATTGTAATGTTTTCCTTTTATACCCTTGCAGTCCTTTAGATGACAATATACGAAGATAAAAAGGTAAACATAAGTACAATTTAACCTTATGTATTAACGATCTTCACACATAAATTATGAGAAATTTATTATTATTATTCATTATTTTAGCAAGAAAAATTAATGTGTGATGTTAAGAATTCACATTATATTTAAACCTTATGTGAATTTTAAATATATACTCGTATATATATTCTCTTCTTCTTAGTCGCTATGTTCATTGCTGAAGGTTGTGTCTAGTCTGATCGCTCTGTGCACTATTCTCTTCCACATCTTTCTATCCTCGGCGGTTGTAAAAGCTTCGGCTATTGGTAGGCCAGTTAGCGTCTTTACTATGTTCGACCAACGGGTAGGCAAATGACCGCGTGGTCTTTCGACCCGTCCCCGTCGACCTGGCCAACCGCCATGAGCTTCTCAAGCCTGTCAGAGTTTCTACGATACATATTTTAGATATATTTAGACACATATACACTTTTAAGGGTTCTTCCACGATTCATTCTAGGGATTGTAGATAGCTGCATTATAAGCAGTGATAGTCTAATAGTGAAGACCTAGTCTATTAACCTGACTGTGTTCCTGGTTCAAATCCTGGCGTGGGCATGTGCCTCTAAATTCGTGTTATGTACATAATAGTAATTGTAACTTTCTTGTCGGTGAAGAAAAACGTTGGGAGGAAACCCGTATGTCCAAAAAACTGTATTTCGAAAGACCTGACCTGACCTGAAGGTCCGGTCTTTCCTCTGGACAGTGGAGGTCGTTCCGTGTCAAAATCCACTCGTACCCATAATATTGACAGGTCCTTGTCTTTAATATTATGCAATCGGCGACAACACATATCCTCCCGGACGAACAAGCATACCCCGGCATGACGCACAAATAAGTGCTCCAGTTTGTACCCGGAGTAATGCAAGTAAGAAGTGTCGGCCGGTCAGGATATTTATCTCTCCGTGAGGAAAAGAATGGTCGGCCTCGCGGTTTCCAGGTGATGATGGATCGCGTTGATCTTCGAGTGCAAACCCCTGATGTTGCAAAATTCCACATACGTTGTGGAGAGGGCGGCCGCTGAGGAACCATTTTTCCGTTTTTTCTGCTTTGACATAATGTGTGATGAGGTTAAGAAAATGAGAGGTCGATGAACAGACAGAGTGAAGGACAAAAGCGCGGTGTCTTTCACCACAGTACCTTGCGGTTTGCTGGTGCGGCGGGCGGAAGGCCCCCCGGTCCCCCCTTGCTGCAGCAGCCGGGTCCACCCCGGTGTCCTTCTCTGGCACGACCACTGCAACAGGGACGTCAACGTATAAGGTGGAGGTGCTTCCCCAGACGGATATTTAGAGCAAGAAGTCATGCTATGCCCCCCGCAACAGATATAGGATCGGAGGAGGTGGAGCATAGCACGACCTCTCGCTGGATCCTACCTCTTTTGTAGTGCTGGCAGGCGTATTACCAGTTGACTTAGAAATTCAATACCAGGCTTCGATGTACTACACCTCTAAAAACATACACCGCGACTTTCTAAAACACCGCGATATTGACAATATACTTAGATTGTTCAAACCAATTGACGAGGTATTTGAAACTTTACTGTCTCGGCAAGAAAGATGGGAAACTTCAACTAAAGGACGTCACTTGTATCTGTTCTTTCAATCAGTGCGAGACAGATTAAGTAAACAATGGCTAGAAGGCGATCATCCGGTTGCGCAATTTGTAACTGGACATGGAAACTTTAGAGCTAAGCACTTTTCGTTTAAACTTGTGTCATCGCCTTTATGTGAGTGTTTTAATACAAATCATGAATTTGAGCAAACAGCACATCATGTTATCTGGGAGCGCGATCTCTGGCATCGGGAGCGGGACGATATGTTAAATTCCTTGTATGTCACATCCGGGGTAGTATACTATTCTGATTTGGTGGCAAGAAGGGAGAATTACCGGGCGTTTAGGCAGTTCTGCAATCTACTCTTATATTATTGGAATCGATGTGTTAGGTAACAACTCACAATTTAGGTCCCAATAGATATCTGATAAACCATGGTGCACGGCAGTTGAGCTTCACTTGACTAGCCATCTCTTTGAGGTTTTTTAATGCTTTATTTATCATATTGCTGTCTCTCACTTTGCCATGAGGTGAAGTCAATTCGAAAACTTCCTACTCTTACAAATTTCTTCTTTTTATTTCTTTAGATTAAATTCGTTGTGAGTTCCAAGGCAGCTGTAGTTTAACCCCCGGGATAGCAATGGACTTCACTGTTCATTGCCTTTTTGGTGGTCGCCGCTGTTAATTCTGGCGACACAGGAGACACAGTTGTGGGAATGAGTGGTGGACCTGTTCCATATAGTGGATAAAGATGCCTTTAATCCCCTTTAATCGACTGGTCCTCGGTTCGAATCCTGGCGTGGGTATGTACCACTAAATTGCTGTTTTCGGATATAACATAAATATGTACATATTAGACCACTTGCTGTAGTGAAGGGAAACATCATGAGGCAACGCGCTTGTCTCACAAACTATATATTGAAAGCACACTCACTGAATTATGGAGGTCTGACGATAGTCGCTCTATGAAAAATCTGTATCTTCGCCAAATCGTTAGGCTTAGGCAGTGGACCCCGCTACTCCTAATGGTTTCCTAGTGTATAGTATACTTGTGTTTCAAAATCTATCAACATATGCTGGTTTACAATTAGTTTTACTTAATATTTTTCATTAGTTAAATAATTAAACTTCACAGGTGTTAGCATAGTTTTAACGGTTAAATTACTCTCCATTATTTACTTAAAAAAACAATATTATTTTAAAAAACAATATTATAAATTATTTTCAGTTATCGAGCCCTGCAAATTAGCCCTCAAAAGATTTCACATACCTACTCATTATGCGTCATGCAAACTACAACGTGCATTATACTTAGTCTTGCCATAAATACTGAAACAAAGAAATTATAGATAGACAGATATACAAGGAGCTCTGAACTTTAACCTCTAATATTCAATTAACATTATTCTAATTTATTAATACTAAAATATACACACATTATTACTAAAAAGCTCCCTAAGACAAACCAAACAAGCACACGTAAAATGGATTTTCTGTTAAGTATTGAGGATTTTTATGGTCGATCATGCTATATTTATTGGCAATTTAATCTAAGATATTTTCATTCAATATAATGTATGTATGTATCTTCACGCCATGTCCCTTGCGGGGTAGGCAGAGACAACCGAGCGCAACAAGTCGCGATCCTTATACACTTCACTCGCTCCTGTAACATTCATAGCTCTTTTAATGCACGCGGTTCCTGGGACTCCTGACATCACCTTCTGATAAAACACGACTAATTTGGTCATGGTAGGTTAGTCCCGGCCTTCTTCGGCTCCTACATCCTTTCACTTTCGCATTGTATATCTGTTTCGTCATTCTTTCATCTTGCATTCTTTCAACATGTCCGAACCAATGGAGCATGCCTTTTCTTATCTTAACACCGACACTCTCTTTCCGACCAACTCTCTCTCACGTCGTCATTACGAACGCGGCCAGCAAGCTTTATGCCACAAATTTTGCGCAATGCTGTCATTTAATCTACTTTCATGCTCTTTATGCCATACTCTCACTTCCATAAGTCAGCGTTGGGATTGGCACCGCATTGTGTACAGCGAGCTGTGCCTTCTGGCTTAGATGTCGGCTGCCGAGAAGTTTACTCAACGTTTTATTTTTTCATTTAATACTCGTATAATTAATACATAATATTTTCCATCAAGTCAATTACCCACCATCTGGAACAGGATTCAACAAACAACAATATAAAAAGTAGTTTATGCAAAATTAAGAAAAAAAAAAACAGCGTATGAATTCCTTAAACATATTACTGTGTTCCACAAGTATGAGGACCACTTTAATTGTAACTGTAAGAAATAGTCGATTCGTATTGGTGTAACTTTATGAAATAGTTGATTTGTTTCGATGCAAATATATGAAATTGCTCTTTACATAAATGTAGGAGTGACTAGAATTCAGCTCGGTCGTTACGGCCACTTTTTGAAACAATATAGATAGATTCCCATTCAATAGCACCTGCAGCAATGTTGATGGTTCAGGTGGTTGTAAAGTAGTTGTAATTCGGCTCATAAGATCTGCACGTATGGTGAGTTTTTGAAACGACGCACATGCGATTCTGTCGCGATGCATACAATCGTAATGCCAGTGCGAAGGAATCGCGATATAATATCGATGCAAACGTTGCAGTTAGACGCTTCTGTCGAAATTCAATTCTTCCTATTCAAATAAAAAACATAATTCAATCATTATGTGAAAATTATAAGTATATTAACTAGTCTTAATAACAATTACTGATTATTATTCTTACTAAGGAATAAGCTTATACTTATATAGTACCTACTCCTACATTTAATACCCCTTTTACTACGCATGTGACATTTTGTTATAATGCACGCCGGTTTGTATCGATACAGCAGCATGTTTTTATCGATTTACTATAGCGACTACACTAATCTCGCGGTTAACACAAACACCTGTCAAAATTGTTGCAATGCAGACGCGCGCATCTGCATTGCAACAATTCAGACAGGCGCCATTCAACAACATATGCATCGCTTCAAAAATACCATGTTTGTTGAAAGCTTAATATAGCAGATTAAACGCGGTTGATTACGCGAGTATTGCGCGAAATATAGATTCGCTTTTGCGTTCGCATTTAAATGTAAGAAAGAGAGTCGATCTGAGAGAGATTTCGGTATTAAGATAAAAAGGGCATGCTCTGTTGGTTCAGGTATGTAGAAAGAATGTAGGATGAAATAATGACAAATGAGACTTACGGCGAAAGTGGAATGATGCAAGAGCTAAGGTAGGCCAAGTCTCACCTACCATGACAAAACTGATTGTGTTTTAACAGAAGGTGAATGCAGGAGCGCTAGGAACCGGAGAGCGGGCATGAAAAGAGCTACGAATGTAAAAACAAGCGAACCAGATGAGAAAGTTTGTTTGGATACCAAAAGAGGGATGCCTGAGTTTTTTGGCAGTATTTTTATCAGTGCTCACCTAGTCATGAACTGCACGGTAGGGAAAAAAATTGTGACGATTCCAAACAAATGTAGCCATTTTTACGGAATAAAAAGATTTTGACTTTGACTTTGAAAAAAAAGGATTCGCAAGGGACCGCTAATAAACTAATAAATGACTTGACTGCGCATAAAGCCACCTCTCACTCACCAAAACGTAGTGTTTTAGCACCTAATTATCTATGTTCCAATGAGTGATCTTGATGTGTGAACTAATCAATAAGAGTAGCGCGTTGTACTTTACCGCCGTCCCGTAGCGGTGAGTTGAATTGTATAGCAATTTCGTTTCATCGGTTCTCCATTAGTTACTTCTTTCATGGAACCCAGCGTGAAGATATAGATAGTTATAGAGCACAATTAAAATGGGTGGATCAACTATTCTGTGCAAAAAATATGTCCCTCCATCAATTAAAAATATTTAACTATGTAAAAACAATAGTTCCACTATCACACACACAAAATGGCGGAATGTCATTGCATCATCCTCAGGCATTAATTGCCACAATTGAGACTGTTAGAGCCATCTATGTTTTTATCTATAAGCATTTTTGCAAAGAATATTTGATCCACCCAAATAAAAATAAAACGGCCAAGTGCGATTCGGACTCGCGCACGGATGGTTCCGTAACATTATCTATAAAAACGGCAAAAAAAATCACCTTTGTTGTATGGGAGCCCCCCTTAACTATTTGTTTTATTTTCATTTAATTATTTATTCTAAAAAGTAGATATATAACTAAATATTCTGTGAATATTTCAAGCGTCTACCTGTTGCCGTTATCAATATCGAGCAAAAGCGACCAAAAAAATTAAGTTTGTTGTATGGGAGCCCCCTTAAATATTTTTTTATTCTATTTTTTTGTATTTGTTGTTATAGCGGCAACAGAAATACATCATCAGTGAAAATTTCAACTATCTAACTATCACGGTTCACGAGGATCAGGTGGTCAGTAGGCTGGTTCTCTATCCCCTGGGCTGTCACTGCTCAATAACACCAGTAGGCCGATTCTACTAAAAAAATGCAACTGCACTGCAGCGCGGTGTGTGTCAAAATGCGTACATTTTGATGTTTCGTTAAGCGATCTGACAGCAGCGACGTTTAACGAAACGTCAAAATGTACACATTTCAACACACGCCGCGCTGCAGTGCAGTTGCAGTTTTTTAGTAGAATCGGCCTACAGAATGTATGCACTATTTATGGACTAGCAGTGATAGCCTGGTAAAAAAGTGGTTAGGTGAAAAAAACTGCTTATTAAACGACTCGTGTGGACATGTACTATTAAATTCACGTTGACAGATTTATTTACATATTCATAATTATGAATTCCTCGGGGATGAATGAAAACATCTTGAGGAAGTGCGCACGTTCAAGAAATTATATTTCGGAAGACCTAACCTAAGAAAGTTTTCGTTTTACTTCTGCGTTGTGGAAATCTGAAGGCAGTCATTTCTTGTGAAAATTAGTCTTCTTTTTAGCGTTACCCCGTTTATCTATTACAATTGGCAGGGTACGCAACGTAAGCCTAAGGATTTGGCGAAGGTACTGATTTTTAAATAGAGAGACTGCCGTCAGACATGAACAACCCAGAGGGAAAACCAGATTTTTCTTAGGTAGGTCAGACGTCTTCCGAAATATAATTTCTTGTACCATGTGAGTTTCCTCACGACGTTTTCCTTCACCGCCGAGCAAGTGTTAATTAAAAATTACAAAAATGTACATAAATGGGAAAACACGAAATTAGTGGCACATGCCAGGATTCGAACCGGTGACCAGTTGATCAATAGATCAGTTCTTTATCCACTAGGCTGTCACTGTTCTTAATGTTAAAATTAGTATCTTCCCTAAAACCTTAGGCTTAGGTAATGATCACCACCAATAGTAATGCGTTAGGAAACGGGATAACGATAGGAAAAACAAGAGTTTGGATGGAGAGTTCTCACCTAACGACTGCATGCAATAAAGTTCGTCGCATAATACATTGCCGTCAAAGATTTCCTTGAACTTGACTTTAGGCTATTACCACAACATTAAGGACAGGAACAACAGGAAGGGAAGACAAGGAGGAAGCGACAATGATATTCAAATTTTATAGGATACTTAAATATTTTCGAGAAAAGTAACAATGTTTAGTATACAAATGGAATATATCTAGAAGATACTCTATTTGTATACTAAACTTTTCCAAATCCCTTCAGCCGTTTTTGTGTGAAAGGGTAACAAAAAATCATATACCTTAGCAACTTTCACATTTATAATATTAGTAGTATCTATAATATTATTAGTAGTAAGTATAAATTATTAATCATTGGAACCTTGTGTAATTTGATAGTATTGCGTAGAAGTAGTCAAGTATCGATTAAATATCTTAAATATATAGAAGTGAAACACGTCTTTTCTGTTAGAGCTTTATTATAACACAATAAATAATTATAACTTATCAAGAACTGGTGTCTTTTCAATCTGTTTATTGAATAACTAACCTAAATAGGTACTCAATGAACTAAGCATCTACTAATTTCCTCTAATAATGATATGTATTAAATAACAAATTTTGGAAATTCGAGTTTACATTTGACCTAGTTACGATAATTAAATATGAAATTCCCATTGTCAAATATTTTTTTTGTATAACAATTTTAAGTCATTTATAAATTTATTAAGCAACAAATGAAAAAAACATAGTAGCTAAATCTAAAAACACTGAAACCAACGTAGGATAAGTCGTATGGAGGGAAAGATGATATTTTAAATTCCACAATTGATTTCGAAATTCAGTTGCGATGACTACCAGAGAGAAAAAATATTATTACGTTTATTCCTACGTTGAGGTTTTAATGATATTATCTTTATACTGTGGTAATCAAATTTCACTGATTGCATACGAAGTGTTGCTTCTATGTTTTTTTCATTATACCAATCAATATCAAGTTATGGCACTCTGATAACTTCAAAATTTTATGGCTCAAATTTCCTTTTTGTATCTGGTTATTGGTTTGTTATTGGTTTAGGTTTGAAGTCGTATTCCTGGACTTTTCCATCGGCGTTGACGACCCGGTGTCCACCGCTGGTTTCCAACTTCTTGCCGTTCACGTTTGACGCGGAGTGGTAGGTATACTCTGATTCTCCATAAATATGACCGCCTTGTACCGGCTTCAAGGACTTCACATTTCCTGATGGGATTGGCTGAAAATACAATCGAACATCATATATTCAAATACTACCGCAAAGACATTTGAGCTTATACATGTATTAATATATATATATATATAATATGTATATATATATATACATATATATATTTGCGGTACTTTGCGATAGTATTTGTCTGTACATGTGTATGTCACTGAAATGGCTGAACCGATTAAGATAAAAAAAATGTGTTTTTTTGAGAGGGTTCTCGGATGGTTTAGATTCAAAATTGTACTTGGTAGGTAGTGCTGCAAACGTATATTAGGATTCATTGTTTTTATATTCAGGCTAGCATGTATCTAGCTGTCGCAGAAAAGAGCACCGGGGCGTTTGATACTGTGGTCCTAATCAAGCTATTGTGAAAAGTATAAAGGTGTTGGGCAAATTGATACTACTTGGTTTTATTCCCCCCCCCATCCCCCCATCCCCATTGAAAAAGAGTACTTGGGCGAATTATACCGCAACTCGTTCAGATACAACCGATGCTTAGCGAGACACGCATAGAATAAATATTTTTGAGAGATGTAGGCCGCATTATAGCAGAGCGACATTGGCAAGCATTAAAAGAGGCACCGCGCGATGCCACTTCTAAAAGTAGCTAAAAAAAAGTTTAGAGCGTTCTCCTAAATGTAACATAAATATTTTTATACTTGCTGTATTGAACTTTTGCCTTCATTCTTAAAACGTTAGGTATTCTCGTGGGATCTATTGCAGTAATCGGGAAATAATTACAGACGATACTTCATAGCGGTGTTAATGGTCAATTACGGTGGATTGTGGTACTATTAATATAGCTATAAGTGGGCTATAAAATGGAGTTTAATTGTATGTAAAACTCCACCGCAGTTTATGATAATGATGACACCGTCCAGTTAAGACACTTTGTTCTCGGTCAAGATTGTCATGAAGCAACCAGTCCCTTGTCAACTTCAAGACTATTCTTTATAATTACATCGGATACAAAGTGGTTGTGATTATATTTTCATCACATTTGCCTCACAATAAGTACACAAAGCGGGCCATTAATTAAACCAATGGGCATAATAGCTTTTTTTAAATATTAAACATACTACTTTAGCACTTTAGTACATTTAATACATTAGGAAAAAACTATAGTTAGATCTATCCTTAGTTAATAACATTGTGCTTATCTACAATACAAAGTCATGCAAATGAGACCTTGTGCAAGAAATAATATATTTTATTCCAGGACGGCCTCATCAGATGTTATCTTCGAAGAAACTTAGATACATTGAATGAGGTCAACAAGTGATTTGAATAACTTGATATTAGCTGTCAACAAGTCAAAGGATTAGTATTAATTAATTTTACATGAGAGATGTTTAATATGTACTCACGACGACACTAAATCTATATTTAAACCGTGCAAATCTCACCATTACTACTACTACATAAGTTGCACGGGAGTATTGCTCGATTTTTCGCTATCTGTACATAGATTTACGATTTAGTTAGATCCTCAACCCTGTGATATAAATAAAATGGATTTTGACCAAATTTTGAAATTGTAACTATTAGTCAAAATCCATTTTATGTCATAGAAAACTTCAGATTTGAAAATTTCAGTTGCAATATTGAGAAAAATTGTAAAAAATTGAGTACTGGTACGATCGATTTTGGTAAAATTTTGGATTTATAATTTTTATCAAAATCCTATTTTTACTAGCTGTGCCCTATTTTATACTTCGTCTTAGCGGAATTTAACAAAAACGTTATTGTTCAATTATAATTTTATTTATTTGATTATAAGTACCGAAGTAAGCAGAGTAAAATAGCGAACAGCAAAATAATAATAGATATGTATTATGTACTTCGTCCGCGCGGAATAGTTTTTTTTATTATTTATTTATATTAATAAAATAAATCAAATTTCTAAAATAAAAGTAGCCTAAGTTACTCCTTATTACATTAGCTATCAGTCAGTGAAAGTCGCGTCAAAATCGGTCCAGCCGTTTCAGAGATTAGCCCGAACAAACAGATAGACAAAAATTGTAAAAATATTTATTTTGGTATATGTACCATGTATACATCCATATGCATTTAGTAAAAAGTGGTTATTTTAATATTACAAACAGATATTCCAATTTTATTTATCTGTATAGATTACAGGGTATTTGCGATTTGATTAATATTGAGGAAAAATAGTAAAAAAATTGAGTGGCGGTACGATGAAAAAAAAAAATTGTAACGATTCCAAACAAATGTAGCCATTTTTACGGAATAAAAAGATTTTGACTTTGACTTTGATGGCGTTTCCGATGCTGTACAATTGTCATATTTGGTGTAACCGTTACACTCCAAACACCATTTCTATTACGGCACCATACACAAATAGGCTCTAGGGTTGTAAATTTTGTTTTAAAATTGTCTTTTTTTTTTTTTTTTTTTTAAATATTGTCGGACAAATTACACAGCGCCACCTAGCCCCAAAGTAAGCGAAGCTTGTGTTATGGGTACTAGACAACTGATAAACATACGTAAATATTTTTTTTTTTTTGTAAATACATACTTATTATATATAGAAAATACCCAGACCAAGAAAAACAGACATGTTCATGCACACAAATGTTTGTCCTGTGTGGGAATCGAACCCACGAGCGTTGGTGTCAAAGTAGCGTAACAGCGCGTTTCACCACTGCGCCACCGAGCTCGTCGTCTCGTGTTTTACGTGACAGTTAATAACAAATGATTTATTAAAAATTGCTTTTTGTATAAATATTAGGTGTATTCTTGTGCAATGTACCAATTGTGTTGAATTAGTGTTTGCCACGCTATACATATATATAGTACATGCACAATTTACTATTCTTCCGTATTTTGTTTTTTAACGAACTAGTCCTACAGAGCAAAGACGCTGTTTCTGTTCATTCATCTATATACCTATTACGCATCTCTAGGTAAATAACAAGATACTAAATTTTAACATTTTGTTGGAAACCTGACCCGAAATGACATTAAATGAAGATTTAATTAAAGTTCTTTTATGAGGGTTTCACAAAAAAGTAGTAGACATTTTAATCTGATTATTTAGATAGAGTCTTATCATTTAGGATTCGTTAATTGTTAAGAGGATATAAAATAGAGAGATATCGAAGTTGTCAGGTTTTCATTTATGTGGTTTGTAATCTATTTTAAAATATTTTTTATATAGGGCACTATAAGTTATTAGGTAACTCACTTGCCAAGTTTTCCTTAAATCTTTAATTACAAATTTATTAAAATGTAGTTTTATTTTAATGTTCCTAATTACTTGACAGATTAAATAATGTTCTTCTTCTTCTTATACTTAGAGCTTAAAAATACATACCTGCCAAATGTCCTTTTCATTGCGGAATTTTGCGTTGATACTGTAAAAGATGAAAATAAATGGAAATGTTTAGTGCAATAAATAATATCTATAAAATTACTGAAAAACATTTGGTTTGGGATTTTATGACACTCGGGATGAAACATAAGATGCTAAGAAGAAGATGTTGTAGCATACATTAGTGCAGATCCTCAAGGTTTAGGCTCAGAAGACTAAGAACGTGCCTGTGACCGTCACAACTGCGGAATTTTTGGATTCATTTCATAATTGAAGTATCTAGTCTTTTTCTAAATTATTCGTTACGTGACATAGTTAGTTAGTTACGGTTAGTCATCATGGGAACTAACCGTAACTAACTATGTCATATAGTCATGATTATTCTATTTAAATGGCACTTAATCCTAATCCCATGGAAATAAACATTCACAGATATTTTAGAAGTACCAACAAAAAAAAAAACAGATAAATACCAAACAAATAGTTTTTAAACTAACGTGTTATGAACGCAATGGTTGTACCAACTATATAAATGTAACGCATAGAGTGATTTGCATGGCCATATCAATTTATTTTATACTAGCTTTTGCCCGCGACTTCATACGCGTGAAATTTATGATCCTATGTTTAAGTTAGACTTCTAGCAATACATCGGTGAAAACTGCATTTCATTTCATGCAGTAGTTTTCGCGTGATACGTGTACAATACAGATAGACAGATTGAGTAAAATTGTAGTAATATCGAAACTGTATTTCCGATAAACAGGTAATTATTTTGTCAGAGCTTCAAAATTATCTGTTAATTAGGATTTAATATAAAAAAAACTATAATTATATAGACAATTTTCCGTAAACCCCTTTAACTATAGTCCTTAAACTGTACAATAACTGAGACTCAGATGACAAAGAAAGTAGATTATTTAGTTTATAGTGTTTTGTGGCTAATAAACGATAATTAAATAAAATTTGTGAAAGTAGGAACATTTTTGAACAAATAACTCACAGTCGGTGGACGGTGTCCCAGTCGCCGCTCGCTGCAGCTGCAGCTATATCCTCATCGGCCGGGAAAGCTGAAAATGCATATCATATACAAATAATGTAGTAATAACAAATAATAATAAAAATATGTATTAGGGTCGGCAACGCATGAGTGACACCCCTGGTGTTGCAAATGTCCATAGGCTACGGTGACTGTTTACCATCAGGTAGGCCGTATGCTTGATTGCCACTTTAGTGGTATAAAAAAAATGCGCGATATAATATTCGACTTTGCGCTACCTGCCGAAATGCGAAGGTCCTTAACACGCAACCCATTTAAAAACACACTTTTTTTTTATGCCAGTTAGCTGAATTTAGAACTTTGTGAAAAAAAGGACATTTTATGTAGGATATAGGCTTGAAACCATATATTTAATCAGAGATTCAAATATTTAAATCTATACATATAAATAAAATTGAAGTGTCTGTCTGTGATTTCAAAATTTTCTTAAGCTCATATTATTATTTTCTCGTTACCAAAGCCTAAATTCGCATTTATAGCTTTTTTGTCTGTCTGTCTGTCTGATTTTAACGGGACTTTCACTGGTAGATAGAGGACTGTTCAGAGCAGAATATAGGGTACTTTTTATCCCGTAAATATTTAGGGTTCCTGCGTAAAAAATGAAAAACTGTTAAAATTAGGCGAAAATATCTTCCCCTTCGGGGGACTTTGCAATTTTATTTTTATTATTTTCATAGAATATATACGTATTTTTTGTAACATAAAATAACTACGCATTTTTTATGTAATATAAATAAAATACACATACGTTGCCTCCTGTAAAGGTCAATAGATGGCGCTGTACGAAAATTTAATCGCTCTATGGTTGCATCTACGACCCTGAACTTGTGTTTTTTTTTTTAAACAGAAACAATTTCATGTCTACAGATAAATAAAGGCTACTAAAAGCTCAAATCTCATGCGTGCGAAGCCGCGGGCTTCTGCTAGTTTAATATAAATTAAGTTAATAATATTTAATTACTTAAATGAAATGTTAAAATTGTTTAATTAATTAACTCGATTATTATTTTCACGGGATTTTTACATTTTTTGCCAGCATCTGAGGTGTATATGTCATATATATATATGACTTGCCAATAGGGAATATTTCCCCTGATTCATCTTACGTAGTTGTTTCAACGTAAACATATAGTGATGTGAATTAATAAAAAATCAGTGTTTCATTCATTCATTAATTACAGTACAAATATTTTTTTTTTATACAAGTAGATTGCAAATCGCATCAGATGGTAAGCGGTCACCGCAGCCTATTGACGCTCGCAACACCACGGGGATGTTACTCGCGCGTTGCCAATCTTGTGACCTAAGGATGCTTCGTCACAGTACCCAGTATTTTCTATGCCATATCTTACCCTTCAAACCGGAATACAGCTACATAAATATAGCTGCTTGCCGGTAGAAATGGGTGAGATAGAGGTAGCCATGCAGATGACTTTTGTACAAAGTCTACCTGTGATAAATAAGTTTTTTACACATTTAAATTTGAAATATTTCCAACATGTCAATGAGCAAAATGCTATTTGTAGTTCAGTTTTTTTAATTTTTCCCCCTTTTTATCTATTCTCAGTTCCCGGCTCAAGGAACTATTTGTTTACAGACTCCAGAACATATATACTATAAATTAAAATAAGAAAGAGTTTTTTTTTGTAAAATATCTGTTGATTATCGCATGAAATGAATTTCTTAAACAGATTTTCAATTAAAGACGTATTGACGACAGGAATCACATATATCTAATAAAGCTCTAAGTGCTTCATATAGTAGATACCTGGAAACCAATATTCATTGGCTCTACTATAGCCCTTTTGTGTGGCTGGGATACACGCGTGTACGTCACCACAGGCCACTTGCTATAGACTTCACGAGACATATTTTGTAAATATAAAATTCTCGTGTCACAATGTTAGCTACCATACTCCTCCGAAACGGCTTGACGGATTTTGATTAAATTTTATATGCATATTCAGTAGATCTGAGAATCGGCTACTATCTATTTTTCATACCCCTAAGTGATAAGGGTGGCCCACCCTAAAATTTTATTTTTTTATTTTTTGAACAAAATTTTTTATTATATTTTTAGGATGTGGCATTAAAAATACATATAACCCTAAATTTTCACCCTTCTACCATCAACCCCTATTTTTTAATAGCGATATTAGTAATTCAATAATTTTCAACCCCGGTCGATAACTGATCAATTATTACTTGATCAGTTATCCCCGCCATGTGTCTATCGGTGTTACTTCTGACCCAGTAAACAGCACGGAGTAGGGATGAGATCTCTCACACAATAAGCCGTCTTATTTAATAATTTCCTCATAAATAGAATAGTTTTGCATGTATTAAATATCTATAACCTACGAGAATGTTTTAAAAACACGTACCCTTTTAAAAAGAAGCTATTTTGCTGAAGAAAAGACTTTTGTCTGGATATCTATGTTTAGGATATGTTTTTTTTTATATTATTCAGGTAGCAAAGATGGAAAACGGTCACTACTGTTTGTAGAAATACTGTTGCCATTTAAGAAATACTTTGTTTCTTGAACACACCACGCCAGGGCGTTTTCTAGCTTTTTAGCTTTCTACTCGTAGATTTTCTGTTAACTACTTATCATTAGTATTTATTTATTTCATCTTTATTGGTAAGTTTATTAATAACAACGTAAGATCAGTACAATCCAAACTTAAATATGTTTGATTGACGAGCTCGGTGGCTCAGTCGTGAATGACGCTTTGACACCAATGCTCGTGGGTTCGATCCCCACACAAGACAAACGTTTGTGTGAATGAACATGTCTATTTGTCTTGGTCTGGATGTTTTAAGAGAGGTACGGCGCATCAAAGCAGCCTCTAGGAAAGCACCTCCATCTCAAAGAAAATTGCAGCCAAATAAACGCTCCCTAGAGGGTTGTCGTGTTCTTGTGTGTGAGTGAGGTCACCAGTAAGCTCCTAAGGAGTTGCTGTGTAAGCAGCAGAGGAGGCATCGCGCGAGTGATACTTCATATACTACAAGCGTTAATAGGCTACGATAACTGCTTTACATCAGGTGGGCCGCGGGTTTTTACCATTTAAGTGGGTAAGCGCGATTTCTTTTTATACTACGTCGGGAGGCATATGTGAGGGGCTAATGGCCGTGATATTTTTTTTTTCACGGCTTATTTATTCTATATTTTTAACTTTGACTTTTATAATCAGCAATATTATTATCATAAAAGACACGATACATCCTGCTTCTTTTAATATCCTAAGTGGAAAATAAGGTAACCTTACAAATAATGTTATTGAACCGTTTTTATGAAGACGTATTTCACACTTAGCATCGAAGTACAAACTGTAATGGTTATTGAAATAAATCATTGTCAATTTTAGATCGTTGGTTATATATCCGCCAAAATAAAAAAAATATATATATAAAAGTAATAAACAAACACAGACCGTATTTATATATACTAGTATTTGCCCCAATGCAAATGGACCATAATCGTTAATGTAAATATTTATGAGGAAAACATATATGAATTTGAGGGTTTGCAATTTTTTTGTACTCTATCCAAATTCTTTTATTGATAACACTTACGGTCGTTTCGAAAATGGCACGGAACAGTAGGCCGATTCTACTAAAAAACTGCAACTGCACTGCAGCGCCGCGTGTGTCAAAATACGTACATTTTGACGTTTCGTTAAGCGATCTGACAGCAGCAATATTTAACGAATCGGCAAAATGTACGTATTTTGACACACGCGGCGCTGCAGTGCAGTTGCAGTTTTTTAGTAGAATCGGCCTACTGTCTGTACGTTTAGCTGGAGCTGATGACTTGAAGTGTCTTGTGCACAGAAGCACAGAGAAGTTCGAGGTCGATATTTATGAACAAATTTCCACCAAAACGAAAATAGATAAGATTTCTGTTTTTACTGAGACTGAACAACCAGTGCGAATGTGTAAGTTAAATGAAAGAGAGAAGAGATTGATGAACGTATTGAATTCTTGGATTGTTTTAAATTAAGAGAAAAATGACTCCAATTTTAGGTAGTTTCTGTAGTCGTTCATCACTGAAAATACTTTCTCCGAATGATTCATCATCATTCAGAAGAAATGTAATGAGTTTTGAATGACGAAAATTTGCTGCGGAATATATATAAATAATTTTGTGTTGAAGAAATTATCGAGGATAATATGAAAAACAATAGTTTTCTCGTAGTCATTCTTAAAACAGTACAGTAAACTCGTAAAAAATATTTCTCGGCCATACCCCTCGAATCAGAACTCTATTAATATCACTATTCTTCGTTATACTTGGTATTCTACTTTAGAATACTTCACCTTTTGGCATCCAACCCCTCCTCCTCTAATACAATCCTTTTTTACTCAGATGTTGCGTGACCTACGTATACAATATATTCGGTAACATGTCATTCTTATGTTAATCAAGAACATTATTATATCTTCACTTCTTTCGGCAAAGTACATATTGTATGTCTAAAAACGTTAGGAACCAATTGTGCATAGGTCCTAATGTCCCTCGATTTTTTTTTTGATTCAATATGTAGGCAATTATAAATAGAAATCAAAGGTTATGCCTCGAACATGTTCCGTGCTCGAAGATTCAATGTTCTTGAAATAACGACGATTCTTCCGACATTTAAATGAGTAGGTACACAAAAAAATGCTTAATTTGTATTTATGATAGATACATTGAGCATCAAATAAAGGCCGCTGTACACCGGATTTGAAATTAATACAAACTAAAGGCAAAGTTAATCGTAAGTTTAATGCAAAACCGAAAGGCCGCTTCGAAAATCTGCAAATTGATATGTATATAAAATCAATCAATCTATAGATATTTCAGGTGGCTAACCAATCACATACATCATTATTTCCACAAGACTGGGTAACTAAAATCAACATGCTCTGTTTTTGGTAAGTTAATAACTTTAAAAAAATTCTACCTACCCTGTCAAAAATCTCTGTGCACGCCACTGAGGGTTAGCAATGCATGAGTGACACCCCTGGCGTTGCAAATGTCCATAGGCTACGGTGACTGTTTACCATCAGGTTTTTTTATGCTTGTTTGCCACCTTAGTGGGATAAAAAAAAACATAAAGGTCTTGTTTATATTACACATACGTACATATATTGTTGCGGATATGAATAAATACTCGTAATAACATGGTAGGCACTACGTTTTTATCTATACCTATTTATCTACTTCACACCAATTTTCTTGCGTTGTAGGCAAAGAAAACCGAGTGCCACAAGATGCTGTCCTTTCCCCACCTGCAGAATTATTTTCCTTTCATTTTACTAGGTTTCGAACAACCTTTAAAAATAAGCTGTCAGTCATTCATTTAACAGTTCATTTGAGGATTATCTCTTCATCGAAGTCATTAAGGTTGCAAGGTACAAAAAGTGCCCTAAGCTCTGGCAGCGTCATCACGATACATGGTCCTAAATGGTGAGAAGCGAATGAAATTAAGCATCTATCTTCCGTAGTCGTATATTTGCGTAACCAGCCAGAAGAATTAATTTTCATGCGACGATTCCAATTTAACATTTGTTTTTCTATCCATTTATTTATTCGTAAACAACACGAATTGTATTTGAAATCTAAAAAAAATTAACAATATTAACATTTTAGTCACGGTAGGTTTTTAGTTTTTTCCGTTTATTTTATCATTGTATTAATCATATAATTATTTTTCTTTATTTGTTTAATATTTTATTCTACGATTCAGGCACTATAACAAAACAAAAAAAAGAATAGGTATCACAGCATGAAAACTTTTGTCTATTGCGGTTACACGAGTATGTTGCGTCAAATATAAAAATCCGTGGTAGCAATGCAGTATCCATGGTTGTAGACGCTCTTTATACGTGAAACTAGCTATATAAGCTATTTAAATTTATCAGTGCAAAAGTTTTTTTTTTCTGTGGGTTTATTATTGACTAATCAGTCACGTTCACAGAAATCTTAGAATGGTGATGCTCTATAACAAATACTTACACCTGAAAGAAACACTATGAATTTTCTACGTCTGTCAAAATCGGCTGAAGTTAAACATATCTGATTATCTCACCGTATTCGCAAATAAACATAACAATGCGTATGTACGTAGATAAACGATTTGCACATGGTATCTGGCGTTTCTTTAAGTTATTACCATAGATATTAACGTTAGAAAGAAAAATAGTCTACTGTGATGTATGAAAAAAAGAACTAACAATAAACGTAGATCCGTTATTTATTCATTTGCGCAATTTGTTTGTTAACTTGTTCGCGCGATTTGATATGGATTTCCTTGATTCTATAAATATCTTATTCGAAAACACGTAAATTTTTCGAAAGATGAGAATCTTTACAACTTCGGTGATCGCGGTAGGAAAATTAAGCTATAACTACAGGCAATCTATGTATGGTACTCGTATGATCTGTTTTATGTTTTCAAGGTTTTTCGGTAATTAGGTATTAGATGACGGTAATTAGGTAAAGTCAGTGGCCTGGAAAATAGTACTCCGTCAACCTGTGAAAAATTAGTGTATTTTAGTCACAGTACACTAATTTTGTCACAATTCTTCATGAAATGTCGCAATTCATATAAAGTGCAAGTTCGTTTATATATACCAGTTTTTTTTTTTGTGTAAAACCGCATTTATTTTTTCTGGAGAGATATTTATGTAGATTTATGTAGAACTTAAAGAGAAAAAGTATCTGAAAACGAAACCTATTAAACCCTTGTCTAAAAATGAAATTTATTCCAAATTATTAGAGCAGTTTCCAAGATTCATTCGTTCCGAATTCCTCATTAAAGTAATTTCGTTTAAAAATAAAAAAATACGTGTCGGGTATTCGTTTTCGATTCCTCTAGCCAAATATCTGGTATTGTTGATAAGCAAACGCATATCTAAATCACCAGATAATTTGTTTTGCTACAATCAGTTACATTTTTAAATTAAAATCGTGTTATTACAATAATCAATCAAAATCTATACCTATAATACAAAAATAGTAGCATTTCAGAACATGGCAGGAGATAAAAAAATGTATTCAAGAGGAAAATCGTACATTTGTTGTAAGAGCATATTTGATTTATTTTTTAAAAAGAATAAAAACAAGGTTTTGCTCTGAAGGTAATAAAAAATATTGAATGGGGAAAGGATTTGACAATAAGTTATAAAGTTATTTGAAAAGACTTTTGAAGATATACTTTTTAGCATTATTGTTTTCTTATGATCCCATTTTGATATTTCTTTCATGAGTCCTTTGATGGTAGGTACCTCATAATTATGGTGAAATTTCGAGAAGATACGATGTTAAAAGTCATATGTTTGAAAATATTAAATAATAAAGTGATACCAGTTCCATTGAAGTTGACATTAGTGAAGCTAAAGCAAGTATGTGAACAGGCGTTTCTTTTTTTATGAAGTCTGTGTTATTTTTTCTATTTCGATAGTGTTTTACTTACTACCATTATATCACACTTATGAGATGCAAGTGACCTAGTAAGTGAAATTTAGGCGAAATATCCTGTCAGCTATCGGGTACGTAGCTAAATATTATAAAAAGCGAATTTGATACTTATACTTGGAAACTTTTTTCCGTGTACATATTTTATGACCAAAATTAGATTTTCTTCAGTGTTAAAGGCTAAACATTAAGATACTTAACCCTACGACAACAATCAATACGACATATCACCACTAAAAACTAATACGATTACAAATATTTATAGGACCTGCTATCCCAGTTACCGTTTCTATTCTGTCGACTAACGCGGATATTTACAATAAATTTGTAACCTTGAACTAATATTAATGATATTTACTTAAGTGCAGGGCAGCCGGGTCCTGGAAAAGAAGGGGGGGAACTCAATAGAAGAGGATCATTAGTAAAATAATTGCGAAAGTAATTTTGTCTGTCTCTCTATATGCCTGTTTGGATGATTGATACGAATAATCCCCTAAACTGATCATAATGCAATTTGATAAACTGGAGCATAGGTTAGGGATAAATCTCTCTCATGGGTTTATAAGACAAGCGAAGACGCGGGCAGAAGATAGTATGAAGTGTTTTGTTCTGTGATCTGAGATCATTTAATCAATATTTGAAATATAACTGTCAACCCTTTAGCGTCAGTGAACATCACTTTTACACAATTAATCTCATAGTAGCGTGATTTTTTGCATCGAACGAAATATTTGTTTTGCTTCAAGAAGGTGAGACGTCTGCCGTTTGGAGGCCAAATCTTGTCAAATAACACGACGATCCCGGCCGCTTAGTTTGGGAATGGACGGAAACTTTGATTCTTTTCCTGTCAGGTAAATAATCAAAGGATAGAAATTAGGGGACGTGACATAATGGTTTTAAATGTTTTTTTTTATACTTCTAAGGTGGAAAACGAGCGTACGGCCTGCCTGATGGTAAGCAGTTACCATAGCCTATGGGCATTTGCAACACCAGGGGTGTCACTCTTGCGTTGCCGATCCTGAAACAACCTCTTCACGCGTTTCTTGAAGAACCCCATACTGTAGTCCCTTGGGTAAACCTCGGCATGTGCATTCATGTTTGCAAATATTCGCTCTTAGCCGGGTGTAGTTAGGATTTCGTATCTCAAAAACTGAAAGGAACCCTTATCGGATCAGTTAATTGTCCGTCTTTATGTTAAGAAATCACAAATAACCAGTTGAGAATGCGTAAGTTTGCATTGCCAGAGGAACACCTGGCTCGTCAATTATATAACATTCAATTTTTTTTTATTGTTGTTGTGTTCCTGCGAATGAATGAGTTCACTAGGAAGCTTCTAAGGAGTGGCAGTGTGACTTAGTGTGTTGCAAGCGTTCATAGGGTACGGTATAAAAAAATACTCAGGTAGTAAGTAAGCACTAGTGACCTTCTGATGAGTGATGAGTAGCAGTTAGTTTTTATGCATGTTTGCATTGGAAGGAGTCACGTTCGTGCATTGCCATCGGCGCTATAGGCACTTTTTCATTTATACATTGTTGCTAGAGTATGTTTGGATAGATGCTCTGAAGCAACTTAAATCTAGGCTTATTTTAAAAACCGGCCAAGTGCAAGTCGGACTCGCGCACAAAGGGTTCCGTACCATTACATATAAAAACGGCAAAAAAATCACGTTTGTTGTATGGGAGCCCCTCTTAAATATTTGTTTTATTTTAATTTAACTATTTATTTTTAAAGTGAATATATAACTAAATATTCTGTGAATATTTCAAGTGTCTACTTGTTGCCGTTATCAATATCGAGCAAAAACGAGCAAAAAAATCACGTTCTTGTATGGGAGCCCCCTTAAATATGTATTTATTCTATTTTTTTAGTATTTATTGTTATAGCGGCGATAGAAATACATCATCTGTGAAAATTTCAACTGCCTAACGGTTCATGAGATACAGCCTGGTGACAGACGGACGGACGGACGAACGGAGTCTCAATAATAGAGTCCGTAAATGTTATTCCGTTCTTAATTGTTATTCAGCTCGTCGAAGTGAGATATTCTTTTCATTCAATGTTATTTTCCTTTTTATTCGGTGGAAAGCTATCGATTTATGTACATAATAGATATCTCTTGCTCAGCGGTGAAGAAAAACATTGTGAGGAAACCCGCACAATCAACAAATTATAATACAGATATTCCATGTCTCCATACTTCAAAATCAATATCTTCGACAAATTCTTAGGCTGAGGTAGCGGACCCTAATGGATTAGGAAACGGGATAACGCTAACAAGAAGAAGGATTCCGTGGAAGGTTACTTTTTAGTAACTGATGATTCGAAGATTCTAAAAACAAATGGAATACACGTAAATGGCAGAGCGATATAAGTAAAGCAGTAGGGTAACTTCAAAGAAACGATTCAAAACGTCACACACGTATGAGCAGCTCTGCACGACTCTAAAAGTTTGTAGCCAAATCGGCCGCCGTTTGTCTCTTCAAACGACTGGCTTCATTTTACATGGAATGACGATCCCAGACATGTGAAACGAGCGTTGTTAATTATGTCAAAAAAGCCTAAGTACGCTAATCAGATTACTTCTTATATTTCTCTAATGTGATTTAGTGAAATAAAAAATGTGTTGACCATTCTAGTATTAGAATTTATCAAAACGCGCGTTGATACGCGTTTTGATAAATTCTAATACTTCTGGAAGACCTTGACATAGTAGGTATATTTTGTGCACAAAAAGCGATGTCGCGTCGACACCGCCATAGGCCTTTATATCCGCACAATCAATGACTGACACCAACTTATTTGTCATAGACGCGGAAATATACGTTGGTAATGACCTTTACTAATCACTTTCTTATTGTCATCGTGTATGTATATCTTCACGCCAGGTCCCTTGCGGGTTAGGCAGAGAGAACCGAGCGCCATAAGACGCGGTCCTTACACACTTCACTAGCTTCTTTCACATTCATAGCTCTTTTCATGCACGCTCGCCGGTTCTTAAGGCTCCTGACATCACCTTCTAATAAAACACGACCAATTTGGTCATGGTAGGTTAGTCTTGGTTTTCCTCGGCTCCTACATCCTTCCACTTTCGCATTGTATATCTGTTTCGTCATTCTTTCATCTTGCATTCTTTCTACATGTCCGAACCAACGGAGCATGCCCTTTCTTATCTTAACACCGACACTCTCTTTCAGTCCAACTCTCTTTCGTACGTCATCATTTCGAAAGCGGTCAGCAAGCGTTATGCCACAAATTTTTCGCAGTGCTCACATCTCGACCGCATTTATTCTACTTTCATGCTCTCTCTGCCATACCCAGCTCTCACGTCCATAAGTTAGCGTTGGGATTAATACCGCGTTGAGTTCAGCGAGCTGTGCCTTCTGGCTTAGATTTCGGCTGCCAAACAGTTTACCCAACGCTCCATTCACCCTTTTCCCTGCACTCACTCGTCTCTCCACATCAGCGGTGTACCTTCCATCGCTGCTAAAAGCGCTTCCTAGATATACAAACCCATCCACTTGCTCCAACACTACATCATCAACCGTAATCCTAGTGTTCGTTCTGTCGGTTGTCTCTCTTTCAAATACCATTATTTTGGTTTTCTTTATTGTATTTTCATTTCTTTATTGGTAAGATTTCATACATTCGTCTTTCATTGTTGTGACTAGTGTTTGCAGTTCGGATGATGATTCTGCTATTAATATCGCGTCATATGCATAAAGCAGGCAGTTAACCACTCAGCCACCCATTGGCATTCCCACATTCATATTTCTCATTCTCTGAAGACAACTGTCCAGATACAGGATGAATAGCCGAGCCGACAGCACGCATCCCTGTCTGACACCAATATTGGTATCAAACCAGGGCGATAAGCTGCCGTCCACTCTCACACATGCTGTGCAATCCTCATAGATGGATTGCACAGCACGAAGAAGGTCACTGTCAATCCCATATCTGGGCAAGATGTTCCAGAGATTCTTTCGCACGACCCTATCATATGCTTTTTCAAGGTCCACAAAACCGCAGAAAACCTTCTGGTCCATAGCCAGAAGCTTCTCCATGATGTTGCGGAGTGAAAAAACTTTATCCGTACATCCTCTGCCGCTTCGAAATCCCCCCTGTGCTTCCCAAAGCATTCCATCGGATTTCACCCTCATTCTCTTTTCAATGATTTTCCATACATTTTAGCTGCTAAGCTAATCAAACTGATGGCCCTATAGTTGGCGCAGTCCATACGTGAGCCCTTGTCTTTATACAAGGGACGATGACTGCGCGTCTCCAATCGCTCGCGACCCTTCCAGTTCTCCAGCATAATTTGCTCAAAAACCAGAAGGCGTCCCTAACGTAGGTGCCACCCAGTTTGATCATCTCAACTGTAACCATATCGATTCCCGCTGACTTTCCATTTTTCAAACTTCGAATCGACCATTCAATCTCATCCATGCTAATGTCTTCATGGTACGCTGGCATTGCCGAATCAGTCACAGATTCATTCACAGTGCCAGCGCCCTGGACATAATCATACATTCTAACCTTCACCGTTCTAACACTTCCTGAGTGTTAGCAAGAATGCCACCAGCTTTACCATTTTTATCTTCTCCATTCCGGATGCCAACGAACCACTCCGAGACTTTTTACCTCTCTCCAGAAAAGTTTCATATTAGCCTCGAAGTTCTTCGTCAGCCTCTCTTCCTCATTCATAAGTAGTCTTTCACGCCTCTCTTTCACTAAAGCATTGGTTTCATTCTTGCATTGACGGTAAATTTATTTCTTCTTCTCTTTCATGCTATCACTCTGGTGCAAAGATGATACGTAATCCAGCCACGCTCTCCTCTTTTTATTCACGGAGGATTGAACCTCCGCATCCCACCAGGCATCTCCTTTCAGTGTTCTACGTCTCTTTGCGCATCCACATGCTTCTTTCGCACTGTCCACCATACTTTCTTTCAGAACTTTCCAACATTCGTCTACATCTGAGTCGGAAAGACTCACGTTCGCAAGTCTTTCACTGACTAGACGTACATACGTATATACTTTCATAATCTCCGAAAGGAATACGCACTCGCCAGTGCCTCCACTTCTTGAAAAGGCCCACAAATCGACTTATCACCAGATAGTGGTCCGTTGCAAGAGTGGGGCCTCTGAAGGCTTTTGTATCCATTAACGACTTTCGGAGACGTCCATCTATCAAAATCAGATCAATCACACTTTTCTGTTCATTCCGTCTCCATGTGTACGTGTGAATATTCTTGTGATGGAAGAACGTGTTCGACACAAGGAGGTTTCATTCCATACATATGTCTAAAAGTAACTTACCAGCATCGTTCACTCTCTTATCTCCGTATGGACCAAGCACAGCCTCATAACTGCTTCGCTTGGTCCCAACCCATCCATTCAGATCTCCACACATAATTATCCGTTCATTCGCATCAGCCAAATCCAGAACACCCCTTGCGGTCTCCCAAAACTTCTCGAGCTCCTGGGGACTAGTAGAGCTTACAGGAGCATATGCTGCAACCAAAAAGACACCCGTAATCCCCCGTTTTATTTTAACCCAGAGAAGTCTTGGCCCTACTAAATCGTAATCTTTCACACCAGCGGCCAGGCGAGATGAAAGCACAACGCCTACGCCAGCGCTGGCATGATCGTCCTGGTTCACCCCGGACAACAGGGCCATCATGCCACCGGGCAGATCTTCGACGTCACTTCCCTTTCGCTTGGTCTCTGACACACACAAGACATCTAGGCATCTCTCGTTCATAATATCTATCAACTCATTCATCTTATCTTGTAATCCACCTCTCACATTCCATGTGCCTATACGACACTCAGCTCTCCTCGACCCGCCAGGTTGGGCGCTGCGTGGTGGGTGGCGCCCCCCACCGCCGCATGCACTTAAACCCGCACCGACGAGGGCGGATCGGTGCGCGTCGCCTACGGGGGACGCCCTAATCCGCGCGTCTGTGCGGTTTGTGTTTAGGTCCAGAATTGCAATCCAGTGTTGGACCGGCAGGGTCGCGACGTGCACGCTTCTGGTACCGACCGTCATCGTGTATATTTTTCAACTAATTGATTGATTACTTTGCCATATATGCATATATATGAATATGTCATGTTTATATCATGTCTATATCTACATTAACTCATACGAATACTACTTCTCTACGGTGTTCACAACGAGGAGGTTTTAAAGTCGCGTGACTACGGTCTTTGCTTAGGAGCAATTAGATAAACCGGCCTTTTGTCCCCGGTTCAAATCCTAGCGGGAGCATGTTATAATTCCATACTAAAATTATACGTTAAGTATTTTCGTATTTATGTACATTTTTATCACTTGCTCGGCGGTGAAGGAAAACATCGTGAGGAAACCCACACGCCTAATAAATTATATTTTGAAAGCCGTGTGACTTAACCTTAGATAGATCTGGTTTTCCCTCTGGCTTGTGGAGGTCTGACGGCAGTCGCACCATGTAAAAATCTGTGTCTTTGCTAAATCCTTAGGCTTAGGTAGTGGGCCCCGCCAATCCTAATGGATTAGGAAAACGGAGTTTCAGATAGGGGTTTGTTAAACATAATCCTATCCATAGACAGGCTGTTATGCTGTCGACTTGTGTGTGCAATTAAACGCCATCCAGCTCTTTCGTTTAGATAAGAGAAGAATACTTGACTCCTTACTCCAGAGTATGCTGCTATGTATCAGCGCGAAGTCTAAACCACCGGCTCTAGAAACTTAATATTTTCCTTAACGTATATAGGTATCTGCTACGAAACAGTTTACTAAACATCCCGTGGGATACTGGGATTAGGAATATCAGCCAACAAAAAAAAAAAAAAAAATTGAAAACAAAAATGGCAATGAATGCCTAATATATGTATACATATTCAAAATAGTATTTAAAAACGACGACCTCAGATTTTTCTTCGGTCCAGTGTTTTATTGTAATGACTCACAAACATATAAATCAACATTATGCCTAAACATTAGAAATATGCGCATTTATCTATGTATAATACTCATAAACAAAAATTAAATTCTTGACAATTCTTAACTAATGTAAATATTATCGTAATGTCCATTTTAGGCAATAAAAATATATGTAAGTTTTACGTATAGGTACTTTTAAAATACAAAGCGCGATACATTTTTGAAGATGGCTGCTTACCTTGAGCCATGGCAGCGATGACCACAAAAACTAGCACGATTTTCGACATTTTCTTTGATATTTAATTATTAATATAATTTATAAACGAAAGAAGACTAAAATAGTCGTATATTTGTGTCGATAGTAACCGCCCGCCACGAGTGATCGGCTGTTAATGTTTGATGACACCGGCAGCACAGCCCTTATATCGCTCGACGATTTCTAAGCGTATACCGATCTATAACACATTATATGTACGTCATGCTAATTGTTATGTTTTCCTTTTATACCCTTGCAGTCCTTTAGATGACAATATACGAAGATAAAAAGGTAAACATAAATACAATTTAACCTTATGTATTAATGATCTTCACACATTAATTATGAATACAAGCGAGAAAAATTAATGTGTGATGTTAAGAAATCACATAATAATTAAACTTTATGTGAATACTTATTTTAAATATATAGAAATATATTATCTCTTCTTCTTAGTCGCTATCTTCATTGCTGAAGGTCGTGTCTAGTCTGATCGCTCTGTGCACTATGCTCTTCCACGACTTTCTATCTTCGGCGGTTGTAAAAGCTTCGGCTATTGGTAGGCCAGTTAGCGTCTTTACTATGTTTGACCAACGGGTAGGTGAGCGACCGCGTGGTCTTTTCCCCGTCGACCTGGCCAACCAACCCTATGCAAAGACCATGAGCTACTCAAGGCTGTCAGAGTTTCTACGATATATATTTTAGACATATTTAGACAAATAGACACTCTTAAGGGTTCTTCCACGCTTAATTCTAGGGATTGTAAATAGCTGCATTATAAGCAGTGATAGCCTAATAGTGAAGACCTAGTCTATTAACCTGACTGTGTTCCTGGTTCAAATCCTGGCGTGTGCCTCTAAATTCGTGTTATGTACATAATAGTAATTGTAACTTTCTTGCCGGTGAAGAAAAACGTTGGGAGGAAACCCGTATGTCCAAAAAAACTATATTTCCAAAGACCTTTTAGGGTCGGCAACGCATGAGTGACACCCTTGGTATTGCAAATGTCCATAGGTTACGGTGACTGTTTAACATCAGGCAGGCCGTATGCTTGATTGCCAGCTTAGTGGTATAAAAAAACCATACCTAGGATAGGTCTGTTCTTTCCTATGGACAGTGGAGGTCTGACGACAGTCGTTTCGTGTCAAAATCAGTACTTTCGCCAAGTCTCTCAGGTAGGTAGGTAGGGCTCAGGTAGTGGACCCCGCCAATTCGCCAATGGATTAAAAATACTGGGGGACGTTGTATATATTTATACATACATTAGTTGTCCACAGCGGCTTTGCACTAATTAACGAAATCTTTTAGTGTTAGAAACACTATTAAATAGGTTAGTTGTACCTCCAGGTAGCTGTACGAATCATGAGACAAGAAATTCGATTTCTTTTCACTCAGTCTGTAATTTTATTCAAAATATTTAATTTTTGTTTTCTGAACATAATACATTTATTGTACAATTATTTCTATCCGGATTCAATATACCTACTGAATTTTTACATGTCTAGATCTGCACAAATAAAGAAACATATTTAAGTCAATCACATGATGTTTGCAAATTTGTGACACTAGGAAAAAATAAATCAAAGGCATATTTGATTGTGGCGTAAAGTCATTAGGACGCTGGTGAGGAGTTTCCTAAGCTGCTATATGTGTTAGCAGCGGGGATACACCTTGTGTCGCGAGCGTCAACAGAATACGGTAACCGTTTCATATGAGGTGGACCTTATGTGAAGATGTGGTATTAAAATATTGATGGTGATTGTAAATTAATTGCGTCACTTCGTTTCGCCTGGGGCGATCGCTTCCGATGAAACCTTTAAAGCCTTCCCGGCTATAGGCAGTGGTGGTGTTTAGCCAGTAAGAGTTTGACATTTGAGTTCGGCCGTCCATAAGGGTGCTTATGAGAGTTCACCACTTTCCTCCCAACGGGTCCCGGAAGGTCCTCAGAAGAATGACTAACGCACGATTTTAGTGAGTTAGTCCTTCTTTTGTCGGTCGCCGTTTGCGTCGGACGTAAAAACAAAAATAAAACGCAAATTGAAATATACTATGAAATCGAAAGTTTCTTCGAGAAAGTATCTGTTTGGAAGTCTATGTGATACAGTCACCTAGACTTCCAGACATACACTTTCTTTTTATTTTATTGCCTTTAAAAATACTATCGTTGTCTTAAGCAATCTTTTTATTTGGTCTAACTATTTTTCAAAACACGAGGACTAATCGAATGGCATATTATCGACATATCGATCACCACACAATCACAATTCGCAACTTGTCATCAAATCTTTTATTTTCGGAAAATTATAGAAATCACAGGGTGCGGAGTCCGTACTATCCCCAGCCAAAAATAACTTTGTTTTGTGTGCCATGTACGAAAAAACATTACCATAGTATAAAGCTGATCTCCGAATGTTTTTTAATGTCTCCGAAACATGTAGTAGGTGCTGGATTTCTTTAGCTAACAGTAAGGACTTATTGGTCGCTGATCGAATATAAATGCCAGCCTTCACGAATGCCGTCATCCAGATTAACACGCCCACACTTAGCCCTTGGGATGCCTGATGGATCTGATAGACCCGTCACTTCAAGAAATCGACAACTCGAATTAACCAATTTTTAACGGAAGTTTCGCGTGGTTTATTTATTTTGTTGAACCTGACGTTTCGAATGCTTTGCAGCATCCGTGGTCGCAGGAAGACTCGACAACTCACTGCACTTCCGAGTAATTGTTATCGCTTTTATTTTATATAATTTTTTGATGCTAAATTATTATGCAAATAATATTATTGAGGTCAATAAATCAAAGCCGAAATGAGCAAAATTTTAGAAATAGATTTGGATGACGATGTGCTTTTTGATGAAAGTGAAGCCGAGTCTGAGGAGAATTTACAAAAAATAAAAATAAAAGAAGCACAAATCTCAAATCTTCTTCTTCTTCGCGTAACCTAAGAAACGAGTGGTTTTCTCACTGAATTATGTAGGTCTGACAATAATCGCTCTATGAAAAAATCAGTATCTTCGCCAAATCGTCAGGCTTTGGTAGTGGACCCCGCTAATCCTAATGGTTTCCTAGTGTATAGTATTCTTATGTTTCAAAATCTATCAACATGTGCTGGTTTAGAATTGGTTTTACCTAATACTTATTATTAGTTAAATAATTAAACTTTGCAAGTGTGAGCATAGTTTTAACGGTTAAATTACTCTCCATTATTCACTTAAGTTAACTGAAGATGATGAATATTGTTTTTTTAAAAAAACAATATTCATTATCTTCAGAATCCGAGCCCTGCAAATTAGCCCTCAAAGGATTTCACATACTCATTGTGTGTCGTGCAAACTACAAGGTACATGTTACACGCATTTAACTTATTTTCTATACATTAATCGCAAAATAAGTTATTGAATTCACGTGTACTTATTAGTTAACATGTTGACTGAGGCGTAAATTTCATAAAGATACAATTTTTTATGTATTGAGTATTTTGGGAGAGAGAGAGCCTACCCCGCAAGGGATTTGGCGTGAAGTTATAGATAGAATATTCTATTAATTATCTCGGGGAGAAAAATAGATATTGGTATATATTGTATGTTACTTGTATTCGTACAACTAAAATGGTACCAGCATAAATTAAATAATTTAATATAATTATACTTTAAAAATTAACTTAAAAGCAAATAACTTACTAAGATAAGTGAAATGGGTTGAAACTTAATGAAGTTACGGTACTGACGAGTACCTTTACGAGACTTCCGATTTCCATCTTCGAACTGGGGAAACTTTAGTCTTTAGTATCTGTATACACCGGGCCCCAAAAAAAAAATACTGGGTTACAAACCCTCAATATCTTTGAAAATATTGGAGCTAGCTTTATGAAATAGAAACTAAATTAAAGATTATTTAATAACAAACAAAAGAAGTAAAACGTTTCTATTTCTTTGTAGCGGTTGTATTAAATACCACAAACAAAAAATAGAAGATACTTCTTAAATTTAAAATTATTTGTTTTACTTTTGTTTATATTCATTCAGTCTATCTGGAGTGTAGTAGAATTCTGAGAATGCTTGAAAACCTGCGCAGTCAGCGTTCATCATCACCCGAGCGTTAGCCTCGGATCTCCCTTCGGAGTCCGGGGTCCGCTTTGTCTGCTACGTCAGAGTTATACAGTGAGATCTGTTGATGTGTCGCTGTCAACCGTTTAGAGAGTGCTTGTGCTCCAGCGCTTACAGAATCCAATATTAGCAGATCAGAAAAAGGCCGAAAACGATGCACGGCAGCGCCGGAGGGTATATATACAGTGTCGATTACCTTAAGAAATTATTTGATAAGGTAAAAGAACCACCTTCTACGCACTGGGCCTGGGATACCATGTGTGCGCGTGGGCGGCAGCTCGTCGCACTGATTTCAAGTCAACATCGGTGTCAAGTAGGGTTGAGTGTTGTAGTATTCTTTCTGTACGTTGATAATGGTCAACAGAGCATAGGATTACAAATGTACGATTGCGCATATCTGCTGTATGCAGGTGATGCCGTGATACTATCAGGAGCCTCAGAAATTAGCAAGAGTGCATTAAAAGTGCTATGAATATTAAAGAAACGAATGAGGTGTGTTAGTTTGAGTCATGGGGCGCTCAGCCCTCTCTACCGACCCACAAAAGTGATTTCGTGATATATATATATATATATATATAGCTAAACAGAAGTGTCCCGTAATGTTTCGGTGTGATTTCCATGTTGGCAGAGGAACAGGAATTCTAGGTGAGGCGTATACTAACTTGGAAGAGAAAAGATACATTTCAATAATCAGCACATTGAAACTCATAAAAGTAATGAAGTAGTTAGAAAATAAGATGGCCAATACATTTTCCAGAAAAGAATGCTGAATGCTACTGAAACTGGAAATGTATAACATTCGACCCGACGGTGAAGAAAATATCTCGCTTGCAAGTAATGGGTATATAATTATGTCAACTAATCTGACATTAAACTGAACACTTCATAGCAATTTTATCATTTACTTACAATGCAGCAACAAAAAATGATCACAGATTGTTGATGATTAGTGTTTATATATATCATTATTGAGTTCCTATTAAAAGATCGCCAGTACAATTATTTTACCAGCATATCTGTTGATCTAAGGATACATTTCTGATGATTCGTAGACATACAAGTGTATGCCTGAAATTCGTCGACTTACATCGGTGGCCCGATCACTCTCCCTGCCGTCAATCTAGAAAAGCCTGTTATATTGTCCTCCTGTCATATTGTTATTTTATAATGCCAAAACCACTGAATGGACTTAGATAGAATATACGTGATATTAGATTTATGAATGCGCGATGCAACCCTTAGACTATTTTCACGTATATTATGTGGGCAGACACCAACGCAGACAGAATATTGTTCTATATATAGATATTTCAGCCAATATCCTCCCCCTACTTCTATGTAAGTCGATCTCTTAACCCCGAAAATAAAGCTGGATGTGCGTCATTAATTTACTATAGACACAGGTTGACGAAAACATTCATTGTTGCTCACTCAATGTCCGTTACGCTTGTCAACGCTGTTCACAATGAGTTCGAAACTACACCTCCAGATATAATATCAAAGAGCAGGCCAGTCATACAGGCAGGATTAGATGTAAACGACATTTATGGACATGTTTATTTTTGCCGTATCTCCATGCCATCCATGCCAAGCTCATAGTGACAATAAGTGACATGACACCAACAAAAAGGAGAACGGCGAACAAATTTTCTGTCAGAAACAATCAGTATTAGAAAATACTGATATGCTCTATATATAGATGTATACCATTTTAAATAAGCTTGACGGCTAATTTATCATGGAATTTGTAATACATTTATGTACATAATATTTGTAATTATCACTTACTTGGCGGTGAAGGAAAACGTCGTGAATTACGCATATTCAAGAAATCATATTTCTAAAGACGTGTGACCTTACCTAAGAAAGGTCTGGTTTTCCCTCTGGATTGTAGAGGTCTGACAGCAGTCACTCCGTGTAAAAATGTGTATCTTCGCCAAAACCTTAGCTTAGGCAGAGGACGGTGCCAATCCTAACGGAAAAGTAAACAGGATAACGCTTAGAAGAATGTTAACTATGAGGGAAATACAGTACAATTTAGACGTTACACAAATGACAAATGATGTTCATACTAGGACTTGTGGCAAAAAAACTTACTGATCCTCTAATTTAGCTCCGGAGCACGAGTTCATTCTACTTTTATTCATCAGAATGATAGACTTAACATTTGAAATTGTTAATAAAGTCACAGTATTCTGAGATTCGTGAGAAGATTAACATTAAAATTGATAGGATACTATTAAACCAGGCGTATCGAAATTCGAGGGCTTGCGTCGCCCCGCATCCCCTGGGGCGATCGCCTCCGATGAAGTCTTTAAAGCCTTCCCGGCTAAACGCATCCCTAAGCGGTGTTTAGGAGTCTAAAATAACTCGTTCGGCCGTCTGAAAGAGTACTCATGAGAGTTCACCGCCTCCCTCCCATCGGGCTCCGGAAGGTGCCCCTCACGGAAGAATGACTAACTCACACCCGAGTGTGGGTTAGTCCTTCTTTTGTGGGTCTTAATTTTCACATATGAGAAAAGCATGTTTTAATAATTGCCGCCGCTCTAGCAAATATTATGTAAGCAATAATTATAGTCGATTTTAAAGAATACTAACTAGTCATCTGGCCATAAATACTGTTACATGGAAACTTTTATTTTTTCAACTCTTTAATTATTTTGAATTTAGAAAGCGTTTATTATGTTAAAAACTTCTTTCGATTTTCCGCCGTTTTACATATTTTTTTTCGTGTTTTTTATCAAATTACGATATAGAATGGGGTGTTAAAGAAAATAGGATTGCAGTGATTGCCTTGCACAAAGAGACTTGAATATGACCGACGGCTCCATGGGTATGGAGCCGTCGGTCATATTCAAGACACTTCAAAAGTTTGGTGTCAGTCGTATGTTCGTTTATCGTACTATCGACAGATATACCAACACTTCCTCTATTGAAGACTATAAAGGCTGTTAATGCTCTTAAAGCCTGATTTCGCCGAAACCTCATTAGCAAACAAAAAATCTTCTCTCGCGATAGGACTCTGTCGCGTTTAATAAAACAAGACCTGAAGCTCTGCGCTTATTGTCGATATACAGGGCATGCCCTAAATCAATCCCTGCAGTTGAAAATAGGGCATCGATCAAAACGCCTTCTCTTGCGATATATACCTATATTCACATGCGAAAGGCACAGAGATATCCTCTTTACTGATGAAAACATTTGAAAGACTGAAGAGCACTACACCAAGCAAAATGACAAAGTTTACGCGCACAGTTCTAAAGAAGCCGCCGAAGTGGTCGGAACGATACATTGTGGTCTTCATCCTGTGTCTGTAGGTAATGGCTTGGTCCCCACCAAACCATTACCTACAGACGCAGGTGTCGTATCAAGGGACTCCTTCGACGACACAAACGATGACAAAGCCTCATTTTTGTGAAAAAGTATTGAATACTTCAGCAAAAGGGTATCAAGAGACTGTCTTGGATCGTGTTGTGAAATCTCTCAGCAATACACTTTTTAAAAAGGTACTGTGAACTTTCCAGCAGGACTCTGTATCTGGTCACAAACCACGAACTACCCAAGCCGGGCTCGAAACGCTAAACGCGAAAAAGCTGAAGACTGGCCCTCGTCTAGACCAGATCTGAACCCCTTAGATACATATTATGGTCAGAGGACAAGACCGACTCGAAACGATATGCCGCATTTATCTCTTAATAAATCTCTGGATCAAGCAGTGGCTAGAGACAGGCCTGTATCAAAGCCAAAGGTGGCCATTTCGAATAGAATAATTTCTTTTTTTTTTTTGATGAGACTCCCGTAAATATGTATATAATATTATAAAATAATTGCATATTCATTAGTAACAGAACTTAAAGTCGAACTTGGTATGTAGTACTGTAAAAAAATGTAATTTCTGTACTGAAAAAACCCCATCAGTTTTGGATACTATGTTAACATTGTAATTTATTGTAGCAAATAAGGAATTTGAATTTGTATTCCAATTGAACACGTCATCCCCTGACAAAAATTTAATAGTAATTATATTTTTCTGAACTTTTTCCGCGCATATTCTGAATTTTACCACTCAAACTTGAAGGAACTAGTAAAAAAATATGAATTTTTGTAGTAAAAATAATATGGTTAGGAAATACTTTGACATCAAGGTTCGTCGGCTCATCGGGGGAAACTTCCCCGCCTCCACCTCACAGAAAACCGCAGTCAAATAACAACTCCCTGTAGGGTTGATGTGTTCCTGTTGGTGATGGGTACCAGTCAGCTCTTAAAGAGTTGCTGTATTAGCACCAGAGTCATCGCTATAGTGGTACTTAATGGTATTGCAAGCGTTCATTGCCTACAGTAACCACTTTACAACAGGTGGGCCGCACGCTGCCACCTGACGTTGTGTAAAAAAATGCGTGAGAAGTTATGCTTATCTGGCATCATTAAATAAATATTTAACATTAATAACTTAAATTATAAAACGTCTATCAAGTAGTAGCGGCGATGTTTATGGAATGTATTACATACAAGTCAAACGTAAAATACAAATGTTATACATTATTGATTATAGCGCCATCTACCGTTAATACCGTGAAACATTTAGCAGTTTGAACCTATTGAACATTTTTAACTATAGCGCCATCTACCGGTAATAACGGGAAACATTTAGCAGCTTCAACCTGTACTTTTGTGTTCGAGTGGCACGCATTCACTCTCGCTCTGTCTCTTTCTATTCCCCCTCCATGGTAGTGTTAAACGTTTAACGCAACCTTTTTGCAAGTTGCATTAGAAGTATAACTTCAAAAAACTTGATTCAAAGATTGCGTCTTTCCTCCACTGTTGCTAACACAGCTACTCTTCGAAGGTGGTTACCTCAGTAACTCGTAGTACACAACAGACAGAGATATATTATTTGGTCGCGGTCTTCTACGCGGTGGAGGTACTTCACCAGTCGGCAAGGAATGAGTGACAGCAGACAGACGTTGAGTTTACGGTAACTGCTTACGATCAGGCAGGTCGCACGCTTGTTTGCCACCTTATTGGTATAAAAAAATTGTCCGCCTTTTTTGATTGTACGTACTTTTGCTACCACGTGCAGTTAAGGTTGGATTTAACCGTAAAGATTACTTATACCTCAAAATAAGTAGGAATAGTTTTAGTTATGCTGTATTAGATCATAAACTAGAGTATATACAGAATCACTTACGCGAGCGATACTTCCTTTATTGCGAGCCATCATGGGTTACGGTAACCGCTTTATACCAGGTAGGGCGTGTGTTTGTATGCCTCCCTATGATGTATAATTTCATTCCCCACATCATTGTGCTCTATGAATATTCACACTATCGTTATTTATATTGTAACTCTAAGGACGAAATTTAGAGCGTAAATATATGTCGCCGGTCAAGAGTATGGATGTTTAGAACGAAACGAAAGCGTGCGAACGGTGGCGCGCTTTGGCAGAATCAAGAGGTCGACACTGGTAGAAATTGAGAGTTAGTGCAAACGGCGGCACGTGACGACGTCTTGGGACTGTCCTCTCGTTTCGTATTTTCCTGAACATTGATTATAAGTGTTGATTTAAAATTATAGTGTGATGCGAATTGCATTGGATTTCTCATTGCACAACTACCCACCATATGCACTTGGCGCTCCTGATGTAAAGTGGTTGTCGTTGCCTATAAACGCTTGCAATATAGAATGTAACATCTGCTAACAAACCAGCTCAATTGCTTTTAAAGCTTGATGGTAACCCCACTCATTTGCAGGAATACAAAACCATTGCAGTTATCCCGTCTGGGGAAGTACCTCAATCTCACAGAAAACCGCCGCCAAATAACAATTCCTGTGTGTGAGTGAGATGACCAAAAAGCTCCTAAGGAGTTGCTGTGTTAGCAACAGAGCTGGCATTGCGCGAGTGATACTTAATGTATTGCTAGCGTTCATAGGCTACGGTAACCGTTTTACATCAGGTGGGCTGTATGCTTGAATGCCTCCCGACGTTGTATAAAAAAAAAACTACTTAACAAATATGTGTATTAGAGCATTGTAGGCACTGCAGTAAGGTCATATTTATTGGTCTCATAATAATCATAATATTTTAAATCCTGAGGAAAAGACAAAGTGATTTTTCCTTCCTGTATTTCAATAACTGGTTATCAACGTATATTAGTAATTATATTTATACTTTATTGCCAACTGCTTGGAGAGTTGTTGTTACGAATGAGTAAGTAGACTAGTACGTTGTTAGCAGTTTAGTTAACAACTATCAACTGATAGCGTTTATATTGCTTAGGTATTTTTTTTTCCAGATTCATAACTCCTGCAGTCAACTCGCAGCTTGGAGCTGCATACTAAATGTATATGCGAATTATTTAACTGTGAAACCATTGGACAAATCGCTGTTACAGTTGATATATATGTAGTTTACATGTGGATTTTTTTATGTAAAGATGGATATATCTTTACATAAAAAAATCCACATGTAAGCATTCACTCATTTATCCATATCCGCCGTGGTCCTTTAATCCCAGCAAAAGTGCGTCAATGATATGCTACACCATTATCCGTAATCTTTGTGTTGGTTTTGGTTGCTTTCTTTCAAATATGATTGCCATAGTTTCTTCTTTTTCTGCTTCTTCACTCGTTATCCCGTTTTCTAATCAATTCGAATTGGCGGGGTCCGCTACTAAGCCTTGGCCTTGCCTAAGATTTGGCGAAGATACTGTTTTTTTACATAGAAAAAGAGTGAGAAAAATCCGCATTGGAATCGGGGGACACAAAATCAACAATATAAAAACGGCGGAATGCCCTCCCAACCGCTCAACTTATGTCCAGCAGATTTTTATGAGAACTGGATTTAAGGCATAGAGCTCTTACACCGCGGGACCATTGTCATTTGATATTTATTTATTACACCAGTTTACATAAACATTTTATAAAAAAATATTAATGCATTTTATAAACTACTGAGGTTTGACGCAAATGCAATGATATCACTACATGAAGACACAGTCATGTAATAATTACCTACAATGTAAAATAAGAATAGTATAGAATAGTGCGTACTTAACTACAACAATGAGATTATTTAGGCGCCGTGTTACACTCTAGTTACCAAAACTTGTGTTAGACTCACAAATATATCCCAGGATGTTAACTATTCCATTGCGGCCAGTGAGTTCTCTACTGATAAAGAAAACAAAATAATGCATTGCACTTTTATATATTATATTTGACGAATTTCTTTATCTCAACAATTCTATGGTTGGTCTGTATTTTGGTTTTAGTTGCCGAAGGATTCTTTATCAACAGTTCCGTTGTTATTAGTGACGAAGCTGCCACCGCTGTGTTGTTCAACCGGCTTGCCATCTACCATGTGAATGCTTGAATATGACGATTGGCTCGCACCCTCGACCGATCCGCCATCTTTAGGTTTCAAGCGCTCAATGTCTTCGGCTGTTAGAGGTTTCTGGAAAAGGAATATGAATTAATTTATTACTCGTAATTGTTTTCCTATATGCCCTGGACTAAAAATTTTTTAGGGTTAATATAATTAACAAAGGACATTTTGAATAGCAGTTTTTTGGGTGCTTTTCGAATCGATGGCATCGATCAACTATCGATCGATTAATTTAGAAGACACTGTCGACTAGTTCTTTCTAGTATAAGATGTCATGTGTCATATCTCTGTGTGCATTTGATTTGGTTCGACATGATTTACTACTTGACAAATTAAATGATTATGGGATTAGAGGACGTTCTTTAACATGCAATTAAAACTTATTTCGAAAAAGACAACATCGTGTAGAAATAAAAAAAATGAATATAAAATTGCGGAATCAATATAAATCAAGATACAGATATAATATTTTGGTGTTTCTTAGGGGAACATACTAGGACCCCTGCTGTTCCTGGTATACATTAACTAACTACCAGATACTACTGAGCATAAAAGTATAATATTAGCGGGCAACATCTTCGTTCTTGTCACAGATAAGCAAAAAATATTTTAAATGATGAGACTGAAATGTTACTTCTGTGATAGAGTGGTTATCTAGTAATAATTTAAACGTCTGAAACTGTCACCTTCTTAGGCTTAATAATGGACAAAAAATTAAGATGGAGAACCACGTAACTACGAGTAAAACTTGTTACAAAATAAACGGATTTGTCTATGCTCTTACTAGACTAAGAGAAATAGTGAGACAAAAAGTTGCCCTTTCAGTACGGTTACGTAGAGTCAGTTCTAAAGTATGGATCTAATAATTTGGGGTAATGGCATAGGTATTAATCGAGCTTTTATTTCACAATAGAGATGTCTAGGTCTCTATGCGGTGTTGCGCCTTACATCTCATGTCAACCATTGTTCTTAAAGTTGAGAATATTGTTACTACTTTGTATCTGCAATATTTGAAATAGCAAAATGTATAAAATTAAATTCTCAATTATTCACAAATGCCTTTGAACTGCACACACGGAATACAAGCAATAGGCTTGTTCTATCGCTAATTCTAAGGACGGTACTATATTTAGGGAACATTTACGGAATGTATATGAAAATATGCAATAAATTACCACATCACTTAAAAGATCTGCCTTACAAAATTGTAAACAGCTATACGATTTCTTATTAGCCGATTGATTTTACACTATAGAGTTTTTGGCATATAAATTTCAATAAGAGTAAGAATTCTAAATTTAACATTGATTTAATAATTATTATTTTAATGAAAAATGTAAGTAATTGTTTAAAATTTAATCTGTTTTTGATATAATATATAGATTCATGATTATTTTTGTATGCCAACGAATTTGGCAAAATATGTGTACCTTGATGTATAATTAGTTACTAACACTGCAACTTTTATACCACATGTTAAACAAATAAACGGGTTGAATTTGATGAGTTACCACACTCATTAAATTATAGCCTTACCCAGAAGTTACAATTTTTAGAATACATGGAGTTTGTGTATTATTGGACCATTTTTTCGTTAAAAAGTACCTACTTACAATTGTAAGGAAGTCAGGCATATTGAAATGAGGCATGTTGAATCCAGGCATTGCAGGAAATGATGGCTGGAAACTGAAACAACATTGTGATAATTATAGCATATCTGACCGATTAATATTTAAGTTATTTACCTTTAGTGACACAATGACAAGCACCAGAAGAATTCTTACTTTAACATTCCATACCGATATATATATATATATATATATATATATATATATATATATATATATATATATATATATATATATATATATATATATTAAGATTCTAGCACGACCAGAAGCCCTAATGTTAAAAGGAAGCCTAGTCCTTAGTCCTTTTACTACGTTCCAATTATTAATTTTTTTGTTACACTATTTAAATGATTATTTTTACTTAATTTTAAAGCCTTAAGCATAAAGTTTGCCATAGCCGTATAAAGTTCAATCTCATAAAGGATAAATTGCCATTATCTTAAGGAATAAATTTAATCTTACTTAGTAGGCTCCTACACTACAAACTCAATTTCTATGCCGTATTCCGTCTCACAAAAAGTTTCATAGAAACTGTCACACCTTCCCTCATTTTTAAACATGTATTTCCAAAATCCGTTTTTAGTTGGACGGTTTTGTGCTCTCTTCTAAAAGTTGTTAATAAACTCGCGAAAATAAAATTATACTTGAAAAATAAGTTTATAAACTTGCTCTTAAGCAACATTTTTTTATTTTATTAGCATGAAGCATAGACCAAAAAAAGACCGATTTATGGAATACATGAATTATCTGTTTTAAATTAAATTATCCTGAAATACAGTGAAAACGGTAATAATATGTGCGTATGTGAGAGATATATGTGTATGTGTGGAAATGAAAGCAAAAGTGTGCGCTCAATTTTCTCCCGAACAGCTAAAGAAATCGAGCACATTTTTTTATAGTGAGATGACATTCTTGAAATTACTAATTACAACTTGCTAATAGGCAAGATGCCTTGTCGACTTTATGGACTGGACTTCCACTGGAAGTACTCGAATTCCTAATAAATATTTATTGTGAATTTCGGTGGATATAACACCAATACAAAAATGGAATAAACTTTCACGCATATGCTTAGTCGGGTATATACCGGATAGAATAGTATATATATAACCGTTTGAAGAAACAAGAGCATGACAATCTTACCTGACTGAATCGTTGGTCTATACAAGTTATCACTACATAAAATTTCATGTTCAATATGTAGTTTATACGTGACGCATCTTTAGTTCTTAAAGTCCGCCACAGACATAGCCATAATAGATCGTACGATAACATGTTGTCTTAATCTGTATGTACGGAACATGCTAAAGAAATGTTCATTCACCTCGTTTCATTTATTTAGTACGAGACAGCATGTTATCGGCCGTTTTACTATTAGGTCCTAGATGTGTGCGACATTGTTTGTATAACAACTAAGCTATCTAAGATCCTCATTTACTGTTGCCCTGTAATAGGCCCCAAACCAAATCATACGGAAATATAATTACGATTCACCGGTGTCTTCACGCACGACTCAGAGTTTGTGCTTCGATAAGCACGTACCATCATGATCTATCTGTTGTGAACTCAAGACATCGACAACATAATAGCCGATGGCTCTCAGACATTACGCACACATTGTGGTAATTTTATAAATATTGAATATTCGAATTAGAACGTTTGATTTAAATATCTATGAATTGCATGCGTTCATAAATATTTCAAATCAGGCGGAGCGTACACTTATTTTCCTCCCGGCGAACCGGCGTAAAAATGTGTTTTATACTTTCTAGATTCATATACGCGTTTTTACGCCAATTTCATCTCAAAATTATGAGTCAAAATCCACACTTACCCCAAAAAATTGTTGGGTGCAGGGGCGGCTGAAAATATAATAAAAATATAGATTAGGACCAATGTTCAAAAAGGTGCTGTGGCAACGTAAGTGGTATTCCATTAAAAAAAAACATAATATGATGGAAGATGAAAACATCAGTTTTCCCCCGACCATGAGCTATGATTTTTTCAAATCAGTGGCATCAGATGCCATTTACGCTCTAGGACATTTTTCCGTCCTTTGTTCCTTCCATTTTCTGTTCCAACATCTCTTCTCTCTTCCGCTTCATCGTTAAAAAGTCAAGATGGAAAAAGCGACAAATCGTATTGTTGAGTAAACGTATGAGGTCAGCTTAAAAAAACAAGATAATCGGAGAAGCCCTCTTCCAGTATGCTCAACAATAGTAGGCGCTGTATTATAAATTATGAGCTTTAGTTCAAAATTTAGCTAGAACTTAAATAGCGCCTTGAGAGTAAAAAAACTTAATACTATCTATTAAACTATATACGATAATTCAATAATATAAATTAACGATACCGTTACTGAGGCAAACAAATGCAACAAGCACAAGAACGATGGCGCACTTAGTCATTTTGGGATAGGTAGTTATAGTTTTCGAAAAAATATATAGTACTGTTCTTAACGAAACCGGAGTAGTTATGGTTCTACACTGAAAATGTGGGCAATATATAAGACGAACTAACAAGGCCTTGAGTCATTGTTATTATGTGATATAAATGGTTTGAGTCAGTCGAGAAAAGTTGGAAACATTTTATGCGGCAAAAATATTGTAAAATTGTTTATTTGGAAAAGGTTACAAAAATTGAACATAAATATATATATTTATCTATTTATTGTAGGGTAGGTAGGTAGGCAGAGATAATAGACGCATGACGGGGTCCTTACATACCCCGCTCGTTTTCATAACATATGAATTCTTGCGCAAATGAATATTATTTGCCTTTAGAAAAAACATAGCTACTCGATTGTGAATAGCATGTAAATATTGGCCTTCTTCGGCTCTATCTGTTTCGTTTTTTCCACCTCGCATGTTTTCTATATGTTCAAACCTACGTGGAACTATTTTTCAGACTAACTTTCATTCATATATCATCGCTGCTAAAGCAGTCAGCAAGCAAAAAGTTCAGAATAGTTAATACGCATAAATGTAGAATACCTAAGATGCTGTTGAGTAGATAATATTTTGTAATAATACAAATTTTAACACGCTATTTTTTTTCTTTAATTTGAATACAACGTCGGGAGGCTACAAGCATATAGCTCTCCTAATGTAAATCGGTTACTGTAGCCTATGTACGCTATGAAAGTAGATAATATTCACGCAATAGTCACGCTAGAGGTTGGCCTCAGGCAGGTCACGCTATGTTAAATTCAAATAAAATTTCCTAACAATTTATAAAGAAAATTCTACAAAACATAAATTAAAAGAGTTATATTTTTTTAATATGATAATTGTTTAACTATATACATATAATTCTTCTAATGCGTATGCCACTGAATGTCTTTTAAACGGCTAGACCGATTTTGGTTTAAATTTACATTTGAAGTAGATGGCTTTGCATTCACGATCTAAGATATTTTTCTGGCGGGAAAATGTTTATTTTTCGCATATACTTCCCCAGATGGGTTGCTTTGATGCGTCCTACCTGTCTATTTCACTTATATATATTTTTGAAATAATAATAGCGAACCACCGCCTGCCGAAGTAACATCAGATAGGATAGTTATGGCAGGTGTCCGTCTCTCTTCTGTAATAGCCCAGTACTAATAATCCCTCTAGATCTCATTTCAATAGCTCAATTATTTCCGACACATTTGCAATAGTCCCAATACCTGCCGTGACCTGTTCGGGGGTATAGCCTCCCATTGATATCCCTTAGAGCAGGTCACAGCTGGTATAATACATTACATCATTCTTTTCGAAGGGGCCTCTACGCGTTGGATTCATATCCCCGAGCACGCCTATCAAATGACCGGGAAAACCCGTGAAATAAGAGATATATAATAATAATAAACTTCTTTATTTTCTTCTCACACAGTTTGACACAAAAGATAAGAAATATGTAGATACTCGTATAAAAAACAAATGATGTAAACTATGCGACCTTACAATTGTGTAAAACATTTTAGTGTGAGAAGCTGGTGCCTGAAGTAGGCTTTGATAAGCCTGTATTACAGGACGCCAGGTTCTCACCTCTTAATTAGGGTAAATATTGTCTTTTTAACCAATTTGTTGTACAATTTTGTCTAATCAAAATTGCAGTAAGAGTTATTAAACTAAAAAAATACAATTAATAACATAAAAACATGTTTCACTAATATTAGGCTATAATGTGCTAACATGTTATTTTTATAACAATATCATGTCGGCAGTTCATACTATTAGAGGTGTAGTGCAGCACGTGCCGGAACACAGAATTTACTTAGGAATGTCAAATGGTTCAGAAATATTGGAATAATATAAACAATAATTATAATATGTTTGTTTTGTTTGTTTGTTATATCTTTATTGTACATAAAATAACAATGGAAAATGTAAATTAAAATGCAACACATTAATAAATGTACAAAAGCGGACTTATTCCTATAAGGAATCTCTTCCAGTCAACCTTTGAGTGTCTAATTGGAATTTAGTAGGCGCGGTAGTAAAAGTAATAAATGTCAAAATAAATAATAAAATTGAAAGAAACTAGTTAAAATAATACATCTTACAGAGCTAGTTTAAACGATTCAATGGTGGGAGACAATTTAATGTGCAAAGAGAGTGAATTCCACAATTTTGCAGCATGAACCGAGAAAGATTTGGTGTATGTATTACTGTTGTGCATAGGAATATTCAGTAAAGAATCCACTCAAGTACGCAGACGATTATCTGTATAACGAAATTGAAACCTTTCACATAAGTACTCAGGGGCAGATGGGTTAAATGGTACGTTGAAAAGAAGGGACAATATGTGGGATTTTCTACGTAGCCTAATCGGATACCAGCCGAGCTGCTTGTGAAATACAGAGATGTGGTCATACTTCCGCAGACCAAATATGTACCTTACACAAAGATTCATTGGTCTGTCTAGTTTATCAAACAACCCTTCTGCCGGATCAAGTTAGGCCACATCAGCATAATCCAACAGAGGAAGCAGGAGGGATTATACTAGCATCGCCTAAGTGGAAATCGGAATGAAATTTTGCAGACGTCTAAAAGAATACACAGAGGCGAAAAGTTTACGGCTGACTTCATTTACCTGAGGTATCTATGACAGAGTTTGATCCATGATAACGCCCAAATTAGTTACGGTCGAAGAGATCGGTATAACAGTGCCGTCAAAAACCAACGTAAAAATATTTTATCAGTAATACGTGATTCAAGTATAATTAAATATATATTAAAACGGTACGGTTTCCGTGGTCTTTTTCACCCTCCTGAGGAGTCTTCAGAAAATTTAAAATATAGATATTGATGGGAGTAATTACAAAATAAATAGACAGACAAAAGAAAAATAATGGCCTAAGTCATATGATAAATTGTGCCGTAATTGTGCAAAGCCGTATTGTTCTGAAAGTGTAAGAATGTTTCCTGTGAGTTACCTGAAAAAGTTAATCAAAGTAAAGGAACAAGCTACGTTTGTCTCTTGGATCTCATCTGGCTGGGATATAAATTGTAAGGACCTGGAGCGTACTTCGTCCCTTTGCTCTTCTGCGGGTTGGCAGAGCACAGTAGTTTACAAACAAGCTGAAGGTCACTGACTTTTCTTAACGGCTACCATCTATTCACAACAGGCGAGACCGCCCGCTGAGCGGTCCTTGGAAGCAACTAAGAAAAAAGCCATCAATGGACCGGCTACATACGACGTTGTTTGATTTGCGTGTTCGAACCGAAAACGTTTATCGAATCCTGTGCGACTGCGGTAGCTACGGCGATATTGGATGGCATGGAATGCTACATTCCCAGTCGCTTAGTGGCTGCTGCGGGAGCTAAAAAGCGACCGTGGTTTAATCGGCCTTGTAGAGAAGCCAGACTTCTCAAACAGGCTGCTTTCGAGGCTTGGACCACGGCGCGTGCTAATGGAAACCCTAATGTCTATGTTTTGAAACGTAAACTCAACGCTGCCTCGAGGTCCAGTAAGAGGGTAATCATCAGAGCAAAGTTTGATTTCGTCGGTAGAGTTGGCGAGCGGCTTGCAAGCCTTCCGTCTGGCAGCCGTGCTTTCTGGTCGCTGGCTAAAGCTGCCGAGGGAAACTTTTGTCAAGCGTCTATGCCACCATTGCAAAAACCGGATGGCAGTCTGGCCTACAGTGCTAAAGAGAAAGCCGACTTACTGGGTAATCTCTTTGCCTCTAACTCGACTTTGAATGACGGGGGAGCTGTGCCATCTACCATCCCGAGGTGCAGTAGCTCAATGCCGGAAATCTCAATGACCCAGCGAGATGTCCGGCGGGCGTTGCTCTCCCTCGACATTCATAAGTCGAGTGGGCCAGATGGCATACCAGCAGTGGTGCTAAAGCAGTGTGCTCCTGAGTTGTGTTCTGTGTTAACGCGCCTTTTCGTGATTTCCTACTCCACTCGGCAAGTCCCGTCTTCGTGGAAGACCGCCAATGTGCACCCGGTGCCCAAAAAGGGCGATAGATCAGATCCGTCGAATTACAGGCCTATTGCCATAACCTCCCTTCTCTCCAAGGTGATGGAGCGTGTGATAAACACACGACTCCTAGCATACCTAGAAGATCACGATCTAATCAGCGACCGTCAATACGGCTTTCCCCACGGTCGTTCGACTGGTGATCTTCTAGTGTATCTTACACACCGCTGGGCTTCGGCGATTGAGAGTCAACATTGAGGCATTGGCTGTTAGCCTAGATATGGCAAAGGCATTCGATCGGGTCTGGCATCGGAGTCTTCTATCGAAGTTACCATCGTACGGGCTGCCCGAGGGTTTGTGCAAATGGATTGCCAGCTTCTTATCCAGCAGACGTATAAAAGCCGTGATAGACGGTAGTTGCTCCGATAGCATGGATATTAATGCTGGCGTCCCACAGGGCTCTGTATTGTCCCCGACGCTGTTTCTGCTGCACATTAATGACATGTTGTCAATCGACAGCATTCATTGTTATGCGGACGACAGCACCGGGGACACTTATTATACAGGCCGTGCTAACATCCCTCGTTCCCTTGTGGAGGAAAGCGATAAACTTGTGTCTGAAATGGAGGGTACATTGTCTAAAGTATCTGACTGGGGGCGATTGAACCTAGTCCAATTCAACCCTACCAAGACACAAGTTTGCGCGTTCACCGCTAAGAAAACCCCATTTGCTGTGGCTCCTAAATTCCAGAACGCACCTCTTACCGTCACCAAAAGTATTAGGATGCTTGGCGTCGAGATCTCTAGCGATGTTCAGTATCAAGGTCACCTGGAGGAGAAGGTTAAGCTGGCGTCCAAGAAACTCGGTGTGCTCAACAGAGCTATACAGTACTTCAGCGCGGGGCAAAGGCTTATGTTATATAAGTCCCAAGTCAAACCGCATATGGAATACTGTAGCCACCTTTGGGCGGGAGCACCTGGATACCAGCTTGGACCGTGTGATTCGATTCACAGACGAGCTGTAAGAATTGTCGACAATCCTAAGCTTACACACGGTATTGAAGCCAAAATCTCTCCTTAAGTTTAAGGAGAGATTTTGCCCTCCTTTGTGTGTTCTACCGATTGTACAACGGGTTGTGTACTGAGGAGTTGTTCGACATTATACCAACAGCCTCGTTTTACAATCGCACAGCTCGCCGGCGGCTGGAAGTTCATCCGCACACAGGAACCGCAATGGTCGCGCACTGTGCGCTTCACGAGAAGTTTTCTACCGAGAACTACAGTATGGGGTTCTTCAAGAAAGTCGTGAAGAGGTTCTTACAAGGTCGGCAACGCAAGAGTGGCACCCCTGGTGTTGCAAATGCCCATAGGCTACGGTAACTGCTTACCATCTGGCAGGCCGTACGCTTGTATGCCACCTTAGTGGTATAAAAAAAAAAAAAAGGGCATCCATGAATGCTCTTCCAAATTTGATACAAGGGTCTGTCTGTGTGTATCTTCGTCTGGGTAATGTTTGTCTTGTGTGGAAATCGAAACCACGAGTGTTAGAGTTAGTGGCTAAAGAAGTTTTCACATCAAAACAAATACTAGGTACTCGAAAACAATCAGTCACTTTTGTTTGCTTACTGCGCGGTTAATTTATCCAAGTAATCGTTACTTGCAAGGTCGAGGAACAGCAATAAAGCAGCTCATAATCTAAAGCACTGTAATATTTCTGCTCCAAAAATACTTTATTTTCTGCGAACCTGTGACAGATTTCCATTTTTAAAATGATCAGTTTGTATAATACATTGGTTTTCCTGTAAATATACTATTACCGCGTAGAATGTAATACCGTCCTAATTTCAAGCTCCAATAAAGACGACGTTAAAATTAAGAATCATTGGTTATTTCTCAAAACATGTGTAATAATAATACAAGCAATTGTTTTACATTGAAGAAGTTCCGACATGTTCTGCTAATAAATGACACACAAATATATATACAATATACTTTATTGTTGTTACATTCACACGTATACATGCGGATTAAATAATAAGGAATAACTAAAGAAAGTGTGATTGATTTGATTTTAATAGATACCTTTCGAGGACCCATTCTTGAAACGGGCCACTACCTACCACTAACACTACTTTTAAAAAGTCCGTCCGGTGGTCCGGTTTGTGGGACTTTTCAAGAAGTGGAGATACTGGCGAGTGCGTCTCCCTTTCAGAGATTATATATATAAAAAAAAAATATTGCCGGACAAATTACACAGCGCCATCTAGCCCCAAAGTAAGCGAAGCTTGTGTTATGGGTACTACAACACAACTGATAAACATACGTAAATACATTTTTTTTTGTAAATACATACTTATTATACATAGAAAATACCCAGACCAAGACAAACAGATATGTTCATGCACACAAATGTTTGTCCTGTGTGCGAACCCACGAGCGTTGGTGTCAAAGTAGCGTAACAGCGCGTTTCATCACTGCGCCACCAAGCTCGTCATTATGAAGGATTAGTAGCGAAAAATTGAGAACATGAAAGTGTAAAGAGAACGTATGTATACCTGGTAAGGGAAAGACTTGCGAATGAAAGTCTTTCCAACTCAGATGTCGATGATTGCTGGAAAGGTCTGAAAGAAAGTATGGTGGATACTGCAAAATAATCATGTAGATGCGCAAAGAAGCATAAAACATTGAAATGAGATGCCTGGTAGGACGCGGAGATTGAAAAGAAAGAGGAAAGCATGGCTGGATTATGTAACATCTTTGCTCTTAAATGAAAGTATGAGAAAGGAGAAGAAAGGAATGTTTATGCAAGAAAGAAATCAAGATTTTAGTGAAAGAAAAGGATGAAAGACGAATTATGAATGAGGAAGAGAGGCTGACGAATAAGTTCGAGGCAAATACCAAACTTTTGGAGAGACGTAATAAAGTCCTGGGGTGGTTCGTCGGCATCAGAATGGACAAGATAAAGTCTAAAGCTAGTGTCATTCTTGTTAACACTCAGGAAGTGTAAGAACAGTGGAGTGAATATTTTGAAGGAATGTATGATTAAGCCTTAAACTTTTTCACTGAGAGTGAGTCTGACGCTCACTCCACGCTGACGAAGTCCGATGAAGGTGAGATGACGAGACTCTATGGATGAGATCGAATGGGTCGATATGAAGCTTGAAAAATTAAAGGTCAGGGGGTATTGATATGATCACAGCTAAGATGATCAAACTAGGTGGCACTTACGTCCGAGACGCCTTCTAGTATTTAAGCTATATGTGCTGGAGAACAGGAAGGGTCCCAACGGACTGGAGATGCGCAGTCAATATGACCTTGTATAAAGGCAAGGGCTCACGCATGGACTGCACCAGCTATAGGGCCATCAGTTTAATCAGCTTACCAGCAAAAGTATGGAGAGTAGAATGAGGACGAAATCCCACGGAATACTGTGGGAGGCACAGGAAGGATTCAGAAATTGAAGGGGACGTACGGATCATATTTTTCGCTCTGCAATATCGTGGAAAAGCATCTGGCCATAGACCAGATGATTTACTGCGGTTTTGTGGATCTTGAGAAAGCATTTGATAGGGTTGTGTGAAAAGAACTGTGGGACACATTGTCGAGAAATGGGATTGACGGTACACTGCTCCGTGCTGTGCAGTACACTTACAAGAACTGTTCAGCATATGTGCGGATAGATGGCAGCATGTTGCCCGGGTTTGATGTAAAAAATGGTGTCAAACAGGGTTGTATGTTGTCTGCTATACTGCGTCCATTTTATTTACTTTTGACAGATCGTTCTATCTCTTTCGGAATTGAGAGATACAAAACACTTGGCAGCTTTCTGTCTCTTTCTGACTCGTTAAAATGATTACCTGTCAAAAGTTTAATTATAAGAAGACAAGTCGATAGTTATCTGCAAATAATAAGGTCAACGATGCAGAATTGCGCATGGGTGACCTAGTAGTGAACTGTTTTACGTTGACGATGCCGTGTTGTTACCAGAAAGACCATCTGAACTGCAATCACTGGTTACAATAATGAAATACGATTGTATGGAGAAAGGATTAATGGAATCTATGGAAAGCGAAGATGACAATAATAATGGTATTTGAAAGATAATAAACCAGAACCAATGTAAGGATTACGGTTGATGATGAAGTGTTGGAAAAAGTGGATGAGATTGTATATCTTCGATGCGCTTTCAGCAGAGATGGAAGGTACACTGCTGATGTGGAGAGACGTGAGAGTGCTGGGAATAGTGTGAATGGAGCGTAGAGAAAACTTCTTGGTAGTAAAAGCTTGAGCCAGAAGCTCAGTGCACTCAGTGCAGCTCGCTATACACAATGCAGTGCTAGTCCCAACGCTTGCTTATGAAAGTGAGAGCTGGGTATGGCAGAAAGAGCATGAAAGTGGGATAAACGTGGTCGATATGCGAGTATTACGCAAAATTTGTTGTTTAACGCTTGTAGACCGTATTCGCAATGATAATGTTAGAAACACAGTGAGACCCACTCAGAAAGTGTGGGTCGGTGTTAAAATAAGAAGAGGCATGCTCCGTTGTGTCAGAAAAAAAGCAGTTAGAAAGAATTGCGAAACAGTTATACAACGCAAAAGTAGAAGGATGTACGAGTCGAGGAAGGTCAAGACTTACCTACCATGACCAAGTTAATCGTGTTTTATAAGAAAGTGATGGTAGGATCCTTAGAAACCGGCTAGCGTGCATGAGAAGATTAATGATTGTTAAAGAAGCGAGTGAGGTGTGTAAAAATCGAGGCATGTGGTGCTCGGTTCTCTCTGCCTACTCCGCAAGGAATTTGGCGTGCAGTTATCGATAGATAGATAGATTATAGCTCTGAATGAGTACATTTACATAAGCCAAAGTATAAACCACCGAAACTGTTTTCCACGACGTGAAACCTATTTGCCTCGTAAGTGGGATGGGTGTAAGAAACTAAAAAATAAAACTAAATATCAAACAAATCTTTTATGTTTTCCGTTATGTTGAGTATGAGAAATATGTTTAGGTGTGTTTAGGGGTAATCAACTTAGCTAATGATTGCGTACCTACCTAAACGTATATTTCCCGCATATACACAATATTTTCATTTCCCGAGAGTCATATTCATGCAGTCATCACAATTACAACCGATTACAAAATTGTCTGAATCTAATAAAATTAATGAATTTAGTACAAACGGTAGACATACGGGCAGACTCACTTTATCTCTCATCATGAATAATATTTGCATTGTCAGCTATTTCTTCATTAAGATATGAATTTTGGACAAGTGTTGTTCCAGAAGTTTTTTTTTATCTAATTAGATTGGTTAATCATATCAAGAACAAACATCAAAAAAATTTGGTTATACCCGAATGTCAGTTTAGTGAAATTGCTACAGATTTTCGACAGGCGCAATTTGTTTGTTTTTTTAACGACTTTATATATCTGTGTTGGTATAAGGATCAATATCCACTGACACAGAGTTTAAGCAAAGCGACATTCTTAAATTTTATATATTATATTATTACTTTAAAAAAAAAACTACAATATTGATTTATAAGAAACAAAACAAGGAAGAGTTCCAGTAGGACTCCGCTCCGCTACTTGCAGCAATTTGCTAAATTTGTTTATGGAAATATACTAGAGAGAAATATTAACTTTTGCCCGTCTAGGGAAGCATCGTTGCGTTGCAGAAAATTACAACTCATTGTGTACTCCTGGGACTGAGTGAGGTCACCAGTGAGATACTACTAAGTTACTGTGGTAGCCGCTGAGGTGGCATCGCGTGGGTGAAACTTAATGTATTGCAAGCGCTCATAGGCTACGGTGACTGATTTACATCAGGTGGACCGTATTCTTATGTGTTCCGAACTTGATAAATAAAAATTCTTCACTTTTACCCAAAGCTGATTTGTATCTGAGTCAAATACTTATGTAAATCAGACTTAAACTTCACAGTTTATCAAGTGGTCAAGTGAGAGTTGGAGTCGCCATAAACTAGCATAACTCCCTAAAAGAGGGCATTCGTTTCTTGCGTCATATTTTGGTAGGTAAGGCTAGCTTTAATATCGATTGGCACGAATTTGAGGTTGAAAATAACAGTAGTTAACACAATAGTTAGCACCGCAATAGTTGCGTACTGTGCGATTCCAGAGAAGTTTTCTTCGAGAACACGAGCTGTGGAATGAACTCCCAGCCAGGAATTTTCCAAGGGTCTACAGCATGGGCTTCTTCTGGAGAGGCGTGAAGAGGTTTTTACAGGGTCGGTGACGCATGAACGCATCCCTGGTTTTGGAAATGTCCATAGGCTACTGTAATTACTTACCACCAGGCAGGCCGTATGCTTGTATGCCACTTTAGTGGAATATAATAATTATTTAGAATCTCAATTTCTAAATCTATTTCTTCTTGCTAGCGTTATCCTGTTTCCTAATCCATTAAAATTGGCGAGATCCGCTACCTAAGTCTAAGGATTTGGTGATATTACTATTTTTTACATGGAGCAACTGCGTAAGACCTCTACAACCCAGAGGGAATACCAGACCTTTCTTAGGTTAGGTCACATGTCTTTTGAATTAATTATTTCTTGAACATGCGGTGTTGTCAAGATGTTTTCCTTCGCCGAAGTGACAATTACAAAGATGTATATAAATCTAAAATACGAATTTAGTAGTACGTGCCAGGATTTGAACCAGGGGCCGTAGTTTAATAGTCTGGCTCTCAATCCACTAAGCTATCACTGCTCTATTAAATAATAAGATAAAAATGTTTCTAAATCTACTAACAACGTAAAAATATGAGACCTCGACGGCTCCGTCGACTTTCCTTTGATTAGCTTGGTCCAAAATCCTCACTGCTCATAGTAGATAAGTTCCCTAAGACCTCACACCCAGACTTACCTTTGATTACTCTTGACAAACCGAGTCGGACAATAGACAACCATCGTGATGTTGTTAGCGAGCTCAATTATCCTCCTCTTTTCACCTATTCACTATCCTTTTATCGATACATATTACAATTTTAAGTTAGATTGCATTGTCTTGTTATGGGATTGATACCAATGGTAAGGGGCACCCCGTTTAGCCCTTCCCTCTCGCTGTGTGCCAAAATATTCAAAACTTTTAGGTACCAAATCTTTTCCTTCGCAGGCATTTTTAAATTTGAAAACAAGATATAGTTGAAGCGGGCTTTCTGGTACTCGAAATCCAGAGAATACAAAATAAGAACATATAGTATAACTTATGACTAGGATTTTCTCGTTAATCAAATGAAATCGTTTGTTGAAAAGTTTCAATACGTTGACATAATTTTTGCCGGAGATCAATTAACCCTTTTGTAATTATTCAACGTGGATTGTACAGCAAAATAGAAAAAGAAAAGGCGAAGGATCCCACATCCTATAAAAATGGAGTCGCCACTTTATTCCGCGCAGGTTCGGCAGAACCAATCCACTGTTTAGATTGTCCCTTGGTTTCTGGTAATTTGCTTTAAGATGATGAATTAAAATTTAGTCTACTCGGACGGAAAAAATCACTACGTTTTAGAAATGTTTGTTTAGGTGAGTCTGGTGGCGGAGACTCGTGGATTCGATTCCCCCACAAGACAAACATTTGTGCGCATGTACATGTCTAGTTGTCTTAGTCTGGGTGTTTTATGAGAGATAAACCATCGAAACAGGAATAACTATAAATACCTCACAGGAAACCGCAGTGAAACAACAACTACCTAAGGCGATGTTGTGTCCCTTCTAATGAGTGAGGTTACCAGTAAGCTCCTAAGGAGTTGCTGTGTTACAAGCAGGGATGGCAACAAGCAAGTAATATTTCCTGTATTGCAAGCGTTTAGGCTACGGTAAGCACTTACCACCTACGTTGTAAAAAGTCACTGTTGCGAAATGAAGCATAAATTTTTGTTTGTTTTCAGTTATTCATTCTTATTCTATTTTTTTCGGAAAATAAACAAACAAAATGACGTAAGGACTGAAAATTAGTCTTTCAAAAGAGTTTTCAAAGGTACCAATGTTATATTATGTAATGTTATATAGTAGAAGGGATGGTTCTCTTTTATAAAATCCTACTAATATTATAAATGCGAAAGTTTGTATGTATGGATGTTTGTTGCTCTTTCACGCTTAAACGGCTGAACGGATTTGAATGAAATTTGGCATGTAGATAGATTATGATCTGGATTAACACATAGGCTACGTTATTTGACTCCACGCAGGCGGAGCCGCGGGCAGCAGCTAGTAAAAAATATTTCAATGTCTGACCCCTTTCCGCGTGATTAGAATTTTTTTTTTTTTTTTATTTTATTATTATCACACATAACAGATTACAACTATTATAAAACGAAATATACAAATCATAACATTACAATCTAGGTTGCATTCCACAAACATGTGTGTACATAAGAACTATCAAGAAGAGTCTAACACTATGGATTAAACTATATAAAAATAAAACTCAGTAAAAACATATATTTTAAATCTATGGCTAAAATTTCAAGTAGGAGTTTTTAGATTGTCGTCGGCTTGTGATAAAGAATATCTTTAAGAATTTTAATATATAAAGCCAGTTTAGGTAGAAAAATGTCGAATGCTGGGTTGTCCTTGGCGATTTCATTGCACTGACGAGCCATCCTAACCAGGGGGTTGTAAAAGGAAGTATTATTTTGATAAACTTGTAGAGCAAAAAGTCCTGTTTGATTGGATCTACGAGCACTATATCGGATATTAAAAGTTATTTGAACAAGTAAGTTAGGTACATCTAATATTGAATGAATTATTTTATAAATATAAATAAAATCAAAATACCGTCTACGTGCTTCCAGCTTCTGCACATTAAATTTAATTAGACGAGCCTCATAATCGGCAGTGGTGCGCCCCAAGTGTTGACGGTAGCATAAAATCCGTAGGCACTTCCTCTGCACTCTCTCTATATTTTCAATGTGAACAGCGTAGTGCGGGGACCATATTGGACTACCGTATTCTAAAATACTTCTGGCGAGTGTATTGTACAAGTAGAGAAAAGAATGGGTGCCTCTGAAATCTTTAGTGGATCTGAAAATAAACCCAAGAAGTTGATTGGCTTTTGTCACTATGTGCTGGTAATGTTCCCGAAATGTAAGTTTATTGTCAAAAATAATTCCCAGATCTTTGGCGACATGAGACCTCCTAAGGACCTGGCCGTCAATGGTGTAATCATTAACAATCCCTTGATGTTTGTTAGTGAATGAGATGACGAAGCACTTGTCAATATTGAGGTACATCAAATTATTTCTGCACCAACAAGAAACAACATTTAAATCTTTCTGTAAAAGATCGCAGTCATCACGAGATTTTATTGTTTTAAAAATTTTTAAGTCGTCGGCGTATAAGAGACATTCACAAGATATGTTTATTATGAGATCGTTAATGAATACAACAAATAACAACGGCCCTAAATGTGACCCCTGAGGCACTCCAGATGGTACGTCAGTGGGAGATGAGGTGTATCCCCTCAGGGCTACCAATTGGCTTCTTTTAATTAAATAAGAGGTCAACCAACGAAGGAGACTACCCTGAATACCATAGGAAGCGAGTTTGATGCAAAGTAATCTATGATTCACTTTGTCGAAAGCCTTCGAGAAATCTGTATAGATAGAGTCAATCTGGCCACCCGAGGCGAAACTCCTACATAAGTAATTTTTATATACTAAAAGATTAGTTACGGTTGATCTACCTTTTATAAAGCCATGTTGACTTTCAGATATCAGAGGCCTAAAATGACAGTATAACTGAGTGTATACTATCGATTCGAAGAGCTTTGCAAAACATGACAATATACTTATGGGTCTATAATTTTCGCACCTAGACTTGTCACCGTTTTTAAAAATGGGAACAATATGAGCTATCTTCCATCGATTAGGAAAGATTCCATTTGTGAGAGATTTATTAAATAAAATGCTTAATGGTGTGCATAGCTCTTTTCTACAACGTTTGACAAAAGATGGGGGTATTTGGTCGGGACCAGCTCCTTTACTTATATCGAGATGTTTCATTTTCGTCATTATTTCTGTCTCAGTAACATGAATATGGGCCATAGAATCCATAACACCTCCCCTAGTCGACTGGTGATTGTCGTTAGATATATCAGAGGATTGATCCTGCTGATGATCTGTTTCAAATACCGAGGTAAAGTAGTTTGAAAACAGCTCACAGACACCCTGTCCAGTTGAAGAAAAAGAGTTGCCAAATTGCATGACATTTGGAATTGAGACACGTCCCTTCCTATTATTTACAAATTTCCAAAAAGGTTTTATATTGTCTGCCATTGACTCTTCAATTGAGGCAACATAGTCTTTATAACATACATCCATCATTTTTTTAGCTCTAGCTCGTAATAGAGAGAATACGTCATAATCTCGTGGGTTATTGAATTTCTTAAAGAGTTTATGGTATTTATTTTTTTCTCCTATACATTTTATTAAGGGTTTGCTATACCAGACAGGATATTTATTGGACTTCATAGTTGTTAATGGAGTATATTTATTAATAATTTCGAAAAGTTTTTTATAAAAAATATCTACGCAAGCATTTACGTCAGAGCTCGATAAAAGGTCGTGCCAGTCTATTAAGTTCAAATCATGTCGTATGCTATCAAAATTACACCTTGAGAAGTTCAAACGCTTGTTGTTATTTGGTTTTAAGTTGTTTGGCGTATTATTACATAAAGAAGGAAATTCGAACTCTAAAGCAGGGTGATGTTTATCTTTTAAACTCAGCGTATCAGCTTCGGTAACCGTCAATGAATTGACAGATGAGAGTACCAAATCAAGATACCGGCCTTTTTCATTAGGGACGCTGTTACTTTGATGTAGGTTGCAAAGTGAAATGAATTCCTGTAAGAGTAGTAGTCTTTTACTTTGGGAGGTACGTGATGGCCCGTCAGTGTCAAGGTATATAGAAGAATACTCAGGTGTGTTAAAATCTCCTACGATTATGTATCTGTCATCTTGGCAGTGATTCAACAATACGTTTTGACAATTAGAATAGAATTCATCCCTCTTTAAACAATTCAAGTCAGGAGGAAGATAACAAACACACATATTGATTTTAGGAGAGTTACAAGCATTTGGTATAATAGTTATCCAGATATCCTCCAGATTGCTGTCCCAATATTCCTGCCGAAGAACCTGGAATGTTTTTTTTACTGCTATAAGGACACCACCGCCATTATCTTTTGAGGAATTAATAACATCGCGATCTCTTCTAAAAATGTTATAGCGAGAGTCGACAATCTCTCCATCAAAGATATTACTATTCAAGTTTGTCTCCGTTAGGCAGATGACGTCATAGTTACTATTCAATAAATTTTGACAAAATTGTGGCAATTTAGTGCGCATTCCATTAATATTCTGATAATAAACACTAATCATAATGTAAGTGTATTGGAATTATTATATAAAAAAATATTTAGATAAGTAGAGAAAGTAACAATTTTTACAAGAATTTATCAAGACAGTCAATAGTTTTGACATGCTGAGCAGGACTCTGTTCGTCCTTACGGATGTATATTTGGCCGAAGCGAACCCACACAAACTTGAAATTATTGTCTCTGCAAAATTTTCGCGCTGCATTATGCACTTCTTTAATTTCCGGAGAGAGGTGTTCAGCCACGTAAATTCTGCGTGTTTCGCCCACAAAACCAATATGACTAGAGGCGAGTTTATCTCTGGGATGAGCTTTATTAAAACGAGTCACCGCTGACAGGAATAAGTCACGTAGTCTCTGCGATGAAAGAGTAACAAGTATATTACGAGGTCTCACAGATGAAGGATTCATTTTCGAGATCCGACGGCAAGCTCTTACATCAGTCTCAGAAATATCAATTTGCAAACACTCGCAAAGTTTCTTGAATATGCCAGACAGGTTCTCGTTTTTATTCTCCGGCACCTCGTGTATCTCAAGATTCATGTCGCGTGAGATTTTTTCTATAGTTTGTACTCGTGACTGAAATTTAGCGAGTGAATTCTGGCATTCTGAGAGATCAGATTGCAACTGCTTGACCAATTTGTCCTTTTCTCTAATCTCAGACTTCAAATCTGCTTGTTCAGCAGCCAAGTAGTCAGTGGTAGAAGAGAAATCAGTCTTCAAGTTCTCGATTGCTCGGTTCACGTGCACAGCCACCATTTTTTCAATATCTTTATTAAGAGCTGCTCTCAAATTCATCATAATTGTGGAGTTTGGTGCCAGCTTTAAGTCGAAAAGTTTACTAATACTATCCATTGTAACGGGTTCATTCGCTAGGTCGGTACCCGCGGAGATACCAACACTAGTTTTGGCACTGTTGTCATGTGTCGCATCGCCAAAAGACACATTCATAGATTGATTTAACGATTGCATCTGGCTCTTTAGGCATGTCTGGCGGCAGGGCGTATTGTCATTGTTTGTTCGCCGCGTCACATTCCGACAATAGGGGCAACTTAACGATTTTAATTGTTCCTGGGTTAGTACTTTGTAAGTATCGTCAGTTAAATTAAGACATTCTAAGCAATATTCGGATTTGCAACTATTGCATTTCAGATAACCATTAGCCCTTAGTGAAGATTTACAGCCGTGGCATAGCATTCTCGTTTGATTTTATCCTAAATCTATATATTATATTGATATTATGCGACAAGTCGAGCGGTCAGAAGTACCAGGCGATTAGAACATACAAAGAGCAAAGGCGAATACTCATCCACTGATCACTACAGCGCCGCCCTCAGCTTCAATGAGTGGTGGTCGTAGATTGGATTCCAGACGTCACCAATGCAGCCAACATACACAAAATAGTGTATCATGTACCATACGACAGAATGCCGTCAAAGTAGCCGGTGGTTGTCTGATTCTCCTAACTGCATATGCGACGAGCTCAGCTTACTGGCAGGTTTATTACAATCATTTTTAGGTAATTTTGGCCTCATCGATAATTATCTACACTTTCTATCACCATATTGTATCTCTAGAAATATAGCTTCCATCACGGTATGATTAAGAGCTCTGGTAAGCTAAATGAAAGTAATGGTAGAAATAAACTAATTCCATCTTACAGCGAGGCACAAATTTTGCTTTAGTATTTTTACTTAATTTGATACAAATTTATTCTAAGAGGTTTTAAGGCAGCAGTCGATGTAAAAATAAGTCGATGTAAAAATACCTAATCAGGAAACGTAATAGTTAGATAGTTAATAGATTCAGGCGTTATTTTGCGAAAGTCAAATTTACATGCAATTTGATCTAACCTGCTTTGTGTGTTTGTATTGGTGGCGGAAGCACACAAAGCAGGTTAGATCAAATTGCACGTGATAGTTAGCTCAATATCAAAGTAATTTTTATACAATTTAACCTTGATGTTCACTCAGAATAATATGAAAACTCTTTTTCTACTTTGTTACTTAAATAAGTTATATGCTTACTATGCCAACTAAAAAATTCAAGACCACTCCCTACGAATGTTTTTCATACTCGCCTCATTGAAGCGGATATCAAAGCGTTCCAAGATTAAAAGCGTCGTTCGCACCTTGCCATCCTTTTTGCTAACTCAGGCCCAATACTCACTTGGAGCACAGAAATTTTCTAGAAAACTTTTTGGATGCGATCTGCTGTGAGGTAGTTTCCCAGTTGAGCGGCTTCTTATAAAATGATTTTTCATACCACCAAGTTGCAAACAAGCATATAACCCACCCAATGTTAACATATTCTACCTCTGAGCTGTACTATAAATTCTTATAACAAACAATAGAGGCATTACTTGCATATTGATGAGAATTAAAACTACAAACAATGCACACCACGCCTTTTTTGAAGAACTTCAAACAACAGTCTCTTAAAACCACGCCGTAAAGGTTTTCATTAGAGTCTATCGATCAATAACTTCACGCCAAATCCCTTACGGGGTAGGCAGAGAGAACCGAGCGCCACGTGACTCGATCCTTACATACCTCACTCGCTTCTTTACATTCATTGCTCTTCTTATGCACGCTCGCCGGTTTCACATCACCTTCTGATAGAACACGACCAATTTGATCATGGTAGGTAAGTCTTGGCCTTCCTCGGCTCCAACATCCTTTCACTTTTGCACTGTATATTAGATCGTCATTCTTTCATCCTGCATTATTTCTACATATCCGAACCAACGGAGCATGCCTCTTCTTATTTTAACACCGACGCTCTCTTTCAGGCCAACTCTGCTACTAACCTCATCATTGCGAATACGGTCTACAAGCGTTACGCCACAAATTTTGCGCAACGCCCGCATTTCAACGTTTATCCTACTTTCGTGCTCTCTCTGCCATACCCAGCTCTCGCTTCCATAAGTAAGCGTTCGAACCAGCACTGCATTGTGTATAGCCAGCTGTGCCTTCTGGCTCAGGTTTTTACTGCCAAGAAGTTTTCCCAACGTTACATTCACACTATTCCTTCACTCACTCGCCTTTCCACATCTGCGGTGTACCTTCCATCCCTACTGAAAGCGCATCCAAGATATACAATCTCATCCATTTGTTCCAACAGTTCATCATCTACCGTAATCCTTACATTGGTTCTGGTTTCTTCTCTTTCAAATACCATTATCTTTGTTTTCTTCGCATTCAGTAGTAAGCCTTCCTTCACACATTCTTCTTTAATCATTGTGACTAGTGTTTGCAGTTCAGATGGTGTTTCTGCTAATAGGCATCATCTGCATACACCAGACAGTTCACCACTAGGTCACCCATGCGTAATCCTACATTCGTCGATCTTATTCTCGGTAGACAACTATCGAGATACAGAATAAACAACCTAGCAGACAACATGCAACCCTATTTGACACCAATTTTAACATCAAACCAGGGTGACATGTTGCCATCTATTCGCGCATATGCTGAGCAATCCTTGTAGGTGCACTGCACAGCACGGAGCAGTGAACCGTTAATCCAATATCTCGGCAATATGCACCACAGTTCCTTTCGTACAACCCTATCAAAGGCCTTCTCATGATCCACAAAACCGCAGAAAACCTTCTGGTCTGTGGCCAGATGCTTCTCAACGATATTGCGGACCGAGAAAACTTGATCCGTACATCCCCTTCCATTTTGGAATCCTCCCTGTGCCTCCCACAGCATTTCGTCAGATTTCACCCTCATTCTCCTTTCAATAACCTTTCCATATACTTTTGCTGCTAAGCTGATCAAACTGATATCCCTATAGCTGGCGCAGTCCATGCGATGCGATGCATTAGAGCCTAATTTATCATAAAATGTTTATAATCATCATTCTATTTTTCTAGCGTATTAGTCTGGATAACAAATGGGCAAATAAGCAACCATGAGATACAATAACAAACAAAACACTTGTACTGAACTTAATTTTATTTACCCTTTGACAGAATATTACAAAAAAATGATTAGATGTAAATACAACATAAATTTTAAACGGCCTGCAGATATTATCTTGTTATCAAATGTATCTTTTGCTGGTTTATCAAACTTTCAGAAAAACTATTAACTAACTAGTTAGAAAAAATTAGAAAAACATCGAACCCCTGACTATGAATTATGAGGCTTTGGTCCTAGAATGAAATTCAAAAAAGTAATTACTGTCTAAAAATGCTGATTATGTCAGATAAGTCTTTCTCTAGTGTACATCATATAGTTGAATTTTATTTTAACAATACTACTAAGCTGGTTGGCAGTAATGTAGAATAGTTTAAACTACTATTTACTCTGTATTTTTACTTTTAGCAGCCTCATCATCGCCAGCTTGGAACTCAATTCCTCCTTGGTCGACCTGTCCATTGTTATTCACCATTGTATTCGTACCACCGCTACTCTTCTTAACGCCATTGACTTCAGATGTTTCGCTGTGTGATGAGCTAGAAACAGCCACAAAGTTCTCGCCATCTTTTGGTACATAACTCATGTCGACTGGCTTAAACGTAATGGGTTTGAATACAAATGGTTCGAAAACGAAAGGCTTGAATGGCTCGAATTTCGGCATCTGTAAGTTATATGAAATCACGAAATTAATAGATATACTATAGATTTTTGTTTGGTGAAATACGAATTAAAATTCGCAAATAACTTTTTTTTAAATCAGGTATAAAAGTACATATGGGCCGTCTAATTTAAACCAATTGCAGTCGCCTATGGACGCTAAAACATAAGGAGGTTTAGACGTGCTCGGTTGCCGAGTGCTTAGCAATGCTTCTAAATATTTGGGTGCATGAACATGTCTGCTTATCTTGGTCTTGATTTTAAGACAGGTAGGGCGCTTAAAGCAGCCCGTCTGGGGACTTACCTCTCCATCTCTCAGAAAACACCATCCAAATAACAACTTTAAAAGAAGGTTGTTGTGTTCGTGCGAGTAAGTGAAGTTACCAGTAAGCCGCTAAGGAGATGCTGTACTGCTATCAGCAGGAGTACCAAGCAGCGTTCATAGGCTATGTAACCGCTTTACATCAGGTGGGTCGCGTACATCTAAGCCTCCCAACGTTAAATAAAAAATGGAGGACTAACACATAGCTACGCTTATTGCTGCCTGATAGCACCTGCCCATTGGCCACCTAGCGATCTTACTTGTGGAAACACAACTACTTTTAAGGAACTTGTTTTTGGTTGTGATCTCCTTTAAGGTCTGTTGTAGGTTACTTCGCCAGTCGGGCTGCTTCGTAATCAAAAGATTATGCCTTAGCTCCCTTTCGCCTGAGTCTCGTTTGCTAGTCTGATAAGTACACTAGATGTAGGCGACGTGTTATAAGTATATAATAACGAGCTCGGTGGCTCAGTCGTGAATGACGCGACTTTGACACCAACGCTCGTGGGTTCGATTCCCACACAGGGCAAACATTTGTGTGTATGAACATGTCTGTTTGTCTTGGTCTGGATGTTTTAAGAGAGGTAGGGCGCATCAAAGCCGCGCGTCTGGGGAAGTACCTCCACCTCACAGAAAACCGCAGCCAAATAACAACTCCCTAGAGGGTTGTTGTGTTCCTGCGTGTGAGTGAGGTCACCAGTAAGCTCCCAAGGGGTTGCTACGGTACCCGCTTTACATCAGGTGGGCCGTATGCTAGTATACCTTCCGACGTAGTATAAAAAAAAATAACAGCTTAAACTCTAAAAATGGTGGTTTGCCCTTTTACCCATAGAATGATTGTGAGTACGAATAAGATGCAGCAAGTTGATTCGCCACTTCTGCTTCGATTAGTGAGAAATTATCAGATGAGTGCTTGTGGAGTGAACTAAAAATATGAAGTTGATGAGTGTAGTCCGGTGCATGTAAAAGTGATAGTCTGAATAGGAAATAAGTGCCTTGAAATATCTATGAGGAAAATAATTATAATCCCATTAGATTTTCTTTTTGACAAGTTCGAATGAAAACATTATTTAATGTTACAGTAGGTATATGTGTATATTAAGCATACTGTAGTAGTAGTAGAAAACTATTAGTAGTTTTCTCAAATAATGCGTGAAAATTTTAAATAGTAATTTTTTCTCTTAATACAAGAACTCTTTCTTTAATAAAAACTTTAATAAGTTACCTTTATTTGTACTGGAATAGATTTCTGTACTAACTTGGCCGGTCGTTTTTCGCTTGTATTAACGAGACATTGCTAGACAACTTTCTTTTATTTATTTATAAAATAAGGTAAAATATTTCATTAAATGCACTTGTACTCTACAGTAGTAGAATCCAAGGAACCGAGTTTTTGGAAAATACCCTGTAAAGGTCTGGTAAACGCGGATTGTATTTTTGTGTGAAAATCTCATTAAAATTGACGTTCAGTTCGCCAGTTCTCTATCACATAAATTTAAATCCCGTCTTCAATATTGATATTTTGCTAAAAATAATCAAGTTTTAAGAAATATTTCAATAATGAACATTGAAATATCTTGGGAGCATTGAAAACTGTCAATCACTTTGACATCTGTCATCAATTTGATGTGCTGAAAGACCGAATTTATTTCAATTCGAGGTATGTTTACTTGAAAAAAAAAATGCCACTAGTAATGCGTCGAGACATCGGAATTCTCGACGAGCTGACCGACTGACTGACTAACAGCGCACAGTCTAAAACCACTGGGAGATAAAAACATGTCTCATTTTCGTCATTAGTATTATAAGAATAGTGGTAAACAACAAAGAATTTGTATGGATAGAAAGAGAATGTAGAAGATTTATTGGGGTGGGAAACTATCGACTTATTGAAACTTGTTATAATAATTAAATTTTTTGTTTTGTAATAATATCTGTGTTTCTGTCGATAGATTCCACAGAATGATCAATTGTTGTTATAAATACCTCAGGCATCTTAAATTGAAACTGAAACAATAGAAAAACAACGTTATAGGTACTTCCTTCTAAAATATGTTAACAAATTGTGAGTTGATACTTATTTATGTTATATATTTATTAAAATGAGGATAGGTTACACAGTCAATTGAAATATGTTAAAAAATATATATTATAAATATGAATGTTACAAGTAGTTCGTCTTTGTGTTTTTTAAATTATGCATATACACAGTATTCACCTGTATTTTTATTGTGACCTTCAAACTGTAATATATGTACGATAAATAATTGAGTTGATATGGGTTGTATATTATGTTTTTTTTTATGTATAGTTTTTTTATTCTTCTACCCACTTATGTGCGTCTTACCGATGGAATTCTGAAACAATAATATACACATTACACGATAAAATCTAATTTTCTAAAACATCTTACAATATCTACTAATTTGATAGACAATTTGAGCTACTTTAATTTTTTTTGGAAATCTACTTGAATATGTATAAATTGAAAAGTTTTTCAGGTTCCTTTTGTCTCAAGGTGATACTATTTTTAATTGCTAGATTATGTATATTTTAAATTATATAGCAAATTGTACCTTATTCACATAACAAAATTGCACACAAGGCTATTTAATGACAGCTATTAAAGATAAAAAACAATTACCTACTACAATTCATTTTTACTACTACTACTACTACTACTTACAATTCATTTTTCTTCTTGTTTCCAAAACATCTGCGTTTTGTAAACAAGAAGAAAAATGAATTGTAAGTGTCGGTTCAAGAATATTTTATGCGTAAAATATATAATTACAGAAGCTTAAAAAAATGTAAACAAACATCGAAGAAATTTAGCACCAAACGATTCACAAGTTATTTCATGATATTCATTGAGTTCATGCAAACCCAAGATTGCTGAATGCTCGAGGAACTGATGAAAAAATGCTAATTGAAGTCAGTATATCAGACATGATAGCAAAAATCCAGGATTGAATGTTCAAAGAGTGAAAGTTTGTGAGATAATTGAGATAACAGGCTACACCAACATGTAACTCATCACCGCGTGTGGAGTGTCATGTGTCTAACTCACTTAAGATTGCTTGATCACTTCAGAAGTGGGTTTGGTATTGTTGTAAGGAGATTAAATAAACTACATTTACACGTTGGTTTATAATATTAAAACATAAACCAATTAACAATCGAAATAGTACGTTCGCCTTATCCAATCGGACCATGACTAAAGCAGTTTTATAGGCAAATAAATAATTAAATTTCAAGATGGCATGATAATCATCTTCGCAAAATTTCATAAATTACACTATACACTACTTCGTTGTTGAGGAGAACAGTGAAATAATAGGAAATTAATAGTCTCCATCTGCATTCACAACCCAAAAACTTTGATGTTACCAATTGAGAACAGATGTCGCAATACAAAAAAAACTTTAATTAATTTTCGTATAGGAAAATACCACTACGATAGAATATTCTTCATAAAATGTTGTATTAACATGGTAATATAATACCATCGTGTTACCCAGCAGTGACAGTCCAGTAGATAAAGAAATAATAGGCCTATTGACCAACTGGTGCCTATTTTATGTTGATATATTACTTTACTCTTCGTGTATGCCGCCATATTCGCTATGACATATTAAGCTCATGTTTTAATGAATAAAAGTGTTAAACGCGGTCATGATAAGAATACGTTTTACTGGAAAGATATCTTATTAGTAAGCTACATTTTTGCTGTACCCGGGTTGTAACTAATGGATTTTTTTTGTTATTTAGAGATTAATGTGACTAGCCTTAAATTTTGATATTAATCCATAAATTATGATGCAGATAACAATTTAACTTCTATCTGTTCGTATAACACACTTTTTCCTAAACTGGTCATTACATTGTTTTACTCGTATAATTAGGCAACGCACAAGCGACGTCCAGGCGTCAGGCTGCGATGACTGCTTACCATCAAGCAAACCGTACGCTTATTTGTGATAATTTATAAGCATACATAAGGCCCGATGTTTATCGCTTAAAGTATAATAAAGACGGCTGAAACATTGCTAGTACGTTGCCAGCCGTTTCCTATATAACTAACTAGTATCAAAATACGCAAAAAATGAAACTTAAAAGTTTTGAAAAGTATTTTGTTCTTTTACTGAATACTTACAAAACGGGGTCCTCGATATTTGGTGGATTCTTCCCGACTGAAAATATAAATATATTTGTATTACTTATACTTTGAATGCTCGTTCACTTTAGTATAGGTAAGTAAAAGAGTTAAGGTTTAAAGCAGTACAAATACTTGTGTTATATAAGTCTCAAGTCAGACCGCACATGAAGTACAGCAGTCACCTTTGGCGGGAGCACCTAGATACCAGCTTGGACCGTGTGATTCGGTTCAGACACGAGTTGTGAGAATTGTGGATGATCGTAAGCTTACACATGGTATTGAACCCTTAAGTTTAAGGAGACATTTTGTCACCCTTTGAGTGTTCTACCGATTGTACAACGGGTTGTATTCTGAAGAATTGTTCGATATGATGCCGATAGCTTTTTTTATAAAAAAGCACCACTTGCCAACGGTGGGGAGTTCACCCGCACACGCTGGAACTGCAATGGTCGCGTACTGTGTAGTTCCATAGAAGTTTTCTTCCGAGGACTCTCAAGTTGTGAATTGAGCTCCCAACAGAGGTTTTCCCAAGGGATTACAGCCTTGGGTTCTTCAAGAAAGGCGTGAAGAGGTTTTTAGAGGGTCGGCAACGCACGAGTGACAGCCCTGGTGTTGCGAATGTCCATAGGCTACGGTGAATGTTAACCATCAGGCAGGCCGTAGGGTTGTTTCTCGCCTTAGTGGTATAAAAAAAAGTTTTTTTTTTTTTTTGCACCGGGTTGCACTCCGGGAGTGCCGTCAGAAATGAGAACTTGAAATTAACGTAGTGCATTTTTGAATATTTTGGGAATAATTTCGAACGAATTGCTTTATTTATCAGTATAAAAGTACTATCATGTATGTGGTAAAATACAATATTCATTTATTGATCTATCGTACACAAACATGACAATTTATATTACATTAAAAAATTAACACTTCAGAACTTTTACAATAATTTTACATTCAAAAGTTTATCTCTCAGAAAAATCAACTTTCATCCATAATTTCAACGACTCACCATCATCATTACAAGCATCATTATCGCCAATCTCTAAAACTCAAACACACACGCACACTCGTGCAAACGTGATGCGCCGCTTAAACCAAACAGTGATGTTGATAAACTACGTTGAACGAAACGCGTAAACGCCAACAATTTCATGGCGTTTACAACGTTTTGGTCGCGAGAAAATAATACCCTACGAACGATCTAGCGCTTCATGTTTTAATCGTTCAATTAGTAGTAACTAATGTTTTAGCACTGCAGCGAACTTAAGTTCTAATTCTCACCAAAATCTTACGGTCACGATCACGTGTGCTGACTGCCTAACGCGAGTTTAGCATTTTTTGCTCATCCCAAAAAGTGCACAACGCCGCTAAAGAAGTTTTCACTTCAAAAACGTAAATATATTTCGTGTATCTTGGTAATGGATCTAACGAATTTTGCACTTAGATAAGGTTTTACTTTTTAAACCAATCTATATGCGTTTTTTTCTTTTAAGAAATGCAAAAAGAAAATACGGTCCGTGTTAAACACTAATACAGGCTATTACGTATTTAGTCCCGCCATATGTACGGTTTTGTATCAAACACTCACAAAGGTTTCGAAAAACACACTTAGAAGCACTGTCTTTTTGCACATTATGTACATTAACAAATATATTTGATGTATCTTTTAAACGGGTGCAAAGATTTGGACCAATTTTTCTATTACATAAACGCATCTCTATGGAGGATTTAAAATCTATTTATTTTTTTACAAGACGTCAAGTGCCAAGCTGGTTCGTTTAAAGCAGCCTAAAGTCACTTGCAACACAAGAAGCGCTCGTGATCACCATTGTTTGCAAATAAGCAGCTACTCACCAGCATCATGGTGACCTTACTTACTTACACGAATCCGATAATCCTTAAAGGGAGTTCTAGGGATATATTTTAGGCTCCTAAAATAGTAATATTTTAGGCTATTTTAGGAGCATCTTGGTAACGTCATCTACTTCACACACTTCAGAAACTCAACAACATTCCAGGAGCTTGTAACTTGGCTACGGTTTGCTGTGAGGTGGAGATACTTCTTCAGTCATGTTGCTATATGCTCCCTATCTCTTTACTTAGGCTAACGACTGTCATCAATCGGCCGACCGTGCCATCGGAGCTACGAGGACCTTGACATGACTAAACACATTCATGCTGCACAGGCGCTATAGGCTACAGGCGAAATTGCATAACTTGTGTGTTAAATTAATACATAGAATATCGGCATACAAGCATACAGCCCACCTTATGTAAACCGGTTACCGTAGCCTATGAACGCTTGCAATACATTAAATATAACTCGCGCGGTGCCACCTCTGCTGCTAAGACGGCAACTCCTTAGGAGCTTACTGGTGACCTCACTCATACGCAAAAATACAGCAACCCTCCAGGGAGTTGTTATTTGACTGCGGTTTTCTGTGAGGTAAAGGTACATCCCCAGACAGGGCGCTTTGCTGCGCCCTAGCTCTCTAAAAAAGTGCCACGCGCATCGGCACGAATGAATATTTAAGTAGGAGATCAAATATTATCTCGTACATGAGACAAAATGTTTATTAATAGTCTGTGTCGTCTTTGACAAGGCTTACCTTTAGCTTCCTTCACATCTCCATTATCATTGAGGACGATGGTGGCTCCACCTGTCTTGACGACATTGCCATCCTCATCTGTGGTAAACCCGCTGCTGGACCTCACTGATATACCATTGAATACTTGCCCTGCATCTGGTTTGATGTACTTTATGTCCCCTGGGCTAGGTATATTTGGCATATGGAAAACAGGAACTACGGGTGTATGCATTTTGAAGTGATTATACCCAGGAATTGGAGCATATAGAGGTGGAGGAGCCATTAAGGGAGGAGGTTGATGAAAACCGGGAAGTGGAGGTGGTTGCATCAATGGAGGGACATACATCTGAAAAATAATACCGATGTAAAGGTATTAACATCACAAAGACGAACTTCATTCCGCATTACATACACGGTTTAAACATATATAAAATACTGTTGAAATATATATATATATAATAATGTTAAGTAGAAAGCGTGATAAATGAATATTGAATTATGTATAATAAAAGCAATAAGCTTACCCTCCGGAATCTGTAACAAAGATAACATTTGTTAGTACGAGTAAATAAATGTTCAAAAAATACAATTTAATATAGGGCACATTATTAATATGTCGGCAAAACAAATAAAACTATTTAAAATGCTGCTACGACCCATACAAGGGTCAAAAGAATAAGATACCTGATTAAGGTCAGCCTGGTAGTAAATTGATTTAAAATTAAAGCTGTTACTAAAAATTTGGTGCATGGCTAAAATACTCATAAATATAAATTAACTATTTAAAATGTTACACATGCATGAACTAAAATGGAAGCGGCAATACGCTACTATTACTACAAAAAAAATGTCGGAGTATAAGGTAATGGATTGTAATTATTAATCTTCTATCAATATCCTCCCTTTCAGGACTCTTGTAGCATAAGTGTACACAATATTAACATAATTTTCATCTATAACTAGTCCGGCCATAAATACTATTATATAGAAACTTTTTCTTTTTTCAACTCTTTAATTATTTTCTTTATGGGGTCTTATCAAGGAGTCACAAAGCTTCATTTTTGTGAAAAAAGAGTGAAGACTTCAGCCAAAGTTTATCAAGATATTGTTTTGGATCGTTTTGTGAAACTTCTCAGCAATACACTTTTTGAAAATGTAACGTGGGCTTTCCAGCAGGACTCTGCACCTGGTCACGAGGCACGACCTACCCAACTCTGGTTCGAAACCAACGTTGCGGACTTTAAGAGCTGAATACTGGCCCTCGTCTAGCCCAGATCTGAACCCCTTAGACTACAAATTATGGGCAATTTTAGAGGACATGACCTGCTCAAAACCAGACGCCGACATTGTGTCTCTTAAGAAATCTCTGGAGCAAGCAGTGTCAAAATTTCCCATGGAAACAGTGCATAAATCCATAGATTCGTGGCCAGACAGATTAAAGGCCTGTATCAAACCAACAGGCGGCCATTTCGAATATTTTTTTAATTTTTTGCTGAGACTTTCATAAATATGTACGTATAAGTTTTATTAAGATTACATTACTACATAAAAAAAATACATATTCATTCCTAACAGAACTTACGCCCGGACTAGGTATAAAACAAATAAAAAATATGATGTAAAAAATAAAAATGTAAAATCACAAGTACCGTGATTAATAAATAATATGCTTAACGATGTAATAAAGAAAATATTATAAAATAAATGATTAAATATATATATTTAAATAGAAAAAGATACAATCGCCCAGTAAACTTTTCTCCTGTTTGTAAACCAATTCAATTTTTACTGTTTAGAATTTTTTTATTGATAAAAGTAATGTTTGTCAGCAAGGAACTTCATATTATCCAAAAAAAAAAAACTGGAATTAGTAGAAAAAAAGTTGGCAACATGAAAATTTATGTTTTCTTTAAATATTTGCTGTTATTAATTGTTAGTTTTATAAACGTGATACATTAACAAATAAAAGATAATTACCCTGGTGGTGCGTCATCATTTTCTTCGTCGTATCCGAAACGGGCTGAAAAAGGAAAACAAATATGGATGTTCGTCATACAAATTAATATGAAATACAGTACATATGAGTACAATGATCAAGAGTGTAGTTGAGCCTAACTTTTTGAAAAAGAAAGTGATAAGTAATAATAATTACATATTCATGTACTTTATTGAATGGTAAAATTAAAACAAGTACTTATGACCTTTAACCTGTATTCTTCAAAAAAGTTAGGTACCTGAACTTGCAGTCACGTTTTCATGTAGTGTACTGGAATTGTTATAATTGAACATTGTGTGCATGATTGTATGATCATAAGTCAGTTGTTCTGCCCAAGGTTACCATTAAATAAAAACAAGTATTTAAGATCTTTCCAGAGCAAGCTAATTAATTACATTGAGTATTGTTAAACGAATGTGTTCATTTATATTGAATTCAATGTATTGTTCATGTATTGACACAAATGTACGCAGTACGTCAGCTCTTTGTGACTCCGCCTTTCAAATACAAATTGAAAATCTGATTGGTCGTTTGCAATATATGGTGTAATTTAAAATAATATTTGTTTTTAAAAGCTTAAATATTGTTGGATTTTAAATAAATTTAATTCCAAAATAAAGTATAAAATGTTTATGAAAACCGTTTGAACACTGTAATTTATCATTGTATTATCAATATTATCATCCTCTATGTATATGTAGGTATGAATATTATATACGGATATATATTAATAACTATTTAATTTAATATTGAACTGCTTTCATAGATTACTGTACGGGATCAATTTCTCCCAAAACCTAAAACTTTCCAAATTCTAGAAGCATTCTTTACCAAGTCTAGTGTGAGAAAACTTTTAATATTAAGTCCGTTTTAAGTATCTATCTATCTAATACTTCACGCCAAATCCCTTACGGGGTAGGCAGAGAGAACCGAGCGCTACGTGACTCGATCCTTACATACCTCACTCGCTTCTTTAACATTCATTGCTCTTTTCATGCACGCTCGCCGGTTTCTAGGGCTCCTGACATCACCTTCTGATAGAACACGATCAATTTGTTCATGGTAGGTAAGTCTTGGCCTTCCTCGGCTCCTACATCTTTCCACTTTTGCATTGTATATCTGCTTCGTCATTCTTTCATCCTGCATTCTTTCTACATGTCCGAACTAACGGAGCATGCCTCTTCTTATTTTAACTTCCGTTTTAAGTACTTTTATGATATTACTTAAACTTTTACCATTTATTGTATTATAGGAGATAATTTAGTTTCCATACGATAATGTAGGCACTCAAAGAAGAAGAAACTTTTTCTAGTAGGAAATAATACCCCGAACAATTTTTGCTATCGCAGCCAAAGTCAACGGCAAACTCCGGGCTGCTAAAAAATGTGAAATAAGGAAATACTTGCACTATGATGAAAGTGTCGGTCAACAAAACAAAACGTTTTTTTATACTACCTACTATTATAGACCAACAACAACAACAACAAATCTATAGTTTTTTTATACCACTAATGTGGAAAACAAACACATGGCCTGCCTAACGGTAAGCAGTTAATATAGCCTCTGGACAGTAGCAACACTAGGGGTGTCACTCGTGCTTTGCCGGCCGTTGCGATAGTTTTTTTTTTATACAACGTCGGGAAGCATATAAGCATACGGTCCACCTGATGTAAAGCAGTTACCGCAGCCTATTAACGCTTGTAACATATATCACTCGCGCGATGCGTCTTCTGCTGCTTACACAGCAACTCCTTAGGAGCTTACTGGTGACCTCACTCACACGGAGGAACACAACAACCCTCTAGGGAGTTGTTATTTGACTGCGGTTTTCTGTGAGGTAGAGGTACTTCTCCAGGAGGGCTGCTTTGATGCGCCCTACCTCTCTTAAAACATTCAGACCAAGACAAACAGACATGTTCATGTACACAAATGTTTGTCTTGTGTAGGAATCGAACCAACGAGCGTTGGTGTCAAAGTCGCGACTTTCACGACTGAGCCACCGAGCTCGTCTAAAACTTAGGTACTTACTTAAACTAAAACTCTGGTTAACTTACGAGCTGTTATTTTTAAATTCTTAATGAACTAAATACATTTTTTACTAGTTACTTTTTACTTTTACTTGTTGTTGAAAATTGTCTCTTACATTTTGAAAGGTAATGTTCTATCAAGAAGAGAAATGCCTTTATTCATTATGAACTTAAAAATAACAGCTTGGAATAGAAACCGTGATAGCAATATATAAAAAAAAGCATTTGTTTGTTGTTGACCGGCACTTTCTTCACAAATTTCATATTTGAAAGACATATTGCAGGAGTTAACTGTAGAGTTTGCTGTGATAACAAAAATTGTTCAGGGTGCTATTTACTACTAGAAACATATATGATTTTTATTTTTGTGTACAATTTAAATAATCTCCTTTGTTATTACGAGTATATACGTTATGTAACATTTTACATGTGCATAGCTGATTTAAAAGACTTACTTTGTAACAAATGTCATAAATTTTGTGCTACGTTATATGTATTACATAACATTACATTATCTTTTCATAAATATTTAGGTAGTAAAGAAGTTTACTTCAAAAGAGGATGAGAGCCAAATTTCAAATTTTTTAACCACAAAGGTCCATTTTTACAAAATCTCTCTTTTTGGGTTAAGTATTTACCCAGTTCTTACTTCGAAGGAGGTTTATCCTCCTTCGAAGTAAGAACAGATTACTATAACCCAAATTTCAAAGTTTTTAACTACGAAACTCCTTTTTTACAAAATGTCTGTTTTTGGCTTAAGTTTTACCCTGTTCTTACATCTTTAATACCAATCGTGACAGTAAGTAGCTTATGTTCTTCATCTGCCTGGTACTACGTTTTTACTCAATTTCTCTATTCGTGAAAATAAAAAAGGCAGTCTTAGACAGAGTTACTTTCGCGTTTATGATCATTTTAATGTTGACTTTTAAAATGTTAAGTGAGTCCTTTTAATCAACAAAGTTTCAAAAGCCAAAAAGAATACTAAAATTTATAATTGATTTATCACCAAAAATATTATGTTATAAATTTGATACTTACCATTAACGACAGCGAAAATTGAAAGGATCAGAAGAATTTTGAACGCCATTTTATGGCGAATTAAATTGTTGAAAACTTCTTCGTTAAGTTACAGTATTAACTGAAACAGTTGAAAACACACTGGAGACTCATGCACCAATTGCTCATTTATGTATTCATAAGTTGTTGATCGACAATAGTAAAGCTGTACAAACAGTGAGACGAATGGGTCTTCGTGGTTCGGAGAAACCTTTTGAAAAATATTAAATGAAATAATAATACAGCGTATTGCTAACGTGGTATGGTTTTAGTCACGTGTAATAAGACTTTTGTGGTCAATTCCACTAGTCATGACTCATTGCTGTAACTAAACGGACACATTGTCACTATTGGACAATAAATTATACAGATGAGTGTAAAAGAGTGGTGAATTATACCTCAAAATACAAAAATGCTTTTGTAGCTTCCGTATCACGCTGAATTACCATTGCATATATTATATCATTCTTAATCTTGCCTTAAAGATAATTTTTGAAATAGTAATTCAACGACATACAGAAACTACAACATTGTTTTTATAATATCGGTACGTATGTAGTCGTGCACGTATTACGAAAATCAACTGAACGGATTTTGATAAAATTTGACATGCTTAAGTGCCGAGCCACCATTTAAGTCACTTATAGCTAAACTAACCATCGATGCTAGTGTCAAACAATAACATCAGAGGGAGGATGGAATAGGGACGGAAACTAAGTTTTAGGGTCAAAATCAGACCTTTCTTAGGTTAGATCACACCGTCTTTCGAAATATAATTTTAGGGACGTTCTCACGATATTTTCCTTCACCGCCGAGCAAGTGGTATATACAAATATGTATATTAATCTGAAAACACGACTTTAGTGGTGCATGACACTAGTATTCGAATCGGGGATCAGATGGGTAATCGGTTGATTCTTTATTCATTGGGCTGTTACTGCTTGAACTGAAAATTTCGTAACGCTCCATACATATGTATAACGACCATGAAAGCTTATTTACTTCATATCAAAACATTTACTGTATTGTTATTACAGAATATAATTACAAACATAAACCACCAATTACGAATATCGCTTGTAAAAAAATCATGTTAAAGATAAACGTGTAGAAAAATAAAATAATATAAAGTGTGTTTGCCCTGAAATCAACTATTCATATCGAAGATTGATATTTCATTTCAGAACTATTGAATAGAATTAAGGTAGTATTAGTAAAAGCAGCTAAACAGCAGATCTCTAAATGCATACGACGAAACATGAGATTTTTTAAGAGAGTTAGGGCGCATCAAATTAGCCCGTTTGAGGAAGCACCGAAAAGAAAAGTTTTCTGCTTGTGCAAAAAGGGCTTTCTTTTTAAGAAAACCGAAGCCAAATAACGGCCTTCTGGAAGCTTGTTGTGTTCCTGCGAGCGAGTGAGGAGGAGAGTCCTCTAAGGAGTAGCTGTAATAGCAGCAGAGTTGGCATCGCCCGTGTGATACTTATTATGTTGCAAGCGTACATAGGCTATGGTAACCGCACGGTACATCAGGTGGCCCATATTTTGGTATGCCTTCTGACGTTGTATAAAAAAATGTTCTTATTGAATACAATTCATATTAAAAAGGCGATAGAGCGAAACCAAGGGTCCAAAATCTTCTTTAAAGATCATATCATATTGGGCAAAGTCATTTAACCAAATTGAAGACCGATACAAGCGCCATTATATCTATGAAAACTGATATTCTGACTACGATGGAGAACTTCTATGGATAGCTGTACAGTTACAGCCGGGCAACTGTGCTAGCAACAGCCCAAGAACTAACTTCGGTATAAGCGACATTATACCGTAGATATCCCGGACACCAGTCTGTACCGTACGAGATTCGTACGACTCCCAAACAGCCTAAAAATGGGAAAGCATTGGGTGAGGATGGAATTACGGCGGAGCTTCTGAAAGCGAGCCCAAAGCGGGTACTTGTATAATACTGATACTTCAGAAGCTATCCAATTCCATCATACATTTTGGCAAAACACAGGAAGCGTGGAGCATCCTAGTCATGGAGGAGAAACTTAGTCATGTTGTTCTTCAAAAATGGTGATAAGATCCTATTGAAGAACTATAGGCCGATATCGCTTCTGATCACGATGTAGTCATTGCGAAATCGCTGGAGGACCTTGGCGCTATGCTCAATGACCTTTAATAGTGTTACCAATCAGATCGGTCTCAAATGATGAATGAAATGAACATGGACAAGACTAAGACCATGTCGAATATTCATGTAATACCTATACCGGTCACGGTTGGAAAAACTAAGCTCGAACTTGTTGACGGATATGCCTATCTACGGCAAGTTATTCAGTTTGATAAGTCCAACTTCGAACGAGAGGTCAACAGACTAATTCACGAACTACGGCTGGGCCAAAATACCTCAACGTCTGAAGAGCAAAGCCTTGTGTAACAGTGTATGTCGCTAGCGATGATATCCTGCACTGTTTCTTTGAGTGATATACCTAATCAGAAATGAGGAGGGTAACCGATATAGTCCATAGGATAAGCAAGTTGAAGTTGTAATGGGTCGGCCACATACTTCGTAGAACCGACAACCGCTGGGGCTCGAATGGCGTCCCCGTACGCAGTGTGGGATGACCCAACTAGATGGAGCGACGACCTCAATAGGTTTGTAGGGAGTCGATGGATGCAGGTGGCACGGAATCAAGGTAAATAGCTCTTAAGAGGGTAGGCCTATATTCAGCAGTGAACGAACATGGGCTGAAGCACAAAAAAAAGGTTTTACTCTGCTACTTGAGCTGATGGAAATAAATTGACAATAATAATGATTTTTTACGGGTTATTTACAATGTCGCCCAATTTCTCGAGATATATCAGAAAATCCGGGAAGTAAAGATCAATATCACATATTCATTTAGAAATTTAAGATTAATGATTAATTTTATGTTAATAATTACCTAGTACGGCTATAAGTTCTGTTGCAAATGAATATGCATTTATTTCTTTATGAAGTAAAGTATGTAATCTTAATAAATCTTATATGTACATATTTATGGAAATCTCAGAAAAAAATAATGCTATACGAAATAACCACCTTTGGTTTTTATATAGATATTTAGCCTAAGGGGTTCAGGTCTGGGCTAGACGAGGGCCAGTCTTCAGCTGTTATAAAGTCCGGAACGTTGGTTTCGAACCAGGGTTGGGCAGTTTGTGCCTTGTGACCAGGTACAGAGTCCTGCTGGAAAGTCTACGGTACATTTTTTAAAAGTGTTTTACTAAGAGTGTTCAGCACCAGCTTAGTAGTTTCCTGTCCAAAAATAATATTTTGAATCCTTTTCAGTCTGGTTTCCGCTCTGGACATAGCACGACTACCGCACTCATTAAAATCACAGATGACATCCGTCGTGGTATGGATAAATCTCAGGTTACCATTCTTACGCTCCTAGACTTCAGCAATGCATTTAATTCTGTCGATTTTGATATACTCCTAGGCATGCTATGTTCCTTTAACATATCTCCAATCGCCATTGACTGGTTTCGTTCTTACCTGTATGGGCGTAGGCAACGTATTCGCATCGAGGATACTTTCTCAGCTTGGTGTAGTACGTCTGCCGGCGTGCCTCAGGGTGGCGTGTTATCTCCTCTTCTATTTGCTTTGTTCATTAATTCTATTACTTATCAACTTCGCTCTTCCTACCATCTCTACGCCGATGACCTTCAAATTTATAGTCAAACTCACATCGATGATCTCGCCTCTGGTATCGACATCATAAATTATGACTTATTAAAAATATCTACTTGGAGTAAATTGCATGGGCTTACAGTTAATCCAGCAAAAAGTCAAGCAATTATTATTGGTAGTCCTCGGTTTATCTCCAAAATAAATTGGTCTAATCTCGATGCCATTATCTTCGATGGAGTCCAAATTGAGCTAACAATTTGAACAAGTCAAAAACCTTGGTGTATATTTTGACCGAACCTTGTCTTGGAGTCCTCAGGTGGCCGAGGTCAGCAGGAAGATATTTGCAGCCGCTGGTTCTCTTCGACGACTTCGAAATTTTCTTCCCGTGAATACAAAAATTGCATTAGCACAGTCCTTACTCCTTCCTATCCTAGATTACGCAGACTCTTGCTATCTAGATCTCACCGTACAGCAGCTTAATAAACTTGAGCGTCTTCAAAACTTGTGTATTCGTTTCATTTATGGCCTTCGTAAGTATGACCACGTTTCTGAATTTCGTACGCAACTCAAGTGGCTTCCTATCCGTTATCGCAGAAACCTGCATATACTTTCCCTCTTATACTCCATACTATTTAATCCTTCTACGCCTTCTTATCTGAAAGAATGTTTTTCCTTCCATAGAGACATCCATAGTGAGGGTCCCTCGCGACGTGACCTTTTCTATTTTCGTCTGAAAACACCCTCTCACTTCACAAACTTTTTTTCTAACTCCTTTTCTGTTCAAGCCGTCCATCTGTGGAATGACTTGCCTCTTGCAATCAGGCAGTCTCAAACACTGTCGAGCTTTAAACAGCTCGTCAAAAGCTACTACCTTTCAATTTAACCTTCGGAACTTATATAAGCTGTTCTCTTCAGTCTTTCTTTTGGTGTCGGACATAACTGCATACTTTTGTATTGCATATATATTGTTAAGATAAATTGTATAATTGTATAAGGTTCTTTTACTTTGTCATTATGCGCCACCTACCTTTATTTTCGTCAATTCTCCTTTAAGTTAAGGTTGCCTGGAAGAAATTGCATTAGCGATAAGGCCGCCTATTGTACTTTCCTATATAGACTATGTATATTTGTATATTTTATTGGTGCAATAAAGAGTTTTGTATTGTTTGTATTGTATTGTGTAAGAGGTTTCACAACACGATCCAAGACAGTATCTTGATATACTTTGCCAGAAGTCTTCACTCCTTTTTTCACAAAAATGAACTTCGTTTGTGACTTCTTGATGAGACACTCCCCACCAAACCATTACAGACGCAGGATGATGACCAATTTGTGCCTTTCACTTGCGTATCAGGACGGTAACAGGGACAGGCTTAATACTTCACCTCACAGCTCGTCCGTCCGTGCTCTCGCCCAGGGGTGACTAGGTATAACAAAAGCCTTTACCCCGAACTGTCTCGCTCTGTTGAGCACATCAAGTTTCTTCGACACCAACTCGACTTTCTGCTGTAGCTGACTCCTGAACTGGACAAAATTGGCGGTATCGCTATTACTTTGTCTAGACACTCTGATGTTACATAATTAATCAATCTCATTTATAGATGTAGTAATAGTCTTATTTAATAACTCATTTGTTTGACAATGATTCACGTGTTTCTGGAAAGCGAACCAAGTTTGCGTCTGCAAAGAAATTAATATAAGAATAGCGATAAAGACAGTTGACTCAGCTGTATGCAGCCTTCATTACGTACGTAGATGCTTATGAAGCAACCAAGCAAGCAATTCTTGAAACAATTGAGTAATAGTAACGGTTAAAGTATGAAATTGCCGTTTTATATAATAGATACTTTGAATTGACATTAAACTGTCATGTCTGAGATTTTCGAGTAAAACTTTTTTCACGTGATACCTATGAAGTTTTTTTTGTAAAAAATGTGCAACATTTGATTTTCGAATTTCAATAGTTTTTTTTTAGTCAGCTTAGACGGGAAAGATGGAAAATCCGAGTATTTTATGAATACGAGTTCCGACGCGGAACTAACGCGGCAGAAACGGCTTGCAATATCAACGCTGCGTTTGGAGAAGAGACTGCTAATGAACGCACCGTGAGTTTGGTTTAAACGCTTTCGTAATGGAAACTTCGATTTGAGTAAACGAACCATGTGGAAGACCGCCCATACAGGTGAATAACGCTGATTTGAAGGAGATGGTGGAAGCCGATCCGAGTCAATTTACCCAGGAATTAGCGGCATGGTTTAACGTTACCTTATCTACAATATTGACTAATTTGCATTAAATCAATAAGATAAAAAAATATGAAAAATGGGTACCTCATGATTTGACTGATCTGCAGAAAGAAACGCTTGTTGAAACTTGTGTTGTGTATCGGTACAGAAATGAAGAAATATTGGATCGAATTGAGACATGTGACGAAAAGTGGATTCTTCACGATAACCGTAAGCGAAATATGCAATGGCTGACCCCAGATCAAACGCCGCAACAGTGCCCTAAAGCAAAGCTTACCAATAAAAAGGTAGTGGTAACTGTTTGGTGGTCTCTTTATGGCGTTATTCACTATAGCTTTCTCAAGTCTGATCAAGTAACAGCAGATGTTTACTGTGCCGAACTTCGAGCAAGATGGTGAAACTGGCAGTGAAACTACCCCGACCCGTGAATCGATTTTCACCATTATTGCTCTATGAGAATGCAATGAGAAATGCATGAGAATGCAAAATGAGAATGCCTCACACTGTACGAGAAACCGGTGTATCTCTACACGAGCTGCAGTTCGAAATCATACGTCATCCTCCGTACTCGCCAGAGCTTGCGCCAACTGACTACCATTTTTTTCGTGATTTGGACAATATTCTACGTGGTAAAAAAAATCTTCCCTGGAGACAGTACAAAATGCTTTCACACAGTTTGTCGAATCTAGATCCCCAGAGTTCTATCATAAAGGCATAAATAAATTTCCGATTTGATGGCAATAATGTATAGTGAGGGTAAATATTTTGATTAAATAAATATGTTACATCTTAGAAAAAAAACGAGTTTTAATTTTTCAATGCCATTATGGAGTTAGAGGTAAAGCCTATAATTTGATTACAAGTTACTTAAGTAACAGAATACAGACTGTTGATATAAATGGGGTCAAATCTAAAATCAGCAATGTTAATATTGGGGTGCTCCAGGGCTCTATATTGGGTCCCTTTTTATTTTTAGTATATGTGAATGGCCTGCCCTACATGGTACAGAAAATGGCGGATATACTGCTGTTTGCTGACGATACTTCGTTAATTTTTAATGTTCCTCGCCGGTGCGAAAATATTGACAATGTAAATAGTGTTCTATCTGCCATTCTAAATTGGTTCACATGTAATAATCTTTTATTAAATTCAACTAAAACCAAATGTATAAAATTTAGTCTACCAAATGTGCCTTCTGCCAATACAAAATTTCTCATTGACAATAATGTACTAAAATTTATAAATTATACTGTATTTCTTGGAATTACAATAGGCTCCAAATTGCAGTGGTGCAAATCCCCACATAAAAAAACTGACCAGTAAGCTCAGCTCCGCCGCATATGCAGTCAGGAGAATTAGACAATTGACGGATGTGGCTACAGCGCGTTTGGTCTATTTCGGCTACTTTCATAGCATTATGTCGTATGGTATACTGTTGTGGGGAAGGGCGGCTGACATTGAAACTATTTTTATATTACAAAAGAGAGCCATCCGCTCTATTTATAACATGGCCGCCAGGGAATCACTTAGAGAACTATTTAAAGAAATAAATATCCTCACGTTTATCTCTCAGTACATTTATGAGAACATAATGTATACTCGTAAAAATGTAGTCATTTTTAAAATTTAGTGAAAATCTTAGAAGCAGGAATAGATTGCGTATGCCGATACATCGGCTTTCTAAGACTAGTAGATCTTTTATTGTAAAATGTATTCGATTCTATAATAAATTACCTGAAACCTGTGCAAGAAGGATTATTATAGAATCGATGAATATCTAACTGACAGGGATATTTGGAAATGATTGAGCACATGTATAAATATCTCTTTAATTTATGGGGTCATGTGCCAGAAGCGTGCTCGTTCGCGACCCCTGCCAATCGATTAGATTGCAATTCTGGCCCGAAAACGCACCGATGTGCGGATTAGGGCGCCCCCCGGAGGCGACGCGCACCGATCCGCCCCCGTCGGTGCGAACATAGGTGCATGCGGCGGTGGGGGCCGCCACCCACCACGCAGCGCCAATTCCGGCGGGTCGAAGAGAGCCGAGTGCTGCATAGGCACGTGGAATGTGAGAGGTGGACTGAGTGATAAGATGAATGAGCTGATGGACCTAATGAATGAGAGACGCTTAGATGCTTTGTGTGTGACAGAGACTAAGCGCAAGGGGAGCGACACCGATGATCTGCCCGATGGGATGAGTCAAAGTCAAAGTCAAAGTCAAAATCTTTTTATTCCGTAAAAATGGCTACATTTGTTTGGAATCGTCACAATTTTTTTCCCTACCGTGCAGTTTATGACTAGGTGAGCACTGATAAAAATACTGCTAAAAAACTCAGGCATCCCTCTTTTGGTGTCCAAACAAATTTACATATTTTATTAATTACATTATAATTGGATCGACTCACTCCCAGGCATTTTTATCATTAATATAGTCAGATACTTTATAATATGCCCTGCTACACAATTTGGCTTTAATAGTAGTTTTAAATTTGTTTATTGACAATTCTCTTATATTGCTGGGAAATTTGTTATAGAACCGTATACATTGCCCCATAAAAGAATTACTTATTTTGTGGAGACGGCTTGCATGTAACACAAGATTATGCTTATATCTAGTATTTATGCTATGAGTATCACTCTTTTTACAAAATGAGTCTATGTTTTTATGGACATATAAAAGATTTTCATAGATATATTGCGATGCGACTGTTAAAATATTTATTTCTTTGAATTTTTCTCTAAGGCTCTCCCGGGGACCAAGTTTGTAGATAGCTCTTATGGCTCTCTTTTGCAATAAAAAGATGGTGTTAATGTCCGCGGAGTTACCCCAAAGAAGAATTCCATATGACATAATACTATGAAAGTAGCTGAAATAAACTATTCTAGCCGTATCAATATCAGTGAGCCGTCTAATAGTTTTCACTGCATAGGCTGCAGAACTTAGTTTTCCTGATAATTTTTCAATTTGTGGGCCCCATTGTAGTCTGGAGTCAATTGTTATACCCAAGAACACAGTTGTCTCCACAGGGGCTAAATTAGTTCCATTAACATGTACATTGGTAGCCACCTGTCTTACATTAGGTGTTGAGAACTTAATTACTTTAGTCTTTTTATCGTTTAAAAGCAGATTATTAACACTAAACCAATGAATAACTTTAGAGAGAGCATCGTTAACTTCGTCAATGATGGCGTCGATGATGGCCCTATGGTCTCGTGTAGACCGGGACGATCATGCCAGTGCTGGTGTAGGTGTCATACTCTCCTCTCGCTTAGCCCCTGGTGTGAAAGATTACTGTTTGGTAGGGCCTAGACTTCTCTGGGTTCGTATAAAACTGGGCATCACGCGAGTATTTCTGGATGCAGCATACGCTCCCGTAAGCTCAGCGTGTGCCCAAGAACTAGAGAAGTTTTGGGAGTCTGTGAGGGATGTTCTGGATTTAGCTGAAGGGAATGAAAGAGTGATTATGTGTGGAGATTTGAATGGATGGGTTGGGACCAAACGAGACGGCTATGAAGCTGCTCTTGGTCCCTATGGAGATAAGAGAGTGAACGAAGCAGGTAAGTCGATTCTAGATTTATGTATGGAACGAAACCTCCTCGTGTCGAATACTTTATTTCGTCACAAGGATATTCACACGTATACATGGAGACGGAATGACCAAAAAAGTGTGATTGATTTGATTATAATTGATAAACGTCTTCGAAATACTATAATGGATACAAGAGCCTTTAGAGGTCCCACTCTTGAAACGGACCATTACCTGGTGGTAAGCCGGTTTGTGGGACTTTTCAAGAAGTGGAGGCATTGGCGAGTGCGTATCCCTTTCGGAGATCATGAAAGGATAAGGAGTGAAAAATTGCAAGATGAAAGAGTAAGGAGAATGTATGTACATCTGGTAAGCGAAAGACTTGCAAATGCAGGTCTTTCCGGCACAGATGTGGATGATTGCTGGAAAGTTCTGAAAGAAAGTATGGTGGATAGTGCAAAAGAAGAATGTGGATGCGCAAAGAGGCATAAAACATTGAAAGGGGATGCCTGGTGGGATGCGGAGGTTGAATCCTCCGTAGCAAGAAAGAGGAAAGCGTGGCTGGATTATGTATCATCTTTGCCCTTAAATGAAAGTATGAGAGAGAAGAAGAAAGAAATGTACCGTCAAGAATGAAACCAAGGCTTTAGTGAAAGAGAAGCGTGAAAGACAAATTATGAATGAGGAAGAGAGGCTGACGAGAAACTTCGAGGCAAATACCAAACTCTTTTGGAGAGAGGTAAAGAAGTCTCGGGGTGGTTCGTCGGCATCCAGTATGAACAAGATTAAGTCTAAAGCTGGTATCATTCTTGCAAATACTCAGGAAGTGTTAGAACGGTGGAGTGAATATTTTGTAGAAATGTACGAATATGCCTCGGACGCTGACAATGAGAGTGAGTCTGATGCTCACTCCACGTTGACGGCGTCCGATGAGGGTATAACTATGGATGAGATAGAATGGTCGATACGAAGTTTGAAAAATGGAAAGTCTGCGGGAATTGATATGATTACAGCTGAGATGATCAAACTAGGTGGCACTTACGTCCGGGACGCCTTCTGGTACTTATGCAACCTATGCTGGAGAACTGGAAGGGTCCCAATGGACTGGGGACGCGCAGTCATCGTACCCTTGTATAAAGGCAAGGGATCACGCATGGACTGCGCCAACTATAGGGCCATCAGTTAGATCAGCTTAGCAGCAAAAGTATATGGAAAGATAATTGAAAGGAGAATGAGGGTGAAATCCGACGAAATGCTGTGGGAGGCACAAGGAGGATTCCGAAATGGAAGGGGATGTACGGATCAAGTTTTCTCGCTCCGCAATATCGTAGAGAAGCATCTGGCCACAGACCAGAAGGTTTTCTGCGGTTTTGTGGATCTTGAGAAGGCATTTGATAGGGTTGTGCGAAAGGAACTGTGGTGCATATTGCCGAGATATGGGATTGACGGCTCACTGCTGCGTGCTGTGCAGTCCACCTACAAGGATTGCTCAGCATGTGTGCGAATAGATGGCAACATGTCACCCTGGTTTGATGTCAAAATTGGTGTCAAACAGGGTTGCATATTGTCTGCTAGGCTGTTTATTCTGTATCTCGATAGTTGTCTACAGAGAATAAGATCGACGAATGTAGGATTACGCATGGGTGACCTAGTGGTGAACTGTCTGCTGTATGCAGATGATGCCGTCTTGTTAGCAGAAACACCATCTGAGCTGCAAACACTAGTCACAATGATGAAAGACGAATGTATGAATGAAGGCTTACTATTGAATGCGAAGAAAACAAAGATTATGGTATTTGAAAGAGAAGAAACCAGAACCAATGTAAGAATTACGGTAGATGATGAAGTGTTGGAACAAGTGAATGAGTTTGTATATCTTGGATGCGCTTTCAGCAGGGATGGAAGGTACACCGCAGATGTGGAAAGGCGAGTGAATGCTGGGAATAGTGTGAATGGAGCGTTGGGAAAACTTCTTGGCAGTAAAAACCTGAGCCAGAAGGCGCAGCTGGCTATACACAATGCAGTGCTGGTCCCAACGCTTACTTATGGAAGCGAGAGCTGGGTATGGCAGAGAGAGCATGAAAGTAGGATAAACGCGGTTGAAATGCGAGCGTTGTGCAAAATCTGTGGTGTAACGCTTGCAGACCGTATCCGCAATGATGAGGTTAGAAGCAGAGTTGGTCTGAAAGAGAGCGTCGGTGTTAAAATAAGAAGAGGCATGCTCCGTTGGTTCGGACATGTAGAAAGAATGCATGATGAAAGAATGACGAAGCAGATATACAATGCAAAAGTGGAAGGATGTAGGAGCCGAGGAAGGCCAAGACTTACCTATCATGATCAGATTGGTCGTGTTCTATCAGAAGGTGATGTCAGGAGCCCTAGAAACCGGCGAGCGTGCATGAAAAGAGCAATGAATGTGAAAGAAGCGAGTGAGGTATGTAAGGATCGAGTCACGTGGCGCTCGGTTCTCTCTGCCTACCCCGTAAGGGATTTGGCGTGAAGTTATAGTAGTAGTTCTTTTGGCATTTCTTCTTCGCCAATGGTCATTTTCGAAATGCTGGTAGATTAAAAAAGAGATATTAAAAGTAATAAACACTGGAATATTATTAAGATACGATATGATTTAATTTAAAGAATGTAAGACGTGTGTAAATGCCCGTAAGGGCCTATTGGCAAATAAATGATTTTTATCTTTTTTATCTTTTATCAATACAAATCGGCAAGTTCATACTATAACCCCTAATATAAATTTTATTTCACTACTGAGGTAAACAACAAGCGTATGGCCTACCTGATGATATACTGTTGTCGCATCTTCCGGACGTTTGTAACATTAGAGGTATCAGTCACGCGTTACCGACTCTGTATAAATCACAATAAGTACTACAATTACTTTTAATATTAAAGAGATCGTCAGAACTTTCTGTATTAAAAAAAATACGGAAAATTCAGATGGCCATTTTATAAAAGGCGTTAGAAGTACGCCAGAAAATTAAATCCTTCTTCTAATTGCCAGCGAGATGACGATTGTTATGCGACTGATGTAATAATAATAACAAATACCTGCCGTGACCTGCTCATGGATATATTGTTCCATCGATATCCCCAGGAGCGGATCACGGTGGGTTACAACATTATATCAATCTTCTCTAAGGGGCCTATACGCATTGAATTCATATCCCCGTACACGCCTATCAAATGACCGTAATTAACCCGTGAACTAAGATGAACATAATAATAATAATAAGTTTATTTATTCAGACATCTTTATGGTATGGTATATAAATAAATATTGTCGGACAAATTACACAGCGCCATCTAGCCCCAAAGTAAGCGAAGCTTGTGTTATGGGTACTAGACAACTGATAAACATACGTAAATACATTTTTTTTTTGTAAATACATACTTATTATACATAGAAAATACCCAGACCAAGACAAACAGACATGTTCATGCACACAAATGTTTGTACTGTGTGGGAATCGAACCCACGAGCGTTGGGGTCAAAGTAGCGTAACAGCGCGTTTCACCACTGCGCCACCGAGCTCGTCATAGTAAAAGAAAAGAGAATACGTCGTACGTCCTCTTACAATTACTTACAATAATTAAAATAATGTCAGTTTACATATTCATTGAAAATCCTAAAACCTAAAAGTTCTTGCACTCAATAAATTTTAAAATTTCAAGGACACAAAGCAACTGAAAGATATGAACTGGCATAATAAAAGGGTAGCGCTGAACTTTGGTCATATTGATTAACAACGATCAAGCATTTAGGGAAAACGATAGAGGTACTTCCCCAGACGCACTGCTTTGATGCACCCTACCTCTTTTAAAAACACCTAGGCCAAGACAAACAGACATGTTCATGTACACAAATGTTCGTCCTGTGTGGGAATCGAACCCACGAGCATTAGTGCCAAAGTAAAGTAACAGCGTGTTCCACCACTGCGCCATCGAGCTCGTTAACATGCGACAATATTCGAAACGTTTATTACAAATAGAAACGATAGACACAAATCAGATTAAGAGAAATAACAAGAAATATGTTATCATTTCTCTGTTTTATGTTTTGATTCGTCAAATATTTTTTTTTAATTGACAAAGACATATAATGTCAAACGTATTAATCAATATTATCTACAACATAAATAAAACCTACTCCTACAAATAATAAAATCTGTTTCATATTTATGCACAGTCTGCGTCATACAAAATAGATTTGCCGATTTATAACATGTGACCCACTCACATGTTATAAACTTAAAAATAACTTTGCAGATTATTTTAACGGCTGTAAGGAGTAAAAACAAAAAGACATTTTTTTTGTCATCGCTATATTCTATATATTGTGTGTTAATTTGTATTTTGTTGTAAGTGAGAAATGTAAATTATTGTGTCTCATTGAAAAATGGATCTGCGCCGGGAACATTTTCGCGCTATGGTTTTTAACGATTTCAAGTGTCGCCTGAAACCGGACGAATCGTACGACAGATTTCATGGATGAAGGCCCTTCCAAGGCAACCGTGTATCGTTGGTATAACGAATTCAAGCGCGGTCGACTAACTTTGGGGGATGAAGAAAGAAGTGGTCGCCTTTTGACGGCTGTTACGGAAGAAAACGTATTTATTAGCAGTAAAAAATTTAATCAAGACAAGCGAGTTACGTACTAGGAGATTCAGCACTTGCTGCAGATTCGATCGGGAAGCTTTTACGAGATTCTACACTTGCACTTCGCGTGAGGAGGATAGTTTCACACTGGGCGCCGCGCCGCACAAACTCGCCGTTGCTTAGAAGCAGACCCGGGTGGATTAGTGCCGTGATATGATAAACAAATTTTGGAGCAGGCTCGTGTCGTCATGTATATGACATCATTATAGTGATGAGTCCTGGATTTATTGATACGATCCAGAAACGAAGCGCCAGTTGACGATTCGGGTGTTTCAAAACGAATCAACGCCTACCAAAGTGAAGCGCTCTAGAAGCGGGGGGAAAATTTTGATCGCGAACTTTTTCAATTTGACTGGTTACCTGGTGTCAATTCCTTTACAGAACCAAAGAAACATCAACGCCGAATGGTATACTACCATATACTTGGCAGAAGTTTTCTCTGTTGTGAGGAACAAGCGACCAAACACAGGGCTCCGCGGGCTACTGATCCACCACGACAGCGCGCCCGCGCACACCGCCCTCAAAACGAGGGGCTTCCTGGATAGCACGCTGGTCAAACTCCTGGATCTGTGGAATACTTATTATTTCATCGAGCTAATATAATTCATTACTGACTAATGGAATTTTATTTTAATTATAAGGTAGCTTTTGAAAGCGCTTGCAAATGCAAACTTTATAAAAGTCTCGAACATTTCCAGGTTCTACAGCTAGTTTCAAATCACCCCGTGGCTAACTTGTTATAAAATTAGTTTTTTCTACAAGTTACTCGCTTGATAATAGGTGAGTATCGATGCGACCATGCCGAATATTGGTGACAGTAGCAATAAGCGTATTTTGCGTACGTCGCAAATTATCAAGAACAATGCTGGCCGATAAAGCTGACGACATTATGTAGATATCGTTACTGATGTCCGAGCGAATTTTATTTAATTCCACGGCCATATTTCTTTTCTGCTTATTAAATAATAAAAGTTGCTTATTCATTATATTATTATGTTCATTGCGCTGTATTATATTGAATTCTGCTTCAATTACGATTGTTTGGTTTTTTTATGAGTTTATTACTATGATTTGTCTTGTAATTAATCTTATCGATGTCTTTAGCGTATCGTTGAGCGAATTTGTTATCTAATACCCCAATTATAAATAATTAGCTATGCTGCCGACACTATTTACTAAGCCTTTCTTCTGACGCATGCGTATAGGGACTTGTAGTAATCGGCTGTAATGCTCAATTTTTGTTAGTTCGTGCGCTAGTTAATCTGCAATTCCCTTACTTTGTAAGCTGGATTTAATGGTTATACATTTTAGATGCCTTATGTATATATTTCCATGCCATCAATAGCTTGCCAATAGCTGGAAAGATTATAATAGACTATCAACCTCCACTCATATTGAATGAATTGTAAGTTCGAAATCTTGTCGAAATATAAAGCATTATTATCATCAATGATGTGAAGTTGCTGCTGGAAATGTGGTTTGCACCGGATGGTGATATTATCGCGGTAAGTAGTAAGAGTGCCAGCGTAAAGAAACTTTAAATTTTTCGGGTTCTTCTACGAAGTTGAGCTTGCTGGTTGAGATGCTGCCGGTTGTGCAACGGTGTGTGCCGGTGGGGAATCATCATCGGATGGTGAGTTGATAGGTAACAGTATACATTTATTTACAGAGCGTTTGAGGATGTTACTTTTAGTTTTGATTGACGTAACCCTGACGTACCCGTCTTTTCCAGGGTGTAACTCTTGAATTCTGCCGAGAGTCCACTTGCCTGGAGGTAAGTTATCTTCTTTGATAACTACGATGTCTATTACAGCCAAGTTTTTTACTGGGTACTCTCCACTTTGATCTTTCATGTAGCTGCTGAAGATTATCCGAAGACTTATATTATGTCATATGGAATTCTTCTTTGGGGTAACTCCGCGGACATTAACACCATCTTTTTATTGCAAAAGAGAGCCATAAAAGCTATCTACAAACTTGGTCCCCGGGAGAGCCTTAGAGAAAAATTCAAAGAAATAAATATTTTAACAGTCGCATCGCAATATATCTATGAAAATATTTTGTATGTCCATAAAAACATAGACTCATTTTGTAAAAAGAGTGATACTCATAGCATAAATACTAGATATAAGCATAATCTTGTGTTACATGCAAGCCGTCTCCACAAAATAAGTAATTCTTTTATGGGGCAATGTATACGGTTCTATAACAAACTTCCCTGCAATATAAGAGAATTGTCAATAAACAAATTTAAAACTACTATTAAAGCCAAATTGTGTAGTAGGGCATATTATAAAGTAACTGACTATATTAACGATAAAAATGCCTGGGAGTGAGTCGATCCAATTATAATGTAATTAATAAAATATGTAAATTTGTTTGGATACCAAAAGAGGGATGCCTGACTTTTTTGGCAGTATTTTTATCAGTGCTCACCTAGTCATAAACTGCACGGTAGGGAAAAAAATTGTGACGATTCCAAACAAATGTAGCCATGTTTACGGAATAAAAAGATTTTCACTTTGACTTTGACCAAAGCTTCCAAAATCGTTTATTCATGCTTTACACTAGTTGCCAGCGTGCACGTAAACTGATGTGGTCTGGATCCGCTTGAGGTCTAGATAATAAAGAATCACCTATCAAGAAGTGACCGAGTCAAGTAAAAGTCCTCGGTATTCGCCGTCATGGGACGCGAGTTTAAACATGCTTCGGTTTGCTGAAGTAAAGTAGAAAACTCTTCCTAGGTATATATTTGTACGCCCAAGACTCGTTTTAGATGTCGCTTGAAACTCTTGACGGCGGCTTCCCATATACCACATGCGCTTAGCCATGCTGGAGCGCTGAATGACCATTCAATGTTTAATTCACTAACCTTTTTAAAAAGTCTTGATTGTTAGTTTGTACGATTGCTCGGTATTAATGCTCTTATTATTAAGGTTCGCTTGACTCCGATGAAATTAGTACCATTATAGCTATACATACGGCGAGGAGTCCCTGTCCGACACAGAAACCACGAAAAGCTGTTAAGAAAGCTGAAGTACTTAAATCTAATACTAATTCTATGTGGATCGCTTTGTTGTCAGACATACGAAGACGACCACGTACCCTTTGTATGTTTTTACACCCCTTCCCCTGTTTAATCTAAAATTGACGTAGCCACTGAAGTCAATCCCTGAATAACAAAATGGGCGTGAGCTAGGGCTGACTCTTATGCTCAAAAGTTGAGCCATAATCTGTTGTTGATTTTGAGAGCTCAAACGTTGGCATTTAATGCACTGTCGTAATTGTCGCTTGAAGATTCTCATTCCAGCTTAAAATTCAGTATTTTTCCCTTATATACGACAAGGTTAGTCGCGGGCTGACTTGCAAAATAGTAAATAATGTGCGCACGATTGATTATTAAATCCGTAAATCAGCTATGATAGGATAAAAGAGTCGGATGCTTAGCTGTGCTGTTTACATTTGAATTACTAAGGCGGCCGCTCACTCTCATTATCCCATTCTCATTTAAATACGGATAAAGATTCGCTAAACTACTGTGAGACCGAACATGACCTTTAGTTATAATATTTGCAAATCGCTTCCAAATTCGCTTGCTTGAATGTGCTTGATAATTAAGTTATATGCATTATTAATTTCCCTAGACCTAGCCCACTCATTGTTACATCGGAGTAAACGCAAGCGTCGAGTAATATATCGATAGGCTTAGACATATTATACTCTGGGCTAGCTAGATTCAGGTGTTGGATATGAGACCACGATCGTTTAGAAAATGAAACGCTTATAATATGAGGGATTATTAATGCTGTTTTATTAGCGACTGTCTAATTTTTAATAAGACAGTCGCTAATAAAACTTCTTCATCATCAACATCAACATTAGCAACATGAGACTTGTTGCCAAGAGTCCGTGACGTAGTAGATGGAGGTAAGCGTGTTGTTAGGTCAGCTGTCGGCGTTTCAGCCATGTGCGATGAGGCGGTGCACGCGTCATGTAATATCGTATGATGCCCGCTATTGCAATGCTTGCACCTTTTAATTGAAATACATTTATCATTTAAATGTTAAATAAGCAATTTTGACATAATTTAAGTTTCGCAACTGTCCTTAACTTCGCATCCGCTATGATGTTAATAAATTTGTGGTACTTGTAGAGCAAATGATCATAATTACATAATGGATTTACATTTGGATGTAGGGGCAGCTTGATATCCTTTCGAAGAAAATTTATTGTTGTAGCTGTGCTTGTAATTAAATTTAGGCTGCAGAGTAGGATGCAGTTGACTTCGCTGGAGATGAATATTCTCTTTTTGTGTCGGCTCGAGCGCAATATATTTACTCTCGAGAATGCTCATTAATTCATCCAGTGCGGCTAGATCTCTGGGAGACTTACGTGCTTCTTTATAGCTGCAAAGGGTGTCACTATCCAGCTTCTTGGTTATGATATGGACCAGTATCGGATCCCAAGTTGTGGTGTCCACTCTTAGATTATGAATGGCATGAATACGTTCAGTGGAGGTAATCTCGTACGATGTCTCCTTGCTAATGCTTGGCTAATTTAAAAATGTTTCTATCGGCGTTGAAAATAATACGTGAGGGTTGTTTTAGCAATGGATTAATATTTCTCATGCTGTGTCCTTCGCGTTCGCCTTCATCTTTATCTTTGATTTTTCTTTCGAGTGTTACTTAATGTATTTCAAACGTTCATAGGCCATGATAACCAATTTACATCAGATTGGCCGTATGCCTTCCGGCGTTGTATAAAACAACTCAGTTAAATCCTTTAGACACTTCTATCTCACTCTCGCAGGTCAAATCCTACAGATGTAAATGTCCTCTTTTTAAGCGGACGAGCGTAACGGTTCCTTTTTTTGTTAAAGCGTTCACTTAATTTTACTTCTCATAAAATTTCCGTACCGGGCCTTATAACTCAAAATCATTTCTTAAGGAGTAAACTCAAAAATCGACGAGCGAAGTTCTATAACCGAGGGATTTTCGTACCTCTTAAAACTACAAAACAAATGAATGTAAGTTTTACTGATATTCATTTGTTCTGTAGTTTTAAGATTTGCCAGTAAATTCTTTGTCGGTTTATTCTTAAAATGAAATTACTTTTATTATAAAAAAAATATTCATCCTACTTTTGTACCCATGGGGTACGAACGCTAACCAATCACAGCGCTGATTTTATTTACGTTGGTGTGTGCTACCATCTTTATTATCCTTATACGATGTAGGTATTAATCACCATATCGGTATTTTTACGATTAATGCACTAAGGTACTTTTAGACATACAGACTCAAGGTTAATACTTCGCATTTTATTTTCACTGTATTTTTGATCCCCGATGATCGAAATAGCCTTCCTAGTTAAATAGAAAACATCTTAAAAAACAATCGCAACTTCTTTTCTTTCGTCATTTTCATGTTCTCGCCTCATATGATCCTTTAGAGATAGTCGGGGTCGATGGCTTCGAAACGGGCTCGTATAACGGCCACAATGATTTATAAAATGACAATAAAATGACTTCTCTTGCTAAGCTTTTAACTATAACAGTAAAAACGTTTATCTTCAAAATTTATAACATAGGCATTAGTTTTAGTGCAAATAGAATCAACTCTAACAATTAGCATGAATTTTTATTTTTAGGTGACATTTTGATTTTTATCTATCTATAACTTCACGCCAAATCCTTTGCGGGGTAGGCGGAGAGAACCATGAGCCACGTGACGCGATCCTTACATATCTTACTCGCTTCTTTAACATCCATTGCTCTTCTCATGCATGCTCGCCGGTTTCTAGGGCTCCTGACATCACCTTCTGATAGGACACGACCAATTTGGTCATGGTAGGTAAATCTTGGCCTTCCTCGGCTCCTACATCCTTCCACTTTTGAATTGTATATCTGCTTCGTCATTCTTTCATCCTTCCATTTTGTTTTTTAAGTTGTAAAAGGTGTAACTTCCTGAAAATTTTATTACATTTTAAACAATTTTTTTTACATAATGATACAAAACACGCCGACCCGAGCGAAGGTCAGTCGCCCACTAATGCAAATATTTTATTCCTTATAAATTTACTTCGTCACCATTTTTCATATTGAAATAGTACTTGTACTTTGTTAGAGTAATTCCTATATGAAAATATTTATTATTTGTCTAGCCTACAAACTTGGACCGTGTGAATCGGTTCAGAGACGAGCTGTGAGATTTGTTATACACGATATTGAACCCCTAAGTTAAGTAAGGAAAAATTTTACCTCTCTTTGTGTGTTCTACCGATTGTACAACGGGTTGTGTTCTGAAGAATTTTTCGATATGATGCCGACAGTATTTTTTTAGAACCGCAATGGTCGCGTACTGTGCGGTTCCAGAGAAGTTTTCTTCCGAGAACTCTTAAGTTGTGAAATGAACTCCCAGGCGAAGTTTTCCCAAGGGACTACAGCATGGGGTTCTTCAAGAAAGGCGTGAAGAGGTTTTTAGATGGTCGGCAACGCATATTTAACACACCTGGTGTTGCAAATGTCCGTAGGCTACTGTGACTGTTTACCATCAGGCAGGGAGTATGCTTGTTTTTCACTTTAGTTGTATAAAAAAAAACTACATATGATATACGAGTATGTTTGTATGAAGCCCAATGGGCCCTAGAAAAAGTGCGGGTGGCATTTTGACTATTGTCATGTTGCAAATACTTTCAAGAAGATTTTAAGCTACAAAATAACTGTGAACTGTAAACTGATCTATTATCAGCTCCAAGTCAACGTCAACGTGTACCTACAGTGAAAAGCAGCTCAAGTGCTTCAGCAATTCGGGAGAAAAGTGAGCGCAATATTTTGCTTGTACTTAATATTGCGCTCACGAGCATGTACACACGCATTTGTAACACAGCCATCCTCCTAAAAGGCATAAAGAGAATCAGACGGCTTTAAAATATAAACATACCAACAAAATTTGAATATAGATTTTTAGAACAACATCAATAAAATAACAGATATTATTAACTCACCCTAAAAAGGGCAGTTAAAAATATATGTTACTTATTCCATCCTTGGGCTTTACTAGATTAAGCACTCTTGATCTTTATAATTTCAACGTGAGTAACATCCTGCTCGTAGTATATTAATAAATGTCAAGAAAGACCTTTAAATTAATTGGTCCAAGCAATACAGGTCCGCACAGATTGGTCGATATTTGACACTTTTTGCTCGTAATCAGCTTCAACACGGAAGCGTGTGTCTGCTCTGCACTAGTAATATCACGAGAAGTACAGTAAGATAGACAGTCTGAGGTCACCGTAATAACCACAGGAGCGACTATGTTCTCATTTTACAAAGCTCGGTAACATTTACAAGCGTTATTGCTAAACCACATTACTATCACAGGAAGCGTTTAATTTGAATGGCCAGAGTTTTAGGAAAGGTCGGCTACAGCCGACGTTTATGCCTCAATGATAGCATTGTATTGTCATCTGAACGTTCACTTCACTGATTAAATCGACTTTATAAAGGTTTTATAACAATTTGAAAAGAAATATTTTAACTTTTAAAAACGTAGGTTTGTTTAGCGACTCCAACATCTCTGAAAACCATAACTATAATTAATAATTTAAAGAAATCACATACTTATGAAATTGTATGTTTCCAACTTTAATTTCTACTGTTTACTGTTTATTTTTTTTTATTGATAGAAATTGTTCTTTTTACTGAACAAAAAAAAAGTTTCGTAGTATATTTATTCTATCGACTAACATTTACAGCGTCTGTGGATGCCTCGTGGGGTAGCGAAACACGTGTCGCAGAGACGAACGGAGCAGCTAGGGCAGCAACGGTGGCGGGTGCATGCGGTTCATGTTTCAAATGTTAGGCATTTGCACAGACGACCGCAGCAGCCGGGGCAGAGAAGACAGGAGCAGCCATGGCAGCGACGGCATGCATCCACTGTAGTGGGTAGGTGCCAGATTACTCTAGTTCGCGTGAACTAATGGGTAGCGGAAGCACACACAGTAGTTTAGATCAAATTGTCTGTAAAAAAAGATAATCAATTGACAAATAGAAGAAAAAAGGTGCGTCGAGGTTTACTATAGGAATTTCATGACTATATGAAGTTCAAAGACATTCAACAGAAATCTGTATAACAAGCTAAACAACTACAGTAACAAGTTTTTAACCTAGTTGATTACTACTGTAGGGTTATCCATAGATATGTGTAGGTATAATATTGTGAAAACCTTCTAATATTTCTCTATTTACATCACTATTTGTATGTATTTTTTTACACCACGTCGGGAGACATACCGATGCAAAGTGGACACCATAGTCCATGAACGCTTGCAATATAGGTAGTATTTCTCACGCGTTTCCCTGCTGCGAATACAGTAACTCCTCAGGAATTTACTAATTTTTTTTTGTTATTTTTATATTACTCCCAGGAATACAACAACCCTCTAGGACAGTGTTCCGTAAACTAGGTATGTGTTCAAGGCACACCTGTCACATACACAAATATTACATGCACACTATAGAATAACCAATTTTTTACACAGTATTTATTTATTATTAAAACTAATAGACTATGAAAAGATGTTTAATAAGAAATATGAGCCTGCTAACTGATCATAAGCGATCAAAATTTGTCGCAACCGTTGATTAGCTCCCGTGTCTGTCACCTATGTGTAGGTATTATCTTCTTAACTCTCTGGCAAAATTGACCAATATCCTGCGACATTCCAGCTAATGACCGCCTCCTCACTCACCAAAACGTTGTGTTATTTTATTAGCCCCTAATATCTCAGTGATTCCTACAATGAGCCTATTGACCAATGGAGGGATATTTTAACCAATAAGCAGATAAGCGACGCAATGTCGACAGCGAACTAACCAATAAGCATTGACTTTACCCCCGACCCGAAGCGGTGAGATTATTTACTACGTAAAATCATATCATTGGGTCTCCATAGGTTATTTCCTCCACCTCCAGGCTTTAGGGAGTTATTATTTCTAGGCTCTTTTATGCAACGTCGAAAGGCATACAAGCATACGGTCCACCTGATGTGAAGCAGCTACCGTAGCCTTTTAACGCTTGTAACATATATCACTCGCGCGATGCCTCCTCTGCTGCTTACACAGCAACTCCTTAAGAGCTTACTGGTGACCTCACTCACACGCAGGAACACGACAACCCTCTAGCTAGAGAGTTATTATTTGGCTGCGATTTTCTGTGAGGTGAAGGTACTTCCCCTGGCGGGCTGCTTTGATGCGCTCTACCTCTCTTTTTCTCGTCTCTCTCTTCAGTCGTGTTTGACTATTTATCTACCACAACATACCAATTTTGTTGTTTAGTATGGAGATATTTGAAACCCTAAGCTTCGACTAGACTAGCCAGTGAATCAAAACACTTGTTTTTTTTGCATTTCCTCTCTGATTTCTTGTTTAGCGAACAAATATTACAGCATAATTTCGTAAAAATACCTATGAAATCTATTTTACAAAAACAAAAAATGTGTGGCAAACACGTTTATAAGCCGTCTCATGTGATGAGTTTATCGTAAAGCAAGGACGCAATACGAAGAACAACAGCGCGCATCCTATCAATGCCGCTGCTAACATAATTTCTACTCAGGTGTTTTCTGGTGACTTCAGTTATTCGCAGCAATACAAGAACCGTCTCGGCAATAATTATTTTTGACGCCGGTCTACTTGCGCAGTAGGCTGCTGCTTCTGCTTGGTAAATATGGCTCTGCTCCATTTTGCTAGATCCTTCGTTTGTTAATCGGCAGAGTTCACCACATGCATGTATTATGGAAGTTTTAGTTCTTAAGATGACGGAGGGCCGCTTATACCCTAACAATATATTTACATAAAAATGAGATGCGTTCCGTAAAGTACATTTAATTGTTAACGCACTTATTTATTTTTTCTAAATTTTTGTAAGAGTAAAGTTTTAGCAATATTTAGAAAAACGAGTATCTAACATTTGCATTATTCTGAACACACAATTGCCACTATTTGACTATTTGCAACAATTTCGAGGGTCTAATTTGGCAAGATCAATTAGCACTGGACAAATCATATATACACTTTCAGGATTTGTTAGTCATATGATGTACACGCAACTACGTTACTAAAGAGTTTACATTCAATTGCAATCATGATTGCTTTAGTAATTTAATTTAATCGACTCTAAAATTTATACTACCATAGCTAATGGCTCAGTATAAGCTTTAGTTAAATGAACTTTGTATATAAACGGAACTTCTTGTAATGTCTGCGTTCTTATAGAAATGCAAACGAAGAGATTAGAAGAGCAAAGAACGCAGAAATTATAACAAGTTCCTACAATAGAATGAAGCTGTATAGTAGTGGAGTTGCTACGTTTGCAGTAAGGTGGCAATGAGCGAGCTTTTTGTGTTCCAAAGCTTATGCGGTAGTAGCCGACAGACCGCATGCTTATTTTCTACGCGCGTCGTAGGTATGTAAAATGCTATTGGGCCATTTTGTAACTTCAATATAATGCTGACGAACTGTTTCAAAACTGCAGCCAAATGAAAACACCCTGAAGGGTTATTGCGTTCATGTAAGTCAGCCGGGTTACCAGTAAGCCCCTAAAGAGTTGCTCCTAACATTGTATAAAAAAGTGTTTGTTTTTTGGAATGCATAATAAAATTATTAAGGTACAAAACTGTTGCATTCCCTTAATCATATTAAAAAAAAAATGGCGTAGGGCAATCTACACAAGTTTCCTACAATATACTTTTCATTCTCGATAAAATTTTGTAGTACTTATATGAATATACGTCAACGTATATAATATTCAGAAGTCTCCCACGTTTTGAAATAATAAATATAGAATTAAAAATGTAGTAAATATTTTTAATTCTCGCTTTTACATAGCACTTCCCCTCCCCCATTAAAATATGAGTTAATAACTCCCAAATATTCTATAATTAAGTCTGTATTCTGTATGTGGCATTGCTTGCATGAGAATGTCCTTTAGTATTCAAGTAAGATAAAATTCTAAGAAAACAATAGACAATAAAAATAACTCGTTTAAATCAAATAACTATACTTTATCTAACTGTAGAATTTAGTCATGTTTATTTATTTTATAACAATGAAAAAACTCTTTGTGACCCTACTGTTAGCCACTATAACAATATAGTGTCACTATTATGATGTAGATATTTAAAATTTAAGGGACCTTTTCTATATACCTACTTATATAAAAACAATTACCGCGTGTTAGTCTCACATTTTTTTTTTTAAATAAATAATAGTGTAAGAGATATACGGCGCACCAAAGCATTTCGACAGCCAAATAATAACTCCTTGGAGGGTTGTTATATTCCTGCTAGTGAGTGGGGTCACCACGTAAGTTTGTAAGGAGTTTCTGTGTTAGCAGCTGGGGTGGCATCGCACGAACGACACCGCCGTGAATACGTCCTCGATACGGGTAAACGTAAGCAAGTTGTACTAAATGGAAATTATAAGATGCAGCAAAGTTATTTTAAAATGGCGGTGCTTTCCCTCCTACCGCACACGATGTGTCACATCCTTACTCAACATAAAGATTTTTAAAATTTTTTGCACTATCAAAATGGTGTAATTAAATTTTGGATGTAAGCGATACATATGTAGCTACAACACCCCACTTTACTAATGTTTACTGAATTGCCTCCCATTATGTAAGCAGATTTAAAGGCGTACTCATGTCAAAAGTGTACAATAACAAAACAAAGCAATCCAAATTGAAATGCGCAGTGTAAATGTTCTTTTTACGGCGTTGCACATGTTGCCGTTCATCCGTCGCATCCTGACTAAATATGTTTAAGAAACCTGCATAATCGAGTACTTTCCACATTGGTGTTATCCAACTATGACGTCACCGGTATCGACGCACCTCTCCAAAGTAGAGTAGGTCGACCGGTGGGTCGTTTGAATATTAACAGTGTTAATTGCAAGACAAAAAATATATATACTCGTACCTTGTTTAAATGGTGCGCATGTGGGCGTCATCTCTAAGTATGAAGAGCATTATTTATTGATCCCATTAATATTTTCCAATTAACGTAACAGTGTTACGTAACGGTATATTACCGCCACTCAATTCCTAGGAGTCATATTTGTGACTGACTATTTGCATTTATTAAGGCAACATACATGGTTTAAAGAATGTAAAAATACACTCTTTTACAAATACACTGGCATGTTTCTCATCCTTTTTTGTATACTATATTGGGAATCATACAAAACACCTGATGGGAAGTGATTACAGTAGTCCTGTTGCTAATACAGCTATTCTTTAGAAGCTTATTTTGGATATCTATCTTCTGCGTTAAAAGTACTTTCCCTTTGATGCGCCCTACCTCTCTAAACCTTGGCTTGGGACCTCGTAGTCCATCGTATTTAGTTATATCGCTTTAAACGAGCAATTCGTGTGTTTAAAAATATATGTTGGCAAAGGCTCTAACGATTCAGATCAAATTATGTATATAGATAAGGTTTTGGTTTTTAATTTATACAAATAGGTGTCATTATTGAAAAGAAACGCGAATTTACGCAAAAGCACATAAAAGCTGTTTTTATGACATCAATATATGAATTAAATATATTTAAAAATTCTCAGCAGTATGCACCGTATACTGCACATCCCTGCGGTCATTTCGCATCTAGGCCACAGTAGACTTATATCGTATTATCAGTATTAATTTCATACCTACATTGATTTTGTTTTGATTTTTCTTTTCAGTGTTACCTATTTATATTGTAGTAAAAGAGTACTGTAAAATTTTATTATTAACTTAGTGGACAACGATGTTGGTTGTGCATATACCTAAAGTTTATTTTGTAAGTAATAATCTATCCATCTATCTATAAATTCACGGCAATTCCCTTACGTGGTAGGCAGAGAGAACCGAGCGCCACGTGACTCGATCCTTACATACCTTACTCGCTTCATTAACATTCAATGCTCTTTTCATGCACGCTCGCCGGTTTCTAGGGCTCCTGACATCACCTTCTGATAGAACACGACCAATTTGATCACGGTAGGTAATATGGCCTTCCTCGGCTCCTACATCCTTCCAGTTTTGCCTTGTATATCTGCTTCGTCATTCTTTCATCCTGCATTCTTTCTACATGTCCGAACCAACGGAGCATTCTTCTTCTTATTTTAACACCGACGCTCTCTTTCAGATCAACTCTGCTTCTAATATCATTATTGCGAATACGGTCTATAAGCATTACGCCACAACTTAAGTAATAAGTAAGTAATAAGTATATATATTATGCCTTTTGTACAATTGTTTCTTGTCCTAAATATTTTTTTTTTATGTTAAGCGAAATTCGGTCGCAGGCCCAGCCTCAGACTATGACTCATTTAAGAGTGCCACTATCCACCTCCAGGATACATCATGAGATCAGCTCGATGAAATCAAGTATTTAGTGTCATCGGTCGTATTCGAAGTTTCAAGTCGTTACGACAATTTAAAAGTTGGTTAAATAGAGTTAAATAATCCCTTGTAGTAATCTTACTGCAAATGCAAATTGCCATGAGCTTTATCTGCTTACAGTGCAGTCATGCGCAAGTTTGCCACCTTGTGGCACAAAAAGTACAATTCGCGACTATTTATAATAGCATATCTATACTAATATATAAAGCGGTAGAGTTTGTTTGTTTGTTTGAATGCACTAATCTTTGGAACTACCAATCGGATTTGAAAAAATATTTTTTCATTTCATTTCATTTGCATTTGATAGCCGTATTCTTGAGTATGTCTATAGGCTATTTAACATTACGATATGACTCTTAGAAGCTGACAAAAAAGAAAATAAGTAAGTGAAAGCGGTCCCCACGGGATACCAGTGTACCCACGAACGTAGCCGCGAGATACAGCCAGTTTATTTTATTAATAAATATATATTAACGTACTCGTACGATCATCTGTAAACATCGCACAGTCAGCAGCAAAATACTATTTTTTCGTTGCTTATATATTATTAGCTAAATTATCTGTGAAATGCAAAAACATAAAACAATGTAACTCGATTCTGTTAATATATAATTTTCTTTGTTGTACACAATCACTTTAAAGCTGATTCATAATAATTAGCCTTTTAGAGTTAAGCGCCTCAAAAGGTAAAAAAGAAACCTTGTAGAATAATTTTAATCTTCTAAGTATATCTGGATTTCAAGAAATCTTAAATTAAGCCTATTTATCTGTATTCCTACGTCAAGTCCCTTGCAAGGTAGGCGGAGAGAACCGAGCGACGCGTGACTCGGTCTTTACACACATTCGCTTTTTTAACATTTATAGCTAGCGACGTATCAAAAGGTAGACACGTTATACACCAACATTATTGTATTTTAAAATGGCGCAAGTAGTACTACATCTACGTACAGTTATTTATTATGACAGCTTTCTCTAACAAAGAGACAAATGATACTTGTTGTTGTTGTTGTTGTAATCTCTTTATTGTACAAATATACTTAACATATACAGTTACAAATCTTTAGCATGTACAAAGGCGGACTTATCTCTGTAAGAGATCTCTTCCAGCCAACCTTTATAAGCTTAACAGGAATAAGTAATACATATATAGGCAGAGAAACTATCTGTACCTTCTTTAACACAAATAACATGGACTAATAACATGAGTCATTGCAACAGTAAAAACATATACATAAATATAACACAAAGAAACTAATAATAAAAAAAAAGTAAAAGAAAAATCATACATAATATAAGTACCTAAGCAAAAACAGATTCAACCTAGGGGCGAATGTAGTGGAACCGAGTACATTGCTCTAGAAAAACATTATTCTATAGCGTCCGCGTCTATACTGAAGAATCCAAGGCAACGAGATTTGAATAACTCATAAGAGGGCGTCAATCTTATATTCAATGGGAGTGAATTCCACAGTTTTGCCGATTTGACAGTAAAGGAGTTGGAGTAAGTTTTCGACATATGGGTTTGTATGTTAAGGATTGGAACACTACTCGAACGCAGACGGTCGTCACCATGTCGAAATTGCATTCGTTCACAAAGGTAATTAGGAGCATATTTGCAGTACAAGATATTATATAGTTGTGAGAGTAAGTGGACGTTCCTGCGAACTCTAATCGGTGGCCACTCAAGACGCTGGCGATACTCTGATATATGGTCGAATTTACGGAGCCCGTAGACAAATCTGACACATTGGTTCTGCAGACGTTCCATCTTATCGAGTAACTCCTCAGTGAGATCAAGGTATACAACATCTGAATAATCCAATAATGGGAGCAGCAAAGAGCGAGCTAGCATTATCTTAGTTGATAAAGGAAGGAAATATTGCAGACGCTTCAGAGAATGTAGTGAAGCGAAAATCTTTCGACTAACTGCATTAACTTGTGGAGCCCACGAAAGTGTCTGATCGATGACGATGCCCAAATCCTTAACAGTAGAAGAGAAAGGAATGATATTACCATCAAACATGATATTGGGCTGCACATAGTTCTGAAGTTTAGATATAAAATGTGGGCTTCCAACAATAATAGATTGAGATTTAGCTGCATTAATTTTTAGCCCGAAATTATGAGACCATTCTGCGATAGCCGCAAGGTCTTTATTGATGACACCGATAGCGTGAGAAATATTGGAAAGTGGAGCAGCTGTATAAATCTGTAAGTCGTCTGCATATAGGTGATAGCATGAGGAAAGAGAATGTACAATATTATTAATGAATAATGAGAATAGAATTGGGGACAGCACTCCCCCTTGAGGCACCCCTGCATGGAGCTGGCACCATTCCGATCGAGACCCATCCACCTTTATCAGTTGCTGACGCCCGGTGACATAAGACCTAAACCAGGTGAGTGCTGATGGCGATAAGTTAAGGGACCCCAGAACTCCAAGCAAAATATCGAAATCTACTGTGTTAAACGCATTAGTAAAATCGAGTAGGACTAAGACGGTTAACAACTTATTTTCAACATTCCAACGGATGTCGTCAGTAATTTTGATCAGAGCTGTGGTGGTACTGTGACCATTTCGAAAACCAGACTGATGCTGGCATAGAAGATTGTGCTCCACCAGGTAATCGGACAAGCGTTGATGCACAAAATATTCTAATACTTTCGAAAGCAAAGGAAGAATTGATATAGGACGAAAATGGGAAGGATCAGATGGATTAGATTTCTTGGGCAGGGGAATCACAAGAGCGTCTTTCCACAATGAAGGGAAAATACCAGACGAAAGGGAACAATTCAGAATATCTGAAATAATAGGAGCAATTAGGTTTAAAATTGGAGTAATCATAGGTAGACAAATATCATCAGCTCCTGCTGCTCGCGACTTTATTCTGCGCACAATCCTTACTACCTCATCTGCCGATATCAACCCGAGATCCAAAGCAGAGCCCTGATGAGTAGACTTTAAAAGATGGGATAAAGTAGCCTGTTTAATCTTTGGATTCATTGTCACCGGTGACGTACAAAAGTATCTATTGAGTTCATTTAGATCTAGATCACATGAGTTACTTAGTCTACTCCTACCAACACCCATTCCATTGAGATACTTCCACAATTTAGTAGGTGGACAATGTTCCACAGAAGTGTGGATATATTGCCGTCTGGCGTCCCTACACATCCGATTACATTTGTTGCGCAGAGCGACATACTCAAGGCGGTTGCTACCAGATGGATCGTGTCTAAGTCTGACTTTGGCCTGATCTCTTTTAGTCATGAGCTTTTTGATGTCGGGCGTTAGCCAAGGTGCAGGGTAATGTTTAACTCGTATTGGCCTAAGAGGAGCATGTGTATCATACAATGCAAGAAGAATCGAATTAAAGGCGGCAACTTTAGAGTCGACATCATTTATGGAAAGTACAGGTTGCCAGTCAATCTTAGAGAAATCATCACGCAGAGCATCTAAATCTATTGAGTCATAGTTACGCAATGACACTACTCTATGTCTACGCTTTGGTGGTCGTATCTTGAATGATGCAAAAATCAGATCATGCGCAGAAAAAGCCGTAGCATTGTGTTGGCCCACAGTTGACACCAAATCAGGTGACGAAGTAATAATCAGATCCAGTAGTGATGGAGAACCATTATGGGGAAAATGTGTTGGGCCTGCAGAGAGACAGTCTAAGTTTAAAGATTGTAAGAGACTCCTCAGTCTTTCGGATCGATGGTCGTTTTTAATTAGGCAAGTGTTGAAATCACCCATAATAATAGTATGATCAAACTGGGGTTGTATTTCATTCAATAGAACTTCAAATGATTGAAAATAGTCTACGCGCAAGGAAGGACTGTAATAGACGCCTAACAGTACTTTCGAGTGATGAAGTGTGACTGCTAAAAAGAGGTACTCAGGAGCATTGAATTCCGGAGATGATTGAGAAACTACTTGACATGGTATGTCACTACGCAGATAAATAGCGACACCTCCATATCCCACCATTCTGTTAACCCCGTCTTGAGTTCTTAAACAAGTACGATCGTTACGAATCAATCTAAATCCCGGCAATGGATACAAAGTGGAAGGTAGACTCGGCTTTAAAAAACTTTCCGAAATTAAAATCGCATGAATATTACTGTCCTCAAACGCGAAAAGCAAGTCTGCATAGTGGGCAGCTATACTTTGGGCATTAATATGTACAACGTTAAAATTTTTAAAATGAGGTATAAACGTAGCCCTAAGATTATCGCGCAGAGAAGACTCCTCAGCAAGACTTACAAAACTACTATCCGAAGAACATGAAAAGTATTCATTACCCGAATCATGCATCGATTCCACTGACATAACGCATAAACATAGATAATGCAAATTATAAAAATGATTTCTCAGGTACCTCAAAACACTCAACTAGTCAATAAAGTACTAGTTGTTTGTATATTCACAAGTTACTTACTACTACTACTACTACCCGCACCAGCTATTCACAAAAAAAAAAAGATAATAATAATTTTTATGACAAACAATAAAAGCGTGAAAACAAATAAAAGTAATTGGTTGTTGCAAAGAACCTTCATAGAATTACAGAAGATTTACTTCACAGTAATGTGCCAAATCATGCAGATCTCATTAGAAGCTTCAGCATTATAAAGTTTAAAACAAAATTTGTTATTGAATGTAATAAAAATAAAAATAATATAGAAAAATGGTAATAATTTTAGTAAATTGGCTCCATTATAGAAATGTTAAGACTAAATAAAATATTTTTGATTTTATACGCAAGGCAACACGGCTGTATGATCACAAAGCCTTTGCTAAAATTTACACGGCAGTACTACAATAACATTTATATTCAGAAATTGACAGCTGCTATCCATCACATGTCATAACACAAAATTATATACTAACCTACCCAATCCAATTGCATTTAAAAAATTAATACGAGGAAAGCTTATTAAAATTACCTGCTATACAGCTATAAAACAGCGAAAAGTGAATTTTGTACTACCGCATATGTAATATGGAGACTAACACTAATAAGCTACAAAGTATAAAAAGTGATAATGATCTGCTCAAACATGAAAATCTGCAAGTAATGGAAATAATACGAAACCCTTAAACTCGGCGTTGTTGTTTGGCCTGGAGCTTTGCAACACGCGGCTTGTTGAGGTGGTGAATCGGCTGTTCGGTCGACCCTGGGGCCATCGCCACGACTTCACTCGTTGAAGGAGCAGACAAAGCTTCTTTACCTTTAGTTAGTTTCTGATCCGACATGAACGCCTTTAAATCCGCCATAGACACAATTCTACGTCGGTCACCAGTTGCACCAACTACTACTATTTTGCCATCTCCATTGGTCCAGCATCCCCTGACACCCAGAGCTTTACGAGCCTCCAAGAATACAGTATGTCTGCTACTGGTCAGGAATTCGGAGATCGTCATGCCAGTATCTTTTAATATCTTCTTTGCTGCCCAAACTTGATTGCGTATTTTATGCTCAGAAAATCGAACTAGTAATGGTCGGGGCTTATTAGAAATATTCTTTCCAAGTCGCATACAAACGCTGATGGCATGCTTTGTGATATTGGGTAAATGCAGTTTCTTCTCACAGAGATTTACAAAGTCATTTACTGGCATTTCATCCACTTTTTCCGCCACACCATGCAGCAGAATGGCATCATTCCGAGACTTCATTTCAAGCATATCAAGAGTATCCAGTACCATTTCCATTTGGAGCTTTAGACCCGAGACAGCTTTCAAGATGAAGGATTTGAAGTTATAAAATTCATTGGCCAGTGCCTGGACTTCAATGGCCTGGCCCCGGCCAAGAGATTCTTCAAAGGATGTCATCTTAGATGTGAACAGCTCTGTCATATCGTCCATATTCTTCTTAAGTTGTGACAGTTTATCCATAATGGTGTGTTTGTCAAAATAGAAGTTAGAGAGAAATGTGAATTAGCGGGCTAGGTAGTGCACTGAACTGTTAATGCATGGACTCAATAATAAAGGTAATTATTTAATGTGTACTATTTTTAATAATTAAATAAAGCGGAGAACAAATTAATATATGTGTTAGAAGTTTAACGCCTACCCACCAAAAAAAAAAAAAAAAAAAAAAAAAAACAAAAAAAACTACTTACTTCGTCATTCTTTCCTGTTGTATTCTTCCTATATGTATGAACCAACGGAGTATGCATCTTCTTTTCTTAACACCAATACTCTCTTTTAGATCAACTATCTTCAGTTCTTCATTGCCAACAAATGTTAAGCCACAGATTTAGAGCAACGCAAAGCATGTATCTCAACGACAATTATTTTACTTTCATGCTCTCACTGCCAAACCCAGCTATCTGTATGTAAAAGAGCTATGAATGTTAAAGAAGCGATTGTGGTATCTAAGGACCGAGTGAAGTGGCATTCGGATATCTGTAAGGGATTTGCGTGAAGATACAGATAGATAGATAATACTCGTAGGTTTAATTATAAACGTCGTAGCTCGATTGCAACTAAACTGCAGTCATCCTATTGAGTTGAGGCAAAAATCTTTTTATATGTATGTTTATCAGCTACTCGTTGCAGCCCGCGACTTTGACCGCGGGTATTCCGATGTCCCGTGGGAATCGCTTTTTCTTACTTTACTTTTTATTTTTTTATACTACGTCGGAAGGCATACAATCACACGGCCCACATGATGTAAAGCGGGTACCGTAGCCTATTAACGTTTGCGATATACTAAGTATCACTCGCGCGATGCCTCCACTGCTGCTTACACAGCAACTCCTTGGGAGCTTACTGGTGACCTCACTCACACGCAGGAACACAAGGGAGGGAGTTGTTATTTGGCTGCGGTTTCCTGAGCGGTGGAGGTACTTCCCCAGACGGGCTGCTTTGATGCGCCCTACCTCTCCTCTTAAAACATCCAGACCAAGACAAACAGACATATTCATGCACACAAATGTTTGCCTTATGTGGGAATCGAACCCACAAACGTTGGTGTCAAAGCCGCGTCTTTCGCGACTGAGCCACCAAGCTCATCAAAACCTTCTTTTTTCTCGGCTTCTGAGGATGGTATCGTGATGTTAACCTTCCTCAAAAATCGGACTATCAATGCAAAAATATTTTTTCCAATCCATCTCCATTCAAACAGGCAAACAAACTATTCCGCTTTATACATCAGTATAGGTAGGTCTCGAGTCGGTGATCGGATTCTTATGAAATTTATATGTAATAAATACTATGTGTGTAAGAAATATATCTAAGAAATTTATATTTCTTATAGGCAACCGTATATGAAAGAAATATAAATTCACAATGGCAGCACGAAACTCGCAGTACGTGAGACCGACTCGCACTTGACTATTTTTTAATGACGTCTTTAAGGAATTTAAATTTTTCTCCGAAAATTTGAATGGAACACGTGAACCGAGTATTTGTAAAGCAGCTGTCGATAATGTATTCGTTTCATGCAATATAAGTAGCCACACATTCAATGTCATTGCTAGTGACGACTTCTACGCGTAAGCGATTGTTGTGAAATCTTCACGATCATACAATTAATAGCTATTAAAACAAAACTAGTTTAAAACCAGTTCAAACATAAAATATTACTTTGGGATGTCCAAATCAGTAGGTACCTACGTAAAAAAGAAACAAAACGAAACAATTGAATTGAACAATTAAACACAGAATCTGTTCTGTTTATACATTCTGTGTACTAAGTATCGGGAATTTGTCAATAAAACAAAAAATACAAATTATTCATCTAAATTTATTTTATCGCCTTCAAAGTAGGCCCCATCGCTTGCAATACAACATCTCCACCGCTTCACCCAGTCTTCCATACATTTTTCATAGGCTATTTGCGGTATGGCCTTTAGCTCATTCAGCGAATTTTCTTTTATGGCTTCTATCGACTCAAAACGTTTTCCTCGAAGTGGTAATTTTAACTTGGGAAATAAAAAAAAGTCAGACGGAGCCATATCAGGTGAATACGGTGCTTGGTCGAGAACTTTTGTTGAATTTTTCGCTAAAAACTCTTTCACTATAATGGCTGTGTGTGATGGTGCATTATCATGGTGCAGCATCCATGAGTTGTGTTGCCACAAATCTGGACGTTTTCGGCGGATACTCTCACGCAAACGCTTCATGACGCCTAAATAATATTCTTTATTCACTGTTTCTCCCTCTGGAAGGAATTCGGAGTGAACCACACCACGGTAGTCAAAAAAAACTGTCAGCATCACCTTGATTTTGGAGCGACTTTGCCGCGGTTTTTTGGGTTTCGGCTCGTTTTCGAGACGCCATTCTGAAGACTGTTGGCTTGTTTGCATGTCGTACTCATAAACCCATGTCTCGTCGCCAGTTATTATACGTTTCATAAAGGTCGGATCCGTAGAAGCTCGGGAAACCATGTCTTCAGCGACATGCTTTCGCTGCGCTTTTTGAACAAAATTGAGCTCTTTTGGAACTAGTCGAGCGGCGACGCGTTTCATGCCTAAAATGTCAATGAGAATGTTGTGGACGGACTTAAAAGATATGTTCACCTCACTAGCCAACTCTCTCAGACTCATACGTCGATTTTCGAGCACTAGCTTCTTGATTCTGTCGATGTTTTCTCTGGTCGTAGCGGTTGAAGGTCTACCAGAACGAGGCAAGTCTACTACTACTTCTCGGCCTTCTTTAAAAGCCTTATACCATTCATAAGCCCTTGTTTTCGATATACACGATTCGCCGTAGGTATTTCGCAACATTTTTAGTGATTCACCACATGAAATATCATTTGAAACACAAAATTTAAGGCACACTCTTTGTTCAACAATATTTTCCATTGTAAAAATCGCCGAGGACTCAAAACTATGACCAACAAAAAGTGTAGTTTAAAACAAATTAAATGACAGATCCCGCTCAAATTTTGCGCGCTAAATCAGTACAGTGCTACCAACATGCAGTAAAAAAATTAGAACGACCTCTTTTACGCGGGTCTTTTTATTGACATATTCCCGATACTTTTTACACAGAGTAGTAAAAACATTTAAGCTAATAGAAAAAGTCGTAGTGAAAGAAATATATGAAAAAAAAGAAATAAATTACTTAAATTGAACGTAAAAGAAATTTAAAAATATTATATTATGGGATGGTAATGTTAAATGACTATAATATGTTGAATTAAACAATTTTTAACGGAAGTATCGCGTATTTTATTTATTTTGTTGAACCTGACGTTTCGAACGCTTTGCAGCGTCCGTGGTCGCAGGAAGACTAAGGTGGTATTTTTCTTACATTAGTTATTCAATTATTACACCGACATGAATGGATTAATTATATATGTTCCGATTCACACAAAAATCGCTCACAGTGTCCGAACATTTTTTAGATCTTTGGGTTTGGGACTTGATTATTTTTAGGACTGGATCCCAAGCAGGTGGTACTTGCCAACCATCTTCTCTATTGAAATTGGGGTGTTTTCTTATTTCAATAGCCTCGCGCAACATTCTCGGCATGTAGCGATTCTCCTTGGCGAGGATTTGTGGTTTATCGAACCGGATGTAATGGTTTGGCTGGTCCAGTGTATGTTCACATACTGCAGAGTTTTCATCGCGCCTATTCTTCATGTCAGCAATGTGTTCTTTCACACGAGTACCTACGCTTCTCTTTGTTTGCCCTATGTATGATAAACCACATTCGCAGTCTAATTTGTATACTCCTGCATCTTGTAAGGGGATATTAGACTTGATAGGTCTTAGAAATTGACTGATCTTCTTATGGGGCTTGAAATAAGTTTTAATTGAAGCTCGCCGTAAGATGTTGCCAATTTTATCTGTGACTCCCTTTAAGATAAGATTATATTATATTTAATGTAAGATGGCAGGTTGACGTTCAACTGTAGGTGGCTTCGGGCGGCTTCTGTGATGCATGCGAGGGAGTTTGTGACTGTTGCTCCGCAGTACTTGTTTGACATGTTGGAGTTCCTCCTCTAGATGCTCAGCGTCGCAGATGCCCTGTGCTCTCTGAAACAAAGATTTGCCTACGGTAGCTAACTGACATGGATGGTGGTGTGAGTTACCATTGAGATATTTGTCTGTATGGGTGGGTTTCCTATACACTGTATGAGTAAGTGAGTTGTCAAGTTTCCTGGTAATTAATATATCAAGGAATGCTAGTGAATTATTTGCCTCTAATTCCATGGTGAATTTGATTTTGTTAATGATGGAATTAAGGTGGTGTAGGAATATAGACACTTTATCTTTGGGTATGACAACAAAAGTATCATCTACGTACCGTTTGTACATCTTCGGCACAGCCGGTGCCATCGACAGCGCTCTCTCCTCAAGGTCTTCCATGAAAATGTCAGCGGCAACAGGAGAAATGGGAGAGCCCATAGCTACGCCATCGATTTGGGTGTAAAATTCGTCATTCCAAAGAAAATAGCCAGATGTTAAGCAAAGTTCTAGAAGTTCTCCATATTCCTCAGGCATGTCATTTTCACAAAGCTTCCTTTTCACAATTTCTATGCAGTCTTGTACAGGTAGGCAGGTGAATAGTGACTGTATATCAAAACTGACCATAGTTTCATCACTAGTCAATTTTAGATCTTTTATTTGGCTAATGAAATGGTAGGAATCCTTAACATATGCACTTGTATGTCCACGAAGTTGTGAGAATACCTTCGATAGATGATAATGCCAGTTTGTAGGTTGGTGTGTCAATCTGGCTAACTATGGGTCGTAAAGGAATGCTGTTTTTATGTATTTTAGGTAATCCATACAGTTTTGGTGGTTTAACGCAAGAAGGTACAAGCATGTTTACGTCTAGATCCAGTTTTTCGGAGTGTTTCTTTATTAAAACCACAAATCCTCGCCAAGGAGAATCGCTACATGCCGAGAATGTTGCGCGAGGCTATTGAAATAAGAAAACACCCCAATTTCAATAGAGAAGATGGTTGGCAAGTACCACCTGCTTGGGATCCAGTCCTAAAAATAATCAAGTCCCAAACCCAAAGATCTAAAAAATGTTCGGACACTGTGAGCGATTTTTGTGTGAATCGGAACATATATAATTAATCCATCCATGTCGCTGTAATAATTGAATAACTAATGTAAGACAAATACCACCTTAGTCTTCCTGCGACCACGGACGCTGCAAAGCGTTCGAAACGTCAGGTTCAACAAAATAAATAAAATACGCGATACTTCCGTTAAAAATTGTTTAATTCAATGTGTAACAATCGCGAAAACCTAAGACAAGACTATAATATGATTATAAAATATATAATATCCTATTAAATTTTCACAAAGATATTAAGGGCCTATAAATTAATAATTTATTGATAGGAAAACAGTTAATGATAAAATTTTCATTTATTGAACACCGTGTGATATGTCAGTGACCTATTTGAGATGATCAATTTTCCTTGAAACGAGATGGCATGAACATACAAACACATAGAGTAGTCCTGTAGTCAGATCACAAAGGCGACCAAGTAAGAAGATAAGATTTTTAGATATGTTAACACAATATTTTCACAGAGATTGTTATAACCATCTAAACTAGCACCATGAGGAAAACAGAAAGTCATGTATGTTACAACTGAAGTTGGGTGTGAAATTTTATTAATTATGGATTATTGTTAATTCATTAAAATTTTTAATTCTTACAATACTATTTATGATATCAGGAACCCTAGGAACCGGTGAGCGTGTATGAAAAGAGCTATGAATGTTAAAGAAGCAAGTGAGATGAGTAAGTACCGCAACTTATGTCGTTCGGTTCTCTCTGCCTACCCAGCAACGGACCTAGCGTGAAGATATACATACATACGATACTGTTTGTAATGATCGTTCTGTGTGATCACAAAAACTAACATCATAGGTAAAGGTAATCTTCTGTAACGGCCCTAATTACCAACATAATTTGCTTAGTCGTAAAATTCAGAGATATAGAATCGAATTTTAAAATGTCATTTTGTAAGTGCGGATAAATGTCGAGTTTTGCCAGATGGTCTATAACTCGTCCATGAGATTGTCTGCAATTTAGACTGTCATAACATAAAATCTGGTATTCGAGGCACGATTAGAATATAAAGTGTCTGTTAGAAAATAATTAACTAATTCACATACAAGCGGCGCTGTAAAATTCGTTGTGCCAATTTGTGATAGAAGCGGATAGGTATCCGGTTTTGCCTGATGTTCGTTCATGAGATTATCTGTGATGTAGCCTGATGTATCATAAAGTCTGATTCTCAGAACATGATTAGAATTATTAAATATTTGCGAATAGAAATATCAAATATTTGCGGTGCAGAGCATATAGTTTCATAAAAATAATAAAACGTATGTACCCTGCTGCGATCAGTAGCTATAATCTCATTTATGGACTGACCAATTAATTACCGATATTACTGATTGCATCTTTAAATGCATACAAGTCAGATTTGTTTAAATGATCAATTACAAGTATAATCGTCTGTTCCTATAGTAGTCAAACCTACGCATTGCTAAGAAATTATTTTGAAACTATGCCAATATTTTTATTTGTGGTAATGCTTAATGGCTTTAACAGGATAAACATAATAGTTGACGCTATATTAGTTCTTTAGATAGACTATTTAATATTTATGCGAAAAATAATTTTGAGAAAAGAAGGTAAACATCTGAGTAACAATGGAATATGTACTTGAACTACTTGAAGAGTAAGAAGGTGTTATTACAATGTAGATATGCATCATGGGGAAAACCCCGGCTATCCTGAGACAAGTGTTGCTTGTGAAATATCCAAATGAATACATAATGCTTAGTGAGTACTAGTACTATATGGTGGTATAGATTTGTATTTAGTCAATATCTCAGAATATTTTGTGTTATTCTATCGTTTTAGACTAATCGAGTTGCAAAGATATCAGACTGACGTTTTGTAGGAATACAACAAACCTATCGAGTTTAATACTTTATATATGGCGAGGATAATTCCCCACTTAAGCCGCGTCTACCTTTCTTAGGTCATGGCTTCGTCTACTAATCAGTAGGATACACTATTTACGGATATTGGTCGTCGTGCCTCTGGTAAGTTCTTTATTCACATCTCACCGAACATGCTAAATCCAGCCACCCCTGAATTGTACTTCAAGTCATCAGTCCTTTTAGAGATGGAGGCTACGTCGCTGATACGTTAAAAATAGAAACATTCTTCTAATTATTTTCCAATTTTCTTTTTTCGGATTGTCTGTGCTTGAAAATAACGTGTAACTTTCAACCTCCCGACCAACCCATAAGTCACATTGCTGAGTCTACACAGTCATTAAAAAATTAATCAAGACCTCTCATAAAAATGTTGATGTAATTAAATAAAGTCTTTTAGCTTAGGACCAAAACTTTATTTGTCTACGACTCCACAGGCACAATGTTGTTGTGATCTATTTACCTGCTTCTTTCTTACTAAATCTAATCATTCCCGTGTTCTTCACGCTTCACCATTTTTTTAATTTTTTGCTGTGGTCTCATGGGAATACCTCGTCAAAAAATTATTTCTTCAAGCTAACCAAGGGATCCGTGTAATCGTAGAAAGAGGCTGTAAGCATTCTGCAATCGGTGGAAGGGAAAGTTATATTGTGCAAGATTAGAATCAATAACAATTGTTACTCATCTCTGAACGGACTCATAAGGCCCGCAATAATATCCAGCTCCTTCCGCACAAAGTTGACACCAATACTCCTTATGTGTTTGACTTGAGACTCGTAGTGAAAATCTTTGCACTGAACTGAAATACTGCTTTGCTTTGTTAATTAATTCAACCTACGCCTCCAGGTGGCTTCAAAATTAAACTTCTTAAACTTTGAAATGGGGAACTTGACACCAGGAAACTCAATCTTCTTCGCGATGATAAGACATCTTCTGGAATTGTGGAGCTGCAGCAATTGTGGTTCCTTAAAGGTGAACATACAGACTAGCATTTTAATACAGTAACATTAACATATCATAGGAAATCCTATCACTGGGCATTCGCTAGATAATTTATACTATTACAACAGGTTCTCTATTCTTCACACTATTTTGCTCACAGTGGCAAATCGTCAACAAATTACTTGGTAAAAGTAATATTTACCTGAAACCATAGTAGTAGAAAAGTGCAAGTCCAGATCGCATGCTAAATTTTTTAACTCACATAATATGAAACGTCGGAGTGTAATCCTTATGGTATCATTGGCAATGCCGTATATGTGAAAAAGTAAACTTTAGGTCATAAAAGGCAATTTCGTCCTTTACAATATATTTGTAAAGATGCTTATCCATCAGAAGAATTTTTAACACATCTCTATTTTTATATCCGAATTCTAAAAAGATTAGGCAAGGTAAATAATAAGGGAAATCCTTAAAGGTAACTTTTTTACGCCGGAGGTTTTACGTATTCGGGTATTTTGGTTTTCAAATTAACCACTTATTCTGTCTTTAAAACGTGCGGTAAGTGGCAGATTCAAAAAGTCGTCTGCCTTCAAAACTTATCGACAGTGCCGCATAGCATCATTGTGAAAGTTGAGTAGTTCGTTATTTATTATGGCATATTTTTTAATTATCTATAAGTTTTATCCTATCTACAAGTACAAAAATATTCTTTAATTTTTAAATATCCGTATTTCTTTAGGACACATATTCACGTAACTAGCGCTAGGACTACATAATTAAACACTGTTCCTGAATGGATATCAAAATAAAAAATATCAATAACAACCCCCTTTTCCACTGACTTCGAAAAATAAGTTGGTTTTGTGTTCATCGCGTATATTTCTTTAATATATATTCATCGATATCTTGCAAACTTGCTCCCATTAAAATTGGCAATGAATTGATGTTTTAAAATGGTTGAAAAAATCTTTTAAAGTTATAAAAAACAACATCCAACATTCGTCCATTAAATATTATCGTGTAATGTAATTAAAACTAAAGAATAAATAAAGTAACCACAAACATCAAGGTTATTTTAGCATTCTTAGCGACAGAGACAAATCATCTTTTTTCTTTTACTTTAGGTTGTAAACAAACATACAACGTGCCTTATTTGAAGCGGCTACAGATCTATATGGACCGCTGAACTCAAGTATAATCGATAGCGATTGATTTTACTCATTCACAGGAACTTAACAACCCTCCGGGGAATTGTCACGTGTCGACAGTGCTTTGTAAGACTCAGGTAGGTCCTCTTTAAAGAAATGCTGATAATTAATATAGCTTTTATTTCAGTCAATTGGAGACATAATCTAAATTCTATTTGATCGGTACAGTCACCTTAGTTTTACAGTAGGCGTGTGTATTATTTAATCACGATGTGACCGTGACACGAAACGTGTGACCCCCACTGGACCGTATTCATTAATGTAGGGTTGGCAATTTCACTGACCATCTCACTTTCTCTTGTCTTGGGTTCAGATTGAATAATAGGGGTTAAAGTACGAAATTGCCGTTTTATATTAATTAAATAATTTGAATTGACATTAAACCTTCATAGTGTGAGATTTTCGAGTGAAACTTTGTTCACATGGTACCTATGAGGCTTTTTTTGAAAAAATGCACATTTGATTTTCGAATTTCAATTGTTTTTTTTTTATTCAGCTTAGACGGAAAAGATGGATACTTAGAAAATCCGAGTAATTTATGAATACGAGTTCCGACGCGGAACTAACGAGGCGGAAATGGCTCGCAATATCAATGCTGCATTTGGAAAGGAGACTGCTAATGAACGCACCGTGCGTTTTTGGTTTAAACGCTTTCGTAACGGAAACTTCGATTTGAAGAACGAACCACGTGGAAGACCGCCTACACAGGTGAATAACGCTGAATTGAAGAAGATGGTGGAAGCCGATCCGAATCAAGTTACCTTACCTACATTATTGACTCATTTGCATCAAATAAATAAGATAAAAAAATATGAAAAATGGGTGCCTCATGATTTGACTGATCTGCAGAAAAAAACACTTGTTGAAACTTATGTTGTCTCGTTGAATCGGCACAGAAATGAAGGAATATTGGATCGAATTGTGACATGTAACGAAAAGTGGATTCTTTACGATAACCGTAAGCGAAAAATGCAATGGTTGACCCCAGGTCAAACGCCGCAACAGTGCCCTAAAGCAAAGCTTACCAATAAAAAGATAATGGTAACTGTTTGGTGGTCTCTTCATGGCGTTATTCACTACAGCATTCTTAAGTCTGGTCAAGCAATAACAGCAGATGTTTACTGTGCCGAACTTCGGGCAATGATGACGAAATTCGCAGTGAAACAACCCCGACACGTGAATCTCGTGAATCCATGATAACGCAAGACCTCACACTGCACGTGAAACCGTTGTAACTCTACAGGAGCTGCAGTTAGAAACCATACCTCATCCTCCGTACTCGCCATACCTTGCTCCAACTGACTACCATTTTTTTCGTAATTTGGAAAATTTTCTACGTCTTAAAAATTTTTCTTACCAGGAGGCAGTACAAAATGCTTTCACACAGTTTGTCGAACCTAAATCCCCAGAGTTCTATCGCAAAGACATAAATAAACTTCCGATTAGATGGCAGCAATGTATAGATAATGAGGGTAAATATTTTGATTAAATAAATATGTTACATCTTAGAAAAAAAACGAGTTTTAATGTTTCAGTACAAATCGGCAATTTCATACTTTTACTTCTAATTTTATATAAAAATTGGCTCAATTTAAGGTGCTTAGTGCCGCCGACGGCCAAGGCCGTTAAATTGGCGTCCCCCTTTGATATAGACCATACAGCACTGTAGATAAATAAAGGTGTAAAAACTCCTGAATACTTCAATAATGTTGTAACTCCCCTAAAATGGTTATAAAAAAATGTTTGCCGATATAAAAAATCGGTTTATAACTGGTGAAGACAATGGGTAATATACGCATAAAAAATACAGCCGATTTTTTTTGTACTACGTCGGGAGGCATTCAAGCATACGGCCCACCTGATGTAAAGCAGTTATCGTAGCCTATTAACGTTTGTAATATATTAAGTATCACTTGCGTGATTGTTCCTCTGTTGCTTACACAGCAACTCCTTACCACCTTACTGGTGACCTCACATAGACGCAGGAACACAACAAACCTCTAGGAAATTGTTATTTGGCTTCGTTTTTCTGTGAGGTGGAGGTACTTCCACAGACGGGCTGCTTTGATGCGCCTTATCTCTCTTAAAACATCCAGCCCCAAGACAAACAGACATGTTTATGCACACAAATGTTTGTTTTGTGTGGGAATCGAACCCACGAGCGTTGGTGTCAAAGTCGCGTCATTCACGACTACAACGTGTTAAATTTGTAATATGCATGTATTTTATGTATGAGAGGTAGGGCGCATTCAAACAGCCCATAGAAAGTATGTTCACCACACCGCAAGAAGACTGCAGAAAAATATCAACTTACATGTCTTAGGTCGGTCATATACTTGTTTGTTTCCTATAGCTGTTAATAAAAACAAAAAACTTCAATTTACGTTTCTACAATTTAGCTTTTAATTTTTCAAGAAGCAACTTTTGAATAAATAAAAACATTTTCTTTTATACGTATCTAAATCTACGTTTTCTAAGTTACTTGGTACTGGGCGTACGGGTAAAATAACATATAATTCAAATAAGAGCTAGGTAGTCCTAGAAGAAAATGTGATAAAGTAAATTTTATCACATTTTCTTCTAGGACTTAAGTTATTTGAACAACACATGAAATGTATCGTTTTTATTGTTACAAAAAGTACGATATCATCTAAGATATCTCGAGAGTTAGTTAAGTGCGTACCACTAAATTCGTGTTTTCGGATATTGAATTATATTTCGAAAGATGTGTAACCTTACCAAAGAAAGGTCCGGTTTTCCCTCTGGGTTGTGGAGGTCTGACGGCAGCCGCTCCATGTAAAAAACAGTATCTTCGCCACATCGTTTGGCTTGGGTAGCGGATTTCGCCAATCCTAATGGATTAGGAAACGGGGTAACGCTAAGATGAAGAAAAGTTTAATGAGTAAAAATGTTTTACTTTACTTGTACTCAATTCAACATAAGATTCTTTAATGTCTTTGCATTGATCATCTACGATTGATCTTTTATTCAATATGGACGCCGTATTACCTCCATGGCCTTGGACTTGGAGGTAGTAAGCGTCCTAAACCTCGCTTAATCACATGTACGACCGTGATACAGATCCTTGACTACTACGCTTATCACACTATGTAGGGTTGTCAATGTTTTTATAGGAATCACTTCAAAATAAGCACCCAAAAGTGAAGTTGACAAAATAGCCTTCGTTTGTGATGACGACGCAAGAAGTATCGCGCGTTGCTAACCCTTGTAGCAGTGTCTCGCAAAGTGTGTGTCGCGACACACTGGTATACCGTTGTTATTTGCTAGAGTGCTGTAGAAAACGACCAATTTATCAGAAGTTGAGAGTTAAGCGAGATTATCAATTTTTGCTTCAAACTTTAATCGCTTACATTCAGTTAAGCAGTCCCACATTTGTTATATACATTTTGTCATATTATATTGATTTTAATCGTCCTCTCCTTCTTCTATCTTCTATGTATATAAAAAGTAAAGTACTGTGGGTTGACCGATTTTACAATTTTTAGGTGTGAACAACACATTAATATTTCGTTTAGAAAGAAAAAAAACGAACAAAGTCGCAGGTATCAACTAGTAGTAAATAAATATAAAATAAAAATATGATTTTAGTATATTATTCTTAAATATGTTGATTTGGTAGGTGTATCTTGAACACAATAAGTTTATCCTATAGTAGTAGTACGCAGCTCATTCACAAATACCCGATAGTCTACCCAGAAACTGTTACTACTTAAGTTATCTTCATTGTACAAAATAATAATGATGAGCACAACCGTACTTGTCTTCAGATTTCTTGTTTTTTTTTTTTCAATGAAACCTACGTAAAATTGTTATTGTTTGTTATCTTGCCAACATTTTCTAACTCTTGAAATAGGCAATCAAACAAAGTAAATGCTAAAAAGAACTAAAATTTGGATAAATATTACCATGATCAAGTATTTGCCTCAAAATTTATGTAAAAGTGGACGAACAACCGTGTAATTAATTATATTCAAATAAAGTAGATAATGTACAAATAATTCTTCTAACGACGCGAGTATCAGCACTTTCACAAACGCAATTTTACACAAAACACCGACTATCGATGTGTGAAAATATTTAGTTCGATTTTTTTATGGCACACACTGAATAAGTAACCAACCCTTTAGTATTTGAGAGGATATCAGGTGGAATAAAGCTAATAAAAAATTCTCGAAATATTATTCAAATTTAGATAATATTAAAAGTAATAATGATTAATATGTTAGCTGTTTCTAGTTCATCTAGCATCTTATTAGTGCCGATTTGAAGAAACCGTCTACAGAAGGGAACATTTTACATCCAATCGTACTCGTAGTTCCAAAGTCTATTCGCAAAATTGTGAACCAATTGGCTTTTAATTGCGATCAAAGGATATGTCCAATGAGAGTCGCTCTCACGATCACAACCGGTCGTCTATGTTACGAAAATGAAACCTTAAAAATTTCTTCTAAGCTTTGTAAAGTTTCTCCTAGTCGTTACCTAATTGTTAGTACCTGCCAGCTCAGTTTGCCGACGTGTCTTCCGATTTACGAAAGTATTTATTCAAGCAAATATTGACAAGAAAACATTATTTTAGTGAAACATGAAAGAGATTTTTGAATAAGGAACCTCGGAAAAAAAAGGAATTCGATAAGGAACCTTGCATGGATTATCTGTATGTTGTGTTCCATAATTAGGAGATACATTTATAAGAGAAATCGAGTTACTACTACGTATAACTTAAAGATTAGTACAGTATAGTTGCTAGTTAAGAATCGGAAGGTGCAACCGAATCGTAATTAAAACTATGCAGTAGATCTTGGGATTAAAATAATCTACTGCATCGTTATTAATTACGGTTTGGTACAGTTACGGTGTAAATCTACACTTCATAGTGGCAACGCGTAGCCGTCAACCTCCGTCAACTAATAGAGTGGGTTTGACAGATAGATTTCTCAGCCTTTTTTCGATTTGTGAAACATGTAAAATTAATTTCTTGGAGTCGTAGTGGACTCGGCCATTTAATATGGTATATAAACTAATAAGTTAACACGGGGTTGTGCCCTTGTGATTAAATATAGTGGGTCGGGTTTCGGTCAGGAAACATCACAAGGTTGATGTTGACCTTTCAATTCCGAGTAAGTGTGTCTGCATAGATTGCATTTGTGAAGTAAAGGATGATTTAATTCCCGGTAATTTGATATGAGGGGTCTAATGGTTACTACTTTTCATTGCTGACTAAGGTTCGGTCGCATGCTAATTCGCGGGCTGCAATCCCGTATTCGCAGACCGCAGCCCATAGTACGCAGTTCCTGGTTGTCTACATATATAAATGAGAGGTGCAACGCTGGTTCTTGTCATCATATCCGAGTCTCCGCTGACAATCAGGTGATCGTTCTAAGGTTTCGGTATTTTCGATAGTGTTAACTTTTCTAAAAGATAAACGTCTTGACCCGATAATAGTCTCAAAAGGTAATTAGATCTGTACAAATGTACACCTGTTTTATAAAGTGTGCGACTTCCATGCACACTCACATAGGCCTAATGCATTAGGTAAGTTTAAGTGTATGTGTAATCTAGCTTAAAGCATGATAATCTAAACTAGAAGAATATATAAATATATGTTGTCCATATAAAAGTAAATTTATTTACTATTTAATTATATTTAAATAAGCCATGTGCGATAGGCATATGAAATTTATGTTTCCTAATAATTGTGTCTAAAAGCGATTTTAAAGAATGAACACACGAATATATTCTCTTCATATAAGTTTGTGCATTACTTTGTGTTAACTTCCTGATAGGTTTAGGTTAAATCAGGTGGCGCTCTTTCTATCTCTTATCTAGTGACTTTGAAACAAACTAATTATTGATTTACCTGGATTTTGACCTGCAAAACTACTCGAACTCATGCCTTCCACGCAGACTAGCCGCTGATCACCTTGCCCAGTCTCCTATGCCCTATACTCTGCCGCCACCCACACATATAATTGTTACAGTACTACAAAGTACATTTATTAGATCGTGATATTTAAAATGTCTACTTAGTTCATTAAACTAGAGCTTAAACATTTTTGACTTGTAACAATAAACAGATCGGCCCATATTCACATCAACTGAAAGGGAATTCCAAAGAGGCATCGCCTGTGCAATAAAAGATGTTCTCAGCGATAACAATATCTAACATCAGATTCGTGTTGTTGTTATTACTGTCATCCCTTACACGAAACTTTAATTTCTCCAAAAGGTAATTTGAAAACGAGCGATTAAACAAAACATGAAAAAGAAGCGTGCATATTCAAGTCAAGTCTTAGAAATTGACAAGCTCGATGGCTCAGTCGACTGACGCGAGTTTGACACCAACGCTCGTGGGTTCGATTCCCACACAAGGCAAACGTGTGTGTGCATGAACATGTCTGTTTGTCTTGGTCTGCTTGTTTTAAGAGAGGTAAGGCGCACCAAAGCAGCCCATCTGGGGAAGTACCTCCACCTCACAGAAAACCGCAGCCAAATAACAACTCCCTGCATGGTTGTTGTGTTCCTGCGTGTGAGTGAGGTCACCAGTAAGCTCCCAAGTTACTGTGTGCAGCAGAGGAGGCATCGCGCGAGTGATACTCAATATGTCGCAAGCATTAATAGGCTGCGGTACCCGCTTTACATCAGGCGGGCCGTATGCTTGAATGCTCCCGACTTAGTATAAAAAAAGTAAATTTAGTTGTAATGAAATTAAGAATGGTACTTTCGCACACCGAAGATGCACGTGATCATGTTATTTGTGTTGAGTGATAATTAATAACGTCGGTAACAGAACCTAAAATATGGGTTCCAAATAGGGATGGGACTTGTGTGTCAAGCCTTTTTCTTAAGGCTTATAGCAGAGAATGCCTTCGTTAAATATCCAATTTTTCATATTTTTCTGTGCCCTCATTGCCTTGGAAATAGCTTATGACATGGTAACGAGGGACCAACTTTGATGCGCCCTACCTCTCTTATACTCGTATATATCTATTATTATTATTTTTTTTTTTTTTGTAATGTAGCCTATCAAAATGTCCCTATCGCGCCTGATGGAAAGCGTCAATAAGAACCAGATGCGAGAACAGCCATCTCAGTGATTAGCGCTGTGCTGGCTGTCCCCCCCTTGACGGCCCGCTAAGGTGCCTCTTCACGCCACGTCTAAACGACCCGGAGTTATAGGAAGTGGGGAACACATGCGCCGGAAGCGAATTCCACATTTTGATAGTCCGACAAAGAAACGAGTCGCCGAACTTCTTAGTACGGGAGGTAAGCAACCCAACTCTATGTGGATGTGATTTCAGTCCAGCGCGAGTATTCCGGAGGAGAAAAGGAGAAGGAGGGACGAGGTCAAAAAGCTCCTCAGAACATTCCCCATGATAGATACGATAGAGAACACTCAAGCTACCTATATCCCTACGCAGCTGAAGAGGTTCAAGGGAGTTAGTGACCTCAACGCTATCTATGATGCGTATAGCGCGGCGCTGCATTCTATCGAGAGCGTCAAGTAGATATTTGGCAGACCCGTCCCAGAGGTGAGAACAGTACTCCACGCATGGGCGAACTTGCGCTTTGTATAGAAGGCAGCGCTGCTCAGGCGTGAAGAACCGTCTCACCTTGTTCAGGATTCCGAATTTTTTAGAAGCCACGGAAATAACGCTCTCGATATAGTTTTTGGGGTTGAGGTCGCCCCTAATGTTGATGCCGAGGATGTTAAGACTATCTTGTATCTGCAAAGGGGTGCTCTGAAGAGAGGGAAGAGGATGGAATGGAGAAACTTTGGCACGAATCGCACACGCCTGGGTTTTATTGGCATTAAACTCAACCAAGTTGCTGGAGCCCCATCGAGAAACGCGATCCATCACCCGGTCGAGCTCAACGACAAGTGCACGTCTTTTCTCCTCTACTTCGGCCTGGCCTGCCACAGGTCGTCCAACATATCGCGCATGAACTGTACTGTCATCTGCATAGCAATGTATGTTACCAAGTGATAACATATCATTGATATGCAGCAAATACAGGGTGGGCGACATGACTGATCCCTGCGGTACTCCGGCGTTCACACGCAGAAACTGCGATGACTGGCCGTCCGCAAAGGACTCGTATGCTGCGTTCCTGGAGAAAGGCAGCAATCCAAGTGCATAATCGAGATGGTAGACCATATGCCGGAAGCTTGGAGAGAAGCGCGCGATGCCAAACCCGATCAAAAGCTTTGGCAATGTCTTGGCTGATTGCCCAAGATTCGCCATGCTTGTCCATAGCTTCACCCCACAGGTGAGTTACATACGCTAGAAGGTCACCCATAGACCGATTTGGTCTGAACCCGTATTGGCGGTCGTTAATTAACGAGTGATCTTCCAGGTAGCGGATTAGTTGAGTATTTATAATCCGCTCAAATACCTTGCAGAGAATGGAGGTGACAGCTATGGGTCGGTAGTTGGCAGGGTCAGACCGATCACCTTTTTTGGGGACCGGTTGTATGTTCGCCTCTCTCCAGGCCTCCGGCACGATCCCCGAGGCGTACGACATTTTATAGAGGCGAGTTAGCACAGGAGCAAGTTCAGGGGCACAGTTCCTGAGCACCACGGCCGGGATACCGTCGGGGCCACTAGCCTTTCGCACATCGAGTGATTGCAGCGCTGCGCGGACATCACGTTGCCTAATGTGTATGTCTGGCATCGTTGTCCCACAATTAGCAATTTCGGGTGGTAGTGCACCACAATCATCGATACGCGAATTGGCCGCGAAGAGATCAGCGAGAAGATTGGCTTTCTCCTGCGCCTGGTAGGCGAGTGTCCCGTCCGGATACCGTAATGGCGGCAACACAGAATTACAGAAATTGGATTGCACAGATTTGGCCAAGCGCCAGTAGCCACGACTACCCATAGGATGGGACACGAGTTCCCGACCAATCCGCGCAACCCGTTGCGCATCAGCTCTTATGTAAGCCCTCTTACATTCCTTGGTGGCCTTGTTATAGGTCGCCTTGAGGGACTCCACGTGAGGGTCGTGACAACTGCGAGCCCTAATCCAAGCGCGATACGCCGCTTGTTTCCGTTCGACAGCGTCCGCGCATTCGCGATTGAACCAGGGCCGAGATCTACCACCGCTGGTAACATTCGTAGTGGGTATGTAATAGTCCATACCCAATAGGACCTCACCAGCTATGGCCGACGCACTCTCTGAAACGGTTTTTCCCTCAAAGCAACGCTGCCTCCATGGAACAGAGGCGAAATAATCACGCATGCCATCCCAGTCTGCCGAAGAGTAATGCCAGAGCCGTCTCCTTGTTTCGACTGATGGCGTCGGAGCCGCCAGAGGAACCGTGGCACGAACCAAACAATGATCGGAGGATCCAAGAGGAGCACGCACCCGCACCTCATATCCGACCGGGTCACTCGTCAGCAGGAGGTCTAGTAACGAGGGCGCCTGACCAACAATATCCGGTATCCTAGTGGGTTGGTTTACTAGTTGAGTCAAGTCATGCGTGAGAGCGAAGGCATGTGTGGCTCGCCCTGCGTGATCAGTTTTGAAGGAACCGAGCCAGGCCTCATGGTGAGCATTAAAGTCACCCAGAATCACAATTTCGGCATAAGGGAACCGCTCCTGAGCCTCGTCAACTGCTCGACTCAGGTGTTCAAAGAGTCGAGATGTCTCGGTATCTCCAGAATGGGAACGATAAAGGCACACGTAAATTCGGTTTATAGAGCCCAGGTTTACGAGCACCCAGAGGGTGGATAGAGAGGGGTCCTCAAGACAGCTCAGGCGGCGACAGCAAACATCCGCCCTAGCAAACAAGCATACACCGGCTTTAGGACGGAAAGATTCTTCCAGTACATAGCCGGGGTAGTGTAAGTATGCTGTGTCAGCGGGGCGGCTTATTTGTGTCTCCGTGAGGAAGAGTAATGCGGGTTTAGTCGTCTCGAGATGATGGTGGACGGCATTGAGGTTAGAATGAAGTCCGCGGATGTTGGCGAACTCTACATGAAAAAGTTTGTTATTGGTGGGAGAGAGAGATGCCGCTGTAGATCCTCTATACGTATGCTGTGCTGTCATTTTATTACGAAAAACGATTATTAGGGAGGAAGAGGAGTTGGAAGGGAAAAAAAGAGGCGTGAAAAAAGACGATTAACGCAGCAACAAAGACGGACAAAGCGTGGATGTTAGATAGCGGTTGTAGGCATGTGCGCAGTTGGTCCTACGTAGTTCGAAGTCGCATTGGCTGACCCGCCGGACGGAAGGTCTCCCATACCCCCCCAGAAATAGTCGCCGGGTCCCACCATAACCGGGCACCACCCGGCATGACGAACCACTCCGGGATTATGCGTGACCTGGTAGGGCAGCCTCTTGGGTTGGTTAGACCCAATTGGGCCCTTGTACTATGCCACGGGCGGCCAGCGGCACCACCGTTTCTACGGGTCTCCCTGGCCGGCGGATCAGCTCGCGCGGCCCGAACATGCCTCCGTTTAAACAACGGGGATGAGAACGAGTCACTATGGCGGGATTTTCACATCTGCATGGTGGTAACTGTCACTGGATGACCCTTCTACAACAGGGTCTACCACCAGAAAATTTGCTACTCGATTAGCACCACCCAGGGGTCACGTGCAGGGAAACTAGGGTAAAGCCTGCGGACGTGAGTAGCATCAACCCCCAAAATAATATAAGTATATTTGTCTCTGCCTACTCTAATGGGAGGCAGGCGTGTTATTATGATGTATTTATGATAATTAATTTATTCAAGTACGTACCTGAGATTTCATCTAGACACAGTAACCTCATTGATATGTGACCGTAAAAAAATATCATTCCAATTACGAAGTTCTGTAATGACTCTACACGAACGTACTCTGTACGCATATGTACCGTACACTAAATATACGGTCTTTGTTTACGGTAGTAAAGCACCATTTGATTTTGTTGAGTATTTTTAGTTTATCTGTATATTACGGCAAATCAGTGCAAATTTACGGGATTTTGTAATTAGAGTTGTATAATAGTTATTTCAGTGTAAGTAAATAGCACACATTCTATGTTTCATATAAAATGGATGTGAAATCGTAAATTATGAAACAATAAGTTTTCACGCCTTTTAGATAGATAGATAATCGTTTATTAGCTGCTACGGTCACACACATACAAACATAATATAACAGTACAAGAAGGAGTAAACAGGCATTGCTCAAAACATTTCCAGTAATAGGTGCATGTGTGTGCTGCAGCAAGCGAATAGGCCATAGCTCAGTGTGACTTTTGCACAATGCGCAAAAAACATCGATTTTCAGCTACTTTTTATATAAGTATTTTCTCCAGCGAACGTAAAAGTTTTACGTACGCTAGAAGAAAATATCTATTCTTTTTTCAGAAAATGTGAGGTATATACAATCTAGGAACCTGTTAATGTTTTTATTGTTTTTCGAAGTAGTCTCTATTCCTCTCTAAGCACCATCGCATGCAATGGAACCATTATCTAAAGCAGTGGGTTCACACTCACTCATAAAATGAATTCCACTTCAGTTAATCTTTTATTTCGGGAAAAACATTTTTAAAATATTTCTCTATTTTCCATGTTCCATAGACTATTTTTTTGATTCTTGGGCAATAATAATAATAACTTGCTCCGACCACGTTCAAACTGATTAAACCAAATATAAACACTTTTTAATATTTTGTTAATATGTAAAAACAAAATATATCTACAGTATCCAAATAGTTCTTTACTCGATTCGGTAACTTATCTTACTGGCTAACTCTAAAAACTTCCACAGTGACCCCTGTATACATATATGGAAGCGAAAACTTATATTTCATAAGTTTTCCCGTCCATTTTATATAAATAGATGTATATAAAATAGATTTCAAAACTTACAGTTAGTTTCTTGTTTTATAAAAAGAAACTTATTGACTGAAATCAACAGACTCACGCATCAACGCACAGCCAAACCGCTGCATTTTGCAGAACTTGAAAATGAAATTTTGCACGTAGGTTTTTAAGAAAAAGGGACTTTTGTAATTTCTTCAACATCACGGCATACACGCGAAGTAAATTTCAGGCTGCTTCTAATATATATATATATATTAGAAGCAGCCCGAAATTTAGTTCTTAGTCATTTAGTAGCAGTAGTAGCTGAGTGAAATTAATGTAGCGACTATCTGCGCACAATCAAAACTGCTGAGTAGATATTTTCTAAGACGGTTCCTTTAAAATTTTCATCTACTCAGAATGGTATGAATGGGCTGCGAGCGAAGACAGACATAGCAATCCAATAATAACTAATGTTATAAAATAATAATTAGATTTTAATGAGAGGCTCGCGAAAAACCGGATGTATAAACACACATGCCGTTGTGTTCATTTAATAATTTACATAAAATATTTTAATTTATTCCACACACTCTTAGCAGACTCAATCCTCAAAGATTAAAAAGGGTAATTACTATACATATAAACCAGTTTAATTTTGCGTATTTCACAAATAAATTATTTTTATAGCGTTTTCTGTATACATTTTCCATAAAATAGTCCCGCCCAATTCTGGTTTATAACTGCGATTATAACTAACTACTACTAACAAGTCAAAACATTTTCTGAACTTCAAATAATAAAAATATTAATGATAGTTGCAGTAAATTGTAATAATATGAGTATGCAATTGATTTCAAAATAGTATGAGTATATTATGGATTCTATTGAAATATGATCCGAAAAAAATTTATGTCATTTAGAAATTAAAAACAAAACAAAATTAAATAAACGTGCAAAAGCTTTACGTAGTACGAGTACATACTACTAAGTTAGATTACTAACAAGTTATATTGAATCAAAAAATTATGAAATACTCTTAAGTGCCAATTGACAGTTAGATCGATTGTTGATAGACTAGGACTTGAGCATTCATTATTAAGTCATAGCAGCCGGATTCCGACTCCGTTGCGTCCTAAGATGGAATTCGGACATTGGATTTCCCAATCACCCACACATTATTAAATAATCTTCCCTGTATCCGTGTTGAACAATAACATCATAAAACGCATAAGGATAGCGTAACGGCAAGAGGGGGGCTGGTACTTGGCAGGACGCTGTGGCAGGCACCGCGCAGTGGGTTTTCTGAAGGCTGCGGCGCGGGCCGCATGCCAACACCGCGGTTGACCTCGCACGACCCTATTAATACAAGATACATCGTCAATCTGGCATAGTATCTCCTTTATTCCCAACCATGAAGTTCCTCATCAGTTGTTTGTGTTTCGTCGCAGTGGCTAAAGTGGCGTTGCCGGTACCCGTAAATAGCTTTGTATTTCCAGATGATACCAGGAGACAAAAGAAATTAGAACCAATTATAACTCCCCCTGTTCTACCAGTTTTGGAACACTTAGAGAGGGACCCGTCTACACTGATCGGTGAACCTTCACAGCGAACGTTCTCCAATGGAGTGAAACCGAAGCATTTCGGTGGGGGCTTTAACGTGAGCCCATCAGGGAATGGAGGGCTGACAGCAAGTATCAGTAGTAGCCTTGGTGGGATCGGTGGTTCCAGTGCCAGTCAATCGGCTTCTCAGTCGTTTTCGTTTGGTTTCAACGATGGATTCAGTGCTTCACATTCAGGAAGCCAGTCATCTTCCTTTGGATTCGGGAGGTACGTTTTCCTAGATATTTTTTTATTTTTATATAACGTTGTATACCCTATACATACGGCCTACGTAAGTATACGGCCCACCTGATGTAAAGCATCACCGTAGTATATGAATGCTTGCAACATATTAAGTATCGCTCGCACGATGTCACTTCTGCTGCTAACACAGCAACTAAAGAGGAGCTTACGGGTGACCTCACTTACTCGCAGAAACAACCTATCAAGGGAGTTGTTATTTGACTGCGGTTTTCTGTGAGTTGGAGGTAATTCCCGAGGCAGGCAGCTTTGATGCGCTCTATCTATTAAAATTGTAAACGCAGTTATAGATCTTTTACGTTCAGTAGTGATGAATCCTTCTGTGCTAAAAATAATCTAGATATAACAAAAATATTTTCTCTTACTTACCACAATTACCCATTACAAAAAAATACAATAATGTCTGATCCAAACGCTCTCTTTACTGTTACTCACTTGCCCCCAATATATGTATACTGTGTAGTACTTTCATAATTTTTGTGACCGACATGTGGAAAGAGTAGAGGTACTTAGCAATGAAATTAATTACATATAGTGTGGCAACGAGTGTAAACGATGTGTGAAAAAGTCAAAAATAAGAATTATAATCTTTGCAGTTATAATTCTCATTTTACCAAATACAAAGTAGATGATAATAATGTGCTAAATTCTTCTTATATTGAATGGAGACCTAACCTCATAGACTATTTGCCCTAGGTAGACTAGTATAGGATGCCCACGGCTCCAGCCATGTGGAGTGGCTTTTCTTGTTTTACGTAGTAACCCTATAATAATAATATAAATAATAAATAAATATTGTTGGACAAATTACACAGCGCCATCTAGCCCCAAAGTAAGCGAAGCTTGTGTTATGGGTACTAGACAACTGATAAACATACGTAAATACATTTTTTTTCTAAATACATACTTATCATACATAGAAAATACCCAGACCAAGACAAACAGACATGTTCATGCACACAAATGTTTGTCCTGTGTGGGAATCGAACCCACGAGCGTTGGTGTCAAAGTAGTGTACCAACGCGTTTCACCACTGCGCCACCGAGCTCGTCTATATATTTATAAGATCAATGTTGAACAGTAATGCAAGCCATCATCCTGTAAAAGTTTAGCAAAATTTGTTCAGTAATTACTGTTTTATCTTCAGTGCCGATATTAAAGTCCAGCGGCTATTTCGAAAAATATTCCACATACCTACGTACAAATTTTACCAGAGGGAGACTTTGTACAAAAGTGGTCTGCGTAGGTTCTACCGCCAAGCAGCTATATTTATATACCTGTGATCCGGTTTGAAGGGTGAGATGTGGCAGAGAAATTGCTGGGTACTGTGACGAAATATCCTTAGGTCACAAGATTGGTAGCACTTTAGTAACATCCCCATGGTATTGCGAACGTCATAGTACGACCGCTTACCATCTGCTGCGGGCCGCATGCTCGTCACCAATCTAGTTGTATAAAAAAAAACTCGCTGGAAGCTACTCCTTATATTGCAAGCGTTTATAGATTACTGGGACTACTTTCTTGAAGTAGACCGATGGTTGTTTTCTTGTCTAATGTCTAATTATCGGTATGTTAATACTTGTCACTTAATTATAAAAATTCTTCGCTTTCATTTTTTTTTTTACTTTAAAATGAGGAGGTTCCATGTTCATGGCATACGTTTTCTTTTTCTTCTTAAGATCCCTTACAGGGCCTGAACACGATTTATTTATTACTAAGCTTACACTGTCCATCTATCTGTTCGTCTTGACTTAACTGTAGACGGTTGTGTCATTTGAACCATTTCAAGTAGCACATTGATAGGTTCACTGAATTTCATGACAAACATTGAAACACAACTAAACAAAAATGGAGTCCAAATGGCGTATATTTTTTTTTGTTTTTTTTAGTTTTTCTATATATCATAAACATGGTAAGGCATAACCGTCAAAGTCATCGAATATAATGCAAACTAAAGCAAATATAATTTTTGTACTATGTAATGGTTATTATATTGTCCAAATATTTCATTACCGGAAAAACTCACGTTTTTTTTATCAATAAAATCCTAGATATATACGAGTATATACCCAATATATATGATATATATATATTGGGATCGCATTAACTCGCGTATGATCTCGAGGTTTACGTTAAGTTTGGGGCAAGTTTGAAAGAGGTAAGAATGGTGCACAATTTCGAGTCAAACGTTAATTTATTCCGTTAAAAGTCTACTTTAGGTTTACTTTCATAAATTACTATAACAAATTTTATGTCCATAGGCACTTTTAAAATGATGAAAGTGACAACATAAAAATTGACGAATTCCTGTAGTACCGACATTCTCTCTTTTTGAGTATAATACTAAAATCTGTAAACTACACACGCCATAATGATAAAGCATGATACTATTTTAATTGGACAGAATAACTAGCATGATGTGTAAAAACTTGTATCATTACATTCATCTCATTATAATGTCATAAAACGGTCAAAACCCACAAGGTCATCTAAAAACAATGCAATGAGTCGGTAGAGATGTTTCAGGAAATAAGTAGATAGACATTTTAGTGATTATTAAAAAAAATAGTATTGCCTACTGTTTTTATTTGATAGTATATGACTTTAAAGTTTATTTTATTTGCACCTCATATATTATTACATCTTATGGGAAAAACTAGTAATTACCAATTACAATACTTCGCAGAGAAAATGATAACAATTTACCCTGTACCTAAATTTGATAAATTTTATTTTTTATTATTCTCTACCTTGGTGAATGGAAGAAATTCGTTCTGAATTCAAAAGGGGCCATTTTGAGGTGCCAATAAAAAATAATTCGTAAACTGAGATATAAATCAAAAAATGTGCCTCGAAAATCGACAAGGATCTCTCATTCTTTTTTAAATCGGTTAAAAACTGTTACATATTGTTTCGTGTTTATACATATATAATATATACATACATAAACTATATATATATATAATTTTGTGCACAAAATTTTATGAATGTGTAACCGTTTTTAGAGTATAATGTCTCAGTATTAAATTGAACAACTTTTGTATTGCGCAATATTTGGGTAGCACGAGACTTGGCTAACATCATTCCATTTCTGCTGATCACATTACTGCATGATGACTCGAGTATGGAGGCGATAACTTGTTATGCAAATAACGGTAACAATATTATCAAATCATTCGATCCCTTATTAGTACAATTTGCATGTGTAACAAATTGCGTCACAGCCAATAAATCCGGAATCAAACTATTAATCTTATTGATTCTTGTTTTTGTTGCGAATAATAAATTTAGTAACCACTGAGAAGTCAGAACGATAAAAAAATCATGGATAAGTTTTTATATTTGGGGATTTCTGCGATTTCGATGCGATGCGATTCATGTGACTACTACTAAAAACTCATTGTTAGCCCAACCTTAGGGGACACAAGCAACATATTTTCCAAATTGAAATATTCTTCGTCCAGCAATTGGTTGTGCATTTAGTAACAGCAATTTAGTCACACTATTGTTTTATAGGTGTAAAATAGCATCTAGCTTGTAAACTTTTCATTATACGAATTATACTTAAACTACATAAAATTAACAAAGAATGAAATGTGCAATGCCGGACTTATCTCTCTTACGGACCTTTTCACATGTCGCATTCCAACAAATGCCGACATTTACACATTTCTACCCGACTGATCCAATGTGTAGGTATGTATGTCCGTTCCATTGTGACCAGCCATGCAATTCTGTAAGAGCAAGCATCCTTACATCCTCGGAAACATCGGCTGTTATAGCCTTGAACACAAAATTGCAATTCCTTAGTGTAGCTTTTCATGGTTGTGCGACATTAGCGCCGCAAGGCTGCGTTTGGAATTGGAATTCTACAAGGCAAACAGCCTCGCGTACTCTTACAGCCTTATAGAATACCAAATAAAAAGCCGTGATCGCAGTAGACGATGTCAAAGCTGTGACATTTGTGATAACAGCGATGCACACGCCATTACGAGTCGCTTAGAGAATTGCATGGCTGCTGTAACCTAACCGGCCGGTGTCATTAGATTCGTATTTTTCCCCCGAGTGTCACTGACTAAACGACGTTAGTAAAAAATCAATATGGCGGAAGTAAACCTTCATCGCCGGAGGATGTGCAATAACATGTTTTATTGGTGGAAAGTACTCAACTATGTAAAAAATATAAAGATAAAGCAATTAAAATGGTTTACATATGAAACCATTTTAATTGCTTTATCTTCAGCGCGGCAATTGTTTGTAGTAATGATATTAATATAGTAACACGTGATAATAGGGGCCGCAGCGGTGAAAGAGTCTCTTCAAATGTCATAGTAAACACATCTATTTTAAACTTGTTTGACTTTACCAGGTGTTTGGCAATTCCGCGTGATTTTTTTAAGCTGTAAATGTTATACAAACTCTACTCTTCCTCTGCAAGTTCGATACACGATTTCAATAGCGATTACTCGCTCACTCTTGTACTACTTTATCGTTGACCTGTTCATTTGCCATGGAGTATATCAAATAATTATAAACGGTTGCTAATGAGTATTGATAAATGTTACTTTTAAATATTAAAAAAATGTTAGTTATGAGTATTGGCTCGTGAGTAACATCTTTTTGGTCAAATTATTTTTTAATTTCAGTTTAGTTCCTATACCAGTAGGTGTGATAAATTGTAACATTATAATTATTACAATTTTCTTGTTTGTTGTATGTTGCTTCATTCACGCGCCAATTTGATGCACCTGTTCATTAAATCCTAGAAGCATAATTATATGGTTGTGATTATACGATGGTTCATAATTCGTATAAAATTTGGAACTGAATTATTAGATTGTTATGAATATTTTAAATCAGAGAGTAAATTATCATTGCATTGTGTAATATATAAATGAATTCTAAATTTGAATAGTCAAATTCATGCATTTAAAATTAACCGGGTATTTATAATCCTCTCAAATGCATAAAGAACGACAGGAGAGCTCTTAGTTACATTGCTTTATTTTTCTTATTTTATTTTGATATTATTTTGTACAATTACTTATTTACTTACTTTCAATATTATACCGCTAAATATAGTTTTTACTGATCTCTGAACAACTGGTAAGTTTATTGTGTCTACTTTCCAGTTTTGCTGGGAGCCAAGCTAGTAGCCAAGCAGCTTCTTTCAGCGGACCCGGTGGTTCAGCGTCTGGAGCTGCATCTTCGGCCTCCTCCATCGCTGGAGGTTTCAACACAGGTAGCGGCGGTACCGGAAGTCAAAGTGCTTCTTCGGCTTTCGGCTTCAACCAGAACGGTGGATTCGGCCAACCTGATGTAAGTATTTTTTTTTATATTTTAGCAACAAACACAAAGAAATATATTTATTAAAGAAATATATTTATTAAGAAATAAAGAAAGCAACCAACTGTGATTAGGTTACTATTTGTAGTTGTAATAGACTGACTTTCTTTGTTGAAAAGTTTAGCAAATATCAAATTTATCAAAAAATGCCTTACGACCTTTTCCTTTATTGTTTATAGAATATCCATTGCCATCGTTTATTTTTTTAGTAAACCCTATAAATTTACAAACTACGAGTATTAGCGAGGAGAAACAATTGATGATTCTAACTAAATTTAAAGTTGATAATATATACGGATTAATAGATTCAGGCTTTATTTTGCGAAAGCCAAACTTACATGCAATTTGATCCAACCTGCTTTGTGTGCTTCCGCCACCAACGGAATGGTGGCGGAAGCACACAAAGCAGGATCAAATTAAATATATACGGGTGTAATGCATATACATAATGACAAATTTGCGTGATAATTTTTAGAGATGGCAATGAGCCTTAAACCCTAGCAGTATTATATTGAATTCATACCGCGAATATCTGCTACATAATCAATTCTAAAATTTCAGATTTCTTTCGGTGATGGAGTCTTGGACATAAGGCACCGTGGCGTCCCTAATTTCCCCTTCCCAAGCATATTGGGAAGAGGGAAGACAATTGGCGCCAGCTCATTCAGGAAAATCGGACCAAGAATAAAAAATTCTGATGATTTCGTATCGGTTTTCATAGCGAACTAGTGACTTAGCAAATAATTTTAGTGCAAGTTTTTAAATATTCGTAGATCGCAGAGTACTCAGTTCAAATTACTAACAGCTGATCTACAATCGACGCAATACCATCTCCTTGAAGCGCCTAAACTCAGCAACTATCGTGACAGCGCCAGACAATTTGGTAGATATCTACTGTATGAGATACTATCCCATGGGCCTAGATTCCACATCCATCGTACTGCAGGCAGACAACTGTTGTATCTATGCCACTATAGCAGATATACTTTCCTACTGGTAATGTTTTCAAAATTAGGAGCAAACTATGGTATATTATTCTGCAAATCGATTAGAAATGCAAGTTTTGCCCATCTGTAAAATATGTATCAATTAATTCATACAATATGTATCAATTAAGATTAATTATTTTTTGAAACGAAACTTCTTTTTGCACGGGACCTAGCTCTCAACTGGTGTAACGTTACTATCACGGCAATGTACACCTAATTGACTGGCCGCCGCCGTTCACCGTTGTACATATCAATACGAGATATGTAGACCATAGACAATATTCAAGGTATACCTAGGTTAGCTTTAGGTTACCTTAGGTCTTCCTTTGGAGGCTAAACGACTGTTCACCGTGTATCTAACAGGAGGTGACATATAAATCGAATCGGGGTGTCCTACCAAAGTACCTTATCAAATCTATTTTAAGTTTATAAAAAATGTTAAACAAAATTCACAATTTGAAACATGTTTTTAAGATTTATAAGCAATGCTTTTGCCTCTATTCATGAGCTCAATAAGTACAATAAGGTAGTCGACTGACTTATTATTTATTTAATAGTTTGTAAGATGGAATAAAAACGTCATTAAATATTTTGTTGTTTGTGTATTATGCTACGTTCTTATCGGTTGATACTACGAGTATCAGTTACTTGTATTAATTTGAAGTTAATAATAACTTACAATATTCATTGCCCTTGGTAGTTTAATGATCAGTTGTACCAAACCGTAGTTTTATCAATTGCAATTTTTATTTTATAAAAAGGGAAGAGAAGGCAATGGTTTTCAGACATACGATTAGTATTCTATTTGTTAAGTAGAATATTTACACCTTTACATAAAGTCATTTACAAAAACATGTACAAATTTATTTTTCTTCATATGCTGGTTATTAATTTTCTGGAAACCCAAAACTTCACAAGATTTCTTATTATTTCACTCACACTTTTTGGTACATCCCTAAATTATACTAAAGGCAGCTACCTGTCGGACTATGTTTTATTTATTCTTTACAGAAAAAGTACTTGTATATCAATCAAACATATTGTAACGCATCTCGGGAAAAATCAATAAAACGTTTTCCTTGCTTTTTAGGGTTCCGTACCCAAAGGGTAAAACGGAACCCTATTACTGAGGCTCCGCTGTCCGTCCGTCCGTCCGTCCGTCCGTCCGTCCGTCCGTCCGTCTGTCACCAGGCTGTATCTCATGAACCGTGATAGTTAGACAGTTGAAATTTTCACAGATGATGTATTTCTGTTGCCGCTATAACAACAAATACTAAAAAATAGAATAAAATAAATATTTAAGGGGGCTTCCATACAACAAACGTTTTTTTTTTGCCGTTTTTATAGATAATGGTACGGAACCCTTCGTGCGCGAGTCCCACTCGCACTTGGCCGATTTTTTTTATGAGTGACAATACTTTAAAAAGTCGTAACTTTCGAAATTCAAGACCAACTCGCACTTGACCTTGCTTTAGCTATAAAAAAAACCGGCCAAGTGCGAGTCGGACTCGCGCACGAAGGGTTCCGTATCATTATCTATAAAAACGGCAAAGAAATCACGTCTGTTGTATATATAAATATTTAAGGGGCTCCCCCTTAAATATTTGTTTTTTTTAATTATTTATTTTTAAAGTGGATATATAACTAAATATTCTGTGAATATTTTAAGCGTCTACCTGTTGCCGTTATCAATATCGAGCAAAAAATAGCAAAAAAATCACGTTTGTTGTATGGGAGCCGTACTAAATATTTATGTTATTCCGTTTTTTAGTATTTATTGTTATAGCGGCAACAGAAATACATCATCTGTGCAAATTTAAACTGTCTAACCATCACGGTTCGTGAGATACAGCCTGGAGACAGACGGACGGATCAATATTGGTGTCAGATAGGGTTGTATGTTCTCGGCTCGGCTATCGATCCTATATCTGGACAGTTGTCTTCAGAGAATAAGAACTGTGAATGGGTGACTCAGTGGTGAACTGTCTGCTTTACACAGACGATGCAGTAGTGATAGCAAAATCACCATCCGAACTGCAAACACTATGAACAGCCCGAGGCAAATCTGGAGCTTCGAGAGTAGGTATGATAAAGAATTCAAATGAAGATGTAATTAAGGATAGCATAGAATATTTAAAGGAATGACAGGAATATTTTGAAAATCTTAATCTTTTTTCGCCGAAATGCCTAGCTAGGCCTGCTGTACCTTTTATTCAACCTATCAACAGCAGGAATGCACGAATTATTATAGTATTAGCCCTCTGATTGTAGTAGGCAAATTGTATGCAAAAACTCTGATTGAAAGAGTGATGTCTGTAAAATTTGGAATGTGCAAGCGGGGTTTTTAAAGTTGGTGGGATGTGTGGATCAAGTTTTGCCTTAAGGTGTATAACGGAAAAAGCCTTAGAAAAACACAAAAACGTTTTCTGCGCGTTCATTGACTTGAAAAAGGCTTATGACAGAGTAGCGAGGTACGAACTTTGGACTACGCTCTCCATGTATGAGGTGGGTAGTATTTTCGTACGGGCACTCGAGTCCTTAATCCTATTTACTTTTAAATGGTGCAATTTATCCAATCCATTGGTTACATACTTTTTTTGAGTTCCTATACTATTTCCTATTAAAAACTTAGATCATGATATTGATTTATCTGTTGCAATTGGCAGAGTTATTGTTTGAAATCGGTGGCGCAAAGGCGAAACGCGCTGGTTATGGTGGGTTCGATTCCCATACAGGGCAATTATCTAGTTACGCATACATTAATACTCTTGCTACACTAAACGATCTATTTATTTAGGATATGCCGTTCTGATATTCTGAGCACTTACAACGTTACACACAACTCTAAGGAATTGTTATTGGGCCGACTGGGTTAAATCTCCACCTGTAAGAGAACCCAGTTGCTCTGTAACGCCTGATAAAAGTAGGAATTCAAACTCTCAACACTAAATAAATGTAAGTAGAAATCAGTCAGGATATAAAAGTACGTAAGCTACGTACGTAGCTTGCTATCATTTTGGCGGAGATGACAGTAATCCCCGGATATAGTAGGAGATCAGGAGATGCAGACTGTAGAGGGGTAGATCACCCAGTGACGCACCACTGGTCTCCTGGTCTGAGGCGCTCCCGGTCACACCAGGAGGTCCGGGCGGTTATATAGTCAGCAGAGAGTGGAGGCCTGTATAATTTTATTAGTGCTTACTATAAACTCAAACGGAAACCGTTAACTATAGAAGCATGGTTTTTTTTTTAAAAGGGCACTTAAACTATTTCCCCAAAGTATTAAAAATAGTAATATATGAAAGTTTGTATACGAAGCATGCCTTTTAAGTATTGTCTATTGTTGTGTTCTATTGAAGATTAGAACACAACAAGAAACTTGTAGTACTTTCTTTATTGTTTTCAAAGTTGCCAATGATGATGTCGTAGACGGGATTTAATTCTCCTCGCTCAGAACCATTGAAAAAAATTATTACACCATTTGAGCCGCCTTTTGATCGTCGGAAGGCAAATACGCGATTCAACAGCTAACTAGCTTTCTCACACAAGGGCCTAATGCAAGATCTTCTAAATAGTTGTTCCTAGATACACAATATATCACAATACACAACTTACGAGAATTAGTTGTCCCACAGGACGGTACTATTTTAAGTGAAGGCGGATTTAGAACGACCTTTACGAGATTTGTCACCAAGACTGGTATGTCTACGTTAGAATTCTAAATATCAACATTGCACAGTCTGCAAACTTCGTCATGGAACACATGCGTTAGCTCTTCGAAACATAGAAGCTATGTGGACAAAATCCGCATTCCAGTGTACTCTGTCTTTATAATTTGTAACTATCTATGAACATTGACATGATGTTAAATTTTTCACGGTATTGACGTTAGATCGCGCTATGGTAGAAAATGTATTGTTGTGTGTACTTAACATATGACACTAACTATGTAATACATTCCAATAAATATGGCAGCTCCCTTCCTAATAATATTCTATAATAAATAATAAAAACCCTTCATATTCGTCATCCTCCGAGTAACCATCGTCCATTTGGTCATTCGAACCGGATTTATGAAGAAGCTGCTGGTGCAGCATTGGAAATACTATTTTCGAGATTGCGCCGTGCCGTGTACCATGCTATGTCGACCACGTAGGCCCGCATGGTTTGACATTGATAATAGTTGCCTGGTTGGACTTTCTTAGTTGCAAGTAGAGATGTGGGTGGGTAAAAAATGGGTACGTAGGAAATGGTAAAAATAATACATATCCATTTTTACCCTGTATATATTAAAACACCGGGTAAATAATATCAGATTAGATGATATCAGTTTAAAATACTACTTTAATACAATTGTATAGCGTACCTACTTTAAATCTAAATCTTCTTAATTTTTAAATAATATTGCAACTGTTTGTTTTCCGTTTATGACGTCTCAGTCGAAAAGTCTCGGAGAGTGACACAAACTACTTAAAAGTCAGTAGTAGTGATGAAGAAGAAGAATTATGTATTTAGAAATGTTTAACATATTAGAGTTGATTTTTACAATATAAAAGATTTATATCATATATTTTTTATTTAGTGAGATTGTGTATACTAAATAATAAGGGAAGGTTTTAATAAATTTAAATATTTTCGTGCTGATTATTTACTTGCTGTTTACTGTTGTTTATAATGTTCATATTCTGTATAGTAACCATTTAAAATACTCTCCGTTTGTTTAGAAATCAGTGATTTAATTTACCAACTTTCAAAATTATTTCAAAGATTTTTATTATATATTTTTAAAAACTATATTTTAATTTTATAACAAATTAATATTTTATATCTTAGTTTTTCACTACTGTGTTCGGCAATTTATATAAAGAGAATAGTAGTGATTGACGAATTATATATTCAATCAATACGGCTTTGTTTTATTTAAGAACTATTGTATTTTTAATATATACCCGGGAAAAAGAGATATTTTATAATTTTTACCTCTTAACCTTTCTTTCTAATTTTATCTTTCCCATATTTTACCAACCCGCCCATCTCTAGCTCAAGCCGTTAAGAAGATAAATAGGAACATTTGTGTGCACACATTCGAGAGCTCAATAATGTCGTTGCGCGTGTCATACTAATCGAACACGCAAGTTAAGCAATGTCGACCGCAGCCTGTCTATGGATGGGTTTTCTATCTCGAGTTTCTCCGAGCTTCGGAGGGCAAGTTAAGCCGTCGGACCCGACTCCTATACGTGGTTCCAAATATTTTGACAAATACATAGCGAGTTTGTCATACCTAGGAAAAATCACCGACAATATAGTTCACATATTTAGTAAAAATAACATATTCATATACATTTCACTTAAATCCAATAATTCTCTTAAATCATTTTGTAACACTAAAGATCCTGCCTAATAAAAAATCCGGCGTCTATAAGCTGTTTTGCGATGAGTGTGAACATGTTTATATCGGTCAAACTGGTCGTAATTTTCACAAACGATTTCACAAACACGTATCGGAGTATAAAACCAGTTGAGAATGCGCAAGCTTGCATTGCCAGAGGAACACCTGGCTCTTCAATTATATAACATTTTTTTTTTTAAGTTGTCGGCCATCTTGACCTTGTTCCTTAAGAGATAGGAACGGTGTTCCTGAACATTCCTATTCTACTTTTTTATGCTGAATTCGAATATGAAGTCAAAATTCGAATATTCCAAAAAAAGCGACAGACAAACGCACAGACAAACATATAGAATTCATATAGGAACGGTGTTCCTGAACAATTGCCCAGAAAGGTCACACCTCGCCGAACATCTCAAACAAAGGGCATAATTTATCTCTCAATAACACATATAAAAATTTTGGGCGCAGTAGATAAAGGTTTAAATCTAAATATTAGGGAACAAATAGAAATTATTAAACATAAAAAATCTAAAATTACTCTTAAAACAGACAGACCTAATCAACTCCCCTCTACTAAATATCTTTTCGTTCACCCCATCCACCCCCGTCCCCAGTTTAATATAAGGGATAGCACTACGATGGATTTATCACTTGTAGCTTATTATTCTAACGACTAACATCTACAGCGCCTGACACGTGTTTCGCCTCTCCAAGAGGGAATGCCTCTTGGAGAGGCGTAACAAGACGACCAGGCCAGTCGTGGCAGCGACGGCGACGGTGGCGGGTGCATGCGGTTTCTGTTCCAGATGGCGGACGATCGCAGCAGCTGGGGCAGAAACTACCGGAGCAACCATGGCAGCGACGGTATGTTGCATCTACTAACGGTAGTAGGTGGGTGCCGACGCTCGTTTGGTTAGATCAAATTACATGTTTTTTATGATTATGCCTATACATATGGCTAAAATATCTACTAATACACTATTTCCTTTAATAACTAGACTTATAGTTCCGCGACAGAAACATTTTAATTGACCGCTATCCTGCTTTTCTACAATCAAGTTTTGGTTTTAATCATTAGTGATGGCACAAACCCTTGGTGCGCGAATAGATACTCCACGTCTTGTATCAAAGAAGCTTGCGGCCTTTGTAATGTGAAACGATTACCATAGCATGGATCTTGTTATCCGAATACAATTTATTTTTATTTTTTATACTACGTCGGAAGGCATACAAGCATACGGCCCACCTGATGTAAAGCGGGTACCGTAGCCTATTAACGCTTGCGATATATTAAGTATCACGATGCACGATGCCTCCTCTGCTGCTTACACTGCAACTCCTTGGGAGCTTGGTGACCTCACTCACACGCAGGAACACAACAACCCTCGAGGGAGTTGTTATTTGGCTGCGGTTTTCTGTGAGGTGGAGGTACCTCTACAGTGGAAGTATTTGTTAAATATAGTCGTGTCCTACCTGTCTTTTGTTAGAGCCTTCTTTGCTAGCTGCAAACTACTCGTAGCATTCTGCTGAAGATAATGAGTCACTTTACGCTCCAAAGCCGCTTCTACTTATTTATAATATTATACTCATGCAAACTTACTCGTATAATTTTATCATAGCCTTCTAGATACAAAGTAAAATCTATAAAAATAATTTCACACAATTACTTATCTCAGCTGAAATTACTCATTCATTACAATAACTGATTTTAATTCGCCGTTTACAGTCCAGTTTCCTTGAGTAAGCGTAAAAAAACTCAGCTCGCTCGAAGAAATAACAATGCAACGGCTTGTCGTCATGTAAACCGCCCATCAATAACATTTGAAAACCAGGATATTATGTTGAATCATACGCTTATAAATCTCCAGCTTACAAATGAGCAGTAAGTAAGCGTCATAGCGAATACAAATACCCACTAGTACGTAATCTTGTGGCTAAGCGTTGAAGTAGAATTTAGCGTAAAATCTTTGGTGATATATTTGTGAATGTCAATGGTTTATATTATAAAACTACTTTAATTATGTTAAATTCAGGGTGAACTAGATAAGGATTTATGGAAATATTATCACAAACATAATGTCGTATTTGATGATACGAATTTGTAAACCAGACATTCAAGTTTGAGCAGTCCCGCGATTTCTCGTGTCCGCACCTCGAAGTGATATATTATTACTTCAAAATGTTAAAACAGTTGCCCATTATTCTTGCCCTATCTTTAATAGTGCACAATGTTGCTGGTTGGGTAGTATTTCCTTTAGAAAATCCCAAATCTGCAGCAATAACTGAAAAAGTGAAATTGGCTTCTCAAAATGCAACCCCTAAAGCCTCCCCGCCGTCATTAATACCCGTTTTAAAGAGTGATACTGAAACAACAGAGGCCATATTTTCTATATCTGAATCTGCTAAATCACAGCCAATAGGTGTCAACGAACCATCCAGAGATTTACTTCCACCGAAGGTAAGCACAAAAGATTGTATTATAGTCAAGTTCTGTAAGAGATAAATTATGCTTTACCTGAACTGGTGTTTTCCCAAATGTTCAAAATTCGATCATATTCATTACTGAAAATTTAAGTAAAATATTTTTTTTTTTCACAATATTCATGTTTCCAATTTATTTTCTACTTACCCATTTTTTTGTTTAGATAACACTAAAGCTCTTTAATAGCTACTAAAGAAAAAAAAGCCGTCAATAGCGAGTCCGAGTCGCGCCCTTAGGGTTCCGTAAAAAAATATTTTCGCAAATTATTGTCGCAAAAAAAGATTTCTTTTTTGTGATGGAACAACAAATTTATGGTTTTCGGATTTTTCCTTTACTTGTGCTACATGACATTGCTTCTTATCAAATTTCATGATTCTACGTCAACGGGAAATACCCAATAGGTTTTGATTCCCTTGTCAAAATATGTGCATAAACGAAGCATAAACAGCCGTATCTTTTGATTGCGCTGACTTAGAAATTTGATTTTTTCAGACAGACAGGCAGACGGACTACAAAGTCATTCTATAAGGGTTCCGTTTTTCCTTTTAAGTTACGGAACCCTAAAAACACGAAAATTGGTTGACTAACAGAAAAGAAAAAGATACTAAACTGTTTGATCTTTCTATTTATATATAAATCACTTTCCCAAGTTATCCTAAAGTGAACTTATTTTATATTACCACTGGACTGATAAACGAGCATGAGGTCCGCGTGATGTAAAGAGGACACAAGCACTCACTATCATTTTCCTATCTTTTCTGCTAACTCAGCATCTCGGGGGCTTCTGTTGACTATGTCACTCGCAGAAATAATAACCGAGAGAATTGTTTTTTTGGCTGAAAGGTACTTTCCTGCTTGGACTGATCCTAATAAAGCTACAAATATCTCACCCACGTTACCTGATAGAAGACCCATTCTATCAGGCAGTGCTCAATCGCTTTTTAAGTGGAATTTTTAACAAATTTGTATTATAAACACACTAGCTGTCGCCCGAGTCTAAACCCACGGCGGCCGATTTCTTTTCGAAATGTTCAATTTTTAAAATATAAAACGGTTTCAAAATTTCGAAACCCCGAAACTTCCACATCATAAAATCTTAAAACGTTCTAATCTCTAAATTACCAAATATCAGAATGAGAAGCTGGCTTTGGTTGGATTTAAAAATGATTTTTATATACCACTAGCGACTTACCATCTGTGTACGAGGGTACTGAGTACGGATGCTCTCGTACACAGATGGTAAGCAGTTACCGCAGCCTCAAAAAACATAATTATGTAATTATTAATAAAAACATTTTTATTATCGTTATTTTCAAATTGTTCTTTGTTTGGACTTAAAATATTTTTGAGGTAGGGTAAACCGCTTCGTTACTGTCTGTCTGGCTTCCCTTTCTCTCACGCATACGGCTGCTTTAATTATATGTAGATTAGTTTAAGTTATCACTTCTGTCGGGCGTCACGAGACGCACACTTTTTTTTAATACATTAACTAGCTCAAAGATCTCAAAATCTCAAAGATTGGACAAAGTGCAAATTGGAAATTTTGAAACTTGGAAGTTTGAGACATGGTCATTTTGAGAGTTATAACTTTTAAGCTTGGAAGATTGAGAATTGGGAATTTTGAAACCTTTGACCATATTAAAATCCTACATCCAGATATGAAGTTAGTGAGTAACCTTAATTATTTTCAAAATATCAGGCTATCTCTGTTCGAAATCTCATTGAAGTCTATATGTTTGTTTATATTGCATTCATTGTATAAATTACACTAACAATAAGAGATATATACACGGACAAATTTAAACGAAATTAAGAATTGAATTCTACTTAAAAGACTAGTCATGAAAAGTTAACAATCTGTCAAACCAAACGGCATCAATTTCGATTTGCATTATTAACGTGGATTGTCGATGTCATGGGAAACTGCACTGTATATACATAACAAGGTGAAGATTAAATATCTCACGTATTCAGATCAATCTTTGTCATAAGGATGTAGCCAAGCTGGTCATAGTTGGTACGACATCAAATAGTTCAACATTAGCATGCAACCTGAACTTTATTGTATCTACAATAGGCAAAGTTGCATGAGATATTTATTCTGACCACGTCTGCTACATATACTTGTATTTGCGGAATTTATTAAATAAAATGTTGTAGGACAAAATACACAGCGCCATCTAGCCCCAAAGTAGGCGAAGCTTGTGTTATGGGTACTAGAAAACTAATAAACATACGAAAAAACATATTTTTTGTAAATACGTACTTATTATACGAAAATACCAAGACAAACAAGACATGTTTATGGACACAAAGGTCTATGCTGTGTGGGAATCGAATCCACGTGCGTTGGTGTCAAAATTGCGTAACAGCGCGTTTCACCACTGCGCCACAGAGCTCGACAATGAGTATAGCACGTTAAATTTCGTTCGTACAGTAGACTTTGAATTATATAGTAACCCCAATGTTGCTCTAAACTGTAAAATAACAAGACAGATATTTTTCAAGAGAGATGAGCGCATCAAAACAGCCGTTCTACCACATCAACTCTTCCTCCCTTCAACCGAAGGGGTTTTTTTTTTTTTTTTTTTATCCTTTAATTCTAGCACCCCTGCCGTGGGCAAGGCTATTTTATAACATTCACATTGGTGTACGTTTTCTAATTACTCACAATTTACATATAAATAAACACATTCATACATCATCCTTTCTTTCATTCCGCAATTTATTCTTCCATTCATCATCTTTCAGTTTTATGTACTACAAATTTTTTATTTTGCCCATTTTAGAACGTCGGTGAAACGATAATCTCTGTTTCCAAACTTCCCTCCCCATACTGCGTCAGTCCAGACACGGGCGACAGCGAGCTTCACAGCTCCACCTAGCCACCGCGATCCCATCGGCTATACTGAGTATAGCCGAAGTATACAACATTAGTCCTAGGTGGAGCTGCTCTGCTTGTTCCGATCTATGACAGCCGTGGCTAGACTGACGCAGTATTTTAAAAATTTTGATCTACTTTGCCCCATCACTATTTCGGAGACCTTTGTTTCGGTGACCCGCATTCCCAACTCCTGCTCCAAATCATACCTTTGTTTGGAGAATGCGGGACACCGAAACAATATGTGCTGCACTGTCTGGTCCACGCCGGGCTCGCAGAAGCACGATGGATCATCCGCGCACTTGAATCTGTGCAAGTACGCGGAGAACCCACCATGCCCCGAGAGGACCTGCGTAGTGATGCTCGACGGCACCATTTTACCCACGATGCCGTACGCCGCCGCCGCACTCGGGAAGAACATCTTCGTTGTCGAAGCTGTTGTTCCCGATTTGTATCTCCTGTCCCATTCGTCAATGGTCCCCTTGCGGATCATACCTTTGACGAATGAGACAGGGCAGCGGTCGTAGTCTGGCCGTCTCCGCAACCCCAGTGCGGCGCTCCTGGCGAGTTCATCGGCGCGTTCGTTCCCCTCCAACCCCGCGTGTGCCTTAATCCAGAACAGCGAGACGCTCTTACCCTGGCTTTTGCACAGTTTAAGAGCGTCCCGTGTTTGCACCGCCAGGGGATGGGGGGACTCGACGTTCGCCACCGCCTGGAGCGCCGCCATGGAGTCGCTGAAGATGCCGATACTGGGTCCATCGCAGCTCAAAGCGTACTCGGCCGCCGTGCAGATAGCCAGGAGTTCCGCCTGGTAGACGGTACAGTAGGACGACAAAGCAAGCTTGACGGCCTTGGTTTCCGCGCCGCCGTTCCATATGGATACAGCGGCGCCAACCCGGCCCTCAATCTTGCTGCCGTCCGTGTAAATTCGCAGGGCAAAGTTGGAGTGTGCCCTGCATTGTTCCTCGTCCACCAGGCTGCCGAACTCCAAGCTATCTAGCTCCGCGGGATGCGGGGCCTCGATCTTCGAGGCCATCCGCTCGATCTCCCTGTCCCCGAGCAGCGGATGGGGTAGCCCCCTCTTGGCCTCGTACAAAGAGGCGACCTCGCGCACTCTGAGGTCAAGAGGCAGCACCCCGGCCAGCAGCAGTGCGGAGTTCAGGGAGACCGTGCGGTAGGCTCTGCAGATCTTCTGCGCGAAGCCCCGCTGTACGCTGTTGAGCTGTTTCTGGATGCCCAGCTTATTGACCGCTGGAGCCCATGCGGCGGCAGCGTACAATATCGTAGGTTCCACTACGGCTGAATATATGATCTTCACTACTTCAGGGTTGAGACCCCAACTGACGCGGGCCGTACGCGCAAGGCGTATATGGCCACTGCCCTTTTACAGACAGTAGCCACGTGCGCGTTGAACGTCAGACCCGCGTCAATCGTCAACCCCAGCAGTTTGATCTGCCGAGACATGCCAATGTCTATCCCGCCCATGGTAAGCCGCGGAGTGTCATACCTAAGTTTGCGCGTGACCAGCATAGCGCTGGTCTTATGCGGCGCAAACTTCAACCGGTTTTTGACACCCCACGCCCTCACATGCTCGAGAGCGGCATTGGCCTGTCTCTCTATATCCAGCGCAGTGTTGCCGTCGAACATCAGCACGACGTCATCGGCGAAGGCCTGACAGTGCACCCCCGCAAGGTCGAGTTGCTGCAGAAGAGGATCCAATAGGAGGTTCCACAAAATCGGTCCTCCTATGGACCCTTGGACGCACCCTTTGGTGGTGGACCGCAAGGTTTCCCCCCCGGCGTACCTAACTCTGACCGTCCTATCGCTGAGATAGCTGTCGATCACTCTCCTCAAGCCCAGAGGACAATTTTCCTCAGCCAGTCGTAGTTTTATTGCCGGCCACCAGGCGTTGTCGAAGGCTCCCTCTATATCCAGCGAGACGAGAGTGAGCATTCTCCTCTCGTCAAACCGAACCGAAGGGGTTTAGAGCATACTCCACCACGCTGCTCAAATGCGGATTGACGGAGGCCAGTGTTTTCAAGCCGCCCGAGGGCCACTGACTTAGCTTAACGACAATAGACGGGACCAACGGCTTAACGTGCACCCCGAAGCACGGAGAAACTCGAGATAGATAAACCCATCCATAGACAGGCTACGGTCGACATTGCTTAACCTGCGTGTTTGGTTAGAATGACACGCGCAAGGATGCCATCAAGCTCTCTAATATACAAAAACAGCCGCTCTGGAAAAGTTAAATGATTAAAAGGAAATATTGTGATATTAAGCTAATATCTACTCAGGATTAAATTAAGGGTGTATTTCGTTATTGAAAATAACTTTAATATTCTTTATTTCTTGGCAATAAAGGCGTAGAGTCTTTAAGCAGTATTTCTTGCTAATGCTAATTTTCACACGGTTTTTTTGCAATTTTTCCTTCATTCAGAACTAATTTACAGTCGATTGTCCGTTCGTAAATTGTTTCGCAGAGAAAACTAATTTATATTTACGAATTTGCCTATTTATTTGTTTCAGGATGATGGACCTATCTAAGAAGAAGTAAAGTGTTGTCCAGTATTGAAAAATATTCAATAATAACCAAATTGTAATTTACATAATGTTTACAATTTTTGCTCTATTATTATTACTCTTAACGGTATTATTAAAAAACGGCTATTAAGTAAATAAATCAATTTTCGTGAACTGTCTTTTTCTTAATTTACTAGCCAATGTTCTTAACAATTTGTTTAACAAATCACAAATAATCTTGCAGGGATACCTGTTGAGGTTTATCCGTGTAGGTACACATTGCAATAACAATCAATTTTCATACAAATACCATAAAAGACATGTACGTACTCGTGTTCTTCTTCCTATCGTGATTTTTACATGGAGCGACTGCCGCCAGATCTCCACAACCCGGGGGGAAAAGCATACTTTTCTTAGGTTAGGTCACATGTCTTTCGAAATATAATTTCTTGAACGTGTGTTTCGTCATGATGCTTTCCTTCATCGCTGAGCAAGTGATAGTTACAATTTAGTGATACATGCCCCTCACCAGGACTCGAACCAGAGACCGTCGGTAAATGGGCTGGCTGTTTATCCACGGGGCTACTCGTGTGACATAGTATTTTTTATATGTATATTCATTAGTTAATAATGCTTATATCGACCATTATATTTACGGGACTCAACATACAGTTTCTGCAGATCAACTGACAGCTGATATATTTCGGTGTTACATTTTTTCAACATTTTGGTCCACAAACTATTCCAGTTTTTTGTAGACCATATTTGTAAGTATGCCTTATTGTCGCAACTTGAGACAACCGCACCACGACCGCGCAGCTACCGCGCTGTCTACGCTAATAGCACAAGTCCATGTGGAGGACATGGCAAACACATCTCAATGCCGCAGATAAAACAGATGAACTGCGGACTATACGGAAACCCTAGCGCTGAGTGGGCACTGCGGTAGTTGCGCGGCAGCTGTTCGATAGCTGCGCGTTTGCGGTGTCAAGGCGATTGCGGCGTGTACGCGTATTCATTCATGCACGTTCGCCGGTTCGTAGGACTCCTAACATTACTTTCTAATAAAATACGACCAATTTGATCGTGGTGACAAGGTGAGTCTTTGTCTTTCTCGGCTCCTAATTTCTTCTTAAATGAATATTGTATTTTACCACATATATGATAGTACTTTTATACTGATAAATAAAGCAATTCGTGTGAAATTATTCCCTAACCATTCCAAAATATTGAAAAATGCACAACGTTAATGTTCAAGTTTTCACTTCTGCCGGCACTCCCGGAGTGCAACCCGTTTTTTTAGTAATACAACATCATCTGTACTTATAAAGCAGATAACTACTAAGTCACCCTTTCCCATCCTATATTCATAGATCTTATTCACAACCCCAACAAATGCTTTCTCAAGATCCATAAAACTGCATAAAATGTTTTGGTCCAGAACCAGATGTTTCTTCACGATATTATAGAGTGAGAAATGTAAATGAAATGTGTTTGATTCATTTCGAATCCACCATTTAAGTGGTAGTTATGATGATACTTACATTAACTTTTACTAGCATTCTCCTGTCAAATATATTTCAGTATTACAATTCTATTCAATATGGAACTCAATGTAATGCAAACATGTTCTACTCGTACTTACGGTCAAAAACATTTTCAATTAGCTGACAGGTGCAATTAAAACTTCATATATGTAAGTACATGTGACTGTAAAACGCAGTGCGGGGAATGCTATGTATTGTGAGATAAACGAATATGGAGGCGTTTAGTTTTACTTGCATTAATCATAAGTACCAATATCGTGTGCCCATTTACACGGCCGGTCAAAGTTCGTTTGTATGACCTCCTGCGCTTCATTCATGTTCCTCGAGCGATCGATCGATGAGCGATCAGTAAACAAGTATCGTCTGCGAATTCATGTACAGAGTCTGTGTTAAACAATGAAGTAATAGGCTGTGATGAGGCTCTTGGTGTGTCTTCATGGAGTGTAATGTTAGGTGTTTGTATGAGCGTGCGTAGGTACAGCCATGAGAACACGTTCTGCTTTTCTTGAAATGGATAAGCATAAGATTCAGTTCAGACCGTGATATCACGTCTTCGTCTTTTTACGATATATTTAAAAGCATTGCAATGGGGTCAAACAGTGCTGCTATCTTAACAGGTTTACAATGTATTTAATATATCGGTAGTAGATACTTTATTGGATGTAGGTACATAATTCTTTAATAGTTGTCATCATCATCATCATTTTAGCACATATTTGTTCACTGCTGGATATAGACTTACTCTCTAGAAAGCCACTCACCTCGATTCCAGGCCACCTGCATCCATCAACTCCCTACAATTTTTTTGACCAACTAGTACAGGTACAGTATTCGATCAATTCAACCATTTTCCCCCAGCGATTGTCGGTTCTACAAGCAATGTGACCAGTGGACGTGCCACTACCATTCAGTTTGCGTTCTATAAAAGTAGCGATATATATCAAGCTTTAAACCTTTATAAGTTTAAAGTTTGCTTATAAGCTTGCAAGAATTGAAACTCGTTATACATGTTAATTAATTATCTGATGATGTATCCACGCACAGTAAACAGGAATGGGAAAAATATCCTAGTAATGATTTCCATTGTAAAAGTCCCCAAAGAACATGCAATGGTGTAATTCTTATTGTTCTTAACTAAATTGTAAATTTTCCATCCAACTATTCCGTTACTTGTGTTTATCAGAATTATTTAATTCCGTAGAAAAACTATGCTTGTATGTCAAGTTTCTCAAGCGTGGGGAAATACGTGTTAATAGATCGTCTCAATGTATGTAGGTACCTACTCGAATAATATTGTTATTTTATTAACTCGACTCGAGTCTTTGTGAGGATACATTATTAGCTGCAGCTCGCAACTTCGTACGTGCATATACTTGTTTCCCGTGGCCTTTTTCTTTTCTACATGCACACAAATGTATATCTTGTGTGGGAATTGAACCCACGAGCGTTGGTGTCAAAGTCGCGTCTTTCACGACTGAGCCGCCGAGACTTGTAGTTTCAGAGATCAAATAAACAAAGTTTCGCTTTGTATATGCAAATAAATTATCCGGTATTTACAATTTATTTCAGGTATTTACAACTCAAACGCTAGTTAGAGCAACAATGCTAATTCTATGTAACAGTAAGATGGTACTAAGTCGCAAGGGATATAAGCTCCCGAGGAGTTGTTGTGTCAGAGGTGTCGAGTAATTGCACTTGTATTGCCAGTTGCCAGTATTCATAGGGTACGGTTGTATAAACAAAACGAAGTGTGATTTCTTTTTTATTTCACTTTTATGACTCATCAACATCGTACCTACTGAGTTTCAAGTCTACGAAAGTGACAATCAAGTGTATCAATGGTAAAAATTTACTACCGCAATTTCCATATTCATGTGAAGAACATCCGCCATATCTCCTTATTACGGCCAAATTCAAACTTAAAACTATTCATCACCTTCAAAAGGATTTGCAAATTTAAATTTACAGACACAAGTCTTATTCATTCCACTGCAGGGATACGTATACTCCGCCACGCTACGGAACTGCAGATTGACGGAGGAAAGTGTTTTTAAGCTGCCCGAAGGCCGCTGACTTAGCTTAACCTGCGCTTTGAACATGGAGAAACTTTAGATCAGTAAACTCATCCATAGACTTTGCTGTTTGATTACAATGAATGTCTCAACGATATCATCGAGCTCTCTTATTTTAAATTTACAATCAGCTTACTTCTGAGTACATCTGTCATATTCTATATATAAAATATAGCAGAAGATTACAACGTGAACTATACATACCTAAACACAATATTAATTAACGTTTGCAAAAACAATAGCGTGCTATTATGAAGTTAAGTATCACAAATGCGATTAATAATTCTTGTTTTGCATGAAGACGCACTTCAGATTTTCCCGGTGAGACATAACCTCACCAATATAACCAGTTGAGGCATTATATACGTATCAGGAATCTACTACGTGCCATGTTGAATATTTGTGACATGTTACAACGTTGGAATATAAGATCAGAGATAGTCTAGTGGAAGAGGCATTTTAAACGACTGGTTTGAATCCTGGTATGGTCATGCAGCGAATCGGCGCGGCAGTAGGCTGCCGAACCGATTTGGCGAAGATACTGATTTTGACAAGGAGTGATTGCAGTGAGTAGGCCAATTATACTAAAAACATGAACTGCACTAAACTTGCCGTGTGGCATGTGTTCATTTTGACGTTTCTTTATTCTGATAAGTGATCTGACAGCAGCGAGTTGCAGCAGCGCACCAGTAAACGACTCGCTTTTCTGTTAAAAACCCTTGGCTTGCACGTTTCCTGAAATATAATCGTATTCTGATAAATAGTTTTGACATTTGTATAGCGGTGACTTAAGTTGCAAAGAAGTTTATCTTCAATTTTTGCTAACGTTAGTTTTAAGCAACTTTTGCGAAGTGAAATTAATATTCTGAAGAGATGATGTATTACAAAATTTTTGTTTTATTTTGGAAGATGTTTATGGACTTATATGATTATGAAGCTTCCTCTTTTCAATTGGTCGTGGCTTGGAACTTTTATTTGACTTCCAGAGTCAACACTTAGTAGTTCAATTTACTAACCCGAAATATGGTAACATGACAGATGTTAAATAGGTTATTTGCAGCATACGCACAGTTGCAACATAGTTGCAGTGCCGTTGCGAGACCGCTGCAGTGCAGGGAAATTTTAATTGAATACATGTATTGGCACTGCACCACACCTGCGCAACAACTGACATGCAGCTGCAGGTTTATAGTAGAGTTGGCCTACCGATCTCTAGAATCCCGAGGGAAAACCAGACCTTTCTTAGGTTATACGTCTTTTGAAATATAACTTCTTGGACGTCTGGGTATCCTCATGATTTTCATTCACCGCCGAGCAAGTCATAATTACAAATATCCGAAAACGCGAATTTAGTGGTACATGCCCCGACTCGAACCAGAGACCATCGAACCACCGAAGACTTTTTTTTAAATAAAAGTCACATCTACAGGCTTTTTGGCCCGTGACTTTTTTGTTTGTCAGGTTTTGTTAGTTTGATGATTTATTGTTCGCTCCGCAAGTACGATTACAATAGAAATATGTGCCTTATGCTAATTATACTATTTATCGGGATTTGTTTTTTTTTTTGTTTTGAAGACTAACTACTCAGGTTATATTTTACGCCCATCTTAACAAAGTTATAATGATATTTATAGCAAAGTGCCCTTGATTGTTTAATATCCTTCTAAAATCTGTACGAAACAGCAAGGTTTTATGACGATGTTCCAGTCTTTAACAATCATTCATACAGACGATCGTTGCGCATAACATAAAAAATCCATCGAAATCCTTCGTTGACAGAATATTAAAGTAAGCTATTGGAAAACACAGTTGACGTCAACAGCTTACTAAAGTGTGGATTAAGTATTTGAGTTCATTTGTTATTGAATGTAAATAAAGAGGTTGTATAAATTTGCTCATTTGTACCTAAGATATCATTCCAACTAAAACCTGCATAAAATTATTTAAATTGATTTCCTAATTTACGTCACATGATTCAGTCATATACATAAACGCCGAAACTGACTGTCCGACAGATCGACGTGAAGCCGAAACTGCTCGAAAAGCATGAAATTTTCCAAAAATATCCCTGAAAAACCCAGAGATAGTTCACTAGTCGGGCTATGCACAGCCCTCCATCTAGTGTAGGGCCTCGGATACGACCTTCATCTCGCAGAAAACCAATTAATAAATATTTGGAGAGTTCCTGTGTTCCTGCGAGTAAGTGAGGTTACCAGTAAGGTCCTGAGGAATGCCTGGGTTAGCAGCGGGGTTATAACGCGTGATCATTACGTCCTGTACTGCAAGCGATCATAGGTTACGGTAACCACTTTACATCAAATGGTGCACCCATTTGAAGGGTGCGACGTGCTTGCCGATGTTGTACAAATACATAAAAAAAGCTTAAAAAAATGCAAGTGTTAAAAAAAGTAACGTTGAGGGGTGAAAATAGGAGTTAGTAATAGGGTTATCCTTATATTTGTTTATTTATAACGTATATATATTATTTATTACGTAGGACGTTGCAAATTAAAAAAAAATGGTCGTTAAACCGAGGTGTCGTGGGAATCGTCAAGTATGATATCCGTGGACTTTCAATGGCTATATCTATCTTTAAAACAGTGCCATGACCATGGCTAACTCTCAGAAAATGCATACTCTAAACTAATGGAATTAGAGAAAAAGACGAAAAATAGATACAACGTTCCTTCTGTTCAGTAGGGACGTATTAAGAAAGGGTTTTTGAAAATATTTACGGGAACGCGTACAGAGTTGCGGAAATTTACTAGTCTAAAATAATGAGATAGCTGTACATGTATATGTATGATTAATATCTATAAGGATGTTGAGACATGAGTGGATCCTATATAAGGATGTAAACTATTGTATAAAAACATTTGATATTCATATTTATCTACAGGCATTACAATGATGAAGATTTTTGTGGTAGCTCTCGTTTTACTGATCAATTATAGTATGGAAAAAGAAACTGTTATCTATGAAGCAACGGGAGGTGAACTCATTGATCTTATTCGAGGAATAACACCTAAAGATGAACGTTTGAAATTAATGAAAGTTGACGGAACTGATAAAGACAGGTTACCTGACGGAATTTATTTCATACCTGACGATGAGGCTCTGACAACAGAAGAAACACATTATCTATATATCAACGTAAGTTTTTTTATAATTTTTACTCATTGAGTTAGTCATACCTCCGGCGTGGTAAACAAGTTAATTGATTAAAGAAATAAAAATGAAGTAAATAACAATGTAACGTGTATCTCAAGCTATTTTTTTCTTTACAGAAAAACAATAAGGAATCCGGCGATGCTGTTAATAAACCTGTTTTTCGGCAGCTGCCAACAAGAAAGATGACCAGCGAGCCTTGACTTGATCGCTTAGTAAAATAATATTTTTGTAAACTTTAATATGAAGAATGATTATACATATGAAGCTTCTTTTTTGTTTCTGTCATTAATTTATACGTTTACACTATACTTGACGATATGTGTAAAAAATAAAGTACTGTTCTAACTCATTATAGTCTTACATCTAAAAATAACTATATTATTATAAGAAATCAATATATTATTGCATCAGCAGTCAGCACTTAAGTTTTTGTTCCAGTCATCAATAATTGAAACACGATGATATACGCCTTCTATTTGGGTAAACTGGCCACTGTTTTACTACTGGAAAGAGTTGAATAAAATTATTAATAATAAGTTTTATATTTGATATAACGTTATTATATATCGTTGTTATATTAAAGGCTGCTTGCGACTCTGACATTATCGCGTAGAATTCTTCGTTAATCTATTCTTAGTGGTCGTCTATACTCCTATGGAAATACATGTACTATAGATTTAGCATTGATGTTTTAGTCAATGAGTCAGTTTTATCTGAATACACAGTGTACACTTGTGTAGAGATACTTACATTATATAACTGTGCTCTGTGTATACTGTTATTTATCGATTTATCGGTAGATACCTATAATTACCACGTGTGTATACCTGATAAACCATGATAAACGTAGGGAAGACACAAAAGTTCAAGATGTGAATACTACTCGTAATATTATATTTTTGAATGTAACTGATTTTAAGTCAGTTTGAGTTGTGCAATAATTTACAGACCGGGTGCAATTAAAGCCAAAAATATGCAGCTATACATGTTATACAATATTAATGTCATAGACCATTACTATTTATAATATATCTAAAAAAATGAAATTTATGATTTAAACTAATAAATATACTCAATCAGAAAAAACATATATGCTTTCTTGCTCAAACGGTAATTACTCGGCATCTCCTTCGGAACAAAAGGAAGGATAACCGATGTCAATCAATATGTAAAGTCGTGATGATATTCAATAACGTGTGTATAAATAAAGCTCAGTGCTTCTTCCCTATAACATTCAGTGTTAGACACGATGAGACTAATCTTTAATATGAAGTTATCAGTGTTAGTTATTGTTTTAAATTGTGTGATTGCAAATGAAGCCGTTATCGATAAAAATGAACGAGTAGTATTAACAGCACCTGTTTTAGCACCACCTAAGGATTCTGGGGCTAGGAGTGTAGATACTGAGACTGCTAAAGATTTTCCTATACTGACCGTATTAGCAAACGGACATAATGTAACGAATGTAGTCGAATCACAGGAACCTGTGGAACCACAGCTTGTTTATGTTCAAGTAAGTAGAAATCAAGTCACACATATTGATTAGCTGTCATGAGCAGTAAAATCTAAACCTCTCGTAAATATTTCAGAAACTTGAAGATCAGAAACATGAACACAACTGAGAAAAATTAATACAAGTATTTAATATTTATAAAATAATAGATTGTAACAAATTATTTAGGTAAAATTTTAAACAATAGTCCTTCACAGCAACTGTTTTATTTTAAGAACTTAAACATAATTATGTTTTACTCAGTATATATAATTAGTTCATTGACGTAAAAGAAGAAATATCTAGATTATTATTATTATCACATACATTATTATGTCACTAAGCATGCAAGACATAAATGCTGGAAAAAGACAATAAGTGGATACTTATATAACTACGACAATTAGAAAATTAAAGTGATCATGATAACAATCTTCATGGCAATATTAGTATTATAAATATAAAAAAAACAGTACTTCAGATGACACAAAGGAATAGAGTTTACAAGTGATACATCGCTTTTAGAAACTAAACACAAACTTTGGAACATGTACATCAAATGTTGCATAATGTTACTGTTTATATACATTCAGGTAAGTTTTTACTTTTATTAAATTAATTGCTTAAGAGAGGTAAAGTGCATCAAAGCATCCCATCCGGGGGAGTATATTCATGTTACAGAAATTCCTAGGAAATGAACAATTCATACAATAACCCTTATTGGGATCCTGCAAGTGAGTGAGGTTACCAGTAAGGTTCTCAGCTGAGTTGCTGTATTACGAGCAGGGGTGGCAACGCGCGATCTATAATTATTTTTTATATTACTATATTGCATTCATACGCAACCACGTCATGTATGTCATGTATGTATGGTTTATGTCTCCTGACGTTTCATAACAAAATGACAGGCCGGTAGTGAAGCCTCGACCAATAATTCCTCCGTAATATTACATTATTTGTGTTATAGTAAATGTTACACGATTTTGGTTTGATTTTTCAGGTTCTTCCAATAGATAGGGTCTATGCGTTACCAAGAGAACAAACTGTCATCGTGGTACCAAATGGCGGTAATTATTTGTTGCAACAATAACAACGCTTTACCTATAAATATCTATCTACCTAGTTTTTCTACATTTTTCTTTTAGTATTTATGACTTCCCACTAAATTCCTTGCGGGGGTAGGAGAGATCCGAGCGCCACATGACTCGGTCCTTACAAACATCACTCGCTTCTTTATCATTCATAGTAGTTAATTACTGTCAACCGCCAGCTTTATTATAGCGATAAACACATACCACTTTTTAAATTTAATCATAAGGTTCACCAAAATGAATCCAGTATTTTTATTGTGATACCTGAATATACAACAGACAGACAAAAAGTAATAAAAAAACAACCAATAATCTGTAAACTTAAATGACTTTATGTAATAGACTATTTTTTGAGTCTAGAGTATATATTATTCGAGTCTAGCATTCAACTTAACATAAGGATACTTTTACAGGCTTTTTCACGTATATTTTCAATGATAGACAAACTTCTTTTACGGTTTTAAAATAATAGTAGGTCGACCGACCTTTACTCGGCGCTAGATGCAAATCATTAAATCCGATTCCGAGATACACAGAATTTATTTATATATACACAAGAATTGCTCAATTATAGTAAATTTGAAATAATATGGGTAACGAACATATAGAATACACCGTATACGAACTAAGTTGATCCAAAATGTTCTTTTGGTTGCACTAATGGACAGGTTAGATACCTGTTGCGCGCTAACAAAGTGAACCTCCGAGTCCCACCAGGTGACACCTTTCAAAATTGTATTCTTCTTTGCGCATCCATATGCTTCTATCCGCCATACTTTCTTTCAGAACTTTCCAACATTCTGCTTGTTCTTCTTTTTCTTTCTTGCTTAGTCTAGGTGTTTTAAGAGAGATAAGGCGCATCACAGCAGCCCGTCTGGAGAAGTATCTCCACCAAACACAAGACTGCAAATAACAACTCCCTGAAGGGTAGTTGTGTTCCTGCGTGTACCTGTAAGGTCATCAGTAAGGAGTAGCTGTGTTGGCAGCAGAGATGACATCACGCGAGTAATACTTATTGTATTCCAATCGCTATTGACTATGCTATACACTGGGATGACCCGCCAATTTTTTGTTTAAATGGGTGCAAAGCCTTAGTGACCATATAAAGCTTTGGTTATAGTTGTTACATTTTCTCATTTTTACCTGACAAAAGGGAAAATTTTCTTGATACGAGTTAACGGCAAAACTAGTAGTGTAGTGACTAATTGTACTAATATTGGGCTCCTTGTCATTTATGTATTATTATTGTCATAATGTAATATTGACTGTACAAATTTGAGTTCTATGATTTTCACAGGGCCAGGAACATCCATGTTATGCAAAGATATTTTCGACGTTTCTTTACAATTTTTATGTACCAATCTTGTCATCCTTGCATGAAACATATACTATTTTATGTCTTTCTTCGAAAGTTACAGACGGTATAAAACATTTTAAATTCTTTATATAGTGCTTACCGTAGATACATTTATGGCCGGGATAGCCATGCTAGGTTAATATTTTATTTGTATAAATATATAAAGTCGTCATACAGATTTTATTCCGGTAAAAATTTCTATCTATCTATCTATAACTTCACGCCAAACCCCTTACAGGGTAGGCAGAGAGAACCGAGCGCCACGTGGCTCGATCCTTACATACCTCACTCGCTTCTTTAACATTCATTGCTCATTTCATGCACGCTCGCCGGTTTCTAGGGCTCCTGACATCACCTTCTGATAGAACACGACCAATTAATTATTACCAATTACGGTAAAAAATAATTTCAGTAAATCGTTCGGCTGCTCTTCGGTAATCTTAACTATTAATTTATATAGCTATTTTAACGAACTCGGTGGCTCAGTCGTGAATGACGCGACTTTGACACCAACGTTCGTGGGCTCAATTCCTGTGTTTTTAAGAGAGAGAGGGCGCATCAAAGCCAGTCTGGGGAAGTACCTCCACTTCACAGAAAACCGCAGCCAAATAATAACTTCCTAGAGGGTTGTTGTATTCCTGCGGGTGAGTGAGGTCACCAGTAATCTCCCAAGGAGTTGCTGTGTAAGCACCGCGCGAGTTATACTTAATATATATCAAGTGTTAATAGCCTACGGTACCCACTTTACATCAGGTGGGTCGTATGCTTGTATGCCTCCCGACGTAGTATAAATATATATATACATATATTTTTTGACAATAATACATGAATGTTATCCAACATTGCAGGCTCTTCAATCCCGTATAGGAGCGTTTCAACATATCCATTCGGAACCAACACAGTGGGCAGGGGTTCCAGTGACTCTACTGTAGTCGTCCTTCCTGGTAAGAAAGTGTTTTATTTAACGTCTGCAGCATACAGCAGCGTACGGCCCACCTGATGTAAAGCCGTTACCGTAGCCTATGAATGCTTGCAATGCATTAAGAAACAAGCGCGCGATGTCTGGTGCCCTGCTGCTAGCACAGCGATTACTTAGAGTTTACAGGCGACCTCACTCAATGGGAGGAATACAACGTACTTCCAGGGAGTTGTTATTTGACTGTAGTTTTCTGCGAGATTCTTAAGAACACCCAGACTAAGACAAACAGACATGTTCATGCGCACAAATGTTTGCCCTGTGGGAATCGAACTTACGAGCGCTGGGGTCAAAATAGCTTTACAACGTTAACGATACAAAGCAAAAGCTAACATTTAAATTCAGTAGAATATTTTTATAACTACGCGGAATGACCATCAAGCGTACAGTCTCATACTGATGTAAAACCTTCCATGACTTATGGCTGCTTGCAATATAAGTAGGACAGTGCTTGTCGCTTTTTTATATAACATCCTGTTGTTAGAGCCCACCTGGTGTAATGTGGTTAACGTAGCCTATAAACTCTTGCAATACAGGGAGTATCGCTCGCGCGTTGCCACCCCCGCTGCTAACATATCAACTCTTCAGGAGGTTGCTGGTAAAATCCTCAATAGCAGGGACACTACAACACTCCTCGGAGTTGGTTTCCGGTTACGGTAGAGGTACTTTCCCGGTCTGACTGCTATGAAATGTCATTTCGTTAGAGCCTCGGTTGGTGACTTCTCTCAGCAGCACGGACAATATGACTTCCAAGGGAGTTACCAGTTGGCTGCAGTCATCTCTAAAGATGAGGTACTTCTTCAGTTGGGCGACTCCATATAATATAGCGCTCTGTTCTACCTCCCATCCAGCAGAGCCTCGTTAGTTGTAGTCTTGGTGAAGTTGGATTTCACCCAACATAATGGTGAGTAAGGCACCAGTAAGCTCCTGAGGAGTTGCTGTGTTAGCAGAGAGAATCGCAATGCGTATGAGAAGTAACTTGTATTGCAAGAGTTCATAGGTGTCTCCCCCGACATAGAACCTCCTTTTATAGAAGGGAGATAAGAATAGAGAACTGTAATTTTCTGATTAGGTAGATATTGATTCACTACCTAATTATTAACTCATTTTTAATCGACTTCAAGTAGGAGGTCGTTCTCAATTCGAACCGTATTTTTTTTTGTTATACGAGTCTTCAACATTTTAGAATAGGTTTTGTAAATTCTTCTTATGTTAGGAAGTTCCTAACGCCTGATGAATTCCTTATAAGTTTGGCGAAGATATAAATTCACTAAATACAGTGTTAGGATTTTCATTATTTGTAATACGAAAATTTCATTTTTAAAACTTTAAATTTTATTATAATTTGTTTTACTATGAATAAGCTCTTACGTATGCAATACAATAGTCGAAAATAAATTATTCAAATATTTTAACAGTTTAAAAACCCCATGAAATTTATATGGAAATATAAAAACACCATGATGACCATCCAAATAAAAAATAATGTTTAAAATTAGTACACTGGCGAATATATCGTGGAACATACACATGCAAAATAAAACATACGGCCTTCATTATAAGTCTTATTAAATACCAATATCGTACCTATAAGACAATTAATGGAGTCGTATATATTGAAATACGGAGGTCATTCAAAAACAGAAAAATAAAACTTATCTACACCGGCTTCACACGGGTGATCTCAAGGACAGGTGATCCGATCGCTTCCAAACTTCACAAGTTTACCTACTGGACTAATCTGAATATTCCTTGATTATTTCGTCAAAATCGGCTTAGTCGTTTTCGAGACCATATAGGACAGATGTACTTACATTGATTTTTATTTATATACATGAATAATCATTTATAAATGTATACGATACAGTAATATAATAGTATCCTAATTAAAAATTCAACTACAATCTAAAATTACCTAAACTTAAACTATTTAAAAAAATAGATACATATACATTTTATATACTTAAAATTGATTAATTACATCCAAGTGTCGATCAGATGTAAGTACATTCAGATAGATAGACATTATAAATACGCTACTATTTCTGGATTGCATATTGTGTGTGTACTTACAAAACGTAACTAACGGTTAACACACGGCAGACCATCTTAAACTGTGTTACCTCATTTAAAAATTGGCTGCAAAAAGTTATATTAAAAATAAAATGGTGAGAAAATTCGAGCGAATTCACAATTCAGAAAAAGTACACTCGTTGAAGCATAGATTACAAAAAACAATTTAATATTGCAATATTGATGATGAAGTAATTAGCGATAGCTACTTAACATCAAGAGTCCGATACCCGCACAAGAAAAACATTTGTGTGCGTATATGATAATGTTAGCCAGGTCAATATATTATAATTATGTATCAATTGCTGTGCAAAATTAGTTTGAAACTAGAGTATTGTTCATTTATTATGTTTTTCTGATTTACTTTCCGCCTGGTGTAACAATGTATTAATATCAGAACTCAATATGATAAATATCTAAAGTATACTCACAAATTAACAAAGAAATAAAAATTATTTATTTATTTTCAGTGCCTGCACGGAGTACCTACAATGTACCAGCAAATAACGTCATATTATAATTTCATGTGTAGTAGACATAAACAAGAATATGAATTACTGTATCTATGGTTCACATCGATTACATTTCCGCACTTCGACGTCTATAATCTAATGATTCTACACAAGTATGAATAATGTTAAAAGTGAGCAGTGATAGCCCAGTGCATAAGGAATCGGCCTATTGACCACCTGGTCCCTGGTTCGAATCCTGCTGGGAGCCACTAAATTGTACATTGTAATATGCACCACTAAATTCATGTTTTAGGATTTATGTACATATTTGTAATTATTACTTGCTTGGTGGTGAAGGAGAACATCGTGAGGAACCCCACACGTCCAAGATATATTTCCTGTAGGTTGTGGACGTCTGACGGAAGTCGCTCTATGTACAAATCAGTGTCTTCGCAAAATCCTTAGGCTTAGTTAGCGGACCTCGCCTCTCCTAATGGATTAGGAAACGGGATAACGCGAACAAGAAGATGATGAATTATATGAAAAGTACTATGGGATGTTCATAGCCGCCATCGCTATCACCTGTATTGGCTATGTTCTATAGTTTGATCTGTGGCTGCGAGTACATTTCTAGCTTTGTACCACCTAGTAAATTTCATTAAAAACCTGGCAATCTACAGTGCTTTCAGATCGCTGATAAGAGACAAAACTATTTTCTTGAAAATACGACATACTGTGTTGCAATGCAAGTACCTACTCCTATTTTGAAATTATTATTTCTATGTTTTTTTTTTGTTACTATCACTCTCTTGTTTAACAAAATTAACTTGTCTATGGGCTATTAGGAAATATACTTTTTTTTTCTTTAAAAATATGTCACGGAAGGTGATGCAACATTCAGCTGACCGTTATCTGTGGGTAATATGTGGGTTCTAACCATTATTACGAGAATGATTAATTAATTTTGTTGGACCTTATTATTAATTAATATTTTAATAATATTATGGTATATATATAAATAATAATAAGCCCTTACGATAATTATATTCCTGAGAAATAAAACAAAAATATTTTTTAAATTTCTGAATTTTATTTAGACTTTTAATAATATTATTTTTATTTCGAACTTATCTACAAATTCCAAATGTATAAACGGCTATTTAAAGAAATAACTAAACAAGTAATTTACCAGAGGGAGACTTTGTACAAAAGTCGTCTGCGTGGGTACCTCTGTCTCACCTATTTCTACCACCGTGCAGCAATATTTATATAGCTATGTTCCGGTTTGAAGGGTGAGATATGGCAGATAAATTACTGGGTACTGTGACGAAACAGCCTTAAGTCACAAGATTGACAGTGCGCGAGTGAAGTCCCCGTGGTGTTGCGACCGTCAATAGGTTGCGGTGACCGCTACCATCTAATGCGGGCCGCACGCTTGTTTGCCAATCTAGTTGTATAAAAAAAGATCGACTAAGTTTTTAAGGTTTCCTTTGGCTTCACTTCAGTGGGATCTCAATTTGGATCCATTTAGGCACACGAGTTTTCAAGCGTGTCAGATGGCCATCTAAATACTGTAACATCTGCTTGCGAAGCAAACCGCGCTTTTGTCATATAGACAAACGTTTTCATCATATTATTTACCTCAGCAGAAAGCACAGAGGGACACAGCATTATCTCCCTGCTCTGATTACCCTTGACTGTAATACAGAGGAGGTAGTGACCGTCTCAGAATATGTCGACGGGCTGAAGGTAGAACTTAGAATAGATTATCCTATACTGAGGATGATATAGCTGCTATTAGGGGTGGGCGAGTGAACGCTGGATATCTAGCGTGGCGTGACAATGATGCACTGTAATTATTGGGTCTGTTGCGTTGAGCAGTAATAGATTAGTGGATAAAGAAACATCCAACAGGTCCCCAGATCGCATCCTGGTGTGAGCTGTACCACTAAATTCGTGTCTTCGGATTTATGTACATATTTGTAATTATCTCTTATTGAGGATGTAGGAGCCGGGGAAGGCCAAGACTTACCTACCATGACCAAATTGGTCATGTTCTATCAGAAGGTGATGTCAGTAGCCCTAGAAACCGGCGTGCGTGCATGAGAAGAGCAATGAATGTTAAAGAAGCGAGTGAGATATGTAAGGATCGAGTCACGTGGCGCTCGGTTCTCTCTGCCTACCCCGCAAGGGATTTGGCGTGAAGTTATAGATAGATAGATAGATCTCTTATTATATGGTCCAGGAAAACATCCTAAATCCGGACGCCCAAGGAATTGTATTTCGAAAGACCTGAGACCTAACCTGAGAAAGGTATGATTTTGGGTTGTGGAGATCTGGCAGCAGTCGCTCTATGTAAAAATCAGTACCGTCACCAAATCGTTAGGCTTAGGTAGCGGACCTCGTCAATCCTAAAGCATTAGGAAACGAGACAACGCTAGCAATAAGAATATTAGTTCTGCGTTCTATTTATCATTAATAGCATATTTTGAAAGAGCACTTTATGCGTGAAAAAAAACCTACCAACAGTTACCTTCGTCTAGGATTTATTCGCTTCGCTATTCCCATTATCTAATTCTATTGTATTCCGTATTGTCTATATTGCATTACTCAAAAAGCAGATAGATGGATAAAAAAGATTATGATATCATATTGCGAAGCTTATTCAATCGGCGCATCATAACTATCAATTAAGAGATCATGTGAATACGAAACAGGTAAAAAACCTTTTCCATGGTAATCATCTAATCTGTCAGTAATTGTCGCCTGCTGCATCTTCACCGGGGTATTACTGACACAATTATACATCACAGACAATCAATCATCCTCACGATCAGCTGATATTGTAATTGCCACGTAACTTCTGTCTGTTCTACCTACCTAAATCCGTATACAAACATTGACAACGTTAATAAAAAACAGAGAGAAGAGAATGATATAACAAAACCACACCGTACACCTTAATAATACAGACCACCTATAGACCTTCATAATACAGAAGCAAAAGCCTTGCATTATGAATATCGCAAAAAGTATCCCAATATCGAAGATTAATATATTTTTGCAGTGCCTCTAGCCCACTATCGTCTTTAGAGTCAAAACCAACCTCCCTTGCTTTTAACAGGGGGTAATATCAAAGGAGGCTTTGGCGAAAAAGATATAAAGCATTGCGATTGGCGAACTACTTCCACAAAGACCTTGAGGTTGTTGTGAGTAAGAAATTACTGTGTGGCAACGCGTGGGGGATACTCTTTGTATAGCGAACGTTCATAAGCTACGGTAACCATTTCACATCAGGAGGACCGTATACGTCTTTAGATTGCTTTAAACTCCGAGTCAAGAAATTTTTAACTGGTGTTTTGTGATAATTTATGGATGCATACCTAAAAATGTATCTCATGTTTGTTCGCTTTTAGTTTATGTATTTAATGTATGTTCATATTTTTGTTCTTTTTTATTTTTATATATTGTTTTGTTTATTAGTAAATTCGGTATACGTGTTAGATAACCTTGTACTTTACTTTTAAGAAAATTATAGTATTGTTGTAGTGAGTGGGTGTACGTGTGTTCATTCGCCCATGTAAATTGTTCTATCAAAGACTCTAGGTTGGCTGGAAGAGATCTCTTTTAGGGATAAGTCCGCCTTTGTAACACTAGCTTTATTGTTATTATAAATTATTTTGACCGTAACGTACAATAAAGATATTACAACAACAACGTGTTTGCCTCTCGACGTTTTATAAAAAAGAGGTCTGAAATTTTAATTGTAAAAATACATATTGAATCCCTCGTATGTATAAAAATTACATATTTTAAAGAAAGGCAAATGAGCATGTGGGTCACCTCATGGTAGATGCAGTATTATCTATTCGCTGGCCACCTTGTAAATAAAACACCGACTCTTTTTTTTTAATCCTCATATCCATTATCTATCGAATACTAGAAATATATCTATTACAAATTAAGATTTACATAACTTATTCTTTTATTTCTGTCATTTTCTAAAATCCCTATACCACTATACAGGTGATGTATTAATTAAATAAAAGGGAGTGGTAGTGGGATAATTCAAATTTTGCTCACATATAATTCTAGAAACACAGTTTTTTTCAACATTTATGTTGTAATTAAATAAAAAAAGGACTGTATCAGGTATTAAATTACTAACTACGGCATAGTACGTAGAGGGCTCAGGGCACGCGAGAATTATGAGCTCGGGAATACAAACTTTGAAGCACATACATAGGCGAATTCATAATGCCAATTTGAAGTACGATTTCCGATAGGGTTTCTGATTATTGAAGAAATTCTAGGATAGGTACTGACGTTATGCATAGTAAATTAATTTAACGTGTGTCATATGATGAAAATAATATTAGTTTGTTTGATTCACACACTGGAACCGCAATGGTCGGGTACTGTTTGACTGCCGAGAGATTTTCTTCCGAGAGTTCTTAAGTGGTAGAATGCACTTCCTGCTGAGGGTTTCTCCAAAGACTACAGCATGGGGTCCTTCAAAAAAGGCGTGGAAACTTTTTTACAGGATCGGTAGTGATCGAGTAATGCCATTGTTATTACAAGTGTCCGTAGGCTACGGTAACTGCTTACCATCAGATAGAATATATACTTGTTTGTCACCTTAGCGGTATAAATATGTAAAATAAAATGATCTTGATCTCACTTAATAATGACTTGAATAATGTACACATTTGTAGTAGTAATGTAATGCAAGTAAGAACAATGTAATAAATGACTAGCTCAGTACTAGATCTAGTTCTTAATCTAAGAAAAAAGAACACGTTCACCTGAAAAACATGTCATCAAGAACTCAGTAACATTGTGTTTGCTAAATAAAAACCGAATCGTGGTAATCTCTTACAAAAAAAATAAGTACATATCTTGAGTTATTACAAGCCCAAACATGCCACGAGTATCCGGTTTAAGGGAATAACCAGATACATACGTGCACGGAGATCGCAAATTGCGAGGCGTGGAGAATCACGTTTCGCTCGGTGAGTTCATTTACAACTCGGTGTTACTTTTTTTACCAACCCGCCGAGTCAAAGGATGCGTTAACCTTAATTGTTCACTTCGTAAGATCATACATCTATTCGTTTGTCTTAATGATAAGTAACGTCATCGTGGGAAACGCACGTTCTACGAAGCGTCCTGCGGACTTTATGACGTAGAGGCGTCTGCAGGAAAAACTCGTATAAATAGGTTGCCATTGCGAGTCCTTCGCCAGTTATCATGATGGGATACAGTGGTGTGGCTGTGGTTAGCGTGCTGACGCTACTGGGCGTCGTCTGGGCGACGCCCTCGGTTCGTGACAATACCCTTGATGGAGGAGAACGGGTGGTTCTAGTAGCTCCTGTGCTTGCGCCCCCAAGAGACTCCAAAACACATGCGACTGATCGAGCGAGACAGTTTCCCATACTCGTTCTGCTTGCACAGCAGAATCCTGAGCAGGGACGGCCGGAACCAGAGGCTAAGTCTTTGGAAGGAAACCCGCGACCCATATATGTCCAGGTAATTTTATATGATGCGTTTAATAAACTAGATATCCTTGTGGAAGGCAAGACGCTACGCGTTTTTTTGTTTGTTGCCATTGTAAACTCGAAGCTAAATATAAACCCATTAAACTGGTCTCAGGTTGAAGTACATGTGCAAGCAAATACATTATTATTTTTTGTTGGACTTGATATGTGGTCAAATTTATAAATAAATATTACATCATTATCAAGAACTGCCTTATTAATATATTAGCGAGATAATGAAGCTATTCTTGTTATTTGTACATTTTTATGCAACATTTGGTAAATAAGCACACAAGCCGCCTTATGTGAAACAGAAGTCTCAGGAGCTTTCTCGTCGTAATCGCTAGCACAACAACCTCTTATAGAATTGTTATTTGAATGTTGTCTTTTAGGATTACTTCCCCAGTCGGCTTGCCTTTGATCAAATAACGCGTATGTCCGATTTCCCTTGTGCCATAGACTATTTTGCTATTCAAGACGTTGCACCACGTGTAAGTGAATATGGCGATGGCTCTAAAACGATAGTGAAACATTTCCTCTTCAAAACTACATTTATTTTACCCACATTTCATTTTAGTGGCGGGCAGATCGATGGATAATTATTTAGCTGAAGGAGTAATATTTATTCCACCACTTACCACCATTGAAATGGACTGAACTGTGCTAATCTTCTGCATCATACGAGTACAATAGAGCAAAAGTATTTAGCCGCTTTGGAAGATACAAAAGCTTTATTGCGTGTCAAGAAAAGTTTTCCGAACACATTTTTAGAAATGATTATAAATTTTAATCTTTTCAGGGGTGCTAATTTATTCGTATGTGTATGTAACAGTTATCTATCATCATTGCTAATTTTAATTTACTTTTATTTATTTTGTTAAGTTCTTTTATACAACGTAGCATATCACTGCTTGCAAGGAAGTAGTTATTGCTCGCACGTTGTCACTGGACGCGCAGGAGCTTATTGGTAAATTACACATAAACGATATATGAATAGTTGTAATTAAATCCTACATTACTTGTTGATGAATTTGTACGTTCATTTGGATGGCAAGAGCACGTCATGTTTAATATTATACTTTGATCTTTACACTGTTTTACGCTATACATAATAAGTAATAAGTTAATACTAATCTATTAGTGATATACTTACCTACATAATTAATTTTCTACCGCCTAAGCACAAGACGATACTAATCAGATTTTCGGTTCTCGAAAATCGAACTTCGGTGTAGGTAATCAATTATTGTAACCGGTAGATATTTTAAATTCTATCGAATGAGTTGAAAATAATAGCTTGACCTTGACCGACGTCTGATTTTCGGAATGAAATATAAAATTCATCGACGAGCTCGTTGGCACAGTGGCTAATAACGCTTCTTTGTCATCAACGCTCGTAGGTTCAATTACCACACAGGACAAATATTTATCTGGGTGTTTTTAAGAGAGGTATGACATATCAATGCAGTCCCGTCTGGGGTTGAGAACAAATCCCTGGATGGTTGACGTGTTCCTGTGTGTGAGTGAGGTCACCAGTAAGCTCCTGTGGAGTTGTTGAACCTGAACCAAAGCGAATGTATACACAACAAATTCACGTCAAAAATCCTCAAGTCAAATGTGCCAAGCCAAAAATGCCTTCAGCTTAGACAGTACTAGCTATATATACTTGAATAGATAGCGCAATAGATTTCATACGATTAAAATTTCTATATCTGTTCTCATTAACCTAATTATAATCCAGAAATTGGAAGACCAACATCGACCGCCTCAGGGTCGAAGTAACAGACAAAAGCGGCATCTATTAAAGAAGAAATTATTGGGACTCGGTGGAGGCGGAATTGTTTTCGGCGGAGGTTACGGCGGTGGTTACGGCGGAGGTGGTGGCTATGGCGGAGGTCACCATGGCGGCGGCTATGAAGGCGGATATGGAGGACCAGCAAAAACTGTCGTAATTGTGAAAGAATTAGGTACGTATCAACTGTTATTTACAAAGTAAACGAATCATGCAAAATTCAATTCAAATTATGGAAACTTCTGAACTGTAAATTTCTAACATAAATTTGTCAATTTATTTTAGTAAAATTTGGTAGGATACTAGAGTGGATCGTGAGAAAGAAGAGAAGCAGTATGTTTCACCCGCTTATTTATTTTTTGTAATAATTAATGCAGTTTGATTTTATTTTGATATAATTTATTCGGTTTTCTCTACCTACCCCGCAAGAGACATGAAGATATTAGATAGATTTAGTTGCAGTAGCGTGGTCATGATACCTAGAGTAGGTACTTTCTGATAGCAATTATTATTTAATTATTATATTAAACTTTCAGATTATGGTAGAGGTCAACACCATGGCGGTGGCAATTACGGTGGTGGCCATCAAGGAGGTGGTTATGGGGGAGGTCAGGGCGGCGGATTTGGCGGCGGATTCGGCGGCGGTTTCGGAGGAGGCTATGGCGGAGGCGGTGGCGGCGGCGGCGGCGGTGGCGGTGGATTTGGCGGAGGCGGTGGCTATGGTGGAAATGGTGGAAACTACGGTCATAGCGGCGGCTACCAACAGCCCGTATACCAAACTGGTGGAGGCTGTGGAGGTGGATGCGGTGGGGGAGGCGGAGGATATGGTGGCAGTTCGGCGACTGCTACGGCAACTGCGACAGCGAGTGCGCAATCCTATGGGTATGTATAGCAAAACCACTATATTTCTATATACACCACTTGGATAACTAATAAATAAACATATTATTATGTACTTTTAATGTAGAAGAAATTACGTTAGCCTTATCGAGACTACTAAATGGTGCCTATAGCTTAAAGGGTTTTTAACAATATGTCACATTAGCTTTTTGTACATTAATTGTCAATACCGAGAGTTGAAGTTAATTTCTGCTGAGAATCTGATAATATGACAAATTTGTATTCAGCTAACAAGGCGGTGACATACAAAATATTAATTCGACCTGACACTCAAAGACAAGTCCCCCAGTTCATTGGCTCTTATCAATCACACTGAGAAATTCATCTGGCCACGTCTTAGTTGCATTCTTCATTGCATATATACTACATTATATCTTACGCCATTAGCTTTCGTGGTAAGTATCATACCTACGTACGAGATTTACCGCAATTTCATTTCCTAATTTCCCGATATTTTGTGTGTTTTGTAATCGCGGTAAGTCCCGTACCTAAAATAGTGACATAAACAACAGTAAAAGTTTAAAATTATACGTTTTATCTGTATTTAAGACTAAATCAAATTGTTTTGCAAATTTTCAATTGTGGTAATAGTTGTTTCGATGGACTCTAATTTTATTGTTTGAAAGATTTTGTTAAAGATATATTTTGATAAGATAGGTGATAATTTAATATAATTTTTTGATTTCTTTCATTACAGATATGGGAAACGTTAACTCAACTACAAAATAAAGTCATCAAAGACACCATTTGAGTGTGTATAAAGTTAACTGTGATTGCAATATGACAAGACTATAATTTAGTATAATAAATTAAAATATTGTGAAGTTTTAAGTTTAGAATTACGTCGTCCGACATTTAAAAAATCATTCAGGCCATTCATCCGTCCCAGTGCGTAAGTGTAGTTTGATTGACTCGCGCTAAGTTTCTTTCCTCTTTACATTTTCTCAAATTATATGATGATTCCAAAAGTAGTGTAAAATTTGCAGTGATAGAGCAAGACCGAGTAAACAATCGAGTTTGTAATAACATAAAAGTACGTTGCCTAATAAATGTTTTAATTTAATCGTACAGTGATATTGAAATCAGGCCATAACGATAGAAAATACTGAAGATGGCCTTAAATGTGTCTTAGCCTTAAGTGTGCCTTAGCTTCAAGTGTGCATGAAATGCTTTGTACTTGCGCTTATTAAGTGGATAGGGTTTGTATGGTCTTTTATGATTAAATTTGTTGCATTAATTAATAGGCAGTAATAAATTTTATTTGTGTTTGATTTCACTATACCTACTTGTACCAAATTATTTCAATAAGTTCACGTTATCGCAGGTCAAGATAAAAAAGAGAACGACATAAAGTAAAATGAAATAAAATAAAAGGGGCGCATGAAAGTTAAAAGTTAATTTCTAATCTTATTATTAGAAACGCAATTCTTATGTATATATATTATAAACGTATCTCGTGTATCTCGGAAACGGCTGTAACGAATCAGACCAAGTTTTTTATTTAGGTAAAGTATATTTCCCGTGATTTTACACAAAAAAATATAAATATCACCGAGCAAACCCCTATAAAATAATAAGATATAAAAAAACCGGTCAAATGTGAATAGGGTATGTAATGCATAGGGTATTCCTAAATTTCATCAAATTCGCGATACCAGTTCGGAGTTATATCTATATTTTCTTTTATACAACGTCGGGAGGCATTCATGCATACGGCCCACCTGATGTAAAGCAGTTACCGTAGCCTACTTCCCTAGACGAGCTGCTTTGATGCGCCCTACCTCTCTTTAAGACTGACGAACATACATACGTGTACGCAGAAAATGGTTTTTCATTAAACTGGAATTGATTTAGAGACCATAATTTATGTATAATTATTGGAGTGCTCCAATACTTATACATACATTATATCAACACGATAATTGCATGTATCTGTATCTAATAACCGAGTGAACATACTATGAATTCACTGTAACGATAACCGTGAAATATTATTATAGGGCAGCTCAAGAATATTCAGTAAGGTACGAATAACTTAAAAAACTATATCCGTACAATATCCGTATAGTACTGGTTGGCAATACAAGTAAGGTCAACCAGTTAGGTCATACAGACCTTTTTTTAGTAAACTATTAACATACCACGTCAGTCCATATTAGAGGCCGGTTTATTTGTGAAGAAACGTCCGGACCTGTTTAGGTAGGCAAATAAAAATAAAAAACATTTGTCCCTTGATGGATGCACTTGCTTTTACCATACAACGCGGTACTAAAAATGATTAATTTAATAAGATTCTAAAATCTATTCATGAATTACCGCTGAAACTTTTTAAATCCAAATTAAATATTTTTTGACTAATATTAATAATATTTAATGTCGTTTTTGAATTATAAAATATTAAAATAAAATAATCGGTTGACATGCTCTTAAATATAGGTACAAACAGGGTTTTAATACGTGTATCAGTTATGTTTAACAAACATTATTGGTCACCCTAATGGTCGACATTCGACCATCATCATTATTGAAAATTTGAGAAAAACATACGATGCACCCAATTTTTTTCTACCGAAACAGTAGTATTATTATGACAACACTAATGCTCGTCAATAATCTCGTAAAAGAATAGTTGTCAAACAGAGTAGAACAAAGGTACTAAACAAAGTTTTACCTATTTATATATAGATAACACCAATAATATAATCTAACTTTAGTTTTGTTTGGCTAAATAGGTTTGTGACGTAAATAAATTTTGGATAAATAAAAAAAAGTTACATTTCTAATCAAAATAATGTTTTTTTAATGTGATATATTTAAAAATCATCCATTATTTATAGGCATTTATCTGCCTTTGTAAGTTACATCAGCATGCAAAATTTATGTTTAAGAATTCCTACTACACCCTATGAGCCACCAGCCTGTCTCATTATTTGCTGTCATCAACATTACATCGCCTACCTTAAATCTATCACTAATCTTATTGTACAATCTGATACAAATATTCAGTAACAGATTTTGAGCACAGTGAAGATAGGACATAATTCTAATACAAATATCGGGGGTACAAGTCAGTAGCAGTTTTAAAGTTATCCTTTAGAACACATTTGTAAGCTTCCAGTATGTTGCAGAAACCGTAAGCAAGCCCAAGATAATAAATAATCAGTTAAGTTCGCATGTGTCATATGATTGCATATTTTTTTTTACAATAAAAGCCCTCTTGACTTTATTATTCCATAATTAATTAAGGTTCAGTCTACAGTCGGGTATGGATAACATTGAGCTTTGGTTTGTGTTGTTGTTTGTTTGTTTGATTTAAAAATGTTTCTATTACAGTCTTTAATAAATCATCAAAAATCGTTTACATACATATTTAGTTTAGTTACAAAACCGAAGAGCATGCATGAATAGGTAGATGAGTATGGAAGAAGCGAGAAAGTATGTTTGGATCGGTGCACCTGGCGTTCCATAGTATTTGCCTACCCCAATGGGAGAGAGGAGTGATGATATCTATATATGTATATAAGAGAAGTTATTCTAATCGGCGACGACGGCAGCCTGTCTATGGTTGGGTTTAAACATTTCAAGTTCCTTTGTGCTTCATTCCTTCGTGAGTGAGGTTACCGGGAAGCTTTCAAGTCGTTGCTGCGTTAATAACAGGGTTGGCAACGTGTGAGCTTTCTGGGTTATAAACGTTCATAGGCTATACGATCCATACAGAACCCACAGCACACATGTCCATTTCGCACTTAACATATATTTTTATAATAAATCTGATTCAATTTATAAGAATATATGTTGATAATTACAGTCATAATTTAATGTTAATCACCTGTTTCTCCGTATCGATGGCGGATCTCCATCAGTCTAGTTCATTGCAATTATCTATTCAATTCAACTGTTATTCTAGGAAACTATCAAATACAAATATCATATACTGTCCAATCGCTTTGGATAAGTTCAGTTATATACACACGTGTAAAGTAATTTTATATGTTTATATATATATATATATATATATATATATATATATATATATATATATATATATATATGTATAAGCAGTCAGCATGACAGCAGGCAATTACTGTAACCTACTAACGATGCTAACGTAGCCCTTGCTCAGATGTCCTGACTTCCTCTCGCTATATTGTTATTTAAATTTAAGTTTCTGTTCGATGGAGGTATCTTCTTAGTTTCTCTGTTCTGAATTGGCAAAGACATTATGCCCAACCTTACCAGAGCTTCACCAGAGCTTCGTCAAATTATGAGCAGGCAAGTTTGGTTTAGCTTTAAGTACAGAGCACACATGCCTTTTATTACTTCGCGCGACTAAAAAGCAGACTGTACGCCAAATTTCAGAGTCGCTACTTTCGCTGCTAATACAGCAACTTCGTAGAAGTTTACCGGTAACCGTACACACCCACAGGATCTCACCAACCCTCCAGAGTGTTGTTATTTGACTGCGGTGTTCCGTAAGTTGAAGTTAGTTCCTCAGTTGCTAACGACAGATATTTATACTACATATAAAAGTCCTAAAGCATGAGAATAATAAGTTAGTGTAACGTGTTATGCTAGCAAGCAGAGCAACAGTAATATGTAGCATCCAGATTGAAAACTATGGAAGTACCTCCACGATCAGTATGTGGTAAATTCTACCTATAAGTAAACCATGCCAACATGTCATTAAAATTACCAAAAGTAAATTAGGAGCACGTAGTTAAACTGTGACCTCACTGGGGAACTTCTTTCACCTTATAGAGGATACTAGATGAGTAATGACTCACTGGAGGGTTGTTGTGTGCGAGTGAACCACCAGCTCATCAGGAAGCTAGATGTTGTAGGTCTTCTACGGTGTTAGTGGACAAGGTGCCTAATCCACCACCGCCCATGGCTCCACCGACCTTGCGGTCATTTCAGTCGAAACGCGGCAGATGCAGTAAAGCACTTGCTGCTCTGAGGCGCTTTTCCGTGCCGTGGGCATTTCTTGACTCCCTACAAATTATTTGAATCTACATCCTTGTCTCTATGTTCACACTTTCTCCCCCTTCTGGGGCAGCGGCACTAACATCAATGCCTTCGCTGCTTTCCGTATGCGCTCAGCTGCCTGTCTTTTCGGTCCATTATTCGGCGCTCCTACGCGTGTGCCATCCGTGGGCGAATCGACGTAAAGCTGCGAAACAACACCGATCCCAGGTGATCCTCGTTGCGCTTTACCCTATTGAACATTCTGTTATGCAGATCGTTATACCATGGGCAGGACCACAAGATGTGGTCTCTGTCCTCCTCGCTATCTCCACACACACACACATACTAGAGTCCTGCCAACCCATTTTATGCAATCTCTTTCTGAAAATGCCGTGACCTACGAGGGTCTGGGAGGTCTGATAGTCCGGCTCGACCCAGATTGCCCTCAGTCGACCAGTCACCTCCGGGAAAAAAATGTTGGAGATCCCGCCCCTTGGTGTCTTCAGTCCAGCGACCCTGTCATTCTTGTCAATAATGCATAAGGTACCAAACGATACTTTTTATGTCTCTGGAAATTGCAGCCAAATGCCAATCCCTGGAATTTATTGCCAATGGCAATAAGGTACGCCATCTAAAACTTCTGTAAAGGTGCTGACCTAACTTTCGTAGAATTATTCTTCTTGTATTACATAGTAAAGCGTCTATGGCCTTAGGCATCTATTCCTCTACGGGCAGACTGTAAGTATGTATGAGAATAAATGATGAGCAATGCGATTGTTAATTGGAGGCTATAGTTAACCATCATATTAAAAGTCCCTATTAAATATGTCCCTGAATACAACCTTATTGTACAAACAAACATTATAAAGCAAAAATTTGTATGTACGGAGAGATATCAAGCCAAATATCAATCGCCTTGTGATCATAGTGCTCTTCAACATAAATCCATATTAACATATGAAGTGGAACCTTCTGGAACTACCTGTCGGATTTGAAAAATCATTCTTACATTTAATAGCCAATTTCTTAAGAAAGGTTATAAGCTATTCAACAAAGAATAATATCTCTTCAAGATAGAAAGTAGAAAAAGTTCCTTGAAGTACTGGGTACGGGTACGCATACCGGGATAGTCGGATACCCAGATGAAGTCGCGGGGTACAGCTAGTTTCAATATACAATTACAATCTTACAGTACTTCAGTGCGGGGCAAAGACTTATGTTATATAAGTCTCTAGTCAGACCGCACATGGAGTACTGCAGTCACACCTTTAGGCGGGAGCACCTGAATACTAGCTTGGACCATGTGACTCCGTTCAGAGACGAGCTGTGAGAATTGAGAGAATTGAGAGAGAATGTGAGAAGGAGAGATTTTGCCTCCCTTTGTGTGTTCTACCGATTGTACAACGGGTTGTGTTCTGAAGAATTGTTTGATATGATGCCGACAGGTACTTATTATAACCGCACCTCTCGCCAACAGCAGGAAGTTCACCCTCACATGCTGGAACCGCAATGGTCGCATACTGTTCGGTTCCAGAGAAGTTTCCTTCCGAGAACACTCAAGTTGTGGAATGACCTTGCAGCCGAGGTTTTCCCAAGGGACTACATCATGGGGCTCCTCAAGAAAGGCGCGAAAGAGGTTTTTAGAGGGTCAGCATCGCATGAGTGACACCCCTGGTGTTGCAATTGTCCGTAGGCTACGGCGACTGTTTACCATCAGGCAGGCCGTATGCTTGTTTGCCACTTTAGTGGTATAAAAAATATCTTAAGTTATTTATTTTGTTAAACAAACGCCTGTAACATTATAGTGACAATTGTGCCTCAGAAAATGTTTGCTCTGCAGAATAAATAATGTAATGGAAAGACATCTCCACAAATAATGTAAATAGGAAAAATTTGGGTGCTGGTTTGGACGTAGGAGAACTTTGGAACTGCTAATCTGATTGTGAAAATAAAATTCAGTTATAGAAATCTACATTATCGTTAAATACTTGTGTTTTATTTTTGGCTTGTGTTTTATTTTTAGAATTCCTCTGTGCAACTTACAAAGCCGATATCATTTCTCGGACAGTAGCTAGTGGAATAATCAATTAGCAGAATTTTATTCAAAATTTAAACCACGAGGTTGACTCTAAACAATTTTATAGCTTTAATGGTGGGTTAGAATTTGTATAATGATGGATCATAAAGATAAGTTTATGGTTATGTAGTCAAAAATTATTTTGTCTTACAAGTAAATTTTTTATCAGGACAATATATTGAAGTACTTACTTCACTATATCACCAACTACCTTCCAAGTTAGTCAGAGAGAATCACTACGAGAACTGACATGTCTCAATAGACTCTTAAACGTGTATTATTTACTCATATGCGTCTGTCGCCTAGAAGTCGGTGTTTAGTCGAAATATAGTCGGGTATACGAAAATGACATTCTTCTTCTTCATTTCTGACATAATTTTCAGATAAAACACAGTCAATTTCATGGCAGCCGAATTTAGAAGGTAACGAAGGCCAAGAGCTTATATATCCTGTTCACTGTTCCGTTGTATATGCCACTAGTATTCATCAGATCATGAGAAAAAAAATCATGCGATAATAAATCATATGAACTTATGCGTTAATCAAAGTAACTTGCCAATCATTTCTACAGCCAAACTAAATCTGTAATGTACCAATTTTTTGGGTGAAAAAGAGAATGAATGAAATGACGAAATATAGACAATCTATAGCAATATTCTAATTAATCCAAAAGAAAATTAAGAAGCCTGCCTGGTGAAGTTTTTATGTCTTACTAAAGAACGCAGCCATGTAACAATTACTAGAAATATTGTTGTTCCTATTCCTGCGAGTTAAAAAACAGGCTACCAGAAAGTAAGATCCATTAGTAAAGGAGTGATTATTAATTTTATATGGTGGCATTTCTATCTGTTTCGGACGAGTGGACTTTGGATAAAGCGTTCTTGACCAGATTTAAGGTTACGAAACGGTTAAAAATGTATCAGAATCCGTTAAGCATTATTATGACGAGCACAATGGCAGAATAGTTAGTAATGCTGCTTTGATACCAATGCTCAGAGGTTGGATTCTCACATAGGACAAACATTTGTGTGCGTGAACATGTCTGCTTGTCGTGATCTGGATCTTTTTAAAAAAAGTAGGGTGTATCAAAGCAGCCCGTCCGGGTACAAAAACCACTGCTGAATAATGACTAACTGACGGATTATTGTATTCCTGCGGGTGAGTGAGGTTTTCAGTAACTTCCTGAGGAGCCACTGTGTTAGCAACTGAGGTAGCTTCGCGCGAGGGATATTTAATGTATTGCAAGCATTCAGCGGGTACTGTAACCCATTTTTTTTTTTATTTATAGTAGTCATATCCACAGGCTCTTTGGCCCGTGCCTTTGTTTGTTTGTCATTTTTTTTTTTGTCAGATTGTTAGTTTTTTTATTTATCGCTCCGCAAGTGCGATTACAATAAGTGCCTTATTATTATTTTTATTACTAGTTTTTATTTTAAGCAGAAAGAGGGACGAGAGCCCCGGGCAGACCAGTCCCTCCGAACGGCACCCGTTCACGAGTTGACGCAGAGGGCAGCCATCACCGTGTTCAACCATATTTTAGGGAACTCGATGACCCGCCCCCCAACGCCGCCGCCCGTCTAGACATTTTAGTGAGCACGACTGCTGGCATCTCTCATCTCTATCTCTGCTTTAGTTACTTTTGTTTCTTCCGGAAAGGAAGGGAGATGGCATCCCGGAGCCTTGCCATGACGCTCTTCCCCTCTCTCAGTCTACTGGTTTGGGAGGAGGAGGAGAGACCGCTCTCTGGGTCATCGGAGCTTTGGGTCAACTTTTTGATGACCTTCTCGTCTCTCGCCCTCATCGCCATCTTAAGGTTATAGTCCCTGATATGTTCCGTTGTCACGGTCTCGGCTCGCTGGATAAACCGAGCTGTCGCGTCGTTATCGGTATAGTCTGTGTGGTATACACAGCTGTCCGTGTGTCTAGAGACCGCGACAACGGCATGGGGGACACTTTGGAGGAGGTGGGATTTTTTGGAGGTTGTGCGCACAATAATCACTGACTCGCACGTTAGTCCCTGTGCTTCATGTATGGTTAGGGTGCGGGAACCCGAATTTGCTCCATAGCCCTGGCTGATAAGGAGTGCCTTCTCAGCCTGGGTGTGGACAAGGTAAAGCATGTTGTCCTGTTTCGGGATCCGCTCCCCTGTAAACCGCTTCAGCGATAGGGATTTAGTGCGAGTCTTGGCCGAGTATATGCCACTGTAGATTTCTCTAAGGGCATACGCTACGTCCTGTGGATTCCTGTACGTACAAAGGAGATTTTGGGAGATTGACGTCACAAGGTTGGGTCTGTTGTATAGGGTGGTGAACAGATTGTTCCTGTCGATGTAGGGAAGCTGGTTGTCGTCTCCGATCAGCAGGGCATCACTGGCTCTGGCTAGTTGTATTGCCATAACTATGGATCCGAAATGGTTCATAAGTGCTTCGTCCACCATTAGGCGTGTACACGTTTCGCCCTTATGTAGTCCATTTACTAGTAGGGATGCCATAGTCCGCACTCTCTTTTTGGCTAGGTCGCCAAAACGCGTTTCCAGTTTTTCCCTGAGATCAGTGGCGGCCTCAGTTGTCGTTGTCACTATGATGTCTCCAGCCAGGTCGGCTTGTGACACCACCCACGTGGATTTCCCGCAGCCGGGGACTCCGTTAACCCACGTGATAGTGGGTCTCACCCAGTACTCCGGGCTTACGCCTTTGAACAGGTCCCCCGCTATGGCTTCTGCCATATCGAGGATCCTGTCGTCCAGCATTACCCTTGTGCACTTGGCTACCACCACCACCGGGTCCTCGGTCGGTGTTTCGAACGTGATTCTCCCTTCCTCGCTCTTCTCGTCCAGGGGAACAAAACCACTGGTTGCGCTGTATGCTGCCATGTAACTACTTTACATCAAGTGGGTTGTATGCTTGTATGCCTCCCGATGTTGTATAAAAAAGACGATGCTCAAAAGTTAAAAAGAGTTAAGACGATGGCATACAGCAACGTCACTAGAAAGATGCGAGTAAACAAGCGACATAAATGGGGAAGGCGACAGCGAGATGGCCTAGGTGGAGGAACTATACCGGAAATACTTTTGTGGGAAGTGAGAGTCATTATCATTTACCATCCAACCAAAAAAGTTATATTGCGTCAATAAAAACTTTCACTGCATCTTTCGTTTCCTGCAATACAATCGTATTCTGATAAATTGTTTCGACTTTTGTATAGCGATGACAGACATTTTAAAGTTTGTTTGCAGTTTTGCTAACGTTAGTCTTAATCAACTTTTATAAAGTGAAATTAATATTTTGAAGAGGTGATTTACATTACGAGATATTTGTTTTGTTTTGGGAGATGTTTGTGTGAATATATGACGCCAGTAACCAGCGTATATATGCTACGGTAACCACTTTACATCAGACGGACCGTATGATTGTTTGCCTCCCAACGTTGTATAAAAAACTTACGCAGGCAATTTACGAGTCGTATGTGGATAATTTTTCTACCCTAAGTATCTAGAAAATATCTTATTAACAGACTATATACCGACCAGGGGTTGAATTTAGCCGAGAAGGCTTTAAAGAGTTCATCGGTTTTGCCCTAAGGAGGCTTCGGCTGCTGCAAAGTGGTTCAAAGCTCTCAAAAACTTCTTAAGAGGACCTAAAAGGGTAGGTAACGCAGCCTACGGTTTTGGTAATGGTAGAAAGGGGTGGGTTATATGCCGCCGCCCGCTGAATGAGTGGGTTTGAAAGACTTTCAGAGAATTCAAAGAATCGATTTGAAAGTGCTGTTAGATGGCGGGCAGCATTACAGTGCAAATTAAAACTGCGTTGTCATCATTGTACATTGGTCGCTCTGCGACAGAAGAAGTTTTATACAGCGAATCCACACTGTCACCTCTTATGGCAGAATCATGACCCATGAACTCTTTGTTAGTTAAAACAGCGTTTTAATTGTGGAGGAATGGAACCGGAAACCGTTGAATTGTAACCATATCCTTCCGCATTCTTTCAGATGTCCATGTTCTACATGGCACATTCTAATATAATTAAAAAGTAAACAAAGTTCCTTTCATATGGACATTCATCTAGTTTGGGTAAAACATAAAAATTCTAAAATTACTCTCATGAACAAACATGATGATGCCTCGTGGAGAGGCGAAACACGTGTCGCAGCGACGACCAGGCCAGTCGTGGCAGCGATTCGCTTCCAGATGGCGGATTCTGTTCCAGATGGCGGACGACCGCAGCAGCCGAGGCAGAGACTACCGGAGCAGCCATGGCAGCGTCGACATGTAGCACGTACTAACAGTAGTGGGTGGGTGCCGGCCGGCGCTAGGCCGCATGAACTAATTGGTGGCGGAAGCACACAAAGCAGGTTAGATCATTTGACCTGCTTTGTGAAAAAAAACAAATATACATGTATATAATTTGCATGTATATTTGTTTTTTTTTATTACTGCATAATTTCACTAGCACTTATGATACAAAATACTATCGAAATTGTCACATAAAACTAATTTTATACTGAATTGTATAAAATTTCAAGTATAACAACAATGTCACTCGTCAAAAGCGCGGGAAGAAGTCATTTACCAATTGAAGGCTGAGTGTAGCCCTCATGAATTCATCTTCTTCTTAACAGATGACGCTGGCAGTACTGATATTCGCAATTAACATGAAAATCGGGTTTGCACCATTACACTTTGATTGATTTAAATATATAATTTCATATATTTTTTTTTCGTTGTAAGAATCTAATATATACCTACTGGTCACAGAAATATTACAGGGTACTGGTAGAAGGCTTATAAGCCTATGGGCTAAACTGCGAAGTAACTATGATGACCCAATGACACGATTTTGTGTAGTGAATGAACTCACCACTACGGGTCGGAGGATAAAGCAGAATACGGGGTTCTTATTTTCAATTTCACGGATCAACATCGCGTCACTTATCGGCTTATTGGCTAAAATATCCTCCCATTGATCAGTAGGCTCAAATCGCTTATACATTTAGGCGCTAAAACACTACGTTACGAGTGAGGGGGCCTTCATGTCGTTGTCAAGTAATTTATTCAAGTAATTGCGGGCTAAATTATTTCAAGTAATTGCGGACTAAATAGGGCACAAATTAAATGTTCATTATTCAGAAAATTCACTGTTACACATGATTACGATACTTAAGAGAACAACAAGGCTATCAGTTCTATACCTACATAAAGTTCGAAAATCGTAGTGTTTACAACAGTAGGTTATGTTTAATATATGATTAGTTAATTGTTTTCTGTGCGGACAACAATCGTGATTCCTCGAAGGCAATTGTAATTCAATAAATATGTTATAAATATTATAATTAGTGGTATCATTATTTTCTTGCTCATGTACATGTAATCGTGATAATATTCAATAAACAAGCACGATGATATTTTACACGGTTTGCGTAAAGTATAACTTCACTTTAAAGTTGCTGAGCCTGTAACCTTCCTCAGCGCGTTCAAGCTAACAAACTCTTTCGCTTTGTATATTAGTATAGATAAGTCATTGGCCCAAGCTCAAGTACTGCTTAGTATTGCGATATTGCACTAAGTTTCTTAGGCGCCAATTTGACCTTATCCTCTAGGTGACCTTGGTAACTGAACTTCAATAATAGATACAGGCAAAGTATTGAAGAAACAAAACAGGAAAAAAATCGTATAAATATGACAAAATTTTATTATATTATAAAGAACATACGAGTATTTTAGTTCCTACGGACACGTACAATCTTATATTATACCTAGTCCGATTCTGTTACAAATGAATATGCATTTATTTTTTATGAAGTAATGTAATTCTAAAGGACTAAGAGTCTTCCTGCGACCACGAAACACGCGATACTTCCTTTAAAAATTGTTTAATTCAATATATAACAATCGCGAAGACCTAAGACAATACTAAGTAATGTAATCTTAATATAAATTATATGTACGAGTACATACATATTTATGGACGTCTCAGCAAAAATAAAAAATAATGATTCAATTCGAAATGGCCACCTTTGGATTTGATACAGGCCTTTCATCTGTATGGCCACGAATCTATGGATTTACGCACTGTTTCCAAAGGAAATATAGCCGCTGTTTGCTCCAGAGATTTCTTAAGAGACACAATGTCGGCGTATCCTTTCGAGCAGGAAATGTCCTCTAGAACTGACCATAATTTGTAGTCTTAGGGGTTCAGATCTGGACTACACGAGGGCCAGTTTTCAGCTCTTATAAAGTCCGGAACGTTGGTTTCTATCCAGGCCTGAGTAATTCGTGCCTTATGACCGGGTGGAGAGTCCTCCTGGAAAATCCACGGTACATATTTTAAAAAGTGTATTGCTGAGAGGTTTCACAGCACGATCCAAGACAGTTTTTTGATACACTTTGGTTGAAGTCTTCGCTCCTTTTTCACAAAAATGAAGCTTTGTGACTCTTTGATAAAACACCCCAAACCAAACCATTACAGACGCAGGATGATAACCACGTTGTACCTTTCCGACTACTTGGCTGTAGTGGTTGTAGTGCTCTTCAATCGTAAATTTTTTTCACCTGTAAAGAGGATATTTATGTGGCATGCATAACGGGACAGATTGCGTTTTGATCGATCTTGTTTTATTATACGCGACAGAGTTCTAGCGGGAATCTTCATTTCTCGCGATAAGATTTTTGTTTCCTTATAGGGTTTCGGCGAATTCTGGCTTTTACAGTATTACCAGCCTTTGTAGTTCTAACAGCACGTGGTCGCCTCGACCTTTTATGGTCTTCAACAGAGGAAGTATTGGCGTATCTGTCGCTAGTACGATATACGATCATACGGCTGATACCAAGCTTTTGAAGTGTCTTAAATATTACCGACAGTTCCATACCTACTTTGTGCAAGGCAATCACTGAAATACTATTTTCTTTAACATCCCATTTCATATTGTAGTTTGAAAATAAACACGAAAAAAATATGTAAAACAGCGGGAAATCCAAAGAAGTTTTTAACATAATAAACGCGTGCCAAATTCTAAACACTTAAGAAGTTAAAAACAGCTTTATTTATTGCCAGATTAGTTATATAATAAAGGATTTAAAACTAAGACCGGCCATCTTTGCTCTATTAAATATCTTTTCATTTACCCCTCTCACCCACTCTTCTATCTTAATATAAATCACGACAATGAGATGAATTTGTAAACCGTATTTACTTATTCTAACAACAAACATCTACAGAGCCTGAGGATCAATTATTTTTTTTATACAACGCCGGGAGACATACAAGCATACGGCCCACCTGATGTAAAGCGGGTACCGAAGCCTATTAACGATTGTAATATATTGAGTAGATATCACTCGCGTGATACCTCCTCTGCTGCTTACACAGCAACACCTTGGGAGCTTACTGGTGACCACTCACACTCAGGAACACAACAATCCTCTAGGGAGTTGTTATTTGGCTGTATTTGTGAGGTGGAGGTACTTCCCCAGACGGGCTGTGCCACCGAGCTCGTCTAAATATATGTTTATCTTGGTCTGAGTGTTTTCTATATTTATTTATGAGTGTTTTCATAAATATTTATTTATTATTATATATATATTTATCTTTTATATACGTAATGCAAAATGACGTTACGTATATTTAATCTGTAATTGTGTTTTCTGTTCAGTATACATTACTTGCGTTCAGAATCGTCGGAACGCAATCGAGTAAATGAAAGACGCTATATCGAGAAAGGTCAGGTTATCATTAGTCTAGACATTAATGTACGAGTCCATAACTAATTTTGTTGTAAGAGACGTACTCAGTCAATGAACCAATTTGATTTCCATTAATGTCATTATAATTAGCTGGCGAATCAAGATAAATACATTTGACGAGCTCGGTGGCGCAGTGGTGAAACGCGTTGTTACGCTACTTTGACACCAACGCTCGTGGGTTCGATTCCCACACAGTACAAACATTTGTGTGCATGAACATGTGTGTTTGTCTTGGTCTGGGTATTTTCTATGTATAATAAGTATGTATTTACAAAAAAAAAAAATATTTACGTATGTTTATCAGTTGTCTAGTACCCATAACACAAGCTTCGCTTACTTTGGGGCTAAATGGCGCTGTGTAATTTGTCCGACAATATTTATTTTATTATTTTATTTATTATTATATTTGGACGAACTCGGTGGCGCAGTGGAGAAACACGTTGTTACGTTGCTTTGACACCAACGTGAACTCGTGAGTTCGAATCCCACACAAGACAAATATTTGTGTGCGTGTATGAACATGTCTGTTTGCCTTGGTGTTCTGAAGAGAGGTAGGGCACATCGAAGCCCGTCTGGGGTAGTACCTCCACCTCACAGAAACCCGTAGCCAAAAACCAACTCCCTGTGTTCCTGGGTGTGAGTGAGGTCACCAGTAAGCTCCTAAGGAGTTGCTTTGTAAGCAGCAGAGGTGGTATCGCGCATATGATACTTAGTGTATTGCGAGCGATCACAGGCTACGGTAACTGCTTACCATCAGGTGGGTTGGATGCCTTCAGGACATACAATCAACCTAATCGAAAGCAGTGTTGTATAAAAAAAATATTCTCTATACGTGACAAAGTAACTATTGATTATCTTGTGGTAAAATTTTAGAGAGGTTAAGACCTATGAATTATTGTGCTGTGCACCGCTCGTAATGAGATTATTCGAAGCACAGCAAGATCTTCGTTTTATGTTCGAATGAAAATACATCCTTCCACATTACAGAAAACTTCAGCCAAATAATAAAACGTCGACCTTTTCTTTCCTTATGAAGACTTAGATATCCTTCACGACAGACATGTTTTACTTGCGCTACTCCGGGTTTATACTCTAGCATTTATTTGTGCATTACAGTGGGGTATGAAAATAAACCTGTAGTTATTATGCGCGTCTGGAGCCGCAGTAACCGGGGCGATTATGGAAAGTTTGGAATGCTATTGGAGCCCCACATTGTGTCAATGGGGATCCTCGCGAAAAGCAACTGAATGCTGCGTCGAGGAAAACTTAATAGTAGTATTCTGCTTTATACTATAATATTTTGAGGTAGGGGGCATCAAAGCAGCCCGTCTGGGAAAGTACCTCCACCTCACAGAAAACCGTAGCCAAATAACAACTCCCTAGAGGGCTGTTGTGTTCCTGCGTGTGAGTGAGGTCACCAGTAAGCTGTCAAGGAGTTGCTGTGTAAGCAGGAGAGTAGGCATCGCGCGAGTGATAATTAATATATCGCAAGCGTTAATAGGCTACGGTACCCACTTTACATCAGGTGGGCCGTATGCTTGTATGCCTCCCGACATAGTATAAAAAAAATATCCTTGATAATATTTAGATTTTTATGAGGTGCATTATAAATTCCAATTTAATAAGTAGGACCGTCATCAAAGTCAGATACTCCTAAAAAACAGCAACTGCACTGCAGCGCGGCGTGTGTCAAAATGCGTACATTTTGACGTTTCGTTAAACGTCGCTGCTGTCAGATCGCTTAACAAACTTTATGCTTAACGAAGCTTAACTTTAGTAGAATCGCCCTACAGATTCGCTATAGACTTACTTTTATCAAACTATGAATGATAAAAGTACAAATTTTTGAGGATTATTGACTATTTGACTATTATGCTGTAATTTTATATGCTTCTTCAATTTTCAGCACCCTCAACTATCCTATTAAATCTTCACGCCAAATCCCTTGCGGGGTAGACAGAGAGTACCGAATGCCACGTGAATCCTCGAAGAAGCGAGTGACGTACCTACCTCACTTGCTTCTTTAACATTCATTGCTCTCATATACGCTCGCCGATTTCTAGGGCTCCTGATATCACCTTCTGATAGAACACGACCAATTTGGTTATGGTAGGTAAGTCTTGGCCTTCCTCGGCTCCTACATCGTCATTCTTTCATCTTGCATTGTTTCTAGATGTCCGAACCAACGGAGCATGCCTCTTCTTATTTTAACACCGACGCTCTCTTTCAGACCAACTCTGTTTGTAACACCATCATTGCGAATACGGTCTACAAGCGTTACACAACAAAATTTGCGCAACGCTCGTATTTCGACTGGGTCTATCCTACTTCATACTCTCTCTGCTATACCTAGCTTTCGTTTCCATAAGTAAGCGTTGAGATCAGCACTGCATTGTGTATAGCGAGCTGTGCCTTCTGGCTCAAGTTTTTACTGCCAAGAAGTTTTCCCAACGCTCCATTCATACTATTCCCAACACCCACTCATCTTTCCACGTCTGGGGTGTACCTTCCATCCCTGCTAAAAGCGCATCCAAGATATACAATCTCATTCACTTGTTCCAATACTTCGTCATCAACCGTGATCCTTACATTGGTTCTGGTTTCTTCTCTTTCAAATACCATTATCTTTATTTTCTTCCCAATCATTAGTAAGCCTTTCTCCAGACATTCGTCTTTCATCATTGAAGCCAGTGTTTGCAGTTCAGATGGTGTTACTACTCATAACACGGCATCCTCTACATACAGCAGACAGTATTGCGGAGCGAAAAAACTTGATCCATACATCCCCTTCCATTTCGGAATCCTCGTTGTGCCTCCCACAGTATTCCGTCGGAGTTCACCCTCATTCTCCTTTCAATTACCTTTCCGTATACTTTTGCTGGTAAGCTGATCAAAGTGATGGCCCTATAGCTGGCGCAGTCTATGCGTGACCCCTTGCCTTTATACAAGGGTACGATGACTGCGCGTCGCCAGTCCATTGGGACCCTTCCAGTTCTCCAGCATACATTGCTTAAGTATCAGAAGGCGTCCCGGACGTAAGTACCACCTAGTTTGATCATCTCAGCTGTGATCAGATCAATTCCCGCTGATTTTCCATTATTCAAGCTTCGTATCGATCATTCGATCTCATCCATAGTTATGCCTTCGTCGGACGCAGAGAACGCCAGCGTCTGAGGTATAGTCATACATTTCTTCAAAATATTCACTCCACCGTTCTAACACTTCCTGAGTGTTCGCAAGAATGACACCAGCTTTACACTTTATCTTATCCATTTTCGATGTCGACGAACCATTCTGAGACTTCTTTACCTCTCTCCAAAAGAGTTTGGTATTTGCCCCGAAGTTTTTCGTCAGCCTCTCATCCTCATTCATAATTTATACTTCACGCTTCTTTTTCACTAAAGCCTTCGTCGTTTCATTCTTGCATAGACGGCACATTTCTTTCTTCATTTTCATTTCATTCATTTAAGGGCAAAGATGATACATAATCCAGCCTCGCTTTACTCTTTCTTGCTACGGAGGATTCAACCTCGCCATTCCACCAGGCATCTCCTTTAACTGTTTTATGACTCTTTGCGCATCCACATGCTTCTTTTGCACTATACATCATACTTTCTTTCAAAACTTTCCAGTAATCGTTCACATCTGAGTCGGAAAGGTTTACATTTGCAAGTCTTTCGCTTACCAGATGCACATACGTTCTCCTTACACTTTCATCTTACAATTTTCGCTCTTTATCCTGTCATGATTTCTGAAAGGGATACCCACTCGCCAGTGCCTCCACTTTCTGAAAAGTCCCACAAACCGACTTATCACCAGGTAGTGGTCCGCATTATAGCATTTTGGAGACGTCTACCTATTAAAATCAAATTAATCACACTTTCTTGATCATTCTCTGTCCATGTACACGTGTGAATATCTTTATGATGAAATAAAGTATTCGACACGAGGAGGTTTTGTTGCATACACAAATCTAGAATCGACTTGATTCGCTCTCTTATCACCATACGGACAAAGAACTCGCTTGGTCCCAACCCAGCCATTCAAATCTCCACACATAATCAATCTTTCATTCCCTTCAGCTAAGTCCAAAACATCCCTCAAAGACTCCCAAAACTATTCTAGTTCTTGGGCACACATTGAGCTTACGGGAGCGTATGCTGCAACCAGAAATACTGATGTCCGTCCCGGTCTACCCCAGACCATAGGGCCGTCATTCCAGCAGGCGGATCATCGGTGTCGTTCGCCTTGCTAGTCTCTGTTACACACAAAGCATCTAAACAACTCTAATTCATTACATCTATCAGTTCGTCCATTTTATCATTCAATCCACCTCTCACATTCCACGTGCCTATGCAGCACTCGGCTCTCCTCGTCGCGCCGGCGATTGGCGCTGCGTGGTGAGTGTCGTACCCCACCGCCGCATGCAGCTATATTCACACTGACGGGGGCAAATTGGTGCGCGTCGCCTCCGGGGGACGCCCTAATCCGCACGTCGGTACGCTCTTGGTCCAGAATTGCAATCTGATTGATTGGCAGAGGTCGTGAAAGAGCACGCTTCTGGCACATGACCTATAATCATATTAGATTACGTCAATAACTTTGCCATTACCAAAATAAATCAACGTCAGACCTGAAGGGTCTGATTTGAGAAGAGGTTGATTCTTCCTAATCTCTTTCCTTTCCAATTCTGTTTAATCTAATGTCAGTCAGGAGGATAATACCTGAATTAAAATACTATTTAAACAGCTTCTGTTTTCACGTCTCAATTTCAATTGTGTTAAGACAGGGTACTTTGCGTACAATACAAATGAAAGTCGATACAAGTGTATGAAGTATTTTTTTTTCATATTACAAAGTTAAAGAAAAACAATTGAGCATGTTGTTTTATATTTATCTCGTTCTAAGAAAATATCGCACAATGCGTACATCGCTGATTTCTTAGTATTTGTAATTTAATATTAAATTTTCAACGTCAATCAAGCAATCATTTCTGCGTAAATACCTAATTTATAATCAAAACTAACTGCAGCCCGTGACTTCATTCACGAATCGTTTTTTCTACTTTATTTCTATGTCCCTCGGCTAGTAAGTCCTAAGGGTTGTGTATTATGATGTTGAAAATCCTATGAATTTTCTCGAGAATTGGGCTATCAATGCAAAATGTTTTTTTTTTCAAAACCTCCAAAGATTAGCGCGTTCAACCAAACAAACTTCTATATATACGCTCTATATATTTAAACAAAATTGAATTAAAGCTATGTATTATTTTAAATATGTAATCTCTAATAGTCTACGAAAATGGGCTAGTACATAAAATGGTTTGTATTAGTCTTTGCTAATATTCTTTATTAAAAGTGACTTCATGGTGGTTTCGAGGAGTCATTTGAAGTAAAAAGATATTTCTTATGCAGATGAATCATGATTTGATTAAATGTAAAGGCCGGTAAAGGTGCGTTCAAATCTGAATAATTATATAGATTTATCGTAAACATTATAGAATATGTATAACGTGATACACTATTATATATAAAAAAACACTTCATGATCATCTTAGTAACATCTCCAAAGAAATGATTGCACGATGATAATCATGTCAAATGGGTGTCGCAGAGTTGTATGAAAGTCCTACGGATTTCTAGTCCGGTTCAAGTGGATCGCATTATCTACTTTGACTACAAGGGGATTTTAAACACAGTATCTCACTTTAAAGACTATATCAATAAAAATATCAAACATTTTGTAGTATAGAGCAGAGTACTACTATATTGTTGTTCAATTTTTTTTATTGTTCTTATGCGAAAACATAACGGAATAATTCCGTAAATTACTACATTTTTGTTTTCTTAATCATCATCATAAGAAATTCTGAGCTTTGCTTAGTTTATTACTAGGGATTCTAAGTAACTAATCTGGAAATATTTAATTGTTTATTTAATTCAGTGACAGTTCAAACATGTCATAAAAATAAAATAACAGTATAAGAGTTGTTTCGGAATATTAGCTAGCATTAAATACACACATCAAAAGTGTCTAGGGATCAAGCATTTTTATGCAGATTTCTTGAGATTGAGATGTGGCTTTGTAATAAAAAAATATATAAAATATATAAACGTATACGACACTGGAGAACCCCTGGATGCCAACAGCGATTAAAATCCTGCCAGGAAGTCCATCCTTATAGTGGTGGAACCATCATGGTATGGGCGGGTATTTGGATCGGCGGAAGAACTGAGTTGATTTGGATCAGAGGCAACCTCAACGCTCAAATTTATGCTGAGACGATTGTATCAGACGTCATCGTTCCTCTACAAGTGCAAATCGGTACCTTATTTCAGTTAATGCATGATAATTCACGACCGCACACCGCAAGAGTTGTAAGACAGACTCTCGCCGCAGCTAACATCAATGTCATGCCCTGGCCTGGTCAGTCGCCAGACTTGAACCCGATTGAGCATGCATGGGATATGCTACAGAGAAGAGCTCTGCCGAATATGGAGGGTATCCAGTCGCAAGAAGACCTTTTTTTGTTGTTGCAACGAACATGGGCGGCCATTCCACAGCGTGATTTGGATGTACTCATTTTGAGTATGCCAAACCGATGTTCTTGTGTTGTTAGTGTTCGCGGTAGAAACACGGATTATTAATTGTTTAAGTTACCCAATAAAATTTTAAAGAAAACTGTTATTTCAGTCTTTTTTTCGAACTTTAATGTTAGTGGTTCAAATGTCAAAAATCCCTTTATTATGAAAATGGCAAATTTCTTTATTAATGCAAAGGTGACTTGGTTTATCGTTACTGTAGACAAACGAAAACACTTTATTTGATGAATCCTTAAAGAAAATTTTAATTAATATCAATCAGGAGAAAAGTTATTGCAAAAATATATGTTGATCCCTAGACACTTTTGATGTGTGTATGTACGCAACCATTTACAGAAGTCTTACTTTATTACTAAAAACGGTAGTCTTTAGCAAAAATATGAGATTGAAATGTATTTACGACTCTGTATAAGATTCTTTAAAATAAAAGAACCTACTTACCTATCTATCCTAACACTTCAATCGCCACATTAAGGCGATTAGTCACTCGAAACTATCACCGCGGGTAACCATGGAAAAAATTTAAATTAAAATAAATAAATATTTGAAGAATTTTAAAACGGTTTTATTTGGTACTTTCGCTGTGCAATACTTTATATGTCAATAGGGAACTTAGTAACATTCTGTCGTCCTTAAAAACCTTTCATTCGACATATTTCATTTAAAGTTTTATCCACGGGCTTGACTTGTTTCGATGACGGCGGGGCGGCGCTAATTTCGAGACTCTATTCAAGACGCATGACGTCACACGACTTTACTTTATTCTAATCAGGCCCCACCCCACATTAAAAACTTTATAGATATAATATATTGCTTTGTATAGCATACTTAGGGTCGACCAAGACCAACAATTATTAATGATTGTATTTTATCAAAATACGCTGTGGATGTCAAAGTCCATTACTGCGATTGTTAAATACTTTGGTAATAAGAGCCTTCGATTATTGCGCCATAACACGTTCTCAAAATAAGGTAAAAACTTAACATAAATAATATATAGAATACTTTTGTAGGTAGTACAACTATTTGTATGTTCTTGAAATGTAAGTATGTAATTGAAAATACTTTAATACTTTAGCATTCTTAGTTGTCCTATTTTTTTAAAAGGGAAGAAGATTATTATATTTTCTAGCGAGAAATACTATTATTTACCAAATTTCTTCCCTAGGACCTGTAATGGATGCTTACATTGTATACACAAACAAATGTAGTGACGTAATACCCTGATCCGTTTTCAAAGTTGTGCATATGAAGAAACGTTTGGGTTAGCGCCCGGTTATAGTAATACTGTTAATTATTTTTATAACTGGCCTAACTGGTTACTGAATACCGGGGCACGCCCCCCTAGGGAGGCGTAGGGAGACATCAAGGGGGGCGGCATTTCTTTTTCTCGACTAATCAAAACAATTAAAAAGCAAACTGGATGAAGATTTGAAAGCTGACATAGAAACTCAGCGCTGGAAGACGAATTTCGCCGATACTATCATGATATTAATTCCGAGTTACCTGTATGGCACATGACCAGAAACCCATTTTTTGAGACTATCTCACAATTACCAGAAGTTCAAGAAGAATTTTTGTGATGAAAATATTAAAGGGGGCCATGAAAATATTATTTGTAATCCAGGGAGGCTCAATAAAAGAAAGGTTGGGAAACCCTGCTATAGATGCTTGCAACGCAAGGGCATCAGTTGCTCCCCATTTATCACCCATTGTCCCCAATGTAAAATCCTCTTTATGGCTTTTTCTCTTGGAATCAGCGTTACCAACGAACTTGACATGGAGTTCTTTCAAAAACAGAATGATGTAGGAGGTATTTTTGTTGCCCTATTAATGTCATAACACAAACAGTAGCATGGAATGGGGCTTAATCATGAAATACCAATCAAAGTCTGGCATAGTTCATTAAGACCGTAACACAATTCATAATAAATCATGGAGCGAAAATTTACTTCAGTCAAATTCATTTCGACGCGCGGCAAACACTTTTATATTGCCGCCTATTTGTAAAATCAAATGACATAATATGATTTCAACGTACAAGTAGAGCTTCCCAAAGACTTCTTTTTTCAAAGTTTAAAGGAATGTTTTCATCGGCAACTTTTCAACGCAACGTTAACAATATATACTTTATTGAAAGGTTACCAATACTGATTTTAGCAAAACATATTTCAATATTTTTCTTTGTTATACGAGAAGATATAAAAAAAATAACACGGCATTGACAGCTCGTGAAGCTTTTTGGAGGTGATGTGTCCAATTATAATTTCATGACTGTTTGAACTAAAACGTTTAGCAAGCGATATTGACCTTCTGTAAGGTCTTCCTTCTATATTACCACAGAATTTAGAAAACCTACTCGTGTACATTTTTGACCTTAACTTCTCTAACAAAGGACCAATTAATAATAGTTATAGCCATGTTAGAGTTTGTAGATAAATAAAAAAATTAAAGAATTATTTAAAATTAGAATTATGTCTCTATACAATGTCACAATGTTCTGAGAGTTCTAAAGCATAATGCCTTATTGTAAAGAGAATCAACTAGATATTTTTTTATTAACGGCAGGGTGGATTGTTTAGCTACAAGTTTTGCAATACTAGGGTGTCCTTGTCCCATATACTCATACAACATTCGAATACCCAATACGGGTCCTGGTGAGTATTTCAACGTTTTGAGCACATAATTGATAGTTTTAGATGCTTATAATGTACTAGCTGCAGTCCGCGACTTAGTTCGTACGTGTCCCGGTATCCCGTGGGATCCGTATTTTCCTACTTTCTTTCTTTTTCTTCGCTTGTAAGAGTCAAATCGCGATATTGAATAGCATATAACCTTCCTCAAATATTGGGCTAACATATGCCAGAATCCGACTGGTAGTTAGTATACAATCGCGCGTTCAAACAAACTAACTCTTTAGCTTTGTATATTAGTATAGATTTTCTATTTTCTTATACCGTCACTATTATGTCAATAATTTGAAATTGGAATATACTGAAAATATACTACTTTAATCCCGTATATTGTGAGTGACGTGCACCTAAATATTATAATTATTAAGACATTATCAAATAAGAACTTTAAAAAATGCGTGGTAATTGATGATTCAGAAAAGCTACAACTCTACAATCTTAATTAATGATAATATAATATACAGGTAACATTTGTTTGTTTATATGAATGGAGAGAGAATAATCTCTGGTATTACTTATCCAATTCTAAAATATAGTAGAAACGTACACATAGTGGCACCTCAATCTAGACTATTTAATCTTTGTACTGTTGTTATAGTGCACACAATAAGCGTAATAGTGATGCCGCAAAGTTCTGAACTAGTCGCTAGGTGTTGATTATCATTGAACGCTATAAGCTTTTTATATATAATTAACTCGAATATATTAACTATATTCGTGACGTCATATTCATGTGGTACTAAGCTAAAAAGTAGGTAGTACAATTCTGTACTATATATCTGATTTATAAGGATTACTTCTTACAAATAGAAGCAAAATTGAATAGAATTAAAGAAGCGCGTAATGTATATAAGGACCGCGTCTTATAGCGTTCACGTCAGGTCCCTTGAGCCGTAGGCAGAGAGAACTCTGCCGACCCCTCAAGGGACCTGGCGTGAATATATACATACTTCTGAAAAATTTAATCCACATTAATTGCATTGTCATAAAATTATGATTAAGTGAAACATGAAAGAAAAGAAAAGAACTGCTGTTTGCAACATTAGCACTTACACATACAAAAATTTCTACATATCTAACTATATCTCAGAAATATCGTCGACGGTTGATGGCTACATTTGTACTACAGTCCCACTGCATAAATGCCTTACAGACATGACTTCCATAAACAATCACAGACATAACTTCCATAAGAATTTCCAAATTACGATCTATGTATACCATGTTTTAAGCAATGAAGATATTATTATTATTATAAACAAACTGTTATTCGTCAATGAGTTCTTAACAAAGAATGTGGTATGATACCTATGATTGAACTGTTTCATTTTCTTTTATACAATGTCAGGAATCAATGATCAGGAATAAATGAATCAATCAAGCATACAGTCCACCTGATGTGGCATGGTAACCGAAGCTTATCAACGCTTGTGTTGCAAGCGAGTGTATTACAAGGAGTATTGCCAGTGAGACCTGCGTTGCCACCCACCGCCTGCTAACACAGCAACTTCTTTGGGAGCTTATTGATAACTTCGCTCGGTCGCTGTACGTCAATATAGATATGATATATTCTGCTCTCGCAGTAACACAATGCCCTTCCAGGGAATTGTTACTTCGCTGTTCTTCTCTGTGAGCTCTGTGTGAGGGGAGCAGCTGGAACGGGACTGTAATGCACTCTGCATTTCTTAAATTTCGCTCTCGCTGTCATATATAGAAAACAACCGGGCACGATAGCTTAACGTATCCTCCGAAGCTCGGAGACATTCGAGATGACTAAAGCCATCCATAGACACGTTGCAGTCGATGTTGCTTAACTTGCGCGTGCATCGGGTCCCATATATATCTATAGAGTGTACTTTTGAATGCAATGCCAAAGTGTACATAACTATTTGATTGATAAACAAAATACGTCATAGATTTATCACGTTAACCCTGAACTTGACTCTAAGTTCAAAGTGTCGCAGACATCAGGAGTGGCCGGTTTCTCGTAGGTCGTTAACGTAATAATAACTCGACATGTATCTAAAAGGGTATTGAAAAGGTTTCTATCTTAACTTACATTCAATACTGCGAGCGTAGTTACAAGATACTCTACCTATAGAATTTGTAAGACTAAGAAAAGTTCAAGCAATAAGATTTATTAACTTAGTCTTTTTAATCTATTATTAGTCACAGCGAAATATAATAAATTTGCCGAATATATGTTAATCTCTTTATAAACTTTTTCTTACGATAATAAATTATATATTTGAGATGAGAGTTATTACCCCTCGGTAAGATCATATCTTATGTAATATACGAATACAATTCAACTGGCAAATTGCCTTCTGATTGGGTAATAATATACGTTTAATTAATACAGATTTAAAAGTATTGACCATAAATAGAGTAGGTAATTCAATACAATAATGTATTGGAGAGCATATAGCCATTGTGGATTATTCTATAGACGATCCAGACCTGCTTCATACCAAAATACTTCTGCACCAAACGATGACTTATTACATAATAATAATGCGAGTTCATGACGATCCCGTACTCGATTCACAGCTTGTAAAGTGTACCTAACTCTATCTTTGTTATCAATTGACTTTTGAACTTGGGATTCTGAAGTACCTAAACGTGGATAGGCTATGTTAATATCAAATGACCTGATTTGTGTATAAGGCAAACTGTTTCGAGTATTTTATCTGCCATTTTAAATTGGTTCACATGTCTTACTCACTCACAATATTTTATTAAACTCAACTAAAGCCAAATATATAAAATTTTGTCTACCAAATGTGGCTTCTGTTAATGCAGAAGTTCTCATTGACAATAATGTTCTTATTAGAATTTATTAATGAGCCTGTATTTCTGGGAATTACAATAGACTCCAAATTACAGTGGGGCTCCCACATAAATAAACTGCCCAATAAGCTCAACTAAATTGACAGATGTGGCTACTGCGCGATTTGTCTATTTCAGCTATGTCATAGCATTATATCGTTGTTGTCTGTTGTGGGGAAAAGCGGCTGATATTGAAACTATTTTTATATTACAAAAGAGAATCATCCGCTCTATTTATAACATGGACTCCAGGGACTCACTTAGAAAACTATTTAAAGAAATAAATATCCTCACAGTTACCTGTCAGTATATTTATGAGAACGTAATATATGCTCGTAAAAATATAGAATCGTTTTAAAAATTTAGTGACAATCTTAGAAGCACGAATAGATTGCGTATGCTGGTATATCGGCTTGCTAAGACTAATAGATCTTTTGTTGTAAATTGTATTCGATTCTATAATACATTACCTGAAACAGTTCAGTCTCCCTGGACATTCATCGAAGTCGAGCGGGCCGGATGGAATTCCACCCATTATGTTGAAGATATGTGCTCCTCAGTTAGCTCCGATTCTAACACGCCTCTTTCGGTACTCCTATTCGCTTGGCGTGGTTCCCAGCTCATGGAAGGAGGCTTTAGTACACCCGAACCCTAAAAGGTGTTTGCTCGGATCGGTCCAACTATGGGCCTATAGCAATAACTACCATATTTTCCAAAACCATGGAAAATATCATGAACCAGGAACTATTTTGAGGATCGCCAGCTGATAATCGAAGCCAATACAGCTTTCGCCGTGGCCACTCGGCTGGCGAACTTCTGGTAAACTTGACCCACCACCGGGCGGAGTCAGTAGAAATTAAAGGCGAGGCTTTACCTGTTAGTTTGGATATAGCAAAGACCTTCGATCAGGTGTGGCACAAAGCACTTGTCTCGAAGCTTCCTTCTTGTGGGCTACCCGAAAAATTTTGTGCATGGATTGCATTAAGGTCGTAATTGACGGTGCGTACTCGAATCCACTGTCCCTGAACGCTGGCGCCCCACAATCAAGGCTGTGTGTTGTCTCCCACTCTTTTCCTTCTGCATATCAATGACTTGTTGCACGTGCGTAACATTCATTGCTATGCAGATGACGGTACGGTGGATGCAAGATATACTAGTCAAGCTCATATCTCTTGGGATTGCCTCAATGAGTACCGATCACAGATTGTCTGAAATTGAGACATCACTAGAACAGGTTTTGTATTGGGATATACTAAATTTAGTTCAACTTAGTTCCCTAAAGGCACAAGTGTACGCATTTACCGCGAAAAAGTCCCCATTTATCGTAGCTCCTCGATTAGAAGGACCCCTAAGCGTTACGCCTAGCATCGGAATCCTGGGTGTCATAATATCACGGTCATCTGGAGAGCAAGGCTAAGTTGGCGTTCAAGAAAATTGGTGAGATCCATAGAGCTAAAGAATACTTTACACCTCAACTAAAAAATAAAAAAATAATAATTTAAAAAAATACACTATTATTTCCCTCTGTTTAGATAAATTTACGTAGGTTATTAACCAAAGCTGCTTCAGCAATCGCAGCATAATTTGTGTAGTAAGCCGATCTACGCCCAACGGGGAGGACCGTTGGACGTGCGTATATTGCGGGTAAAAAAAAAAAAAAAATTTGCTTACTCCATTTGATCGCATACAACGTAGAGCAGTTCGAATCATCAGCGACCCAGTGATCTCCGCTCGGCTGAACTCGCTTTGTACACAAAGAGACGTTGCTTCTGTTTGTGTACTGTACATTTTTTATAATAGGGAATGTTCGGCGGAGCTGTTCAACTTAATACCAGCCGCAGAATTCCACTATCGTACCACTCGCCAAAAACTTGAATTTCACCCTCACCATCTTGATGAGAGGCAATCCACTACAGTACACTTTTTGAGGTATTTTCTACCACGTACGGTGAAATTGTGGAATTAATTGCCCTCAGCGGTGTTCCCGAACAAATACGATATGGGTGCCTTCAAGAAAAGAGCCTATGTTTCCCTAAAAAGGCTGGCAACGGATCAGTGGCCTTTTGATGCTGCTGATGCCTATTGACGGTGGTGACCACTTATCATCAGGTGACCCACATGCTCATTTGCCCCCCTTTAATATAAAAAAAAGAATGTAAGACGTGTCTAAGTGCCCGTGGGGGCCTAATGGCAAATAAATATTATCTTTATCTATCTTTGTTTGTAATAAAATATTATTGGCGGTTATATCAAATTAATGTCTTGTTTTTGTAGGTAAATTTTTGCCAAATAAACAATCCGTCTGTCCATACCTTCATGTCAGGTTCCTTGCAAGGTAAGCAGAAAGAAACCTGCACCCCAAGAAGTAAGCGAGGTATGTAAGCTCTATACACACTTCTCTCGCTTCTCTACATTCATGACTCTTTTCATTCACGTTCGCTAGTTTGGTGTGTGTGGCAGTGATGGAGTGACACTGTCGCCTAAGAATATTTGTACCGAGCGATAAATGAGCCTACTAGTACAGTATATCAGTATTAGTAGTATCCTTAGGAGCATTATGGTTGAACATCCCTCCTGGGAATTGTTATATTGAAGATATATAAATCTCGAAAACGATTTGGATCAAAAAAAAAACGCCGAGAAATGCTCGATCGCCAAGGTAATAAGTAATAAACAGATATATAGATAATGGATTTTTTGGCACTTTCGACATACATATTCATCAATAAAATTAAGTAAGAAGACAGTTACATTATAAAAAACACACACTTTATTAGGGTTCAATATAATATCCTTAGTTTTTTCGGTGATCCTACGAGTAATCAAGGAAAACAATCGGAACTCCTGAAGAAATCTTCCATTGGCGGAGTAAGTGCCAAAAAACATTGACACTAAACGTTATAATAGCGAGCCGTAAAGCTTGATTGCCACTAATAGTACAAGGCAAGTTTTTTTTCTACGACGATTAGATATAAACGTGTTAGCTAATTGATTTTAAACGGTAAATAAGGAAGAAGATGCTTATGTATGCATTAAAATAAATGTAGTTTCAACATTTATATAATTATGTGCATGACCTATCGAATCAGATAAGCACTAAACTTCACACGTGAGAGACTAGTACAAAAAATAATATTAAATTATGTTCAGTTTTTTGATATTTACGAGTACATAATCCTACTAATATTATAAATGTGAATGTCCGTTTGTTTGTTACGCTTTCACGTGAAAACTACTGGACCGATCATCATGAAACTCTGTACACGTATTCTTGGAGGTATCAGAAGTAAAATAGGATACTTTTTATTAAAAAAAAAAATATTTTTTTATCAATGCGAGCGAAGCCGCGGGTAAAAGCTAGTATATTATAAATACGGAAGTAGGTATATAACAGCTTGGTGCCTTTTTACGACTACACAGGACTACACCCATAGGTAAATTCTCATAAATTTTATCAAACTGTTAGCCTGGGACGTCAGACAAGAGCAGTGATAGGCTAGCGGATAATTTACCAGCCTAATAACCGAGTTGTTCCTGGTTCGAACCCTGGTATGACGATATACTACTAAATTCGTATTTTCGTATTTATTTTCCTACTAACTATTACCCGCGACTGCTTTCCCGTGAAATTCAGACTATGCATTACGTAGTAAATTATCGCATTTGACCCCTAAAATGGCAATATGATCTTATGCTCCGTAAAAAAGAAAACAAATCTATTCTTTGCGTACCATACAATTTTCCGAGATACCTCTGTGACAAATTACATCCAGGTCCGTTCAGCCGTTCTGGCATGATTGAGTAACAAACATCCGTTCATCCAAACATTTGCATTTGAAATAGTAGTAAGATTTATAATTATCATTTGCTCGCCGTTGAAGGAAAACATCGTACGTGGGGTACGTAACCCGTACGTCTAAGAAAATATATTTCGTAATACATCTGGCCTAACCTAACAAAGATCTGATTTCCCCTCTAAGTTGTGGAGCTCAAACGGCAGTCGCTCCTAATCAAATTCAGTATTTTCGCCAAATCATTAGGTTTGGGTAGCGGGCCCCGTCAATCCTAAGAGATTAGAAAATGGGATAACACTAGGAAAAAATAGGTAGCCTGGAACCTAAAAAAGGACATGCCCTCAATAGTCATTCATCAATATTGAAGTCCACTGGGAATATACCTTTTTAATTGATTTTTTTTTTTCTTTTTATCGAATAGATAACGATACTACGATCATGTATAAGTTACCGTAACCCATGTACACATATCTCAGATCATAGAAGAAAGACGCATTCACTTAGCTGGTACCTAAGATCACTAGGAAATTACCTATTGGCCTCACTCATCATGAGGATCATAATTATGATCAAACAGAAATGCTATTTGGCAGCTCTTTCAGTAAAGTAAAATAATCTACCTAGTCTTGCCATAAATACTGAAAAAAAGAAAAAAATATATATTGCAAATAACATTTATTACTTTTACAGTGTGTTAGTTTAATATATAAATATAAAACAATTTAAAATATAAAAAGCTTATTTTAAGTGGTCTCCATTGTCTGCCATACAGTCCTTTAAACGTTGAGGCCAGTTATCAATGGAATCACTCTTTCCATAGGAAAATTCTTCACTGCCAATCGTACGGATTGTTTTAGGGACTCCAAATTATCACGGCGTTTAGAGCAAGCCGTACTCTCTCTCTCTCTCTCTCTCTCTCTACTCTACTCGTAAAACTGACCATAAATCATAATCCAGCGGATTAAGATCGGGACTAGACGACGGCCAGTCTTCAGCTCTGATGAAGTCCGAAACGTTCGTTTCCAACCAAGACTGCGTAGACCGAGCTTTATGACCCGACGCCGAGTCTTGCTGGAAGGACCATTCTAGGTTATTGAACACGGTGTTGTTAAGGGGATTCTCTACCTTCTCAAGAATGGTATCATGATACACTTGTGCCGATGTTTTGATACCTTTTTCAAAAAATGTATGTATGGCTCAGTCACTCCTTCGTAGCTAATACCCCACCAAACCATCACTGAAATCGGATAGTGCCCACGTCGCACTCTGTTGACTAATTGGGAAGCTTCCTTAGAGCTTTGAGCATAAATACGGTCATTTTGTTTGTTAAAATGTTGCTCAATTGTAAAAAATTTCTCATCCGTAAACAAAATTTTTCTGTGACGTCCCTTTGCGTACCGCTTCAGTAGTTGTTTCGATTTTACCACCCTATTCTTTTTTAAATTATAAGTTAAGAAATGACCAGTACGTCTCTTATAGGCTGCAAGTCCTAAGTCATCTTTTAAAATACGCGACATGGTTCTAGGTGCTATCTTCATCTCCCGAGATAAAATCTTTTGCTATCGGACAGGATTTCTTCGAATTCTTTCCCTTACTGCATTGATCACCTTTTTCGTGCGAACACTACATGGACGGCCAGGTCTTTTTCTGTCACAAACAGAGGCGGTCTTATTGTACCTATTAATAGCCCGGTACACAAACATTTTACTAATACCAAGCGTATGGAGAGTTTTATAAATTGCATTTGGCTCCATACCTACTTTGTGTAATGCAATCACAGCGATTCGGTTCTCTTTATCACCCCACTCCATATTAATATCGCAAAATATTGTACAATGTTTTGGCGCCAAAATGAGAAAACTCAATGAACAATCATATAAAAATGACAGATTCCAAATTCAAATGTAATATTTTGTTTAATTTTAATTGTAACAGTATTTATGGCCAGACTATGTACTTCTCCCAGGCGGAATGAGCCCCTCATTAAACGCCTTGCTTAACTCTTTTATTTATTATCGGAGCGATCTCTTTTGTTATTTATCAGAGCGCACATCAGTAAGTAGTCGTTCGTATCGAAAAGTTGAACGCATTTTATAATTGCATTTAAAGCTATAAAATGTGTACACTTGATACATTTTGGTAAGACAACGCACACGATACGTGCACACAAAGGCACACTCGTGTAAAATACTCACGTGCCTCGTGCGCGGACGTACGCAAGCAGGCTCTAAGCACACATCACACACACACACAACCATACACATGCTGTGGTATTATTATTAGTAGGACTACGCGTACCCTCATACACAGTCGATCGCACTATACACATTTGGGGCGAAGCTCCGACCGGCCACAATAAAGCTCTGCTGTAAAGGCCGCGGGTAATAGTGGTCAGATCGATAAGAGGCACAGACTAGAGGCATAAACGCTGGCAGTGGCGTGCAAGACAAAACCCGAGGCGGTTAATACCAGAATGAATTCTCTGCCAGAGGGGTTCACATCCTCAATAGATTACAGAGGGTTCACAAACAATCCTCTGTAACTTCCACGTGGCACAGGTGGTAACGAGGCATAAGTGTTACGGCAAATACCTGTGGAACGTGGTACGACGTGTGAAAACAACAAATTGCCGCCGTGACTTAAAGGAAAATACGAGTCAAAGATACGACGCAGCAGATGTTGAAAAAGAACACGGCTGGCGTGGATAGAGGAATGAATCGCCTTTATTAGTGATAGGCCGATCTCTCGCGAAAGCAAAATTATGCTCAAAACCATGGTACACCAGCAGGGATAATGAATATCCGTGGCTTTAAAGTCGGTAGGTCTGCTCAGAGGAGTCCGCTAGGAGTCCCTATTTGGTTAAGACGCATGCATGCCACCATCTCATTGGTAACGTGGATGCTTAAGCATTCTTTCTACGGGAAAACAAAAAAGTTCCACGAAATTAGATAAAGAGGTGAATTTCGTAGCACAAGTATATGATAATTTTTTTTAATTGCCATTACGTAGTGATACGGCTGTTTTACATATAATATCTATAATAATGTATAATACAATTTGACAATAAAGTAAGATAGGTTACAATTTTAACCAGATATATCCCACCAAAAACATTCTGTAAAAAACTAGCCAAGTCTCGACGGAGCTGCTTGTTTATCTCTAAAAAGTAATGAAATCTAGACAAAGTCGTGCCAAGTCTAAGGTTCCTTACTGCGATTTCTTTATTATTATAGTTAATGTTGTGTGACTTGGCCGTTGAAAATTCTTTATACGTTAGTGGGTACAAGTCAATTTTGTTTACACGTAATGTTATATCTGTTGTAACTACCTATGTTTATTAAGCGAGATAATAGCCCATACTGGTATTGGTAATTGGACGCTAGTGTCTCATTTTAGGCTGTTGTTGATTGTGCAACACATGCATTCAGCATTGACAATGCTGACTTCTGCTCTCTTCTTTTTGGAGCGTCAAATCGACCACCGATCCAACATAAAATAGACGTACAGACGGACTTCTATCAATGATTAGAAGTCCGTCTGTACTGGAAATAATTTTTTATATTGTTTGTTTCAGGCTCGCCTATACGTAAGTATTATTGAAATCCGCAGCTTTATCAAGCCTACAATTGACTGGTTATTGAATCAACGTTTTCCAAGTGGCAATTTTCCATCGTCAATGCGTAGCGGTTCTGGCGACAGATTGGTGCAATGGTGTCATGGAGTACCTGGTTTTGTACCCTTGTGTACCCTTCAACGGCCAAGTCACACAACATTAACTATAATAATAAAGAAATCGCAGTAAGGAACCTTAGACTTGGCACGACTTTGTCTAGATTTCATTACTTTTTAGAGATAAACAAGCAGCTCCGTCGAGACTTGGCTAGTTTTTTACAGAATGTTTTTGGTGGGATTTCACTTGTAGAAACGTGGACATATTGATTTATTTTATTAGATTTTCTTATTTGACACAGTTTTTTTCTCATAGTAGAATGGGGCATTACCATATCTCTAATACAGCTGAGACCAGCTGAGGGTTCTTCATCAGATACTTCAGACCTTCGATTTTTGACATCAAATGAAGCGGCCCACCAAGTTGAACATTTTTTGTAAAGGCGGTATGTCGATCTCTAATAGTTTGGTTGGGCTCTTGTGTTTTCTAATCAGGGTCACCAGGTACTCCAGATCTTCGATTATCCTAGTTTTTATAGTTTTCCCTTTATGTGGCCATTAAACCCTAACTCTGTACCAAATTTCAGCTCTCGGAGTTTATGGGAAGTACTAGTTCTATTTTGATGATCATGAGTGAGTGAGTGTCATAAATGCGAAACTTTGCTTTCGCTTAACTTCGGAACTAAATGACCTACAGACTTGAAATTTTGGATTTTAAGTATGTGATTATAGCTTACTGGATGACGAAAATTTCTGCGTTCTGGTCTTATCCAGAGGTTCTCAAATAGGGGCCTGAAAATGCGGCGAAATGGTTCCAGTAAAGGATGGTACGGCAGTGTTTGCTTCGCGCTCGACTTGGCGGGGGCACTGCCGTGCCCCCTGATATATATATATATTTATCTAACTGTCTCTCTACTAGAAAACACATAAAACATATAGTGTATTTATACGACGAGCGACGAGCTCGGTTGCGCAGTGGTGAAACACGCTGTTACGCTACTTTGACACCAACACTCGTGGGTTCGATTCCCATACAATACAAACATTTGTGTGCATGAACATGTCTGTTTGTCTTGGTCTGGGTATTTTCTATGTATAATAAGTATGTATATACAAAAAAATGTATTTACTTATGTTTATCAGTTGTCTAGTACTCATAACACAAGCTCCGCTTACTTTGGGGCTAGACGGCGCTGTGTAATTTGTCCGACAAAATTTATTTATTATTTTATTTAATTTATAGTAGAATGCATGATCATGAAATTTATCAGGAAGCACAGAAAATATCAAAAATAGCTATTTTATAAGTATGTACATTAAATAAAAAAATCATTGTACACGTGTATTAGTTTTTATTTCCAAAAGTTGACTATAAACTGTCTGTAAAAATAGTTCAGGCAAACAATATTTTTTTATGTACATATGTAGGTACGATAGTTAGTAATAACTCTTAAGAACTGTAAGAAACGTAAATTTCGAATGATAGTACAATGCTCTTGCATGTATGCGTGTGTGCGTGAATCCAACTCGCACTTGCCCAGTACTTTTTCATGTAATGTAGGATGATCATGCGCCATTCAAGTCATGAATGATCTTATTCACAATTTCACGTGGTTATTTTAAATCATAATTTGCAATTAGTGCATCAACACATGTATCGATGTTAGCAATGTAATTAATGTATTCAGCCATTCAGCAGGCGTACAAATATTAATTGAAACCTAAGCACAACTTAATGAAATTAAAATAATGGAAGTAATAGCAATTAAGTTCTAAATTTACTCAATAGTTTTGATCGAATTTTATAGTTATTAAATAGATCTATTATACGTTGGACACTCAGAAAGTTGTGCGAAAATAAAAAAGTGTTTATTGGTACATATTTTTTTATTAAATCTTTTCAAAGTATTGTAGCCTTTATACAAAGTTTCATGAGTCTGAACTAGTTTTCGAAACACTTTTTCCAGTCCGCCGCAAACACCTCATTAACAGCCTGCTCAAACGCTGACAGCGCATCTCCCGGCGACGAAAATTGTATCCCTTTGACCTGTTTTTTTTATTTTCGGGAATAAAAAGAAGTCACATGGTGCTAGGTCAGGGCTGTAAGAGAGGGTGACCTAGGAGTTTGACCGGCGTGCTGTCCAGGAAGTCCCTCATTTTGAGCGCAGTGTGCGTGGGCGCGTTGTCGTGGTGGAGCAGTAGACGGCAGTAGCCCGCGGAACCCCATTGTTTGGTCGCTTGTTGCTCATAACAGAGAAAACTTCTGCCAAGTATTTGGTAGTATACCATTCGGCGTTGATGCTTCTTTGGTTCTGTAAGGAATTGATGCCAGGTAGCCAATAAAATTGAAAAAGCTCGCGATCAAAATCTCCCCGCTTCTACCAAAGTGAAGCGACTTTGGTAGGCGTTGATTCCTGAGGTTATGCGGCCCCCAAAGTGAACTATCCTCCTCACGCGAAGATGCAAGTATAGAATCTCGTGAAGGCTTCCTAATCCAATCTGCTGTATGTGCTGAATCTCCTGATACGTAACTCGCCTATTGTCTTGGATTAAAATTTTCACTGCTAGCACGTTTTCTTCCGTAACAACCCTCAAATGGCGACCACTTCTTTCTTCATCCCCCAAAGTTAGTCGACCGCGCTTGAATTCGTTATACCAACGATACATGGTTGCCTTGGAAGGGCGTTCATGGATGCCATTTGCAGTTTATTGTACGATTCGTCCGGTTTCATGCGACACTTGAAATCGTAAAAATCATAGCGCGAAAATGTTTCCGGCGAAGATCCATTTTCCAATGAGACACGATAATTTGAATTAGTTCGCAAAGAATGTAAGGGAAATTTTGAAATTGGAACGTACCTATTTTTACTTATAAATAGTCATATTTTCAAATTAAATTATAACTGGCCAGTCTCTCATACATAAAAACATTTTTTCGCAATACTTTTAGAGTGGTCTGGTATGTCAAAATTGAAAATTTTATACAAGCGTCAGTTGTTTGTACATAAATGTTATAGAAAATATTGATATAAAATAATTGTAATATAATATTTTAGATTTAATTAAATTTTATCATTTTCGTTGTGAATTTTTTATTATTTAGATAAACATTTTATATTAAGTTACTTGTTTCTTGTTCTTTAAAATATTTTGTTATACAATGTAACACAAATCTCTTATCACACATGGTAGTCGTACAATTTATAACTATTCAAATAATAGCTATATTAATACCACGCGTTAGATATTGCAGGTATGTATTTTTCGCAGTCCAAAACTCTGCTATTAAAGAGTTACCCAACAAGATAATTGTTAAGGACTCATGACACATATCAGTAACAAGCTTGTAATGCATCTTCTATGGAAGCTGTTTGTCTTTTTTTCGCGGAGCATAAACTAGACGATCTAATTTTCTACAGATTTGAAGTGTATGCTAAGAAATGTAAGATATTTGTATTATTTACTCCTTCACTTTTTTATCGTTAAAGTGGATGTCAAGATTTGACTAATAAGATTGAAAAGTCATGTCGTTCATGAACATTATTTGGTTTTAACGCAGATCGACCGATTTATTTGATATTTTTGCCGTTTTTACATGTCATTTTTGTTACTTCTGTACGTTGCTTCTGTAAATCGACGAATATACCTAATTACACTTTTGAATAAGTATAATCTAATCTAAATGTAATCTTATTAACTGTTCCATTATACGATTATGATTCTACGCATAGACATATGCTTCTAAAAATTCAAATTCGTCTGAAAATAATGTAGCGTTTTGTACATTATCAGAGTTATATTACAGTGTTAGATTATGTAACTTAATCCGTGATGTTAGCTTTTGTTTTTGATATATGGCCAATGGGTCATTGGCCAATGCCAATGTTAAAAATAATCATTAGATGTTGCTTTTATTTGCATTATATCTTTATTATTCTCCCTTTTCCTGTGATATCTCCCCTCAAATTTCTACTTACTTACTCACTCACTTTGCTAACTCTAGGTAATATATTTCCTTCTTGCTCTCCTTTCCACTCGTGTAGACGTTGCCTCTCCTTCTGCTAATACGACAACTCCTTAGGAGTTTACTGGTAACACCACTGACCCGCAAGAGCACAATAACCCTCTAGGGAATTGTTATATGGCTGCGGTTTTCTATAAGATGGAGATAATGCCGACCGGCTCAGTTGCGCACTACCTTTTAAAAACACTAAGATCGAGACAAACAGACATGCTCATACACACAAATGTTCGTCCCGCGTGGGAATCGAACCGACGTTCCTTGGTGTTAAAATAACATAGCTAAACATTCCGCAAAACTTTGTTTATTACTGTCTCTCATGTCCTTTCTTCTCCTACTTTACCTTCTATGTCTCTCACTTATTCAACAGGGACAAGATCTCTTGTTCTCTTCACCCTCTTTGACGCGAAGGTATTGAAAATTTTGCTACTAACCTACGTAAAGCACCCCGTAATCATTCAATTAAACCTAATCATTAAATCCATTATCAGTAAATTACCATAAAGTATTCGAACATAGTAACTACAAAATCTAAATTTACTAGCAAAATGAAAAATAAACCATTAAGAGTTATACAAATGAATGCAATGGTTCACATATATGAATTGATTGTTGAATGATAAAACGGTTCGAGCAACTAATAAATACTCAGGCTAACTATACCACTGCTCAACCACTATGCAAATGGTTTATTTTAACATTCGCACCGATCAGCGCTGCACCAACGATCGCGATGTGATCAATAATATTACGGAGTATGTAAAGCATAAACATAACACATACATTTCAGTTACACAATACTCCCTTGTGTTATTACATCCAATTATCTGCATCACCTTATTAAGGTTGACTGGTAAAGTATACATTACATACATAGCATTAAATATATTGCTGTTGCATTAATCTGCGTGCATAAAATGGATGTTAATAAATAATGTAAAAATGTAATACTTATTATTCCAAAAACAAAAAATACATCAATTTAGTAATCATCAGATTCAATATGTTTTTACAAATTATAAGTTGTATGTTAAATAAAATTATACCTAAACAAAAGGATTTGGCGAAGATACTGAATTTTACATAGTACAGAATTTTACATACAGAGCGACTGCCGTAAGACCCAAAGGGAAAACCAGATCATTCTTAGGTATGGTCACACGTCTTTTGAAATATTATTTCTTGGACATGAAGAAAGAATGACGAAGCAGATATACAATGCAAAAGTGGAAGGATGTAGGAGCCGAGGAAGGCCAAGACTTACCTATCATGATCAAATTGGTCGTGTTCTAATATTTTGACGAGCTCGGTGGCGCAGTGGTGAAACGCGCTGTTACGCTACTTTAATACCAATGCTCGTGGGTTCGTTTCCCACACAGTACAAACATTAGTGTGCATGAACATGTCTGTTTGTATTGGTCTGGGTATATTCTATGTATAATAAGTATGTATTTACGTATGTTTATCAGTTGTCTAGTACCCAAAACACAAGCTTCGCTTACTTTGAGGCTAGGTGGCGCTGTGTAATTTGTCCGACAATATTTATTATTATTTATTTATTATTATAAATCAATAGTAGTGGGCTTAGTTACCTTACCGTGTGCTGTCTGCGCTGCTGTTTGATATATTTACCATGTTTTAATCCGGAATAGTGGACATTAGTTGAGCTAGCGGTCATCGCACCCGACGGTCGACGCACTATCCGTCGCCGGCTGCCATCGGCCTTGCTACCGACCTTGTTTTTGCTCTGCAAGTGCACCCCTTACTGTGAACTTTTTATGTGCACGTACACGTACACCATCCGACATTTTGTTTACGTTTACAGAGTATACCAGACCAAAAATATGGTATAGGAGACATATATCCTTTTTAAAAATTCGTTCAATTCGTCTGCGTGTGCAGACAACTTTTGTACAAAGTCTCCCTCTGGTAAAATTTGTACGTAGGTGTGTGACTTTAATATCGACGCTGAAGATAAAACAGTAATTACTGAATAAATTTTGCTAAACTTTCACAGGATGATGGCTTGCATTACTGTTCAACATTGATCTTATAAATATATAGGGTTACTATGTAAAACAAGAAAAATCACTCCACGCGGTCGGAGCCGTGGGCATCCTATGTTAGTCTACCTAGGGCAAATAGTCTATGTGGTTAGGTCTCCATTCAATAAAAAGAAGAATTTAGCACATACTCCACCACGCTGGTTCAAAGCGGATTGTCGGAAGCCAGTGTTTTCATGCCGCCTGAAGGTCAAACTAGGCTGTTTGTCATTTATCGACAACAGTCGACCGACAGCTTGCCGTGCTCTATGAATACAGAAAAGCTCCAGATAGATAAATCCATCTATATAGACAGGCTGCGGTTGACATTGCTTATCCTGCATATTTGGGCAGACTGATGCGCGCAACGACACCATTGAGCTCCTCATTTTCCGAAACCAATGCATATATCACGCAAAAATGCTAAGAGTATGTTGTTAAAATATTACTTATTTAGTCATTTATTCGGAAGTCTGATATCTTAATAAACATATGAATGATAAAATGTGTAACCTTATTGCTAATTTCAAGACTTCACCAGTGTGTAGTCAAATAGTGAATAAACCGAGCAGCGTTCAACTCACTAATTAACTACGCAGCAGTAGCTTACAAACTATGCAACCTTTAGGCTACTTTTTGTCTCAAACATATTTAGGGTTGCAGAATACAACTTATAAACCAAACTTAAAACATATGAAACCGCAGGTACCTATCTAACATGTATCTGCATACATGATTGATATTTTCAGTATCTCCATTTATAGCGAAATTTTCTCTCGTTAGCATTCTACACGAACACTATATAAACGTGTTACTAAAGGTAATATTTCACGCGGGAAAGGCACCAGAAGTTATGACCATTCTTAGTCACTTTCACCAAGCTTTCAGTACTAGATATTTGACGCTGAATATTTATGATGTGGCACTGTGCAGTTACTTTCATTATTTATTACTGCCGTGATCTGCCTGTGTAACAAATGTCGCCAGAGTTACAATTTATAATAAACCGCACTAGTGTGAGGTCAAATATAACAAATTATCTAACACAACAGTCTCCCCAGTATTTAAAAAAAAAAAAAAAAATTTAAAAAATTAAAGAAAAGAAACATATGAATGCGCAAACAGACAAATCATTGAAAGGTGATGCCTGAGGCATGTGACAAAAATCTTTTTTTATTATCTTTGGACCTGAGTGATGATCTACGGATGCACGATTACGAGTGAATAACATAGTATTCAATTGTGTACTTAATACGGATGATGATGATATTACACTGGAATCACCATCCGGACTGCAAATGGTGATCACGACAATGAAGGATAACGTTATGGCTTGGACGGGTTTTATAAGAAAATTTTGTAAGGAAACCTAGGCACTGATGAGCGTGTATTAAAAAGTCTATAAATGAAATTAAAAAAGTGAGTGAGTTTTACAAGAATCACGACTTGTGGCACTCGTTTCTCCCTCCCTATCCTGCGAGGAATCTTGGCTTGAAGATATACATTTAACGTAAACAAGAGGAAGTTATATTACATAAACACAGAAAAAAAGTCGTACTTGTAAAATATCGTTTTGGCTTAGTTCAATTATTTGGCTACATATAAATAAGGCCTTAGCTATATAGAATTTCAAAACTGTTTCAAGTGAGGTGTTGCGAATCGAATATAGTTTACATAAAACATATGTTATATCGATCCTCATATAAAACTCGATTCCGTAACGAATGTATTAAGTAACATTAATACATCAAGTGCGATTATCGAATAAAAAGAAAAGGATCTGTATTGATAAGTTTCTTTGGGCATTTACTTTTCACCAACAGTTGTTTCAAAAATATTAGCAAAAATAATGAGAAAGGAACATGAACAAGTTTTCATAAAACAATTTTAATTTATCTATAACCTGGAAGGTTTTCCTTCCTTCCCGGTTATAGATAAATTAAAATTTTAAATCGACGTTAGGTGTTCTCCACTCTTCTCACACCCCTAAATTCTGTATGTCGCCATTCCAATCTGAAGATCAAAAGTTGTAACTTCTCTTCATCCTTTCTACGATGACTTTTTGACGAGCTCGATGGCGCAACGGTGAAACGCGCGGTTACGCTACTTTGATACCAGGGCTCGTGGGTTCGGTTCCCACACGAAAAAACATTTGTGTGCATGACCATGTCTGTTTATTATTTCTATATATATTCTATGTATATAGAAAATACCTAGGCCAAAGATATTTACAAAAAAAAATATTTAAGTATGTTTATCAGTTGTCTAGTACCCATAACACAAGCTTCGCTTACTTTGGGGCTAGGTGGCACTGTGTAATTTGTCCGACAGTATTTATTTATTTAAATGTATTTCTATGCATCAAATACGAACATACTATATAAATGCTGCCCGTTAAACAGAATACCAAGGAGCATAACCGGTCACCAGGGTTAGTTTTTGTGTTCGATGAGGTCTTCCATCCATACCATTGAGACCTGGGACGTACTTCAGTCTTTCCAGTATGTTTCAGCAGTGTCCGCTTTGATAATGGTATTTGGAAGTGTTGAGGAGTATATACTATAGGACTAGAGCACAAAGTCTATCCAGTTACAGAAAGGCGTGGGACAGGGCAGGGTGCATTATTTCTCCGAATCTGTTCACATTTGCATGACAAGGTAACCGTTTTGTTTTACATCAAGTTTTTTTTATACCACCAAGGTGGAAAACAAGCATACAGCCTGCCTGATGGTAAACAGTTACCGTAGCCTATGGGCATTTGCAACACAAGGGGTGTCACTCAGTTTTAGAGGGTCGTTGCCGACCCTCTAAAAACCTCTTCGCGCCTTTCTTGAAGAGCCCCATGATGTAGTCCCTTGGAAAAACCGCGGCTAAAAAGTGATTGTCGGCATCCTATCAAACAATTCTTCAGAACACAATCCGTTGTACAATCGGTAGAACACACAAAGGGAGGCAAAATCTCTCCTTAAACTCATGCGTTCAATACCGTGTGTAAGTTTAGGAACGTCTACAATTCTCACAGCTCGTTTCTGAATGGAGTCACACGGTCCAAGCTGGTATCCAGTTGCTCCCGCCCAAAGGTGACTACAGCACTCCCTGTGCGGTCTGACTTGAGACTTATATAACATAATGCCGTAAAGGCGAAACCGGTCGGTAAAAATAATTATTAAATAAAATTGTGAAGTGGAATCTGTACAAGTGCAAGAATTAACATTAACGAGAACATAACTCTGCCTGTATGCTTCCCGAAAATGTATAAAAAATCGGCCAAGTGCGAGTCGGACTCGCGCACGAAGGGTTCCGTACCACTTGTTGCATGGGAGCCCCCCTTAAATATTTGTTTTATTTTAATTTAATTATTTATTCTTAAAGTGAATATATAACTAAATATTCTGTGAATATTTCAAGCGGTTACCTGTTGCCGTTATCAATATCAAGCAAAAACGAGCAAAAAAATCACGTTTGTTGTATGGGAGCCCCCTTAAATATATGTATGTTATTCTATTTTTTAGTATTTGTTGTTATAGCGGCAACAGAAATACATCATCTGTGAAAATTTCAACTGTCTAACTATCACGGTTCCTGAGATACAGCCCGGTGACAGACGGACGGACGGACAGCGAAGTCTCAGTAAAAGGGTTCCGTTTTATCCTTTGGGTACGGAACCCTAAAAAAGAAGATGATGAACTGGAAAAGTTACTGCATCAACAACACCGACGAATATCACTCACTTTTATTTGCCGGTGATATAGAATTATGGTGGAATCACTGGAGTATCTGGGCACAATGCTCGAATATCTCCACAGAGTATCTCAGAATGGGTCTTAAAATGAACATGAACAAAATTATATCTTGTATTCAGTTACAGTTCGTTCTCGAAATTGTTAATAAGTAATTGTTAATAAGTTATTTACCTGAGACAAATTAGTTAGGGCTAACTTTGATAAAGAGGTCTCTCGTCGAATCTAGCTGGGGCTGCGTTTGGGAAATGCGAAAAATCTCTCATGGGCCTCATTTCAAAGCTCAAGAGTTCAAAATTGTACAGCGTATAATAGAGAAAGCCATGCTTGGAGTTATTTTTTAATGAATATTCAGGAATAAGTACAGTCGCGGTAGAATTAGAGTTACTAATATGGTTCTAAGGATGAGCCTAGGGGAGACCTATGTTTAGTGGAGGTCCTTCAGCTGAAATGATGTGATCTTGGTAATTCTCGGTTAGTTCATGTGGACAGTATAAGCTGTCAGCCAAATCTACTGTACGTGTACATTCATACGTGTGGACGAAAACAACATATCACTAGGTTTATAACTAGACTCATCGGATCACTCAACCGGATCCAAGAACCCTGCTCAAGATCTGACTACCAGCACCTACACCATCCTGCTGGGCGGTATCGCATGCGGCACTATCCTTACCCATGAAAACATCTTCAGATCATTTTTAGGGTTCCGTACCCAAAGGGTAAAACGGAACCCTATTACTGAGACTTCGCTGTCCGTCCGTCCGTCCGTCCGTCCGTCCGTCCGTCTGTCACCAGGCTGTATCTCATGAACCGTGATACGTAGTTAGACAGTTGAAATTTTCACACATGATGTATTTCTATTGCCGCTATAACAACAAATACTAAAAAATAGAATAAAATAAATAGTTAAGGGGGCTCCCATACAACAAACGTGATTTTTTTGCTCATTTTTGCTCCATATTGATAACGGCAACAGGTAGACGCTTGAAATATTCACAGAATATTTATTTATATATTCACTTTAAGAATAAATAATTAAATTAAAATAAAACAAATATTTACGGGGGGCTTCCATACAACAAACGTGATATTTTTGCCGTTTTTATCGATAATGGTACGGAACCCTTCGTGTGCGAGTCCGACTCGAACTTGGCCAATTTATTTATAACACTCAGGTGGAAAAAAAAGCATACGGAATCAAAGCGTAAGCATATCTGCCTGTTGGTAAGCAGTTACCGTAGCCGATTTATATTTGGGACACTCGTGCGTTGCCGACCCTGTAAAAACCTCTTCCCGCCTTTTTTTGCAAAACCTCATGTTGTAATCCCTAGGGAAAACAAGACCAAAATAGTCCCTGTATGTATGTGGTTAAAGAGATTACATATTACTGTGCAGTTAAAGATGAAATTATATTTCAAGACCTAATCTAAGAAAGGTTTGTATTTCCCTATAGAATGTGAAATCTAATGGCAATCTTAGCTTAGGGAGTGGACTCCGCCAATCCTAATGGATTAGAAAACGGGATAACGCTAGGCAGAATACTGTGCGGTTAAAGATAGGTTTCCTTACCCGAACACTAAGAAAAATATGCGTAAAGCACAAGGGATAAAATGATAAGGTTCTTCAAAAAGCCATAAAGCGGTAATTGCAACGTCGCTAATTCGCTGGTAATCTCTCTAGTGTTGCAAGCACGGCTACGGTAGCTGTTTAACGTTAAGCAGACCACATGCTTGATTTCCATCTTAGTTGTATATAGAATACTTGTCTCCTTAATAGTAACTATTCAATCAGACAGACGATTGTCACATTGTAAGTATGAACTTGAAATTATGACTACTATGGAAAACAGATGATTACTATTGTGTTAATCCAACCATATTATGTTAATCGCTTATAGGTATAACTAAAAAAAATATTCTGTGCTTTAAGTACCTACTGTTGAAAAATTTAATCAAATAAAAATCGAGGATACTAAGTGTAAAATGAACTAAATCGGGAATAACGTAAAATATTATGCTTTTTATCCACGTTCCACATGGAATGAACAGGGAAAGAAAACTTCGAAAAGCTGTCTTGAGTTTATGCATAAATCTCATAGCAAAAGTTCCTTTGGTTTTTCTTATTTTTCCTACAATCCGGACAAGTTTCCAAATTTTCTTTCGCAAATAATATTTTCCGTGCTGTCGCATCACAGCTCTAAATAAGACCTGGGTGAAGAGATACAGTCTACCCAGCGGAGCGTACTAGGACAGTGAGCGCAAGTCCTAACGTTTTTAATCCGGTTCCATGCGCCCGCGCATCACTCGCTAGCTTGCATTCGCTCTCCGCGCCCGTGCCCATTACGTCTCTATCGTCACGAAGCAACCTTAATTGATCGAAAATAAATTAATTAATCGACCCAAATCGCAAAATGTACAAATCTTTGGTTCTGTTTTGTGTGGTATTCTGTGTGGTTATAGGTGAGTTAACCTTTCAATCATTAATAATATCTAGTTAAAATATAGTTACACAAATATTACCTGCTATAATAATTTCCACCATAAAAGAAAAATAAGTTATTTTTCTTCAACGGTAGAAATCATTGTCAAATAATATTTTTAATGTACTTAAAAATTTCCAACCACTACATAACCTAGAATGCAAATATATATTTAATGTGATTTATTGTCATATATCAGACTAGAACCGACAAGGATAGTTTCCTCGAACATGTATACAACATAAACATGTATATGTCATTATTTTTATTTATGGCGCCAATATAGAAACAGCCATTCGGGCTGCCTGCTGGTAAGCAGTAACTGGCTATGGATAAATTTAAATTTAGAAGGTGATATTTGTCGGAAAGTTTTTCTTTTTCAATAGTCTTTAGAATTTTTAGCTATGTAACATTATATTAATATGTGCATAGTACACATTTGGCATTCATTTATTTTCGAATTTTAGGCGCTGCATACACACATATAAAATTAGAACTTAGTTCATACGAACATACGTGGCGTAGTTTATGCTACATCAACAAAAATCAAACTAAGTACGTTATTTTTAATTAAACGTGAATCACCAAAGGGCTGTGGTATGCTTAAAAAGTACGTAGGCGTGTAGTTTTTTATGGGATCAAGTCATAATACCTCTGGTGTTGCAAGGGTTCATATACTAAGATTACTGTTTATCATCCAAGAAGCCATCCGCTTGTTTCCACCTTAGTGGCGTAGAAATATATAGTTATAAAATATGTTTTGTTATTATTTTTTACATTCCATCACAAATTTTAAACTGGTTCACATATATAATCTGTTGTTGAACCCAGCTAAAACCAAATGCATCAAATTTAGTCTTCCAAATGTGACTTCTGCGAATACAGAATTTCTCATTAGGAATAATAAATTAGAATTTGTTAATAATACTGTGTTTCTTAGAATTACAGTAGACTCCAAATTACAATGGAGGCCCCACATAAATAAGCTTACCGGTAAGCTCATATGCAGTTAGGAGAATCCGATAATTGTCGAATGTGGCTACTGCACGCTTAGTCTATTTCAACTACTTTCACAGCATTATGTCGTATGGTATACTGTTGTGGGGAACGGCGGCTGACATTAGGACAGATTTATCTTACAAAAAAAGAGCTATTCGTACTATTTATAACATTGGCTCCAGAGAATCCCTCAGGGAATTGTTCAAAGAAATATTTATTTCTCACTGTTACCTCTCAATATATTTATGAAAACATAATGTATGTCCGTAAAAATTTAAAGTCATTTTCAAACTTCAGCGACAAACTTAGAAGTAGAAATAAGTTGTGTACTCCAGTACATTGGCTTGCTGGGACTGGTAGGTCTTTTCTTGTAAATTGTATTCGATTTTATAATAAGTTGCCTGAAATAGTTCTGTCTTTTCCTGACAATGTATTCAAAAATTACATTAAAAATGCTCTCCGTATAAAGGGCATATTATATAGAATTGATAAATACGAGACAACGATGTCTGGAAATAATTCAGCACAAACGACCTGTCCTTAATAATATTTAATTCTACGAGTACCATTTGATATCATTATTGTACCAATATGCTGATATGAATTTATTGTTATACATAATTGACTAGCTATGCCCGCAACTTCGTCCGCGTAGAATTTAACAAAAAAGTTATTGTTCAGTTCGTAGAGTTTACGATAACTTATTAATAAGCAGAGTAAAATAGCAGAGTAAATGAACAAATATATGTTATTTTGACGAGCTCAGGGGCGCAGTGGTGAAACGCGCTGTTACGCTACTTTGACACCAACGCTCGGGGCTTCGATTCCCACACAGGGCAAACATTTGTGTGCACAGAACATGTCTGTCTTGGTCTGTGTATTTTCTATGTATAAGTATGAATTTATCAAATAAAAATTGTAAAAAATGTATTTACGTATGTTTATCAGTTGTTTAGTACCCATAACACAAACTTCGCTAACTTTGGGGCTAGTTGGCGCTGTGTAATTTTTCCGACAATATTTGTTTATTTCGGAAACGTCTCCCATGATTTGTATCAAAGTTTTTACTTAGATAAGGTTTTGCTTTTAAGTCAATCTGTATGGGTGTCTCATACACAAAACTATAAATATAGCTCAGTCACCTAGGTACTATAAATCTTCTTCCTAGCGTTACCCCCTTTCCTAACCCACAATTGGATTGGCGGAGTTTGCTGCCTAAGTCTAAGGATTGAGTGAAGATACATATTTTTAACATGGACCAATTGCCATTAGACTACGTCTTAAGATATAATTACTTAGACGCAGGACCCACATACTATAAATAATAACATAATTAGATTCAGATATATCAGTCTACCCCATAAGGGACTTCACGTGAAGACATAGACAGACTATAAAATGTAAGCTATTGGTTCACAATTTATTTTAATAAAATATACTTACAAAAATTCAATAGAATACTTGTACATAATTAATGGCTCAATTTTGAGACAACTTAAAAGTTGTTTACCTGTCAGCAAAGAGTCGAACTACAAAAAAGTGTACAAAAAGTGTATGCTATACATTTAAAAAAAATACCTGGTCTACTCTTACTAGTTAATGTACAATTAGCGAATTTAATGCTAATCTATCAGTGAACCTACAAATAGTACACTAGTGACCAAAAGCTTTTGGAGCTTTCTGCCGTAAAATAAAAGCTCTACATATTAATTAACGTATTCAAACTTCATTAAATTTTATTGCACACAATTTTACGAGCTAGTGCACAATAAGCTAACCTAATACCATACAACATCTATCAATCAACCTACAAATTAATGAAATATCTACTACATACGACAAAAAGTTGTAACTGGAGCTTTTTATCACAGCAAAAAATAGCTCTGCATGTTAATTAACGAACTCGAATTATAATTGCTTGTACATTTATAACGTAAAATAGATTTCGTATGCGAGAATCGTTGTTTAAAATAATTACCTACTTATTCAAAAATAGGTATTTTTGTTTTTTATATAAAAAAACTTTGCAAATACTTGGTATTCTAAACCTTTTAAACTATAAAATAGTCTATGAAACTAAAATATTTTATACTCGTACTTACATGGATAATTTTTTGAAAAGTGTAATATCTGATGTCAAAAGAATAAGAAACAGTTCTTTTTTTCATTATTTACGTCTCACTGTAAGTTTATCTGTTGTTTTAACGCCTATCACTGAAAAATTACTATTTATTCCGATTTCCATGAGCAATTCTGCACTCACTGCACTATGTAACTCTATATAAAGTGGGGTTCATGATTATCTTATCGTTACAAGATGTACGACGCCCGTACTAAATTGCGTACATACGCTAGAACTACATAAAACAATATAGTCCACATGACTCTATCTGTATGACAATAAGCACATAAAAAATCTTTATGTATCTTCCTAGTTTCTTGCGGCGTAGGCAATGGAAAAAATATAAAACAAACAATAATTAAATCAATTGCTAGCGAATTCCTGCCATTTCGCTCACAACAAATAATGACGATGTCACCGTTATCTATACAAATATTTAAAGCTGAAGTGTTTGTCTGTAATTTTAAAATAAAGGTGTTTTCTTAATCTCATTATTTACATTTTCTAACACACACGTTACAAAATACATTTTTTTATACTTGTCTATCTGTGTAGTTGTCCGGACTAATCGCGGAAACTAAACTCGGCTGTACTATACAGACTACGAATCTGAATAGAATCTCTTACGATATATGATAAAGAACCGGCGAAATTAGGGACTGGCATGTCAAGTTTTCCGTACAACTATTTGATATTTTAATATTGATATCTCGTAAAATGGCATTTCTTACTGTTCTGTTCATCCATCCATCTGTTCGTCACAACACTCATAGCGGAGTCTGCGCCAACAAATATAAGCAACACTTGTTACGCTTTACTACAACGTATACATTATAGTTACTTCCCGTAGGAACCGTTTTTTCCACTTTCTTTCTTTTCCTTCCTTAAGAATTGGGCTATAAAATACAAAAAGATTATTTCCAATTCGACTGGTAGTTCCAGAGATTAGCGCATTCAACAAACAAACTATTCTGCTTTATATATTAGTATAGATATAGGTCTAGTATTATTCAGGGATAATTTAGCGAAGATTTCCTTAGACCTAGAGATGCTAGCAACTGGTTACATATCAAAAGACTTAAAATCTAAAACTCTTCGTTCGAAGGGAGACTCGTGTCCCAACACTGGCGTGACTATGGGTTAACGTGGTACCAAGTTGAAGGAAAATTAGTCACTAAAACGTACATGTCTTATAAACACTATGTAAAAACTCATGATGACTCATTTAAACTGATTAATGGACGGGTAGGTAGATACTCACTATATAATGAGTATGTAATCAATCACGATCAAATTATAAAAAATATAACTCCGGTGTGTATGATGTATTTTTGTTTTATTTTGTAAAGCAAACTAAATATTGTAATCAATAGTTTATTACAGAATTATTCTTGTATAATAGAAACATTTACAGTATTACTGCAAATCATTTATTTACAGTATTACTGCAAATCTTGAGATGGTATCTATATATTTTATCAGCATAATTTTGAAATTTAAGTCAAAACTTTTTTAATTACAGTAGTCTAAACCAATATATTTTTCTATCTCGGCCCAATACCATGCAGTATTAAATTATACAAAATCATCAAAGTAAGAATAGATAGTATTTTAATAAAACCAAAATCCACAGGGGTGGGAAAAGCTGGAAAGTAGCAGTGATCCAGGATGGGGTTTTTGTAACGTTCGTTTTTATTATACTACGTCGGGAAGGCATATAAGCATACGGCCGACCTGATGTAAAGCGGATACCATAGCCTATTAACGCTTGTGATATATTAACTCGCGGGATGCTTCCTCTGCTGCTTACACAGAAACTCCTAGGGAGCTTACTGGTGACCTCACTCACACGCAGGAACACAACAACCCTCTACGGAGTTGTTATTTGGCTGCGGTGTTCTGTGAGGTGGAGGTACTTTCCCAGACGGGCTGCTTTGATGCGCCCTTCCTCTCTTAAAACATCCAGACCAAGGCAAACATACATGTTCATGCACACAAATGTTTGCCTTACGTGGGAATCGAACCCACGAGCGTTGGTGTCTTTCACGACTGAGCCACCGAGCTCGTTTTTCATGCATGAAAAGAGTTATAAATTATTGTGAGAAAGAAACGTCTGTAAGTATCGACATGTGACTATCAATTCTCTGTGTCTATCACGCAAGGGACCTGGTGTGAAGTTACAGACAGATAATATTTTTTATACAAAAGCCTTCGACGAAACGAGAGCACAGTTGTAATATTAGTGCCTTAACGGAGCACGAAATAAATGGGTTTTAGCGAACAATTTTACCTTTACGTTCCTTCCTCCTGTTTAACATAAGATGATTGTAATGATTTATAAAACAATGCGGATGAAACAGCGAAATGTTAGGTAGTTACTCGTTTATTCACGGTTTGAGTCACGGAGCATCGTGCCGTGGACCTTTCCGCGATCGTGCCCCCGGATCTTTTTATAGCATAGCCATATTTCAATACAACACATACATACCTCTACAATACAGTCAATTAAACCATCCTATAATGAGAGGAGCAAAAACAGGTGTGATTTCAAACACAAAATCGTTGGTTTTTTTTTTCAATAATAGGCTGTTATTTTAATTTTTTTTTACTAAGATCATTATATAGCTACGAGTACAACCAAAGACTTCTATGTATACTGCAGTATACATAGAAGTCTTTGGCTACAACAGAAAATTTATTTAGTTAGATCCATAAAGAATGTAAAGATTTCCGGTCTGCTGATAGGTATGCACGGCTATGACACGTAGATGACCCACCAAGAAGATTAGATTAGTATTTCGACGAGCTCGGTGGCGCAGTGATTTTGAAATCAATGCTCGGAGGCCAATTCTCACACAGGACAAACATTTGTGTGCAAGAAACATATCTGTTTGTCTTAGTCTCGATGTTTTCAAGAGAGGCAGGGCGCATCAAAATAACCCGTCTTTGCAATAGTTTATAGGGCTCGGGTAACGGCATTACATCTAAGCCCAATAATGTGTAACCATGTAAAAGGCACTATTATTAATTAAAAATTATAATGTTAAAGAAGCGAGTGAGGTATGTGAGGATAGAGTCGCGTGGCGCTCGGTTCTCTCTGCCTACCCCGTAAGGGATTTGGCGTGAAGTTATAGTAGTAGTAGTATATCTAATGCAACCTGCAGCCAACTAATAGGAAACATAATGAATACCCCAGAACACAGGTAGATGACAATACTACTATTGTACTATTAGTAGGAAATAGTTTAGAAATCCAAAAAAAGGATATAATTCACTCCATAGATAAATTGTACCAATTAAAGGCTAATAAGATATTAGTATGCGCACTTCCATATATTAGTTGCTAGTCACCAAAAATAAATACTAACATATACAATATAAACAATCTATTTCATCTGACATGCTGACAGAATGACAAATTAGTAGTTTTTGACACTAATAATTTTATTAGCGACTTTTATTTGACGAAGGATATATCATATCTTTCAAAGGAATCTAGGAATAAGATAGACACTTTAGTGGTCTTTAATATTATTATTAATAGCATAAACAGTTTACAATGTAAACTACAATGTAATTGTGTAGATTTGACTGCAGATTTAAGCTACTCAAAAAGACGAAAGGAAAGAAATACCTAAATTTTGTACATCAAAATATTTAAGGCTTTCTTGGCTGTGAAGAAATAGTACAATTATAATACTAGTAAATAACAGCAAGCTGTGTAGGCAGAGCTGATATTTTTTAAATTTAAAAAATATTTTATTTTTAATTTTTTTATTTTTTTAAATATATGGAACCCTGTACGACATCTAGCGACGAGTGCTGTTACTTTTTCTGTTGATGGGAGTGCAATGCAGACTCTGCACTGCAGAGTGGCCGGCCATACGTTTTCCCATATGTTTTTTTTCTAATTGGAACGATTTTGGACCGTTCTTCCTCACCAACGAACATTTAAATTTCAAATTAAAGGATACAAAACTACAATATGTTAGCTATTAGTGTGTCGATTTTGGAGTTTCTCACTATTACCGTCTAAACGCTAGCTGGATGACATCAGTCTACCCCAAACGACAATTTTGAGGGTAATGTGGCTCCGCTGGCTATCGCAGCTCTGCCAAAAATTTCATTAAGGAAAATATATTATTATTACTAGGTTTAAAGTGAAATTTTATTTGGGATTAATAATTATAGAATAGGTAGTTGCTAGAGAGTATTTTCAATTAGAGGCGGTTCAATGATTATTACAAAAAATGCCACAAAGCCAAAGTACGTAAGGACATTGTTAGGCTCTATGTTGAATGCACTATTGAGATTTCATGTGTTGAATTAGATAATTACAAAATTATTTGTGTATACAGACCTCCTAGCGGTGATTTTACACAATTTGAGTGGGTAATGGAGGATACTTTAAGAAAAGTTTTTGCAGGAAAAAAAGCATCATAGTCTATGGTGATTTCAATGTATGTATAAGATATACTTAGTAAACAAACAAAGAACTCTGAACTCTTAGATTTTTAAATTTATTTAAATTATTTAATTTACATAATGTTTTCCTGGAGCCTACACGTATAACAGCCTCATCTGCGACTTGTCTAGATAATATCTTTTGTAATTGTGAGCATATCAATAAATCAGTAATTGACAACTTGCCTTCAGAACATTGTATAGACCACTGACCACCAATAAACTTATTAAATATAACAATGTACTGGGGGGAAGATTGCCATTATTGGATTACTCTGTGGACAATTCTGATTTGCTCTATATCAATTTGTCCCATGTTATCTCTTATATTCAAAAATAAAAAGATTAATACCACAAATAAATTTAAGTTTCATAATTGGGCAACAGGGAATATGATAAAAATATTTAGGACTGAATTTAAAAGAGGAGATTGAGACAGGAAGATATCTCGAAGTATTCTTTTTTCTACCATAATTAGTTTGCGAGATAATGCTGTTTGAAAGTGGCATTTCATCACGTGACTTGAAAACGCTTCATACTATGAGACCGCGGTAGATGACGTCACCACTATGAAAACTATGAAGAAATGTATGGGTTTCATCTAAATATTAGTTTTATTTCTGCAATTCAGGCATTCACATTGGAGCTGTCATAGTAAAACATGTTCAAAATATAAGAATGACATAAATTATGAAGATTTTTTTGTTATAAAAACTGTTTGTTTTTTACGATTTTTAACACCAAAAATAAACCAAAAAAAAAAACCACAGAAGACTAAACTACAAAAAAAAGTTTTTGTTTTACTCTATATATGATTATTGTGAGATTTAAAACGAAAAAGAAATTTCATGCATACTCCCTATTTACAGTTATAGAGAAAGAAAATGTTTGAATTATATGGAGAAAAGATATATAGATTTGACCCAGACTTTATTAAATATATTAAAAATAATTCCAAAATATTTTAAAATGTTTGCAAAGTTGCAAAATCAATGTATATTAAAAACAAAACTAAGCAATCATCAAATAAAATAAAGGCTGTATGGGTTAAGAAGTCTCTGCCTCAGCTGCTGCCGGAGCAGCCATGGCAGCGTCGGCATGTTGCATCTACTAACGGTAGTGGGTGGGTGGCGGCCGGCGCTAGGGCGCATGAACTAATTGGTGGCGGAAGCACATAAAGCAGGTTAGATCAAAACACAACAACCTTCTAGGAAGTTGTTATTTGGCTGCGGTTTTCTGTGAGGTGGAGGTACCTCTCCAGGCGAGCTGCTTTGATGCGCCCTACCTCTCTTAAAACATCCAGACCAAGACAAACAGACATGTTCATGCACACAAATGTTTGTCTTGTTGGGGAATCGAACCCACGAGCGTTGGTGTCAAAGTCGCGTCATTTACGACTGAGCCATCGAGCTCGTCTTTTCATTTTCATTTTTTCATTCATTTACACCAACGCTCGTGGCGTTGGTGTAAATGAATGAAAAAATGAAAATGAAAAGTGTGGATAATACGACATGGTCTTCAAAATAAAATATATGATTTCTATTAAATGTTGTCTATAGATAGATGTATATCTAGATTTGTTTAGAAATGGGGAACGGAATACGCGTGCACGAAGTCGCAGGCTCTATTTTTTTATACAATGTCGGAAGTCATGCAAGCATACGACCCACTTGAAGTAAACCGTTTACCGTAGCCTAAGAATGCTAATAATAAACTAAGTATGACTCGATGCAATGCCTTTCCTGCTGCTAAAACAGCAACTCCTTAGGAGCTTACTGGTGACCTCACTCACACACAGGAACACAACACCACTCTAGGGAGTTGTTATTTGGCTGCGGTTTTGTATGAAGTGGAGGTGCTTTCCCAGGCAGACTGCTTTGATGCGCCCTACCTCTCTAAAACATCGAGACCAAGACAAACAGACATATGTGACATTTGTTGCATGACGCACACAAATGTTTGTCTTGTGTGGGAATCGAACCCACGACGAATGATTTGATACGCCCTACCTCTCTAAAAATATCCAAACCAAGACTAACAGACGTGTGATATTTGTGTGCATGACGCACACAAATGTTTTGTCTTGTGTGGGAATCGAACCCACGACCGTTAGTGTCAAAGTCGCGTCATTCACGACTGCGCCGATCTCGTCAAATATATATGGTATAGGCTAGTTATTATCTATATTCAATATCATCATCTATACATCTATATACATATAAATAAAATTGAAGTGTCTGTCTTTGATTTCAAAATAAAGCCTTTATCTTAAGCTCATATTATTATTTTCACGTTAAGAAAACCTAAATACGCATTTTTAACTTTTTGTCTGTCTGTCTGTCCGTCTGTAAGTTTGTCCGGGCTAATCTTCGAAATGGCTGAACCGATTTTGACGGGACTTTCACTGGGAGGTAGAAAGACTGTTTAGAGCAGAATATAGGGTATTTTTATCCCGTAAATATTTAGGGTTCCTGCGTAAAAAATGAAAAACTGTTAAAATTAGGGGGAAATATCTTCCCCTTCGGGGAGCTTCGCAATTTTGTTTTTATTATTTTCATAGAATGCGTATTTTTTGTGACATAAAATAACTACGCATTTTTTACGTAATATAAATAAAATAAATATACGTTGCCTCCCGTAAAAGTCAATAGATAGCGCTGTATGAAAATTGAATCGCTCTATGGTTGCATCTACGACCCTGAACTTTGATTTTTTTTAAACAGAATGAATTTCAGGTCTACAGAGAAATAAAGGCTACTAAAAGCCCAAATCTCATGCGTGCGAAGCCACGGGCTTCAGCTAGTCATCAATATAATAATACGTGAAGCAAAAACTTTGTAAGTACCCCTGTTAAAGAAAATTACCTATGCGAACGGAGGAGTACGAAATTTGTCACAGTTAAAGTTTGCATGGAGAAGAAGTGCAGAAAGCTAATTTTTTTTATAGTATTGCTTGGAAAATACTTTAAATCAATAAAAATAACATTGCACACACTACCATGCATTTGACACAAACACATATATAACCAAATACATATCTACTCTTTTGTTTATGGTTAAACTAAAGTGAGAAAAGATTAATATTATTGGTCTATAATATTATTTGTCTATAATCTTACTGAATGTCAAAAGTACGTATTAAGTTTATAGTTGTAGTCTGTGTTCAAACTAAGAAGAGATTATGATTGGCCTTTAGTATTATTTGTCTGTAGTCTCACTAAATGTCAAAAATAATCATAATTATGATAATATGACTTCTTCCCGCACTTTTGACGAATTACATAGAAGTTAGTTATTTTTGATTCAGTACATAATTAGTTGTATGTGACAATTTTGATAGTATTTTGTAACATGAGTGCTAGTGAACTTTTACAGTAAAGAAAAAGCTCAAATATAACAGGTTCCTGCACTATTTGGAAAAGGTGAATAAGTTCTTGTGGAAAACCTTGTAAAAATCATTATCGTTTTATGGGTGGTATTTAAACTTCAGGATAAGGTATAGGAACCCTTCCTGAGTAATTTTTCAGCGGGGTTTCTTAAGCTGGAACATTTAGAATAAAGAAGACTTAAGGCGTGGCTGCACGACTCTGCCTTTGCCTTTCCCAATGCATAGGAAATACTTAATTTTAAAAAAAATATGATAATGTCAGACTCATAGTTAGATAGTAGACCTAAAAGATATTTGTGCTATATAAAGTAATCACATATGGAGAAGTGCAGAAATATAAAAATTGTACATGTGTTAAAAATCTACTAAATTAAACAAAATAAAACTCTTAAGAGTGAAATACAAAACGTTGATAATTGAAATCTGTCAATGTCAAATACATATTCGACTGTGTTCAAACAAACAGTCACACTGAGATTATAGATTATCGCTAAAGAGTCTTGAAATAATATTATTGAAATAAAATATGCATTGTTTAGATAGGTACTTTGTATATTTTGTGAATGAATTAATGAGAATGTGAAATGCAATGTGAATTTACATACTCTGGCTTAAAGCTAGTTCACTTTACAATATACTATTATATTAAAATAGAGTTAACTGTGCACATTGGTGAAACATGTGGCTGGTACAGTAATAAAAATCCCAAAAAGATGTCAAACGACGCAATGTTTTTTTAATAGGCCTTACCCAAGCTATAGATACCGTATTTTTCCTATGACGTAATTTGTAGATACTAGCAGCTTACGTAATAAATTAACTAAAAATATATATGTGTAATGATAATAGAGATATATTCTTTGACAACGGACCTTAATGACGTTCAAGCTTAAAGATCGAGGAATTATGTTCGAACTTCGACCACGGGGCAACATCTAGTATATATAAAACGACAATTATATATTATTATTACAGGCCTAAAAAATAACACGTAATATCTAATATATTTTATATACTTTATTATAAACATATACATATTTGTAACAAAGGAATCTATTGGTGTAAGTAATATTTAACAATAGATAGCTAATCTTCCTCTTTTGAAACTTTAACGAATAAGATATGTAATATTTCTGGGAAAAAGGCAACTAAGCGATGAGGTTAGCGGCAAAGTTTTAAAATGAGACTCGAGCAAAAAAGTAATGGGACGCACCAAGCTACAGATATGTTTATTGATCGTTGGAATCATCAACCATTTCTGTGTTAGCTCCTGAAACGAATAGCGTCACAATATGAAACCAGCAATGTGCTTTAATCCTGGCGATATACTTTATGAAGCGTTCATGGAAGTACAAGAATTTTATAATAATGCAAAAACAAACAAGATCGACTCGTTCTGGGTCTGAGTTAGGTTATACGCCACTGGGCAGGACAATGACTTTCATCGCGCCACTCATCACCTGACGATTTCAAGTACCTTTCTATAATTATCAACTTTAAAGTAGATTCCTGTAATTGTAATTACCTACCGCTTGCGGATCCGCTAAAGTTATTCCGTACATATTTTGTAACAGACGCATAGAAAAAAGCAATGTCACTTTTTACATGCTTTTATTTAACTTGCACTGTTAAAATGTTTATCTACGTGGGACAAATTTTGGAAGCTAAATACTACAATAACTTCCTGACGTTCGGTTAGACTCAAATTTGGATACTTATGTACTTCGTAACAATCTGTATCTTCGGTAAGAATGCAATAATATGGTACCGTGGAGCTGATCTGATGATGGAGACAGAAGGTGGCCATAGGAACTCCTAATCTAAACAAGATAAACTCGATGGGAGTTTCGGCTCATGTGTATTGGCCTGGCAAACACTCTGGTGCTACATGATATCCAGGACTCCCAAACTAAACAAATAACTCCTCGTCGAATTAGATAGTTCGAAATTAACAGGAAAAATACCTTAAATAATGACGCATTACTAGAAATGCACAGATCAATACAAAACTATAAAGTCGAAAATAAATAAAATAAAAATCTTTTTAAAAACCACCTTTTATTCTAATATTCAGTTGTACTAAAACAAATATTTTTGACAACAGGCACAAATAATCTTAAAAGCTTGTACTTAAAATTTATTTCTCAGATTTCTGTTTGCGCTACAAGCCTTTTAAATTATTTGTGTCTATGTAAGCAGATATACAGGATTTCGATCGATCTATTTTATTACATTCATCTATATAAGTAAGCAAGCAGTACAATTGAATATTTTACTTCTGTATGGAAATTAGAATACAACGGGATTAGTATGTAAAAAGTACCTTGTTTACGACACTACTACCTATAATATTGACTAATACGAGTAAATCAAAGCAGGCAAACCTTAATTACTCTTTTGTTCAACTAATAACTAGTGTCATTGAACTTATAATATATTAAATGGGTATATATAGCGCCTAAACTAAAGAACGATCCTATGAAATTCGCTGCGAGAATAAATTTCATAATGAATGTAATATATATATATATATATATTAAACGTTGAATCTAGTGAAGGCCATACACTGCTTATTTTCAACATAACGGTACCTAAACCTGCGCGGACGCAGTAAAGGCTGGCAATAAAAATACTGTTGCCTGTCTCCTAGACAAAGAAAAATTATATTTTAATAATAAAAAATATATACAAATATTTTGTATTATTAAAATTCAAAAATAAAGCTTTTATATAATAAATATTTTTTATATACGGGTAGCACCGCAAACTCCATTGTTAAAAGGGTCATAAATCAACAATTGTAGTGAAATTACAATTGTTTTAATAAATTCTGTATAAAGTGATCTTTCACGCAATGCATGAAATTTCATGGAAACACGAAAATATTGAATCGTTCATTAAAATACAGTACATGGATGAGCGAGCATCGCTTATTATGTATTATTTAGAAAAAGCGCCTTTTTTTTCAGAAAAGACACCTATTTGCATAGATAAACTTAAAAAGTAAATCTACATGGATTCAAAATTTGATCCAAATTAGATAATCCTAAAATCATGCATATATGTATATAATTACTAGTTTAAGTAATAGGATAGTGTTGCCCTTCTTGTAGTGATCCGCCGCGCGCCGTTTCTAAAAAAGGGGACACAACTAGTGTGTAGTGTAGTGGTTTTACCATCCTACTGACATGGGATTCTCACTCTATGCTTATATACAGCTAGTAGAAAGAAATCAGGGAACGGTAGACCACTAAATTCATAAGTTAGTATCTTGGTATTGGTGTTAGACTCCTGATCTTAATTCAATTCAAATCAAATAATATAAATAACAAAGATGCTAAATGCGTAAATCAAGATTTATGTATTGGTCACATATTATCTTATGCTTTACATTTATACTCAATGCCTGCACATGGTACACTACCGTCAGTATTGAATGTTTAGACTTATTTAGATAAGATGCCCTGTCTGACTTGTGACACCTCATTGACCTAAATTTATAGTCGTTGATAGATACATTGATGCATTTCCCCGTCATCCGCAGTACCATTCATAATACGATTTTTATTGTTTTTAGTGTTCTGTACCAAAAAGGAAAAAGTTATAAGGTCTGTCACGTCTCAGTGTCTGTCTGTCACAAGTAACTCAGAAATTATTATACGTGAATAAAAGTAACACGTTGTCCGTAACATTTTTCAACATTAATTTTTCGAAAATAATGTGTGATGAATTGGAAAGAGATTAAAAAGTAAGCTTTGTTGTTGCTAAGACATTTTTTTATTGTGTTTTATTCAGATAGAATACATTTTGATTTATTTTCAAAAATAAAAATACCATTGTCATCTTGAGTTGATTATAAATTTGGGAGATCGATAGGCTCTAACTCCTATGTTTGCGATCTAATATAGTTGTAATCGTAATTTACAGCGGCCAAACATGTTGTAATCTGTCTCGAGCAAAGTCGAATTTCTTTTTTTCATTATTGTTTTTTACATATGATAATAAAGAGATAAGTTAAATAACGTAAGGGATCAAAAACCACACGGAGTCCGAATCGCATCTGACCGTGAATTAAAAATTATTACCTAATTTCCATTGACAAATACAATAAAAATCACGCCGTACTGTAATCTCTGCTGGGATACGGATGCCCCTTAAATTGAACGGTTGAGACTACTCCGCCACATCTAAGAATTGGCGGACTCCAGTGATTATCAGACGCCTGAACGCATACCGACTTAGCTTAATGATTGTCATCTCCTAAATACTGACAGGCTTCACAAGTCCTTACTTGGCCATTTAAATTGGTATGTACCGTGTAAAAGTGCGATTTCTCTATCTTTAAATAAAATACGCATTTAATAAGTTAGACTAAAATTTTCTTAAATTACTTCGTAAAGAACGAAGAGGGGTAATTTTAAGAAAATTTTATATGTTAATAAATGCATATTTTATACATAATTATAGGTAAAGTAATTACATTTGCACTTATACATTTCATCACACGTCGACTCTATCTTGTTTAATGACGAAACTTATCATCAGTTTAGGACTAGATGAGTGGCATGCACCCTCGCCATTGATTTTAGTTAGAATCCTAAAGAGATATGGTGAAAACATCTGACATAATAATTGAGCAGTGACAGACATAAAGAACCAGCCAATTTTAACATGTTAAAAGATAAAGATAAAAAAAAATCGGCCAAGTGCCAGTCGGACTCGCGCACGGAGGGTTCCGTACCATTATCTATATATTTGTTTTCTTTTAATTTAATTATTTATTCTTAAAGTGAATATATAACTAAATATTCTGTGAATATTTCAAGCGTCTACCTGTTGCCGTTATCAATATCGAGCAAAAACGAGCAAATGAATCACGTTTGTTGTATGGGAGCCCCCTTAAATATTTATTATATTCTATTTTTTAGTATTTTTTGTTATAGTGGCAACAGAAATACATCATCTGTGCAAATTTCAACTATCTAACTATCACGGTTCATGAGATACAGCCTGGTGACAGACGGACGGAGCCTCAGTAATAGGGTTCCGTTTTACCCTTTGGGTACGGAACCCTAAAAAAGGCATATTAACGGCATATTTAATAAACACCTTACTATTTAAAGAAATTCTGATTGGATTTGAAATTCCAATCCAATTGAAATTAGACTAGGATTTATTTTAGAATATACAAAAAGCGATTACGTTCGAGATTCGACTAGTGAATTTACACAAGATGAAACGCAACTCATATCGAGACGTAGTTCAACTTGATATTTTTGAAATAATACAGCCTTTTCTATTTTTCCTTCATTGTCTAAAATTGCTCATTTAAATATTTTAACATATTAAATTTAAACAAGCAATTCCTGTAATCAATATGTTCCGTGTATTTTGGAAACGGCTCTAACAATTTGTGTCAAATTTTGTGTAATATATATATGCTTTTTAAGTTTATATTTTCGATATATATATATCGAAAATATAAACCTATATATAGAAAGAATGAATAAACAAATATACAACGGTACTTTCTACTATCGTGTTGAATATTTGTTTGTTTTCTGATGATAAAGTCGAAAGGTGGTTACTCAATAAAGTAGTCCTAAATGTCACTATTACACTTATATGTTTAAATTACAACATTGAGGTATTATAAGTTTTAACAGCTTTTTACAGCGTCAACAAAACACGCACTCTTTGCGCTAGCTAGGCAAGGCGTATACACACTTGCAACATAAGTGTGTAAAATATATAAGCTGATAACATACTTAAAGATATGTGGACACAGAAAGAAGTCCATATGTGTACCGTTTTTCTGATGTTGGCACAGAACACTAAAATGCAAATAATGCGCATTTTGGCCAAATCTCTTGACCTGGTTACAGAGATCAACTAGAGCGTAATTATATTATTCTGCGTATTAGTTTGTTTTCAGATCATTCGTAAGCATGCTGATAGCGTTTGACGTATAAATATTACATACCCTATGTATATACATGTATAAATATATATATATATATATATTAGTTACAAGCAAAACAAAATGTAAAATATATTTTAGTATCTTTTTTACCCCCCGAGAATATCATAGCATCTAATATACCTAGTGTGCATACAATGTAAAATCATAAATAAATACATTCTTCTTTTTAACGTTATCCCGTTTCCTAATTCGTTAGGATCGGCGGAGTTTGCTACCTTAAGCCTAAGGGTTAGGCGAAAATACAAATTTTTTACATCGAGCGACTGCCGTCAGACCTCCACAACCCAAAGGGAAAACCAGACCATTCTTAGGTTAGGTCACACTAACACGTCTTTTGAAATATAATTTCTTGGACTTGCGAGTTTCCTGAGGATGTTTTGTTTCACCGCCAAGCAAGTAATAATTACAAATATGTACATAAATCCACGAATTTAGTGGAAGATGCCAAAATTCATATCACTGTAAAAGAATACATAAAATCAAGTTTTACTCGCCGAGAGAATACTGAATACTCATTACAGAATTTCAAAAATGTTTGTATTCAACTGAAATCCTCCATGGCATCTTAGTATTTTATAAGTTAAGCCTATGACCTATAGGCCGTAGCCTCTGCTTGCACATTCTACGCAGTAATGGTGTAGCACCTTTACTGTATCCTTGTTTCTTTATTGAGACAATACGAGAATTGTGGTATAAACAAAAGCAGGGGTTGATTAAGTGATTGGCTGACATATAAAATAATAGTGAACGGTGGATTCGAATTTTTTACAGTTAGAATGTCTAGGCATCAACTACGAAAGGATATTTAAGTATTGGCATGGGATACCGGTATACCATTTATGTTAGAGCTGTATTTTTGTAAGTGTTTATAAGCACTTACAAAAGTACAGCTCTAACATAACGAATGTCCAAAGTCGTACAAAATGTCTATGCCCTATTAACATATCCCATTGAAGGCCCATTTAGATACACCAAAAATATATGACAAATAAATATAATGACTGTCGCCGACGACTGGGATAGCTTAGGGGATAAAGAATTAGCCTATTAACCGACTTTTCCCTGATTCTAAACCTCATGTCGATATTACCAATAAAAGTTAGTGTTTTCAGAATTATGTACATATTAAGGATTACGAATGATGATGAAGTGTTGGAACAAGTGGATGAGTTTGTATATCTTGGATGCGCTTTCAGCAGGGATGGAAAGTACACCGCAGATGTGGAAAGACGAGTGAGTGCTGGGAATAGTGTGAATGGAGCGTTGGGAAAACTTCTTGGCAGTAAAATCCTGAGCCAGAAGGCACAACTCGCTATACACAATGCAGTGTTGGTCCCAACGCTAACTTATGGAAGCGAGAGCTGGGTATGGCAGAAAGAGCATGAAAGTAGAATAAACGCGGTCAAAATGCGAGCGCTGCGCAAAATTTGTGGCGTAAGGCTTGAAGACCGTATTCGCAATGATGATGTTAGAAACAGAGTTGGTCTGAAAGAGAGCGTCGGTGTTAAAATAAGAAGAGGCATGCAATGCAAGGAAAAAAAAAGAATGACGAAGCAGATATACAATGCAAAAGCGGAAGGATGTAGGAGCCGGGGTAGGCCAAGACTTACCTACCATGACCAAATTGGTCGTGTTCTATCAGAAGGTGATGTCGGGAGCCCTAGAAACCGGCGAGCGTGCATGAGAAGAGCAATGAATGTTAAAGAAGCGAGTGAGATATGTAAGGATCGAGTCACGTGGCGCTCGGTTCTCTCTGCCTACCCCGCAAGGGATTTGGCGTGAAGTTATAGATAGAGAGAGATGTACATATTTGTCATTATCATTTTCTCGATGGTGAAGGAAAACATCGTAAGGAAACCTGCTCGTCTAAGAACCTAAGAAAAGCTTGATTTTTCGTCTGAGATCTGACGGCAGTCGCACCATCTCAATATCAGTATCTTCAGCAAATCCTTAGGTTCAGGTAGCAAACGCCGTCCTAATATCTAATAAGCTAGTTTGGTTATGCTGATATCAAACCAGTTATATCAAGTATAAGAAAATAAACACAATTACTGTAGCAGTTCGGTAGAAAATTACGTGCAAAATTGTGTTGACATGCCCTCAGTGGTAAAATAAACACAACGTAACAAAGACCTTGCGAATACTTATTTATAAAATACTAGCTTATGCCCGCGGTTTCGCACGCGTAGATAAGTAAAATAAAAATAAGTAAAACTGCCGAAATTCCAAAATTTCAGCAGTTTTACTTATTTTTATTTTACTTCTTATTTTTTAGTATGGTCAGCATTAAATAGTTAGTAAAAGTATTAAATATCCTTATTTGTGTAGTAATGAAGATACTCGTATATCACGATCTGTTCGGTTTTCATTAACTATTTGATACTGGCTGTATACAAAGCAGTACCCCCTTTTTCGGTCCCCTAAGGAAGGAATGTTGAAAAACGCTATAATTACTTTGTTGACGTCTTGATTGAGAGTATATTTACAAAGTATAAAGCAGCTCAGTTTAAAAAAAAACAATTTCTTAACAATTCAACTTTTAGTTCAAGAAATTATTTTGACCCCCATTTAAGGGGTGGAATTTTTAAAAATGCTGAAATTACTTTTTTGGATTCTAATACAGAGTATCTGTACAAAGTTTCAAGTCACTAACTTCAAAAAATATTTCTGGTCCATACAAACTGTCAACCCCCTTTACAGCCCCCTAAAGGTGGAACTTTGTAAAACGTTGAAATTACTGTTTTGATGTCTTGATTGAGAGTATATTTACAAAGTCTAAAGCAGCTCACTTTAAAAAAAAAAACAATTTCTTAACAATTCAACTTTTAGTTCAAGAAATATTTTAACACCCATTACACCCTTTGTTTACAGAAAACCGAGGCAGATATAAAGTGATTCATCTATAGGTATATATAAAAATCAGTAATTTAATAAACCTTTATAAATTCATGTTTATCATGTTAATAGTCATCTATGCCGTACGAACGAATGGATGAACCCCCTCATTATGGCATAGGTATACATATAATAGTTACAAATATATATAATGTATGATATTTACAGGTATATGTATATATATATATTGAAATAACAAAGCAACGGCTTTTAAATAGACTTACAAAAGTACATTTGTTTATAATTCCTAAAATAAAATTATTTCAAGCACCTTCATAAAACTTGATAAAGTAAACTCCACGAGAGCTAGCCGCGGGCGGCAAGTGATCCAAAATAATATATCCACTTGATCGGAGGCCGCAAACAAATTTTGTGTTACCTTCATGACCAATGTGGGGCGTCTGTCTAACGACTGACGTAGTAAAATTTCGAAGCAAATCTAACCATATTCATTGCACATTGGAGTTTATATTCAAGAGCAAGTGTGGTGTGAGAAATTGTAATGTACAGTTAATATTTTGACAAGTACAAACGCCGAAGCTAATGCGGATGGACCACACCGTTAGGCGAAAGTCACTTCACGTCCACATCTCTGTACGTACCTATCACCTACTTACTGTCAGAAGTGCATACTCACCGCAGTCGGTTTTATTGCTATACAAATATTTACGCATATCGATATCTGTGCATATATTTAGCGAGCACGCAAGTTATGTATGTATTTTTTTTATTGGGGCACAACATGTGACTACCAGGTGGAGCGCAGGCTCCTGAAATTTAATACAGTAAAAACTCCTTACTCGCGGTTCCGTTATTCACGGTTTCAGTTTCGCGGATGAAAAATAAATAATAAGAGATAATATTAAAACGAACAAATAGGCGTCAAAATATAAACAGAAATAATTAAATATTATTTGTGTTACGCCTAAATATCTTTGATAAAAGCCGACTTCGCCGGCACCACCTTTTGAGTGTCACAAAGTTTCTAATATCCCTACCGCCGTAAAAAATCTGACCGAAGGTTTACGAATGGCAAGTGAACTGTGTTGATCACTTCATTAAAATTGACTCGTATTTGGAGCGAAGTCTTATTTTTAAAAGGAAAATTGATGATGTCTCAGTTGAATATAAGGAGAAATTAAAAAGCCTTTTAAAAGCGGCAAAGCAGGAAAATATACAAAATATTTTAAAGCAAAAAAAAAAATTCAAAGAATAATAATTAATAATTATATTTTTTGAATAGTTATTTTATGTTTTAATTTATCTGTTATTTGTGATTAAACAGATTTTATTTTGATTTATTTTATTTTCCTACCTTAATCCCTATAGGACCATACAAATAATCATTCCATATTCACGGTTTCCGTATTCGCGGCATAATTTTGGAACGTATAATATATACGCGAATAAGGAGATTTTACTGTGTGTATATATATAAATGTAAATAGAAAATATAATATATAATTCATGACATCTCGTAGCGTCTACTATTCCAAAGTCTTCACGTTTCGTTTAAAGGATCCCATGTCATATTCGCATGGTGTAAAAAATAATTATCACCAAGCAATCTAAAATAAAAAAATAAAAAAATGAAGGGAAGGTTGTGGGCTTACTTTACGTAGTTTGTCGCTTTAATGTAAGAAAGAAGTATTGAGATAATTCGATTGCTGTAGCTACAGGGCCTGAAGATTCACGTACATGTTAACACTAGAATAACAATTTCTTACAACAATAATGTTCCACGTTTATCGCACTAGACTCGAGAAATATACTGGCTAGCGATTCTGCATTACCTTATGATCCCTATAAACATAATGTCGATTTTCACAACATAATAATTTAATTCTGCGTCACAGACATAAGAAATTCCAAATAAACGAATTATTGTTTATGCATTAAATTGTTTTGCGTATCTATGCTTGCAAACACTTACAAAATTGTGAACTAAGCACGATCATCTATCTAACTACATGGTTACGCCATTGAAACATGTTGATCATAGAACTAAATTACCAGACAATTACCAACCCTACGTGATATCAACAAAGTACTATCGCTTCGTAGTATTCCTTTGTTTTGGTGCAAAATGGCTACAATTCAACAATATGCGATACTGTACCTATCCAGTATAATTATAAGAGTGAGAACGGATGGGAGTAATGGGAGGCTGTGGTCATTGCACCCAATGGAACAGGAAAATGCATTACAAAATTGACACTTTTGTGTAAATTAACACCGCTTCGAATACTATATAGTTACTGCAATTGGAGAAACGCTAACGTAGATGTCTTGTTACGGTGAGTTAGAGTTAGATACCTCGCAATATGTAAAATAATTATTACGAGTTCGATCTGCATAAGACAAATTTCTGTGTATAAATATGTTTGTTAGTCTTGTTCTGGAAGTTTTCTATGTTTATATTCCATAAATAGTATACACAATAGTCATCTAAATACTGCCGGAGTCTTCACTTGCGTGACAAAAGAGTTATAATATACACATTACGTAATTTATTTCTAAGGGCCTCCAAGCGTTGGATCCATATCCCCGCACACGCCTAACAATTAACCGGCTGAATAGCCAAGAGCTTATAAAAAAAAAATGTCTTTATTTCAGTAGGCTCGAATCGCTGAGATATTTAGGCGCTAAAACACAATGATTTTGTGAGCGCAGGGTACCTTCATACGCAGTCGTGGTTTATTGGTTTGTGGTCCCTACTGAATCTTTGTGCTCTTCTCCGTTTCGATATACTAAGGTACCTATGTCCTATTTAGTTGTAGAACTTTAGTACAGTGTTTGATATATAGGTCCAGGTTCATGATGACTTTCTCAAGAATGTCATACTTTTGCCAGCTATTGCCTGTAAAAAGATCAATGCCTTGCCTTGGTATGTACACATACACACATCAAAAGTGTCTAGGGATCAACATATATTTTTGCAATAACTTTTCTCCTGATTGATATTAATTAAAATTTTCTTTAAGGATTCATCAAATAAAGTGTTTTCGTTTGTCTACAGTAACGATAAACCAAGTCACCTTTGCATTAATAAAGAAATTTGCCATTTTCATAATAAAGGGATTTTTGACATTTGAACCACTAACATTAAAGTTCGAAAAAAAGACTGAAATAACAGTTTTCTTTTAAATTTTATTGGGTAACTTAAACAATTAATAATCCGTGTTTCTACCGCGAACACTAACAACACAAGAACATCGGTTTGCCATACTCAAAATGAGTTCATCCAAATCACGCTGTGGAATGGCCGCCCATGTTCGTTGCAACAACAAAAAAAGGTCTTCTTGCGACTGGATACCCTCCATATTCAGCAGAGCTCTTCTCTGTAGCATATCCCATGCATGCTCAATCGGGTTCAAGTCTAGCGACTGAGTAGGCCAGGGCATGACATTGATGTTAGCTGCGGCGAGAGTCTGTCTTACAACTCTTGCGGTGTGCGATCGTGCATTATCATGCATTAACTGAAATAACGGACCGATTTGCACTTGTAGAGGAACGATGACGTCTGATACAATCGTCTCAGCATAAATTTGAGCGTTGAGGTTGCCTCTGATCCAAATCAACTCAGTTCTTCCGCCGATCCAAATACCCGTCCATACCATGATGGTTCCACCACTATAAGGATGGACTTCCTGGCAGGATTTTAATCGCTGTTGGCGTCCAGGGGTTCTCCAGTGTCGTATACGTCTTGTATCCGGTCTCATACCAAAACGAGACTCATCAGAAAAGCACACGAAACGCCATTGTTCTTCTGCCCAATTTCTGTGTTCAAGAGCCCATTGATATCGAATCCTACGATTGTGCATTGCTATAGGTGGTACCCTTAGCGGTCTTCGGGAATGAAGGTTCACTTCATGCAAGCGGTTTCTGACTGTTTGGTCGCTAATTAAGTTCCCTGAAGAGTGATGAAGCGTCACGGCTAACATCATGGCGGTTATTGTTGGAGCTCTTCGAGTTGTGATTTGAATGTATCGGTCTTGTCTCCGTGTGGTGCAGCGATACCGTCCTCCATGGCGCTCAGCCACGGTACCAGTGCTTCGGTAACGTGTCCAAAGTCGACTGATAACACTCTGACTTGTATTCAGAGCTAAAGCCACAGTACGTTGCCGGGAACCAGCTTCTATCATCGTTAGTGTTCGCGGTAGAAACACGGATTATTAATTGTTTAAGTGACCCAATAAAATTTTAAAGAAAACTGTTATTTCAGTCTTTTTTTCGAACTTTAATGTTAGTGGTTCAAATGTCAAAAATCCCTTTATTATGAAAATGGCAAATTTCTTTATTAATGCAAAGGTGACTTGGTTTATCGTTACTGTAGACAAACGAAAACACTTTATTTGATGAATCCTTAAAGAAAATTTTAATTAATATCAATCAGGAGAAAAGTTATTGCAAAAATATATGTTGATCCCTAGACACTTTTGATGTGTGTATATTAAAAATTTACAACGTTAAAATATTGTGGTTGTTGTTGTAATCTCTTTGTGGTACAAATTCACTTACAGGAACATAAATTAACAACAGTATGCACAGTCTTATCCCTGTTAGAGATATATTTTAGCCAACCTTTAGTTGCTTGGTAGAGGAATACGTATGAATAGGTACATGGGCAAACATCTGTACAATAATTTATTTAAATTGCCATAAATTAATACAAAGACATGAACTTTGAAATTAATCCTTCATTACAATATTAAAAATAGATAAATAACTATAAATAAACAAATAACTAATACTGCGCATTACTATCCCAAAGAAGATAAAGAAAACTTATACATCCATGGAACAAAGAAAATATAAAAACTAGCGGATAATATGGTAGAACTGAGTACAAGATATACTTTTTTTTTACGATGTCGGGAGGTATACTACAAGCATAAGGCCAACTTGATGTAAAGCATTTACCGTAGCCTATGAACACGTGCAGAGGTGGAGGTAATTCTCTAGATGCGTTCTACCTGTTTTAAAACATGTTCATGAACACAAATGTTTCAATTCAATTTATTTATTTCGTGAACATAGGTCAATACATGATAAATGTTACATAATGAAAAGTCTCCTTTATGTTCCGCCGGAGGGCATACAAAATTAATAATGTGATATGACTATACAATTAATAAACTAAGCAGTTTGTCCTGTGTGGGAATCGAACCCACGAGCGTAGCTGTCAAAGTAACGTTACTAACCACTGCGCCACTACTACACCATTTTATGACTTAAATTTCATTGGAAGAATAAATGAATTTATGGGCATATGGTTGAAATAATGCTCCAGCGGCATTAAACATGAAAATATCGTATGAAAGTGTGCAAAAGGTGTCAGTTAGAGTGATTAGTTTTGCCAATAAAGATACAAAATGACACGCTAATTGGAATTTTCAAATAAGGCGATAGACGGTTGTCGAGACGATACTTTCGACTCTCTAACAAGTACGTTTATGTGTAAGCGTAGAAATGAGTAACTCTTTAGAGACAAGTAAGTTTATAGACAGCCATTTCTGGAAACAGAGTTTAGGAAAAGCGCACATAAAGAAAGTACCTAGTTATATGTTTGCTAACTACAGTACTCGTGAGTAACATAAAGATAACGTGTGAGTGAAAGATTGGCTCAAGTCTGAATAAAGACTTACATATTATATTGTAGAGCTCATTAAACTGATATTTCTTTGATCGTCGACAACTATAGTATTTTTATGTCATTAACTTGGCAATCAAGCATACGGCCTGTGGGATGATGATAATAATGATATGATGAAAACATGGGTGGCGAATTAGCGTCCTTCTGCGCCTAATACGCAGTTAGCTTATCAGTATGGATGCTTGTTATACGACGAATATCGCTCGCGCAATGCCATCTCTAATAATAATAATAAATATTAATAAATATTGTCGGACAAATTACACAGCGCCACCTAGCCCCAAAGTAAGCGAAGCTTGTGTCATGGGTACTAGACGACTGATAAACATACGTAAATAGTTTTTTTTTTGTAAATACATACTTATTATACATAGAAAATACCCAGACCAAGACAAACAGACATGTTCACGCACACAAATGTTTGTACTGTGTGGGAATCGAACCCACGAGCGATGGTGTCAAAGTAGCGTAACAGCGCGTTTCACCACTGCGCCACCGAGCTCGTCAGATCTCTGCTGCATACCAGTAGGTACCTACTTATTTCGTAGCTTTCTTTAGTCCCCTAGCGGAATTTTATAACACATTTACAAATTATTTGAATTATGCAAATTGAACATTGCATTCCATTGATCACTACTACCTAACAGTAATGGCGGCCGACTGTCGAGTGAACGAGACACGTGTTGGCAAAATGCTATATTTTTGTATCAGATTCGTCAATGGCACGTTCACCAAACCAATTTTAAAATTCATTGTGCTACCCGACTCCGTAATGACATTGCACTATTGTACCAAGAACATTAAAAAAAAGGATAAAAAACAATATACCTCTAAAACTCTCCTTGTAGCCGAAACCTACCTACGAAAACCGTCAGCGATCCGGGACGGGATTTATTGTAACATTCGTGTCTGTAAGCAAATTGATTTTTGTGTGTTGCATACAGTAGTTGTACATGAATGTTACAAAAATCCCGTCCCGGATCGCAGAAGCTTTCCAACTTTTCCAGTGAACAGCATCGATATAACGTGACTTGTATGTTTTTCATAAATACATATAACATTGTGTGCTCGTATCGCTATTATAATCTCGGCAATACAAACCCAAATTTGTATGACAGATTTTCATACACTGTGAGGCCAATATAAAAGGATGTTTATGATGCCACTGCGTTCATTCGGTACAAAGTAACGTCCAATTATCTTTTGATACTCATTTTGTAAAAAAGAAATCTTTTTTTAACTCTGCTAAACTAAAAGTGAAGTGAACTTTTCATAATTGATGTAACTTTAGGATGCAACCCATTAAGACAGCTAGGTATTGTAAGTAAATATATTAATTAAAAAAAACAAGTTTAAACTTGGCGTAGTATAAGAGTACCTAATGGCGGAATATGGAACTAATAGACTTAATGAACACTTAATATTATTTTTATATACAGTATAAAACAGTTACAAATATTTTTTTGTTATTCTATGAAACACACGGAAACGTTTAGATTTGCGTATGAATATTGGTATCATATTTTTACAATTCGTTATTTTTTTTATTAATTCGTAATTGTGACAGAGAATCAGGTTTATCTGAAGTGTGTAACGTTGCTGTTCGTGTTACTTTAAGAACTCGATCAAAATAATATTGGAATTGATTATCGGCTATGCTTATTAAATTACATAAAAATATTGACGAATTGTTTTTGTAACCGGGAGAATAACAAATGAAGAAATAACGATATCTTTATCTAAATTAAAGAATAAATATTATATCTAAATTATGCTATAAAAAACTAGTAGCCAGGAGCATTAAATAATGAAAAACCGCAAACGTAAAATAACAGAAAAGCGGTATTCCATGATGGATACTTACCAATGTTATATTAAAGTCTGTCTAATACCACTATCATAATACCTTCACGCCCTCGTCGTTCACTCGAAATATTCTACTTTTTTCAAGGTATGAGAGTAACTCATTCGAGTTCTATTTAAAACACAGTGAAATCGGACTTAGTTGAGTAACTCTATCATAAAATATTCTGGAACCTACGCTTGCCCTTCTACTTTCAATATTTGTTTACAATTTAGTGGAGAATCACTGTATCCTTTTATAAATTGAGAATGTTAGATCATAGAAATATGAGCCAATTGAATAGGTCTAAAGCTAACAAGGATGATGGCTAACAACGAGCTATGCGCAATCAACGAATCAACTATGTTGCACAAATGCATGCGCAGTGAGCATGCAGTCCACTTCCTTCGGGATCTTCGTCACAGTAGGGAGATACAAAGTAGTAGAACTTGAAAGAAAAATCGTAACTCGTCGAGCGAAATAGACCCTCTTCGCTATATGATTCTAATAGAATAATGGTAAATTTAAATTCAATTGACGTCTAGAAACGAGTGGTTACGTTTTACGCTCTGTGTAACGTGCTTTTTGTTGCGATCTTAAAGAGTGATCGACCTAACGCTTTCAAGAGTGTTAGGTCCATAACTCTTTAAAAATGGTAAAATTGTCTAAATAGTCCTGAATGCTCTAATTTTTATACTGTTTTTCATAGTGTCTTAGGAGCAAACTTCTTTGCATAGGAACAAACCTTGCAGGATGTAGCTAGGCCAATAAATCTGAATAACTACGCCAACATGGAATATAAATTGAAAATTAATTCAACCTAACATCTGTACTGATCAGTTTTAATTTTATAATTATTTATTTTTTAATATTAATTTTATAATTATACTATTTAAAATACCTGGTCAGAGGAATAAAAACAAGCTTTTGTGTCTATAAATATAACAATCTTAATCTCATGTAGAATAAAAACAAGCTTTTATTTTTATAAATATAACAATTTATAGAAATAAAAGCTTGTTTTTATTTCTATACCTTCTTATAAATGTTATACATTAAAACAAGCTTTTATTTCTATAAATATAACAATTTATAAAAAATAAAAGCTCGTTTTTATTCCATGACATAAACATGAGGACAAAATAAAGAGCACATTTCGTTACATAGTCAGTGGGAGACTGGTGCATCAGGCCTTACTCGCCGCACAGGAATTAACTGTACTGAATTGTTCAAATTGTAACATTTATAATTCATTTTCTAGCTTTTCGACCTTTGCTTTTTAGCAACATTGTTCAGTTTATGAGCCGAGGTACATATTGCGAGGTTTACACCTATGAACCACACATCCTATGCCTTCGTAATTTTATTTACCGTGTCTTAATTATTGAATTAGATTTTCAGCTTATTTTTAATAGCAAATTTATTGACTACTCGAAACCAGTTTCTTTTACCTTTAGCATACACAGCAAATTACCCTATTAATGTATACCTTAACAACTGGACAAACGAGCGAGCTTCATTACCTTGCCGTAACGCAGGCTCGACTAGTACGGAAGGTAAATAACTGTACATCTTTGTATACCCACATGAAAAATTCTGTTATGTTATAATAAATTGTGAATTGTAATATCAGTAACAGTGTACAAATAAACAGTTAGTATGCACAATAAACGATTTTGATTTGATTTTTGGATAGTCTTTGTAATAATTAAATAAATCATTAACTTTTTCACATTTTTAAATGCAGTCTATGTAAATGTCTCTTTGTTTGGACGAAAAGTAAGAAATTGATTGTGACGTAGTATGACAGCCGTCGGAATGTAGGTATACAGAGATGGAAAACCAGACCTTCTATAGGCTAGGTCACAAGTTTTTGCGTAACATAATTTTTTGATCGTGCGAGTTTTCTAAGTCTTTGTTAAAAGGTGCAAACCGCGCAGAATGTACCTGATGAAATGAACATACTTTGCCAAAGTAACGTGAGTCTCCTAACGTGCAAATTTGAACGTTAAAACCCAACTTATAATAGCTTTGTCTTTTTTTATTGTCAGTGTTCATTCCAATATACCTTTAGTTTTATAACACTCAAAGTATGAATCAGGACTTATCTACCTACCAACGATGATTTATTGATACCTACCCAATTTCGGTACAATTTGACCACTAAACGGATGCTGACGATAACAAAAAGTGGTGTATACGTATTTATACCCACCAATACGTTTTCTGAAGATTACGTCATGTGTGTTTTCCTTATCCCGATTGATGTTACAGAATGTGAAATCATGACAATGTTAACTATAATTAAATGCTTAATGATATCATTATATTCAAAACACAATTTGCATTTTTGGATGAATAATACTAACGGTATAATAAGAAGTATACGTAGATATATTACGAGAGGAACATAGTAGGTACCACTAAGTAAGAAAAACTCAATCACTGAATTTAAACATCTACTTTTTTATTCAGCTTTGAAAACACATAAGCATACGGCCCATAATTGACAATTTAATACTAATATCAATGCGTATTATTCGCAAGGCTGCGGATCTAGCCACCCACCACTTACATTTTTTTGGCTAAATGTAACTATTTCTGTTTTTCGTTATTTAAACTTCAATGATAAATGAGGGAATATTCTTTTCTTTATATATATTTTCTGCACATTTGTTACGAAAACCTTAAAATTTGTCTTTGTCATATTAAAATTACTTAATTTTAACTACTTTTTGCTTGATGCTCCGTGCGCATAGGGATCCCGTTACACCGATAATAATTATTAGCCTTTGCGCTTGTCGAAGTCTCAAATACATATTGCCTTGTATGTAATTTGATTGCGTAGACTTATACAGACTCTGGAAGTCTGTCGATGTTAGTCGTTAGGATACGAATGACAAATTTATCACAGTGCCATCCATTATACATTTTTTTTCAGCCTGTCTGTTTGTTCAGGCTGGTTCACTGGCAGAAAGCTGATATTATAAATAGTAGACTTAGGCTACTTTTATTTTAGAAAAAGAATAAGGGCTCCGTTGAAAAAAATAAAACCCATGACATTGTGAAAATTTCAATTTGCGAAGACTAGGGGTTCCGCTAGTTTTTAATAAAATACATACAAATTACTTTATTTTTGTCTTAATCCTAGTTGTTGAAGTCCCCTGTTAAACACAAAGTATTTCTGTAGTAGGGGGCTCCGCTATTCCATATTTAACACATTATTTTACATAATTTACTACGTAGTTGTGAGATGAGAAAAATACAAAGAGTGCAACGAGTTAATACAATAATACCTAATACAAACCGCAATCGTGTTTTTTCTCCATTCTCTATATTGTCTGGTAGAGAATGCAATAAGGAATATGCAGGATAAAAAATTAGGACAGATTTTAAAAGAGGAGATATTGTCAGGAAGATATCTCAAATATTTCTGTTCTACGATAATTAGTTTGCAAGATAATGCGGTTTGAACGTGGCATTTCATCACGTGACCTAAAAACGCTTCGTAGTCTTCGTACGAAAAGGCCGCGGCAAATGACGTCACAAGCCGTGTGGCTATGAAGAAATGTATGGATTTCATCTAAATATTAGCTGTATTTCCGCAATTCAAACATTCACATTGATGCTATCATAGTAAAACATGTTCAAAATATGACTATGATTCAATTAATGAAGTTTTTTTTTATTATACAAACTGATTGTTTTTTTTACGATTTTTAACACCTAAACTAAAAAAAAAAACTACAAAACCTAAACAATAAAAAATGTTACTTGCTTTACTTTTTATATGATAATTGTGTAATTCTAAACGAAAAATAAATTTCATGTATATATTCCCTATTAGCATTAAGACTGCCTTCAGTATCAACTTATGGTGGTCAAGTTTTAAATATATATATATCTCGTCGTACAAATTACACAGCGCCACCTAGCCCCAAAGTAAGCGAAGCTTGTGTGATGGGTACTAGACAACTGATAAACATACGTAAATATATATTTTTTGTAAATACATACTTATTATACATAGAAAATACCCAGTACAAGACAAACAGACATGTTCATGCACACAAATGTTTGTACTGTGTGGGATTCGAACCCACGAGCGTTAGTGTCAAAGTAGCGTAATAACGCGTTTCACCACTGCGCCACCGAGCTCGTCAGAATAAATAAAATAAATGAATATTTTTTGTGTTTCAGAAGCACGTCCGAAATGGCAGTTTCTGCCTCCAGTGCCCGGCTATGTCCCGGTCTACATTAGGCCCGGGGACACTCCACTTGATGAAATCAACCTTGAGTTAGCGGAAGCTTTCCATGCCTTACCTGCTGGACGCAGCGTCGGAAAACACGTGGAAGCTTCCCCAGATATTCCAGAGCAGGCTGATCAACCCCAACCAGGAATCCCAGAAATCCCCGACGAATCAAGTATTGATCGCCGTCTTTTAAAAAAAAAGAAGTACGCTTCTGAAGTTCCTTCTCCTTTTGAACGCAGATAGAGGGCGCTAGTTGTTTATTCTATTTAAGTTAGTTTATTTTGGAAAATACTCAAAAGCAGAAATGAGATGTGTAAGCTTGCCATTCACTTCTATATTATTTATTAAATGTAAGCCTATGTAATATTATTGAAGTAAAATTATTTATTTCTACGACAGAGGTTATTTCTCAACCCAATTTTGTGAAAGTCATTTTAGTTTGGCCCTAGTATAGTTAGTTCAGAGTAGACACCGAAACGATAAAAAAGTCATCTATTGAATAATCCTACTAATATTATAAATGCGAAAGTTTGTATGTATGGATGTTTGTTGCTCTTTCACGCTTAAACGGCTGAACGGATTTGAATGAAATTTGGCACGTAGATAGATTATGATCTGTATTAATGATTATACAACATACGATTAACACATAGGCTACGTTATTTGACTCCACGCGGGCGGAGCCGCGGGCAGCAGCTAGTAATTACATAATTTTAAGACAGGTAGGTTGCGTCAACGCAGCCCGTCTGGAGAACTACCTCTACCTCACAGAAAACTGCAGTGAAATAACAACTCCGTGGAAAGTTGTTGTGTTAGCAACAGAAGTGACGTCGCACGAGTGATACTCAATGTATGACAAGTGTTTGTACGCTGCGGTAGCCGCTTAAATCACGAGGGTCGTATATATATAAGTATAGAGGGTTATATGCCTGCCGACGTTGTATACTTATAAAACCATCAAATCAACCATTTTCTTCATTTAACCATAGTCACCTATGGAAGGGAGCGCCTGGACAGCAATTCGGCACAGGGACGAGCCGTGAGAATTATAAACAATCTTAAACGGTACACACGGTATTGAGGGCTCAACTTTAAGGAAATACTACCTTCCTTTGTTTGATCTACTGATTATACAAGTTGCGTTCCTAGGATTGTTCTGGCAGGGTATTCATCCTCGCACACTGGAAGCACAATGACCACTTGCTATGCTGTTCCAGAGGGATATTTTTAACATTTACTATGCAGTTGGCTATAAGGTTATGGAATAAATTCCCTCCCGAGGTTGTCTTAAGAGACAGCATAAAATTCTGCAAAAAGGGAGTGAAAAGTTTTTTACAGGACCGGCATGGTGAGCGATGCTGGTGTTGCAACTGTACATAACGCTTTTCATCAGGCAGACCGTATGCTTGTTTGTAATCTTACTGACATAAAATGTCTATATTATAGTGTATAAGACGGAGGTGAGTATTTATATATCTTCTTCTTCTTAGTGTTATCTAATTTCCTAATCCATTAGGAGTGGCAGGACCCGCTACCTAAGCCTAAGGATTTGGCGACAACACTGATTTTTACATGGAGCGAATGCCGTCAGACCTCCAAAAGCCAGGTTAGGGGTCACACGACTTTCAACATATAATTTCTTGGACGTGTGGGTTTCCTCACGATGTTTTCCTTCACCGCCGAGCAAGTGATAAGTATGTATACATAAATCCGAAAACATTACACAAACAACATCCGAATTTAGTGGTACATTCCCCCACCCAGATTCGAACCGGAGACCAGTAGATCAATAGGCCAGTTCCTTATCCACGGTGCTATCACTGTTCAACTGAGTTTATATATCATATGGCAAAAAACAGCGTTGAAGCATACGATCACCCGTGTTCTTAGAAGGCACTTTGTTGGCGGCCATTAGACACATATTTTTGTACGTTTTCACCCATTTTCCTTTGTATTAATAAATAGTGGTCTCTGCCAATCAATATTTCTGTCTTATTAATAAAAACTACTCAAGGACTCGAGTCTCTTACATCTGTAATACAAACTCAATCTCGCTACGATTATATTATATTGTTGAACAAAAGATAATATAAAAAAAGCTTTGTAAACTTCGATAATTTATTTATTAGCAAAGGACACGTATACGCGACATTTTTCAAACATAACATTTACAGTTTATGCTACACAATACTTACACGAATATTTATTTACATTATAAGATTGTATTCACTAACGTTAATCCTTATTTTCTACATTTTCACATACATTAATGTTGTACTAGCAGAGATTATATCACAGTTTAAGAATAATGTAACAAGTAAATATGTAATTTGGCAATTTTTTACTAATATTTTAAATGTTATCTATACTTTATTTGCTAATAATAAAATGCCACTATCATGTGTTCCAAGTTTAAACCAGTTATTTAGCTGTAATTCTAGTAATAACCTTTAATTGGACAAGGTTACGTTAAAAGCTACGAGGAGGATGGCAATGAGCGAATTGTACTCCTAGTGTTGCAAGCACACACAGGCCGCAATCACTTTATCTCAAGCGAGGTTTATTCTCGTTTGCCACTCAGCATAGTATAAAAATCTGTTACAACTGACATCACAAATAAACATGAATGAGAGTCAAAAAGGTTTACTTATGCAGAAAATTTGAGACAAGAGAATCTCTGAAACGGCTGGACCGATTTTGACGAGACTTTCACTGGTAGATAGCTGATGTAATAAGGAGTAACTTAGGCTATTTTTATTTCAGAAATTATATTTATTTTTTTAATATAAAAAATAATAAAAAAATAACTATTCCACGCGGACGTAGTCGCGGGCACAGCTAGTAATAAATAAAAATAGAAACGCACAATATTCTTTTCTTAACTATTACCGAAAATAATGATCGGAATAATTAAAAAAAAAACTGTGTTGAACGTTTATCATGTCCACAATGAGGAAAAATTGTCAGCGGCATTGTGAAATTTCAAAGTTTCCATAAATTTAACTAACTTGAACGGCATCCACATATCGCCTACATGAAATATGTGTTCGGGCGTGACGTGACGGACACAAACTACATAAAATAGGGTTTGTCTATAATACTTCAGTACAATTAGACTCAAGACACATAAGCGTCGTGACGTGTTTAGTAATATATCTATCTATACATATCTTCCCATGAGGGCTAGAGATAAAACGAGCGCCATAAGATGCGGTCCTTACACACCTCGCTCATTTCTTCGTTGATAACTCTTTTCATGAAGGGCCGCAGGCTTCTAGGGCTCTGATACTAACTTCTGATAAAACACTTTTTTCTTATCGTTACATCAATTCTATTTCTTTGATGTGTTACAAAATTATTTACTACTACAATAATTTACGCTACATTATCGTTACGAACGTGGTCAGCAAGACTTACGCCACACATTATGCGCAATGTTTGCATGAGACCGCGTTTTTCTACTTTCATGCTCTCTCTACGTACCCAACTTTTAACTTCCATAACTTTGCGTATGGATTAGCACCGCGTTGTGTACAGCGGTGCCTTCTGGCTTAGATTTCGGCTACCTAGAAGTTACCCAACGCTCCATTCATACGGTTCGCCGCACTCACTCGTCTCTCCACACGCTTCCAAGATATACAATCTCATTCCCTTATTGCAACACTACATCATCAACCGTAATCCTTGTGTTCGTTCTGGTTTTCTCTCTTTCAAATACCATTATCTTCTTTTTCTTGAGATTCAAATGCATGCCTTTCTTATACAATATACATAGCACGCGACGCTTCAGTGCGGCGTAGTATGCCTATACTAAACAATGAATCTAGTCAAATATACGTAAGAAAGATCTAATTCACACAAAAATGTTCAAATTAACACCTGTTTCTTAATTTATTTTACACTAATTTTCTTATTGATACCTTATCATAAGTTACGACCTCCTCATGGTCAACATAACATTAATTTCCCATATGATCGTCCTAAGGTTTGTAATCACTTCTTTCAACTGCTTATTTTTTAACACCACCTGAAAAGAAAGCACGCCATATTGAAAGGTGTGTGGGTGATGAAACGCAAAGACGGATATTTCAAACGATATTGTTACTAATGGTAAGGCAGTAGTTTGTTCACGTATAGCGGACACATTTTATGATTTTGTAGATAACTAGATAAAACATAATATTTTACATATAACAATAATTTTACATTCAGTCTAGAGGTTATAGTTTAATGTATACTTTTTTTTTTATTTCGCGTAATTTACTCAATGTAAAATTAATGCCACATAATTACATAAAAGATATTTCTGAGTATTTTACGTAAAATGAGATACCATTGCCTGCAAAATACGTAAATTTAAATAAAAATATTTTCTCCTAGATTTATGTATTTAATACTTTCTTGACCACAATACAGTTGGTTTAAAAGGCGGAGTTAACGCTAATTGCATTATCTACCATTCAACTATTGGGAGTGGAGAAAAGACGCGATTGTGGTTTTTATTAAAATTAAAGTAAAATATGAATCGACCCTATAAAGAATATGTTCTTTATAGGGTCGCCTAACATAAACAGAAGAATAGATATATAACTACGATAATACATACACAATAACAATAATATATACAAAACCCTAGTAATACATACATATTTTCCTCTATAACTAACTGTAATATAATTTATTACATAATATATACTAATTATACAACACACGATGGATGACTATTGCTTGGACAGGCTCTCCAAAAGATAGGCACGTAACTTCTTTCTAAAAATGTTGGAGGAGTCTCGAATGGGTTCAGGCAACTTCATTACAAAATTTTAATAGATAGTATTAGTACCTGTTCAGTGAGCTCTCTATTTTCTTCTAATGCAAGCCTGTACGACTCGGTGTTACGCCTCTCGTCCAAAGTCTTATTTTCAGCTTCATCCTTTAACGGAATAAGGCTCTCCATATGTGTATACTCCATACCCTAAATAAACAAAAAATAAAAACAATAATACATCTTATTGAAAATATATTTCAATCAGATTATATACCTACTATATGTAATATGGCGTCTCTTGACACCGAAGATAGAGATACCATATAAAAGGTATATATTGAGGGGTCTGTGGAATAAGAGATTACTGGGTGTGCTCTCGTAAAGGACAATTCATCGTGATTTGGCCTGTAGAACCAGCACCTGTCATTGACTTCTCAACACACTGCGTCAAACATACCTAAGATAATGATAAAAATCCTTTATTTGAATTTGAGTCCTCGCGGCCACTTACATCATTACATTTTTTAAATAAAATCTTTTTGTATCTTATTAATTGACGAGTCAGCAATACCAAAAGAATTTCACCAAGAGTAACATCAGCGACATGCACTGTAGTAATAACGCTTTTCATTCCACACAACATGCTTTGAAATTGAAACCACCATATGATATCATTGAGACCAGAGGTACAGTTGTGAGTAAAACGCGAAAGGAATATTATATCTTGTAAGCAGATTTTTGCCGAAATTTAGTTACCGTTAGTCACACATTGTAATAGATTGTGGGTTGCAATGAACTAAGACAATATAATTTTCAAGATTTGGAATGTTGCAAGTTTAAGCAGGAAAATTAAAGTATATTTTTTATAAAGAGGCACTAAACTATGAATGTAAATTGAATGCGCTGTTCAGATATTGGAAAAATTGGTTTCTTTTCTTTACACGAAGAAGGAGTAGGTAATCTGATAATGAGAGAAATATCCTTTCCCTTCTTGGTTAGATCAATAGTCTCAAACGAGTGGCTTGAAATGCCTTGTGAGGAATGCAACTGTAAAGACTATTACACCTGGTTGTGATCTCTCTACCTCTCACAAGGGCCAAGGGTAACCATTTTTATCTTACTAACAGCAGAAATTTTCGAGCCTTCGCTATGATTGACGGCGGCATGTATATTATCATTGGTGACGCCCACGGCGCCGATCGACACAGATATAGTGCCAATATTTACCCAGCCTGGTTTGCTAATCTAATCTACAAGATGCATCACAGTTAAATAAAGTTGGTTTTAACTCACGCTTAAATGAAGGACAAACGGTTTCTTTTTTTAGAAAGCAGTTATAACTCGTTGAATAATGAACCAATCTATTAACCTATGGTCCCTGGTTGGAACCCTCGCGTGGGCCACTAAATTCGTCATTTCGGATTTATGTACATATATTAGTAATTATCATTTGTTCGGCGGCGAAAAAACATCGTGAAGAATTCCGCACGTCGAAAAAAATGGGTGCGTGTACTTATGGGTGCGTGTACTTATGTACGCGCGTGAGAAGTTACACTTCTTAGGCATCATTAAACAATAATATTTTAATTTTATATCAATAAATAATACATACGGATAGTTAACCTCAATTATATTGGAGCACTTGAAAAAGTATATAAACACAAATTTTTTCACGAATATTTACGAACAGTAAATAATATTAATCAAAATATTCAATTGAAATCACTACTGAATATAATTTATTAGCACTTGATTTAAAGTACTGCGTGCGCTTCCGGTACCGATTAGGTACAATCCGGTACGAACGTAGATGCATGCCGCCGCCGTTGCCATGGCTACTCCGGCCGTTTAGCGGGCAGCTTCAACCTGTTACTCTTGTGTTGCAGTGATGCGTGCGCATTTTAAAATTTCCCTCTCATCATTTTTTCATAACGCGCCTAAAGAAGTATAACTTCATAAATTATATTTTAAAAAAAGTGTAACCTAATAGGTTAGGCTATTAGGTTGTGGAGGTCTGATTGCAGTCGCTCCATATTAAAATCAGTATCTTCGGCAAATCTGTTTTTTGTCATATGATATATAAACTCAGTTGAGCAGTGATATCACCGTTGATACGGAACCGGCCTATTGATCAACTGGTCTCCGGTTCGAATCTTGACGGGTGAATGTGCCACTAAATTCGTGTTTTTGGGATTTATGTACATACTTATCACATGTTCGGCGGTGATGGAAAACATCGTGAGGAAACCCACACGTGCAAGAAATTATATGTTGAAAGTCGTGTGGCCTAATCTGGGTTTTGGAGGTTTTTTTTTTATACCACTAAGGTGGAAATCAAGCATACGGCCTGCCTGATGGTAAACAGTCACCGTAGCCTATTGACATTTGTAACACCAGGGGTGTCACTCATGCGTTGCCGCATCTGGTCTGACTGCATTCGTTCCATGTAAAAATCAGTGTCGTCGGCAAATCCTTAAGCTTAAGTAGCGATCCCGCCAATTCTAATGGATTAGCATTCGGGATAAGATTAGAAAGAAAAGACCTGTTTTTCCATTCCACCGTTTTATAAAAGATGTCTTACTTGGCATGTTTCGTTGCACTTCTCGTAAATGAGCCTCAGTCGTTTGAATAACAGTCGTATTGTTCTCAGTTGCTCCTGCATTTTTGCTTTTTTGTCATTGCTTGCATTTTCACCATGTTGAGTACCATTTGGAGGCTACAAATGTAACAATAAAAGTAAAATAAATAAAAAACAAACACGACTGATCATAAAAAGATATAAAACATCATTCTGACGAGCTCGGTGGCCCAGTGGCGGAACGCGCTGTTACATTAATTTGACACCGACGGACGTGGGCTCGATTCTAACACAGGACAAACATTTATATGCACGAACATGTCTTCGCCTTGGTAGTTTTAAGGGAGGCCCGTCCGATAAAGTACCTCCACCTCACCAGTAAACCGTAACCAAATAACAGCTCTCTAGAAGGTGGTTGTGTTCCTCCGTGTGAGTGAGGTATCCAGTATGTTCCTAATGAGTTACTGTGTTAGCAGCTCACGTGGCATCGCGCGCGTGATACTTAATGTATTGCAAGCGTTCATAAGCTATGGTAACCACTTTACATCAAGTGTATTGTGCTTGTATGCCTTTCGACGCCGTATAATAAAAAATTACAACGTCTGGAGGCATACAAGCATACAACCCACCTGTTTAAGACAAACAGACATGTTTATGCACACAAATGTTTGTCCTATGTGAGAATGAATCCCACGGGCCTTGGTGTCAAAGTAGTATTGCTAACTCCGCCACCAAGCTTGTCAATCAAACAATGTGTACGTAATATAGCATACATACATGTATGTACACTTGTATGCATGAATATGTCTGTTTGTCTTGATCTGGGTGTTTTCTATATATTACAATTAGGTATTTACAAAAAAAAGGTATTCATTTACATTTATCAGTTGTCTGGTAATCATAGCACAAGCATTGCTTAGTTTGGGCCAAGATGGCGCTTTGTAATTTTATGCACAGAATGTCCAAAGAATATATAATATACTCATACATAACACAGGACATTCCAAGGATAAGGACCTTATACAACAGGTATTACGTAGTATAAGGTTTTGTCCTTCCTCCTTGAACCGCAATGATAACTTAACCACCTTCTGTGCAGTTCAAGTGAAGTTCTCTACTATGCCTCATAATGTAAATTATGGAATGAACTGCTTGTCGATGGTACGTCAAGGGATTACAGCAAGGCGTTCTTCAAATAACGTGAACAGATTTTTAAAGTCGGCAAGGCACTGATCGGCAACCTACTTACTCCCTGGAGTCACAAATGTCTTATTATACTTATTATCAATTTCGCGGCATTAAAAAGAAGTAGCAGGGATGTATTGTATGACTACGTACGAACTTTGAACATGATAGGGAGTCCCAATATAAAGATATACATAAGACGCACTCATGCACATGCGCAGCATTGAAAGTGAGTGCACAGTTAAATCAATCGTGACTGATAAATGGAAACAACCGGTCACGTTTTAGATTCTGTGTAGCGCGTCACTCACGTTTGGATGTTAACAAGTAATAATTTGAACAGCGCTGTAACGCGTGCGTTGCTAAATATGTCAATAAAAGTTTAAATGCGCAAAAAAATACATCTCTATCACCTGAATAGCTTTTAGAGTCTGGAAAACGTCCTGTGTTCTACTAACTATGTCTTGTACTGTTTCTTGACCAAATCTGTGAACAACAGAATTTACGTTTACTAAGTCAAATTGTATAATGTATTACCATAATTAGCGCAATAATTTATATGAGCCAGTTCACAAACCAATAAACCATTTGACTGCGCATGAAAGCACACTGCGCTCATAAAAGCGTTGTGATTTAGCACGTATTCTACTTCATCTATTCCAGTCTACTGACCGGAGGAGACTGAATGGAGGATATTTTAACCAATAAGCCGATAAATGCCGCGATGTTGATCAGTGAACTAGCCAATAAGAGCTGCGCGTTCTACTTTACCACCCGACCCGTAACGGTGAATTTAGTTAATATCCAAAATCGGTATCATCGGTCACCATAGGTTATTTCCTTCATGAGTCAATTCAATATCATGGAATCATTTTTTTACTTTGGGTGTCATCATTAAATTGCAAAAATTTCTGCAATTTCTCTTTTCGGTGAGCACATTTTTATGGAGTATTTAAAATGCTGTATTAAATAATTTATAAGAAAATTACGGAAAATAGATTTTAAATTATTATTTTTTCCCCATTGTGCTTTATAATATTCTGACGTACGTTAGTACGCTGAGCTGACTGACCAATGCTGTAGAGTAAAAAGGGAGTCAAAACCAATAACCGTATGTTTGCACAATTTCAATTATTAAGTAAAATGAGCATTAAACCGTCCATCTAAGATTACCTCAGTTTAATTGCCATCGAACGACAAATGTTAGACCAAAAAGACTTATTTCAATTTATCCTTCACTTAAAGTTTATATACTTTACTTGATCATAAAATATGACAAAAGTTGCTAAGAAAAAGGTAAACTGTAAGTATCCTATACGTGATTTCGTGAAATATAGACAGGCAGATATGTATAACTACAAAGTAACAAGTGTTTCCAGTGCATATTCTGAGATCTTGCTCTTCACAAAATTTCCTATCCATTTGACGTGCGTGACGTGCGTGTCACGTCTACATATTTAAAAATGTCAAAGCATAAGAGAGCGGTGTTATCGCTTAAAGACATAATAAATATTATTGATTCATTAAAAAAAGGAGAAACCGGTCATAAGTTAGCTGATAAGTATGGTGTAGGTACATCCACGATAAGTGATATTAAGAAGAATACCGATTCAATTTTGTTGTACACCTGCAAATTAGATAGTGAAGACGGGAGTGAACATCGCAAAATGATGAAGAAACCGAAAAATGAACTTTTAGAAGAAGCTCTGTATTGTTTGGTTTTTACAAAAACGATCAACTGGGCAACCGATATCTGGTCCTTTAGTTTGCTCTGTGAAAAAGCATTATCATCATTACAGTTACATATATCATTACAGTTAAATAAATAAAATTATTAAAATGAATCGTTTGTGGCCAGTAACGTATAGTTGTACAGATTTAAAACACGTCATGGAATTCGTGAATTGGATTGGAAATACAAGGTGAAAAAATGTCAGCTAATGTAGATGCAGCAAACTCTTTTAAAGATATGCACAAAACTGCTTTTCTTCATACATTCAATTATCTGGATTTTCGATTATCCAAATGCCTATCGACAACAATTAGTCCGGTTAATCGAGCTTCTACTGTATAACAGGCTTGAGCAACCATAAATATTGTAATAAATTGTACTAAGCGCTTTTGTCCATGCGCGAAGGTTGGAAGCAATGTAGTACTTAGTATTAAGTGCGCATTTTGTGCCCATATAGGAGATATAAGGTGAGAATGTGATGTGTATAGAAACGTCGCAATGCAAAACGTACAGAAAAGACAGGGCGCGAATACAAGCCCTAGACAATATTGTGACCAATTGTTAAATCAATAATGTTAGAGTTAATGAAAAATATTTTTGACAAACTTGCACAGCGATGCCGTGTTGAATTCTTTCGGCTGGGCGGGTGGTGCAGCTGCTGGAGGCGCAGGGGACGGCGCAGCCGCCGTGGCCACTGGCCCTGCACTCTGCATCCCACCTGAAAACAGCGCACAATCCTTGATTAGCGTAAATGTGCAGACAAATTTATCGCACAACAGAAGTGTTTTGCAAACTGTTTTGTTCGAATTACTTCACTATTCAAGAAATAACTTACATTGCATACATTTTGACATATAACTTTTACGATTTCGATTCAAAAATGACTTTCCAAGGCAATGTGAATACCCCCACTGATCTCTTTAAAATATCCTAATAATTTGGGTTTTTTACATTGGGATATTTTTACACACATTTACAATAATCCCAAAACCTGCTGAGAGTGGCCAGGTATATTCCATTGATATCCGCCCGAGTCTCCGATCCGAGTGTCTCACAGCGGGTGTACTATATTACACCAGTCTTATCAAAAGGGTTGAATTAAACAATTTTTAAACGGAAGTATCGCATGTTTTATTTATTTTGTTGAACCTGACGTTTTGAATGCGAAACTTTTGTTTAAAAATTGTTATATCAATGTATAACAATCGCGAAAACCTAAAACAATATTATCAAAAGGGTCTCTATGCTTTGCATTTATGTCACAATTATCAAATAATTGATTTTGATACCCGTGATTCAATAAACTTAATCATGAATTTAACAATTCTAGCTTCATGCAAACTATACCTTGCTGCTGAACAGCTTGTGGTCCAAGACCCCCTACAGGCGCTCCACCGACACCAACACCCATACCCTGAAAAATTAACAAATTTTTTGCTTGGTACAGGCTTGTAGGAAAATATATATACATGTGCAAGGGTTTGTGAATATGTACTCTAAATCTGGTTTCAATCTGATTGAATTAAAAGAATATTAACTAGAACAAAATATATACATTGTACATGCACATTATTCTGAAACTCTCAGTGAATGCAACAATTATTTTATCTTCAAGGCTGAATAAATTAATTTGAAATTAGAGCTAAAGCTGCAGATGTATATTCGTTTTAGACATTACTGAACATAACTGAGTATATACAGGTGGCCTGTAAATACATGGATAAGGTGATGTTATATCTTCACGCCAGGTCACTTTTGGGGTAGGTAGAGAACCCAGTGTCACAAGATGCAATCACTTATACACCTTGCTTCGCTTCTTTAATATTGTAAGCTCTTTCATGCACACTTGCCACTGACTATAGGGCTTCAGATATCACCTTCAGATAAAACACAAACAATTTGGTAGTTGTAAGTGGTGAATCTTGGCCTTCCTTTTCTCCTATATGTATTCCACTTATGCATTAACTAATACTTGTAAATACCCTATACTCTGTTAGAAAAAGCAATGGAATTGCTATGAAGTATGATCCAGTGTCAATTGTGGGTTTCTATGTCAATATAATATTTTGACAAGCAGATATATAGTATACTATAAATACTAAGTACAAATTAAATTATCTAATATTCATTGACTTTATAATGTTAGATGGAACAAGAGCATAGAGCTCTTTAATATGAAGATATTTTTTACAATCACTCGCTTCAAACAAAATCATTGCATATAGTCCAGTTCAGAGGGGTTCTACAAACCCTTACATTGTGGAATAAAATCCGGCTGAGACCTACCAAGGAACTATAACAGTTTGCTAATTAGCTACTTCAGTGGCATTTAACAAAAGTACACAAACCTGAGGGGCCATGCCCATATTTCCCATCTGGTTCTGCATGGCTGCTCCATAAGGTGGTACCATTTGATTTCCCATGCCTACCATTGCACCAGGATTTCCCATAGGGCCTCCCATGACACCTATAAATAAAATTTTGTACATTTAAATATAGGAGAAATCCAATTGGCAAATTAAAAAGTGCCACATACTTGTATGTATTATACTGAAATAGTTATTGCAAATGTAAGAGATTTAAAGCCTGGTGTATACATTGCTAGAGCAATACGCCTAGGTCATACATATGCTTAATCCTTACCTTCACCTTTCAAGATTTCAACAGTACAAGAACAGTGTACATATAAACTTAGAATACATGTATCCTACACAAAACACAAACTAACCCTACATGTAGCACGAACACAACATTTAAATGCTGACATAGTCGTGGGGCTACCCTTGCAGTTTTCCCAAAGCTCGCAAATAGTCTTAAGATGAACAAAAGTTTTAAAGATATAATAATAACATTATAGACTTCGCTATAAAATTATACTAATACTACAGCTGGTATGCATGGCAATTTAAATCAACAACCCAGTTTAGCAAAGTACCCTAGCATGTATGAGGTTTAAATTACCTGGAGCCCCTGTATAGACAGCTGACCAACCAAATCAGTGGCCTACGGGCTGTTTGAAAACATTTACCTCGGCCAATCCGCAAATTGAGTACTGCGGCCAAGTACTTGTAGCGATCTTGATGCACCGGAGCCGGCTAGATATAATCTAGCGATGAAGTAAGCAGGGGTTTAGATGACGCGTATGAGTCATGTGATTTAGTTTACCTGCCAGCTGATTTGGTATGCCTTGCATTTTGATCAGACTAAAGAAATATATATGAAAAGAATTTTTTTTTCTTGGTTCTTTTTATCCCCGATGGGAAAAGGATCTAGCCCATACAGCCAAGTCTTCAGTGTAGAACCATTTGAAAATCTTAATTCTATGTTCCAGCTTCAGGAACTTTGGTATATCAACAAAGAAAAACAACATAACCTAAAATGATGATGATAATTATTGAGCAAAGAAATGACAGGCAATGATTCTACGTCCATGCAGCTTTGTAATTTTATAATTAATATCTGTAGGGGTATTCACATTGCCTCAAAATACTATATTCGAATTGGAACAGTAAAGTTATCTGCCAAAATGTATGGAAACTGAGTGAAAACTTTTCGAATTCGAATATGGCTTTCCGAGGAAATTTGAATACTCCCACTTGGCGTGCAAATAATACTATTGGATTAATGTTGATGCCCAATCTCTGATTTATGATAAAAGCAACACTTATAAATTACAACTAACTTGAGACTTTTTTTTTGGACACTGGTTACGCTATTATAGTGTAGGCCGTTACTATGCCGCCAGATGCGAAAGTCGAGTGGGAATACCACACGACGAACATAAAAATTACACGATTAGTTGAACACAGGACATTGCGTGGGCTAAACATTCCAAACTTATAGTTCTATATCTGAAAAGCCTAAAGAAAGATGCATCTAGGTACCGCAGAATACCTGGTGTACGCGGAGAAGCCCTATTATATCTTGGCACTAGCTTTCGCCAAGTGAATATGTAAATAATGCATCCGAGATCAGTTTCGTTCGGTTGCATCATTGCGTTTATTTCTGACACTAGGTCTCGCAAGTAGTTGGGTGACTCTCTGAGTTCATTGACGAGTGAACTCAGCCATAGACTTCTGCAAGGACGTCGATCACAAAGTAAGTTTCGTCTTTTGTTCAAGGTTTTGACGACCAGTTCATGTGACAAACAGATTCAGAACTTCAGTTAGATGTAACCAGTTCATCACCTGTCTGGAATATTCATCAGTCAGCGTGTCAATGAGAATACCGAACTCAATGAAAATGGATCTATGGTCGGAGCTTAGTTTGATATGCACTACGTAGAATCAAAGGCATTGATTACTGCAGAGTCTATAGTATTATGCCATTCTGAACGAAACGAGTAGCTATACCAATGGATATGATTACTCTGTAAATCTTCAACCAGAATGATGGAGTCTCCATGCATTGAGCTTGCAAGTCGTTTCTGAGGATGCGCTTTCTTGTGAGGAGTAATAATATTGACTGAGTAATGGTCGGTCATTCCTAGCCTGTAGAAACGTTGAATTTAAAAATAGGGGTTCAAAAGGGATGCAGTACAGGAACCTATTGTAATAGGTGAAATTATCACGAAGGACGTTGAATTACAAGGTTTCAATATGGTGAGGTTTCACTCATTGATTCCGTGAACTCGTTAATATTGCGGAAGATTGAGCGCCGGAGATGGACGGGCGCAAATAAATCATTATGAGGAATCCAAATATCGTGAGATTTATAACAACAATCTGGAATTGATTACAATTCCAGTTTCCTAGAATTCGTGGATTTCAACAACAATGTCCGTGAGGTGGGGCTTCCGGCCGCTCTAAAGGGTAATATACACCTTGAACCTTTTTATAATAGCAATATACCACTGCTTTAACCTCAAATTCAGTCCTTAAACCTGCTATAACACTACGTGGAAGAGACAGAATGAGAGTACCTTGTTGTTGAGCAGCTTGTGGCCCGAGACCCCCTCCAGGCGCGCCACCGACACCCATACCCTGAAGAAAAAAAAATAACTAGGTAAAAAAAATAACATCTAGACAAACATTGTCTAACATACAGGTATAAAGTTTGTTTGTTTGAGTGATTGCGAAAGTTACAATCACTCTGAGTACCATAGATTAATTTTAATTTAGGGTTACAGTGAAAAACTTAAAAGCAAACTCGACACTGTCGGATGTGCTGTACCTAATATACGAACATAAAAACTTTGAGACAATTTTACAAAGTAGTGAATATTTTAGCTTTTTATATTCTGCAAACAGACATACTGCCTGACTTATGATAATCACTTCGGTAGATTATGACTACTTGGATCACTATGGGGCATCACTCTGGTGTGTTATTGACCCTGACACTACCACATGCTCCAAAAAGAGAATAAATTGATTTTTATAGGGTCAATAACACACGCTTCGAATATCTGCAAATGGATATGTATATAAAATCAATCAATCTATAGATATTTGAGGTGGCTAACATACATCATTATTTCCACAAGACTGTGTAACCAAAATCAACATGCTGTATTTTTTGGTAAGTTAATGGCTTTAAAAAAATTCTGCCTGCCCTGTCAAAAATCTCTGTGCACGCTACTGGGAACCAATGACTAGACTGAAGACTTATTGGAATAAATACTTACCAAAAAAAATGAGAACAACTTGGTAGCTGATTATCCCTACTTTACACATGCACCCATCATAAACCCTAGATCTTGATTTTGCATTTTTGTGTTTGATATACCAATTGTACAACTGCTACCAACAGAAATTACCCAAAAAATTGTTAACTAGATTACAGCAGTTAATACATTTACTACTTTAGGTATATAAAAAAATACACAAACCTGAGGTGCCATACCCATATTTCCCATCTGGTTCTGCATGGCTGCTCCATAAGGTGGCACCATTTGATTTCCCATGCCTACCATTCCACCAGGATTTCCCATAGGGCCTCCCATGACACCTAAGAACAAAATGTTGCACATATATGTATAAGTGTACATTTACATTGGTGAATGTATTACAAAAGTGCCACCTTTTTACTGACAATATGTATAGTGTCAATTAATGCAATTTGTAAGGATTGAAAAATGTATAGAATCCTCAAACACGGAATATGCATAACTTCCAATGTGTTCATCATAAGCATAATTTATTTATTTCTAGTTTAGCCTTACAAGATATTAGACAGTACTAATACACACAAAGTATAGTACATCATACCCTGTGCAAGTATGACACCTATATAGATTCCATTAACAGACTGCATCAGCCGTGAACAGAGACAATCATATTGATAGATATTGAACAGCATATAGTCTGACTAACATAAAAATACAAATCATACTGCTGCTTCAATGTCAAATTTTTTCAAGAAATCTGACATGCTAACTTCTTCAAGATTTTAGATATCACCGCAGCAGAAGGCGTCTGAGCCTCTCACACGACACAAGAAAATCAGTTTTCACTACAATTACTGTGCGTTGAAATTAATCATGTTACAATCAGTAGTTTAGTTTAGAAATATTATCAGCTGAAAATAAATATTTTTTATCAGATAAATAAAAAAATAAATATTAAAAATGTGTTTTTTTTCATTGAGAAGTTAGACTGGTATTCTCAAAATTGAGTTTCCTTTGTGAATCGGCCCTACTAATTGAGATAAATAAACTGAGGTTCTGTTTTGGGTCAGAAAATTAATGGTCACATTATGTATGACCAATCATGTCATCATAATAATAAAAGTCTATTTAAGAGAAACATTTGTTTTAGATACCACTTTTATTTAAGGGATAAAGCTTGATATTTGATCTATCTATCAATTTGTGTGCAATATCTACCAATTAGAGCATTCACAAAGTTATGAGCTTTTATGTTGAATCTCTAGCTGACTGGAAACTTTATACACATTGAACTAATCAATTGAATCATTAGTATATAATTAAATCTATTAAAACTATGCATAACAACCTTATATCCTTCAACAAAGACAGGACCTAGAAGAAAGCCTCTAGCCAGTGGGAGACTTTTTATGTATTGAAATGAATGAGTCAAATCTTTTCCCTAAATTGAAAGTGCCATACATAGGTAAGTGACCACTTTGAATATATATAGTGGTGCTCCTCTGGAAGCACTTCGCAGGGCGTGTTGTAATCGGTTCCGGCTGTTATTGTTAGATGAAAGTTAATAACCAAAATAATTAGCATCTAGGAGGCTTGAAAACACTGACCTTCACCAAACCGCAATGCAAACACACTAAAAATCGTCGATACACGGGAAACAACAGTAGGATGAGCATAGGCCCAGCAGTAGCTTGAGCATGGGTTCGCGTAACAAGTATAGAAAACGATACACGGAGTTTCTTTTACCTGGAAGCTGATTCGGTATGCCTTGCATTTAAACGCTGTGTAAGGTGAATAATTTAACAAAAGAAAATGTTTACTTGATGAACAAACAAGATAACCTACAAATGATGATTATTTTTTGGTTCTTTTTATCCCCCTAGGGGAAAGGCAAAGGGATCTAGCCCATACAGCCAAGTCATCAGTTTAGAACCATTAGAAAATCTTATTTCTATGTTCCAACTTCATGAACTGTGCTGAAAAAATACTTGGGAAGGGTAACTAGACCTAATCAACCCAGTTTAAATACCACCTGTCAAACGATAGTAATTTTTACAAGGTTTTCTTGATGAACTTATTCACGTCTTCCATCAAATCATCATCAATCAAATTGGTCGTGTTCTATCAGAAGGTGATGTCAGGAGCCCTAGAAACCGGCGAGCGTGCATGAAAAGAGCAATGAATGTTAAAGAAGCGAGTGAGGTATGTATGGACAGAGTGACGTGGCGTTCGGTTCTCTCTGCCTACCCTGCAAGGGATTGGGCGTGAAGTATTAGATATATATTTTGGTTAAATAAATATGTTACATCTTAGAAAAAAACGAGTTTTAATTTTTTACTACAAATCGGGGTCGGTACCAGAAGCGTGCACGCCGCGACCCTGCCAGTCCAACACTTGGACTGCAATTCTGGACCCAAACCGCACAGACGCGCGGATTAGGGCGTCCCCCGGAGGCGACGCGCACCGATCCGCCCCCGTCGGTGCGAAATCTAAGGCATGCGGCGGTGGGGGCCGCCACCCACCACGCAACGCCCATCCCGGCGGGTCGAGGAGAGCCGAGTGTCGTATAGGCACATGGAATGTGAGAGGTGGTCTAAAAGATAAGATGAATGAGTTGATAGATATAATGAACGTGAAATGCCTAGATGCTTTGTGTGTGTCAGAGACCAAGCGAAAGGGAAGCGACACCGAAGATCTGCCCGGTGGCATGATGGCCCTGTGGTCCGGGGTGGACCAGGACGTTCATGCCAGCGCTGGCGTAGGTGTCGTGCTTTCATCTCGCTTGGCCGCTGGTGTGAAAGATTACGATTTAGTAGGTCCAAGACTTCTCTGGGTTAAGATAAAACTGGGGATTACGCGAGTGTTTTTAGTTGCAGCATATGCTCCTGTGAGCTCTGCTGATCCCCAGGAGCTCGAGAAGTTTTGGGAGACTGTAAGGGGTATTCTGGATTTGGCCGAAGCGAATGAACGGATAATTATGTGTGGTGATCTGAATGGATGGGTTGGGACCAAGCGAAGCAGTTATGAGGCTGTGCTTGGTCCATACGGAGATAAGAGAGTGAACGATGCTGGTAAGTTACTTTTAGACGTATGTATGGAACGAAACCTCCTTGTGTCGAACACACTCTTCCATCACAAGGATATTCACACTTACACATGGAGACGGAATGAACAGAAAAGTGTGATTGATTTGATTTTGATAGATGGACGTCTCCGAAAGTCGTTAATGGATACAAGAGCCTTCAGAGGTCCCACTCTTGAAACGGACCACTATCTGGTGGTAAGCCGATTTGTGGGCCTTTTCAAGAAGTGGAGGCACTGGCGAGTGCGTATTCCTTTCGGAGACCATGAAAGAATAAGAAGTGAAAAATTGGAAGATGAAAGTGTGAGGAGTACGTATGTACGTCTAGTCAGTGAAAGACTTGCGAACGCGAGTCTTTCCGACTCAGATGTAGACGAATGTTGGAAAGTTCTGAAAGAAAGTATGGTGGACAGTGCGAAAGAAGCATGTGGATGCGCAAAGAGACGTAGAACACTAAGAGGAGATGCCTGGTGGGATGCGAAGGTTCAATCCTCCGTGGAAAAAAAGAGGAAAGCGTGGCTGGATTACGTATCATCTTTGCACCAGAGTGATGGTATGAAAGAAATGAAGAAAGAAATATACCGTCGATGCAAGAATGACTCCAAAGCTTTAGTGAAAGAGAAGCGTGAAAGACTACATATGATTGAGGAAGAGAAGCTGACGAAGAACTTCGAGGCAAATACCAAACTCTTCTGGAGAGAGGTAAAGAAGTCTCGAAGTGGTTCGTCAGCATCCAGAATGGACAAGATAAGATGTAAAGCTGGTGGCATTCTTGCTAACACTCAGGAAGTGTTAGAACGGTGGAGTGAATATTTTAGAGAAATGTATGATTATGTCCATGATGCTGGCATTGTGAATGAGTCTGTGATTGACTCGGCAGTGCCAGCGTACCATGAAGACATTACTATGGATGAGATTGAATGGTCGATACGAAGTTTGAAAGATGGAAAGTCAGCGGGAATCGATATGGTAACAGCTGAGATGATCAAGCTAGGTGGTACCTGCGTTAGGGACGCCTTCTGGTTTTTGAGCAAATTATGCTGGAGAACCGGAAGGGTCCCGAACGATTGGAGACGCGCAGTCATCGTGCCCTTGTATAAAGGCAAGGGCTCACGTATGGACTGCGCCAACTATAGGGCCATCAGTTTGATCAGCTTAGCAGCTAAAGTGTATGGAAAAATCATTGAAAGGAGAATGAGGGTGAAATCCGATGGAATGCTTTGGGAAGCACAGGGTGGATTTCGAAGCGGCAGAGGATGTACGGATCAAGTTTTTTCACTCCGCAACATCGTAGAGAAGCATCTGGCTTTGGACCAGAAGGTTTTCTGCGGTTTTGTGGACTTTGAGAAAGCATTTGATAGAGTCGTGCGAAAGAATCTCTGGAACATTTTGCCCAGATATGGGGTTGACGGTGACCTACTCCGTGCTGTGCAATCCACTTATGAGGATTGTACAGCATGTGTGCGGGTGGACGGCAGCTTGTCGCCCTGGTTTGATGTCAACATTGGTGTCAGACAGGGATGCGTGCTGTCGGCTCGGCTGTTCATCCTGTATCTGGACAGTTGTCTTCAGAGAATAAGAAATATGAATGTGGGAATGCGAATGGGTGACTCAGTGATCAACTGCCTGCTTTATGCAGACGATGCGGCATTAATAGCAGAATCACCATCCGAACTGCAAACACTAGTTACAACAATGAAAGATGATTGTATGAAGAAAGGCTTACAATTGAATGCGAAGAAAACCAAGATAATGGTATTTGAAAGAGAGACAACCAGAACGAACACTAGGATTATGGTTGATGATGTAGTGTTGGAGCAAGTGAATGAGATTGTATATCTTGGAAGTGCTTTTAGCAGCAATGGAAGGTACACCGCTGATGTGGAGAGACGAGTGAGTGCCGGGAATAGGGTGAATGGAGCGTTGGGTAAACTTCTAGGCTGCCGAAATCTAAGCCAGAAGGCACAGCTCGCTGTACACAACGCGGTGCTAATTCTAACGCTAACTTATGGAAGTGAGAGCTGGGTATGGCAGAGAGAGCATGAAAGTAGTATAAATGCGGTCGAGATGCGAGCATTGCGCAAAATTTGTGGCATAACGCTTGCTGACCGCGTTCGTAATGAAGACGTGAGAGAAAGAGTTGGTCTAAAAGAGAGTGTCGGTGTTAAGATAAGAAAGGGCATGCTCCGTTGGTTCGGACATGTAGAAAGAATGCGAGACGAAAGAATGACGAAACAGATATACAATGCAAAAGTGGAAGGATGTAGGAGCCGAGGAAGGCCGAGACTAACCTACCATGACCAAATTGGTCGTGTTTTATCAGAAGGTGATGTCAGAAGCCCCAGGAACCGGCGAGCGTGCATGAAAAGAGCTATGAATGTCACAGAAGCGAGTGAAGTATGCAAGGACCGCGTCTTATGGCGCTCGGTTCTCTCTGCCTACCCCGCAAGGGACTTGGCGTGAAGATATACATACATACATACATACTACAAATCGGCAATTTCATACTTTAACTCCTAATATTATTATTATACTCGTAATTGTATGTCTCGATAACATTCGATCAATGATGCACAGCCAGGAACGTACGGTCCTGTAGGGAACTAATAAAAAAAACTAACTTATAAAATCAAAAACGTACCCATCCTCCTGCCAAGAGGAGCAAACAATCAAATAGTTATCAGTCAGAGAGTGGACTGATGAATATACGATTGACAGAGATGTCTGGAAATGATTAATCTATATTGAAGGTCCTTCTCTTATTTCTTCTTCGCATATCGTCATTTTCGAAATGCCTTTAAATAAAAAATATATATAAAATCTATGTCTAAGTGCCCGCAAGGACCCAATGGCAAATGACGATTTTTCTTCTTAGCGTTATCTTGTTTCCTAATACTATAGGATTAGCAGGGTCCGCTAACCAAAGCCCAAAGATTTGGCGAAGACACGTTTTTTTTATAGGAGCGACTGCTATCAGACCTCCAAAACACAGAGGGAAAATCCAGATCTTACATAGGTCACTCGTCTTTTGAAATTATTGGATGTGCGCAAATAACGATATTTTGTTTAATTATTAGTAGGTATAAGTGACTACACAAACTTCAACACGATGGACCTCACCTCGGAACAAACGCGTTAAGAATATGACACGAATGTGTGGAAAGGGAATGTATTTTTTACGTCAAGATCCAAACAAACATGCGGCCCACCTAATGTAAAATAGAAGTAAGTAAGGTTGAAGGCGTAGGGGCCAAGATTTGCTGGCTTGACGTTGAAAGGGATGATATGCGTGCCATGGTCTCACAGTAAGGAATGCCGAAGACCGCGTACAGTGGAGAAGTACAAGTTGGAAAGCGGACCCGGTCTCCGAAGCTTAGGACGCGACCGGTAAGTAGCATTACAAGCTGTATTTAAGATCATTTTTATACTAAAAATTTAGACTCTATAAATGCGGTATAAGCGCTTATACAGCCCTTATACCTAAGTGCAAAAAAGGTCCATATTATACAGCGTTTTGCGTTATTGGAGCTGTAGAAGCAATAGAGATGCTGTATAATAGCTGTAGTAGAGCTATTATTTGGTGTAAAAAGAAACTATAACACTTCAGATAATATCTTGTAAGAATAAAAATCTTAAATAGGTTTATGAAAATAATTACAAAAGAATAAAAATAATATTGTTTATTATTAGTTATTTATTACCTACATTAATATTAATGGCGACCAATTATATTAAAGAAAAAATATAAGTAAAAGAACTAGTTGAACTTGGATATCTGTGTTATTGGTGAACTTGCCGACGTGCAGATTAATATATATTGTGAAATTGTGTATGTTTTCCAGTGAAATATTCACGCGCCAGTAAAAAAAATCAAGAACACATAAAGAACCGGCATACACAACTTATTTCTACCTCTAAATTTTTCACTGAAATTTGAAAATGACTTGTAGGTACGTCCATTAAAGTACTCTAAGTTCTAAATGGTCTGGTTTATTGATGTTTACGACACTTACGTGCTACTTGGATTTATTAACGCTCGGAAGATGATGTTTAACTTCGACATGAGAAGACTCGGATTTCACCTACATTCCTATGTAGGTTAAATCGCAATCTATGTATTTTGACTAGTAGGAACTAGTAATACTAAATGCGTAACATACAAATTCCTTATGTTTATCAAGTCGTCCCTCCATGTACCCGTAGTTATTTTGGGAGACTAATGACCAAAATGTCGAGTGGCTTGGCTCTCGGCGTACCGGCTCCGCGAGAGATTTGCATGAATTTGCTATGATCTATGGTTTGTTTCAATTGGTTCGTTCTCAAAAGGGAATACCAGGTATACAAGGGGGTTATACAAGCTTTCTGCTGGCTCTTTTGCTGACGACTGAATGAATAAAATATCTGTATACGCCACTTGGTTCATTTTACCAATATCTCATCCAAACCCAAATGCCCCTGCATCAGACGCGATCCACCTCGGGACCACCATATGGGAGCTAATATGCGACTGTGGTTTAATCGGCCATCTACAGACGCTAATGTCCTCTAGATGGCTGTTTGTGAAGCTTAGACCATAGCGTAGTGTTCCATGGAATTGTTCGATACGATACCAACAGCTTCATACTGCAACCGCACCGCACGCCGATGGCGGGGAATTCATTACACTGGAATCACATCGGTAGGGAACTGTGTTTTTGCAGAGAAGTTTTCTGAAAACTTTTAAGTGTGAATGAACTTCCTGTCGAGATTTATCCAAGAGAGTGACGCCTCTGGGTTGCATGTGTCTCTAGGCTACGGTAAGTGCTTATCACCAAGCGGGCAGTACACTTGTTTGCCACATTAGTGGTACTTATAGATAGACTTCGAAACGACTTCCAATATAGCAATATGGTATATTATAAGGCTATTAAGAGAGGTGAGCGAAAGCAGCCCGACTGAAGACGGAAGCCTCCAGGAAGCCGCAGCGTGTTGTATTTCTGCGAGTGTGTGAGATTACCAGTAAGCTCCTAAGGAATTGCTGTGTTAGCAGCAAGCGTGGCAACGCGCGAACGATACCTCATATATTGAAAGCCTTCATATGCTATATAGTAAACACTTTAAATCAGGTGAGTCGTATGTTTGAATGCATCCTGACGTCACATAAAGAGAAAAGAGTTAAGACTAAACCAAGCTATAAGTAAGTACATATACTATTTTCTTAAAGTTTTCTACGATTTTTTGTGACAGATTTCATATTTATACTGCTCCATATTACAGCAGGCATTCAATCTCCACAGAAGTTCACATATAAAAGGTCATTGAAAAACAGTCAATGAGCAGATATTTTATATATCTTTCTGGGAAAATACAGCTTTATTCAGGGAAGTTTGACATAGCGGTCAGGGAATGTCAGGGATATTTTCGGCATTTGAGCAGTCAGAACCCGTTATATACGTTTTCCCATACATTTCGCGGTCGTATACGACCACCCGGGTTTCGAAGGGTTAATGTGGACATCCTGGAGAAATATAACATTCACCAGCTAAAAAAACACAAAAATTACCTTAAAGATTTATTTTCCAGTTTAGAATATCCTAAATTAAGTACACTGTAGTATAAATTTAAGTTAATTTTAACAATTATTAGGTATTTATTATGAATTTACATTCATATAATTATGAAATACATATAAATATAAATAAATTGTGCTTAAAATTACTGTGAATGAAATGCACTATCATGGACTGATCGGTGCGCGGCGCACCGAAAACTATTATGTAGTTATATCTGCTTTGATGATATGTGTAATATGTCATATACTTTTATATAAACTATACGTATAATATGTATGTTAAGGCAAAATGGCCGCTTTTATGGCTACAAGATACAATGTTTCTTTTGGTATGCTCTACTTTAAAATCTACTTATAGTTATGTATATGTGTATATTTCAATATATTAGACCGAATCGCGATTTGAACTCAGGGCAATCCGAGACGCGATAAGAGATTCGATCCGGCCCCTAAATATTCAACAATTTTTATTACTCTTCCACATAATAAATAGTTATCAACATGTAGATTTAAAAATATCAACAAAATAAATTACGAATAACAGCATATTACAATAACTAAAATTAAACTTATCCTATGTTTCTGTGATATTCTAGTGATCCTAACTTGTACTAAGTCCCCGGTCGACCTATTTGCTACCGCTCAGTTGGAAATGTATGAAATTGGCAAGCAGAAAGAATCAATGTGTAAGTAGGTCTTGGACTTTATGGTCCATAGCATAAACAAAGTGCCTTGAAGACGATTATAAAAAAAAAGATGCAGACTATTAATACATATTTTTGAACATACTTAGGAATTTGAATTTGCCTACAGTTGTATTATTTATACAGGCATATAATACCATAATAACTACGTAAAGAACGACCGGAGAACATCTAGAGTTCATTATATTAAAATTACATGGACTAGTAATTGAATTATTCTAACTAGTAAGTACCCTATACCGCTTTGGAGAACAAATTACAAATAAAATGTAAGGGCCTATACATACAAATATTTTCGTAGCCATTAAGATTAAGTACATTACTTACAACTACGGTATAATTTATTAGCCCTTTATTGCTCTCCTTCAATCTTAAGCTAAGTCAAGCCCTCCATGGGGCTCATTGAGCAATATGGACATGTTAGTACAGACCTAGAAAATATAGGTAGACTTACACAGAGTTAGATGCCTCGGATTTTCTGTATTATAATCGTTATAAACTAACAAGACTCATTTATAATAAAATCACAACATATATACTACATGACGTGAGCCAACATTTTCGAAATGCTGGCACTTGAAAAACTAATGATAAAATAATAAAACTGTAAACCAAGATTGTAGGTAAGTGTCACATGTTTAAACATCCGCAATGCTTTGTTATGTTTGAGTTAGATTCACTATGCAGAAGTAGTTGATAAGGCGTAATAGTTGCAGATGTACTAAATTCGATACGGCATTATTTAGCAAAGTTGCGAGTGGTAAAATCATATAGGTACGATGTTTACATATTGCTGAAATGAATGTACCGAACCGAATACATGTATAGCGACCTGGTTCGCGACTTTTGAGCAAGTCACACAAAATGTCTCGCGTCATGCTGCTCAATTGTGTATTAGGCCTTATACATCAAACACTGGCAAGTTTTAGCAAAGGCATGTTGCAAATCTATCCCAATACTGTAATACTATAGCCATATATGTGTAGTATCATTCATTAATGGACATATATTTTATATACAGATTTAAACCAGTCTTATAGTTTATGCTTTGTGATTTAATTCTACTAGCATTTTATTTTAATTCCCCTATGCAGTCAGAAATTAAATTCGTTAAACACCTCGTAGTTCGTCATTTAATGCCTTCAGTAGTGACATAGGTTTATGCTAGGTTTCAAGCAATGTTATTATTTACCATAATTTTCGGCGTGATGTTTAGATACATTATTACTTCTTATCAAAGTTTTATTACATAAGAATGAACTAACCGGCGGCGGAATAATACAAAAATATTGCTTAAATTTGCCCTCTCGTTCTTCTAACATTGCACTAAGATGAAATATTTGTTACAAAATAATATTCTTTATCTACACTCGTACTGTAAATTCTCTTTTAAGCGTTCAAGAAATGTAGATAATAATCTTGACTAAGTTAAGTTTTTATGGGCCTTGTTATATTCTGCGAGATTTATATTTAGGAACTAGACCCCATACATTATTCAAACTCTCCCACTAATGTAGGTATTTGTTATATACTATAGAACTGGTTATTGGATATGCTTGTCATATCCAATAACCAGTGACGACTCAGGTCAAAACTGCAGATGAAATTGTATATACAAAAGTACATAATATAGATATTAAAACCCTTGTGTGATACTATTATGTAACTCACATCGCTTCGCCCGCTCATTCCTAAACAAACACTCTTGTCATAATAGCTTTCGAGTTGTTGTTATTCCAAATAGCTTTTCGCGCACGCATTACAATCGTTCTTGGATTATTAAAAAATATGTTTGGATTTATTCATATTTTTATATACGAGGTGCATATTGCAGGACTACAAGACGTAAGTTAGTCTATACAAAATGGAAATAATATTAGGAAGTAAACAATGGTTCGACGTAATAAGGTAGGACCCAAACAGAGAAGTTACAATGTTAAATTATAATATCTAAGTCGCAGGACGAAAGTATAGAAGAAATCTCGGTTACGGACAAGGCGGTTATGACTGCGTACTGCAACCGGCATAATTAAAATACATAGGTACGAAGAAACGCAAGAATACAAATCCGTACCGTACCGCTGTATTTACTTCGCCCGCAATCGACGACCTCCCCTACTTACGCCGCTCATACTGCTCAGGAGGAGGCAGTTCGATAGCATATTTTAAATTATGGAAGTTACAGTTTTAACAGGTAGATAAAATAGCTGCGACATGATTAAGATTCAAGACAAAATAACAAGTGTTGTATTGTTCCGCTTGTGTATAAAGCCTTGAAGTTTCTGAAGCATAAAATTTATGTGTTCGTTATTGTAAGTGACAATGGAAATAATTATCGCGCTAATACCACATCACTATCGTAATAATTACGACTGCATTATTATTACATACTTAATATGAAAACCTACAAATTTTTACCGTTTGTGTTTAGGCCTTCAAATGCCTAATATTTAAGTAGGTACATTCTTATCACATGTAGAACACATGCCAACACTTTCAGTAGGATATAAGATATTTAAAAGCTGACGAGAGCGCTTTATGTAGTTAAATATAACGTTATTGTCATATAACAGCTATTTGCTTCATTAACTTTGAATATAAGTAGATATTATAAGTTGATATATTCGAATATGAAGGAAATTTGTATCTACATTAATTAATAGATAGTACATCTAACTAATCTATTATGTATAAAAAATAGGAAAATATGTGTGATATAGGGAAGTCGAATGGATGAGGCAAGAAGTTTGGAACATAGCTAAATCATAGTATAGTATGTAGTACTTACACGTACTTTTTTACACCGCGTGTAACATCGAGAAGCGTCAGTATGGGAAACTCTAAAGCTAAAAGATATATCAATATGTCTAACTATATAAACCATTTTAGAGATAAGAACAATTTAATTCATAGATTTAAAAAAGAACTGATGCATAACCGGATATCGAACCCAGTCATTTATATAATATTATGAGTATATTTATTAATTTACTAAGAAATTGACGTACATACCTACATCTAGCAAATAAATGATTACTTTTAGTAAATTTTGAGCCGGTAGGCAAATTTCTCAATAGTTATTTTTTACAAATGATTTTTACGCCTTAGTTGATCAGTTTTAAATGGACTATTCTGTATCTGTTTGCGATTACTTGCTATGATAGGCAACGTAACGTTCGGAATAGCCATAATCTTAGTTAGTCTACCATAATACCATTTATTGCTCGGTACTGTCTACCCCGAAGATTAGATAGCGAAGATATAGATAGCTAGATTTGTTAGTTGCAAATTAAATAAAAAATTCCATTCATATAATCTGAAACGTGTATGAGTTTTCTATTGAAAATCTATGAATTTACATTTAGCCGAAAAACTGTCGAAGCTACACAGGAGCTTTGCTTGATAACATATTGAGCAGCGTAACTCGAACGGCTGAATTCGGTATTATACTCATCTACTTGTCACTCCCGATAGGCCTGTTCACTATGCCCCTGTATTGTTATGTAGCACAGGTCAAAGCTTCAAGAAAACCATGCATCGGTACGCTAGAGTATGTCATCTTGCACCCAACGTAGCTCTAATCATCAAGCGAAGCAACTGCCTACTGTGACTTGGTTTAAGTTCTCCATACAAACCCTTCTCGATCTTTTACCCGACGTAGATAATAAGTATTAGAGAGTAGTTTCATGAACCAGAATAGGTATAGAATAAGTACCTAAAAGGCTAATTCTAACTATAAAAGCTCATAGCTTTGGTCAAACATTAATATTTTTGGTCGTTAAAGATTCCACTAGATCTAGACATCATCAATATTTTAGTCTAAATATTTGGCTTTCCTAAACGACACCTTACGTCGTATTTACGGGACGTTGAAAAGGTGTCGCTTCTTTACATTTTTTGTCTACATTTATAGTAGTCATTCTGCTCCTTTCTGCTACGTGTCTCGACAGCATAGTTCAATTCATAGTATGACGAGGATATGGTAGCCCTTGTGCCACGATGGATCAATCAATGCGGACTTTTGGATCTCGGATTTTTGGATTCATTGAGCTACCAAGACATACATCACTGGTTAGTATGGTTCCATGAGAATAATGAGGATTTTTAGGTATTGTTTTATGATCCATCGAACAATGATGTCGCTGATCTTACAGAGTATAGCATATTGCTCCGATGCCCGACTCACGTCAGAACGGCGTGTTGTTAAAGTTCTAAGTTCTAGTCGGTTATAGTAAGTACAAATCTACATATAGAGGTCTTGTTCATATTGTAGATTTCAAAATATCGATTGATCCTTATTGTTCAATCAATAACTTAAACATAAAATGTAACCCTGACTATTCGTAGAAACACGAAAGACATCAATCAATGAATCGAACTACGCAGACGATAGGAATCTGTTCATAATGATCTTATACCTACAGTCTCCTACCCTCCAACAATGCTCACAAATTATAACACCCACGCCTCCGTTGATTTAAAAAATCAATAGTTAAAATGACCCCCACGGTTGTCAAAAACTCACGATCAAATATTAAAGGTTACTTTTATATTATCTTAATTGAGAAGGTAGCAAACTATAGTAACAGACCACATTAACTAATCAATGTTGCATTAGCAACGACCATATCTTTGAATCTTCCTGTTACATCGGTCGGCTAGTACATCGTTGAAGTTTCAAAGTTCTGTTGCCAAAAGCCTTACTGCATCCTGGCTTCTTGCAGTTGGGGCGGGTAAGGCAGCTGGGGTAGCAAAGGTGCCTGCACTCCTCCGCCAGGCAGCGCGTAGTATGGAGATACGTAGCCAGCCCCGCTCGCTGCCGCTGCCGCTGCTACTGAAATCATTGCAATTGTATCTATCTATATTAATGGTTTAGTCGCTGTTATCTATACTAATACTTATATAAAGCGGAAGAGTTTGAATTACCATGTAGTAATTTAATAGCACAATTCTTGAGGAAGGTACTCGTAACAACAGTAATAGGATATTCAAAATCACGATGTGACCCTTAGAAGCCGAGGAAAAAGGGAAATACTTTTTCTTACTTTCTATCCTATCAGAGAGAAGATACGCGCGGCCAAAGTCGCGAGCTGTCGATAGTTATATTATACAAAGCATGCAGCCCATCAGATGTTAATGTAGCCTACGATCGCATACAATACAAGGAATACGCTCGGTGGAATAGGGTTGGTACACTCTGCTAACATACCAACTAGTAACCTAACTCCCTGGCAGCAGGAATACAACAACCATAAATTAAGTTGTTTTAGGGCTGCGATATTTGTAAGATCATGGTATTTTCTCTTACTTATTAAATAAGTATTGCGGTATTCTATCAACTTCTCTTTTGCCTGAGTTGTTTGTTATCTATTTGATGCCCCTCGCGCAAGTGAAGTGGCTTTTAGGTGTAAAGATGACAACGAACTACTTGCATTACGCCGTAATATGACATATAGTCCGACTAATGATTAATGATTAATTCGATTCATTTTTTTGGTTCTTTTTATCCCCTAGGGGAAAGGCAAAGGGATCTAGCCCATACAGCCAAGTCTTCAGTTTAGAACCATTTGAAAATCTTAATTCTATGTTCCAGCTTCAGAAACTGTGCTGAAAAAATACTTGGGACCCTTCCCAAGTATTTTTTCAGCACAGTTTCTGAACCTCGACCCAATCAACCCAGTTTAAATACCACCCGTTAAACGATAGTGATTTTTACAAGGTTTTCTTGATGAACTTATTCACACCTTCCAAAAAGTGCATTAACGTGTTATATTTGAGTTTTCCTTCTTATTCGAATAGAAAAGTTGTTACATGAAATCGGAATAGTTTCCCCGTGATTTTTTTTTCACAAGTGATACGGACGGATTCATCACGAATCGAAATCTTTTCGATGCAATTTAAATACATGAAAATTACGACTTCGAGTCAAAACAATTCCTTCTTCTTGTAACGGTAAGTAGTTGCCGTAGCCTATGAACACTTGTAACATTAGGGATTACCTCGTGTGTAGCGGACAGTAAAAACCTCTTCACGCTTTTCTTTAAAGAACCTCATGTGCTGTACTCACTAGGGAAAACGTTGATGGCGTTCATTCCACAAATTAAGTGTTGTAGGAACCTTCGAGCAATATGCGATGAAGTGAAAATGAATTCCCAGGCGCCGCCGGCGAGAGCGGTGCGATTATAAAACGACGCTGTTGCCAGAATATCGAACAACTCCTCGGAACACAACACATTTTACAATTGGTAGAACACACTAAGGGAGGCAAAATTGCTCCTTAATCTGGAAGGGCTACCATATATGAGTTTAGGATCATCGACAATTCTCAGAGCTCGTCTCTGCACCGAAGCACAATGTCCTAGCTGGTATGTTGTTACGATCTACATATATTTTTCTCTTTCTTCACTCATGTACATGGGTGAACAGTAACTACACAATATATGTTGTATTTAAAAAAAAACTATACTGTAAAAAATATTATTTGGATAGGTTTAATTATTTCGAATAAAGTTCACCATGAAATTTTAAAAATTTCCATTTCCAATCCATTTGAAAAATAAATATGTACTATTAAAATGTGAACTCATTCATTTATTTGCCCCGTCACTACCTTTTTTCGCTTAAAAGTGGTAACACGGCAAATGTAATTTTAGTGAATCGAATTAAAAGTCCAACTATAGTTCATACTCAAGCACTCGACTGTAGCCTATTTCTGGTCAATTTAGTCATAGTACATTTGAATTTGGACATAGATCGTATTTAGAATTTAAACATAAGCGTAGTCGGTGAGCTTCGGGTGACTTGAAAACATTGGCCACACTGGTGGAGTGTGCTCTATTATATATTCTCTATATTGCAGCATTGGAATGATTATGCGTTATTAGCTACATAACTACGACGTATTTGGCTGGCTAAAGGTACATTTTCAGTTTATATGTATCCATCTATCTATAATCTTCGCCCAAGTCCCTTGCAGGGTAGGTAGAGAGATCCGAGCGCTAATGATTCGACTAATACATATCTTACTCATTGTTTTACATTCATAACTATTTTCATACACGCCCGCCAGTTTTTATGGCTACTGACACTGATAACACACGACCAATTCGGTCATGGTAGGTGAGTCTAGATCTTCATCGGCTCCTACATTTACCCTAAACTAATATTTAAAAAAGGAAAGATTTGATTATTTGAATGTTTGTTTGTAATGGATAAACTAAAATATTACTTAACCGATTTTAAAAATTCTTTCACATACAGTTAGCTACATTATCAGCGGGTAACATAGGCTGTGTTTTATTTTCAAAAAATCAGAGATCCCTGTGAAAATTACAATATTGTAACCCAAAGTATCAAAAATTTGACTACAAAAGACAATTTATATTTTATCGTTGTCTCGAAAGTAGGTATGGCAATAATGGCATAAACAACAGTTGCACCGCTCTATTTTGCGTAACATTTCCCCAAATACCAATTATAATTATGTATGTAGGTATAGGCATGTGTTTTATCAGCTGTAAAAATGTTGCAAGTGGCGTTATCATGAAAAATAAGTAGAGTGAAACTGCAAACTGAAAAATTACATTTGTGAGGGCGCCGCGCCGCGCGCCGTGGGCCGAACGATTGTTTTATCAGTAGGTATAGCTATGCATCAATAAATGAAATCTATAGATTATTGGTGGATAATGAATAAAGCGGGAAGATAAAAATCATTTAAAAATGACAATATAAGGTGTGTCACGAAGATGCTATAATGTATGTTATAAAATGTTTGACATATATTTTTTTAATACTACGTCGGAATATATACAAAGCATACGGCCCATTTGATGTAAGGCGACTAACGTAGCTACTGAACGCGTGCAATACAGGAAGTATCACCAACGCGTTGCCACCTCTACTGAAACACGACAACTTTATCGGAGTTTACTGGTACTCTCTCTCACTCGCAGGAACCCAACGACCACCCAGGTAGTTGTTATTTGGCTGCAATTTTCTATGAGATGGTACTTCCACAGTCGGGCTGATCTGATGTGCTACATCTATTAAAAACACTCATACCAAGACAAACAGACATGTTCATATACATCGGCATACTATCTGCGTCTGCGTCTAACTTTAGACATTTCATTGCCCGTAGCGAGGGAACCCTGTCACTGTCGAACTGTATTTTCAATTTCAAGCTAACGAAAACATTTTTTTTAATATTCGAATAACTGGCATTTCTAACTATATTTAAGTATCGGGTTTTTATGAATTTGAGCTAACCTCGAACACCTAATACGGTTGCAAATCAACAGATATATTTGTTTGTAATCACACGGTTTATTCATTCGATTTATATATTTTTCTCTATTTCTCTCCTACTAGTGCAAATGGATTTGTAACTATTAACGCTGTTGCAATTGTACGTAAAAACTATATGAAATGGGTCATAAAGTCCATGACCATCTACTTCGCAATACCTATATGTTGGTAAGTGTAAATGTTTTTAGGACTAGCAAAGGATTTCCGCGCAAAAGAAATCTCAAACTGTTATGCTTACGTAGATGTAGAATTGTCATATATTTTCAGGAACACCGTTCCTATATGAAATCTATAGGTATGTTTGTCTGCATGTGTCGTCGCTTTTTTTCGAATTTTGACTTCAGATTCGGATTCAGCATAAAAAAATAGAATAGGAATGTCTTAAAAATCAATATCATATTTCTTAAGGAACATGGGCAAAATGACCGACAAACTTTAAAAAAAAAAAGTAAATTGTTGTATAATTGACGAGCCAGGTGTTCCTCTGGCAATGCAAATTTGCGCATTCTCAACTGGTTATAGTTTACTTGGACGTGTCCGATTTATATATAGGTAGGTATTATAATATAATATGGTGTTTAAACAGTTGAGACTTTCAGACTGTAATATAGAATTAGATTAAATTTGTTAGAAAAATTGTCACCTTTAAATCATTTTGACTCAATTCGTAGCTAACTTCAGTACGCAGCGGCGTTACAAACAAATTTTATGTGTACTTATTTAATATTAAAAAAATCCCACCTGCAGCAGTAGCATAAGGATCAAATCCTGCCGCAGCATATTGTTGCTGGTAAGCCGCTGCACCCTGTGCAGCAGCCGCCTGGTACTCATATAAGTGGTTCGCAGCCGCTACAGCGGCCGCATGCTGCAACTGAGGCAACTGGACCAGTCCTCCGGCACCAGTTCCAACTCCAGCGCCAACCCCGCCAACAGCGCCCATATATCCCGGTGCGCCATAAACGTATCCCGGCGACAACCTGTTAAGTCAACGCACAGTTTTAGTACTCACCCTCCCGACAACAAGAGGCAACAACCGTTCAAGAATATTGAACGTATGCCGCCTTAACACCCACGACGATCCTTCACGACTCAATATTTAACAATCAACAATGACAAATAGTGCGTGAAAGATCATCTACAGAATTATTACTTAAAACTGTCATCACACTAATACCTAGCCCCATTCGCAGCCTCAACGTGGCTCGAGCAAATCTGGTTTTGTTATGTTAGTAGACATCGATATACAAAAAAGTAAGTATGCGATTGATATTTGCCTGCTGTTATGTCGCCGTGGAGAACCGTCGCCGTGCTTCGTTGCCAAAAATAAAAAGCTAATAAAACATAGAAAGACCGGTTTCATCCACTCCGTCGCGACAGAAATATCTAAGATAAATTTTATCGTTGGATAGTCGGAAAACGTCGTGAAAATTAAGATTTACATTCCGGTGTCGCGTGTCTGTTACGAAATCCCGGAGACGTTTTGGGCTCATGAAAACTGATTTATAATTAGGTAGGCGAGTTATATAAATGTTAAGTTTATAAATCATTTTGATCTTCAACAATTTGTTTTACATTTTATTTAGCTAACTGAACTTAGGAGATCTAAGTTTCACTTCAAAATCGGATATTTCCAAGTAGGTATTTACAGATTGCTTTAAAATTTTGACACAACTTTGAATTACATTAAGGCAGTATTTTTATAATATCCAGACAATGACAACGATGCGTAGTTTTGCATAGCTAGTATTAAATATAAATAAAAAAGCTGATGCTCAACATCGAATCCCCGTAACTAGCGGTCTAATTAAGACGTCAACTTCAGAGTGGATTAAAAAGGTTTCGCGACTAGACAATATAGGTTCTAAAAAATTCTAGAACGATACCATTAAATAGTACTGTGAAATGTGTCGACTCCGCTTAATTTACGCTACATGTGATCGAAGGCGGTCAAGTGCCATTGAGAGCTTTCCAGCGGACGCCGCAGCGCATCAGCGGTTTCTAAGAGCCCTCGTGCTTGCATCCACTTGATTACCAAACGTACTAATTTAACTTGCAACCGTCTTTTTCTGACCCCATGGGTATAATAGAGACGAGATGAGATTTTTTAAAGAGAGGACAGCATGGCACGGTGCCTGGGTACAAGAGGTCGGGATCGAAGCGCATGCGTAACACACGCCCGCTACGACGCTCCGCCTGCCTTACACGCCTACCTGTTTACTGAAATTGGAAATACCTACTGGACTTTGATATATATTTGTTGGCCTAAAAGTTTTTATCATTATGATATTTTCTTAATAGACACCAGTCCACCAAAGATTTTTCTCCATCCATATGTGCACAAGTGATTTATGGCAGTGATAATGATTCGATGAAGTCGACCGTCATAGTTAAAGGTACGAATATAGTAGATAACAAACAGCATTATAAAACTGGCAAATCATCACACAAGCTGAGCTGACACATCTACATAGGTACAAAACACAAGAAGATACTATAGGAACGTATTAAGTTGATAAATGAATGTACCTACTTTGTTAAAAAACACTTCATATTAACTAATTTTGGGATTAAATATTCACTATTAAATTAAAGTTTTGAAATCAATGTACAGAAGTGAAAGGATTACTATGTATCAAACAAAATAAATCCTCTAAACTTACCAATGTATAATCTAAACCTCAAGAGTCTAAGAAAGTGCAAACAATAGTAACACATTATTTAGCAAGAAGGTAGGTACGTACATAGAATTGTCATTAGGTAGGAGCAATATCATTAAATCATCATTTGTTTTTACTCGATTGGAAATAAAGTGCGATTAATCGAATGAAGCTTTTACTTGATTATTTCTATTAGAACATGAATTCCGATGAATAATAAATATGTGTATGGCTGTGTTGGTTAGGCGGGAGTGGCCGGTGGCCATGGGTGGCATCGATCGGACCGGTGTGTAATTAACGGCGTCACGCGGGCTGCAGTGCCGTGTGGGTCTAACCCTCTACAAATTCTGGCTGTGTACAGTAATTAGGAGGCTGGTACGTCGGTGAGCGGTCACCGCGGCACGGCGCGGCGCGGCAGTCGAGGCAGCGCGCACACCTACGCACACACAGCGTCGCCTCGACCGACGGCCGGATGTCACCGCCGACCCACACGGGCCACACTCGTCATACTTAGTACATAAGTGTATTAAACGAAATCCACCACCAACAAAACTCAATTCAAATCAACAAAATCTTACACGAACACGGCATAAAACATAAAAGAAAACATTGAGTGTCGATAACGATGCGTTTTGTGACTGCGGTGGGCGGCGCCCGCGCGTCCGCGTCGCCGGCGCCGCCCATGCCTCTGAATAGCTTTATAAAACGTAAACATTAAAAACCCAATCGACTAATTCACACCCAAAACGAAAAAAATCCACTCTCACGCTCACGCTTGCCATAGATACCTATGTGAAAATGTTTGATAATATAGTCTAGGTGAAGTCCGCCGGGCGCCGAGCCGCTAGCCGTCCGGGACGTCGCCTGCGTCATCTACCGAGACAAAAGTCAGCTCAGTCACTCGCGTCACCTGACCTAACATCACCATGTCATGTACCTACGGTACACTTACTTACATAACTACCTAGGTGGACCTAAAATGTTACAACCAATCACTTAGTAGCAAATTTTTACCTAATTGTTCCAAAAAGAGCAGAATTACATTATCATTGCAATGAAGACCTAAATGTGATTGGGACCTGTTATGCTGAAATTGTAATATGAAAATATGAATTCATCTGATTTTTGTCTCGTGAGATGTATTCAGAGCGGCATGCGGCGCCGCTAGTGCTGGTAAATATCGAAGTGTTGAACCATTGAACATTGATACAGATGCGGTAAAGGCAGGAAGCTCACTTACCCGTACGGCGATTGTAACACGGTGGGGTACCCGGCGCGGACGCCTGCCGCCGCTGCTGCAGCCAGCCCAAACCCTGGAACAAAATCGTTTATTTTTATACAAAATCTTTATGAAATACTCAAACGAGGTGCCAACAAAATGAGGACACCAAATTCCGTCGGAAAATCTCTCTAACAAACTATTATTCTTTCATCATTCGAATTTTTTTCAGTTTATATTTTCGTGCACACTTGACGGAAGTGGCTAGTGGGAATTCTTAACTAAAATATATTTAAAAGATTGGATTGGATCCAAATGACACACGAGTCAACTTAGCGCAGGCAACGTCAAAGTGTTAATTTCTTTTTATTGCATTGTTAAGTCGCACGAGGCGGAGTCTATTTTGGTCGCTCGCCGCGGCCGCCGCCCGGGCGCAGGCATCCAGGGGTATGCCTCATGACAAGAAGACGACAAACTACAATTCGCTATAAATGGCTTTCAGTTCGATAGTTGGCAGCGACACTTGTAGAATACTTCGACCATCGTATGTCTGGCTTGACAAGTACCTAATGCAGCCAACACGCAACAATAATAGGTACACGACAATTGCCAAATGACATTCTGATGGAATCTAGTTGAACGAATATTTTTATTACCACGTTGGTTAAATCCAAACCTCACCAGCACGTGATGCACCCCACTACTCAGTAAACGAGGCTCTGGTAAAAAAAAAGAGAAAGAAGACTGGAGAAGTACCTCTATCTTACAGAAGATCGCAGATTAATAACAATTACCTGGAAGTTGTTCTGTTATTGCGATGGACTCCTGAGGAGTCCCTGCGTTAACAAAGGGAGTGGCTACGCATGAGAAATATTTTTGTACTGCATAACCCTCATAGGTAACCCCCCAATACCCCATAATACTTGGCGTGCCATATATTTATCTGCCACCGGATGTAGTATATTTTTTGTTTCATCAGTAATTGGAGATTTGGAAATTCAAATAGTATGTCGCATTTAGGAAGTGTGCAATCATAATGGCAGATCACAAATCGCTGATTAATGCCCGATGGCCAAAAGAGCGTGACCTTACCGGGCTCAGCGCAACGTTGCTATTGTGTGGTGAAATTTCACCGGTGATTACCGCGGATCACATCCGGAGAGCCCGGATGATGTCGCGGTCCGACTGCTGTCATAATGTCATGTTGACCTTACGTGGGGCTGATTGCCAATAACATCGTTATCGCAAAACTACTGCCAATTACCGAACGTATCGCATTGACATGACACGATGTTGCGCTTTAAATTATAGTTACAATTCCATTCGCAGTGATAAAGTAATCTGACATCTCAAATTTATCGATAAGGTTGAATTTATTTGTGCCTTACTAGGCATAGTTTTGTTTTTTTTCTTATAGTTCCTAGCATGATTTATAAACACCTTTGACCTTTCAACAGAACTTTTGTTGAAAGGTCTAAGATAAACCCTTACTAGTGGCATTCTGGTCGGCGACGTGAAGGGTTACTAGCTTGTGAACGCTCACATTGCTAGGAGTATCGCTAGTTCTCATTCAGTACTCCTCAGAAGCTTAACTCATTGGAATGAACACATAATTCCCCCAGTTTTAATTGACTGCAGTTAAGTGTGTTAGAGGTACCTACTTATCAGTGGGTCTCCTACTAACTACCGTTCTCGAGCTACATTAGCTAGTCACAGCCGGTGAGGTTGATTTAGGCTCTATAAAATGACAGTGAGCTCCTTATTTATTATTTCTTGATATGAACTTTTAGATTTTTCTGAATCTGAGATTTGTCCATCGTACTTAAATTTTTCATACAAGTTCCAGTATTCAATATAGGTGGAAAAGACAGAAATTCCTTCGGTATTGAAGGATCCATCGCGTGCTGTGCGGGCCGAGCATGATGCCCCGCCAGTCGCAGTCGATCGATCCCAGCCGTTTGACGGCCGAGGTCGAACTACTGTCCACCATAAAGCTTATCTTGATTCATTAATTTTTTTCCTCTTTCCTTCCATTTCCATTGTCGCGCGGCCTAAATGCGATGCTCTTTTGTTACTCGTATGTGACCCAGATAGATTTTAGTTGTAATCGATTGTTAGTTTTATACAATGGACTCCATGTTCGAAATTTCAATAACTGTGTAACGTAGAACAAACAGTCGTGACGCAGTATTTGCTTTCTGAAAATCAGGCAACTAATGCGTGCAAACTGGGAACGAGTCATTTACATCCCTCGTTGTGTAAACAGCTGGAATACCATGTAGGTGTACGTGTATAACGAATATATTACTTTGTTTTGAATACTTTCGCGGGTTGATTCAGGATGACTTCTGGATTTCGGGTCGTCGAACTGCAAAGCCGACAGAGAGTGCTTAACATCGCTTGTAAGGATTCCACGGAAATACGATTTTAGATGCAGGCGCGGACTGAACGGGACAGAGCATGGGTATTATTATAAGCATACCAGCCGCGCAAGTCAACATATTCAATGCCAATATAACACGCTAAATAAAACGTCAAACTACGAACAAAGCTAAACGCTTACTAAAACACAAATACCAAATGATTTATTAAAAGACAACTGTTCCTCAGTTTATGCATAGTACCCAAATGCATTGTGAACACATTGTTGGTTCAACGGTCACATGGGCTGCACGAGAATAGACTTGGATATGCCGTGGCCCAGTTTTGGATGTCCAAACTGAGCGTTAGTCCCACGGTCGTGGTGGAATTCAGTGTGTCCGGTAGCCTTCTCTTTGATCTGACCAGTGTCGTCCAATTGCATCGTCAATTCTATACCGGCTCGATTTATCGCAGACAGTCTCCGTTCACCGGACGATTTATTGCTCCTCCTGCCACCTCACAGCGCCAGTTCCTGGGACGCTTATTTTTGGAGAAAACACGTGCGCGACACGAACCGTCGGACGCATGTGTTGTATGTAAAGCTGTAGCCAATTTTGATAATTAGCTTTGGAAGTTGATAAGTCAACGATCTCGCTACATGCAGATTTTTATGAGATTCTTTTGTATTAACAATTATAGGTCAGATTCGAAAGGAAAAATCCGCATGCAAGCTCAGACATCGTTTAGTACGCTCCGACAAAAGACAAGCTAGTGAGGAAAGACGAGTGTTGGCGAGCTGCCAGCGTCGGTGTCGCGGCAGAGGCGGCCGCGACGACGTTCCCAAAACTGCGTATATTTAGACAAAATAAAGAGCACGCCGAAGACAAAACGAGACGCAACTCTGTTTTATAAATAACCGCGTCGTTTGCCGGACGGACTCAGCCTCGCTCGACCAACCTCTGTTCGCCAGCTGTTGTACATAAATAATAATTAAGACACGAAGAAAGCTAGCTGCTGGCTCTCGGAACATATTCGTGAATAAAGAAATCCTTCAAACTGTTCTACCGATTGAGTACTTCATAGGGGTTTGTAATCTACGACGGTAAGGGATTATCGGATCGCAGGGCTTCGCGCGGATGTCGTGGCCACGGATCACGTTACAAACGGCGCGACAAAGGGAGCGGAACTACTACAGTGGAGTGTTCCTGTCGTGGTACCGGTTCCATATATTGCCTTTGCTAAAGTATCGTCGCAGGCGCGACTATAGTTATATTTTTTATATTTAGGCATAGAAATATTTTTAAAATATTGGGTACTAGGACAGGCGTTTCGTATCAGCATGATGCGGAAGATACTATTATTTACTTGGACCACGTTCAACTTCTCCGAGGTTATTAGTGGAGCGACGTCGGTGATTAATTTATATAGTGAACATCGTCGAGTCGTTACACTCTATTTTTTGTTCATTTACCTACGTCAATGTTTTCAGAAATTACTCCACATAATAGATGGTCTAGGAAATGCAGACCTTCATGTTAGTTAGGTATAGATAGTCAAGAAATTATATGATCATTAGGATATCAGTGTTAGTCGTTTCAGGCTTATCCAAAGTCAACTACTGCATAAATCAAATAGAGGATAATAATTTTTTGAAGAGTTGATGCTATTGTATGTATTGTATTAATATCTTTTAATAGTGTTCAAAAAACTACGGTCTCATGAACAAACGGATAGTATACCTATAGAGAGAGTTTGTTTGCACTTCATTAGATTTAAATCATACTCGTACCTATAAAGTCCCGTTATTATGAAAAAATCGAAACAAAATAGTCATAAAATATTTATTGGGATATATATGTTCGAATTGTTAATGCAGCTGAACTCTACTTTCGATATACAAAATTAAACAGTTTGTATAACTTCATTTTTTTAATCGAAATATTTCTTCCATTTTTCTATCAGTTTTTGTTTCACAAAACGTCGGAAGCTATGGTTCCTGTATAGTTAATTGATTCAGGCGTTATTGTACGAAAATTTAATTTACAAGCAATTTGACCTATACTACTATGATGACCTAGTAGCAACGACCGCCATCCATCAACTACCGGTAAAATATGTATGTCGTTGCTGCTACAGCAGCTCAGCCATGCAATTCTCTAAGCGACTCGTAATGGGTGTGTGCGTAGCTGTGATCACAGATGTCACAGCTTTGACATCGTCTACTGCGATCACGGCTAAATTATTTGGTATTCTATAAGGCTGTGAGCGTACGCGAGGCTGTTTGACTTGTAGAATTCCAATTCCAAACGCAGCCTTACGGCGCTAGTGTCGCACAACCATGAAAAGCGACACCAAGGAATTGCAATTTTGTGTTCAAGGCTGTAACAGCCGATGTTTCCGAGGATGTAAGTATGTTTGCTCTTACAGAATTGCATGGCTGGTCATATCTGTCTCGGCTACTGCGGTCGTCTTTGCGATTGCCTGCCAGCTGGAAAAGGAATTGCATGGCAGAACAGCCAGGACAGCAACGAGGAGCGTTTTTACATCACACTGAAAAAAAAGATTAGTTGAATTTACCAAAGAAGCAAAGGTAGGCTATTTTACTAGTAAACTTTAATAATTAATACAAAAATTTGTAGTTAAATTTACAAATATAAAACGGTTGGTCTTCATACAAAAGTATTTTGTAGCTATCACTATTTTAAATGTATAATTTACCGCTAATAAATGGCATTTCAATCGCTACTAAATTTATAGTTGTAGTAACCAATATATTTTGCAATGTTTACCAAAATGTAACTGACTAATTTATTTAGTTATTTTTATCATATCCCCATTGTATGTTTTACCTTACAATTTTATACATTATGCAAAATAATTTGTTGTATCTATGAAACAAATTTGAAAGAAAAGTTTAGTGTTAAGCCACTGAGTGGCGCTGATGTCGCTACTAAAATTATAGTTGAAATAATCGATAAATTTTGCAAATTTTATTAAACTGTTTGTGACCTATTTATTTTGTTCATTTTATCGCATCCCTTTGATAGGTTTTACAGTTACATTACATTACGTCATACAAAATGATTTGTAGTTTCTATCAAACTGTTTTGAAACAAAAGTTTAGTTTTAAGCCGCTGAGTGGCGCCGTTGTCGCTACTAAAATTATAGTTGAAGTAACCAATATTTTTGCAATTTTTACCAAAATGTAACTGACTAATTTATTTAGTTATTTTTATCATATCCCCATTGTATGTTTTACCTTACAATTTTATACATTATGCAAAATAATTTGTTGTATCTATGAAACAAATTTGAAAGAAAAGTTTAGTGTTAAGCCACTGAGTGGCGCTGATGTCGCTACTAAAATTATAGTTGAAGTAATCGATAACTTTTGCAAATTTTATTAAACTGTTTGTGACCTATTTATTTTGTTCATTTTATCGCATCCCTTTGATAGGTTTTACAGTTACATTACATTACGTCATACAAAATGATTTGTAGTTTCTATCAAACTGTTTTGAAACAAAAGTTTAGTTTTAAGCCGCTGAGTGGCGCCGTTGTCGCTACTAAAATTATAGTTGAAGTAACCAATATTTTTGCAATTTTTACCAAAATGTAACTGACTAATTTATTTAGTTATTTTTATCATATCCCCATTGTATGTTTTACCTTACAATTTTATACATTATGCAAAATAATTTGTTGTAACTATGAAACAAATTTGAAAGAAAAGTTTAGTGTTAAGCCATTGTATGTTTCACCTTACAATTTTATACATTATGCAAAATAATTTGTTGTATCTATGAAACAAATTTGAAAGAAAAGTTTAGTGTTAAGCCACTGAGTGGCGCTGATGTCGCTACTAAAATTATAGTTGAAATAATCGATAAATTTTGCAAATTTTATTAAACTGTTTGTGACCTATTTATTTTGTTCATTTTATCGCATCCCTTTGATAGGTTTTACAGTTACATTACATTACGTTATACAAAATGTTTTGTAGTTTCTATCAAACTGTTTTGAAACAAAAGTTTAGTTTTAAGCCGCTGAGTGGCGCTGTTGTCGCTACTAAAATTATAGTTGAAGTAACCAATATTTTTGCAATTTTTACCAAAATGTAACTGACTAATTTATTTAGTTATTTTTACCATATCCCCGCTGTATGTTTTACCTTGCACTTTTATTAATTACGCAAAATAATTTGTTGCATCTATCAAATAAATTTGAAAGAAAAGTTTAGTGTTAAGCCACTGAGTGGCGCTGATGTCGCTACTAAAATTATAGTTGAAGTAATCGATAAATTTTGCAAATTTTATTAAACTGTTTGTGACCTATTTATTTTGTTCATTTTATCGCATCCCTTTGATAGGTTTTACAGTTACATTACATTACGTTATACAAAATGATTTGTAGTTTCTATCAAACTGTTTTGAAATAAACGTTTAGTTTTAAGCCGCTGAGTGGCGCTGTTGTCGTTACTAAAATTATAGTTGAAGTAACCAATATATATTGCAAATTTTACTAATCTGTTACTTAAAAAATTCTTAGTTAATTTTATCATATCTCCGTTGTATGTTTTACCGTACAATTTTACATGTTAAGCAAAATAATTTGTTACATCTATCAAACAAATTTGAAATAAAAGTTTAGTGTTAAGCCACTGAGTGGCGCTGATGTCGCTACTAAAATTATAGTTGAAGTAATCGATAAATTTTGCAAATTTTATTAAACTGTTTGTGACCTATTTATTTTGTTCATTTTATCGCATCCCTTTGATAGGTTTTACAGTTACATTACATTACATTACACAAAATGATTTGTAGTTTCTATCAAACTGTTTTGAAACAAAAGTTAAGTTTTAAACCGCTGAGTGGCGCTGTTGTCGCTACTAAAATTATAGTTGAAGTAACCAATATATATTGCAAATTTTACTAATCTTGTACTTAAAAAATTCTTAGTTAATTTTATCGTATTATATTTGTATGTTTTACGGCTTAGTATTATACATTACACACAATGGTTTGTTGCATCTATCAAACAGTTTTGAAAAAAAAAGTTTAGTTTTAAACCATTGAGTGACGTTGCTGTCGCTACTAAAATTATAGTTGAAGTAACCAATATATATTGCAAATTTTACTAATCTGTTACTTAAAAAATTCTTAGTTAATTTTATCATATCTCCGTTGTATGTTTTACCGTACAATTTTACACGTTAAGCAAAATAATTTGTTACATCTATCAAACAAATTTGAAATAAAAGTTTAGTGTTAAGCCACTGAGTGGCGCTGATGTCGCTACTAAAATTATAGTTGAAGTAATCGATAAATTTTGCAAATTTTATTAAACTGTTTGTGACCTATTTATTTTGTTCATTTTATCGCATCCCTTTGATAGGTTTTACAGTTACATTACATTACATTACACAAAATGATTTGTAGTTTCTATCAAACTGTTTTAAAAGAAAAGTTAAGTTTTAAACCGCTGAGTGGCGCTGTTGTCGCTACTAAAATTATAGTTGAAGTAACCAATATATATTGCAAATTTTACTAATCTTGTACTTAAAAAATTCTTAGTTAATTTTATCATATTCTATTTGTATGTTTTACGGCTTAGTATTATACATTACACACAATGGTTTGTTGCATCTATCAAACAGTTTTGAAAAAAAAAGTTTAGTTTTAAACCATTGAGTGACGTTGCTGTCGCTACTAAAATGATAGTTGAAGTAACCAATATATATTGCAAATTTTACTAATCTGTTACTTAAAAAATTCTTAGTTAATTTTATCATATCTCCGTTGTATGTTTTACCGTACAATTTTACACGTTAAGCAAAATAATTTGTTACATCTATCAAACAAATTTGAAATAAAAGTTTAGTGTTAAGCCACTGAGTGGCGCTGATGTCGCTACTAAAATTATAGTTGAAGTAATCGATAAATTTTGCAAATTTTATTAAACTGTTTGTGAACTATTTATTTTGTTCATTTTATCGTATCCCTAACTTCTCCTTCTGGCGGCCTCACTCGCACGCACGCAGGAACGCAACAACCCTCAGAGAGGTTGTTATTTGGCTTTGGAGTTCTGTGAGGTACTTCCCCAGTCCGGCCAGCTTACGTTGCGCTTTACCTCTCTTTGGCCAAAACCTCGTCAGTCAAGCAGCACGGTGCACCACGAGTAGGTGATGTCGGCTTGGCTCTATAGATCTACGTAAGCCCTTCAACCCACAGCTAAAAGAAGGAAGTGTCACGATATTTTATGAGCGTCAAACTACTTTTTATGAATGTCAACACTTCGCATCACCTACTAATAGGACATAAAATCAGCTGTGTGACGTCATCACAAATGCGCGCGAAGGAACGCAAATTTAAAAAAATTGGTGAAACTTTACAGCACTTATATTTATAAATTTGATAAATTTATATTGATAAATAAATAAATAACTTTATACTTAGTGATATTTTAATGTGAAGGTGTTACTCATTATTGTTGTATAGTAAATATCCATATCTACACTATGTTCGTGTGTAACGTTTCCTTTTAGGTGAAATACAATCCGTTTGCTTACATTTTTGATCTTGGTTTCTTTTATATGTATAGGTACATGAGAAAAAAAAATATGACTACATAGTATAAATAAAAGTCGCTTCCCGCCATCGATACTTCCCGCTGTCTGTCCCTATGTATGCTTAGATATTTAAAACTATGCAACGGATTTTGATGCGGTTTTTTTTAATAGATAGAGTGATTCAAGAGGAAGGTTTATATGTATAACTAGCTGCTGCCCGTGACTTCGCCCGCGTGGAGTCCTAAAAAGTATATTTTAGGACTACACGGTACAACACAGCATCGCGCCGCTCGACTCAGCCAGTCACAGCGTCACAATCAGCGCGCAGACCGCTATACATAGCTCTGCTAAGCGAAATACAACTAGCTCACATCTATAACCAGTACGCACGCAGCTAGTCACGGCACGTAGTCAGCTAGCCATAGCGTCAACAAGCACAACGTTGATAATACGAAGAGCGAAGACTACTTTTTCAAAGAAAGATATGAAGATAATAGCTAAAAGTAAGAAGAAAGAAGCGTACGAGTCCCGGATGGTGTCTAGGGTATAGCTCGGCCCAAATTCCAGTTCCCAGACCACCAAAATGACCACCACGCATCGGCGAGATGACCACTACACACGGATACACGAGACGACGAGATCTATTCTAATCTAAGATCTATAAAAACGGCTAAAATAACATGTTTGTTGTATGGGAGCCCCCCTTAAATATTTGTTTTATTTTAATTTAATTATTTATACTTAAAGTGATTATATAACTAAATATTCTGTGAATATTTCAAGCGTCTACCTGTTGCTGTTATCAAAATCGAGCAAAAATGAGCAAAAAATAGAAATACATCATCTGTGAAAATTTCAACTGTCTAACTATCACGGTTCATGAGTTACAGCCTGGTGACAGACGGACGGACAGCGGAGTCTCAGTAATAGGGTTCCGTTTTACCCTTTAGGTACGGAACCCTAAAAAGTATTCTCGCTAATCAGTTCTAGTGTAAGTTTTTTAATCATGTAATCTGTCCGATATGTTTTTCTTATATTCCATAATTCATATTTAAGTACCTACTTTTCTAAAGGGTTGTCGCTAAATAACTATATACATTTTTCTTATATTACATTCACAATTGCCTTGTGTCACATAAAATAAACAATCAATTTAATTAAATATAGCATAACAATGACAATTATTCCGATGCGCGTTGAATCATAATTAGGTCACGCATGCCAACATTTCGCAACTTACACCAGCGCGCATAAGGTGATGCGACCATTGAGGTATTATTATTATCATCGATGTATAGGATGCGCCCTTCCAATACAAAATACTCTTTGGAAACGTACACAGAGGCCCACCTTGGTTTAGTTTGCCACGTTTCTATTCCAGAAACCGCGGTTAATGAGGCCCGCAATGCACCAATCAGGAGTGACACGTGTAATTTGTTGATTTGGAACAATGAAGGAACGGAGTCGGTTTCAAAGGAATAAATAAATAATAAAAATTTAACAATTCTTTAAAAAAATATATCAAAATGTATATTTGTTATTTTGTAGTGTATTATTTATATACAATATTAGCTGGTCTTGAATTTATTATACAATTTATACATTAATGTAACGATTTCAATTACATATACAGAATTAAGTAATCTAAGTGACAATATGACCTTAGGTCCTGCGAGGCTTAAAATAATTTGTACTACTATGGATGCCTGTACTTATAGGTAATTATTTACATTACATATTTATCGTCAATTTTGTAAGCTACATGGGCTGTTCGGTTAGAAATATTTGACCATATGTAGGTACTTTCATATGTCTTGAATTATACTAACCACCTCGTAGAACAATGCAGTTGGCATTATTTTATGAGGAGATTCGTCGTCTCAAGTTCTCAAGTTGTGTGTGTGGGTATCTTGGTTGGTCAAGGTTGGAAGTGGACTGTATTTAGGCGCTGTCGGAGACTACATAAACACCTTTTTACACCTTAGTAACATATTTTATTACTTATAATGCGTACGTACGATACAAAGCTGTTAGTCGTAGCGGAACGGGGACAAGAAGAGAGAAAAAACAAAATGTTGCCACTTGTACAAAAAACTAACATTTTTTGTCTATGTTGGCTGTGTTGCCAACAGTGTGTTCGATGCCAGTGGTCACCATATTGTAGCAACTGAGACAGGCCAATGCATACATACATCGCTCATCCGGAGCGACAGTGACACAAGTGCAACAAAATGCGAAATTGACTTAATTATACCAAATTATTTCCATAATCATTTTGCGTAGACAGTGAAAACGCCACATTTGTAAATGCATAAATCGCACCCTGGAGGGCAGAAAGGCGTTGTTGAAGTATTCAATTTTGGCGCGCGGAGACCGAGTGACAACGGCGGAGAAGTCAGTTGTGACTTGTGCGGGGAGCGCCATGAAGAGTGCAAATGTTACGGACCTACATCGCTTCTAAGGTAAATATGACAAATTATGTACCTAAATATCGGTGTTTTAACGAAGTAATTGTATTTTACGTCATTATTAACTTGAAATAAAACAGTTTTTGGGGATACAATGTCATATCATACAATTGCGTCGTTGTTGTACCAAATATTTTTGGAGTTTCCGTTATTTTTTTTGATATAAGTGTAATTACGTCAATGTTGTTCTGGAATGCTGTTACACTTATGACAATAATGACTAATGGCATCAAGTTGAATATTAAATGAAACACACGATACCCGAGTGAGAGGAACTATATATATATATATATATAGCTTTGTTTGGTTATTTTTGCTTGTTTTAAGTTTTAAGCCGTTAAGATGGGAAGCCGAGCAGGATTGATAGTCAAACTTTGTGTACAAGAATGTTCAAATCCTGACAGTATTGCTTCAGAAACAGTCATTGCTACTAGGACAAAAGATAAATAAAACAATTACTACATTTATAAGTTTTATTGTTGTTTATGTTATGTTTTCTTTTCCAAGTTCTCACGTTTCTTTACTTAATTTCAGAGATATTATCTACAGAATCTAAATAAGTTAGCAATACTATCACAAATATTGACCATAAATCAGTTTCTTTAGATTAATTACGTTTGCTGTTTTAAACTCCTGTTTAACAATATTGAAAGTTGCTTATCGTAGAGTAAAAGAAGGAATTGCCAAAACTAGAAACCAAAATTGTGTTTTCCATTTCACTGTGAATGGCGAAAGGAAGCGGACGTACAATTTTTTTTTATAATTATATATTATTATTTATAGTACCTTGGCTATATCCGAGAGAACATTATGAACTGTTACTCAAGGAAAAATAGTTGTAGTGTAGGTGAGACTTCGGAGCGTTATCCTAACAGCAATATAATATTTTATTCTAATAATTGCTGCGGTCAGCAAAAGAATAGACACCTAATCAAAATTGCCATTATTGTTCCAAAAATGGTATGGAAATAATATAAATTACTTTAATGAAGTTTTTTTTTCTTTCAGATTCCTGCTCGGCATGTACTAATATGCTGTTGAAACTCTTCCAGTAAAATCAATAACACATAAATATTGAATTCGGGGCCATTCTCAAAACGAAGGCAATAACGCTCATTCGCTCATCGAAAAGTCTATTAAAAGAGCAAAGAAGTCTGTTCCCATCTATATACCTTACCAGTTCGTTCAACTTATACGAAACACTAAGAAAACTGGAAATGCTTTTGTATTTAACGATCTAAACTATTACGATTTTTATGATTTAAAAAGGCTACTTGAGGATATTTCACTTAATACTAATAAAGATTTGCAAGGTAACTCAATTAAATTATTTGAATTAAAAGTTGTACGATTTGTTAAAAATAGTACAGAAACTTCAGAATATTTTACTTACGATGTAAAATATTCTGAAGAAGATGAATGGGTTACTGTAAAATCAAAGATAATCCCTAAGCTTAAAACTCGCACAGATAATAATAATTTCAATTAATAATTTAATTAAAAACAAAATATTGTTCCCCGGTGCTATTCTGGGTTTTACGAAAGTTGAGTGCACATTTCTTGGAAGTTTTTTTTATTATGTTAGATATACTTTCTGACTTTTCATTTTCTAATTGTAAGTCAGTTATACTTACGTAATTATTAAAAACGTACAACTATAAGACTGAAATACTTTTTTTTATACTACGTCGGGAGCCGTACAAGCATACGGCCCACCTGATGTAAAGCGGGTACCGTAGCCTATTAATGCTTGCGATATATTAATTATCACTCGCGTGATGCCTCCTCTGCTGCTTACACAGCAACTCCTCGGGAGCTTACTGGTGACCTCACTCACACGCAGGAACACAACAACCCTCTAGGTAGTTGTTATTTGGCTGCGGTTTTCTGTGAGGTGGAGGTACTTCCCCAGACGGGCTGCTTTGACGCGCCCTACCTCTCTTAAACTACTTAAAAGTTGTTCTAACATTCCTTAGGTTTGGTATAATAAACCCTATGACTGAGATTATTTTTAATTACTTAGTTGTTATAATTGTTTTTAATAAGTCCATCTATAAGTCTGACTTTAAGGAATCTTGTGGTATTTAGAAAGAAAAATAAAGACTATGTTGTATCCTATTTTAATTAATTTAGTATTGAATAGTTTCTATAAAAGTGTATTCATGGTAAAAGTAGGCTTTAATGCAAATCTTGAATGCCCTAGGAGAATTACACTGAAACTGTAGTTTATGAAACCGTAATAATATACACACTCATGTCAGCTATAACTATGTCACCACTGTAATTTTTATTTTATCGAAAAAAAAAAAGCATTTGTAAAGCATTTGTTTGATTCATTCATCTAACACAACAAAGGTCATAACTACATGAATTTTCATTTTCTAGCGCAACAACGCCGCAACTGGTAGGTCTTAAAATGAAAATGTTTTTTTTTTACAAAGATGTGAATTGGGTATTAAAAAAAAATGAGTTTTTTATTAAGGCAAAAGTTCAAATTACAATAATTAAATACCGAAATAGTTATAAGTTGTATGAAATGTTAAAAATCATCAGTAGTGTTAAGAAAAAATCTTTAAACTGGCGTAGTGTAAAAATTACAAATTTGCAGTTGTGTCGCTGTCGCTCATACATGTAAAAGGGATAAGGCTCTCCACACACCCCTATTGTTGGAACATGTACATATTATGTATTAATTCGTTTTAAATTTAAAAAGTTTTGTTCGAAGAGACTACAGCTTGTGCATGTAAGGTAATATGTGTGCACGTCATCAAAGTCCTATCTTTCTGCAGAAATCTACAATGCATTCTAAAGTCCTTCAAAAAGCACTAATTTATTAAATTTTTGCCTTTTAGTGATTTTTAAAGATAATGTTTTGGCTATGTAATTCAGTCCAAATTTATATACTTATCAATTATTGCTCGAATAATATGGACTCGATGGTTATAGGTTAATAGCTGTTCTAACGAATGCGTAATTAATGAATCAAAAATATATGTATACACACATTCATAAACGTACAATACAATATTTTAAATATACATAATTATTTTTAAATATCTAAAGTACGACTCCGGGTATTATGTACTACGTTAGTACATAGTAGTTCAATGGATGTACTCAGCAATTTCATAATAGTTGGTCACAATAAACGGTATTATTTTCTTCCATAATTTTTTTTTCTTCATTATTGTGATGAGTTAACTACGACTAGTTACTAGACTGATCATGATCACCTGCTAACTTAGTACGAGTTCAATTTATTACTTTTCTGTATAAATAATGATGGTATTTAGGTACGGTATAATGATGGTACGGAAGATAGGTAAGTAATCTAGGAGCACTGAGTCCTTCATTTCGATCATGGTGAGAATTTATTATTCCTCTGTGAGAATATGTTGAAGACATTTGTCTTAAATGTATCTCTTGACTAAGATAGGCAGGGTCGGACTGGGCCGGAAGGGCACGGGTGGCTGACCACAAGCCCGGGGCCCGAGACTAAATACTCTGCTAGATGGGATACTATCGGAAAATACTGAGATATACAAATTGAGATAAACAAATTATATGTATGTATGTATATCTTCACGCCAAGTCCCTTGCGGGGTAGGCAGAGAGAACCGAGCGCCATAAGACGCGGTCCTTGCATACTTCACTCGCTTCTGTGACATTCATAGCTCTTTTCATGCACGCTCGCCGGTTCCTGGGGCTTCTGACATCACCTTCTGATAAAACACGACCAATTTGGTCATGGTATGTTAGTCTCGGCCTTCCTCGGCTCCTAAATCCTTCCACTTATGCATTGTATATCTGTTTCGTCATTCTTTCGTCCCGCATTCTTTCTACATGTCCGAACCAACGGAGCATGCACTTTTATATCTTAACACCGACACTCTTTTAGACCAACTCTTTCTCTCACGTCTTCATTACGAACGCGGTCAGCAAGCGTTATGCCACAAATTTTGCGCAATGCTCGCATCTCGACCGCATTTATTCTACTTTCATGCTCTATCTGCCATACCCAGCTCTCACTTCCATAAGTTAGCGTTGGAATTAGCACCGCGTTGTGTACAGCGAGCTGTGCCTTCTGGCTTACATTTCGGCTGCCTAGAAGTTTACCCAACGCTCCATTCACCCTATTCCCGGCACTCACTCGTCTCTCCACATCAGCGGTGTACCTTCCATTGCTGCTAAAAGCACTTCCAAGATATACAATCTCATTCACTTGCTCCAACACTACATCATCAACCATAATCCTAGTGTTCGTTCTGGTTGACTCTCTTTCAAATACCATTATCTTTGTTTTCTTCGCATTCAATTGTAAGCCTTCATACAATCATCTTTCATTGTTGTAACTAGTGTTTGCAGTTCGGATGGTGATTCTGCTATTAATGCTGCATCGTCTGCATAAAGCAGGCAGTTGACCACTGAGTCACCCATTCGCATTCCCACATTCATATTTCTTATTCTCTGAAGACAACTGTCCTGATACAGGATGAACAGCCGAGCCGACAGCACGCATCCCTGTCTGACACCAATGTTGACATCATACCAGGGCGACAAGCTGCCGTCCACCCGCACACATGCTGTACAATCCTCATAAGTGGATTGCACAGCACGGAGTAGGTCACCGTCAACCCCATATCCGGGCAAAATGTTTCAGAGATTCTTTCGCACGACTCTATCAAATGCTTTCTCAAAGTCCACAAAACCGCAGAAAACCTTCTGGTCCAAAGCCAGATGCTTCTCTACGATGTTGCGGAGTGAAAAAACTTGATCCGTACATCCTCTGCCGCTTCGAAATCCACCCTGTGCTTCCCAAAGCATTCCATCGGATTTCACCCTCATTCTCCTTTCAATGATTTTTCCATACACTTTAGCTGCTAAGCTGATCAAACTGATGGCCCTATAGTTGGCGCAGTCCATACGTGAGCCCTTGCCTTTATACAAGGGCACGATGACTGCGCGTCTCCAATCGCTCGGGACCCTTCCGGTTCTCCAGCATAATTTGCTCAAAAACCAGAAGGCGTTCCTAACGCAGGTACCACCTAGCTTGATCATCTCAGCTGTTACCATATCGATTCCCGCTGACTTTCCATCTTTCAAACTTCGTATCGACCATTCAATCTCATTCATAGTAATGTCATCATGGTACGCTGGCAATTCCGAGTCAATCACAGACTCATTCACAATGCCAGCGTTATGGGCATAATCATACATTTCTCTAAAATATTCACTCCACCGTTCTAACACTTCCTGAGTGTTAGCAAGAATGCCACCGGCTTTACATCTTATCTTGTCCAGTCTGGATGCTGACGAACCACTTCGAGACTTCTTTACCTCTCTCCAGAAGAGTTTGGTATTTGCCTCGAAGTTCTTCGTCAGCTTCTCTTCCTCAATCATATGTAGTCTTTCACGCTTCTCTTTCACTAAAGCTTTGGAGTCATTCTTGCATCGACGGTATATTTCTTTCTTCATTTCTTTCATACCATCACTCTGGTGCAAAGATGATACGTAATCCAGCTACGCTTTCCTCTTTTTTTCCACGTAGGATTGAACCTCCGCATCCTTCCAGGCATCTCCTCTTAGTGTTTTACGTCTCTTTGCGCATCCACATGCTTCTTTCGCACTGTCCACCATACTTTCTTTCAGAACTTTCTGTCGGAAAGACTCGCGTTCGCTAGTCTTTCACTGACTAGATGTACATACGTACTCCTCACACTTTCATCTTCCAATTTTTCACTTCTTATTCTTTCATGGTCTCCGAAAGGAATACGCACTCGCCAGTGCCTCCACTTCTTGAAAAGGCCCACAAATCGGCTTATCACCAGATAGTGGTCCGTTTCAAGAGTGGGACCTCTGAAGGCTCTTGTATCCATTAACGACTTTCGGAGACGTCCATCTATCAAAATCAAATCAATCACACTTTTCTGTTCATTCCGTCTCCATGTGTAAGTGTGAATATCCTTGTGATGGAAGAGCGTGTTCGACACAAGGAGGTTTCGTTCCATACATATGTCTAAAAGTAACTTACCAGCATCGTTCACTCTCTTATCTCCATATGGACCAAGCACAACCTCATAACTGCTTCGCTTGGTCCCAACGCATCCATTCAGATCACCACACATAATTATTCGTTCACTCGCTTCGGCCAAATGCAGAATACCCCTAACAGTCTCCCAAAACTTCTCGAGCTCCTGGGGATCAGCAGAGCTCACAGGAGCATATGCTGCAACTAAAAACACTCGCGTAATCCCCAGTTTTATCTTAACCCAGAGAAGTCTTTGGACCTACTAAATCGTAATCTTTCACACCAGCGGCCAAGCCAGATGAAAGCACAACACCTACGTCAGCGCTGGCATGAACGTCCTGGTCCACCCCGGACCACAGGGCCATCATGCTACCGGGAAGATCTTCGGTGTCGCTTCCCTTTCGCTTGGTCTCTGACACACACAAAGCATCTAGGCATCTTACGTTCATTATATCTATCAACTCATTCATCTTATCTTTTAGACCACATTTCACATTCCATGTGCCTATACGACACTCAGCTCTCCTCGACCCGCCGGGATGGGCGTTGCGTGGTGGGTAGCGGCCCCTACCGCCGCATGCCCTAGATTTCGCACCGACGGGGGCGGATCGGTGTGCGTCGCCTCCGGGGGACGCCCTAATCCGCGCGTCTGTGCGGTTTGGGTCCAGAATTGCAGTCCACAGTGTTGGACTGGCAGGGTCGCGGCGTGCACGCTTCTGGTACCGACCCGTAAACAAATTATAAAAATTAATTATCAACGATGTAATAAATTATTAGGTACGGACAATAGCACATCAGGTTACCCACTACCAGTATAAAATGACTTCCCTTAATAGGCGAGTTTCATATAACCCGAGCGAAGTTCAAGGTCAATGTAGGACTTGCAAATGCAAGCCTCTCCGACTCAGATGTGGATGATTGTTGGAAAGTTTTGAAAGCAAGTATGGTGGATAGTGCAAAAGAAGCTTGTGGATGCGCAAAGAGACGTAAAACAGCGAAAGGAGATTCCTGGTGGGATGCGGAGGTTGAATCCTCCGTAGCAAGAAAGAGGAAAGCGTGGCTGGATTACGTATCATCTTTGCCCTTAAATGAAAATATGAGAGATAAGAAGAAAGAAATGTATCGTCTATGCAAGAATGAAACCAAGGCTTTAGTGAAAGAGAAGCGTGAAAGACAAATTATGAATGAGGAAGAGAGGCTGACGAAAAACTTCGAGGCAAATACCAAACTCTTTTGGAAAGAAGTAAAGAAGTCTCGGAGTGGTTCGTCGGCATCCAGAATGGATAAGATAGAGTCTAAAGCTGGTATCATTCTTGCGAACACTCAGGAAGTGTTAGAACGGCGGAGTGAATATTTTGAAGAAATGTATGAGTATGCCTCGGACGCTGACAATGAGAGTGAGTCGGATGCTTACTCCACGTTGACGGCGTCCGACGAAGGCATAACTATGGATGAGATCGAATGGTCGATACGAAGTTTGAAAAATGGAAAATCAGCGGGAATTGCTCTGATCACAGCTGAGATGATCAAATTAGGTGGTACTTACGTCCGGGGCGCCTTCTGGTACTTATGCAACCTATGCTGGAAAACTGGAAAGGCCCCAATGGACTGGAGGCGCGCAGTCATCGTGCCCTTGTATAAAGGCAAGGGGTCACGCATGGACTGCGCCAGCTATAGGGCCATCAGTTTGATCAGCTTGCCCCAGTAGAGAGCGAAGTCTCGATTTAATGCGCTTCAACGCTGAAAATCGTCTCTCAGAAGTCACTTGCGTGAATGAAATTGTGAGAATTACACATATGCAACTTATAATGTGATGTACATGCCGATATCCATGCATGTTATACTATGATAAAAGTTTACATGCACGCAACTTTGACAGACGTCCAAACCACTTCTGAAAAAACACATGACGTCCTTTGTTGTTTGGTCTAAGACATCTTCGTCGTCTTCTTCTTCACTTTGTGAATCTGAGTCTTGCTTATCTTGCCTAGAAGAAATGAGCTCATCCCAAAGAGTTTTAGACTGTTCATGAAAATGATTTGCAAAAGATTCCAGTTCTTTTGATAGCAACTCTCGATCGACATTTGCAATTGATGCGACAGACTTTTTAGTGCGTCATTAGGAATCCCATTTTCGTTGACTTTTTTGAAGTTTTTCGGGTCCAAACAAGCGGCATCTTTCATTAAATCTTCATTGCAGATGAATTTTTCAAATTTTTTCATTTATTTTAACTAAAGCTGTATTAATAATGACTTTGTAGACAGAAATAGAATAGAATATGAAACAATGAAACATGTAATGCGTTACGCTAAAATATTTTGATTTTTTTTGCTGAACTGCGATAAATTTGATCATCAACTTATTTAGACGTGTACGTCTAAATAAGTTGATTCGATCAAATTTATCGCAGTTCAGCAAAAAAATCAAAACTACTTTCAGGAGGTGGCTTGCTCCGGTTCAAGTTTCAACCATTCCATTTCTCTCTAATTGTATGAACGAACTATCTGATCTAGTTTTAGTTACATTTAGGTCGCAAGAGCTGGAACCTAGCCTGCGCGCTATCCTACGGTTGCCGCAAGCCAGGCCCGTGGGGGGCCCGCGAAGGCTGGGGCCCGGCTGGCAAATGCCACCTTGACTATATGGCCAGTCCGACGCTGAAGATAGGTATACACTATGATGTGTAACCAATGCAAGGAGGCCATATACTTACTAGATATAAGCATAATCTTGTGTTATTAACAGATTTCTTCCAGCCAACCGTAATCGTTGTGGAAAAAAATTAAATACCGAAATAACAATTATATGTGCCAACTACTAAATTAAAAACTGATACTTACAGTTAAAAAACAAAATTTTAAATGTAAGAAAAACACAAGAAAAAAAAAGAAAATACTAATAATAATAATAAAAAACAATTGAATAGAACTATAAAACACACAAAGCCAGTGGTCACCATATTGTAGCAACTAAGACAGATCAATGCATACATACATGTAAAAGGGATAAGGCTCTCCACACACCCCTATTGTTGGAACATGTACATATTATGTATTAATTCGTTTTAAATTTAAAAACTTTTGTTCGAAGAGATCACAGCTTGTGCGTGTAAGGTATTATATGTGCACGTCATCAAAGTCCTATCTTTCGGCAGAAATATAGAATGCATTCTAGTCCTTCGAAAAGCACTAATTTATACATTTTTTGCCTTTTAGTGATTGTTAAAGATAATGTTTTGGCTAAGTAATTCTGTCGCAAATTTATATACTTATCAATTATTGCTTGAATAATGTAGACACGATGGCTATAGGTTAATAGCTGTTCTAAAGAATGCGTAATTAATAAATCAAAAATATAATATATACACACATTCATAAACGTACGATACAATATTTTAAATATACATAGTTAATTATTTTTTAATATCTAAAGTACAACTCCATTCATTTTTTGTTCCAAATTCTATGTTAAGGAGGGAATTATCGAGTACAGATTTTATAGTATGTAATTGCAATAAATATAATAATTGCTAAATGATACACAAATAATTATATAATAATATGAAATAATTCTGCATTCTTTCTTTTTTATATTTTTTAGAACAATTTTTACACGATTTTACAACGCATGAAGGCATTTTTAGCCAGTAATGCGACGTTGAAGATCTGGGTTCAAATAGTGCATGTACCTACCTATTTTTCAGAGCTATACGCGAGCGAAGTCGCGAGCAGCAGCTAGTAGTTAATAAGAGATGCCTACAAAATATATGTGATATTGGTAACCAATGAGTTTGGTAAATTTAACTAAGTACAATATTTTTTAGTCACGTGTACGTGTCACACACAGGATTTCAAGGCCGGGCGAGCCGCGTTCGCTTTGAAGGTACCTCGGCCGGTCGCTATTGGCTAAAGCCCGCTATTCACGATATGATATCGGTTTCTTTTATATAACTGTTAATATATTAATTGATTTTACATTGGTCTTGATTGAGAATGGACCTTATTGCTTATAGTGTTGATAAGATCCGTGTAGCATATTTATTTGTTTTTTTCTCTCTTAATCTAGACAATTATTATATAATATAGTTAATGTTCACATGTACAGAATAAGATCGAGAGAGACTGGTGACAATGATAGGCAGAAGCCGGTCGCTCAGTACACCAGTCCTCTTCCCGCAACATCTTAACATTGCGATACACTGATTGCCTATTATCACGATTCGATTTTAAAAATATGTAAGTATACAAAAAAAATACATATTATTACAAGCTAATTAAGGTGCAGGATTATTTTAAAGTTTTGGCCAGATTAGGTAATTTATTTAAGAATGTAGAACTAACGAGTTTACAAGTAGGTAGGTGTTGTGCATGAATGAGTGTGGTGTGTGTTGTAAGTGTAGAGTGTGAATGGGATGTGTGTTACAGTGGGTAGTGGTGGTGTGGGGTAAAGTGAGCATGATGAAGGTAAGAGGAGACTCAGTAGACACGTGTATTCTCAGATTAAGTAGGTTGTGGATAAGTAATCCAAATAAATATTCATTATTAACTGTAACAGTATTAGGTTACGATGAATGAGGTATTCGGTATCGTCATAATTTAATCTTTGAGGATGGTTGATGACTTGTTTCTTGCACACGTATTTTGTAATAAATCTAGTACTTTATGCAGCTTTTTATAAAGAAACGGGCCTAGAAAACGAAAGAAACGTTGGGAAAAAGCTGTCCTAAATGAACACGTGTTTGGTAAATGAGTGCGACGAGAAGAAGAAGAAGCGCAACTGAAACCAGCGACAGCGTGCTGCTTCAGAACCGTTGCGAGAATAAAGAGCTGTCGTACTGAGAGGACTTGACAGTACCGATATAATTCGAAAGTTGAGAATAAAATTGGTTTGAAAGTGCACACCTTTAATAGAGCTCTTTGGGCATGTTCTAACTTTAATAAAGCGGTCTTTGCGGCACCGCCCCAAGATGTAATACAGTAGGTAAGCGACGGTTGACAGAGTGAGGTATAAACCACAAGACAATATCGGTGGCGATCTAGGGTGGAGGCAATTGGGAATTAGTATTAATATTATGGAAATATATTTCTTAAACTTACCATTAAGCCGAGAATTGGCGAATTTTGTCATTACTTATTGTTTGAGTAATGTTTGTTCCGAGCGGATCGAACCCGCTATCCTCGGTGTTAAGGTTGACACTGAGGATGTAAACAAAGACGCTAGTACTACCTACCTAAGATTGCACCGCCCAGGCTTGTTTATTACAAGTAAAAATAAACAATGCCTAATAAATAACAATAATGCCTACTGGGGGTACCACGTAAAAAAACACGCCTCCAGATTCTATCTCGGAGGTTGTGGGGGTAAGTCAAGGCAAAGAAATGAAAATAATGATCAAAAATTATCATGTCGTCTGTGTCCCGCTTTATAGTACGAAGCTACTCTGTGCTGTGCCCCCCCACCCCCGCCCCCGCCCGCCAGACGCACAGTGGATGATTTATTACTACTAAGGAGGACGAATAACGATACGGTTGTGCGATCTGCAAACCAAATAGGTACTTACTTTCTACATACTTTCAGCAGTCTTTTTTGTTAATTGTATGAACTGAAGCGGTCACTCATTATAGTTTTGTTCACAGATTAGTAAATAATGTTTTGTTATAGTTTTAATTTGTTTGTCAACAGATCCACCTGCAATGGAAGACCACATATTATGTGATAATATTACGAATAATAATCTTGTAATAGAGTTTCTATGCAATTGGGGCGTGTCAGAGGATATTCAAAAAGTTTTTAAAGGTATGTGTCTTGTATTTTATATATTTTTTATATTAGACATCAACAACATCAAAGGTTTATTGATCCGTTGCTAGCCTTTTTAAAGAGATATATTATGTACTTGTATTTTGGCGTCACAAATTCTCGCCATTGAATTTTTGTAGGGGATAAAATTTGTGATGACCTTCGCCTGTCCCTAGTAGTACTACCACTTGCTCACATAATCTGAATTTTTGTGTAAATACGTCACGCACGTCACACATTCTTAATTTTGTCGTGACGACTTTATCGGGAGCCGGTGGTGTACCGACATGTCGGCGCCCATAATCTGTCGTCACCGGCATATCGTTGTCGTGTCGGTCAGTGAAAAAGCGCTATAAGCAGCTTTTTATATTTGCATGCCCCGATATCGATCGAATTAAATTTTTTTGGACAACACGAAAAGATTTTGGGCTCAGCTTTAGATTAAGTAACACCTGATATCAGCACCATATTTTTTTTATGAATAGCTTTACTAAAGAAGATTAAATCACTAAAATTTTAAGGCACGGAGATGCATAGTTTTTACGCTAGAATTTATTGAAATTTACAATGTTATTTCAAAGAATCGTAATAAAATCGCCATGTTTGATATAAATTATCAAAACGTTTCATTATAAGCATTAGAAACGTCAAACTCAACGTAACAATGTATGTCAAGTGCATTTGTAACTGAAAATACAAGAATAAACAGTGAAATGGAAATAAACATCGTATTTGTCAAGTCAATATCGCTCGTCCGCCATTTTGTTTCATTTGGTAGAATTATTGTTAAGATGATTATTATAATGACACAAAACGTTTGGGCATTTATCATTTGTCAAATCTTTCAAACAAATAAAAATTTTGTAATAAGTATAGCAACAGTAATCTCAGTTGGTTAGGTTAGGTTAGAGTATGACAAACAACGCACGAGCCGAGCGAGCGAAGCTAGCGTGCCGCGGCAGCGGCCGGCGAAGTGCCAGAAGCGAATCTTTGCCATTTTGAAAAGTGTCATTATAAAAAGTAGACCAAACATACAGTTGGCAACTGTGAGGTTGGGAAATAAAACAAAATTATACGAAAAGTTGGCAAAATATTATTCAAAGTGATTGTTCGAATTTGAAAGATTGTAGGTGACATAACCTCAAAAAATTAGAATGTTAATAACTTTAAAACTATGCGTTTCCGTGTTATAGTTCCCTCCTCTGGGGGTTCCTCTCCCCTCCCCCTCGCCCCCCTCCCCACTCCCCTCCCCTTTTACGGTGTTACTTAATCTAAAGTGCTTCCAGATTTTGGGGTGTAAGGACTCGCTAACAGGTAGAGAGCCCAAGCCAACCTGACCTGCACGTGGTGCATCCTTCTGACTAACGAACGAGACCCTGGCGAAAGAGAGGTAGGGCACAGCGTATTTAAGCTGGGCCGACTGGGGAAGTACCTCCACCTCACAGAACACCGCACCCAAATAACAATCTCCGAGGGTTGTTGTGTTCCCGCGTGTGAATGAGGTCACCGGTGTGCAGTGGAGGTGCCGGCGCACGGACGATGTTTTGTGTCGCTAGCGTTTATATTATCGCTCCAAGGCGGTAACCGCTTCACATCAGGCGGCCGTATGCTTGTTCGCCACCCGACCTAGCATAAAAAAACTAGGCAGTGGTGACGATGAGACCGCATTTTGTACCTGCCAAAATATTTCTGTATGTACACACAGCGACAGATCCAGCTATGCAAAACAAACACATTTCGCCTTTGCTACTACGACATAAGATGCATGAGTGTATACTGTATAGTTTGACGTTTCGCTGTGTGTACAGTTATATATTTTTTCTGTGTGCAATAAAGTGTATTTTTTACCAGACAGAAAAAGAGGTTTTTCATAGATTTTTTTTTGTATTGTGATATTTTTTATCTTGTGGGCGGGTGGATATTGGTTTCTAGTCGAGCTATCTTCGTGCTCTTCCTATCTTTCTCTACACCGATTTTTGAATCACTCGCCTGAAACTCTACGCGATGGTGAACGGTTCGAAACTAGAACTCCTGGGCCACGTTAGCTATTGGCAGGATGCACCACGTACTTACACCATGGTCTGTGTTTTTACTCTAATAATGCTTTTCATTGCTACCTTTTCAGACAATGATATTGATCTATTTTGCTTAGAAAACATGTCAGAATCTGACATTCATGAATTAATACCATCAACGAGGATTAAAGATCGAATCAAGTTTCGAGCTGGGCTTATCGCCTTTAGAAAAGAAAATAAGTCCATAGTAAGAACCTTATTTTTTGGTTTATGCTCATGTATGTCTATTTGTCTTTTGCTTAAATATGTGGTCACAGCATAATATTACTTTTACAGAGTACGTGTTCATTGGATACAGAATCTATTGCTTCTGATTTGTCAGTACCAAATTCGGATAGTGGAGAAAGCTCAAATTTTAGTAAACGAAAGGTTAGTTAATTATTTGTTTCCAAATTAATTGTAATTTTTCTTTGACGTATACATCATATGTTGCTGCAAATACTTACATCATTTCAATTTTGCTGAAATGGAAATTTCTTTTTATTACTGACTTATTTTATAATGATTAATGATTCATGAAATGCTTGGGCCGTTCGTGAAATATGAATTTACAAATTTTATTAAGACAAGTTAGGGTGTACCGAAGGAGGTCGTGACTTAGGCCGTGTCTGCACCGCGATATTTCACCACGCGGTTTATACTCTAAATTAAACATAGAGGTGATAAACAAAAGCGAAATTGCCATACACAAACTACCTAGGTACTTTGTTTACCGAAAGTGAACTGTTTTGTGTGTGAACTGCTACCTAAACGTCCAGCTTGGTGGAACTTTTTGTAAATTGTTATAACGCTGTATTTTATCGATTTAGCTGTGCCCGCGACTTCGTCCGCGCGGAATAGTTTTTTTTTATTATTTCGTTTTTCATATTTTACGCAGGAACCCTAAATTATTATTATTATTTACGGGATAAAAAGTACCCTATATTGTGCTCTGAACAGTCGTCTACTTACCAGTGAAAGTCCCGTCAAAATCGGTCCAGCCGTTTTAGAGATTTGCCGGAACAAACAGACAGACAGACCGACAAAAATTGTAAAAATATTCATTTTGGTGTATGTACCGTGTATATATCCATATACATTTAGTAAAAAGCGGTTATTTTAATATTACAAACAGACACTCCAATTTTATTTATCTGTATAGACCATAACCATACATAACCAAATAAATAGTGCATTGTGTAAATTCATATTTTTTTTAAATAAGTAGGTACACGCTCCAATCTTATCGAGGGCTTTAATTTCTCGAACCTGCAGCGACAGGTTATATTTTTTTATGACCACCCAGAAACTGCAATAATTAACAAATGGGATTTTGTTCATAATATGCCCAAGCATTTCATGAAATGATCAAATTCTACGATTTGGCCACGACATATTATACGTAACAGGATATTTTTGTTTAGGTTGTTGATTTAGAGACAATATTAAGGAGTAATTGTCCTGGAGAATTATGTCTAGCTAATATTAAAAAGAATAATAAATTAGATTCTCCCAGCCGAAACAACTTGGTGAAATCAGTTGTACAATATTATATGAAAGAATTGGGCTTTATGAGAAAAGAAGATTTTCAAGATATTGCACAGCAAATTGTAGCACTAATTCCAACTGAAGTCATCGTTAGTTATTCTATAATTAACTACTAGGGAAGTTAGGGCCTGCGGCGCAAACGCAAGCGCGCTTTTTATCTTTTAAATAGGTAACAGCAAGCTGTGTAGCAAGCGCGCTTGGAAACTTAGTGCGTCAATCTAAAAAATGCTTGGGCATTTCATTTTATAATTAAATAAAATTAAAAAAAATAAGTTAAAAAAGATAACTTAGTAAAAATTACCAAAAAAATGTTGAATATTCAAAATTTAATATTTAAAAAAATAAGTTACTTTTTAAAAAATAAACTGAAAAATTTTGATATTTGATATAAAAAATATAAAAAGCCTAATCACGTCTTCAGAGTACTACCACTGCAAAAGCACTGCTCACAGTAGGGACAAATCTTCTTGGACCGATTTTTCTGGAACAAAACTTCTTTTTTTGAAAAACAAATTTCAACTGGCACAACTACGACATCTAGGCTACACGATCACGAAAAAAGGTGGTTTCAAACTATTTTGGTTTTGGAGAAGTAGAGCGTACAAAATACCGAGAAACTGGAGGTCGACCTCACATATTGCTCGCTTGCTATCGCGCGCTTGCAATAATACATATACAAAGAAAAATATTTTTGCACATTGTTATTGTTAGATTCTCGCCACAGACAGAAATCTGCATAGAATTTTTCATATACGTGTCTATACTTTACGGGAAGCAAATTATCCGTAACAATAATTATTGCTCTTTCTGTTATATTTGGCAGTGTACAGTCCATTTGACTATCTGAAGATATGTTCAATGAAAATAATGAATTAAACTCGTACAAGAAATATTAAGAAAGAAAAGAAGTTTTTTCGAGAGAGGGCGCTGTAAGGTGCGCATCAGTTGTGTAATCTATCATAAATACTATTGTTAAATAAATAGAAACAAGTATCTAATTGTGAAAATAAAGAAATAATCTTGAATTAGACGTAAAAATTACTATCAGTGAGTGTTATCTAAGCGAACTGTTATGTAATGACCAAGTAATATGCACAAATGTGTCCGGTTGAAAATCTATACAAGTGCAAAATATTGTGACTGTTCAATGTATAAACTACCATTTATCCAAAGGATTGTCGTCATAAATTGTGTGTGAGTAAAAAAAATATATTATCA